>OX637490.1:10002500-12402500 GCA_951800055.1 Cenopis cana | reverse complement strand
TAGAATTTAATAATATCAGCCTTTTTAGTTACAAGTTTTATGTAAGTATTATATTTGGCTTGCTAATTCGTTTATTAGAACGATTATGTCTTTATTGTGGACACGTAGCCAGGGATGGCATTGTGCGATGACTACAAAGGATGAACGTTGAAAACCTGGACTCCTGAGCTAGGCTAAGGCTAGGTTTAGTGAACCAGCAAAACTCCCAGTAACTCGATTCCACTGACACCTCAGCTTCGGTTACCCCACTTGATATTGTTATAGACTTTGAAATTGTGAACCCCCTTTTGTCTGTAATTTTTCACAGAAAATGAAATAAAATATTTCTAAAAATCATGTTCTATTGTATATACCTATCTGGGTTATCCTTCTTTATAACTATTCCAAATTTCAAATCAATGGCATAAGTACCTATTTCTTCAGATATTTAGCAATGTGACAGACGGACAGACAGAGTGAAACCATAAGGGTTCCTTTTTACACGACTGCCCAAAAAAAGGAGTGTAATGTTTTCAGGTTTCATGTATGTATACTGTACACATACCGTGTATGTATGTGATTTTTTTTGTTCCCCCAGAACTGCTCAACGCCTTAACCGATTTAGATGTGTGAGGTATCGTTGGAATTCTTACGTCATCCTGGGTGACACAGGATATGTGAAGTTGCAATAAAAATAATATGGCGGACTGTAGAATCCATTTTGTGTGTTCCGTAAAAAATTTTTTTTTCGCTATCCTTACAAGTGGGGTATCAAATAGAAGCATTTGAAGAGACGATTTTAAAAATATATACCTTTATTGTATGTGTTTCAACTAAAAAAAGTTCGGAATAAAATAATAATTATAAAAATTAAAAACACGACTGCACTAAAAAGTTTCATAATAAAGAACTCATTATGAAATTTGTTTTTATCTTTTTATTTGCCTTTTTGGTACGGAGCCCTAAAAAGAATTGAAGACCGTGAGAAGTGAATCCGGGTTTAATGCTGAGAACTGTCCATCCATGATTATGGGTGTCGCTAGTTTATCGGATTCTATGCTGATGGAAAAAAATGAATGAGCACCAGGAATCCGCTTGATACCTAATCACAAGTACTTCCTCAGGCACTAGCTTTTGGGAAAAACCATCTGACCTTCCAATACAAAGCCAAAAGTATCAATTTAAATCTAAATACCGTTATAACGGATTTAATCCTAGTAAACCAAAAAGTCTGACATAACTGCAAAGTCATAACGTACTTAATTAAAATCAATAGTAAATGCAATAAAAAATTATACGTTGTTGGTAGGTTGTGCAACTAAGAGAATAAAATCTGCAAAATGCACATGTATCTATATAAACGTAAGATACATAATATAAAATCAGTATGAACACACAATATACACATGCAAACATTAACAAATGGGCACAATACCAGTACTACGCAAATGAAAACTATAAATATGAATATTGAAATAATCTCACCCTGATTTTACTGCAACGACACTAACGGCCAAAACTTTACTGCGCTTCGCTTCGCTGCGCCGCGTCGCAATATGGCGGCAAGATCTCTCACTACCCGACAAAAACGCACATGATTTCTTGGCAACCGTTGCTAACTAAATTTATGGCTGTTCGAGCCATCACTTTAAACGTGTTGAAATCAAAGTGCTTGAAAATTTCGCATTAATGTTGGAAAAAATATTTCTTATGCTATGAATTTAAAATTTGGAATAAGTAGATATAAAGTCATAAACAAAGCTAATCCCCGCGTACTGTAAATTTTAAACACACTCATCCTTTTTTTTTTAATGGCCAATAAAAATAACCAGTCAAGGAGTATCAGTTTACGAGGTAATTCCCGAGCGAAGCTAGGATATTAAGAAGGCGTAGATGGCATTGCAAAAGTCCCGCTCTAAGACGCGTGAGTTTTCAATTAACCATCCCGCTCTCTACGGAAGCTCAGCGCGTGTTTTTCGTAAATATTGATGTTTATTCTACATTTATAAGGATTTTTTTTTTATCATTTTACAAGTATTTAACCAAAAATCATTGTTAAAGATGGGAGGGTTTTAAAGATCCAACCAAAAACATCGAAAAAAGGGTTATGTTTGAAAAATAAAAGTATCGAGAAAATTTTTGCAAATCGTGTTTTCACTTTTAACAGACTGGAGGAAAATAGTTCAAGATTAATATACTGAAAGGACAGATATTTAATCACTATAGATGTTGACATCTATGTCGATAAACATTGGCAAAAGTGCATATGTGGGCTCTTAATACAGTCCTGAGTGCAGTGAGGGATTTAAACGCGCTCAAGACACAAACAGCCTCATCCTCGAGGAGTCAGTCTTATTAGTAGGCCAAATTTAACTTGCTACTAACTTGCTTACTAGGTCAAATAAAACAAAAGCTTGTAAAATGCTCGCATTGTGGATCTTATTTAGTTAGACTTAGAGTTAACGAGCTTGTAAAAACGCATCTACTTTGGCTGAAGCCTTCATCTACCGGTGACGGATTTCTCCGGAGTAATTACAAAAGAATGCTTTTGTTTATTTTTTGTGCTGGGAAAGGACGCGTTGATATCTACATCCACTGTATACGTATAAGGTATAAAATCCATAATTCGGCGATATGACAGATAAGATGTTGCCAGGAGTAGAAAAAAAATAGTGACGGTATATATCGATAAAAACATATGGATAATTATAACGTTGTACTGCTAAACTTAATCCAATGTTGTAATCTATGACCTTTCAAGTTTCTGGCCACTAAACACTCATTAAGCGGGGCAAATGTAGTATAATTTAAATGTAAAGTTTAGTCCTTTAAATGAATAAATCATAAAATATAAAATTAATTTGAATTTATCAAATTCAGAGCATATGAGATAAAGAGAAACACTATTAATTTCGATTTTCAATGTTCTCGGCAAGCAACTAGGGGTACCCAATAAATTGGGCTGTAAGATCGGTACGTCTAGTGAGGCCTTAAATAATATCGATATGAACAGCACTGGCCATACTGTGGCAACATTTGTGCATTTTGACTTGTGAACCAACTTCGCCTAATGGTGGACCAGAGTGTAAGTAGAATTGTGTGTTTAAATCTTGATATCCTTACCTGCCCCTCTAGCATAACATGCATTCCGTATCTACTCGCGCGCGAGATAAGCTACCTGTCACTTTTTGACAGCATTAATCAGACAGTGACAGGTAGCCTATCTCGCGCGCGAGTAGAGACGAGATGCATGTTATGCTAGCCCCCCTGGGGACCGATTTTTGAGTGTCGAACACTCCGCTTTTCACCCGAGATCTGTCAAAACATCATAGTTTTTTGACAGATCTCGAGTGAAAAGTCGAGCGTTCGACACTCAAAAACCGGCCAAGTGCGTGTCGGGCCACGCGCAAGGTAGGGTTCCGTAGTCGTCCACCCGTTACATTATATGGACTAAAAAGTTCGAAAACTTATATTTACTATGTTTTTGAAAGAATTAACAACATTATCTAAGGTATCAATGGAAATTGTACGAAAGTTTGCTTTTGCAAAGTACATTTCCGAAGTTCGACTATTACTCGTTAACTAGTAATGTCTACTTATCTGTGATAGTTTTCCTTTTAAATTCATCGTATATACTACTACCATGATTTTTTTCACATGCCTAGTAGCCACCGTTTAGCTGGCAGGGGGGGGGGGGGGGGGACACTTGACCATAGCAAAAATTATCACTTCAAAGCTTAATATCACGCTTACCAAATCTTTAATCAAAAAATGCTTTTAGAAAGAGCTATCCAACGATACCCCACACGATGGGGTTTGGCAGAAAAAAAAATTGCACCACCACTTTACATGTAGGGGAGGTACCCTAAAAAAAATTTTTTAAAGATTTTATTCTACCGTTTTGTCGGCGTCATTGATATGTATACTCATGCCAAATTACAGCTTTCTAGCACTAACGGTTACTGAGAAAACCGGCCAAGTGCGTGTCGGGCCACGCGCAAGGTAGGGTTCCGTAGTCGTCCACCCGTTACATTATGTGGACTAAAAAGTTCGCAAACTTGTATTTACTATGTTTTTGACAGAATTAACAACATTATCTAAGATATCAATGGAAATTGTTCGAATGTTTGGAAAGTACATTTCTGAAGTTCGACTATTACTCGTTAATTAATAATGTCTACTTAGCTGTGATAGTTTTCCTTTTAAATTCATCGTATATACTACTGCCATGATTTTTTTCACATGCCTAGGAGCCACCGTTTAGCTGGCAGGAGGGGGGGGACACTTGACCATAACGAAAATTATCACTTCAAAGCTTAATATCACGCCAACCGATTCTTGAATCAAAAAATACTCTTAGAAACCTTATAATATTTTTAAAAGAGCTATCCAACGATACCCCACACGATGGGGTTTGGAAGAAAAAAAATTGCACCACCACTTAACATGTAGGGGAGGTACCCTAAAAAAAAATTTTTTTCGAGATTTTATTCTACCGTTTTGTCGGCGTCATCAATATCTATACTCGTGCCAAATTACAGCTTTGTAGTACTAACGGTTACTGAGAAAAACGGGGGTCGGACGGACGGACGGACGGACGGACGGACGGACATGGCGAAACTATAAGGGTTCCTTGTTTACTACGGAACCCTAAAAATCGGCCCTCTAGTTATGAAACGCAACGTATTTAAATGGATGGAGTTAGGTAATTTGCATGCCGCGTGCACGGAGGTAAGCGCATCCTTTGTCATCATCATGGACATTTCACCTGCTATGAATGGCATTCCATAAATATGGTAAGTTAGTATAATTTAATATCTAAAATGAGACTGTTGTATTAAATAACTATATATCTAATGTTGTTTTTTGTGGAGCAGTGGGTAGGTAAACCCGACCCCGTTAGCGTGATAGGATTTATGCCCAAATCACCCAAAACGTGACTTAAATTATGACCATAAAACCTACCTAGGTATCATGATAGGTAGGCAGATAAACCTTTTTGCGTATAGGTAGGTAATTTTGGGGTGACTAACTAAACGGTTCTTATTACCTATTGGAGTGGTTTTTGGGTAAAAAACTTATTAAGTACCTACTCAGATTTTTTTGCCATAGGTTAAACTGTATTTATTATCTATACCAAAACTAAGGTAAACGTCCCGGTGCTTGACACTGACCTGACCCATTATATGACACGACTTCAATCTTATTTCATAGGTCAATAAAGGTATCCAAACAATAGGTGACATATACGTACATTGGGTATTAATGTGTTATACATTGGAACGGTTATGTTATAGGGAGCTTACTAACTCATTTTCAATAAAATTTGTACACACATTGAATGTAAAAAGTGTATACTAGCGCCATCTATTTATTAAAGGGCATACCTGCATGATGTGGTGAGAGCTCATCATGTGATTTGAACCTTGGTAGCGCGTGTTAGTTGTTTGCAGAACTAATGCACAGATGGCGTTGTTTCTAATATCATGTGAAATTACAATTGATACTGTATTTTTTTGATTAAATAGTTTCATATAAAATGATAGACGGTTTCTGTTATTTTTATTTACTCTTGTACATCTTTATTATACAGGGTGGAAAAAAATATGGGCCCTGGAGGGAAACTACCTTGAGTTAGCTCATTTTTCTTGAAGGAAACCTTCTTGTATTTTTAAAAAGAAACAAAACTGTATTTAAAGATTTTCTTAAATAAGATTTTAAGATTCGGTTATACTTTAGAGGAGAATTGTATGGTCGTGGGCAGGTTTTCCTGCAGATGCCCGGAGCTGCTGCCAGGGGTGCTATAGACGCTCGTGTGCTGAGTGCCCGACTTCTCTTCTCTCTGTTCTCGTACATGTCCTTTCAACCTGAAATATGAAACAGGTTTCAAATGTCAACATCATCGTCATCGGCCGAAAGATGTCCACTGCTGGGCATAGGCCTCGCCGAGAGAATGCCACAACGATCGTCGATTGGTCATGGGCGGCCCGCATCCAGCGGATCCCCGCGACCTTAACCAGGTCATCAGTCCACCTCGTGGGGTTTCAAGTGTGTTGGTGCACAATATATATTTTAGCTCTCTGTTAACATTTTACCTATTAAAAGAAGGATTGGCTCTAGATTCATCATCCTCCTAGCGTTATCCCAGTACAGTTGCATCCTGAAGGATGCCTGGGGTCCGCTACCTAATCCCAAGATTTGGCGTAAGCACTAGTTTTTACGAAACCGACTGCCATCTGACCTTCCAACCCCGAGGGGAAACTAGACCTTATTGGGATTAGGCTTTGTCAAGTGAGTGGGCAACTTGACTGTTAGAAGTTCTCAAGCCGCCCGAAGGCCTCCAACTTTGCTTAACGACTGCTGCCATATACAGCAACCGGGATCAACGGCTTAACGTGCCTTCCAAAGCACGGGAGCGCTCAGTTAGTAACCACTCAAAGCGGTCACCCATCCAAGTCCTGACCGCTGCCCACGTTGCTTAACCTTAGATACCGCAAGCAGTACGCAGGCGCCGCTGGGCCACGAGCACTCCATTGGATAAGGATTGGCTCTAGATTGATTAGATAAATTACACCCACTGATAAAAACATCAAATTGATCCGTCTTTTATTCGTCAATTAATACAGATAATATGCGGTAAATGATAAGAAAGTGTTGATACTTACAGCCGTTTCATGAAAACATCAAACAACCGAAGAGCGGGCGCCTCAGCTATCAGCCAAATTGCAAAAGCTGCTATGCAGCCCCAGAATATAACGCCCGCTGAGGTGGTGATCTGTGTAGTAGATAGTGCATGACACTTAATTACAATACAATACAATACAAATACTGTTTATTGCACACCTCACATAATAAAGCAGCACATACAAAAGAAAAAAAAAACAGGGAGCCAGACACACAATGAAGAGGGGTTAATTATAACTTATACACATTTCTTTTAGTAAAGTAGGTAATAGGGATGACGACACTATAAAAGAAAATCAATAAATCCAAATTTTCTACATAAAGGCTCAAATTCTCAATCAAATGGCGAAAAAAGTAATTCAAAAAAATAAATAATTACGTTATTATAAGTCTTCAAAGTTTTAAGAGTGGGTATGTTCTGTCCCTTTTCCGCAAAACGCACCTTTGTATTGAACGATCGTCATGTACTATGGCGCTACTTAACAGTGACGTCACGGTTAGGTAGCACTTTCTCTCTCTAACTACGAACATTCTAACCGTTGTAGCTTCGTTATTTTTTGAGATATTTGAATGGGATTTTCACTATTTGGCATAGTTTTATGTCTTCTTTCTATTGAAGTTATAAATTTTTTTGAGTCGACATCCCTATTGTATCGTCGTTCATTCTAGAACCATTCGGCTTCATTGCGTGAAACGTAGAATGATAAATAAACGTAGAATTTTAAAAAAACCCATAGGTACTCGTACTTATTCAACATGTTGTGAATGCTGTGATAATCGATCGACCTAATGTCTATTAATGAACTTCTCGGAAATGGCCCCTCGAAAATTAGATGTTTGCTATAAAAACAACTTTGAAAATTCGCAGTAACGGACGGATGGAGTTGTCCCAAGTACCTAATACATCATACGTTGAATAAAGTTTGAGTAAACGCAACTTTACTAAGCTTAACGAGTTATATAGTCCGAAAGAGGACATTATTCAGAATTGGCTATTTTAATCACAAGTTATGGAGATTACGTATAGCTGTAAACATTTGCGAATTGCTATTACTCAACTTTATTCAGCATGTTGTGTTAATTGGGGTGTTTATTTGCAAAAACCGTAGAAACGTTATCATCATCATCATCAGCCTAATACGTCCCACTGCTGGGCACAGGCCTCCTCTCATAGATGAGAGGGATTGGGCAGTAGTCCCCACGCTGGCCCAGAGCGGGTTGGGGACTTCACATACAACTTTGAATTTCTTCGCGGATGTATGCAGGTTTCCTCACGATGTTTTCCTTCACCGATAAGCTAACGGTAAATATCAAATGGTATTCCGTACATAAGTTCCGAAAAACTCATTGGTACGAGCTGGGATTCGAACCCACGACCGCCGCTTGACAGCCGCATGCTTGAACCACTGGGCTACCGTAGCTAACGTAGAAACGTTATATATGTGCTTAATTTACTTCCTGGAGCTCAGTTCAATCTTTAGCCTAAGGCGACTTCCTGATTTGTCGGTGCGGAGGCAGTACGATATGAGAAAAGTGTCAAATGTCAGTGTCAGCTGTCAGTCGACGCGATACCATTTTTTACTACGCCCCTACATTTAAATGAGTGCTTCCTGACTGGCGCGGGATGCGCGGTAGCGGGACGATGCGAAGGCGGTACTGCTTCGCTTCTGCGCATGATATTACCACTGCGCAAACGTAATACTGACAGTATTATATCAAGTGGGAAATGTGCGACGTCAGTAAGTTTACGTCAAAGAAGAAAATGTCACATATCCCCCTCCTAAATATAATGTCGCCTTAGGCGACTTCCTGACTTGGCGGGGCGGGATCGATATGTGATATTTTCTTCTTTGACGTAAACTTACTGACGTCGCAAAGATTCCCACTTGACGGATTACTGTCAGTATTACAATTGCGCAGTAGTAGCTAATATTATGCGCAGAAGCGGACCAGTACTGCCTTCGCATCGTCCCGCTTCCGCGCATCCCGCGCCAGTCAGGAAGCATTCATTTAAATGTAGGGGCGCAGTAAAAAGCGGTACCGACTCGATTTACAGTTGACACTGACATTTGACACTTTTCTCATATCGTACCGCCTCCGCACCGACAAATTTATCAGGAAGTCGCCTGACTCTTTATCCACGCTTTCTAGTGGCAAACAATTCTCCGGATTCACGTGTAAATTATTTACAACTTACAATTGCTGCATAATCGTTGTGTTGAGAGTTCCTAGTGACGAAAGTTCCTCGCGCAATGATCAGAGTGTGGGTCAGATACAGCCCATAAGACAGCCTGCTGAGAGGCACCCAGATGTACCAGCTCAGGAAACTCTTAAGAAGCGCTGGAAATATGAAGATTATTTGAATTTAAACTTTCGTGAGTCATGTTAAAACTATATTACACTTCGGGCGACATGTTTCGAACTCGTCGGGAGTTCTTCATCAGGTTGAGTGCGTCGGCATGTACGGCCAACCAATTTGATTTCTGGCTCACTTCGTACCTCGTCACAGTGAAATCAATAACAGATCTCTAGCGGATTTCATATTGATTTTCACTGTGACAAGGCACGAAGTGGCCCAGAATTCAAATTGGTTGACTGCACCATCAGCGGATTCAGCGGATTAGGTAGGTACTACTAAAGGTAGGCTTAGATTTAGTTTTTGTAAAGTTCTTTTTAGGGTTCCGTACCCGAAGGGTCAAAACAGAACCCTATTGGTGACGCCCAGATGTCCGTCTGTCGTCTGTCACACAGGTTTTACAGCCAAACGGTTGGCGCTACAGGCTTCAAATTTACACAGTATAAGCATCTTGTTGGCCCGAAGCCATACAAATAGTCAAAACTTATTTTTAAATGTTTTTAAATGGGGCTCCCATACAGCTAAAGCGGGGCGCCAAAAAAAATTTATCCTACCTTACCGAGTGGGGTATCGTTGTATAGAGCTCATTGAGTAGATACTTACTATATTTTTATTTAAAAATAAAAATTGGAAAACAAAGGAATGAGAAGCCACCAAAATCAGCTTTTTTTACGAAATTTTGTTCTGAAGAATCTGTTAACTTCCCAAATCCCTATAAACATAAAAGTTGGTAATAATGTTTGTTATTACGTATATTTTACCAACAAATACTAATATATTGATAAATTAGATTTTTTCTTTGAACTTCCCTTATTTTTCCTGTAAAAACCAACTTAATTTTGCGGTTGGTTCGGAACCCTAAATGTGCGAAGTCCGACTCGCACTTCGCCGGTTTTTTATGAAATAAACAGTTTTTTTTTAAAACGCTAGAGATTTCCATTCGTTAACTTACGGACATGTCCCAACGAGCAACACAGCACCAACATGGCAGCTCCGACAGTCCAGATGGGGCGGTTGAGTGCGGCGTACAATGCTCCCTCTATGGGGTGGTAGTCTCGCCAGATATAAGTCGTGCCACTTATCATCACCGCAACCATGATGACGAGGCCTGATATTGATCCAAGGACAGCCCATTTCTGTGATCAATCAATTCATATTTATCGTAAACTTGCATAATATTTTATAGCAAACAGTTTATATTTCCATTTCATTTATTTCGTTAACAATGTACATAACATTGTGTTCGATTTTTTATTTCTAAAGTACAAATTAATATTAATGTCAAAAATAATAAAATAAAGAATACAAAACAAATTAACAGATTGAATTAATGTCAAACCAGATACAAGAATAAATAAATAAAATCAGGTTACAACTATACTGGGATAACGCTAAGAGGTCGATGAATTTCGACACAGAATAAGACAAGTAATAGTACTACGTATAGAAATCCCTCTGTTAACAAATCCCCAATTTACGACCCCAAATTATAATAGGTAAATAACAACTTTGACCACACCAAGCGAATGGCGTGACGACGCGACCGTCCGGTAGCAACTGCGCTACTGCTTGGCGGCGCGGCGAACTGACAGACCTGAGACCTGAGACTCCCCTGGGGCCTATTGCATAATGACTTGTAACTAATTATTAACGGAAGTCTCTTTCGAATAAAAGGGTTGAAAAGAGACTTCCGCTTGAAATATTAGTAACAATTAATTATGCAAAGGCGCCTGGTTTAGATATAGAGTCGAAATTAAGTATTTTTTAGGCTTTTATTAAGTTACTTGTGAGATCCTCATTGCGTTTTCCCTCTTGTTCTTAACAAAGATGAATCCACTGAAGAAGCCGACGATATAGGCAGCGGCCCGGGTGTGGCTCTTGATGTATGTGCGATGGAAGTCTGGACTGGCGCGAGGGTTTGCGACGAAACTTGAAGAAAGATAAATATCAAATTTTACTTATAAATGGCTTACTTAAGGCAACTGGCTTACTTATCATCGTAAAAATAAACTTTCATCTTGATTATTTCGTAATTGCCAACAAATATGTTTTTTTTTAACAAAAGGAACGCTTTTTATATTGTTTTAACAAAATAACTGCATAGATTTTTTTTATAGAATGGCATTAAACTGTTTTTGTTGGCAAATCAGAGAACGAGCTACCCACGAGCTACCTTCTTCATGTGAGGAAAAAAATTATAAACAAGGTAACGTCATAGAGACTGGACAATTAATAAATACAATGGAATCAGGAAGTTATGCAATTTCCCGTGGAGGTAGTAACTACAATACTTACTGATTTAAACGGAGTAAGTAAACAAGAATTTTCCAGATTGACTCAATGGATTAGGTAGTGTGAGAAAAATTGTTATATGACTTCGATAATTTGTAGTATTTACATAGCATAGGTGACTTTACGTATAACGGTAGTATATTATTCTATTACCTACCATCACGATGATTCATACATGAGAATTGTTAACAATTGCTGCGATAACGCCCTTTATTTATTTATTTTCTGAATAGTTTCGAAAAAGGTTCACTATTTTTGTATGGATCAAACGCTTTCTTGGTGAGACAAAAATCTTTCGATCGCCTCACTCACTACAAGGTGTCTCAATAGTAAAAGGCAGAATTACTTCCCGAACTACTGATTTTGCGTCGTAATAATGATAGCTTATCTAATGAATTCACGGGTAAATACTAAATAAGCTGGGCACAATAGAATTACTGTGGTAATTCCTTAGTGTCCATTAATGAGATAATTAGACTTTTTCTTATTTGAAAAAATGATTAATGATAAAGATAGATTAATAAACAAGATTATTATACTGTATTATAATATATACTCATCAGTATCAGTGTAATGAGGATGTATGCATTATTCAAGAAAGGCAGCAGCGGAGTTAACAGAACTGATTGCGAGTGAGACAAGCGATTGTGAAGTCGTACACGAAACTACTTGTCAGGGAGTGGTGCTAGCCCCGGACGCTTAGGGGCTACACCTAATGATCACTTAGCACATCAGCCCAAGCTGCAACTGTTATGTGTAGGTTAGGTGTAGGTACTTATAGATAAAATATGACCTAGATATCTAAAATAGACTGCAATCTCTAGTATCTAATTGAGAATTAAAAGATCAAGCATCATACTCATAAGTAAAAAGCTGAATGGGTATCCAGTTGTTGGCGTAAGTCAAGATGCCAGGCAGGAGGACGGAAGCCACGGTGATGATAGTCGCACACGCCAAACCGATCCGTGGCTTGTGGGTGTACACCCAGTACAGAACCACGGCCATGCAAGAGAAGTGGAAGTCACACGGGATGTACCAGGAGGCCACGACACACTGGAAATTAAATAAGGATGGTATTAACAACGATTAATACGCTATCATGTACAGGCAACATGTCATATTCGCTGCGCTTACTAATGGCCTTACTGAATGTATAGATACTCAAGATTATAATTTGTCTTGGGCGAATTGTGTCAAACCCGTACAAGATACCTCTTGCCTCTTCTTCTTTCAGCATATATGCGTCCTCTGCTGGGCATATACCTCTTCCATGGATTTCCATTCCGTTCTGGACGTAGCAGTCCTGATTCAGGTTGGCCTTGCCATCTTTTTGATGTCGTCTGACCATCTGGCTTGCAGTCTCCAGGATAGCACTCGTTGGCTCCAACGATCGTCGTCTCGTCTCTACAAGTTTCATTTAACACTAACTTAATACTGTGCCAAAACAAAAATTGTACTTACGATGTGTTCAGTATCGATGTAGTTGTTTAACATGAGCAGATTGAGCCACCAGTTTTTGCGACAGTGATCGGTGTCGCCAGCTACAGCCTTCGGCCAAAGCGGTCCCGAGCCCGTGTAGGCGTAAACAGAGCTCACGAAAAACACCACCATTGCGAAAGCTGGCACTAGCCTGTAAATTTTAGAAAGGTCTGAAAGGCGGAGCAAAATTCTATCCATGCGAAAACCCACAAAACTCCGCCATCCAAAAAATGACCAAATATTTTCACAATAATTTTCATGTAAAGTGCGTGTCATTCACTACGACGCGCTCCTCCACAACGAATCTCATACTAATCTATTCGCAATGTACCTACGGATTGGGCTGTTGGGATAACACGCCCTATAAATACTTCATCAAAATAATGCAGGAAAGATGTCATTATCTCTTGTTCCTACACGATATGTTGGACTTACCTGATATATCTCTTCAAAATTGCTAAAAGAGGGTTAGGAAATCTCTTGAACTGGCTAAAGGCAGTTGCTGTAAGGAATCCCGAGAGCAGGAAGAACGTATCCACGTATAAGTCGTCGTGAAGTATCAACCAGCCGAGTGGTCCGGTTACGTCCTGAAATGGACGTATTAATTCGAAGATGATATGGATACAGATTAGAAGATATATTCATTTATTTAAACCTTATTGCACAAACCACAGAATTTAGAAGTGGCGGACTTAATGCCAAATGGCAAAAGATGGGGATTATTCAAGAATGTAACAGGCATTTTGTTTGTAACAACAATAATATAAGTACATATGTTGATCGAATTGCCTGAATTCAAAATTTTGCAAGAAAAGTAAAGCACTCTGGTGTTCTCATTTTGCACCCGGGTTCTTGCTTCTTGGCTATTAGGCTTAGTGAACCATCGACAAAACTCCCAGTAGCTCGATTCCACTCACACTTCAGATTCGGTTGAAGCCGCTCAACCAATCGGAGCGCATACGCTTACATTCCAGTGTTCAAGCCGCCCGCGGCGTTACGTCAGAGTTTTCCCTTGAATTTTCCCCAGGATACTTTCCCACCGCGCACTTCTATAGCTTTATTGGGCCCGGCCTATCAAGCCACTGTCTATTTACAATAAAATCATATTGCGTCTATGTGCTAACGTATTTATCAAATAACCAGGTACCTGATCAATTTGTATTCCATTACTGAGGGGCCCCGCGTTCAATATGCCAAGTTGATGCACGACCACTATCCCGCAAATACTCAGGAACCGAATCCCGTACAGCACTTCAATGCCACCTTTCTGCATTTTGAGCAAGTTGTTCGCATTCTCATGGAGACAGAATGCCTGGATTATATCGTCTTCTGTAACAAAGTTTCCAATTTGTGTTTTTACTTGCGTCAACCCGCGACTACATGTCATTTTGTTGTATTTATCAGTCTATGATGGTCGCGTGATAGCGTGATAAACGTCAAGATAAAGCATCTGTCACTTTCTGATACTACTCGATAGAAAGTGACAGATACTTTACTTTGTCATTTATCCCGCTATCGCGCGACTATAATACGGGGCCCCTGGTCTTTATACAGTTCTTTTAACAGATTCGGATTTTTTTGATTTTTTTAAAAACTAAAATGGAGTTAGGTAAATTGATATAGGAGATATATATAAAAGATATATCTTTGAAGAAGTGATGAAGATGATATGATTAATAACGGGAATTACCATGTGAGTTTCCGATATATTTCGGCA
Source organism: Cenopis cana (assembly GCA_951800055.1). NCBI lineage: Eukaryota > Metazoa > Arthropoda > Insecta > Lepidoptera > Tortricidae > Cenopis > Cenopis cana. The sequence goes on along the minus strand of OX637490.1, from coordinate 12,387,993 downwards.
CTGTTGCAAGCGCCATTATCACGGAGTAATCTTATGATGAAGATGATGATTTTTTAAATCTGTTTTTTGCAAGAAATGGCTAACGAATGTTGATGGTTGATGAAATCTTTCAGTAATATAATATGTGGCCACATGGTTCATCATATGGTTTGTACTTACTCAGTGTCTTCTGTCCGGATTTGTCTCTTCTTCTATTAACATATGTGCAAACCGATGCTAATGTAATGAGAACAGCCAACACAGCTCTGAAATAATAATTATAATCATGGTAATTAAGACGGTTCCATGAGCCAGATATGCGAAAATACCCCAAGAATTATAAATTTTTTCTCAGAATCGTTGATATTTGTAGACCTGGGAAAAATATATATTATTCTTGATTATATTATCTTTAATAACACAGCTTTCGATACACGATTCATAACACTTCGCTCGATAAATTACAAATATGTATCAAACAAACAAATTAAAGAAATAAATTGATTGAACAAATAAATTGAATAAATTAATTTAGTAAATAAATTAGTTATTAGTTTATGAAATTTATAATATAATTTAAAAAAAACATTTTATTTTTTCAAAAAAAAACAAATTAAATAAATATGTAAAATAAATGGTTTAAATTCATTTACTTAATAAATAAATAAAAATCATGTTTAATTAAATAATGAAATAAATAAATTAAATATATTAAAAATATATTAAAAACAGTGTATGATTGATACCAATAAATGAGTATGAGTATGAGTAAATAAATTAAATATATTAAAAATAAACAAATTAAATCAACAAATGAAAAAATAATTTAAATAAATTAATTTAATTAATTATACATAAAATGAAAACAATTTAAAAAAATATATATATAAATAAATTTAATAACCAAATGACGTTCAATCAGTTCAATAATTCATTTGATAAATAAAGCATTTGGCATCAAAACTACGAGTATACTTATATTCTATTTAAAACATTAAACTGCAATGTAATAAAATAAATTTAATTCATAAATAAATACTGGCAAGTGTCATAGAAATAGTTCAATAATTTTTAAGATTAAGAGGAACGTACCATCCTACGGTCCATTCGCACAAACTTTCACGTTTATAATATTACTAGGATAAGAAAAGCCTTTGTTTATTTAGGCTTAGAGGCTGAAATATTTTTAGGCTTAATATTTTCACGAGGACTTTTAGTCTTTAAAAGTATAGCCTTTTAATAAGGCTATCAGCTCAGAGAGCCTAGGCTCTTGAATAGGGCAGGGTTAAAGCCTAAAGAGCTTAATAGGCTTTTAGCCCTCTAGGCGTCAAGATTCGAGGCGAGCCCGAACAAAAAAGCCTAAAAGGCTCGAGTCCTTTGGATCACTAACTCCACTGGATGCGGGCGGCGCAGGACCGGTCATTGTGGCACTCTTTGGGGGAGGCCTATGTCCAGCAGTGGACTTCTTTCGCCTGATATGGTGACGACGATGATGACTATTTGCGAGGGACCTTTTGTCCCTTCTGCTGTCAACACAGTGATTAAACAAATTTTATAAAGGGTGGCAACGTGCACGTGACTCTTTTGGAGTTGCGAGCGTCTATATGCTGCGATGTCCGCTTACCATCAGGTGGACCGTACGGTTGTTTGCCACCGTCGTTGTATAAAAAAAAACTTAAACGAGAACTCACATGAATGCCCAAAAGGGGCCATCGTAGGCCTTCACTTCGCCTTGCTTCTGGCAGTCGCCCGTGGTAATCCTCGGCCGTATGCCCGCCGAGCCGAGATGGCTGCGCGCGAGCATGGTTCTTAGCAGCCGCTCCACAGAGCCTGGCCCGCATGATGCCGGCACGCACACTCCCCAAGTCAGCTCGTTCCAAGGTCTCGCGTGTGGGGGATGAACCTAAATGATGTTAATGTAATTAATTTATTAAGTATTCTGTGGCTAAGTTTCCTCTTCGAAATGAGCATTAAGTTTCCGGTTAGAAAAGTCACAAATCGAGTAAAACTTTCTGGCTAGAAAAGTGACAAATTGAGGAAAACTTTTTCCATACATTTACTTCTTCTCTCATCTCTCTGTCAAATAATCATTTAATTTTGAAAAAAAAAATAGAGATCTACTTAGCCATATTAAGTAAGTCGCCTCTCTATCGAAATCGATATTGCCTCTACTTCCGCCTAAAGTATTCTTAGTTTGATCTAACTAAACTAATAATTTTAACTAGGTTTTTTGGAGAAAATTATTGATCTGGTGCCCGATTTTTGAGTGTCGAACGCTAGACTTTTCACTCGAGATCTGTCAAAAAACTATGGTGCTTTGGCAGATGTCGAGTGAAAAGTGGAGCGTTCGTCACTCAAAAATCGGCCCCCTGATGTGTTCAAATTCGAATTGACTCTCTAATAAACTTCTTCGTAATAAACTTCTCTATACCTACCAGCATGCCCTTATATAGGGGTGATTGCGTAGCGCTACGAATAACTAATATAGCAGCTACAGTGTTAACATATTAAGAAACAAAGCCAAAAGACCAACATTACGTCAACTGGCGATCGTCATTTATTTCCAGGTATCTGCACCACCCGAGACGTGGACTGCTTCTTCCACATTAACAACGCCCGGTACGTCCGTATGTTGGACTTCTCCAGGATTCACCTCTACGACCGCACCGGCCTCTACGCCAAGTTCGTGGCGGTTCAAGGCTGATTTACATTGATCCAATAGCTGGATCCAGCGTTTTTATTTTTATTATGGTCTACAAACTAGATGTTACAAGTTTAAAACACTCATGGTCTATTGCATTACAGTGGCTAGTTACACTCTTGTACATCCTAAAAAAGTAGACACATCTTGCATAGAGTACACGTGCAGCTTTTACAAAAACAAAATAATAGTTTACAAAGTTTACAAAACAATGGTTATATACTAATTTATAATTGAATTTAGTAAATTCAGCTAAACTCGTGGATTCTCATTATTTTGTTTTTCAATATTTTTAAAATTAAGCCATCTCATAGGAGAAGTTATGCGTAGGTATTGTCATCTTACTTATTCTTAATCTACATAAATAGAATATTGACACACAAATTATAGCCATAAAATAAATATCAAGTTTCAATTTACCTCAATATAGTCCAGGACTGACTGATATGGTTGCACGCCGTTAATGTACCGCTTCTTGACCGCATTGTCCGTTCTCTCCAGTACTATTTCTGCCAAACAGTACTGCGTCTTCAATTCAGGGCGGGCAGGGATCCAAGGCGGGTTCAGACACTCATCGAAATTGCCCAGTTGGTAGCGGTTCCCGAACAGCAGGCCTTGAGGCTCAGACGCTATGGAATCCCAATCTAAAAGCCGAATTGTTTATTTTAAAAGGTTTGTTAATGGGTATCACTTCATGACTGTTAGGTGCTAGGCAATGGCTAGCAGTCATTTTGGTCCAATTGAGCTTTGAGCTTGATTTGACTAATGAAATACCTAATTTGATGTGTTGGTTTGCGACCACTTGGGTGAGTTGTTAACAGAAGGGACATTATTTCGATATTTTTATGGATTCCTATTCAATAACCTTCTAAATATAATTAACACGACTCACTGTTATTTTTGTGTTTGTAGAAGTTTAATATCTTTATTTAATTGAAAAAAAAACTTGGCTTCATGTGGTCGAATACTGACGATGTCAATACATACGAGTGGCGGGCGTAACGTACGTTAGGTTTTTGTAAAAACATAAGAAGACAGTAGCTTCACCAACATTACTGTTACTGTTACTGAGGGTGTAAATAAAAAAATGCTCTGTTAATGAGTTGTGGTAATAAAAACCTAATAATAATGAGTTACTTACCTATTAAAAGTAGGAACTAATATAGATAATCTAGCTATAGCTAGAGCCAAAGCGTGGGAGCCGAATGAATTGGGTCAATGTTGATTAGGTATCATTTTAATGAATTATCTGCATTGTGAACAACTGAGACTTCTCCCCAATCAGGAGCTTTTTTAAGCGAAGCTTCTTTATTTATAATAATAATGATATAGTCATAATGGGTATATTGAGCTCGTTGACTACACGAGCAAATAATTGCACAATAAGCAGTTTTTTTATAATTATAGTCTGTTTTTCCTTTGTTAATTGTTTCATGTTGTAATATAACTTCATGAGTGTGACGTAATGTTTCATTGTGAGGTAACTTTCTTGTTTCTAGTTTTAAGTAGGTTAAAGTTCCATCTTTTTCTGTTTCTTGTTTTGCTTCTATATTGATATGTTCTAGGCCGGTTACGCGACTAGCGTCTGTTCTGGCCACCCGAAAGACAATGTTTAAATTTTCATATAAAAATATTAACACTAGTGACCATAAAAAATATAGTGAGTCGTTAGCATTTTATTTTAATAGTTGATTGTGCCCCTTTTTGGATCGTAAGAATTATACTGCCAAGAACTTTTCTTGTATTTCTGTATTACGAGCATTTTATACACTTTTTACTTTCAGATAACTTATTAAACCCGAAATAAACATGTTTGATGACTGATGGAATCAAATCGCATCAGGATTTTCGATAACATACTTAGGTTAGTGGCAGGCCATTTTTAGAATTAGGAAAGACTTAAGTACTCTTATTTACATAAATGCCAGAAAATGTTGATGTTCAATTGTTCATCAGCGATTAATTTAATAATAATATTTTAGTTGACAACATTAATATTAAGGATAAGGGTGGCTTAAGGTGAAGAGGTGGGCAAAGTATTGAAATCGAGGTGTTTTTGTGCAGAATATTTGAATAATATATTGAACGTAATGACCTGCAAAGTACATATTTAGGACACGCATACCCTTGAGTATTTGCTGTTGTAGTTAGTTTGTCCACATACATTGTAATTACGACAAAAAACCACGCTTAAGAAACATTAAAAGCAAAATGTGTGCAAGCATTTTTCGGTTACGACAGAATTCTAAGTTTCCAAATTAAGCTCAGTTATTTTTGAGGATTTAACCTATTTTCTGTTGTAGTTAATATTCGTCTAAGTATTGTAATATGAATTTCAAACTTGAAAACTTTGCTTCGTATAAAATGGTAGGCGCTATTCTAGCGCTGATAGTAAATTACTGCCAGTCTTGATCATGACAGTGAATATTTTTATGAAAAAGCAAGTAAAATGCATATAAAAATGTGTAGTATTTTTTTAAAAAGCAAAAAGTTGCTTTTCAAATCTCACATATTACCTACATATGTGAGACTTGAACACTCGTCAAATTTTTTCTACCCACAAATATGAAAGTGAATGCGACGTTGCGACTTCGCTTCGCTCGAGGCACAGCGCTGTTGTCAGATATTTGTTTACTTATCTAGTTTGGAAGTTTGCACCGAGCTTGAGCCGATTCCCGTCGCACAGAGTAGTGCGGACACATAGAGACATACAACCTGTAAGACAGTTTTATTTATACTTATCTATTATAGTTGGACTTTTAAGAGGCCGTATAACATTTTGTTGTTTCAATACTACTCCGATTCATTTTGCAAATGATCATGAGGATCCTGACATTCTTCGCTATTTATTTGTATTGCCATCGTTGTCCTTAATTCAATTTGTACCTATACTATAATTTTTGTATTCAATATCGATATCAATATCAATATGTGTGGACAATCTTATACAAATCAACCTAGTCCCAAACTAAGCAAAACTTGTACTATGGGTACTAAGCGACGATATACATACTTATATAGATAAATAGATACTTAAATACATAGAAAACATCCAAGAACCAAGAACAAATATTCGTGCTCATCACAAAAATAAATGCCCTGTAGCTCTAGTATAAGTTTTTTCGAAACATTAACTAATTCGCCCAGCACTTTGGGAACGTTACCCACTGTGGCAGCGGTTTTTTAGATTAGGGTTTTTATTAGGTATATTTAGGTTAGTTTTAGTTTTATTTTAATTTGTTATTTTTTAATTATATCAGGATCTTTCCGATTGTATGATGACGTTATTTTGGTGATTTATTCACCACACCATTATGAAAGTGGTATGAAAACGTGAACAGCGCCTCTGGTGGTCAGTTGGTCACTAGTCGAAACTAAAACAGCGAGTATTTTAACATTTGTTGCTAACCGATGAACGCGCGTATTTCAAACTCGGTGAGAGCGTTTTCATACATTTTGAGACAAACCGCAAACGCGTTCGAATTAGTTAATGTTTCGAAAAAACTTATACTAGAGCTACCGGCTTCGTAGGCAGGGTCACTACCAACTAAGCTAAAGCGGTCGTCGCGCGCGTATTCAATTATGTTAAGAAGATCCTTATTAGGAGAATATTTTCATTTCATTATCTCATTATTCTCTTTATTTATTTATATCTAACTTGACGATCATAATGTGAATTCTTATATTTTTGACATCGAAGCAAACTTATATTTATATTGTAATTTACATTAATGAAATAAATGAATCTGAATCTGATGATGGTCCACCAAATGACAATTTATCCATTGAACCTGAACTGTAAGTAAGTAAAAACAGAATAATAGTGTATTTAAAACAGTTCGTTTTTGTAAATACTAGTTATAAACTCATTTGAAAATAAAAACAACTTATCAGCGCACCGGTACCGTGTTTTATTTCGAACGCGGCGTTCCAAACAAAACAAAACACGGCGCCGGTATGCCGTCTGCTCGCCGCCGTGCGGACTTCACGAAATTAGACTTCAAGGGCATAACAATAGCCACTATGAAAAGTGATATCACATTATTACCCGAGGGTTATAATGAGATTCAGTATAATATTACAACCCGGCTTAAACTAGGGTTATCATGGTTTGCTTTCGGTAAGGTGGTGTGAAAACATATTTATGACCTCGATTGTACACTCTAAATAATTGTACGGTTTTGCATATCCCTTAATTATTGTAAAATATCTAAGTTAATTCTTCATAAATATTCGTAAGAGCAATATTTTATCTGAAGAGTAACTAATTATCTTTTCATCACACTTGCTCGTAAAGTGTGTTATTGCACGCGTGCGTATAAAGCAATTATAGCAGATTTACCTCCCGCGGGAGTTATGAGTTTGTGTGTGATCTGATTGGTTTAAAAAATCTAGTTGGCCGCGCGCCGCAAGAATACGGCTCTGTGATTGGTTGCGCGTTGCGCTCCTCTCGCAGTGATACTGGAGGTGAAGTTGTCAAGTTCGTCAATTTTTGATTGGTGTGGTTGTATGAAACATGGATTTTTCTGCCTTTTGTAGTTATTAATTCCTCGAAAATGTGATGAAAAACATTGTGTGTATCACGGGAGGTAAGGGCACAGAATAAGTAATAGTACAAGTACAGAAACTTCACTTTCTAACAAAAACGGCGTTTAGGCATAAAAAACATGCCTACTCTGTGCATCTCTGTCTATCGTATAACTTGTATTCATTCACTCGCGGCACGTGTAGCGCTAGAGCTATCGACTCGTCGCTCGTCGCGTTCTAGTCTGCGGCGGCAGCGGTAACGTGCATATAGAGTTATAGACGTGTTCGCGCGGCGGCGGGCGGCCCTCGACTGACGGCCGGCCCCGGGCCGAGCGAGCGGTAGGCATTTAAAGCGACGCGCGCCTCCCACTGCAAGCCCCTTGGTAAGGGTTATTACAAACTCAAGTCGCTATAGCTTTCGTTAACCTGCTTACCTCCCTAAATGCACAATGTACTATTTCACACCATCTGCTCGCCACTGCCCAATTATATATCATGCAAACCTTACCGAAAGCAAATCATTATAACCCTTGGCTTAAGCCGGGTTGTAATATTGTACTAAGTCTCCTTATAACCCGCCGGGTAATAATGTGATTTCACTTTTTATAGTTCTTATTGTTATGTACTTAAAGTCTAATTTCGTGAAGTCCGCAAGGCGGCGGGGGCGCGCGTGCTTCTCGGGTTGGTGTGGCGCCCGGAAACAACACACGCGCGGGGCCGCGGACTGCTGCAGCGCAAGCGCCAAGCGCGTTTTTAGATACTACATATTATTAAGTACTGAATCTTTAGAATGCCATTCGGGAAGTGGAGGCTTTTTATAATATTTTGAAATTTCGTTACATTTAGGTATTGAGAAAATTAAATCACTATTTATTTAAATGCTAGCGGCCTTCCTTCCTTCACGGCCTTTGCAGTAATGAATTATAAATAAATAATAATAAAATAAAATAATAAAGAGATTCGAACCACGGATCTCCAGCTTCATAGGCAAGATCACTTGCATTTAGGCTAAAGCGGCCGTCAGTGTACTATTAAATACCGAAAACATTTTGTTTATAGTATTTTCTATTGTCTCGCAAGAGGTGAGAAAAGTAGAGTATACTCCTCGGGGATAAAACTGTTTTTGTCTTGGACGTGCTTAAATCCCTCACTACACTCAGTACTCAGTCTTAATTATGGGAATTAACTCATTACACCCTCGCTACGCTCGGGTCCTTCGTTCCATTCAGGATTCATTATCGCGCCCGTGACATAAAACAGTGCTTTATCCCCTTGGTGTATTAATCTGTTATTATTTAATAACTTAATAAGGAAGTTATATTCAAATAAAAGCATTTATTGACTTTTTTTATTATCGCAATAATAAATATCAAATTCTGTTTAGATCATAAATAGGTTAGGTACGTACCTACTACGTGTGTTCTTCTGGAAACTTTATTTTGCGAAATGAAGCAAGTACCTTTTTTTATTTCTTTTTATAATTATCATCACAGGAAAACTTTATTCATTAACTAACGATATTCGTACAGTACCTAATTGAGAACGGATAGTAGGTACACTACCCTTTCTCAATTTGATCTCACTACCGTTGATTTGGAATTAGTGCATTAGTAAAGGAATATGAATCGTAAATTTGACAGTAACTAATAGGTACTACCTGCAAATAATAAATATTCGTGGCTTTTTTAAAATCTGCCTACCCTGTCTAAAAACTCTGTGCACGCCACTGCTACTACGTAGTAGGTATGGTTGACGAAATATAAGCTGCACCGATTCGCCACACAAGTTGTTCGAGGAATCGGGGCAGCTTATATTTCGTCAACTATACAACAAAAAACAACGAGCTAAATATGAATGTTTCTTAATTCTTCATATTGTTTCATCTGATACAAACACTACTCTGCGTAGTTAACCGGGCAATCCGACCGCCATCTACTGACGCAACAGCGGAACAGGTCGATTATCAAGGCAGCCCGTTTACAAGCGAATCGAGCTAACGCGATCATTGTTGAACAGATGTCGCTTGGGTCGGCCATGGACATCCGTTAACTGGTCAAGGTCATTCACAGTACCCCGGGCCTTAATTTAAGATTAAGGGTGGAAAAAATTATGGGCCCTAGAATTACCTCAAATCCTTCGTTAGATCATTTTCTTTTAATTAAAAAAAAGCAAAACTGCATTCAAATATTTTCTTAAATTTTTAAGAATTTCTAAGAAACTGTGTAGGTTCTAAATATTCGAGTTTATGGACATCTTGTACTTACGATAGACGAGTCCAATGTCTCTTGGAGAAATGTGGTTTCGACTAGTACCTATAGATAAAATCGCGAGTGTTTATTTTTTTAATTTTTAGTTGGTTCGACTCCCGAGTGAGAAAGGCGAATTTCAGAAAATCTTTGAATGCAATTTTGTTTCTTTTTAAAAGTAAAAAAATGCTTCCTTTAAGTAAAACGACCTAACTTAAGGATTTAAGGTAGTTTCCCTTCAGGGCCCATACATTTTTTTATACCCTGTGTGTGGCGTAAAGCTACGAAGGTGTGGACTGTATTATATTGATACCCTGGCTTAGCTATTGTCCCCGCCGAAGAACCCCACTAGCAATGATAGTGGAAAGGTCGACTCACCTGGCGCCGGTCACAGAAATGTTGTGGGAGCGCTCCCATTCGCCGCCAATGATGTAATTTGTATTCTTCGTTGTAAACAGCTTAAATAACTAGCGTTTTATTGATATTATCACGATATGTATTTGGTTTCGTGTTTTCCTTTGATTCGCTATTGTGACACTGACTTTAATGTCTTTTTATGTTTTTTATTAGAGGTTCGTCAGCCAGTACCGACTTTCAGCTATTTACTGGTTCTCTCGGCTATTTACTGAACACCCCCCACCGAAAGCACCATGTTGCTTTCTCATAAAGAAAAAACACATTGATAAAAGAAAATAATGGATTTCTGCGCATATGCTGCGCTAAAAAATAAATAAAATAAGTTACCCTAAGACTATTAAAAGAAATATTACAGGAAGGGGATTCAGTTAGTGTAGGGTAAACGACACAGTTTATTCACTGGTCTCGACAAAAAAGTATGTGCTTTTGTGCGCAATGTAACTTTACGCACAATGCCATCCAAACCGGGATGTGTCTGATGGACAATTGCAAGTGGCCAACTACAAGGAGGGACTCGATCATCTTTGACCAACACTAAGTCTCCTACATTAAGGTTAGGCGGCGAGGCAAACCATTTTGACCTTTGTTGCATTGCAAGGTGTTCAAATAATCTTGGCTCCATTTTTTCCAAAACAATTGGGAACAATTTTGTAAATATTGCCATCTAGACAAACGATTTACAGGTACTGCTTGCAAATTATACTCAGGTACAGCTGTCAGACTCTTACCGACTAAGAAATGTCCTGGTGTTAACACATTCAATTCGTTAGGGTTGTCACTAGCTGGCAAAGCACATAACGGACGCGAATTCATTATGGCTTCTATTTTACAGAAAACTGTAGAAAGCTCCTCAAAGGTCAAAGCTACACCGACAGCACGCACAAGGTGATATTTAGCTATGCGCACGCAACTCTCCCATAAACCACCCATATGTGGAGCACTGGGAGGGTTAAACTTCCAGTTGATTAAACGCTGACCACAGCCATTTAATATATCTTGCTGATTGCTGTTATCAGATATAAATTTTTGCACATCACTAAGGTGCTTGCTAGCCGCTATGAAATTCGTTCCACAGTCTGAATAGAAGTATGCGGAAAGACCACGACGCGATACAAATCTATCCAGGGTAGCCAAGAAGCAATCTGCAGATAAGGAAGAAAGTACTTCCAGATGCACGGCTTTAGTGGAGAAGCACACGAAGACTGCTAAATAAGCTTTCTCTATCTTCGCATTACGACGTAAGCTTTCTTTTATGTAGAAAGGTCCGGCTAGGTCAACACCTACATGCTCAAACACTTTGTCAGGTAGCAGTCGTGTTGACGGAATATCACCCATTTTAGGCTGAAGCAGTGTTCGTTTACACTTGAAGCAAGTCTTACTTAGCATTATCCAAGTTAAGATTAGTCATGAAACCAATAATATTAAAGAAGTGAATAGCATTGTCTTTCTCGGTGTAACCTTTGATACCTTTTGTAATTGGAAGGAACATGTAGACACTGTTTGTAGTAAAATAAATAAATTTATTTTTGCATTGTGGCGTATTAAGCAAACGGTATCATTCAATACCGCCCTAGTAACATACCATGGTTATATTATGTCTATACTTAGGTACGGTATAATCATGTGGGGAAATTCTGTTGATGCTGACCGTGCATTTATCGTTCAAAAGAAATGCATTAGAATCCTTTGTGGAATTAATAGAAGAGAATCGTGTAAGCCCTTCTTCATAAAACTAAAGCTACTAACTCTGCCATGCCTTTACCTTTATGAAATAGCAATGTTTGTAAAACTTAATGCCGAACTTTTTTCTTCTGTGGATAAAGAAACCACTAGGCCGCAGAGACGATACCGCCTAGCTTTGCCTTCTGCAAAGTTGGTAATCAGAAGGAAAAGTGCGTATAACATGTGCATAAAAATCTTTAACAAACTACCAGCAACACTCAAGTCATTACCGAACAGTGAATTTAAATCGAATCTGAACAAACTGCTGATAGAAAAATGTTTTTATAGCATAGATGAATTTTTGATGTATACATTTTGAATTTTATTAAGATGATATTCTATGAATTGATTTCCTGAATTGATTGATTGACATTGTTATATAGGTACAAAAAAGGAATTATTGGAATATATATGTGGACATTTTATTTTAATTTGAATATTGTATAATTTAATTGTAATGTACTCTTTTAGTTTTAATTTTGACTTTATTATTCAGACAATGACATTTTAAATTACGACTAATCGAACGCATTACATTCAGTTTTCTATTTAAATATCTAGTCTCACTATTTCGATCGTAATTTGATATGTTGTAGTTATTTATTTCATTAATTTATTTTGACATTTTAGTTCCTGTATAATTAACTTAGGTAATTAAATTTTCACATGCCTATCTTGGCTCAACATATTAGGGAAACTTATGAAATGACCTCAACACCCTGTCACCTAATTGTAACCATATGTTTTATGTGAATAAACGCATTCATTCATTCATTCATTCATTCATTCATTCATTACACTTTAACAGAATTGACCGGATGAGACTACGAGCCGACAATATCCAATATCTTTGGTTAATAATGTTTTGTAACGTTTGCGGTCCAGCATGTAAATATTTTTTGTGAAAATATTCAACCAACAGCTTCGTAAACCTACTTTGCTTCGGCAACAGCAATGGATGCTTCGCATTATAAGGCAGATCAGAGTGAGGTATACGACCACGAAGCCACGGGCATCTATGAAAGGTGCAAGTTTCCTTAACGAAGGAATGTATGTCTTGCCCTTCTTCAAAGTGTCAACTTCATCCTTGAAGTAGGTGCCCTGCACTAACTTGATTAAGCTATCATGAGCTTGATTCAAATCATCAGTAGTTAATACTGCTGGGTTGCCGATTGAAACGTTTCCGCGGAATCGCCGCAGGAAACGCAGAATCCAGGCGATACTTCTCTGCATTTTCGAAAAGGAAGAGAACTGGTTGACGACACGTTCAACAAATTCCAGTTTATCTTCTTCTCCCTTTTGTTGAGATAACAGATTAAATGTTTTAGAGTTGGATTTCATCCCCGGGATTTCCGACTCATTTCGGTTGACAAATGTGGATACAGGCCAACTTTCTCGATTCTCATACATCCAGGCAGGTCCCACAAACCACTGCGACCTGCAAGCCATGAACTGGGACGGCGTAACGCCTCGAGAGGCAACATCTGCCATGTTATTCTCACTGTTAACATGTCGCCAGGCATGAGGAGGTATCGACTCTATTATCTGTGTAACACGGTTACACACAAATGTTTTCAATTTATAAGCATCAGTTTGTATCCACGCCAAAACAATTGACGAATCAGTCAATGCTGGTAACATTGATCCTCGCTAAGCATTCACATGCATATTTCATGAGCTTGCTAAGAAGGGCGGCAGCCATGAGTTCCATTCTAGGTATGGTTTCAACCTTAACAGGTGCCACCTTTGACTTCGCAATCAGAAGTCTGCACTTAACTTCAGAGTGACGTCGTGAAATAACGTAAATACATGCAGCGTATACGAGAAGATGCGTCACTGAATCCTACGAGTTCACATTCAGTGACCTCTGGAAGCAAAATATGACGTTCAATTTGCAACTCAGATAGCGTGGGTAACTGGTCAATGAATTCCACCCACTGCTGACACTCTTCTAGAGGCAGTGGATCATCCCAATCAAGACCTAGTTTCCAAAGATCCTGCAAAATGCACTTCGCAACGAAGGTGCATGGAGCAATGTATCCAACGGGATCATAGATAAACGCTAGTGTCTTTAAAACAGATCTCTTTGTATTGACGGTATCCTGCTTATTCAAGGAAAAGCTAAACGCGTCGAATACTGGGGACCATTTCAAGCCTAAAAGCTTTATCGAAACATCATCCCTGTCCTTTTGAAAGCTGACAGTTTTCTCGCGATGTTCTTCTGGAACACGCTCGAACAATTGTTCGCAGTTACTCGACCATTTCTTTAACACAAGGCCTCCGCACTGGAGCATGTTAATTAATTCATCCTGTAAGGAACACGCTTCAGAAAACGTTGCGCAGGACCACAGAATATCATCCATGTAAATACCTTGTCTAACGACATTAGCAGCAGAAGGAAACCGTTCGCCTTCATCACTGGCTAATTGCAGCAAGGTGCGGATGGCTAAGAATGGACTTGAACTTACGCCATATGTAATCGTTTTAAGTTCGTAAACTTTTATTGGTTCGTCAACGGACGATCTGTATAATATGTGCTGATATTTCCGATCAGACTCGCGCACCAAGATAGCACGATACATTTTACAAATGTCGCTTGCAAAGCAATATTCAAATAATCGAAAATTTGTTATAATGGCACCTATATCACGATATAAGTTCGGGCCTGTCCGCTGGGTGTCATTCAGCGAGACATTGGTGCTTGTTCTAGAACTTGCATCAAAAACCACTCTTAAAGGAGTTGATGTGCTGCTTGGCCTCAAGATATAATTGTGAGGGATCAGACATTTACTTGACTCGCTACCAGTATACAGTTCCATATGATCTAGCCTTTCGTATTCCAACATAAAGTCGTTGTAGGCTTGTTGTAGTACCGGCGAATGAGCGAGTTTTCACTCTGTCGCTAGCCATCGTCGTTCGGCTGTAGCACGAGAGTCTCCAAGTAGTGGCGCATTAGTAGCGAAGAGTAACGGCACTATATACCTCCCCCCCTCATCCCGGGAGTGATGACGTACGTAAATATCTTCAGCCAATTGATCAGCTGGACTAAGTACAGGTTTGCACGGCAATTCCTCTACTTCCCAGAAGTCACGCAGCGTTCTGTCCAATGCCTTCTCTGAAGAAACTGACAGATGAAAGTTCTGTGACAGTTGTTTGCCATCATTGTATAATCTTCCACTGACGACGTAACCAAAAACTGTCTGGATCACTTTCGGAATGTTCGATTTGACATTAATTGGCTTGTCTTTAATAAGCTCCGACACGACGTCATTGCCCAGCAAAATGTCAATCGATGACTTCTCGAAGAACAACGGGTCAGCCAATTCGAAGTCCTTATATTCATCCACTACTTCACGTGGAAATAAAACGTTTGGCATCTCAGATGACACCTTCTCGACGACAACCATATCCACCTGAAAACTCGGAACGTCCGATTTACACGGCTTCATGTCGCAGGTTACCATGCCAAAGTTTTTGACTATATCACCGCCTAGTCCAGACACTGTGAAGGGACACTTGATGCGGCGTAGGCCCAAACGTTGAGCACAATTCAAAGTAATAAATGAGCTTTGAGCCCCAGAATCCAGAACTGCACGGCAATTCTGATGTTGACCTGTGACGTCAACAACTAGAGTCCTCGTAGTTCCCAACACTACACCGTAAGAGTTCGCGTTTTCATTCACGGAATGAAGATTCTCAGTTACGGCTGAAGCGGGCGGCGCACTCACGGAGTGCGGCGGCGAAGGCCCCGCTGCGTGCACGGCAGCGCGGGGCGGCTGCGGCGTCGGCACGGCCGGCGACTGCAGCACACTCGCATCCCGATGTAGCAAGTAGTGATGATTACGAGCGCAGACTCCACACGTCATAGTACTCTTACGACTTGACGTGTCATGACCACTTTTCAAACAATTGGTGCATAAATTCAAGACATTGACACGGTCAATCCTATCTTGAACTTTCAGTTTACGAAACTGTTCACAACGATATATCAGATGATTCGAGTTGCAATGCACGCAAATCAGTTTGTTTTGATTCGAATTATAAGTATGATCCAACCTTTTGCGTGGACGAGGCCGCGTTCGAATATTTGAAACTGGCCGGTTTATGACTCGGTTGCATATTTGTGAAGTTGACAGGTGACTTCACTTTTATTTGTTGACCATTGAAATTAGTCCGGGAGCCGGTAGTAGGAAATGTATGTTCCAATACTTTAATTTGTTTGTGTACGAAATCAATTAATTCCTTGAATTTCGGTAATTTCTTCTGATCCCGACTTTCTTCAAACAATTTCCGACTATGAATGTCTAACCCGCGTAATGCCAGATGACAAAACAGGTAGTCATCTAACTTTTCAATATCCAAGGCCTGAATCGCTTTTAACGAATGGTCGAATGTCGAATGTCTCCACGAACGACGTTAAATTAGCTACGTTGTCCTTTGTCAAAGGTAAGAAATTTAGCATTTTGTCCAGATATCTGCCGGTCAACGCTCTGACATCTTGGTATTTATCAAGCAAACTTTGCCAAACTAGAGGGTAATTATGCGCTGTGATCGGCAGACTCCTGACCATATTCAGTGCTGGACCCTTGACACAAGACAGTAGATAATGGAATTTATCTATGTTCTCGAAATTGCGACTATGAACCAATGACACGAAGGTATCATGAAATGTGGTCCAATTCTCCATTTGACCATCAAACTCGAATAAAGTTAGCTTAGGTAAGACCGGCCTAGCTAGACAATCATCACTTTTTTGAACAAACATTTTTTCAGTTGGCTCCTGGCCTAAACGATTGCAATTCATAGCTACTTTCTTGCAAACGTAATACAAGTCATCAAAACTATCTAATGCACTTGACGAAGGTTTAAACTTAGGGTCTGCTTGCATCTCAAGCATTGCAATTTCCATGACAATGCTCTCGAAGTCACCGCGAGCGTCATCGAGTTCTGAGAACTGCACCATGAAGTTTTGTACCGAGTCTAAACTATCCAACTTAACTGTTTTGGATGAATCATAGGCCTTTTGTAGTTTCTTAAATAGATATTCTTTTTTGAGTGTCAACGTATTTATTTGCAAATATAGTTGTGCCTCGCCTTCCATTGTTCTGTCACGGACAGTTATGTCAAAATGGAATAGGATGGAAAAAATATTACGAAAATATAGCGAATACGATTCGCAATATGGGTACAGAGAATAGCGAATACGATTCGCAGTATGGCGAACAATAGATTAGGGCAGAAATTAGAAATTTAGGTATTAGGTATGAAATTTGGAATGCGGTTCGAAGACCAGAAAATGTGGCGTAAAGCTACGAAGGTGTGGACTGTATTATATTGATACCCTGGCTTAGCTATTGTCCCCGCCGAAGAACCCCACTAGCAATGAAAGTGGAAAGGTCGACTCACCTGGCGCCGGTCACAGAAATGTTGTGGGAGCGCTCCCATTCGCCGCCAATGATGTAATTTGTATTCTTCGTTGTAAACAGCTTAAATAACTAGCGTTTTATTGATATTATCACGATATGTATTTGGTTTCGTGTTTTCCTTTGATTCGCTATTGTGACACTGACTTTAAGTAATGTCTTTTTATGTTTTTTATTAGAGGTTCGTCAGCCAGTACCGACGTTCATTACCATTGAGGTTCTCTCGGCTATTTACTGAACACTGTGTATAATAATATCTTGCTTGTCATTAGGTACAGTGGGCCAACGAAAATGTTGAGCACTTTAGTACTTTGTCAAATTAAAGAGGTTTCAAATTTTATGACGTTTCAGTCTAAATATTTCTTAGATTTCGATGTGACAAGGTTCTAAGTATGCTCAACATTTTCATGGGCTCACTGTACCCTTTGTATATATTTTTTAAAATTAAAATTTACCCATTAAAAATCGTGTAAATGCCATAATTGCTATGTGATGTCCTAATAAAGAGACTAAAGAGTGCAGCATATATTTTAACTTACCCCAAACTGCCCACAGCGTAAAATTCTGCAAACTTCTTATCAATAGTAGTGTCTGATTCAAACAGGGCTCTTGCTGTTTACTCCAATCCTGGTTCATCAACGCAAACACCACATCTTCTAAATAAACAGTCGTATTAACTCTCTCAGTGAAATCTTTTTTCTTTTCTTTATTTTCAGCTTTCCTTGTATAATTTTCGATAGGCGCAGCGGTAGCTTCAACCGTTTTCGGCCAATCAGTAACAAGAGCGGTTGTTTTAGATAAAAGTGCTAATCCAAATACACAAAGAGGTAAACACTTCATGGTGTTTGAAAAGGTCGCGAGAGACTGAATCAGAAATGAATAGACACTAGCTAATTATGATACAGAGCAATTATGGTTGAGTTAAGTCGTTATAGTGGACTTAATAATAAAAAAAACAAGTGCGAGTTACACCCGCGCGTCGAGGGTTCTGTATCAGAACATGGATATACAATTAATTTTGTATTAAGCAGTAACGCTGCTAACGCAAACTACAAATTTAGATATCAATTTTTTTTTTTTCTGCTCGGTGCCTAAGTTTTTTAATTATTCCTTTATTTCTAAATTTATGGATATACAATAGGTATTTAAAAATAGTACATGAAGGTATAGAAGCCCATTTGCCTTAGTGATAAGTTGATCACGCTAGCCGTTCTTACACTAGAGGACGATGACGTACTTAAGCGAGGGTTACTCGACAGATCAAATCAACTTTCTATCAGATACCTACTTTTCTTTCGTTGTTTGAAAAATACCTACCTAAAATGTAGTGTAATGATGAAAGTAAAAAAATTCAATAATTATTTCGCCATTTTAGAAAAAGAATACTTACTAGGGTATTTGATTCCGGTATTGATATCATCTTAGACCTATTGAGAATTGATTGCCCCATTCTACGCCAAAAATTACTGGTACGTACTATACCACGTCTTCATGTGCCACTGGTACGTCTTTTCAGTATATATTATTTACTGATCTGTTTGAAATCTAAAGCTTAGTTTAAGTCTGAAGCTAGTTTATTAAGTAAAATTATCGACTTGGTTAGTTAAAGTCGGTTATTTTTATCCTTTGAATTAGATTAATAATTTAGTTTATTTTCGCTTTTGAGTGTTTTAGGTAGGATTTGTTTATATGATAGTTCTTTGAAGTCAGTTTATTTGATATATACCAGAAATGTACCACTTTCAGCACACCACTTAGATAAATGACCCACTTTCACAGTATGAAAAATTAAGAAGTTTTTTCAGTATTAAACAGTTTTTTCACTTCTCATGCTCGAAAAGTGTGTCATATTAGACTTGTGAAGCGGGGCTAAAGTACATTTAAGCCCTAGGGAAAATATGTATACATATTTATGATTTACAAAACATTTTAATTTGACCAATCAAAATACTTCATCCACCAATCACAGGACAGTAATTTGACAGATTAAAAATTATTTGGTAAAAATATCAACCAACCAGAACACAGCTGTACTAAAATCAACCAATCAGGAAAGACGTTATTCAGTTGTCTAAAAATTAAGCGGTGTTTATGGTCAAAGCAATTACTCCTCTTAAAAGAAAAAAAAAGTGCATGTTGCGTCTCTTTCTTTAATATAGCAAAAGAAAGGGAGGCGAATACGCAAAGCGAACACGCATAGCGAGGCATGGTGCTGGCCTTAGAAAAAAAACAAGCTGTCAAATTAGACATACGCCCGCCAAGAGTTAAATTATTCATTTAAGGTGGATAATTTGTGTTTATGTGTTTTCTCACAATCGAAGTGAAAAGTAGAGTGTATAACTCGGGCCTAAAAGCCATATTACCACTCGAACAATTTTCCCTCACTTCGTTCGGGAAAATAACCATCTCGTGGTAATATGGCTTACTTTAGACCCTTGTCGAACAATCTACTATTAAGTATAGGTATTTATTTGACACTATTCCACATAAGAAAACATTTACAAATGAAACAAATTAGGTATCAAAATGTTAAAGTACCTACATACAAAGGCGAAATTATTCCATCCAGCTAACCTTCAAGAAAACGATAATTGATAAAAATAAATGTAACGCATAAAAGTGAAGATTTTAGTTTTGTTAGCGCCATCTATGCAGCTAGTACGGAACCATTGGGTAAGTTTTCCACCCCTTCCTCTTGCTCCTCCTCCTCGGTATGTGTCACCTCCTTACTTATGCGGTATTCTACTAGATGGCGCCACTTGCAGTTTTGACTTAAGTAAGAAACAAATAACTATAAATTTCAGTTCTAATTCTAATAAGTAGATTAAAAAAAACATTCTAATAAGTATATATAATTAATATAAATTAAAACTATCAGCGAACTAACTTAAAAAATGAACGTGGAAAAGCATACCTCCGTACAATTTCCATTTATTAATATCTTGATCACATAGTAAATATAAGTCCACATAAGTAATGTGGTCAACTACAGAACCCTACAATGCGCGTGGCCGGACAGGTACTAGGGCGACTTTTTTAAATACTAATAATTTTAATCGCAATCTAAGTGAAAGGTAGTGTATATAACTAGTCTAGAAGGCCTATTACCACTCGAAAAAATTTCCGAAAAAACTAATTTAATAGGTAATGAAACTGATAAAGTTTTTTTTTTTTTTTTTTAATTAAAAGTATGAGAAATCAGGTTTATTTACTAGTTCTTCAATGCAGAGGAGACACTGCGTAATTGGGTCATTGTCAGTTGAAAAAACAAAAGTTGTCCATCCGGTCCGGTGGTCAATAGTTAAAGTTAATGTAATGTAAGTTATGTTTTTATTGCATATATTTATAGTAACGGAAACACAGTTTATTTATACGGGTTAGCTTTGTAACCCTTAACTTTTGATATGTCCACTGAATAGACGCACACCTAAATCTGACAATGACCCAACTTGGTACCTATATTTTTTGCTTTTTTTTTAAGGTGCCATTATACTATCTGGTAAGTTGACGTGGCGTGTCAACCAGTAATAGTTTTATAATCATTCTCCTATTTTGCAACCCTGACCGCTCAATAAGCAGATGAACTTCATTGTTATTTGAATTGCATCAGTCTCCCATCATCATTTAGGGCATGGAGGACTGTTTTGTTCATCAATTTGCATCACTTTAACATTTCATTAATTGTTGCATCCACCGCCGCATAATGTTATCGCATGCTGCTGGCTATGCCGCTGAGTTGACATACCAGAAGCCTATTGACTTATTACATGTAATAATCATGTAAGATTGGGACTCAATTAAATAGTAGATTGTTAACCAAGGGTTGAAAGTGACCCATTTCACCCGAGATATTTTGGCGCTCGAACGAAGTGAGAGTGCCAATAGTTCAAGGGTGAAATGG
Source organism: Cenopis cana (assembly GCA_951800055.1). Taxonomy (NCBI): domain Eukaryota; kingdom Metazoa; phylum Arthropoda; class Insecta; order Lepidoptera; family Tortricidae; genus Cenopis; species Cenopis cana. Next base: position 12,367,077 of record OX637490.1, on the reverse strand, counting down.
GTGCTTTCACCCGAGTTAAACACTCTACTTTTCATTCCGACTATGAGGAAAATAATTGAGAAATAAAATTAATAGTAAATGATATTCTAAGGATTCAGTAATAAAAACACGCGCTGCAGCCGCCAGCAGCTGGCGCCGCCGCGCCCCGCCCGGGCCGGGGCCGCGCACCCGCGGCTGGCTGCCCATGCAGCACCCAAGCGCAGCGGGCGCGCAGCCCCGGCGTATGGAAATTAAAAAAATATACTTTCCACCCCAGGGTTGGAAAAGCGGTTTTCAACCCGGCTATCTACTCATGAAAATCGAACTTTCCGAACAGGAGAGATGAAAATGAAATTTATGATCATACGACGAAGGCTCGGAATAAATAAAAGCAATCTATTTCTAGGTATATTTATTTATTGAATGTTATTACATTACAATAATACAGTGATTCAATAAATATTTCTATACCTACATAACTACATCCCATTTGAACAACTTGAATTATTTCATAATTAAACCTAACAGTGCATGCTACGATCTATTTTTTTTACTTAATTGTAGGGTTTTAACAACGATTAAATTGCAACATTTGTATCTGCAAAATTATTTATAAATAAGTTTATACTAGGTACTATTTAATATTAGGTACAGACTGATAAATATCTATTGTAGCCATAAGATATAATTCGATAAAAAAGCTTAACTAATTTGTGTAAATTAGATCCTAAACACTAAAATAATATAGGTACACTGCAAAAAAATATTAAAATAATCGTTACAAACTATAATTAAGTCACAACTTAAAATAATAGGACATTCCAACGTAGGTAAAAGGTCGATGTCAAAAATATGTTAACTCTTGTGCCCCTATTCCTTTATTACGTCTAAGGCCAAAAAAATATATACATATTTTTTTAAGGCCAAAAAATTATACATACGATTTTTCGCCGAAATATCAATTAAGTACTTGACGTCTGTGACTGTGACGTACAACCGTTTTTGATGCTATGACAATATTACATTTTCGGGGTATGCAGGGTAATTATATGCGGGGTAAGCAGGGTATGCAGAGTGGGAACAGGCCACTTCGCTAAAATATGCAGTTAGGAAGGATATTTATGTAATTTATTAGAAATATCCGGATGGACAGAGCATTGATAAGAATTTTAAATTAGAACATCACCATTAATAAATAAAATGTTTGATTAACTAAGCTAAAAATATTTAAAACTTTCGTCATTTTAAATAAATGAATAAGTACTATTGCCTATAAATCGTGACTTAATTAAAATTCGCTATTAAAGTTAATTAAAAAATATTAATTATGTATTGTATATATATTTTGGTGGGTAGGAGCCCACTAAGTCTTACCCAGACAAATATGAAGAATGAAGATATAAAAATAATAATTATTCAAAATAAATTAAATACACTCTGTCACTCATATATTACAAATAAATCATCAAAGTAAATAGCGTTTTCTTATGTACAATCTTTGGAACGCGTTACACAGAACACACTGACTAGAAGTTCACTCTTTAGAGATTTTTTTTATATATAATTATAAGCGTATATCTCTATCTCTACCATCCAAATACTACGTTAACTATAACTATAATTAATTATACCGATATCATTAGTTTATTCTTATTGCGATATAGTGATAACAATTGTTTGTATGACATAAACTGTTCAGCAACCTAGTTTCTTTAATAAGGAAAGTCGCCGTAAACGAACATGACAATATTTTTGGCATTACTTAAGCATTCGCAAAGTAATGCAACAAGGTATATGATGAACATGTTTTTTTTAATAGTCCAAGAGAAATATTTTAGAAAATTTTATAGTTAAACAAATAATAGAAATTGGATGAAAATTAATGTACAGAATAAATCATTTTTTATAAAGCGGTTTTCAGTGCTCAGTAGCTATATTTTACTTTGACTGACATTTTTGTATTTTGTGTTACTCTAATTATGATAGTTTTGTTGGCCCCATAGAAACATGTGATATAATTCTCTAAGAACTGGGATGAAAAAACTATGATGTTTTGACAGATGTCGAGTAAAAAGTCATACTACTTTGACAGATCTCGAGTGAAAAGTCGAGCGTTCGACACTCAAAAATCGGGCCCCCAGGTTCGAATGACATCGTGAAAAATATTTCACGGACTTAAAAAGAAAAAAGCATGGCATAAACGTGGCCAGTTTTTGACGTTTATATAGGGATTGCTTTTTGTAATTATAAGATGATGGGTTATTTATTTACCAGATCAGTTGATCAATGGTTGTATAAAAATATGAAATTGGTTATTACATTGTTTTCGTTACATCCGAGATTAAAAACTTTATTTTTGACATTTTGAACATTTTAAATGTAAAAACCTCATACACGGATAAAGCTATTTGTCAATTCATGACAATGGTACATGACTCTGTTTGTGATGGCTATGTTTTTTCTTTTTTTTTTTTTTTAATTAGACCTAATTGTTTTTCTTCCTACTCAAACTAAACATAAAACGAATTATGATTACTAGATTTGGTTTCTTTTTTGACTAGATGTCATCGATATGAAAAAAATAAGGCTATGGCGGTACCAGTTTCATACTCTCTTACGCGTGACTAGTTATTGCAATATAAGAAAGTGCTTTGATATCTTTGGAATAGATAAACTAGATAAATCTATCTATAGATATATCTTTGGAACTAAGACTAGATTCGTTTTTTTAAAGCCGGCTTTGACATAAAATCTTAACGTTACGATTCTATGAACAAATAGCTTTCTTAAAATTTTCTTTTGTTGACTAGAATAAATCTCTTAGGTGCCTAGGTAAATACTCACTTAAAGCGATTTCTTGATAAATTATTACAATTAGAGATCCGAAAATGACTAGAATACAAAAAAAAACATTTGAGATCTAATAATTTATAATTTTATGACTTATTAGGTTGACTAGTATATAATATGTTTAATGACTAGAATACTGAATAATCAGCACGGTATAGGTACTTACAATTATATATAAGTGTGTTATTATTACTTGACTTACTCATGACTAGATTTCTGACATAGATACATAAATAATCCACGAGACTAGAATCCAAAATAACCTATAATTACGAATGAGATCTATATTTTTAGATATATTTTTTTTCGGATATTTCATATTGACTTGACCGACTACTGTTTGGTCATAATTATTAACTTACTGCTATTGACTAGAATTTGAAAAACAGGTAAATTTTATTATTTCTTTTTTCACGACTAAAATCACTATTAATTAAACTAAAATAAATGACTAGATTATCTCGATTAAAATAACACGTAATGACTAGAATACTTCAAAAATGAGATCTTTTCTTACGTTAATAGACTCGGATTCATTTGGTTTTGACAATATGAAAGCTACTTTACAATACGACCAGAATAAAAACAAATATTATGTAGTTCAAGTTACTAATAATGTCGTTGGATGTACAGAAGGAGCTAGGTACTAGATAAATAAGATTATGAGGCTTAACCAATTTTGTAAAGATGATTTTATTGCAACTATATTTTATTTAAACTGTTACCTAACTTTAATAAGAAGCATGTGTATGAGGTATAATTACATTTTTATTATAAAAATCTCTGTCTGTTAGTCTACAATGATGATTATATTCCATCCTTGGGTTGAACTAAGTTTTTTGTTGCACAGTCAAACTGTATTTAGCAGGGTACTGAACAGAATGGCGATTAGGTACTCCACCGACATGAGCTAGGCTCTTAAATAGGTATAAGATGATGAGTCAACCTGTCAGTGTAGTTAAATTAAAGGTAATAATAACTATTAGCCTGTTACAAAATCAAAACGTATTAAATTGCATTCTAAGTTAACTTTATTGGGCCCGGCCTATTTTAAACCCACAGTAAGGTAAAAAAAAGAAAATGTAAGTTAACTCGATATATGACCTACTTGCAAATCGACTCAATTCCGATGAACTCGGAGCGTTGAAAAAATTATTAGATTGTAACGGGGTGCATCTAAAAATATGCCTACACGATCGATTGCGGCGACTTTCCAGCGTTGGTAATTGGAAAACAATATCTATTGTAATTTTATTGAACGTGGCAGGAATAAGTGTTTACGTGTAATGGTAATTAGTAGTTAGTTGCATTTTGAGAGCTTTTACATACACTCACCGGCAGAAAATTTGGCCCAAAAACTTTTCGTGATTTCAAACTATAAATTGAATAAATTAAATAATGTTTAATATATAAAAAAGCATTTATCTAATTTGGGCCAAATTTTCTGCCGGTGAGTATACTTTGTCATATTTTGTCATTTAAAAGTTATTAACGTAAATACATTAGTGTAGTTTGGTTTGGTACCATTAACAAAATATTGTGTCGATTTTATAAAAAAACAATCAAGGTTGGATTAAGCTAGTGCTCTCAAATTACAAGTAGGTAATGAATAAAATATTTGCTATACTTCACATATCTTTAAGGCAGCAGAGCGTTAAAAAAGGTTGACATTTTACCTTACCTACTTAGAACAATTGCACTTTCAGAGTAAGTAAATAGACTCTGCGACCTTGTTCATATACTAATTTTTTTGTATTTACTAAAATACTTAATCAATACATAATTAAATTTACGCGATATGTATAATACACGCGAATTGTTTGACATTTCTACGTGATTTTTAATTTGGAATGTTGCTGTAGGAGATCTTAAATATTTACAATTAAACTTTTAATACATTTACTTATTTAAGTTTTAGTTAAATCACACCAAACTACTATTTACAACTAATATGCACTTACAACACTTACCTAAGTACCTTAACGTTTATTAACACCTAGTACACTACTATATGGTCACTATTGGTTTTCAATAATAGACTACGAATACGTGCATCATAACAAAATTATTTAGGAATAGAAGAAACCTGATGAAAAGAAATGTACCTTTGGCTGAATGTGATCCGAAATTTTTGGCCGTCCTATATGTTGCCTTCAGACCAACTTATTGCGACTGTGGCACTGACTGATGATCTTTAGATGACCGATTGAGGTTACAACTGCAGCATTGGGCGGAAAGTTGACCACGATTGATTTTAAGCCGAAACAGTTGCTACTCACATTCAGCCCTGAAGAGTTATCGAGGCGTGCATGTAGTATAGAACTTGAACACAAATGAAATCCCTCATGTCGAGTCACGGAAAGCACTTCGCTACTCTCAGTTGAACTCCTGCCGGGACCTTATTCCAATAAGTCCAGTTCTTAAGACCCATCCAACCAACAGCCCGGCTTGCCCATCCTCTTGCTCACAGGAAGATCTGGTCAAAGCTAACCAAAGGGCAATAGATGTTGCTGGTTTTTGGGCCAGCACAATTGAGTATAGCACAACCATCGACTCAATAAGAAGAAGAGTTCTTAAGAGAAATACATCTGCGGGTTATCATGCACGTACTGATAGGGATAGACGGAGTAGACGGGGAAGCGCGGCACGGGCCGCAGTACGCGTCGTCAGCCGTCGCCGTCCTCGTCCTCTGAGCCCGTGACGTCGAGGCTGCGTGAGTCTTCGGAGGAGCAGGATGGGCTACGCCGCTCCCAGCTCAGCTCCTGCTGTGGCGCGGGGATCTTGTTCCAGAAGGTGTTGAAGTTGCTGTCCCGGGCTTCCTGCTGGATTAAGAAGACATCATCATCAGCCGAAAGACATCCACTACTGGACATAGGCCTCCCAAAGAGAATGCCGCAACGATCGGTCATGGGCTGTCCTCTGTCCTCATTCAGCGTGTCTTCGCAAACTAACCAGGTCATCAGAATCATTTATTGGGAATAGGTTTGCTTTTGGCCATCATCTAGCCAAAGGTTAAAGACGAGACCGAAGATGGAGTGAACTTACCCAGAAGCCTTGCCTTGAAGTTTTGTTGAAGAGGATATTTTTCTAGGCATTGACCGATTTGTTGAATTTTATTGAACGACGTTAATCGATACAGATAATATAAATGTTATCGCTAGCTAGAATGGCTTGTGATCTGTTAGAACTTTAGAAGTGAAGTGTAGTGAAGGTATTATTGTCTGTCTGAGTGTCTGTTACCACTTTCCGCTTTCCCTCGATAAGATAAAATGGTATGCAAATAGTTTAAAAACCAGGAGTGGACATGGGATACATTTATCCTTTAAAGGGGTGGAGATTGTATGGAAGAGTCCGAGGTCGGGGAAATGTAACTATAATTATCTTACCGGTTGATATGCCGGGAACTCAGCTCGCACTTGCTTGAACGCAGATGGTTCCTTCTCCTCGGGCTCGTGAGCTAGCATGTGCTTCCTCAAGTACGCCTGCCGTCGGAACAGCTTCCCGCACTGCTGGCACGGGAAGCGGCCCGGCTCGGCCGCCGCCGGCTCGCGCCGTTTGGCCGCGCCGGCCACCCGCGGCTTGTGCCAGCGCCGGTGTGACGCTAGGTTCGCGGGGCAGTTGAACACCTGGATATACAAAGGAGTTACAAATGTTGTTCTATGAATCTTTTTTTTGGCAGTCAAAATGACAAAAATGTGCTCTGTTTTTTGGCGCGTTCATTTGTTTCTTGCATAGAACCTGTATCAGCATAGGCTTCATGTTTAACTTTCATGTTGAATTTATGTGATGTTTTGATGTTTGTATTTTATAATCTTTATAAATACTGTCCACTTTTTGTTCTTCATTGTCATGACAAGCTAATCTCTTAATATACGTTTTTCTTCAACTAGTCCACGGAATTTTACTGAAATAATTAATTAATAAAAAACTTACTATAGTAATTAAAATGTTATATGGCTCTTTACTTGTTATTATTCGTTGATTAATTCAATAGTTAAGCACTTTTACTCTGCAGACCAAACTCACATTTACAGTGTTTGAAGCCTATTATCATCATTAATAATTGTTTGTTTTCAAAATACAAAGTACGCCGCTTTATAATTGGGTACTTAATTAGGGTCAAAACGCAAAACGTTTCGCCACGACCCCTCGAGACACGAGCATAAATACAAATACTCTATGAATGGAAATTAAATTGCATCCCTATCGCAGGGATGCTCGATATTCTTCAGTCACGCATCACGGAACATATCAATTAGAGTATAAACATCCCTACTGTCCTCAGTATAAATAGTCGTAACTCACAGGGGCTGTTTACTAATAATATACTTTCTAGTCCAAGCAGAGTAAAGTGAGGCCCGATTCCCATGGAAATGTGCCAAGTGCTTACAATGTAACCCCTGCCACCTGAAACACGGCATGTGATTATTTGTTCCCACGCAGAAGCAAATTTTCTAGTTTAGATAAAATTGATGGATCATGATGAGTTATCAGATCATATTAATAGAAAAGGGGTAGTTGAATAGGTGGATGGTTCTTCATAATATTAATTGTAATAGAATTGATGAGGATAAATAGTTTTATGGATTTGTGAGTTTCCCACAGTTTATCGTGTTATTAACAAGCGTTAATAAATAGCAGCTGATTGCATCAAGGGCTGGGAGAACATACCTTTAACTGTTTTTTACTGAAATAATGTTTCGGTATGTGTTTAATATTCTAGACTTGACTTGAAGGATTGTAATCACAAATGTCTGCAAATAGCAATTTAATCCAGAAATGAGAGAAATGCGAAAATCCTACACGCTAAGAAAAACTTAACAAACATACTCGAAAAAATAGAACTTATGTCTGCGAAAATCTTAAGAATTTCATTTGAACTTATCTGATAATTTTTAAATTTTCTCGCATTTATTGAGAAACACAAATCTCGACCGATATAAATTTCTTGCAAGTGCCGAATGTGATGCTTCGTAAAACATAGAAACATTTCTCGCTTCCATATATGCGCGTTTGTAGGTATGTGTGTGTGTGTGTGTGATGTATGTATGTGTGTTTCTATGTTCTAGTAACTGACCTTGTCACACTCGGGGCACCGGTACTCGATGTGCACGATCCTCGAGCATCGATGCTGGGCCAACGCAAATGCGTCGCCGTACAGTCGACGGCAGAGCCGGCAGATATATCGGCCCAGACGGTTATCGATGCTCGCGATCAACGCCTTGGCCTCCTCCGTCACTTCAACGACGTTGAATGCCGGGTCTATGTCGCCCTGAAATATTTAATCGATCATAATAATTATGCTCCTGACTCATCGAAAAGAAGGAAAACGCTAAACCAACTTTCGGAGAAGTTTTGCTCATGTGAAAATTTGGCTACGAGTTTCTTATTTTTGGCTACATAACTGAAAAATTTACATTCAACGTGCAAATTTAATGTAAAACACGGAAAAAGTGTCAAAAGATAATTATGTGTGGCATTATTATAGCTTTATTTAATAGCCCAATGTTTATCGTCATTATCCCAATAAATATCGTTTACAGTATCGCGATTAACCATTTTTTTATTGCGTCAAAATTAAACGTTCGGGCTTACTATCTCAATTCGAAGAAATTGTACAAGTTAGAACAGCGATTTATTCCGGATTTAATGCCCCGGCGACCCTCCCCCAGCTGCGGTTCGAGCTTAACGCTGTTATTATCGCACAAACATAGAACAATATGCGATTTCATACCCCGCTTAATTGCTGGGGCGATAAGAAACTCGCTGGCGACTCACTGTAATGCTACAGTAAGAATCACTAATTAATAGTTCCTAACCAACTCACCCTGTCTTTGATACTACAGAATTCCATTAAATCTAATTTTGTTTTCAAACATAACATGTCACGCTATTATTTACCTTGCGAACGACTAACGTTTCATCTTCAGCTAAATCTCTTATAATAGTTCCGGATACGGGAGACGTCTTGTCTTCGTCGAACATCAGTCTCCGCATCGCTTTGCTCTTTTTCAACGGTTGTGTCGGTTTTCCGGACTTTTTCGGACGCTCTTCAACATCCTTGACTTCAACAACTTCCGGAGAACTTCTTTCGCTTTTTGTCGGTGTTTCGTTTTCAACAGGTAAACAAGTTTTAAGTTCTTCAAAAAATTGTTTGGTAAATTTAAGTTTTTTCGCTTCCGGACTGTCGCTGTCATTTGAATTTTCATCGTCAGCTTTTCTTTTCTCCGATTTCGAGTCCGTTTCATCTTTGGTATCATTTTCCTCGAAATGTCTGAATATTTTTGGTGACTTTGTATATTTGGTTTCATCTGGAGATTTTCTTTTTTGGGATGGCGGAGGAGTGCAAGGAGGTGTAATAGGGATATTAGATTTGAGGGATAAATCAAGTGGGACGAGCGGTTCATTGTAGTAAGCTAAGTATTGCTGGAGCAGAGTCGGATGCTGATGAGGGATCAAATCGTGGATATAATTCGTAGATATTCTGACTGGCGGAGCTGCATACTGTTGGTAGAATCTTGAAGTCGACAACCGGTGAAAATTTGGTAATGTGGTTTCCATATTACTTAGAGGAAGTCTTCGTAAAAGCAGGAAACATTTTCCGCCTCCATTTATATTTTTTGTCTGTAACAAAACAAAATAATGTTGTGGTAATATGACAAAGCAGACTACAATAAAGTGAAGTGCAATATTGTGAGCGGCGACGAGGGTGAGCAGACGTTGATTCGATGACACTACAGCGTTCACTTGGGTGATTGCGCTACACTTTTTAACCGGATTGGTCCGTAATTGCAAGCTGTGTTATAGAATTGTAAAATAAACGGAAACATTTACTTCTTATACAGAAAGGATATATGTACTATTGAGTTTAGGTATAGCCTGTTATTTTATGTCTAGTTAATAAAGGCAGCATAAATTAAATTAGCACCAAGCGCCAAACCGCAGATAACATTCGGTCCACAAATCCGCATCAGCACGACAAAGCGGGGTATAAGTTTACCCACGTACCTAATTACCGACGTCGAGGCTCCCACGCTCACCCTTCAAGGGGAGACCCTACCTATTGTGTAATAAATAAATAGCATGAATTTTTATGAGACAAGATTTTGGTGTTTGCGAAATTTATTAAGTGTCTGGGTTATGGTTTGTTGATGGTTCGTTCAATTTAAATTTAAGTTAGTCGATTTGATCTACGATCTCATGCATATTAAGTGGTGCAAGTACGAAAACATAAAAAACTTATTGTTAATCCTACTCTTAATAATATTAGGTACTATTAATGCAAAAGTTTAGTTGTTTCTTACTCAATCACGCAAGAATGATTGAATGTCTTTTATTGGTTTAACATATAAAACACTTTTTATCCTGAAAATGACTGGTAGAGAATCCCTTATGGCATTAAGTCCGCCATTTGTACATATTTCGTTTGAAATTAATATGAATTGATATAGTCACTTTGATTATGTCTCCTAATAGTAGACAATATTGTGTAAATTAGGTTATAAAATGAGAAGTGTCTAATTTTACAGTTCCGAGGGCGGATACCCTGGCCGAGGCGGGGCCAATTCGGTAGGTATAATTACAGGGGCAAGGCGCTACACCCAAATTATATAGCCGCACCCGTTTACTAAAGATTTGTCTCTGACAACTTTTAACCCGTTAACCAGTGGGAGGTGTTGGTAAAAAGTTTTATGGGATTTGTAAAACTGTGTAAACTTACCAATAAAACTGCCTTTGGGTTTGTAAATTTAGTTAATTTATTTACCTTTTTGGATTAGTGGAGATGAATAAAAGTTATAATTAGATTCTCCCGGGAGCTCGGAATCACGGTAAAATAATGTTAAGTTTTATTTAAGTGTAATGGTTGAATAAATATATCATCAAAAAAAGGTTTCTGGCAAAAAGCGAATAGTTCACAATTCGAAAGGAAAATCAATTTTTAATAATTTATTTTACCATAAATACACCTAATAATTTTTTTTATAATTAGCTTCTTGTATTCATGTGACATAATTATGTTTATATTTTTTTTAACAATTTTACTGTTGTACTTGGTTCATCAGATGTCGAACTTATTTTTCGAAGCCCCAGTTCAATCAAATAGACAGCGTTTCATATTGTTTTATAATCCACACTGCTATTTATTTATTTTATTATTTAAAAACAATTGACAAAAACTTATGTCTAAGTACATCGTCCCGCAAAACTGTTTGCACAGTTTGACTGTGGGATCCTTGAGTCTATTACAATATAACTTAATGGTATAGTGTGCTTAAGGTCCTAAAAAATAAAAATAAACTGTAGGCTCATATGTTGTGGCAAGAAGTAGACGGATAGTTAATTATAAGATATTTAAATACTGTCTAGGTAATGTCGGAACAAAGCTTTTTTAAATTTATTTTTGTTAGTTTCATTTCTAATAGCCACAGGTAATGCGTTTGGTTTGGATTTCCCTGCAGGCGTCTTTTTTTCAGAGTTCATATAACCTAGACCTTTTTTAAGGCAACTTCTGGGTGAGCTGAACTCACTTCACCGTCGTCGGCCTCATCAAAATCTCAAATGTAATGTAATATCCCCCATTCAACCCCTAAATGCATTGACTAAATCACAAAACATTTCAATATATAAATATAAAGTAGAGGTGAAAAACAGCATTAAACTCGCATTAAGAATCCAACCAATGCAATCGCAGAGAACTTTACCCGTTAACTGATACAAAATTTAACAAGTATTACGTAATGACCAGTTATACCATATATAATTGCGGCTGTTACCTATCTTCATGAATATCGTATGTAAATGTCCCTAAAGTGATATTTACTTTCGACCCGAGGCCGGTAATTACAAGGAGCCGAGCGTAAAAGTGTTAGCAGGGGGTGTGCATTTTAAAACCACAGATTGCACTACTTCAAGGTAATTATGACCTGATTGAAGTGGGAATAATTCATTCAATGATGGTACTACCTAGTTTAATTAGTTGACAGATAATTTTCCACCAGTTTTTACTATGGAACGAAGATTTAGGCAGGGTTTGGACACAGGTTTCGCCTTTAAACAATTAACCGGTAAAAAAATCGGTTAATTGCATTTCACGATATTTTTTCGGAATTTAAATCATTTATATAAATACATTATATACAGACTAACTAACAAAAACGAATCTTAAAATAGAAATCAAGATAACGAGAAGTAGGCGTTATTTCAAAAATAGTAAAAACCATTTCCGAGCCCTGGATTTTGAGCTTAGATACGAACCTTTAGCATTTCAGATTAATTTCAATGTGTCTCGCCCCCGCGAGCTTCATAGCCATTGCAGTTCTTATTCAATTTTAGGGGCGTCATTATGTCGTCGTCGTGTCTAAGGCCAAGGCAATTAAAATCCACCTTGTTTTTATGCCACGTCGGTGGCAAACAATCGTGCGGCCCGCCTGATGGTACGCGGTCACCGCAGCCTATGGACGCTTGCAACCCCAAGGGAGTCACACACGCGTTGCCGACCCTTTTAAAAATTTATATACTCCTTTCTTGAAGACCCCCATATTGTAGTCCCTCGGGAAAACCGGAGCGTGCGAGCCACCTCAGTAATTGTCTTTTGAATATTCCTTTCTTGAAGTATGTACGGGCAACCAATTTGGTTTCTGGGCCACTTTGTACCTTGTCACAGTAAAAATCTACATGGAAGCCGCTTGAGGTGTCATATTAATGTCACTGTGACGATATACAAAGTGGCCCAATCATATTGGTTAGGCACAGGCCTAACCTACAAATTTTCTAGTGATTAGTTTTGAATGTTTGTTACTTAGCCAAGTTTCCATCGAACTGCAAGCCACTCAAGTCTAAAGCATATCTAAAATGTAGTTCACTAAACTTGAGTATGTTAGGAAAAGTTCGCATAGCCAAGTAAAAGGATATCGTTGGATGCTGTGAACCCGATATCGCGGGCGCCGTCCGGCTTCCAACTTGGTCCGACGGACTGAAGAACTACAAGTGTCGTGTGAGATGGACGGGCTAACTAATTCTACCTCTAAGTCTAGCTATGATCATAAATATTTACAGGGTATCCCTTTATTTTATATAGAGACGTTTCATAGAATGTATTGATTCGCAAAATGTTAATTTCATAGAAACTGATTTTTTCAGGTAAGGCTAAAGGTGAGCAAGGTTGCCAGTGCTCCCGAAGCGAGCGAGGGACCTAAATTAGTCCCTTCTGCCGTCAACACAGTGAATCCTCAAATTTGATAAAGGGTCGGCAACGCGCACGCGACTGCTTTGGAGTTGCAGGCGTCTATAAGCTGCGGTGTCCACTTACCATCAGGTGGACCGTACGGCTGTTTGCCACGGTCGTTGTATGATTTAAAAAAAGGTCATTGTGTAGAAGACTACTAGACTACCATTAGAACTGCTACACTTTGTAAAAAAAGTTTTCTATGAAATTAAAATTCTGCGAAACCAATTCGATTGAAACGGCAAACCGAGGCTTCGCCAACTTGCCCTCGAGATCACCTAAAAATAGAGTGAAATAGGTATAGTTGACGAAATATAAGCTGCACCGATTCCTCGAACAACTTGTATGGCGAATCGGTGCAGCTTATATTTCGTCAACCATACCTGAAAAAGATATTCGCGGCTCTAATGTTTCCAAAAATGTATATTTTTACTGAATGTGTCTCTTTGATTGAAAAGTTTGTTGACCCCTGGACTAGCATTTGCATACGACTCCTGTATTCATTCCTTTTGTGGGATAATTTCCGGGATAAAATGTGGTTTGCCTCCACGTTAACAGAGATAGGTAAGAGTGAACATAACATGAATGATGATAGGTATTGTCATAAGGTCGCTAGGCCAGTACGCGGCCGGTGTCAGTTTGCAGCCGCCTTAAGAACGAAGTTTTTTCAATTAAAGATTTAAATTCATTTAATTTGATTTCAATTAAAGACATTTTACACGCCCTAAGTAAACAGTGAGTCGTATGCATTTTAATTGGTACCTATTGAATGGGAATAGGTATATTAAAAAAACGAGAAAATCAAATATGCTTTCAGTTCATCAACTCATCCAAGTGGCCGCTAACCGGAGCTTCAAATCGGCTTGTGATAACATTAAGTTTAAATTCTAACTAAAATAAATTGTACGCATTAAAGTAAAAGTCACTTTCAATAGGATGTTATGAAATCGCGTATGGTAAACGCGACTATCACATAGACTATAATATAATAATATAAAGTATTTGAATAGAATAGAATAGAATATGTTAGTTGTTGACATCTTGGAGTAATAAAAATTAAAAATATAGGCATGTTTTAACCTCTGCCCTTGCGAAACACAATGAAATCGGATAAATTAATGGGTCATTCGACTCATACGAGTAAATACATTATTTAAAAACAAATCACGGTCCAGGGATGCCAATAATCCGCTCACAATTTGCTGGCCTTAGGGCGTTACTATGACAAACTGACTCATACCTGTTTCGCTCCTCGCTGACTCAGCCGGCGACACCCCTACTGCACTTTTAAAAAGTTAAATCAAGTTTGAAAGTTTTAAAAATCGAATGCGTTCCAAAATTGAAAACGTAAGAACTGTACTGCCAGTACTTTTTGACTGCACTTAGAAATAAATTATTATTTTTTAATTAGGGTTGTGAAAAGTTCGTGTGGTTAAGTTTCGTGTTGGTTTTGTTTGGGCTAGGGGTGCGCGGTCCGCTCGCTGGGGCGGTTGGAAGTGGACTGGCTGTAGGGTGCGCGCCCTGGCTCGTGCCGTGCCGGGTGCCTCAACCCTCGTACGGGGTGTTCCTTTAGATCAAATAATAATAGTAAAGGTGGCTGAAGTTTTTAAACGGTGCATTATGAACTTAGGTACGCGTGGCGTGACGAGTAATCTGATGTTTACGATATGAGTATATTCATAATTGTATAGATATTTTATAACACGTTTTTTTGATTCAACTAGTATACACTTTACCACTATGTGTTTTAGAGGGTGTCCCATTCTTTTATTGAAAAATGTCTCATAAAATGTATTGTTTCGCAGAATTTTCGTTTCCCAGAAACTTTTTTTTCAGAAACCGTTAAGTTTTTAGGTAAAGCTTAAATGCCATTTTGTAGAACCCAATTAGATCTACCAGAAAAGTGATGGTTAGGTTAGGTTAAAACTGCGAGCTTTTTATAAAAAAAAGTTTTCTATGAACTGAAAATTCTGCAAAACAATACATCTATGAAACTTCTGTCTGCTCCTTTAAATTATGTTTTACTCCATTACCTAACTAGTTACTTCTTCACTAATAATGTCTTTCAATTTCGTTTCGCTCGTTCTTTACCATAATTAGTTTTTTTTTAATTTCATTTAATTTCATCAATCTCAAATTATTTACTTCATATTGTAGATATTATTATAAAATTCGGTCATAGTGTAAAACTGACTTATGAGGCAGAATAATAACCACATTAACCGACATATTAATTACCATTCATCAATATCAGAAAGAAGGTTCCTTTTTGGCGCACCATGTATAAAATCCCGCCAAACCGCGCGGTCTGCCTGCGTACACAGTTCCTACAATTTATAACAGAGCCCCCATGCGCTACAAGTGTTCACTACTGTTTCAACTACGCACTCCAAGGGACTTTATCGCTTTAACATCTTCAACGTGCAGCCAACGAATTGTATAACACAATGAATGCGACAAGGTTCTTAAAGCTTCGCAACAATTTCTGATAAGAGATAGAGCCCGCATCTTACTGGAATGTTAATGTAGTCACTTGTTTTTTTGGACTTTTGTGTCCCTCTTGTTTTTGGCGGGTTAGAAAAGGGCGAGGAAAAGGCGTGAATAGTAATGAACTTGTGAATTTCAAGGTTCAGGATGTTGTGTAATGATAATGTTTAGGTATGTGGCTTTAGTGGTTTTATGTCGAAGTATTTTCAGGTAGGTACCCCACTGTACACATTTACACGTTTATTTTTAACCGACTCCATTACTATATCTATACTCACCGGCAGAGAAATTTGCCCAAATTAGAAAAATGCATTTTTATATATTAAACATTATTTAATTTATTTAATTTATAGTTTGAAATCACAAAAGTTTTTGGGCCAAGTTTTCTGCCGGTTTTCTGTAGCTACACAAATGTACATATTATTTTTATTGAAACATAATGATACTGGTAGGATAACTTTTGATTCCACAGCCTGGACGCTCCAGGGCCCTGTCGAGTCTCCAGGTTCGCCGCCACGAAGAAAGAAGACCATCTCAAGTTGTGTTTGGATAATTTAAATTAGGTTAAGTTATATGATACTTAGCGTTAGGTTACGAGCTGTGTGGCACAGCGTACTGCGCCACCAAACCCCTGGAAGGTTCATTTTCTGGTGGGATCTCGCGAAAGGTTAATCATAGTTGTTCCATTTTAATACTTATTAATCACCTAATACCTATCATAACCTACCTTTGATGAGCTGCAGCTATAACACCCAGGTAGAGTAAAGACCGCGGTCTTTCACCTAAAGTAGGGACCTGAATTTATCTCAAGCTGTCAACTCAACAAATTCTCAATTCAAATAGATTTGTGTGGTTTTGTGGAGCGATATATTGTAATATCTTTTTGTACTAAATGATTAATTAATAAACAAATAAATAATAAAGGATCAGGATCGCACTGGTGACTTCTCTGGGGTCTGCCTAGTGACCGTTACCATTAGGCAAGTCGTGCTCTTGTTTGCCACCGGCGTAACATGTATAAAATGTAAATTTTTATATGTATATACAGTCCTCCTCATCGATTTCAATGACAGCTTCCCTAACAAATTATGGATTTGTCCTATTGTGAGCTCTGATATGGCCACTTGCTATATTGCATGAGTGTCAGTAAAGTTGGCCAGACAGAGTAGGTTTTAGGCCTCTCTTTTCGTTTCTACGTGTGGCGTTATACAGAGGCAAAGGTTGGCACCTTCCAATAAGCATAGCAATGCTTCTATCGGAAGATGCTGCTTTTCCATAACTCGGAGTTGTTATTTGTAAACCAACAGCAAACTGGTTACATTACAGCTGATACAAGTCTATAAATATTATAGCTTTTTTCCAAAAAGAAGGTTGGTACAGTATTTGTTTCTTTATGGGAACAAATAAAATGATCACCTAAATAACTTTTGATGTCACCAAATTTTCGAACCCTAAAATAAGGCTGAACACTCAAAAAAATGTATCGACCATCAATTTCAGATCACCTAACCACTCATACCTATTATTCCAGCAGTAGCAGCTATTTTACTTATTGCGTTCCCTGAAATTTTATAATCGCATCAAAAAATTCTCAAGTACCACCAAAAATACTAAACTACCACCAAATCTCGTGCATCATTTGTTATTAGAATTACGTCCAAATATTAACACATTACAAGCTATATTGTAGTTAATACATTCAAATTAATTATTGAGCGACATGTTTCGGACTCACACGCGACGTTGTGGTTACCGAGTGACATGTTTTGGACTAACACGGGACATGTTCGGGCTCATCAAGCGACATGTTTCGGATCCAGCGACATGTCTCGGACCCATCGAGCGACATGTTGGGGTCATCGAGCGACATGTTTCGGACTCACACGCGACATGTTTCGGATCCAGCGACATGTCTCGGACCCATCGAGCGACATGTTGGGGTAATCGAGCGACATGTGTCGGACCGACACGCGACATGTTCGGGCTCATCGAGCGACATGTTTCGGACTCACACGCGACATGTTTCGGATCCAGCGACATGTCTCGGACCCATCGAGCGACATGTTGGGGTCATCGAGCGACATGTTTCGGACTCAAACGCGACATGTTTCGGATCCAGCGACATGTCTCGGACCCATCGAGCGACATGTTGGGGTCATCGAGCGACATGTTTCGGACTCACACAACGACATGTTTCGGATCCAGCGACATGTCTCGGACCCATCGAGCGACATGTTGGAGTCATCTAGCGACATGTTTCGGACTAACACGCGACATGTTCGGGCTCGTCAAGTGACATGTTTCGGACGCATCCAGCGACATGTTTCGGATCCAGCGACATGTCTCGGACCCATCGAGCGACATGTTGGGGTCATCGAGCGACATGTTTCGGACTCTCACGCGACATGTTTCGGATCCAGCGACATGTCTCGGACCCATCGAGCGACATGTTGGGGTCATCGAGCGACATGTTTCGGACTCACACGCGACATGTTTCGGATCCAGCGACATGTCTCGGACCCATCGAGCGACATGTTGGGGTAATCGAGCGACATGTGTCGGACCGACACGCGACATGTTCGGGCTCATCGAGCGACATGTTTCGGACTCACACGCGACATGTTTCGGATCCAGCGACATGTCTCGGACCCATCGAGCGACATGTTGGGGTCATCGAGCGACATGTTTCGGACTCAAACGCGACATGTTTCGGATCCAGCGACATGTCTCGGACCCATCGAGCGACATGTTGGGGTCATCGAGCGACATGTTTCGGACTCACACAACGACATGTTTCGGATCCAGCGACATGTCTCGGACCCATCGAGCGACATGTTGGAGTCATCTAGCGACATGTTTCGGACTAACACGCGACATGTTCGGGCTCGTCAAGTGACATGTTTCGGACGCATCCAGCGACATGTTTCGGATCCAGCGACATGTCTCGGACCCATCGAGCGACATGTTGGGGTCATCGAGCGACATGTTTCGGACTCTCACGCGACATGTTTCGGATCCAGCGACATGTCTCGGACCCATCGAGCGACATGTTGGGGTCATCGAGCGACATGTTTCGGACTCACACGCGACATGTTTCGGATCCAGCGACATGTCTCGGACCCATCGAGCGACATGTTGGGGTCATCGAGCGACATGTTTCGGACTCACACGCGACATGTTTCGAATCCAGCGACATGTCTCGGACCCATCGAGCGACATGTTGGGGTCATCGAGCGACATGTTTCGGACTCACACGCGACATGTTTCGGATCCAGCGACATGTCTCGGACCCATCGAGCGACATGTTGGAGTCATCGAGCGACATGTGTCGGACCGACACGCGACATGTTCGGGCTCATCGAGCGACATGTTTCGGACTCACACGCGACATGTTTCGGATCCAGCGACATGTCTCGGACCCATCGAGCGACATGTTGGGGTCATCGAGCGACATGTTTCGGACTCACACGCGACATGTTTCGGATCCAGCGACATGTCTCGGACCCATCGAGCGACATGTTGGGGTCATCGAGCGACATGTTTCGGACTCACACGCGACATGTTTCGGATCCAGCGACATGTCTCGGACCCATCGAGTGACATGTTGGGGTCATCGAGCGACATGTTTCGGACTCACACGCGACATGTTTCGGATCCAGCGACATGTCTCGGACCCATCGAGCGACATGTTGGGGTCATCGAGCGACATGTTTCGGACTCACACGCGACATGTTTCGGATCCAGCGACATGTCTCGGACCCATCGAGCGACATGTTGGGGTCATCGAGCGACATGTGTCGGACCGACACGCGACATGTTCGGGCTCATCGAGCGACATGTTTCGGACTCACACGCGACATGTTTCGGATCCAGCGACATGTCTCGGACCCATCGAGCGACATGTTGGGATCATCGAGCGACATGTTTCGGACTCACACGCGACATGTTTCGGATCCAGCGACATGTCTCGGACCCATCGAGCGACATGTTGGGGTCATCGAGCGACATGTTTCGGACTCAAACGCGACATGTATCGGATCCAGCGACATGTCTCGGACCCATCGAGCGACATGTTGGGGTCATCGAGCGACATGTTTCGGACTCACACAACGACATGTTTCGGATCCAGCGACATGTCTCGGACCCATCGAGCGACATGTTGGAGTCATCGAGCGACATGTTTCGGACTAACACGCGACATGTTCGGGCTCGTCAAGCGACATGTTTCGGACGCATCCAGCGACATGTTTCGGATCCAGCGACATGTCTCGGACCCATCGAGCGACATGTTGGGGTCATCGAGCGACATGTTTCGGACTCACACGCGACATGTTTCGGATCCAGCGACATGTCTCGGACCCATCGAGCGACATGTTGGGGTCATCGAGCGACATGTTTCGGACTCACACGCGACATGTTTCGGATCCAGCGACATGTCTCGGACCCATCGAGCGACATGTTGGGGTCATCGAGCGACATGTTTCGGACTCACACGCGACATGTTTCGGATCCAGCGACATGTCTCGGACCCATCGAGCGACATGTTGGGGTCATCGAGCGACATGTTTCGGACTCACACGCGACATGTTTCGGATCCAGCGACATGTCTCGGACCCATCGAGCGACATGTTGGGGTCATCGAGCGACATGTTTCGGACTCACACGCGACATGCTTCGGATCCAGCGACATGTCTCGGACCCATCGAGTGACATGTTGGGGTCATCGAGCGACATGTTTCGGACTCACACGCGACATGTTTCGGATCCAGCGACATGTCTCGGACCCATCGAGCGACATGTTGGGGTCATCGAGCGACATGTTTCGGACTCACACAACGACATGTTTCGGATCCAGCGACATGTCTCGGACCCATCGAGCGACATGCTGGAGTCATCGAGCGACATGTTTCGGACTAACACGCGACATGTTCGGGCTCATCAAGCGACATGTTTCGGACGCATCCAGCGACATGTTTCGGATCCAGCGACATGTCTCGGACCCATCGAGCGACATGTTGGGGTCATCGAGCGACATGTTTCGGACTCACACGCGACATGTTTCGGATCCAGCGACATGTCTCGGACCCATCGAGCGACATGTTGGGGTCATCGAGCGACATGTTGGGGTCATCGAGCGACATGTTGGGGTCATCGAGCGACATGTTTCGGACTCACACGCGACATGTTCGGGCTCATCAAGCGACATGTTTCGGACGCATCCAGCGACATGTTTCGGATCCAGCGACATGTCTCGGACCCATCGAGCGACATGTTGGGGTCATCGAGCGTCATGTTTCGGACTAACACGCGACATGTTCGGGCTCATCAAGCGACATATTTCGGACTCAAAATGTGTTATATATATATATATATATATATACAACGCGCGAGCCGAGCGAGCGAAGCGAGCGTGCCGCGGTAGCGGCCGGCGAAGCGCCAGAACCACCACCTGTTGAGTCCGAAACATGTCGTTGGATGAGCCAGAACATGTCGCGTGTGAGTCCGAAACATGTCGCACGATGACTCCAACATGTCGCTCGATGGGTCCGAGACATGTCGCTGGATCCGAAACATGTCGCTGGATGCGTCCGAAACATGTCGCTTGATGAGCCCGAACATGTCGCGTGTGAGTCCGAAACATGTCGCTCGATGACCCCAAAATGTCGCTCGATGACCCCAACATGTCGCTCGATGGGTCCGAGACATGTCGCTGGATCCGAAACATGTCGCTTGATGAGCCCGAATATGTCGCTCGATGACCCCAACATATCGCTCGATGGGTCCGAGACATGTCGCTGGATCCGAAACATGTCGCTGGATGCGTCCGAAACATGTCGCTTGATGAGCCCGAACATGTCGCGTGTGAGTCCGAAACATGTCGCTCGATGACCCCAAAATGTCGCTCGATGACCCCAACATGTCGCTCGATGACCCCAACATGTCGCTCGATGGGTCCGAGACATGTCGCTGGATCCGAAACATGTCGCTTGATGAGCCCGAACATGTCGCGTGTTAGTCCAAAACATGTCACTCGGTAACCACAACGTCGCGTGTGAGTCCGAAACATGTCGCTCGATGACCCCAACATGTCGCTCGATGGGTCAGAGACATGTCGTTGGATCCGAAACATGTCGCTCGATGACCCCAACATGTCGCTCGATGGGTCCGAGACATGTCGCTGGATCCGAAACATGTCGCGTGTGAGTCCGAAACATGTCGCTCGATGACCCCAACATGTCGCTCGATGGGTCCGAGACATGTCGCTGGATCCGAAACATGTCGCGTGTGAGTCCGAAACATGTCGCTCGATGACCCCAACATGTCGCTCGATGGGTCCGAGACATGTCGCTGGATCCGAAACATGTCGCGTGTGAGTCCGAAACATGTCGCTCGATGAGCCCGAACATGTCGCGTGTCGGTCCGACACATGTCGCTCGATGACTCCAACATGTCGCTCGATGGGTCCGAGACATGTCGCTGGATCCGAAACATGTCGCGTGTGAGTCCGAAACATGTCGCTCGATGACCCCAACATGTCGCTCGATGGGTCCGAGACATGTCCCTGGATCCGAAACATGTCGCGTGTGAGTCCGAAACATGTCGCTCGATGACCCCAACATGTCGCTCGATGGGTCCGAGACATGTCGCTGGATCCGAAACATGTCGCGTGTGAGTCCGAAACATGTCGCTCGATGAGCCCGAACATGTCGCGTGTCGGTCCGACACATGTCGCTCGATGACTCCAACATGTCACTCGATGGGTCCAAGACATGTCGCTGGATCCGAAACATGTCGCGTGTGAGTCCGAAACATGTCGCTTGATGACCCCAACATGTCGCTCGGTTGGTCCGAGACATGTCGCTGGATCCGAAACATGTCGCGTGTGAGTCCGAAACATGTCGCTCGATGACCCCAACATGTCGCTCGATGGGTCCGAGACATGTCGCTGGATCCGAAACATGTCGCGTGTGAGTCCGAAACATGTCGCTCGATGACACCCACATGTCGCTCGATGGGTCCGAGACATGTCGCTGGATCCGAAACATGTCGCGTGTGAGTCCGAAACATGTCGCTCGATGAGCCCGAACATGTCGCGTGTCGGTCCGACACATGTCGCTCGATGAATCCGAAACATGACGCTTGCGTTTCTTACATTGCGTAGATCCGGTATTATAGACTAGATATTAATTTGATGAAACAAATGACGCTTGAAATTAGGTGATCATGTAGTATTTCTGGGTATCGAAAGAATTATTTGGGTGTAATTAATTTTAATAGGATTACGATCCCAGTTATATTTGGATGCGAATTATATGAAATTTGGTGTTTGAAATTAGGTGATCATTAAGTATTTTTGGGTAGAGACTAATTTGTTTGGTAACAATTTAATTTAATAGGTTATCGACATGTTACTTCTTCGAGTTGCACTTTATATTTAAATGGAGTTGAAAATTTGGTGCGAATCTAGTATTTTTGGTAATCAAATGTATTTTTTTAGGGCATCATTCGGCAATTAATTTGGTGGTTCGTTAAATGCTACCCTTTCTTTATTGGCGTTCTCGTTGTAAGGTTAACAGGTTATAAGCGATGCATTCATGAAGACCGCTATGCGAGTATACGGAATGAAGTCAGGATCATAGCAAGAACATATTCATTGTTTTCGTCGCCGTTCGTCTTCATAACCATGACCAATCTGTCAGTGGTACACTCTTGACAGAGTAGTCATGGTTATGAAGTCCTTTTTAGCCTGCTAGCCTTTGTTGTCGATCATTGTTTAATACTTCAGCCGAGAAACACATGTATTGTGTACATAAGTATATGAAGCCCCTTGCATATGTCTCTAGCTGTTAACACAACGAACCCTCAAGTAAATAAAGGGTCAAGTAAATAAATTTTATATAAAAAAGAAAGACATAGAACATCGTTCTCGAATTCCTGACTTTATTACAAGTTTATTAATAAAGGACACATTAAATTTTCTCAAGAATTCGAATAATAGAACTGTGAAAGTTTCAGCGTAGAGGTCTGAAAGGAGACGGATGTAGGGCGGGTCGGACGGCCGCCCGCCTACCGCCCGCCCAGCGCTGGCCCCGCCCACCCAGCATCAGAATAATTGGGCTTAATTGCATCTCCATGTTTTCAATTAGTGCATTCGGGGTATTGTTTTATTTCATTTGTGCGTTTCATTTTCGAGTATTGCTTGGAGTGCCGCATTTACAGTTGGGATGCTCATTGGGAATCGATTCGACTAGTTTTTATAACCAATTGTGACATGACGATCATAAGGTCAAGTTTATTGATGTTTTACATAGACACTCAGATTTATTTGTCTTAAGTAGGTTACCTATTATCATTGTTATAAACATACTAGTTTTTGCCCGCAACTTCGCCCGCGTGGAATTCGTTCATCGCGATTGCTATATTTTTATATTAGGCGCTCGATCGATCTTCCCTACAAACTTCCACTCCCTTAAGGGATGATTTCCGGTATAAAAAGTATCCTATGTCCTTCCCCGGGGCTCAAACTACCTCCATGCCATATTTCATCTAAATCAGTTCAGCGGCTTAAGTGCGAAGAGGTAACAGACAGACAGACAGACAGACACGCTTACACATTTACGTAGGCCACACTGAAAGTTTTTAGAAATGGTTACTTAGAAACCATACATTAAAAAACTAAAAATGCCGTTTTGAAGTGGAACTCTTTGGCAACATTATGAAGTATATTTCATTCGTCTGTCGTTTGTTTTGATCATTAGCGTCAAATTGAAAATTGTTTGTTTCACGTTAAGACGAATTTAAAGTGAGAAATTTTGGTCGATATTTTTTTTATGACTTTCTATTGTATTGAAATCAACAATATAGTTATGAAAGACTTTTCGATTGGCCTTTGATGATGAAGCTAACATCCCCCAAGACTATTTACAACTAGTTAAACGGGTTCAAATGTCATCGCATCAATGACACTGATGATCTTCGTGAGGGACGTCATTTTATGGCGATTACTGAAGAAAACATCAGTGCTGGGCGGCTCATGATAGAGACTGATAAGAGAGTGACCTATCAGCAGATGCAGGCAACCTTAGGCATCACTATGAGTCAAGTTCTGAAAATCGTTCACGAGTATTTAGCTGTTAGGATACTCTGAACTCGTTGGGCACCTCATAATTTGGCCGAAGCTCAAAAACGCCGTAGAACCGAGCCATAAGAAAGAATGAGCAAAACATTTTTCTCAGAGACTCCATCGAATTCAGCGATATATTGATGTAATCATAAAATAGTCCATGAAACAAAATTACAATAAATAACTTGCTAGTTGTTTAGTTTTTGTTTTTCTAAAAACTTTCAGTGTGGCCTACGTATAATTATTATAGTATGGATTTATGGGAAAAAATGCCTGACTGTCGAGTTTCTTCCTTCTCGGCAGTGGTCTTTTCTGAAACGCTAGTAGATTTACACTTGTAAAAGTGTCATTGCGGCCTACTTAGATAATGAAGATCTTTTTATTTTACGCATTTTTATTTTATACAATACAATACAATACAATACAAATATTCTTTATTGTTCACCAAAAAATTACATAGACGACGAACGACACGTCGTACGATTAAAATATTGGATACTATATAAAATATCTCGCCTCACACTTGGCTGGTATAGACAGTAGAACAAAAGCCGCAACACCCCGCGTCCTCGAGCCTACTTAAGTTAAATCCTTACGTCCGGCGCCTGCGCACCCGGTAACCTGCGCCGCAGTATACTTAATACCAGTGGTTCCATAGCACTGTTCCTCATTGTCAGGGCTCGAACTGTTAGTGCGGATGACGTAAAAATTACGTTATTTTTCACACAGGATGATATCGTAAATAACATAAGTTTAGAAATAAAGGAAAAATTGAAAAACTTAGGCACCGAGCAGGATTCGAACCTGCGACCTCCCGGCACTCGCGGCCAGTCGCTCTAACTAACTGAGCTATAGGTGCGATTACTACCCGGCTTGAAATTCGTCAATCCTTCCTTCATTTGGGAAGGGATCTCGGGGTATTCGGGAAGTCGCAGGTTCGAATCCTGCTCGGTGCCTAAGTTTTTCAATTTTTCCTTTATTATTTCTAAATTTGTAGTTTGCGTTAGCAGCGTTACTGCTTAATACAAAATTAATAATATGAGTCAGTCCATAACAAAAGGGCCCTTATGGCACTTTCTAGTTTCGTAGATATCAGCGTTTTAGTAAAATACGGTAAAATCACATATTTTTTGTTTTTTGCATATTGATAAAGTATAAGACTAGATGTGTATTTCTAGCTTGGTTTCACACGTATAAGTTAAGTATTTCTACCTTTAAATTAGTTGTAAAGTTTAGTAAAAAAGGGCCCTTATGGCAGAGGTCAGATAATAATGATATAAAATAGGTTAATAACTTATTCTAATTACTTCTAACCATTTTCTGTATTATTTATTTGCCTTTTCTGTTTACTGGATTCTAGTGGTACACGTTACAAATACCTATTTCTAGTCTCAAGTCAAGTAAGTTCTAGTCGTGCATGACCGTTGCAAAATAGTAGTTTATGCAACTGGTACATAATGAGGGGCATTAAAACACGAGTGTGTTTTATGAAACGAGCCGAAGGCGAGTTTCATAATAAGGTCACACGAGTGTTTTAATGCCTAATTATGTACAGTTGCATACATTACTTTATCTACACACATATTATAATTACTCTAAGATGGGTTCAGAAACCGTAGTAAATAAATACAATAATTGTGTTAATACAACCTTTTTTGCACGGTTGCGGAAATATCGAAATCAGAACTGGCAACAGATACCTGAATGTTATTTTAAAAAGTAAAGAGTCCTTATTCTGATGTGATCATGTCGTTCTAGCTCAAATTTCGTGCGATATATACTAAAAAAACATCGAGCTGACATTTCGCATCGACTGAATTTGAATTTTCAGTGATACTAGAATAGGGACATGTCAACTTTGACATTTAAATTTTGACAGTTTTGTTTGACGTAATATTTTAACATCATATATGAGATTAAAATGAAATATTTTATTACTGCTGTAGCCTTAGCCACAGATAAGAAAATTGCCATAAATTCATTGAATGTTGAAATGAGAGTCATTTTCTACGGTTTCCGAACGCATATTAGAGGATTTATGATATGTGTGTAGATAAAATTTTGTTTCTTATTACATTTCCTATTAATTGTATTTTTAGAGTTCCGTAGCCAAAATGGTGAAAACGGAACCCTTATAGTTTCATCATGTCTGCCCGTCCGTCCGTCCGTACGTGCGTCCGTCCGTCCGTGCGTCCGTCCGTATGTCACAGCCGACTATAAGCTCTCTAATTATGAAAATATATGGTAGGAAAGTTAAATTCTATGAATTGCTACATAATAGTAACGTGAAATTAAAAAAAAAAGGTAGGGCCGCTCCCCCCACCCTCTAATTTCCAAATGTATGAAAATTCTGAACAAATGAGGTGGTGTACAGTCACCAGCATTAATATCTGCCAAAACAATGGTGGCGTAAATATCCGACACAGCTCCATTTGTAGGGCCGTAAAGACGGGTCAAATATTTATGGCGCCTTTATTATAGCAGATATTGATGCTGGTGACTGTACATTAATAAATACTTAAGACGATTTTTGGTTTGATAAAAATACGGCTACTGGTTTTTGAGTAATTGCTGAAAAACTTTTTTGCCCAAACAAAAGGGCGTAAGTGCCGTGAGTTTACTATGAAGATACGACCTTTTTCGATTCGACGTATCGGATAGTGGGTTTAAATATGGACTAGTAGGTGTCGGTACGGAACCCTTTATTGTGCATGGTCCGACACGTACTTGGTCGGTTTTTTTTTTAAATAGAGTTAAAAAATAATTTTTACTATGCGAAATTGCTTTTTCGTATAATTTAAAAATTACGCAAAATTCAAAAAACTTGTAATGAAAAGATTTATTCAGAATTACGTTCTAATACAAGATTGCTACTTAGACTATGTAAATATTATTATTTACTTACATTTTTGGTTACATTCGTCCATAAGGGCCCTTTTCTCAATTGTATGGAAGTAAACCTTGATTTTCATGTAACTTTAATCGGTCATAAAATTGAAACTAATTGACATAGAAAAAAAATAAAACCTGTGTAATGCTTGTCTAGACTTATTACAGGTAAGTATGGTATACTACACGGAAATTGTTAAATTTATTCGTGACGAGATAGAAAAAATATCATTTTCTATATTTATAAAAAAATATATATCACGTTAGGATTTTGTTTTTATTTTCCATTCGATGTGTTAAGTAAACTATTTTCTAGCATACACTATGACAAAGATCACAAAATACGAAATAATAATTCACCTATTACAAATTTCCTTACTTTTTTATGATCGGCGCCTTGCACTGATCAAAGGCCATTTTTTCTCAACGGGGTAGTGGAATTGAAAAATCTTTGATTGTTTCCTATAGAAGAGAACCTCAAGATTCTGGATCTACCATCATCTGTGTAACTTCCCACGGGAACATACTTTAAATGAGTTTTAAACTTCTCTTAGTTATTTCTCAAAAGTGCATTTTTGGGTTGAGTAACTTTGACGATTTATTAAAAAAAAAGTATGGCACTTAGGGACATGGTGATCATTGTTTTTGGTAGCCTATGTATTGTAGATTATAGATCCGTGCGTAACTCAATACCGACCATAAAGGCCCCAGTGAGCTGGACGGTCACATATAAGTTTACGAAACCTGTTATCGTAAGGTTCGAAACATGGAAAATTGTAACAATATCATTGTAAAGATGATAATTTTTAGCCACTTTTTAATAATAGTAAATCATACATATAATTTTGAAAATAGAACAATTAAACAATCACAACGTCAATTTTTTTCTGGCGATATCTTTTTATTAAAGTTTAGTAAGTGGTATTTTTTTAAGAACAGACTATTTGAAACCCATCTATGTGAGGTTTGACATCATCCACACTAAAAGTAGTGTTTGTGTGAATGCGAATGCACTTACCTACATTTATTAATACAAATACAAATAGTTTATTTCACCAATTAAGCATACATAATCTATTACAATAATTACTGACCCCCACACTAGGCGATGCCTATCCTGTGGGGGAGGGGATAATGTCTTAGAATCTACTATTAATGCGGTCTCTGTAGGTACTACTCATCAGCATTGGCTTTGTTCATCTAAGTATTAGAAGTGCTTTACGTAAGTGGCATGTAAGACCGATACGGGAGCGATAGCCACGACCGCATAATTGACAAATAAATGTCCCACCCGAAGTAGAAAGAGGCAGAGCAGCGTGCTGATGTCTTAATTCACGCCTTCGGGATAAAAGATCAAACCAAGTCTGGTCGTGCTCCACCAGTCCATTTCGCAGGGTCTCCCTCCACTGGTCACGATCCTGAGAGTCTTCTTCCCAGGTACTACTATTCTTTTCTTTTTCCACACACGTATGAGGCACTGTCGCTGCGTGCGCTGCGCAGCGGAACCTGGAAGCCCCACTCGCGCACGCGCCGGAACTCCTGCGCAGCCGGCGTTTCCCTGTAATTAGACCACTCGGTATCGATTACTTGGAGTACTTACGGCGGATATTGATTTAGGTATGTCGCAAGTAAAGTCATATATTTAATTAGGGTTATGCATTGTTTCGCACACAGAAGTTTCATTGAATATATTGTTCGAAGAATTTTCATTTTATAGAAAACATTTTTTTTTAAAAGGGTCGCTGTTCTATCCTAACCTAACGTAATTTTCTGGTAGATTTAATTGAGTTTTATACAATGGCATTTTAGTGTACCAAAAATTGATGGGTTTCTGAAAAAAAATCTATGAAATGAAAATCCTGCGCAATAATACATCCTATAAAACATTTTTCTTCAAACCTAGAGGACACCATTTGATAAGACCAAGTAAACCGACGTATACGGGCGCATATCGGGAGGATTATATATTCCATAATGGTTAAAATACAGTACTTTTAATCAATTATGTTATCCTTATATCACCGGTTACTTATATATATACATATTTTTTGATTGTATGGTCACACTAAAATCAACCAGTTTACTTGGTCTCATTAAAAAATTGACAATAGTATCGCTACTACAGTAAGTGGATTAGCTTAAAAACTAACGAGCCCGAGGTCTCAACACCTAATCCGAAATCCTAATCGTAGGCAATAGCTTTACAAAAGCCACTGACTGCCACCTGACCTATTTCATTATGTAATGGAAAACTTCCAAGTCGCCGCGTATCTTGCCCTTGTAAACAATTACTTTGTGAACACCGTTCATTCGTAAATGATTCGCAAGTGCTTCAATTATAAATACTAATTGCTTATTATCTATCCATTGTGCGCTCCTCTTCCACGTTTTTATGGCTGTGTTGTTTGTGAGGTCAAGACAGTTTAATTGCAAAACCTATATTGAGTAAGACGTTGAGACTAGTTTTATGCAGCTTGCGACTGTCTCATTAAGTCTTAGTAACTGCAGAAACTAGTAAACTGATTGTTCACCCCGACCTATGAACACGCAGCATGCCAACTGCTTGACCGAATTGGCTCATGTTCGAACTTAAAACTTATTTTTGTCTTATTAAACCGCCTACCAAATTTCATGGCGTTCCTATCAACGGTACTCGATTGATCGTAGTCTGACAAACATTTATACATACATAGAAACACCGGACCGTTCCCGTAGGGCGTAGACTCAAAGACCATCGCTAAAAAAGTCGTAAAATGTATTAACTATTAAGAATAGGGTTACCTACTTAACGTTTCGGCGCGTTGCGAGGTGTCAAATGTATGAAAACGCATCCTCGCACATCTCTGATGGAAACGCAGCCTTACGACGGTGCTTCTGTGAAAAAAACAGTTTGAAAAAAGTTTGCTCATAATAGTACATTACTTTATCAACAGCGGTAAAACAAAGAATGTTTCAGATCGCAGGTATTTGACGCCCGAGCCGAGGGCGATAAATATGCGATCTGGGGTTTTCTTTACTACCGCCCGTGGTAAGTACAAAATTTTATGTCACGCCCTGGCTAGGAAGTGGGATTATCCGCGCGCGGAACGTGCTGTAATTGCCACTTTATGGCCAGGTGTCCTACTAATTTCATACTATTCGAGCATTTTGACGGTTCAATACAAAGTTGCTGATTTTATTTTCTGGGATGCAAAAACACCAATTTACCTACGTTAACTGCCTCCATGAATATCGGTGCATAATAGTACATTACTTACCAAGGGCGATAAAACAAAGAATGTCTCAGATCGCAGGTATTTTACGCCCGAGCCGAAGGCAAGGGCGATAAATATGCGATCTGCGACATTCTTTATTATCGCCCGTGGTAAGTACAAAATTTTATGTCACCCCCTGGCCAGGAAGTGGGTTTTTTCGCGCGCGGAGCGTGCGATAATGGCCACTTTATGGCCAGGTGTGACATAAAATAATTTACATAATGTAAAGCGAGACGTGGTCAACAAAATGACACTTCAAATGTTTACCTGTATTGAAGCCAACGTGGGAACAACTAGTAGGAAGTGCCTCATCGCACCTTTCCGACCGTTTCCCTTTTGTTTCACTAGCCGCCTGATTGTCCCTTTTGTTGTAACGAGCATCGAATGAGTCGATGAGTGCCGGTGTGTCGAGTGACTCGAGTGGGTTGTGGGAACGGGCGTTTGTGTTACGTGTATATACCATGTACATGTATCTACGAGTACAACCCTTTATGTCTGCTAAGTTTTAACACTTTTAACATCAATTGGTCATAATGAAGAAAACGTGTAATGGATGAATTAATATAACGAATCTGGAGACCTATTTTACTCGACATTTTGATGTCGATTTCGACATCGATCGGCAATGACACGTGCACTCATTTTTTGTTCTGTTACGTTATCATATCGGTACAACTTAGTGAATACAGATTATTACATTATAATACCTGTAAGTTACGAGGCGTCCATAAGTAGGTATCAACGGAGTTGCGAAATATCGGAACCGCTGCGCCGTCAGTTCTTGACATTAATTAAGTTAATAACCGTCATCGTAGTCGACGGATTTAAAAACATATCAATCTGAATTATTTTTATTCATGGATACAAACGTTTCAGCGGGTTATCTATAACGCGACTGCAATCAAGAGCGTCATAACTCATAAACCATTCTCATCTGTAGCACCTACATAGAGTGCAGGAAAACTAGTTTTATTAAGCCCTGCGAAACTACTCGATTGCTGGACAATTATTATTTTTCCAAATCATCACAAATTTCTCCATAACTCAACAATAACGGTATTCGTTATCGATCGGACAATGTAAACCGTGTAAATCAGTACTGGGGTGCGCGCGCGTCGACCAATCGCACGCGCGCAACGGGCAGATGCGCGGCTATTGTTATACTGGAACTAATTAAAAAGTCATAACTACATACGATTTTCGCAGTAACATGGGACTTTATGAATTAGGAGGGCAGTGTTGTACTGTGACAGCGTTCAGGGGTAGCATAGCTCTAGGGAAATTGTTGTGGATTGCTCGGTATTACTGACATATTTTGATGGACGAACACTTGTGAACAGACATGTGCAATTGGGCACAAGTCATATGAAAGCAAAGGTTTTTTGATCAACTTAAAGTACTTAGATACAATAATTTTATTAAACGCATCGTATTTAAACATCGTCAATAGAATTACTAACGTAGCATAAAGTGCTTTCTGCTTGCCTCTGCGTAGCGTACTGCATAATTTTCTACATATACGGTATCTAATCTACTCTCAAAACCATGTAAATTTATATGTGAAAATACATATCAGCCCTTTTTGAGTTTTATTTATTTAAACTTCATCGCCCAAAAACTGATAAAAGCACAACTGGACTTAATGCCTCTAGGCAAATCTTCTCGGCCGAGCAGTAAAAAAGACTTTTCACCTCACTAGCTCGGAAAGCCCTTTTTTATTCTTTAAAAACAGATAGCAAAACTGCATTTTATCCACATGTGTGCAAAGTAATTTTGAAATCGGAAGGTGTTCTTAGTTACTTTTAACATAATAACATGTAAGGCCGTGTTACCACTATCCGATACAATATCGGTGTAGGATTCGTTACCGATAAAAATGTTTGGAAAACTGCTTAGTGCTCACACCATCCGATCCGATATCGGTCAGATTCGTATCGGATCCGATATCGGTTAGTGTGGGTGGACACAAAACAGCCAGTACAATTTTCGCCCATCTGTTTTTTTTTTTTTCAGGTGGTGTGAAAAAAATCAGTCCTTGGATTTCAGATTTTATATTTATTTTGAATTATTTTTTTTAAAATAATTATTTTGAATTTTAAGCAAAAAAATTGTCATTATACTCGATTTCGACTAATTCAAGGATAAGGATTTCAAATTTTACAACTATTTTGAATTTTGAGCTAAAAAAATTTTTTTTGCAAAAAATCGTCATTATACTCGATTTCGACTAATTCAAGGATAAGGATTTCAAATTTTACATTTATTTTGAGTTTTAAGTCGAAAAAAATATTTTTTTTGCAAAAAATCGTCATTATACTCAATTTCGACTAATTCAAGGATGAGGATTTCAAATCTTATAACTATTTTGAATTTTGAGCTAAAAAAATCGTCATTATACTCGATTTCGACTAATTCAAGGATAAGGATTTCAAATTTTATATTTATTTTGAATTTTAAGCAATTTTGCTTTATTTATTTACTTTAGCATTTGTTTTTGAATTTTGCTTAATTTTTTCTTGCGTTGTTTTGTTCAAATTTAGTTTTTATTTTCTATTTTAATGAAATGAAAAATTGGAAGAAACCCATTTTTTTTTTATTGTTTTACTTTTGTTTTCCTTTTTTAGGGTTCCGTAGTAAACAAGGAACCCTTATAGTTTCGCCATGTCCGTCCGTCCGTCCGTCCGTCCGACCCCCGTTTTTCTCAGTAACCGTTAGTACTAGAAAGCTGTAATTTGGCATGAGTATACATATCAATGACGCCGACAAAACGGTAGAATAAAATCTTTAAAAAATTTTTTTTTAAAGTGGTACTACTACATGTAAAGTGCTGGTGCAATTTTTTTTCTGCCAAACCCTATCGTGTGGGTTATCGTTGGATAGCTCTTTTAAAAATATTATTAGGTTTCTAAAAGCATTTTTTGATTAAATAATTGGTTAGCGTGATATTAAGCTTTGAAGTGATAATTTTAGCTATGGTCAAGTGTCCCCCCCCCCCCCCCTGCCAGCTAAACGGTGGCTACTAGGCATGTGAAAAAAATCATGGTAGTAGTATATACGATGAATTTAAAAGGAAAACTACCACAGCTAAGTAGACATTACTAGTTAACGAGTAATAGTCGAACTTCAGAAATGTACTTTCGTACAATTTCTATTGATACCTTAGATAATGTTGTTAATTCTGTCAAAAACATAGTAAATATAAGTTTGCGAACTTTTTAGTCCATATAATGTAACGGGTAGACGACTACGGAACCCTACCTTGCGCGTGGCCCGACACGCACTTGGCCGGTTTTCTATTTCCTCGCTTTAGTGAGGTGAAAAGATTTGTGTTACACACGGCTGCAAAGTTATTTTACGTCTCGTGTGTTGCAACACTCGCTATGCTCAGGATTCTAATTTTGAACCACTCGCTTCGCTCAGGATTCTATTTTCGAACCACTCGCTGCGCTCGTGGTTCAACCATAGAATCCATTCGCTAGCTCGTGGTTCAACCCTAGAATCCATTCGCTAGCTCGTGTTCCAATTCCACACTCGCGGTTAAAATACAACTTTGCACCCTTGTATAACAAATAACTATTTTACGATTTCTTCTTAGTAATTAATCATACCTACGACGAAACAGAAAGTTATAATAAAGTAATAAAAGCCAATATCGCTGAATACTCAATAAACTTACTTTCAAACGTGCTGACAATGTCATTTTCCGTTGATTGACTACTTGAAGACAAAGGGCTCTTTATTTACTTAATCCGTTTGTCTTGATGAATGCCTGTGTCCAACCAAACAGAATACTTAATTTTTGTTGACATACTAATTCTACTAAAAAATCGATATAACGTAACCCTAATATAGAACAAACAATATGCTTACCTAACTATACTAACTATTTTGAATATTTATTTTTATAATCAAACAGATGTTGGATTAACGAAATTTATTATTGAGAAATAGTGGTTATCGAGGTAAGACGAGCAACCACCTATAATTCATCACAATTTGCAAGGCAGCCCTTATTGAATTATTACACTAGGTGCAAAAAGCCACTTCTTTTAATTATAAACCATGGCCGTAATTCCATTTTACTCAATTCATACAAGAAGATATCCCTAAGATATCACTTTATTTCATGATCCCGACGACTAATATTTTTGAAAATCCCTGTAACTTGCCGGGGAAATTTCTCAATTTTCTATACACACATTATTTTTCTGCGGGGCTAGCACAATTTTCACTTCGACGCGAAGCGAGTAGAGAAAGATCTAACCCCCTCTTTCTAATTCGCACTGTTCGAGCGAGATAGGAATCTCTGAGTCGCGCGAAATACGACTTGACACCTTGACAGCAAGTTGTGCTAGCCCACCTGGTTGTGTTCTAATAATGCCAGCCAGAAAATGCCTGTTCGCTCTTGCCAGTTGACAACCTAATTAGTTAACACGGTTTTTGGCAAAGTACATTGTGTTAACACAGCACTCTGCCTTAATCTAGTTTTTGGCAAAGTACATTGTGTTAACACAACACAGAGAATGCTGTACTATTTACCACTACGAAGTGGAGTCACAAGATCAGTGAAGCCACGACGGGGCAAAAAGCAAAGTGTAGGTAATTCCCCCAAAAGTTCGTACTTACGTTGAATTCAAAAATTGTTTAACAGGGAAGGTTGCCGGGCAACGCGCCCCGACCGCGGCCCCTGCAGGTGTGCTTGGATTTAATCTGCTGATTGTGACTGACAGACGCACCTATCCACTAATAATAATAAGCAGGGGTCGATATGGGGCTTCAAAGCTGAGGTCGTTTTAGTTCCACATTGTTCATAACGATTGTTTTTTGATATATAAAAAAAAGAATAAATCAGATGCCAGAACTAAAAACGGAATTGCACATATTATATGAACTAATTAATATTAAATAATGTAACTCAAATCTTGGTAGGTTGTACTTAAGTTCAATGAAGATGTTGTTACATATATTTTATGTTGTTCTATCAAAACTCAGTCGTACAAGGCTACAAGCTACTTATTTAATGATATTTGTATCTTATGTATGATACAAATACTTGTTGTTTGTTTGTTAATGTGTTTGTTGTAGTTTGTTTATGAATGTCTTACTTGTTTTATCAAGTTCAGCTTACATATTTTTTTTGGTAAATAATTATGCTGAAACATCTAGTTTTCAAGTTTCAACTATCTTTCTTGTGTATAACTGTTACTGTATAAAAGTAGGTATATCATATTGAGATCAATTCGGTATTGGAAAAATGACTACAAATGATTTCTCACCGTGGGCCATAATGCACATAAAAAATTGCATAAACGCACGAAATCTCCCCTCAACGGACTACAATAGTGAAGTAATTTACGAGACTCAGTCGGTTGCTCGGAAAAAGAATGGGAATAAAAGCTTTCGTTGTGTTGGCTCGTTCAGCGTGACGTCACGTGACGAGGCATCGCGCGCGCACGCGCATGGCACGCGCCGCAAGCGCACCTTGCCACCGTCGGCAAAAAAATGGCATAGCACGGCATAATAGGTACAATCATTAACTTGGGATTTTCTTAAGGTTCACCTGTCATACTATATCGAAATAAATCAGTTTTTTTTATCGTTGATTAGATTTCAAACACAAGACACAAACCGCATTAACGTCATTAATAATAATGTCTCTCACTTAATTTCACAACGCGAGTGCAATTTTGCAGGAAACGCTTAAAAAATCAACTACTTAAAATCGTCGACAGATTTGTTTTGGAACGCCGACTCACTATCATGAAATATGTCGAACGATGGTAGTCTGATAAAGTTAACAATGTAGCATGCTTAATTAACCATTTTCCGCTACATTTGCATTTTTGAATTACCATCGACTATACGCGCGATGCACACCTATTTTCTCCCTAATTCGAAAAGTACAATCTTAAAGGTGGCGGTTCGCGCCGCGACAGAGACCAAAGACCGAGACAACTTCGATGCTAGTTTATGATAAACCGGCCAAAAGTACTTTGGTACTTACCTAAAAGCATTTCGTTTTCTCACTAGGACTGGGTAAGTGGGCGCTGGCCGAATGATATACCTACTGTCGATGTTGGCTGTAACGGGTTGTAGCTGAGTTACAGCAAGTCGAGTCGGTAGGAACAAGAGTGTGTATTATTTTGATGCAGACCGTACTATGTAGCTCGCTTATCCTCTGCATTATTTTATCGTTTTTTCGGCACACGCTCTTTAAAAGGGGTGGATTCAGTCACCTATACGAGTTTATACCGCTTTCTGATTTAATTTAGGCACTTATCATAGTCATAAGTCTACCGTGAATTATAAACAATAGTTATTTTCAGCAGGAGCGCTTGTGGCCCAGCGGCGCCTGAGTACCGATTGCGGTATCTAAGGTTAAGCAACGTGGGCAGTGGTCTGAGTGGTTACTAACTGAGCGCTCCCGTGCTTTGGAAGGCACGTTAAGCCGTTGATCCCGGTTGCTGTCTATGGCAGCAGTCGTTATGCCAAGTTGGAGGCCTTCGGGCGGCTTGAGAACTTCTAACAGTCAAGTTGCCCACTCACTTGACAAAGCCTAATCCCAATAAGGTCTAGTTTCCCCTCGGGGTTGGAAGGTCAGATGGCAGTCGCTTTCGTAAAAACTAGTGGCTAAGCCAAATCTTGGGATTAGGTAGCAGACCCCAGGCATCCTTCAGGATGCAAGTGTACTGGGATAACGCTAGGAGGA
The DNA here is from genome assembly GCA_951800055.1 of Cenopis cana. Classification (NCBI taxonomy): domain Eukaryota; kingdom Metazoa; phylum Arthropoda; class Insecta; order Lepidoptera; family Tortricidae; genus Cenopis; species Cenopis cana. Next base: position 12,329,560 of record OX637490.1, on the reverse strand, counting down.
TGATGAGTTATTTTCAGCAGGAGTTCTGCAATCCGTCCTGGTGAAACTTGCTTTTGTTAATGAAAACTCCTTTGAGACTTCTATGTATTTTCCTTTATAAGACTATAAGACTTAAGACTAATGTCAGGGAGACATGGTAGCTTAAATCGCATTTTCATTGGTCGATGAAGCCCTGAATAATACAGGCCCTGTGGCGTTTTGGAAACCTCTCTCACCCCGCATGCGGGCTCTATCGACCAATGAAAACGAGCCTTTAACGACATTTTTCACTTAGAGGCGAAAACAGGCCAACTTTTGTACTACAAAGATGTCCCAACTTGTAGTCCCAAAAATGGGCGTAGGTATATATTCTATTAGTTTCAACGGAATGGACTGTCTTGTGACTTTCCAACGTAGATGGTTTATAGGAATTAGTCTTTTTGTCAAGTTGGTGAGCGACTTGACTTCTCAAGCCGACCGAAATTAGTAAATACATATCTAGGTACCTACTCAAGCGATAATCCAAGAGCTGACAACCAATGCAGCAAGTTAAACTCGCTATTGCTTTACTTGCTTACCGTTACCGATCTGCAAGCTTCTTTTGTTTTTTTTTTGAACACATAGGCCGGGCCCAATGAAGCGATAGGAGTGCGCGGTTGGACAGTGACCTGGGTAAAATCCAGCAAGCGTCGCTTGGCCATAACGTTGCCAAACGCTTCACCGGTACAGCACACCACTGGTTTCATTCACCCTCAGCCCACATTCGTACTCAAAGCCAGTTCAGCTCATTGTGTAACTAGACGCTTACAATGAACGCCTGTCCTTTACCGAATGCTAAACAAAGATCGGTAATTTTGCCTTAAGTATTTCATTAAAAACTAATCAAAGTTATATACACAATTAAATAAACGCTTTATAAATTACGACGCAAAATCTATTAATAATCACAAACATGACCGCCGTCGGCGCGGCTACAACATATGTCAATAAGAGCCTATGTCGTGAGAGCATAATAAATTGCGACCGTAAACGTAAGCACGCGCGGAGTAGTTTTGTTTGAGGCGAGACCAGCAGGGGCGGCGGGGAAAGCAGGGGCGTCAGGGGCGTCAGGGCCGTTAGGGACTGCGAGGACAATTCGTAGTTATAAATAGCCGGGCAGGCGGAGCGGACGGAGGATTATTGTTCGACTGTCTGTGAGACTGGTTCTATAGATTATTTTTGGTGGGTTTCTCGTCATTTTTGTTTGAGATTCCGTTGTTATGTGGAAATGTTCCGCATAGTGAGGGAATCTTCTTTACTTTCAATTTCATTATTATTTTACGGATTAAAATTTATTGCTATTTATTTTAAGAGAGCCAGATCACATTCCAGACATACAGTTTAGTCTGATGGAATACGTTTAACCTAACGGTTTGTCAAACAAGCTTATTCCAGAGTCATTTAGATTACCAGACTGTTTAGGGGGTCTGGGCGTTCCTATTTATCAACATGGGACGTATTTTACCCTTAGCGAGTTCCATTGTCCAACTGGTGTAGTCTGATCATGACCTCCGCGATTGAAGGAGGTATAGAAGGGTTCTTCGCTTGAGAGGGCTCACTAGTATATGGAATTCGGTCTTTATTATGTATATTTATATAATCTATTATATGCTAGGGCGTTTCATATCACAGATCCCTTTAGACTTCGGTCAGTTGTGATATGACACAATACACAGGCTTTAGGTTGATTTTCTCAAGCTAGCCACTTGAACGTTCTAGTAGGGAACTGTTTAGGTATATAGGTAAAAGTAGGGCCTCACTACATAACACTATGGTAAATACCTCACGGTTGAGGTTTGCATACACTAGAGTAGGAATTAGAGCTATATGGGGACGTAAGTAGATTAGGATTAAAGTCATGTGTAGGATTAGGACGTTAGGAAAGAGGGTTTAGGGATCTAGGTTTAGATATTAGGTATTCACGCGATTATTGTGTAATAAATAAGAGGTATCTAATAATTTCTTTAAATAGGTACTAAAAATACTGGGTTTCATAGATTTTTATAGGTATTATGTATTGTAAAGGTCCAATTCTTCCAATCATGATTAGGATAGCAGGGCTGGTTCAGAAAGATGGAACTAACTCTGAAAGTAGCAGGCGGAGCAGACTACAAGTATTATTTTCCAATATCATGAGTGAAAGAATACTCATTGCTGGGAAAGAGTAGAGATATACTTTTGTAAATGGTTAGGAAACATTGGGAAGTGTTTAGGGTAGAGGGAACTGGTAGTTAAAGATGCTTCTCATCTAAAGATTTATTAATGAATTTATTTTCATTAGTATGGATTTATATTCATTAATATGTCTAGTTCTGGTATAGAATAGGTTCAATCTCCATCTTGGCGTGTTAACAGCATTGTATGAGATATGAAAGACATACCATACAACAGTCAAAATTATCCTTTTTAGCTGTAGCTTAAAATTGGGTATCAACGATTCTATTTTCTACTGCATATTTATGGTAGCAGGATGATTTTGACTTAGGGGAAAAAAGTAAGGCTTTCAAGGGTATTTGCCGCCCATTGGAAACCTCCAGCTGTTAATAACGTAACTGAACACGTAGATCTTGTTGGAGATAAATTACCAATAATAATATTATTATTATGTATTTAAAATCTAAATATTGAGTAGGTATCATGTTAGAAAAGCTATTGTAAATGTATGGAAATTTGGTAGAAATAATTCTACTTAGTAGAAAATACGTGGTAGATTTGGTAGGAAAAATTAGTAGGTATTTTAGGGTCTTAGGTCAAATAGTGAAGAGTTCAAGTCTGATTCGTTTCGCATAAAAGAGTCGGGGTTATTCGGTACGCAACGTAGGTTATCACTAGACGATCACATGGCCAAATCAAGTTATTTTCTCGGGTATTTTATTTAAACTATAGGGGGTATAGAATGTTTAGAAGGGGTAAAGGGGAGGGGGGGAGCTACATTTTGGCAAGCCGTGACAAGGATGGGAGCCCTAGGGCTCTGTATGTTTTAAAATAGGTTATGGTTGCCTTTTGGCAACATTTTGTTGTCGTGAAACGGTGTGTGATCGAATCTGGACTTGGACCCTTCGCTTATAAAATTGAACACGAAAAATATTATAGTTTATTATTACAAGCAAGTCAAATAACAAGTATGTCGTTAAAGTAAGTAAAGTAAGTAGTAGTGGACGTCCGTAGGCGGCGGTAATCATTTATCGTTGGCTGGTTTATAAAATAACAAGTATTGTAAGTATGTGGAAGTTCGTAGTATCTTGCGTCTGTAGGCTGCGGAGGTCGCTGTCGGGCGGGCCGTGTGTTCTTTGCCGCTGACGCAGTGTAGGATCAATTTGAAGACTGCTGTATGTTATAAACAGCATCTGGAACAGAAAAGTAAATGCGTTAACGTTAGTGACAGGTTTACATACTGCTAGATTACATTTTCATGGGTAAAAGACTGGTTAAAGTTATCATAGTTTACTGCATTAGGGGGCGATCATTCGATCGATTGTGTATCATAGTCTATAGATACAGGGGGCGTTCCGTTATAATATGATCATCATCATTTGTGGTTTGTATCATGAGAGTCTAGTGATACAGGGGGCGTAGTTGTTATAGCATGATCAGCTTCATCATCATTATCATAATAGAAGATCTGTAAGCTTATGAGTTATGAAATGGTGCAAGTCATTTGCATATAGTAACTAATGGTAGAAAGTCATCATTGTAAATAAAAAAATAAACATCATATCATACTTTAGTCATAAAGTAAAGACCACTATAGAAACCATCAAAAAGATATTCATGTTTTCTTATGTATATGGACATCATCAGCTAGGCTGGCTGTGTGTTTGTTTGCCACCGGTGTAGTATAAAAGAAATTATCATCATAATAATCGTAGTGTAATTCTAGTGCGGTTGCATACTAAGGAAGGCCGGGGTTTGCTATTTGGTATTGTGAATTGGAGTAGGCACTAGTTTTATGTTATTCTGACAACATCATCATAATTTTAGTATGGTTTCAGTACCTATAGTTGCGTACTAGGATGCCTGGGTCCATTGTCTGGTTCCGAGGTTTGACGTAGGCACTAGTTTTTAAGTAATATGGGCATCTCTATTACAAAAATATTAGTGTTACATACAGTATAGAAATAAATGAATTAATTACCTTAGGAAGTACTGCAGTAGATTGCCATTCATCATCCGGCAGTTACTGACCCGAGTGGTTCACCGCTACCTTCTGAAAATTGAAAAGTAGAGAAATTAACATCAAATAAGAATAATAATTATTGTTTGCATTTTTACATTACATACAGAATTAATACAAACATTCAAGATAGGAAATAAATTAATAAAATGCCATAATTTTTGAAATTTCAAACTGCCGAGGGAATGTTTACATTGAAATTTGTTTTCATCAAAAATATACTATTATACATCTGTATGTTATGAAATTTAGTCAATATATAGGTTAATTTTATATACTTACATTAGGAGTCACCCATGTTGATTGAAGGTAGGAAATGAGAAGTTTTGCTATTCTTCCGGCAGTTGATGACTCCTGTTCATCGCTTTCAACTGAAAATTGAAAAGTTAAGATATTAGCATTATAAGAGGATAATATTATTTTCTGTATTTATTAGAACTAATACAAACATTCTAGATTATAAAAATTAAGAAAATAGCATAAATAGGTATATTTCGGAATTCCATCGAAGGAGCCCGATGGAGAGCGATCAAACTAAAATTGAAATTTCACTAAAATCGGAATTGGGTATAGTTGTTTAATCTAAAATTTATTATGAGGACATCTGATTATTAGTTTAAGTACTTACATATTGGGTCACTAATATTTTGTGATGAAACAGGCAGCTGTTAATATTTTTGAGTCGAGTCAGCGGAATAAGTCAGGTTTTTCTCAGCATGTTGATAGCAGATTATCATGTTATCGATTTAATGAGTAGATCATTACTATATGCAGATTTTATCACCATGGTCCTGAAATAAAAACAATAGAAATTATATGTTTTGATGTGGAATAGTACATTTATTTATTCTGAAGAATAGAGGTATAAAGAATTACAGTAAATTTTTAAGTACTGAACTACTGACTTTTTGCAATGATATCAATAACTAGTCATAATCTAGAAATAAAATAGGAGATAATCTAGAAATAAGATAGGAAAATTTCATCATGATTATTTTTGGTTCTCATACAATTTGACAGGTGAGAAAAAATATATTCATTTATAGATGGTTTTCTGAAATTTAGCATACAGTAATTAAGACTGAAATTGGCCAGGGCCTCATCATCATGTGGTAATTTGTATGTATACATTTTCGAAAGGAAACAAAGAAAAGGAGTTTGGCTTTTTCCGCAAACAAGAAATCCTTTTCATGACATTGTCAGTACAACTACGTAGTATTATTTACATTGAATTGTATTTCGTAGCGATGATTTATTCTAATGAAATGGTATTTTTCATTGTACATAGGTACATCAACTTTTTTTACATAAAAGTTTCGACTTTTCAAGTAGGCTCGTATAGGCTATAGAAATTGTTCATCAAAGTATGTATGTGAGATGGTTTTAATCAATAGAAGAGACAGAAAATATAAAAATAACTTACCAGTTAAAAATCGGGTTCAAGTTTTATCAAAATCGTTCGCTTCAAAGAAACACGAAGCACTTACTTTCTTTGTTTGGCAACAAAGAAACGAGTCAGTCACAAACTAGGTTTCTTTAATTTCACACGGTGGTAATTTATACTTCACTTAGTTTTTGCATTTAAAATTATTGTTCATACTACGAAAATAGTTATGTCACTAGGTATATTAAAATATTGTATAATATACAACAACAAATGAAGAATTGTCATCCATCTTTGATTTAACAATTTAAGGATAGAGTATCGGTTGGTAGATTCCCTTTGTAGTGGTAGGTTTGAAGTTAAGATCAGTGTTGTCAGTAAAAAAAGGACAGGAGGCAGTGTCCACATTATCGGATATCATTGCAAGTTCCTATGAGTCAATTGCTAGACGGAAACCACTTATGCTTGTCAGTGTCATTTAATATTTATCTGTTAAAAAATTATTGCGATTCATTTTGCTAAATTGAATAGTATTTTCCTCACAAGAGAAAAAAAAATGTAATGTGATCGCACAATATCAAGGATGCTAAAACAATTATAATACAGATCATTCAATATTTTCTCGAATGATTAGGTTTACCCTTAAATATAATAAATATATTCGGTTGTAGTTATTGCTGTTATGTGTTAGCATTGGGACTGAAATTATAGATGAATAAGACAGCGATATCGCGATATCGGGTCAATGACGTATCGAATAGTGTAACAAAATCGGAGTATATGTGGTTTCTCGTATGGGTATCGTATCGGATGGTATGGATACGACCTGAAATAGTTGAGTTGATAACAAAATATACGTATACTGGTTTCCTTAACGTTTCTAAATAAATTATTTTGTGTAGATGATGTTAATAATTATGATATATTTCTTTAAAAATATGATTTTCTGTCACAAATATTTAAAACCGTCGTTTGCAAACGTTTAAGTAAAATAGTAGATGACGTTTGACGTTTGTAAGAGGCGTAATGGATTCATAATGTAGACAATAGATACCAATTTCTGAACGTAGTATATGAATGTCGTTGAGATTTGACAGTTCTTGGAGAGTTGAGAGAAAAGTAGTTTTGCAAATAATCTTTTTACATTCATGGTGTTAAAAATAATTAAATATGATACGGTTTTCGAGTGGATTAATAATCGAATCGTACATTATAGTTTAGTTAAAGTGTGCGTTGACGCCAAAGATAGTGCATTCATTAGTAAAAGTCGGAAGCTAGATAAATACCATGTCTGAACTGAAAGTTAAAGTGTTGTTTGTTATAATTAATCAGGAAGTCTAGGTAATGAGTGATTTGAGATTAAGTGCAGTGTAAATGGAATGTAAGTGGTATTTTATATTGGGGTCAACATTAAATTAAATCAAGTAAGTGGTTTTTAACATAACTATTGTATACTGAACAGTAAATGTCTTGGGATGAAAATAGTATTTATTTTCTCAAGTTCTCTTGCAAGTAATATTTTAGTAATTTTCGGGTTGAGAGCACGGAGCCCTTAAAAGGTCAAATTGTCTGTCTGCATGTTGGAATCATTTGTAGAGTTGTCATTTGTAGAATATTTTCCGTTGACCGGCGGCTGTAAGACTGACATGTAATATTGTTATATACTACAAGCACATAGAGGGCTATTGATGCTAAACATTTGAAAGTTAAGTCGTAGTAAGAATGTTATTTTTATTTAGAGTCATGTTTTGAAGTTAGTTAACCGAGTTGTCTATCAAGTTTTGTTGGCACAGGTTAGTTATTTATTTATTTTAAGTTTTATTGCATGAAATGCGCAGGATTTAAATGTTATTTAATTGAATTTATGTTCTTTAGTATTCAATTTATGTTGGGGTACAATCAATAATAACTGCATTTTGGAAAAGTTGTCGGGTTAACTGTCGGGTAGGATCCCGGACTTATTTGTAGAATTTGCTTGTAAAGTTGTGTGGCAGGAGGTGGAACTGGCTTGCAATTGCCTGGGATTAATAAAATATAGTAGTAGAGTTATTTAGAAGTGATTGGGATTAGAAATTTAGAATTTGGGTTAGCGGTGAAAATTTAGCGGTGAAGAAATTTTTATGGCAGTATATATATTCAAAGGGTTATGTATTTTGCTAGTATAATTTATACTAAAGCTTCTATCAAATCAAATTATAATAGTAGAATGATTATCAGTTTTCAATATAGAAAAAAAATTAATGCATGATAATCCATCGCTCTACCCGGAATGGAAAAGTTTAAAATTTGGTTCTTTTATTGAAATTGGCCATGTATTTTTATATTTACATTATATTTTAATTACAAATTAGGCTTCAACTTATACATTCTTCTTAGTATTATAGTGCATGCAATGTGAAGGGTATTAATATAGACGATGTATAGGTTCTTTAAATGGTTTTTCTTCAAAAAGGAAAAACTGTGAGGGAGATAATTGATTCAGAATTATGATTTTAATAATATTATCAACATTTTCAATAAATTTCATAGAATAAAAATAAAATATTTTTATATTACAAATAAATAAGGACTGATTGCTTATAGTAAATTGTTTGTTGAAATGGAACTTTATTGCACATAGATAAGGGGTATAAATGGCGTACTATAGCTTTAAAATTCTCTATCTGTCAACCACTGGGCTAAAAAGAAATATTTAAAATAAATATGTATAAATATGTGTATATAATTATGAAATTTTAATTTTGGTTGCATTGTTTGGCATTCATTATTACAGATAAAGGTAAAATTTATTAATGCATAATTATTATTTTTATTAATAATTCAGCAATTATAAGAATATTCCAATGATTACATATCAAAGACTTTGGCTATCTGTAATTTTAACCGAGTGTAAGAATGAATGAGGGGAATATTTGTAGATTGAGTGATAGAGTTACTAAGGTTTATTGAAACTGATGGATGATGGTGATGTATGGAATCAGGGGGGTGGGGGAAAATTTTGTGAAAATGGGTTATTGCAGGTAGACAAATGTTGGATTGTAATCAACCTGGATTTGTTGGTATTTGGAGGGGTCTAAACACACAACTAGTCAGCAAGAATTTATCAGTAGGTTAAAATCGTATAACGATTCGACCCATTTAATAAGGGTAATTCTTGTTGTGTAGTACTCTACAGAAGCTAGGACTAAAAGTCTATTAGCTGAGGTTTTATCAAGGTTTTGTACACACACCACGATTTGATGAAGGATCATTCGAAAACAGAAATATCCGACTGCTTAGTAGGATATGATATAAAAATGATATGGCGAAAAGCAATCATTTTTGAATAATGTAAAAAAAAAATATATGTTATCTTTTCATTGCTTTTGGTAAATGATATTTGATATTATTATTATTATTTATTTGATATTTGATGATATTTGACATGTCTGATAGAAAGACAATTTATTTATTGGTATTAAAGTAAGGCTCATTTATCACGCTAGAGGTGAAATGTTTTTTATATTAGTGGTATTTACATGATTAATTTTATAATAATATAATTTAAAGGTTAATTTTAAATCGGGATTGGGGAATTGGTTACTTTAATAACAGGGTGTTATGGATATTGACATATCCATATAGTTAAGCGCATTTTGAGTTTTAATGTTCTGTGGCCATTTAAATGACGAATGGGGATGCAGGAGCATTGAGGTGACGAATGTCGTTTAACTAATTTCATAAATGGACATTTCATAAATTGGTGTGAAAATGAGTCTGAAATCGAATATCTGATTCAAGTTTGTGACATGTTCCAAGAAAACTTGATTGAAAATGGTGACAAAGTATTGAGATTTGGTTAGAGTTTTGGTCTAATGGCGATTGAATTTCTTAGTACTTACATAGAGGGTCTTTCTTTTTGCGTGGGGAGCTTTTGGGATATCAGATCGGATCCGGGCAATGTGGATTTTGAATGGATGAGTGCCTGGACAGACTCTGAAATTCAGTTTGATATTGCAAATGCGGACTATTCGGGTCTTCTAGCCTCACAAACTAGAACCTTGGGCAAATGGGAAGATTTCGAGGAAAGGATAGTCATGGTTCATTATCAAAATTCATAAGACTAAGTTTTATACCGAGTCACTAACAATCAATGAGTACTGGTTTAAATACTCATACACGTTTAAAAATATAGGGGTGGGGGGAAGGGGAGGGGAGAATAGGTTCACTAACAAATCTATGGTATGTTATTTAACATTATAGTAGTTCAAGGATCCGTCATGAATCGCTTATTACATTAGCAATTACATGGCACATCCTTGAGGGGGCGAATATGTAACTAGACGCTTACAATGAACGCCTGTCCTTTACCGAATGCTAAACAAAGATCGGTAATTTTGCCTTAAGTATTTCATTAAAAACTAATCAAAGTTATATACACAATTAAATAAACGCTTTATAAATTACGACGCAAAATCTATTAATAATCACAAACATGACCGCCGTCGGCGCGGCTACAACATATGTCAATAAGAGCCTATGTCGTGAGAGCATAATAAATTGCGACCGTAAACGTAAGCACGCGCGGAGTAGTTTTGTTTGAGGCGAGACCAGCAGGGGCGGCGGGGAAAGCAGGGGCGTCAGGGGCGTCAGGGCCGTTAGGGACTGCGAGGACAATTCGTAGTTATAAATAGCCGGGCAGGCGGAGCGGACGGAGGATTATTGTTCGACTGTCTGTGAGACTGGTTCTATAGATTATTTTTGGTGGGTTTCTCGTCATTTTTGTTTGAGATTCCGTTGTTATGTGGAAATGTTCCGCATAGTGAGGGAATCTTCTTTACTTTCAATTTCATTATTATTTTACGGATTAAAATTTATTGCTATTTATTTTAAGAGAGCCAGATCACATTCCAGACATACAGTTTAGTCTGATGGAATACGTTTAACCTAACGGTTTGTCAAACAAGCTTATTCCAGAGTCATTTAGATTACCAGACTGTTTAGGGGGTCTGGGCGTTCCTATTTATCAACATGGGACGTATTTTACCCTTAGCGAGTTCCATTGTCCAACTGGTGTAGTCTGATCATGACCTCCGCGATTGAAGGAGGTATAGAAGGGTTCTTCGCTTGAGAGGGCTCACTAGTATATGGAATTCGGTCTTTATTATGTATATTTATATAATCTATTATATGCTAGGGCGTTTCATATCACAGATCCCTTTAGACTTCGGTCAGTTGTGATATGACACAATACACAGGCTTTAGGTTGATTTTCTCAAGCTAGCCACTTGAACGTTCTAGTAGGGAACTGTTTAGGTATATAGGTAAAAGTAGGGCCTCACTACATAACACTATGGTAAATACCTCACGGTTGAGGTTTGCATACACTAGAGTAGGAATTAGAGCTATATGGGGACGTAAGTAGATTAGGATTAAAGTCATGTGTAGGATTAGGACGTTAGGAAAGAGGGTTTAGGGATCTAGGTTTAGGTATTAGGTATTCACGCGATTATTGTGTAATAAATAAGAGGTATCTAATAATTTCTTTAAATAGGTACTAAAAATACTGGGTTTCATAGATTTTTATAGGTATTATGTATTGTAAAGGTCCAATTCTTCCAATCATGATTAGGATAGCAGGGCTGGTTCAGAAAGATGGAACTAACTCTGAAAGTAGCAGGCGGAGCAGACTACAAGTATTATTTTCCAATATCATGAGTGAAAGAATACTCATTGCTGGGAAAGAGTAGAGATATACTTTTGTAAATGGTTAGGAAACATTGGGAAGTGTTTAGGGTAGAGGGAACTGGTAGTTAAAGATGCTTCTCATCTAAAGATTTATTAATGAATTTATTTTCATTAGTATGGATTTATATTCATTAATATGTCTAGTTCTGGTATAGAATAGGTTCAATCTCCATCTTGGCGTGTTAACAGCATTGTATGAGATATGAAAGACATACCATACAACAGTCAAAATTATCCTTTTTAGCTGTAGCTTAAAATTGGGTATCAACGATTCTATTTTCTACTGCATATTTATGGTAGCAGGATGATTTTGACTTAGGGGAAAAAAGTAAGGCTTTCAAGGGTATTTGCCGCCCATTGGAAACCTCCAGCTGTTAATAACGTAACTGAACACGTAGATCTTGTTGGAGATAAATTACCAATAATAATATTATTATTATGTATTTAAAATCTAAATATTGAGTAGGTATCATGTTAGAAAAGCTATTGTAAATGTATGGAAATTTGGTAGAAATAATTCTACTTAGTAGAAAATACGTGGTAGATTTGGTAGGAAAAATTAGTAGGTATTTTAGGGTCTTAGGTCAAATAGTGAAGAGTTCAAGTCTGATTCGTTTCGCATAAAAGAGTCGGGGTTATTCGGTACGCAACGTAGGTTATCACTAGACGATCACATGGCCAAATCAAGTTATTTTCTCGGGTATTTTATTTAAACTATAGGGGGTATAGAATGTTTAGAAGGGGTAAAGGGGAGGGGGGGAGCTACAATTGGCATAGTCACCCCTATGGCAGAACGGGTCGGAGATAATGCGCCTGAGCAGCTGCGCCGTGATATGGGCAGGTGGACGCGTGCGCAGAACCCTTACGTTGGGCGTATGCTCTACTTAATGAAATTACACGTCTTTATTTCTAGTGGATTACAAAACATGTAGCAAGTTTCTATTGTACCTATAACCAGGGATGTGCCGTTTCCGGAATTATTCCGCGATTTTCACATTTTTCCTGTGTAGCAATATTCCCAGGTTTAGGTCACTACCTATGCTATGTAATTTGGTCTGTTTCAGTTGGTAAGTATATAATTTAAATATCTGCCTCGAAATACACTGAAGGTAATTAATGTTAAAAAGTATCTGTATACAAAATAATGATTTCATCCATTAGTACATACCTAATTATAATTTTGAAATATCTGTCATTATTTTCAGATATAGAACTCCGCGGAAAATTATATCTGACAACATATCCCAATAATTATTACAATGAAATGTTAGACTTTGATTCCGCATACGCTTAGTTCATATCTAAGTAGAGTATCTTACAGCTCAAACGTAACCCATAGAACACGGGTCTCTAGCTACCAGTAGGTACTCAGCCCACTAGACCGAACGAAATGCGGGCCCTCGCCATTATTCTCGCACCTTTTCATACTATTCATACTGAAGAAGCCAATACAGTTTTAATCAGATGCTCTTTTGATGTGAACGGCCGAGAATACGATGTTCAAATGTGGGTTAGTTAATAATGTAGCCAAGAGTGCTTGTATTTTTACGGAACGGTTCCAGTAGCAGATGAAATTATTTCGTTATACCTATATACACTCAAGAGCAAAAATAACGGGTACACTTTCTATGGAAGTTCAATACAAAGTGTATGCATTACGTTAAAGTAATACTATATTCTTTATTGCTCACGAATAAAAACAATAAACGGTTCAGGGGTTAGAAGGTCAGAAACTAGTGCCTACCACGGCGTTGACAAGTTTGGTACTTAATCCTTAGAATATATGTATGGGCGGCCGGGCATGAGACCTAGCTAGATCGATTGCTCGTCCCCGAAAACCCCACATACCAAATTTCATCAAAATCGTTAGAGCCGTTTCCGAAATCCCCGAAATAACTATATACAACAATTGCTCGTTTAAAGGTATAAGATTTAGCGTAGGGTCTACGCGAAATCTTGGGGGGTCTACATCGTGCCTATTAGGTGTGTATTAGGTGCCAAAGCCTAGCAACCGGGTGAACGCTAGGACGATAGCGAGTAAATTGTTCGATGGCTGACTGTACCTGTTATAGGTAGATAGTTCAGCTGCGCGGCACAAAATGCACGCTGTCAGGCGAGTCGGGAAACGCCACTCCTAGGAAAGCTCCACGTTTAGTGTTTGAGGTTCTCCTATGTTCAGATTGTCGTACCTATAGTGTTGTTAGAGTAGATGCTCGGAACTCAATTTATTGAGGTTACCTCACTAATGTTGCAGGATTTTGGGCAGGTTATGTCGTCATGCGAGTATCTTTAATGATAGGGTGATATGCAGTGGTCACTGGTTGTACTATTGTACGGTTCGTATATTAAGTTATTGTCTTACGGCATGGTTAGAGTAGACGCTAAGTACTCACTAACTTCACACCATACCAACTACCACATATCGCTTCGCTTGCACGTAAGTATAATCTCCAGTTATAAGGCATGTCCCATTTGGTAAGTCGAATATCATATAACTAAAGATGTCTTCAGATAAGCGCCCCTAACAAGTGACATTTGGCGGCCAACCATTACCTACCATAATCATAACCTGTAATCTAATAGCCTAACAAAGATCAGCGTCTCAAACAGTCTAATCTGGACTATATCAAATAAAATATTAGGTAGAAAATGTCAGAAATCCACTAGAAAATTAACCCCAGTAATGTACGGAACATTCCGTCCTTAAAAAGGCTTATGAATATCAGATCACATACTATTTTATAAAACAATTAACTAACCATTCTTGAATCTTATTGCAATGAGATAAGGATTAACTATGGTCAGGAGTAGCATGTAGCGGTTTGTACTGGCCGCATATCAATGCTTTCAAAGTTGAAAGGTACTGCTCAAAGTAATCCGTTGACGAAACTTGATACTGCAGTGCGTTCCCCGCGAATCATTACCGTCAGCTCCAGAGCAGACCTTTCATCTTCTGATGCATTCTGCTTTGTTCCTATTGTTTCTTATTCATGGTATATTTATTACTAGCTTTTGCCCATGATTTCGTCCGCGTAAACTTCCACTCCCTATTTCATCCCTTCGAGGAATTTTCGGGAAAAATAGCGCATGTCACCGTTTCAGCAGTAGAGAGCATGTCACCGTTTCAGCTACAACTAAAGTGCTTTCGTATGTCCATCGGGCCGTTTTTTGTGTACAGTTTTGAGAGCAGGTAAGATAATTGTATAAAATTTTTCGTCGAGTCAGTCAGAAATTAAAAAATACACACCCGAATTCTACAGCTCAAAGAGTCACACATTATATTATCTTTTACACCTGTTAATGACTTGTAAGTTCCCCTAACCGAAGGCGCACAGCAAGTGGCAAGACTATCGCCCCTTCAAGAACAGGTCAAGGCGACCTGTTGCGTAACCTTACACCCTTAAGAATTAGGGGAGCGGGCGGCAAGATGTTTGTTGATTACATAGTAATGATAATTACGACATTCTTTTAAAGGGTTCAATCGTTTTTAGCAATTATTTTCTTGATGTTTATCAGACACCGCATACTTAATAAGTAATAACATCAAATTCTGTACTATATTAAACTGTACTCGACTAGATAAGATATGCGCACGTCCAAGTAGCGCACGTATCTTAATTTTTTTTCTAAGTAAATTGTACTTTTACTTAACTTCAAAGTAATCGATATATTATTAGTTAAAAAAAGATAGGGAATGAACGCTTTAGTAAGTAGTCAATTCAAACAACTTTTAAGCCAGATGTCAATGTCATAATTGCATAAAAAAACTCAAATAAAATTCGGGATTAACACAACATTTGTTCCGCTTTTATATCACTAAATCAAACTAACAAAAAATACTTTCTCGCAAAAAAGTTACTTCCGACCCTAGTCGGCCCATTGAACATCTGACGAGGTGAATGAATCCTGAGTATTTAAAATCGTGTGCAGACAGAGACGGGCGTATGTGGTGGCCGTAGCCGCGTCCTTCTCTCTCCTTGAACTTTTGGGCCTGAATTTTAGGGGTGTCTCCGATTGAAAATGTTGGTGGGTAGCAAGCAAACAATTACATTCCGGCACATCTGTCGGCGTTTAGACAATCACGATACGTCACGCGATTTCGGACGGAGGGCGAACCAGTTTTGATACTTTTAATTGGTCACTCTTTTTGATTTAGGAATTGAATCTTCTTCTTCGTCGTTACACTCTTGCCAGAGTGAACGTGGCCGTCATGCTGTGGGTGGCGAGCTTTACCACCCGGCGCCATTCCTCTCTCACGTCTGCACTCCTGGCGCTTTAGTGCAATTTGGTCAGTCCACCTCATGGGGGACCTGCCACGTGGTCTCGAAGAATTGAATACGTAGTTTTAATTTAATTTTTACATGAAATTTATTTCAATAAAGACTAAAAATCCTATCCTCTTTTATCATCCCAAATTCTTCATAATTTTAATAATGTCTGCCCAAATATCAAAATCTTAAAAAAAGACAGTTTACATCTCCTCGGTTCACGCATTTTTGATGAAGCCATTCCTCCCTTTTTGAATAAATCAACTTCCAAAGGACCATGCGCATTTTATATGGATATCTGGGCCATGAGCGAACACAAATGAAAGTTGTGTACATGATTAGGATTCTTCGTGACAAACAAGGATATGCCAGAGCTATACTAGAAAAATCGGTCCTTTAGAGAGAAAACAGTTGTAACTAGGGAAACTTCTTTTCTGCACCCAGGGCACCTCCTCGTGGTGACGGTGGTAACAAGCATCGCTTGGCTAAGTCCCTGGTGTCCTCTACGCCGTCATGGCAGAAAGAAGATTCGAGAACATTGACAACGATCCCTCTGGAGTTCACCCTGGAGGAAAGATCATGCGAGCGGTGAATGTATCGGATGGAGAACGCCAGCCACCGGTACGGGGTTACCCCGAAGAAAATACTGGCTTCATTTCAAATCGCTGTGGGTCATGTAACAAATATTTGAGACGCGGGGATAGGCGACATTCCCTTCAAGGCCCCGAAAATATGGCAGCATTTGATTTTTTCCTGAATCAACCCAGTCCTCACTCACAAAATCCAATTAATCCTGCCGATGCTGTTTGTCACGCTTGTTGGTGTAAATTCCTCCGATATAACACATCAATATCTAAGCCATCAGAACAATCAGCACAAGCAATTCAGTTGAGCATACCCAGAGCTACGTATAGTGAACAAAGATGTGTTTTTGGCTGCAAGGAGTTTGGACGTTTCCGTGTGCCGGATGTCGTTAGAGCCCAAGTTCTCAGAGACTTTAGATATTATATAGGTGAGGGCGCCAGAGTATGCGCGTCACATAATAAATGTCATTGGACTGAAGTTCCACATGGAAGCTCAACGTTGTATGACAGCGCCCATATTGAAGATATGGTAGACTTGTTACGACAGTCTTCTTCTTCACAACAGTGTAGTGTCGTAAACTTTGATTATATTGATAGTTTGACAGATGATGACATACAGAATTGGACAAGCTTGACAAAAGAACAATTCCAAGATCTGCTAGGTCGATTAAAGTCTTTGCAAGAGCAGGAAAAACGTCATCCAGAAACAGCTCTGGCTCTGTACTTAGCAAAACTGAGAACGGGCGAAAGTGACGAACGTCTTACTGATATTTTTGCAGTCGGCTCTCGTCGCACTTCTGAAAGGTTCATGTCGAAAGCTAGAACTGCTCTCTGTTCAGATTTCGTTCCTGTTTACTTAGGTTTCGATAATGTAGACCGTGAACGAATTCTAGAAGGATCTACAGTTACAGCCCGTAAACTTTTTTTGGATGAAGGCACAAACGCTGCAATTGTAATCTGGGACGGAACATACATTTTTATACAAAAAAGTAATGACTATTCTTTTCAGCGTGTATGTTATAGCCAGCAAAAACATAGGCCATTGCTAAAACCAATGCTATGCGTTACTCCATCAGGCTATATAATCGACATTTTTGGTCCTTATCCAGCTAACCAAAATGACGCTAGTATCATGAAACAGATATTAAAGAGTAAACCAGAGGTTTGGGCTCGAATAAAATGTGGAGATGTCTTTTTACTAGATAGGGGATTCAGAGATGTTGTTCCCTACCTTCAGCAAAGAGGAATTATAACCAAAATACCGGAGACTATTCCAAAAGGGCATAAGCAGTTGGACACAGACAGTGCTAATAGATCTCGTCTCGTAACTAAGTGCAGATACATTGTTGAAGTCATCAATGGACTGCTTAAAAGTCGCTTCCGACTTTTTGATCATGTATTCCAAAATAAATCCCTGGGACATTTCATGACTGACTTTCGTACCGCAGGAGCTCTGATAAACGCTTATGCAACAGAAATACATTCTGATGTTGGTTATGAAGAGCAGATAGCTGAACGAATGGTTTTTAGATTGAACACACCTAACAAACTCAAAAACCTTGTTGAAGACTATAACTTCAACCATCGTAAAAGTCAGTTCGACAAAATAAGCGCAGATTCACTTGAAGGGTTTCCTATTCTTAGTGAAAAAGATCTGTACATCCTCGCTCTAGGAAGTTATCAATTGAAGCAAGTAAGGTTTTACTATGGTGAACATATTAAATCAGATGGAAGATATCAGATAGAAGTAAGTAGGCAAACCACTGCTAACAATCTAGAAAGATATTCAATCGATGCAAATAACCCCATGCTAATCCGTGCGCGTATACGATCTCGACATATAAATCAAGTAAAGTATAATGTGTACATTCTCGTTGAAAAACATGGAGAGGGGGTTGATGCAATACTAGAATACTATTGCACGTGTAAGAATGGGTCTCGAACAGTAGGCTGCTGTGCACATATTATGACCCTCATCTGGTTTTTGGGATATGCAAACTTTCACCAAAACATTTGCACTACGTCCACTAAGCATGAGAATATATTCCCTGTTCTAGAAACAAGCTCAGAGCCCTCAGAGGAAGAAACATTAGATTAAATGATAACTAAAAATACAATATCTATCAATTTCATTTAGTATCCTTTAGAAAACGTCAAGAAACTTCACATTTTCAAGCAGATTTTATGGTGCTATATAATTGTACCATAACTAAGTCATAGAGTGATTTTTAAGGACAATGTCTTATAGCGGCATGCATAACTTGATAAGACCTATACTTTACTATAGGTGTCATCTCTGTTCGCTCGTGGCCCAAAATGCCCATCCTCCTTTAAAGAGCATTCGGATCGCCTTACCAAAATTAGCAGTCATTCTGCTCTATTTATTTTGAAGTTCTGTTTATTCATACCTAAATTTACTTACCTGCTCCGCTGCTGCCCCGTTTGGAAATACCCCCATCTTGTCCAACCTATTGACCTCCTATTAAAATCCCAAATTGAATGTATTTTAAACATCCGTTTTAGCGAGCAGGCGTGGACCCAAGCCTCTCTTCCGATAAGGTTCGGTGGTTTGGGAACACGCAAAATTAACAGTATTGCTCTGCCGGCATTCCTGGCGTCAATTCATAGCACCTCCGATCTCGCAGGTAGGATCCTTAAAGCCCCTTCGGCTATAAACTGCGAGATTGCGTGCTTGGTTGACGCCTCGAATGCTTGGCTAGCTGGACCGAGCCCAAATTTACCTTCGCGACCCAAAAATCAAAGGGCCTGGGACTCCATAGCCTCCGTTTCCACTTTGAAGTCCTTGATTGACGACGCTATAGGCACGGATCGAGCCAGGCTCCTGGCCGTGTCTAAACCAGAGTCAGGTCATTGGCTTCATGCTTATCCCTCACCTAATATTGGCACTTTCATAGATCCATCCACACTCCGTGTTGCCGTCGGTCTCCGGCTCGGGGTTCAGGTTTGTGTGGACCACAGCTGTGCCTCATGCGGGGCCCCCGAAGACCGCTTCGGCCACCACGGGCTTGCCTGCTCCTCGGGCGCCGGCCGCCTGTCCCGCCATGCCGCTATCAACGACATCATCAGAAGGGCGCTTGTCAGTGCCAACGTTCACGCCGCTCTGGAGCCCCAGATTGTGCGGAGCGATGGTAAGCGCCCTGATGGGATGTCGTTGATCCCTTGGAAGAGGGGTCGTGCGCTAGTGTGGGACGCAACTTGCGCCCATACGCTGGCTGCGTCCTACCTCTCATCGACCAGCAAGCGTGCCGGGGCGGCGGCAGACACCCGGTAGAATTCAAAGGCTAGCAAATACAACTGTCTCGGCGCCCAATATGACTTTGTCGCATTTGGCGTCGAGACATTAGGCCCATGGGGCAGGGGCGCACGGGGGCTCCACAAGGAGCTCAGCAAGCGGAAGGTGAAGGAGGCGACGGGCGACCCTCGCGCGGGCAGCTTTCTCGCGCAAAGAATTGCCATCGCAATCCAGCGCGGGAATGCTGCCTGCGTGATGGGAACCATTCCAAGGGGGCCTAATTTTGATTCCCTTTTTTAGCATATTTAGTTTAAGTTAGCTTAGTCTAGTTTTAATTTAGTTTAGTTTAATTTACTTTTATACCCAATCTTTGTTTATGTATTATTAGTTATGCCGAAATAAACTACTATTATATACTAAAAATAAGTATGTACTCCATCGTCCTCTTCTCTCGTTCCTTCATTCCTGAGTATTGTGATCTCAAGATTTGTCTCCTTTGCTCACGATCCATAGTAACCTCACCACTTGGTGCAATTGCTTGAGGACTTCTTTAACCTGGTCTGTCTATCTAGTTGCCTTCTACTCCGCCAACCACGACCTGAAAATGTCAGAGCCTTTTTTTATTATGTAAAGGAGAATAATTAGATTTTAAATAGAAGGCCCAAATAAGAAGAACCAAATAAAAGTGACTAAAGTTAAATTTGGTGGTGTGTTAATTTTGGTAGGTATATTTTACATTCAATGTAATTAATCTAATTGCTATAGATAAAATTGTAATTGTATTAGAATAAAAATATTGTACTTTTTCAAACGCAATGAAATACATGACTTATCACTTATGACAAACATAGATCGTCATATATGCGAGATATCACGTCTCTGGTTTACAGGTTTCTCTAAATCGTGTTTCTTTTATTATTATTATTTATTACATCTCGGGTACGTTCCAACAATTGAAAGTATTATAATCTAGTAAAATTAAATCATTCGACACTGTGTTGGTTCACATGTTATGTAACATTATACTTACATTAAATGTAACTTTTTAATTCCTGTTTGTGCCAAAATAAAGATAAAAAAATACATTTGTATGCAGCAAACAAGTTTCGGCCCCACAAGTACCAAGACCGGCGGAGCGGTGTGTCCGCGACAGCTGCGCCGGCGCACGCACCGCGCCGCCGTTTCATTAACATTACCGCTGATAAATCTGCGCGCGCCACACTCGTGCGCGCGCCTTATGGCTCGCAACAGCTAGGGTTACACAGTATGTTAACAATGTTTTTTTATTTCTTTAAAAAAACATGTATAACACCAGCAATCCTACGCCAAATTGCGTACGATATACTAAGAGTTAATACTCAGAAGGAAAACTAGGGAACACTAATAAAAATCCAGACTCATGTCCTAATAAGAATAGACGTTCCGGAAAGAATAGAATGCTATCTGTCGCAGGCAGATTATATCATCATCATCAGCCTATATACGTCCCACTGCTGGGCACAGGCCTCCTCTCACAGATGAGAGGGATTGGGCAGTAGTCCCCACGCTGGCCCAGAGCGGGTTGGGGACTTCACATACAACTTTGAATTTATTCGCGGATGTATACAGGTTTCCTCACGATGATTTCCTTCACCGAAAGACGACCGCGTCGCAAGTCGTGATAATGGTTATCTAAAGTGATAATGGTTATGGTTATCTGTGGGCTAGGCGAATTGAAGAACTTAAAGCGACGAATTCAATCTGGCTAATCGTTGACCCGCCGCAATACAAAATGGCTTTGTTTTGTAAAACGGCTAGCCGTAATGTATGCGGTGGATTATGCAATCCGGCTGCGACATATCAAAATACTTACTCCACATCTTACCTATAGTAAACCAGCAGATTGAAAATTGAAAGAGTTATGATACTGGTAACACAAATTTAACTGTGATGGATTAGGTAGCTAATTAATTGCCTTTTTTAATGATTCAATGTTTAGAGGTAAAGGCATGTGTTAATTAAGCAAATTACCATACATTACATATGGTACGACAACGACATACCTTTACATGTAGATAAACTGAGTTATTAAATTAGGCTGAATGAGTGAGTCGGCTCTTAACTAAAATACGTATTCATTAATATTGAGACTCCGACCTACAGATTTGTGTGATATTTTCGTGATTTTGAAACAAACGAACTAAAGCCTTCCAGAGGTTCCAAACTATATTTGCTCATTCGGGGCTGTTCATTAATTACGTAAGTTATATTGATTGGTTGTGAGAGTCAAGATTAATCTTAAGTAAAATTTAAAAAAGATGTAATACAAATTAAAACTATTCTTCCTACGCTTTCTTTGCAATTATACTAGTAATCCAGTAACTTTATACATTCAGAGCTTGCGTTAAACCGGTTGTTCTGATTTTTTGCAGACTTGTTTATGAATATGATATTGGTCCAATGAATCATCCAAGTTTGTGAACTGGAGCGCCGAATGCAACTTTGTCTAAAAAAATCAACCCTAAAGAACTAGTTGCTGATAGTACCTTCAAGTTTTTAAAGTAGACTAAAATTGCTATAATATGAGACTAGAATTGTCTCTGTAGACCCAATACTTTCCGAGAAAAAAAACGATTATAACCCTAAAGGACTATATGTAGTTACTGATAGTACCTACCTTGTACACCTAATAGTTTCCGAGATACAGCCTATCAAAGTTCATAATTTTTTCGAGCTTCTCATATTTTGAAAGGATTTATCATGGAAACTATTGAGTCTACAGCGATAATTCTAGTCTCATATTGAAGCAAATTTAGTCTACTTCTAAAAACCTCAAGGTATAAGCAACTATAGTTCTTTAGGGTTGAATTTTTTTTACAAAGTTGCGTTCGGCACTCGAGTTCACAAGCCTGGATTATTTATTGGGCCAACATCATAAACAAGTCTGCAAATATCAGAACTACCGGATTTGATGCAAACTACTCCATACTTTCAGGCGACAAGGTTACTGGATTATAGATACCGATCTTACGTTAGATTGAGAGGGGCGGGAAGGGTTAGTTCCAAGTCTTATTTTTTCTTACGCTGAGGCCAGAAAGTCATTAAAATCGCTTGCCTTACTTAATAAATGTACAGCCCCTTCCCACTCAAAAGGAGGGCATGAAACGAATAATTTGAATAAGTAAAAAGCGCATTCTTGAATTGTGATCAAGAACCATGTCAGAAGCATGACACGCGCAAATTCCATTGTCCACATTGAATTGAACAATAAATCTTGAAACACTGGTAACATTGCGTGATAAAATCAGGAAATTTTAATTATGAGCCCTACATAAAAACTCCAATAGCCCAACATATCTCGAACCCTCGCAAAAACACGTAATTATCTAGTAATTACGCGCGATCCAAAATACAAAATGAAATTGTTAGAAGCGAACCTAATTGCCTATAATGAGGGTAAATCAAAGCTGGCATTTTGGACCCACAGTGTGACATGGTCCTATCTACATGCGCTGCTATATGCTTCCTCGTCCTCTGTGAAATTAAAGCTGGTATTTCAAGGGTTGGTGCGACAAGGTTCTATGTTGCGTGCAATACGCAACGAGATTGAACTTTGTGATACTGAAGTGGTTCATCGAGGGGCTATTTCGGACACGTGCGCTAATTTCTGTGACATTCCAGCCTGCCGCATAGCACCAGGTGATATTGTGGGAGGTATCCCGAGTTTCGCTTTGAGGACGTGTGTGGCGCACCACATAGTTGCGTGTAATTTGACAATACTGTTATTGTACATTCATATAGGCATATTATTGTCTATTGGCTTAGTTACTACTAACTACGTACTCGTAGCGGCTTAAATCTCTAGCCTCGAGAACTAGTCATTTAAATATCGAAATCTTTGGGAATAATTCAAACAAAATTGTAAACAAATAAAAACTTATGGCTTAGCTCCCATAGCTGCTCATTTCTCGGAGAGCGTTTCAACCGCTGTGATTTCGGTGGTCGCATTATTGAAGACATCACTGCAGAGCGGGAGATCATATCAGGCTGTAGTATAGCAGGCGGGGAGGGCTATTATCCTGTTCAAAATGGACCACAGAAACCTAAGGACATCGTCAATAATATGACCACCGAAGTTACGGCGGTTGAAACGCTGTGAAAAATGCCCAGCTGTGCCACTATACGATGATATACATACCTATTTATGTGAGTACATAGACAGATAAATCTTAAATGATTAATACACAGAATATATTCATCAGTCAGGAATAATACCGTTTTACATATATACGCACAAATAATATAATATAAATGGCACCCAAAAAAACTATCAACCTCTCCTCTCCCTCCTCCGTAATAAAACATACAAAAGCTTATTAACGAATTAATTCCTTCAAATGATATCAGCATAATTTCATAGACACAATATTCCATTAAAAACCGGAGCATCTGTTCGTAATGGACCTATCAAAATATTCGATTGTGATCAATAGAGGGGGTGTAATGTTGATCAACTGATTGTTAAAACGCGTATTCTTTAACATAGTTTTTTGCGTTGATGCAGTCTATTGCCTATACACGTGGCGTATGTTGTAGACTAAATTTTGCACGTGGTTTTAATAAAATAAGACGAAAATAAAATGCAATATGGCTTTGTTCACGGGCTTGGGAAATAGGCCTTTACTACTTAGGGAAGTACTTAAAATATTTTGTATCTATATAGATTACTTCAAAGGAAACCTTTAGGCGGGCCAGGCCAAATTTGAATTGAGCCAGTTGAGCTTGTAGGTAATAATCTAATTTAGTACGACGTTGATCAGGTCGGCTTTGTGGCATTCCCTTTCTGTGGATCTATGTCAGCACGTAGAGCCACAAAATAAAATAAGAAAAAAGCCTTGAAAAATTTTAACTTATAGTTTCATGGGCGCCAGGCGTATCAATTGGCTGAGAAATCACTGGAAAATACTTTAAGTAATAGGAAATGTGCTCTTATATTGATGAAGTCAGTCTAGGTCTGGATCTAAAATGTTTAGGTTTCAGTGCATACGTCTCGAGGTTTATTCAGATTTTAAATTTTAACACAAAGAAAACATGGTAAATATTCAATTCAAAATAGACATTGATATTGCGTAAATAGGCCTCGAAGTCAAGTCCCTTAAAAAAGTTGTCAGAGTTTACGAATTCATTTGAAATTGCATCGTTTAGTTTAGCTAAAACTAGTTTACAGAAAGGCCTTGGCAAATAACGCATAAGTATCCAGTCTCGTATTATATGTATAAGAAAATTAAAACTAAGATAGAATTTCCAAAATCGCCACTGCGTGTTTTCATGTTTCCAAGCAAGTTGTACTGAGTTATTTATCGTTCAAACAATTTTACAAAATAATATTCAATAAAAAATACCCAACTCTGCGACCACACCAAAACTGCATGACCAATCCTTGTCTGCACTTGCGATCAAAGGTAAATATCATCAAAGCACTAAGATAAAACGACATGTCAAAAGCAACAAATGGATTTTAAGCTTTGCAAATTTAAAAACTCATATTTTATTGCAAAATAAAACTTGTATCTTGGTAACAAGGGTTAAACGATATGCGGAAGCCATTGTAAGTCTGAGAGGTTGGATCACCGGTCAAGGAAACTATAAGAGAAGCGTCCCTAGAGGATTCGTTGGTGATTTTAAGATTTCTTTTTACGAAGACCGCATTTATTCTTCCTTATAAAACTTTAACTTTTCTTACACAACTATTTAAACGAGGTAACTGAAAAAAAACCTTTAAATACATTATTTAGGTAGCGTGAACACACAAACTATGAAGTAAATTTCTACTATTCATCAATTGTACATGTACCTATATCCATGTTCTCATATAAGTGACTACATTGTCTTTTTTGAGAATAAATATCTTTAAACTGAGGTACCAATCGGAAGACGTAGACCTTGTCTTGGTGTGGCCAGCCATTCATAATTATACTTATATGCAGGTCTCTGTGCGCGTCTTAATTAATGGTGTATTGTGTTTTTTATCTTTTAATATAAATACATTGAAAAAAAATACAGCCAAGTGCAAAAATATGGGTTCATACAACTTGCTCAAAAATATCTCCCATAGCTCTTATGTCGGCGAATTAAGGTTTCGGTACATAGTTATGAGAGGATTCGTTCGATACATACTTTTGCAGTTGACTGTACCTATTTCGTCAACGTAATATGAAACGCCAACTAATATATGTAATATATTATATTTAAATTTGCTTTTTATTTTTTTAACACATGATTTTAGAAAGTTTCAAACATTTTCTGCTCCCAATCAAAGTTACATGTCAACAATGTTCCTTTCACTTCAATATGCCAATTCCTGTCATTAAAGCCAATATTGGTTACCCTACAGCGGAAGTATACTGCGTCCGGTGTCCACTCAAGTCCCGACGTAGCCCTGTGACAATACAGCAAAGTGTACCTAACTTGATCACAGATACTGACTCAGTCATGAGACAAAACGTTAGCAAATTGTATTTGCTAAGGGAGATTTTTCAAGATTTTACCAACTAAGTCGACTCTAAGTAATATTTTAAAAAGTTTCTAATTTAGTCTACCGCTCATTCATCATGATCCTCCTAGCTAGCGTTATCGCAGTACAGTTGCATCCTGAAGGATGCCTGGGGTCCGCTACCTAATCCCAAGATTTGGCGTAGGCACTAGTTTTTACGGAAGCGACTGCCATCTGACCTTCCAACCCCGAGGGGAAACTAGACCTTATTGGGATTAGGCTTTGTCAAGTGAGTGGGCAACTTGACTGTTAGAAGTTCTCAAACCGCCCGAAGGCCCCCAACTTGGCTTAACGACTGCTGCCATAGACAGCAACCGGGATCAACGGCTTAACGTGCCTTCCAAAGCACGGGAGCGCTCAGTTAGTAACCACTCAAAGCGGTCACCTATCCAAGTCCTGACCGCTGCCCACGTTGCTTAACCTTAGATACCGCAAGCGGTACCCGGCGCCGCTGGGCCACGAGCGCTCCAAAGTCTACCGCTCACTTAGATACCCAATCGTTAGGACTTGAACCCATACGTACCAATTCAGTTACAATTAAGTATTTCATTTATTTATGAATGTATTCAACTTGAATTGATCCTTTTACTCCTACTAGGTGACCCCTCACCTGTTAATTTTTTTTACACCGCGTTTGTGGCAAACAAACGAACTGCCCCCTAATGCTAAGCAGTCACCCTGGTGGACGCATGCAACTTTAGGGGTATCACATGCCCATTACGGCGACACTTTGAAAGTGTATAGATACACTCTTTTCTTAAAAACCTCGAGAGAGACAGAAATAATCTCAGACCCCAGGCCAAACGAAGCTGAATAGTCTAAACGCTAACTGGCAGGCAAAGATACCGGCCAATCGGCTGGCAAAAAGACTGTCCAAGATATCTACTGTCCAGTCGAATTAAGGGTTAAGGTACAAAATCCTACTCAGACAACACTTATGCGCATCAAGCTTCGACTATCGGGCCTAAGAAATAGCTGTCATTTATAAACGCTATGTTCCAAACAGTCCCAGTGACCATCGTACCTGTTATTTTCAAATTTTCACTATCAAAGCACAAAATTACCTGGGAACCCTCAGGTGCTATAATATAACGGACCTCTGGCCGTTAATTTCCATACAAACAAGTAAACACGCAAGGTGACAGTTCACACACTCCCGGAAGAGCAAGCTGCGAGCCCCTGCCTATAATGTACCATAATGTACCATCCGCCACCACGACACTCCTAGATCAAGCCATTTCAAACCTTCTGCGGACCGCGTAATGGTCAGTGAGACCGCAATAATAGTTGGTCTGGTCGTGTCTAGGGTGTCATGGTGTTGTCAGCATTTTGGGAGTTCCGTTTGGTTACAATTTACTGGGAACTGTTTGATTGTTTGCTATGCTTTGTATATAAGATGGACTATGTTTCTACCCTGCGGCATCGCGCCCATGGAATGTATGTACACGTTCCCTTGAATAGGTATCGTGTCCTATGTTATCATAAACTACATTTTTATTATGATGGGTCTTGGATATTTTGTTTTTCGTTCCTTAAAGACAAGTAAGTCAACACATAGTAGTTTCTGTAGGTATCAAAAGTGTTATTTAAGAGCCCACATATGCACTTTTGCCAATGTTTATCGACCTAGATCTCAACATCAATAGTGATTAAAAATCTTGAACTATTTTCCTCCAGTCTGTTAAAAGTGAAAAACCGATTTGCAAAACTTTTCTCGATACTTTTATTTTTCAAAAATAAACCCTTTTTAGGGTTCCGTACCAAAAAGGTAAAAAGGAACCCTTATGATCTCACTTTGTCTGTCTGTCTGTCACATCGCTAAATATCTCAAGAACTACTTATGCTATCGATTTGAAATTTACAATAGTTATAAATAAGGGTAACCCAAATACATGGAACATGGTTTTTTAAAATATTTTATTTTATTTTCTGTGAATAATGACAGATAAAAGGGGGTTCAAAATTTTAAAGTCAGGCAACTATGTCGAGTGGGGTGTCATATGAAAGGGCTTGACTTGTACATTCTGAAACAATTTTTAGTTTTTTTTTTCGTTGGGAAAATTTCGATTTACGAGGGAAAATGTAAAAAAAAATACCATTCCCCCCCCCCTTATCTCCGAAGTTTACGAAGAAAAAAATTTGAAATTATTACACAACATTAATATGCATGTATATTTTACAGGAAAAATATAGCCATAGCCCTATCTAGTTTTTCTTTTTTTTAATCAACAAAAAACTCTTCTATACTAAGTTTGTAATTTAATCACCTTTGTATATATTTTTGTTTTATATTTAAATTTAAAAAATTACGTTGAAAATACCTTCTTTCAAATAAAAAAACAATTATTGAAATCGGTTGATGTGATAAAGAATTATCCTTGAAAAACCAACATACGTACTAAGTTATTCAGTCGCGCAAATTAGTAACACAATGCGCCGATAGATGGTGCTGTCATGTTTTTTTAAGATTGTTCCTGAATTAATGGGGCCGGGACGGGTACACAACTACATATACAAGAACTGTGTACGGAATCCTCGGTGCGCGAGTCGGACTCGCACTTGACCGGTTTTTTTTAAATGTTTTTGGTTGGATCTTTAAAACCCTCCCATCTTTAACAATGATTTTTGGTTTAATAGTTGTAAAATGATAAGTTCTCAAACCTGATAAAAAAGTTTATCCTTATAAATGAACACATTTAGATCAATTTTACTAAAAACACGTGCTGAGCTTCAGTAGAGAGCGGGATGGTTAATTGAAAACTCACGCGGGTTAGTATTACTGGGTATTAAAAAAAACTTGCGTACGAAAAACTTTATCGTCTTTTAAATTTCATAACTTCTCAATAAAGGAAAACATTGAGGGAACCAGTCATAATCCCATCCCATCACTTCACTTGCCGCACTCGACTCGGTGGAGCAGAGACAGGAGGCTCATTGGCGACAGTACGGAAGTAGGATCTAGGCTGCAGAACCTAGCACATAGACGCAAAGTAGCGTGTGTATGCTTCGTCTACAAATTGTACTTTGGTGAGTGTGCTCAGGAGCTCCATGAGCTCATTCATACCGCCTTCCCCCTTCTTCCATCGGACATCCAAACGTACGGTAGGTTACGATCCTTACCTGGTTGAAATTCCACTTAATCGAGCCAAGCTCTATTCATCATCGTGGCTTGACGGTAGTTGTTGATATAATCTCTGTTTATGGAACACACGAGGTATTTTAAGCTTTAAATTAGGCTTAGGTTGCAATTCAAAAGTTCGCGTTACGAATTGTGGCCATTCGAAATAAAAAGTGTGAATGTTGCACTATTTAATATTCTTGCTTAAAGTATTATGGCTATTTGGCCTTAGGCCACCGAACAAACAATAGGTATCTACTTATAGCACAAAGTATGTAGTAACAGCTATACTAGTGAAAGAAGATCCTTCTAGACCAAATGGTATCACTATGTACTAGTTAGACCTATTAGTTGAAACGTGGAATCAGATACACGTGTTTTCATACATTGCAAGGGCTCTCAATCTAATTGGAAACCGTTGCATTGGGGTGCCATAGGGTAGTTCCTCAGTTTAATAACGACGTAAGTATGTATCGAGTACCATAGAACTTAAGTCGTATTTGAATTGAGTGGACGTAACGGATTTATCGATCCTGCGCGCGAGCATCTGCCGCCCACGAAATGAAGCCATACATACCGTGTAAGTGTTTTATAAATTACTAATTAGTTTTTTTTCACGGTTGGGACTCCTGACCCACGGATTCGATTTGCCGGTAGTTTTTGTTAGGTACTTTTTTCCTTGTCGGTTGCGTTGCGTGTTATTCAGGCGGGCCACCACATTGCCCGCGGTGTCCCAAGTCCAGTCGGGATCTCCACTTTAGGGGAAGTTGGTAGGGGGAGTTTGGACTAAACCTCAGAGAGGTTTATGGAAGTCCACTGAAGTCCACACGCAGTGAGAGTCTGAAGTAATCCGTACTAGTGCTCACTATGAAATATCTCTTTATTAACGGACTAGAAGGATGAGGATGGTTTGTTGCCTTTCATCTTCGGACTGGATTAGAAATATAGGTATATACGACACACAATTTGATTATTAATGAATTTAATGAGGCTCAAGCGCTCGCTTTCATCCACGCTAAATTAACCTGTCAAATGAAAACGTGAAAAACATGAAATCAAACTCTATCGCCCTTAGATTAACAGCTTCTTCTTCTTTAAAAATGGCTTTCCACGAAATTTATGATGATTTCGCCAATCAATACGAATACGTTGTTCGGTAACGACGCCATGACAGTAGGCAACTGGTTTTGTTCGGTAGTGGATTCAGCTCGTCGTCGCGCCGAGACGTGTGTGAATCACCAACGCGGCGACGAGCAAAATCCTAGATTAACAGCTTAAACATAGTCAACAAGTTCATTCTACACAAGTCACAGACGTAGGTATATCATGAAAGCTCGGTTAATCACAGCTACCTTATGGTTCACAAAATTATGTAAACCATGCTAAGTGCAAGGGTGCCCCGGGCGTGCATTATAGTGTCAAGTTTCATGCATATAGATGCACCCGCCACCGGCGCTGGGCTCCTGGCTTCCCCATATTCTACTGCAAATACGAGTACATTACCTTATTCTGTTGTGTAATGGTTTTGGCCTGGATTTCATTACGATTCAATATGCTTTTGCCGTAGGCATGTAATTAGTATATTAATATTTTATTTCATACGAATCGATCTCGTATGTTTCGGGTCAGATTTTTATTTGAACCAAATTGCAATAGATTACTGCAGAAGAAAGAAATCACTGTCCAAAGCGACTCCCTGACTTGTCGAATCACAGGTACCTACGGCGATCTTACGGCGATCTAATGCCAAACAGCCAAAAACGAGTCTACTAGCGCCACTCGTGAATAATTGTGACTATTTAAATTTAACGATATATATTTAAAAAAGACGAATGCTTTGTACTGTATTTTGTATTTAAGTACCTTTTTAATACATCAAACTAGTTTTTGCGTTGCTAGATTCATCGACTGAGGCTTTATAAAATAAAACGATAATTTTATTTTTGAGCTCGTAATAGTACATTACTTAACAAGGGCGGTAAAACAAAGAATGTCTCAGATCGCAGGTATTTGACGCCCGAGCCGAAGGCAAGGGCGATAAATATGCGATCTGAGACATTATTTGTTTTATCGCCCTTGGTAAGTAATGTACTATTGTATTGTATTGTGTATTATGTTGCGCCTGTGCACAACTCCATCAGATGTAAGTAATATATATAATAGAGGCAAGGACTTTCAGCATTATACACATTGTGCCGACGACACGCAACACGCAACTCAACCTAGGTAGCAAGATCGCGCTTGCAAAAACGAAATGAAAACAGATTCCTAATTTCAATTAAAAACAAAAGAAGCTCGTAATAAAGCAACAAGCGTGCTGATTTGGACTATCTCGACGGCCGGTATATTAAAGGCGGGGTAATTAAATTAAATTGTTTCTTTGACGTCCCACTCAGTTAATATTTTTATTAAGCGTTGGTAGGCATGGGGTAGTAAATTGTCGATGTTTCATTCATATAAAATTTTCTGACGATATTTTATCCACGTTGCTAAAAGGGATGCCTAAAAATATTTTATTTTATATGCGCTTCACAACGTAGATCCTCAATGATCCCCTAAAAGGAGAATTACTCTGATAAAATTCTATAATACCATTAATAACATTATTAAAATCATTTTAAATTCATACTCCTCGCCATACTCATACTCATACTCATTTATTTGCAATGGATCATATACATTACACAAATACACACACATGGATCATAATTGACTAAATATATATAATTTAAGCTTTTTATATGAAATCATCCCATCCCAGAACCTACACTGTGGGATGCAGTGTTGCCAAATAATAAGCAAAAACCAAAATTCATTCGACAGAAAATCGAACATACCTATAAAAATAGCAAATGGTGCCCCATTTACTTGATTCTTACTGTCACGGGTATGAAATAATAAAAGAATGTCGATATTATTTTTCCCCTTTCTTTCCTCCAAGGTGATAATGTCTAAGTTTGAAGGCGAGCATAATTACAGGCACGAGCCGGCCCGGCCCGCGTATAATCGAGCCAATTACGCGGAAGCAATAAACAACGCAATTAACTCGAGCATTTTTACGTTGTGCCTGAACAGAAGCTCCAGCAGCCTTAAGCTGTTTCAGGAAAGTTTAAGAGGTTGGTGAAAGGTGAATCTTTATCAATTAGCACTAAGTAGTATACTTGAAAATGAGGTTTTATTTTACAGAAAAGCTTGACTATCTTTAGCGAATGTATCGATTCGTGGGCTGATATGTTTGGTATCCTACATATTTAAGTTTGTCATTCCAGTACAAATTACTTATGAGCTATTTATAGTTGTAGACCTCGTTGTAGACGAAGACATTATAGATCTAATTTGTAATATAAAGAATCGATTTAACAAAAGCAATATGTACAGATCTATATGATGTTTAATTTGTGAGTTTGAACGTTTGTACCTTTAGGTATAGGTATATAAAGGCTATTAGGGGTACAATCTCTTGAACTGCACCTCCCATTTCAACATTTCTTTCCCCAAAGTTTAGAATAAACATGACGCACATAGGCTATATTTTAATTTTATTGAAGCTCTGCATGCATTGAGTCTGAAGTGAATCGAAACTGGAATTTTGCTACAGATTGCAAGCCTGTTAACGCAAGAAAAATAAGCGAAGCTTAAAAATGCACGCTCATATCAATAACACTGCGGCAAAAACTAGCGTGTAAATGTAAATAACTAGGTCTTGGTGACTAATTATAAGGAGCACGAAAGTTTTCCATGTGGTGGCACTCACGCCATCTGGCGCAATCTGGCGGAAACGGCGCCTCTGTCGCCATCTATGCGGCGGTGCTGCAATTATCGGTAATTTGTTGAACAACGCGAGCGCAGCGCATGTACCAGGCATAATATTGCATGCATTTGTTGTTTTTTTTATTTTAATTTTACAGAAATAATCACAAAATGTAAATAGTATTTAGGGAAAGACGTAATTGAAATAATTTTGATCTCATTGGATTTCAGTAGTTCGAAATCGGAAATAATTTAAATATTTAATCGGCCATTTTAGGGTTTAACGTAACTCAAGTCAACATATATATGTTTTCTTTCAGATTTTTATTTAGCCACTTGATTTGCAACTAACTAATTCAAAAAGCAACAAACAAATGAACAATGAACAACTCATATCACTGAAATGTCTGTCTCTAACAATCTAAGAGTCAAAACAAATCGTAGGTAACTGAAAACATTAGGCAGAAATTTGAGCAGGACGAGGTTACCGCTATCTTTGCGAGTCTTAAACTTCACGCAGTCTATCTTCAACTGCCTTTTCAAGTACATTTGTCCCTAACTTTAAACAAAACCATAACTGGATACGCTCTCGAGACGGGACCCGCCTGCCAAATTGGAAGCTAAATGTGTGAATAAAGCTATTTGCTATGAATGCCTCCGGGCACAAATTTCAATTATTGCCGCATCCGAATAGTTCTGTAGGGGCTGATGTACGCTTCTGCATGAAATACAAAACGGTTTTTTTTACTTAGTTTTCTTTATTATTAAAGAGTTTATGGGAATGTATTGTACTTACTAGCGATGTACAGTCAACCAATTTGATTTCCGGGCCATTTTGTACCTTGTCACAGTGAAAATTAATATGAAAGCCGCTAGATATTTCATATTTATGTCACTGCGACAAGGTACGAAGTGGCCCAGAAATCAAATTGGATGACCGTAAGAAAGTGCCGCAATTTAATGGACGCTGCTTAAATCATCTTTTATACATGTTACAGGTCAATGATGATGATGATGATGATGATGACGATGATGAGAATTTATGCCTCTCCGAGTAGAATAATGTGTATGAATCAAGAAGAGAATAGATTTTCAAAATTAGAAGCCGTAGCGCTACACTCGTAGCCAAAAACAATACGAAAAACCGCATGTAGAGAAAAGCGCATGCGAGACGTGCGCCCACGTAGCAGGCTCCTGGCACTGAGAATGCTGAATATTTTTTGCATGCTGTTTGCGAAGTGTCGAGCCTAATTGACCATCTAAATTGATAAACATAATTATAAATAGCTTACACTGGTGCTACGCCGTAGCAAGTTGTAGCGCGTTGTAAGTACGTTTTAATAAAGACTAATACACATATACGAGACGTGCACGTGACTTTAACTAACTACATAATACTTTTATGCAAAAAAATAGTTATGACAGTTGAAATTAGGAACAACAAGTTCTATGTCATATAAGTATTTATGGCTCATTGTAATTATTTTTTTCATAAACCTTACAATCGACTAGCAGGTATGTTTTTCGATACGTTCGATACTAATACTAATATGACTTCGTCTGTACCTTAAAGAGGGCGTGTTAAAGTCATAAAGGGGTCATAATATTTTATTAGCCTTGCGATTTTAACTCCATAGCACCCTCGAAACGAGATTATCGCCCGAGGGCAACGACAAATCGCGTCTACCGTTGAAACAGTCTCACACTTGGCCGTTTAATGGCCCTTAGTGCTTTTAAATAAGGTCTAAAGTTAACCTTTAATGTTGTCGTGATATGTGGATAAGGAAATTGTTTTTTCGGCAAATTAGTTGGGTCGCGGTAGACAACAATGTCAGTTATTCAAAATGAGTAATTATGTAGGTAGATCTAAATAATGTCGATTAGTCTTTTTAATAGTTTACTTCATCCAATAGGGTTCCTTCATTTATGCCGGTAATATTATTTATTTGTTATTTATATGGAGAACCAACAGCTTTTATAACACGACAACACTTTTACATATAAACACTATAAACAGGTACATAGCCAATTATAGGATCTCACA
This sequence comes from Cenopis cana, assembly GCA_951800055.1. Lineage (NCBI taxonomy): Eukaryota > Metazoa > Arthropoda > Insecta > Lepidoptera > Tortricidae > Cenopis > Cenopis cana. Next base: position 12,294,708 of record OX637490.1, on the reverse strand, counting down.
GGTACAAACAGTATACAGTAGTATACAGTATTATCAACCTAACCTTACAAGATTTAATATAGGTATGTAAGTAACCTTATTTCATGAAATAAACGTTTTCTTTTGTACTTACGAATTCAATGTTGAGAAAAATTGAATGTTAATATTTTCAATCTAACTTTTTCATCTTTATTCGTCCCAGATACGTTTTGATATACACGGTCTTCGTCGGAACATGTCTTTTTTAAGGCATTTTTTATTGAAGTATATATATCAACATCTTCTAGCCGCACGGCACGAGTTTTCCAAGTGCGGAAAACCCGTGCGGCTAGAAGATGTTGATACCCACTCACGCCAGTCAGCTCGCGACCACGAACGTTGCGATACATTCGGAACGTCGGGCAAACCCTTACAAAAGGTAAATAAATTATAAGTGTATGCGATTAAGTCCCGTTTTCCAATATTAACACTTGATAGATGATTACAAATGATTTATCTTGTCGTTTTTCAGGCTATCGCGCGACCGTAAGACGAGGTCTGATTGCATGAGACCAGGGGCCGATTTTTGAGTGCGGAACGCTCGACTTTTCACTCGACATCTGTCAAAACATCATAGTTTTTTAACAGATCTCGAGTGAAAAGTCGAGCGGTCGACACTCAAAAATCGGCCCCCAGGTCTGTTACGATGGTGGTGGGTTCCACCACTTAAGCGCTCGTTCTGGCCGCGCAACACTATCGTCTCCGTCAAGGAACACTATATTCTTGTTTTAAAAAATCGTCCAACGAACCAGTCTTATAAAAAGCATCCATTTTCAGATTCCCAGTAGCGACTCGTTTGTATATAATCTTTTAAGACGCATCTCTAAAATATACATAGCCGTTTTTGATAGGGGATTTTTGTAATTGTTGACGTCGTTTCACCCCAGTGCCTTAAAAATATAAAATCAAATACTAAAATATTGTAAAGCGAATGTCAAGTACAAATCAATAATTAGAGAGGCGGTACAGTCGCGTCGCGAACACGCGCGGTAATGACGGCTGTTGCCAACACAATGCTGCCACGACCAGCTTCCGCTAATGACTGTACTTACGGCTGGCAGCAAGGATTGTATTTTAAACAATTTATTTTTTTGTACAATATCTTATTGCTGTCCCCTCGAGTTAACCTACCTACTTACCCTGCTTAATGGCGAAAAATTTAATTTACATAACCTTAATGTTTAAACGTTTCAGGAAAAAGGAGACGTATGGTGGTTAGTTTGATTTATTTTTCCACGATACTGAAGTTTTTATAGACCAATATTGTTAAGTAATTATAAAACACAAATATGTACTAATTAGATTTAACTAAAATATTTAATATTATAGTCGCTTATCAAATTATGGATAAAGTCGTAGGTAAAAAAAACCTATGTAGAGGATTACCTACCTAAGATAACAGGACTATACTTAGGAGCTGTAGGGAAGTCGACTCAAAAAAATTTATTACTTCAAGACAAAGAAGACATAAAACTATACCAAATAGTGAAAATCCTATTCAAATATCTCAAAAAATAACGAAGCTACAATTAACGGTTAGAATGTTCGTAGTTAGAGAGAGAAAGTGCTACCTAACCGTGACGTCACTTTTAAGTAGCGCCATAGTAAATGACGATCGTTCAATACAAAGGTGCGTTTTACGGAAAAGGGACAGAACATACCCACTCTTAAAACTTCGAAGACTTATAATTACGTAATTATTTATTTGTTTGAATTACTTTTTTCGCCATTTGATTGAGAATTTGAGCCTTTATGTAGAAAATTTGGATTTATTGATTTTCTTTTATAGTGTCGTCATCCCTATTGGTATACAGCTAATTTTTATGTCAAAAAGGCTCTATTAGTACGAATTTTGTGGCGACGTTGCAACTATGTCACGATTTTTTTATGGTCAAACAGCGTCCCTTTTGTAAGTAATCATTGTGTGACATATTCAAACTATTTTCGTGAGTTTAGTAATTTACCACTGAAGCGCAACGCAAAAAGGGGTTTTGTAAAACTTATGAGTGTAACACAATATTTAATTATATTAAATAATTATATTTTTATTATTATTTAATATTTGTGTATAACATATATGTGTGTCTGTCTGTGGCATCATAGCTCCTTAACCCATTCGAGGCCAACGATCGCTTCCGTATGCTACGCCGTAGCGCGTAGCACCATTTTTCCGCTTTGTAGCGGAAATCGCACGTAGAGGCATGACGCATATATGTGTTGTCTTTGGCCTTGAATGGTAACCCATCATGGTATGAACTGATTTGAGTCCGTTTTTTAACCGAAAGTTTTGATGGAGATATATTTCTAGGTATGTTTTGTGTCGGGGTTTTATTTAATTTTTAATGTATAATTAACTTGTCAATGTTATTTCACTGTCAGCTACCGTATTATGCCAACATACCAGTGGCGGGGCGTCCATACAACTCGGATTTCCACCGGCTTGCCTGATTTTCAGCCAGTCCAGTTATTTTACTGCGGCTCATGACGAATAAGGCAAATTATTTCCGGCTTCCCTATTAAGAATATTTTTGACGCGCCACCACCGCAACATAGTTCTGCTACAACTTGCCCTTTGCATCACGAAATTTTAAAGGAAATATAATCGAAGCCTGAATAGGATGCTCGTGAATGATATTGAATAAGCTCGACATGAGGCGAGAGGATTGCGCTGAGAGTATCAGAAGGCGCTACGACGCATCCTTGGGGATTCCGCGCGACTCCGTTCACGACAAGATACAAGCTCTGTCAGTAGGACCACCGACAATACACCGCCTTTAATTCAACTTGTGAAATAGGACATAAACTCGTCCCATTTTTCAGAGAAAAGTTTAGAGCTTAATCACACAGCGTACGCACGTCCTCGCAGAGCGACCCCACGCACCGAAACGTACGGTTAGAAACGCCACACAGGCTGCGCGACGCGAGCGGGACATTATGTACAGTTGTATAAGTTGTGTATGTGTTGTGTATAGTTGTGTATGGCAATATGAAAATGGTATTGACAGTTAAACCTGTCCCTACAAAAAACATCTATGAAATCTCAGTGTCACATTATAAATCTGCAGAAAAACAGCTAATGAAATACTTATCTCGCAAATAAACTAAATGTCACAATTTAAGAACATAACCGACCAACCAACCATCGGCGATGAAAGGGAGCGCTCGCTCAACGTTTGCAGAACATTTCCCCTTTCAGTACCAGAGAGGTTCCTCGGCAGAACATGGGGGCAGCAGTTACTAACATCAACTAAGTAATAGAATCAATGAAAGCGCTTTTCACGTAGCTTTACACACGTGATCGTTTACGCACGTTCCAGCGCGCAGGCGGTCGCGTTGCGCGGTGTCCCGCTTGCGTCGCGAACGCTGTGTGACCAAGCCTTTAGTGTAGAGATTAGAATCCAAATTTCTAAACATGTTCGTACCTAGTAGGTATTAGTGTATTTTAAACGTATTACTAATCACTTCTGTGACTTATTAACTTATTATTAATTCTTGTTTAAATAATTAACCAACTTAAATTGCCTTGAAAGTGCCAAAGTAATTGAAACTTCCCAAGTTATAATGATAACCAAAATGAAATTAAGTATCAAATTTTATTTGTAAGATTTGAGGAAAGCCAATAAAACAGAAGCTTGTAAAATAGCCTTCTGTTAGGTATGTCTCCGCTACGAATGAATTTCATACTTGAAAAATCCAATGAGCCCAAAAGACGGGACATTGAAATGACTGAGCGTATTACAGCACAGAATGTGTGAGAACGACACAATGTTACAGTCTGGAGACACCGTAATGGACCTTCAGGCCTACCAAGCTGTCTCAAAAACGAAACAAGCAAAAATCAACCTTTTTACAAACGCGAGACGGTGGATTACAGATAGATTGGTGGCCCGTTGGCAAGACAAATGAGTGGCGACATTGCCGCCACAAGAATCCTATGAAGTGATGAACTGAACATACCACACATATTTTTTGTCTGGCGTGGTTCTATAACGATAAACAGTAGGTATCGTCAACAAATTCACACTGGAAGAATATATTTTACCGAGGCAGAACAAATTTGTCATAAGTCATTTATTTGCTTAAGATAGGGTTTACAGTAGGAGGTACCTAGTAGTTGTATTTGTAGTTCTTATCTATTAAGAAATCATAATCCATTTGTAGGAATTCGATTATAGGAGGAGGATATATAAAGGTTCCTTATGCCTGTCATGTCATGTCCAGTGAGCGCTCGTGGCCCAGCGGCGCCTGCGTACCGCTTGCGGTATCTAAGGTTAAGCAACGTGGGCAGCGGTCAGGACTTGGATGGGTGACCGCTTTGAGTGGTTACTAACTGAGCGCTCCCGTGCTTTGGAAGGCAAGCCGTTGATCCCGGTTGCTGTCTATGGCAGCAGTCGTTAAGCCAAGTTGGAGGCCTTCGGGCGGCTTGAGAACTTCTAACAGTAAAGTTGCCCACTCACTTGACAAAGCCTAATCCCAATAAGGTCTAGTTTCCCCTCGGGGTTGGAAGGTCAGATGGCAGTCGCTTTCGTAAAAACTAGTGCCTACGCCAAATCTTGGGATTAGGTAGCGGACCCCAGGCATCCTTCAGGATGCAACTGTACTGGGATAACGCTAGAAGGATGATGATGATGATTATGCCTGTCATATCCAGTCCATTGGTCATGGTTGTCATGTTACTTTGGCATTGACTTATACATTATCTCGTTCATCGCGTTAGAATTTTATTGCTTCTCTTTTATTTCAGGCGCTTACCTGGTAATCGGTCTTCCCATACAAACTTCCACCCCCTTAAGAGATGATATTAGGGATAAAAAGTATCCTATGTCCTTTCCCCTCAAACTATCTCCATACCAAATTTCATCTAAATCGATTCAGCGGTTTAAGCGTGAAGTAGGTAGGTATATAGGTAGTAACAGACAGACACACTTTCGCATTTATAATAATAAAGTATGGATAGAACCCCGTTGACATCTAAAGACTCGCTCATAATAAATTCATATCTATTAAGAAATCATAATCCAAAAAGCCGAGTAATGCTTCAACCCTGACGTCATAGGGGAAGAGCGGTCCCTTGATAGTTATTTGATATGATTTATTCATACAAACGTAAACTGAAGTTTATTTAATAGAAAAATACTTCGCGAAACGTATTTATAAAGCCGTTATAGGTTTTTCAAAAGCTGTTTCTGGCTTATTATGCAAATGGGTTGTGTTAGAGATTGCCCCTTTTGGGGTCCATTGAACTAAGCGTATTGAATTGGTATCAAGTTTACATTTGTCGCCCGCTTTCACGCGCACCAAGTCTCGTATGCTGAACGAGTATACGCAACTTTAAATATGATGTCAACACTGTGGTATGATTGGAAAAAATAAACCTCCTGTATGTAAACAGGAGGAACATGCGTTCCCGTTGTGTCTTACACGTGCAGAGTAATAGGAAAATCTAGAGCGATGAACCAATGTTGTTCGCTAACGCAGGTTTGTACCATACACAAACGACATAAGTAGGTACAAAAACAACAGAAAAGTTTAAATATCGTAAAATGGGGTGAGTTGGCACAAAACCGAAGTTCAAACCCGGATAAAAGTTTATTTTTGTATGTGGCGCATTTTATTTACAAAAAAAGTGTTCCGGATGTTTGTATTTTAGTTTTTTTATGATTTTGTGTTCATAACTTTAACGGTAAATACAAAAAGTTGGAAATCTCACCTCACCCCGTAGTTCAGGTAGGTTGGGGTGAGGTGGGTTTTCATACTAAGGCGAGTTTGGGAAATTGACAACATTTCACATTTTTAACTACTTTATTTTATGAACTAGTTAGAAAATAGGTAAAAATTTAAGTCACCCGTATTTTTTATTTTTCAATTTAACTCATTATTTCATACAAAAAAAACACGTTGAAAAGTAGGTCATTCCAAAAGGGCGTAAGCAAAATATGACGTCATCTTCCCAACAAGAATCCAGAGCCACTCCAGAGCAGCGATTGTCTGTACTCTGTACTAAGGGGAAGCGAGGAAGATGACGTCAACTTTCGGTTTACAGTAATTTGCGTTTTTTTCCAAAATTAACGGAGAAAAAAATCTAGTAAAATGTTTTTTGTGTACTTCACACGTTTTTACCGAAATGGTTTTCGAATTAAGACTTTTGGAAATTATGAAATATTGTCAATTGTAGGATCGACACTTTGCGATTATGAATATTATAATAGCATGATTTGTAATTAGAATTTATATGTTACGTAGCAGTAGGCTATAAAAACCAGCTCACCCCTCTGCCATCCCTACTCTCCCCATTCATAACCCAACTGTCCTCGCAATCCCTACTTACCCCATTTTACGGTACCTTTCACTACACGCAACACGAATATCGCAATAATAATGATATGAACGAATTTTAATTAGGATTAATTTTTAACCTGTAATGTGTTACCAATAAATAATGTCTATGTCTATGTAGGTACCTAATGTTAAAACAATACCTAAAGGATTGAGTTAATCCTTCCACCGGGTAAAAGGTCGGCACAAAGGACATTCGGCGCTGATAAAGTATTCACAGACCGCCCAGCAACGCGTGAGTGGAGGATCGCTGCCCCGCCCATCGCGGGCTAAAGCCTCACGTCATTACGTGGGTACCGATATTCGGGGGTAATTATATATTTACTAGCCTTCTAGAAGAGGCCTATTCCCAGCAGTGGGCGATTACAAGCTGAAAATTATGATGATGAGCCTTCTCGGAGGCCTTGGCGCGGCGAGTGTGTTTTAAAGTCCTGTGGGGACTTAATTTTGGTAGTTTAGGCTTAAGTGATAATTATTAAATATATTTATAAAAGTTATGGCTAGAATCCGCCACAAACTTTTTTTGCGACCGATCTTATGGGCTCACTCCACAGTTAAGTGTTTTGAGCGGGATTTGTAGATATTGACAACCAAAACTCACTACTTAAGTACAACAAAAACAAACCTAATTTTCACATCACCTATTCGGATAAGGGCTTTTTCTTCCCTGCTAGGAGGAATCAAAATGGCACTTTTCTTCCCTGCTAGAAGGGATCAAAGTGGCACTTTTCTGTAACGAGTAATAGGTAACTTAATGAGTTATTGTATCGATTTTGATAAAATAAATGCACAACTATTGTTATTTCAGATCTTTCATTATCCTCAATAGGTGATGTGAAAAGCAGTATGTGTCACATGGAAGCAAAACTATTTCCACCTTGGGCGTTAATTCTTGAATCCCTCACTACACTCAGGATTCTATTTTAGAATCCCTCGCTACGCTCAGGATTCTATTATATAATCCTTCGCTTCGTTCAGGATTCAATTTACGCCCACGCCGTAAATATGTCATTTTGCTCCCTTGTGACACAATCTACTATTTCAGTACAGGTTTCTCAGAGTACTTAATAAGAGATTTGCTAGTGATTTCTTTTCGTCAACCGTCGATATCCTAACAGGTTTAGTTAGATAGTGGGCTGTTTCTATTCTCTTTCAATATTATTCTAAAATTACTGAAAATATCATTACAAAAACTAAAGTGAAAAAGTAGTGAAACTTAGTAGACAATCATTCAAAACATTTAAAATATAAAAACTACTCAGAAACAAAGGGAATTATTATAGTGACAAAGTTTTTCCCGAATTTTGTACGCAACACTCCTAGTAAAAGGAAAATATCATGTCACAAATCATAGGGTTAACATAGGGTACCTTACCTACTTTTAAGGCAATAAGAACTGCCGCTTTACATAAGTACCTACGTTTAAGACATAGTGTAATATTCGAGCATGTTGTAATTTCGTGGAATACCTAATACAGGGGTCTCGACGCCAACTACAACTTCGTAGCTTTTGGTGTAGAGACCCTTGGTCCGTGGGGCCCAGCAGCACACAAGCTGTATCGGGATTTGGGTAAACGGTTGGTCGACGTTACCGGGGACAAGAGAGCTGGCATCTTCCTCGCTCAACGCATAAGTACCTATTGCGATTCAGCGAGGAAACGCTGCCAGTGTCCTCGGTACCCTGCCACAGGGTCCCTTTTTAGACTTTAATTTTTAGTAGGTATTATTAGTAGGTTTTTATATTACATGAAATAAATGAAAACACAAGCATAGCATCAGCTACGGCAAACAACCTACAAAGGCAGTGCCACCATTTAGCGGCATCGGGAATCCGCTTACCGCGTCGAGCATTAAGCAAACATGAATAATACAGCGCACTCAGCATACGCTCCTCCCTGCAACCTCATGTACTTACCAACAACACCGAATGCCGACCGAAAAACACACAGAATTCTAGATCTAAGTTAAATAAGAGCGAATATTGAATGTATTACGATAACACAGCGTCAAAGTTTACGTTGTGTAAACAGAAGTTGCCAGTATTTCGGACTGAAATTTATTATTTCATGTCCTCCAGCATAGCGGTGGACGGTATTTTTTGATTTTACTGTTTACTCTATTTTTTGTTTGCATTTGACGTTTTACTGTATTTTGTTTGGTATTTAATAATGTAACAAGAAGTATGCCTAAATGAAAGCTAGAACTGCTAGATCTGTAATTTCAAAGCATTCATTTAACCAAAAAAAGGAACGAGTAATTTTCACTGTTCACAGTTCAGTAAAGATTAAAAAACAAATACATGATATCAGACGTATTTTCCCATAAATAATAATTTCTGGAAATTGGCCGATACCTCCAAAGAATGCTCCTCTTTATTAGATTCCATAAGCTCTATTCATCGGGCTCCCCCGTATTAGCGAGCGATCGAATCGATTTCTCATAGGTATTAGGCGTAATGTACTCACTTATAATAGGCATCGAGTATTAGCGATTATGGCGAAAGAGATAGCCAAAGTTTTAGCAAAAAAAAACCTAATTATTTTATGCCAGTATTATAGCTATCGCCTCTGATATTATTAATCTTTTTTTTTAATAAGTAACACTAACTCTTGCACACTGAGCTGCTATTTTATAGCATTAGATGCACAGCCTACATTCCAAGCATATTTTTGTAAAGTCTATGTCATGCTGATTAAAAAAAACCAGGATATCCAATTATATCGAAGGAGATAACAAATTTCTAAAATGTTGCCTTGCCACCAATTTATTGCCAAAGTCTCACACAGTAAGGCGACTTCCTGATTTGTCGGTGCGGAAGCAGTACGATATGAGAAAAGTGTGAAATGTCAGTGTCAGCTGTCAGTCGACTCGGTACCATTTTTTACTGCGCCCCTTCATTTAAATGAGTGCTTCCTGACTCGCGCGGGATGCGCGGTAGCGGGACGATGTGAAGGCGGTACTGCTCCGCTTCTGCGCATGATATTACTACTGCGCAAACGTAATACTGACAGTATTATGTCAAGTGAGAATCTTTGCGACGTCAGTAAGTGTACGTCAAAGAAGAAAATGTCACAATATCGATCCCGCCCCGCCAAGTCAGGAAGTCGCCTTAAATCAGTTTTGTAACATATTGAATACATCGCGGAACATATGAAGTCCACGACATCGGAATTATCCATTTCGAAAATTGGCCTTTATTTATAATTATAAGTCAAGATGACAAATAATAATAAAGTTAAAAATGCATTGCAACATAACAAACAAAGTAAGCTTTATGTTCAGGGCTGTTATTCGCAAACCGACTCGTCCTCACCTCTGTCACCTCACCCCTCACCCATTATTATATAGAAACTGTCAAAAAGTGATAAATGACATTTGACAGTTTCCATATAAAAACGGGTGAGCTGTGAGTTGACAAGTGAAGATGGTGCTTAGTGAATCGCATCGCTGTATTGTGCTCTGTTTTGAGGTGTGCAATAAAGTGAATTTGTTTTATTTGTATGTATTAATAATCCACAAAATTTAATCTTCCACATAGGGTTCGTCAGGTGACTAATACAGATAAATAGTAACTATCAAAAACTTAATAAGTAACCACAGTTTACTAGCACAACAAATTTGTCATCTTCACGGTCATCTTACAATAACAGTTTGAGAACATTACAATATCACAAAAATGTTTGCGCGCTCACCTGAATGATTCCATTAAGAATTACGCAGGATTACAGCTCAGTAATACCGCAAATTCTGTCATAGTAGTTCACAGAAGATCCACCATTGTTAATATAAACGCAGGCTAAAGAAAAATGAGCCTTATGAAAGCCGGCACTTGTGTCTTTACTCATGTAACTCGTATGGAACTAGGTGAATTTGCAACAAAAGTGCTTGTAACCCTAAGGATCATTTTTCTGACAATTCGGAGACTTGCGCATAAGCCGCGGCTCTGATAAATAGAATATACAGGGTAACCTTTTACAGTAAATCTGTTGTAAACTTCAAAGAACGTTGTATAAACGTTGTAAGAACCTTAACGTCGGAGAATGCCCCAGACCTTGGAAGCATCCCAGGAAACAACGTTAAATCAAAAAAAATAAGTATTTCAACCTACAGAAATGTAACGGCTATACACTTAAAATATTTATATCTAGATATGAAGTTAAAGATATCTATTAAATAAATCTCCTACGAGCTTCTCGTAAGTTAAACGTAGGTAATGCTTGACATCTTGGCACCTATTGTTCAAATGTATTGTTAAGAGATAAGATTGACATTGATAAGTATTAGGTCAGCGTCAAATGACTGAGACGTTTTACTTTACCTATACTCGTAAGTGTTACAGTTAAACCTTCAAAATTGATAATATTGAGTTATAAAATCTCCACTCAGCTGGAACGGTAAAAACATCAAACACGAATTGTCAAACCGTCCTTAAATAATTAGCCCCCCATCGACGTCCGTGGCTCCGTGAAGTTAAGCCCTAAATATTGTAGTCCCGCCTTAAGCCCGCCTTTGTGCCCGTAATCTTATAAGGAGGGGCTCATTCTGTCGCTGACCACGACAGATTCGGTTTAGCGGGCTTTGTATGGGCATCTGTAATACTACTGTTGTCGGAAAAGTCGAGGAAATGTCGGATTTTCATTTATTTCCAGGTATTTTCAGGCAATATGTGCTGGGTCTTCCCGTAAGTTGAGGATTTTGAAGTTAAAGGTGATGAGATCATGCACATGTACGAAACCGAGCGAAGTTTAATACTTACTTTAAACTATGCTTAAATATTGATTCATATTTATAGTTACAAAATATTAAAAGTTTGAGTTTGAAAAACATGATGTCTCCAACACGATTTTAATAGAAAATACATAGCAATAGATAAGCAAGTATTTTCTCCACGAATGAGCTCAAACTTCTCCAATATGAGTTTGTAAATATCATGAATATCCCGCGAGCGGCGCGGGCGGGCGGCGGCCGACCGATTTCCATGGAATTTTTCCATTAGCTCCACAAATTGCTCCCGCCTCCGACGTTCGGTCTCTCCAACACTTCTTATTTTGTCATTATTTATTACTATCTACATTTATGTGGTGTTATAGGTGAAGTTTCTTTGTTATCAGCAGCAGCATCGTAAATTTTAAGTCCTAGATACAAAATATGCAAATCAAAATTTGCTGCGGAAAGCTAGACGATGAAACTTAAATTCAAGTTAAGATTTACTCATATGGTAGTATGTATTATGGCATTTTTCTTATTTTCCTAGTCGTTTTTAAATTCTTGTTGTAATACGCGTATTAACTATCCTGACATATATAATTTTTGTTTTGTTGCGAATGCGTCTCTTGCCCTTTTGCCCCAAAATTCTACCGTAATCAAAATGGTGACGCTCCATCGCCTTAAGTAATAGCTCTTCTATGTATCTATTTTTATCTTATACGAGCTAAGGAGGTTCGTTTAGCTATTTTAAATCGTTGCTCATTTAAAAGGTCCTTTGAAACACCACAGCTCTAACCTCTATTTCGAAATGCACTCACTGCACACTTATATCGCAGGGCCCTATTACTGAAACTTATTCGACCCGCAAATATGAAATTGTTTCAAAAGCAATCTCATTCGCACATGAGCAGCCTTTAAATCATTAAGGCGTACGTGACTATGAAATCATAGTAAAATGCGTCTTTATGCAACCAAGGAAAGTTCTTCAGTACACTGGCCAGTCCTTTGTGCCTGCGGTCAGTCAGGAGCAGTAACGAGGTGGTTTTCTTGTGCGGCTCACGCTTGGCTATCATTATTTTAATGGTTTTGTTTTGCGTGTTTTCATGTTTTGAGAATGTGGCCTGAAATGTTTATATACGGTTATTATTATGTTATATTCACAAGTCTTTTAATATTAACTTCTCGATTAATATTTCACAAATAAGAAAATCAGTATTAGTTTACATTATTTAAATTAAATGCTAACGCATGAATTATGTTTTATATATTATTATGTTTGTATGTATGTAATCACTTTATTGTAAACAAAACAGGTTAAAACAATATACATGTCACGTAAGATTAAAGTACAAAGGCGAACTTATCCCTATGAGGGTTTGTAAGAATTTGTATCTAAAAGTTATCCAATAATTTGAAAATCACTTCTCATAGTCGCTAACTTTCACTTATTAGGCCTTTCGTGCGTGTTCTGTTGTGATTTATTTAGTTGCTATTGTTATTGTTCTTTTTTTTTGTTGAACTTTGTTGTTGTTTGTTGGTTTTGTGATTTTTCGCTTGTTAAAGTACGTTTTAAATCGATAATTCCAAGGCAGCGGCCGGGCAGAGGTGTTTTGGCCAGCCCGAGTGGTTTGCTGCCATTGACTTGTCTTAGTATGGCCGGGAGTTTACGATCACTGCTTCTTCGTCATTTGCTTCTTCATTTTTTTATCCGCTTCATCTAACTTCTAATTTTAAATAAAAAATGGAATATATCAGAAGAACTATCAGTGGCGGAGCGTCCATACAACTCGATTCTCAGCGGCTTGCCTTATTTTCAGCGTCCAGTTCTTTTACTACGGCTCATGAAGAATAAGAAAGGCAAATTATTTCCGGCTTCCCTAAGAATATTTTTGACACGCCGCCACTGAGAACTATATATCAAATTGAACGACACGTCCAAACAACCTGAACAATTCACATCTCGACTAAATTTGCGTCGCTCCACGCCCGAGTTGGCGCGTGAAGCCAGTATGAACATTCGATTACACACGCCACTGGTCAAGTATTTATCAATTAATGAAAATTTAATACACGTCCACCCCGTGTTAATAAGGGCATTCCATGCGAAGTAGGGCGTGAGCGGACAAGTCCGAACTATACAATGTGTCTTCCATACTATGTATGTGCCTAAATTTTAAGCAACGATAGTTTTAATTAAAAAAAAAAAAAGAACCCAAAAGGACTGTGGAACAAATAAAGCTATAATAATAGTTTTAATTTAAAGATAGCTTGTGCACAAGGGTAGCGGCCTTGGGAAACGAATCGCGATGAATCGTCAAGCTTGCCAGTAAACAGACATGACGACCACGGCCACTTTGTCACGAGTGAATCGCCTAGGAATAGGAGAGCGAGTTTTAAGTTTATTAGTTCTAGGTATTACCTAAGCACCTATACCGTTTAACCCAGACGGTGCCTGCGGGACGCGCGGCGTAAACGTGAAGACATCAAACGTTAGCGGACGAGGGAGCGGGGTAGCACCCTACCTATGGTTATTTAATACAACGACGGTGGCAAACAAGCGTACGGTCCACCTAATGGTATATAAGTGGACACAGCATACAGATCCCCGCAACTCCAAAGTTGTCACGTGCGCGTTGCCGACCCTTTATAGAATTTGAGAATTCACGGTGCTGACTGCAGAAGGGACAAATTTAGGTCCCTCGCTCCCAACACAGGGCATCCTCGGGAGCTCTGGCAACCTTGCTCACCTCCAGGAACACAACACTACATGAACACAATGGAGATTTTCAGAATACTTTTATTCTAACCCAGATAATCAAATCAGCAGATTAATCGTGAAAAGTCAAAAGATAGACAAAGAGACCGAAAGAGTTATTTTTGCATTTATACAATTAGTATAAAATTAATCATTGTGGCTTCTAATTATTCTCATGGAGCCACATTGGAACCTAAATTTATTCATAAAGCTACGAGCGAGGGATAAAATCATTAAAAAACTAAATTGTGATAGCATTCAAGTTTCAATCTGGATGATTGAATAGGCGGTGATTCGTGTGACCCTTTAAGTTCGTCTGGCTAATCTACTCGCAGGAGGGTAGCGCTCTTCAGAGCATGCGTACTTTACAGATGAACCCATGGATTTTTTATTTTAATAAACGGTTAAAACTCACGTATTAATTGTCACTTCGGGCTTCGGGGAATAAATATTATAACATGTTTTATATTATAACATGTCTCACGAAAGTTTAAATTCAACCATGGATTTTTGACAATAAGTCCTCTGATACCCTTTTAGTGATAAATAGGTTACAAATATAAATTAATTTAACCTAGGTAACTTTATCTTTTTTTAGCAGGTAGGTTCAGGTATTAGTTTTGCATTTTAATTTGTTCTACATAGAATGAAACGAAACAAAACAAACCAAAACCTCTCGCTACTTTTATTGATCTGAAGCCTAATGGAATCATCACAATTCTTCGAGCACCAATTTTCATGACAAAAAAGCATGCCAATACGAGAAATATACTGCGTTGGACCGCGTCCTCTCGCAAATTCTTTTCATGGTCAATTTAAAATATAATACAGTTGTCGCCGGCGAATGGGCCCTGGCGAATCTAATTTCGCCGGAGGGTCTGGCCTCCGCCCTGCGGCTAGTCCCATTCATGCAGGACTCGAGGATTGCCGTGAAATTAACGTTTTTTGCATAAGTACCATGCAAAATAAACTTCCTGACTTGGCGGGGCGGGTTCGATATGTCATTTTTCGTCATTTCTCTGTCGTAAACTTACTGACTTCGCAAAGATTCTCACTTGACATAATACTGTTAGTATTACGTTTGCGCAGTAGTAATATCATGCGCAGAAGCGGAACAGTAACGCCTTCACATCGTCCCGCTACCGCGCATCCCGCGCCAGTCAGGAAGCACTCATTTAAATGTAGGGGCACAGTAAAAAATGGTACCGAGTCGACCGACAGCTGACATTGACATTTGACACTTTTCTCATATCGTACTTGGCGGGGCGGGATCGATATGTGACATTTTCTTCTTTGACGTAAACTTACTGACGTCGCAAAGATTCCCACTTCATATAATACTGTCAGTATTACGTTTGCGCAGTAGTAATTGACCGAGTAAATCGAGGTCTCTGTTTTAGCTTCGACAAAAATGCTTTCGTATGTCCGGCCGGATTTTTGTATGTCCTCCTCTACAGGTCGCATTTATCAACCGATTTTCGTGAAATTTTGTGAGCAGGTTCGGTAACTATATAGAATTTTTTTGTCGAGTCACTTTTTGGAAATTCAAAAAAACAAACATTGTATCAATGATTTCGTGTTTTTCTGCGGCCGTTTTTTCCTCTACAGGTCGCATTTCTCAACCGATTCTCGTGAAGTTTTGTGAGCAGGTTCCATGACTACATATAATTTATTTGTAGAGTAAATTTTAAAAAATTTTTTTTTTACGTCATTGGCTGTTCTCCTCTACAGGTCGCATTTATCAACCGATTTTCGTGAAATTTTGCGAGCAGGTTTGGTAACTATATAGAATTTTTTTGTCGAGTCACTTTTTTGAAATTCGAAAAAACAAACTTTGTATCAATGATTTCGTATTTTTCTGCGGCCGTTTTTTCCTCTACAGGTCGCATTTTTCAACCGATTCTCGTGAAGTTTTGTGAGCAGGTTTTATGATTACATAGAATTCTTTAGGCAAGTAAATTTTTGTAAATTTTTTATTTTTATTTTATTCATTGGTTTGTTCTCCTCTACAGGTCGCATTTATCAACCGATTTTCGTGAAATTTTGTGAGCAGGTGCGGTAATTCTATAGAATTTTTTTATCGAGTGAATTTTTCAAAATTCACTCATTTAAAGCACTCATTTAAATGTAGGGGCGTAGTAAAAAATGGTATCGCGTCGACTGACAGCTGACACTGACATTTGACACTTTTCTCATATCGTACTGCCTCCGCACCGACAAATCAGTAAGTCGCCTAAGTGTTCCGAACCAAGCGCAAAATTAAGTAGGTTTGTTTTCGCGCCCCCTTTTTGTTGTATGGAAGCCCCCCTTAAAACGTTTAAAAATAAGTTTTGACTATTTGTATGGCTTTGGGCCAACAAGATGCTTACACAATGAAATTTTGAAGACTGTAGCTGCAACCGTTTGGCTGTAAACTTGTGTGACAAACGACGGACGGACGGACGGACGCGTGACAGCAATAGGGTTCCGTTTTGACCCTTCGGGAACGAAACCCTAAAAACATGTGCAGTTAAGGGCACCTATATGTATAAATTTTTTCACCTTACTCCATTGAAATATGGTCCAAAAATGTACGCCCTTGACTGTACCATGCCTGTTTTATTTATATACCCCATTATTTTTTCTTTTGCACCACCCTCTGGTTATGTTTGTTTAGCACTCTCCGCTATCCAAAGGTTGTCTGGAAGAGACGGAATATGATTTGATACTAACCGATAACTTTTCTGTGAAGGAAAACGTCGTGAGGTAACCTGCAAACCTGCATGCACCGGAGAAGCAATTCAAAGTAGATGTGAAGTCAAATCAAACCGCACACACTGCGCCAGCGTGGGGACTACTCCCCGGTCATTCTCATCTATAGAAGACGTTAATTAAAAATACTTAATTTAGTGCAGTCACACAGTTGAGATCTAAGGGTTATCTATGAAATATTTTAGCACTTTCAATCTCATAGAGCTTGGGAGTAAAACACAAGTTTCATATTTGTAGTTCTAGTTGCAAGTCGTGAGTCGGTCTGATTTTCAGTTTCATAAAAAAGTTTTAAGTTTCGTAAAAGTTGTTCATGATACAAGTTTTATCCTCTCTTTGAAGTGATTCGGACCGTTGTACGTATATGATATGATGTTGTTTTTGTCACTCTCCGCTAGACGGCGTTAGTAAACAAAACACGTACATAAAATATAGATGGCAGCACTAGCCCTTTAGTCGACGACAAAGGATGATATTAAAAACGAATCGGTTTCTCAAGAATACGCTAGATGGCGACAACGATACATTAAAGGAACTATACAGATTATAGGAGTGTATTCCAAATACTTATATTAATAATAATAAAAACATGATTTTGTATGTACTTCCTCAGTTTACTCAATGTGGCCGTACCTCACTTAAGATAAGGCTGGAAACAGTGCTCGGCCGACGGTACGCGCTGACTGTCGGTCGAGCACTGTCGGGCGTAGCTATCGCTGTATGAAAGCATACGTGCATTCAGAGCGATGCTCGCCGTCAGCCGACCGACCATACGCGCTGACCGTCGGTCGTGCTCTGTTTCCAGCCATAGACTTGCATAGATATATCTACGTCGGTCGGCGCCCGACCGACGGTACGCGCTGACCGTCGGTCGAGCACTGTTTCTAGCCTAAGTGAAAATATCCTTATAACCAATTTTACACAGCGGACTTTCCTACGCTCCGATTCCAGTTAAACTGCCCGACGGGTTTTCTTGGATGAAAGGAAACTAAACAGGAAACCAATTGAATAGGTAGGTACAACATTTTGTTTCTAAGAATTGGCTCGTAGGGCGCCATTCATTTATTACGTAAGATGATTTCTGCCAGTTTTGAACCGCTCCCTTGAAATTAAAAATAAGGATTAGCTGACCCCCTCCCTCGACCCTGCATAATATTTATTACTTAAAAAATAATACAGTAAGCCCCCTGTATTTTCGCTCGAATTTGCAAGTGCGACAGAGAGGGAGATATTCGAACTTCGTTCGTTTTCGGTTCGCGGTAGGTCCTCACTCCTCAGGTTCGGTTTGTTTATTTTTTTTAAATAATTGTTAGGAACGTTTGTTTTGTATGTATGTTATGTTATAAGCAACTTTTGGTTTTACTTTATACTGTGCGCTTTTTCAAAGTATTATCCTAACTTTGCGCATTTTTGTGATCTTACGTAAGAAAACCGGCCAAGTGCGTGTCGGGCCACGTGCAAGGTAGGGTTCCGTAGTCGTCCATCCGTTACATTATGTGGACTTAAAAGTTCGCAAACTTATAATTACTATGTTTTTGACAGAATTAACAACATTATCTAAGGTTCTTGGAAATTGTTCGAAAGTTTGCTTTTGCAAAGTACATTTCTGAAGTTCGACTATTACTCGTTAACTAGTAATGTCTACTTAGCTGTGATAGATTAAATTCATCGCATATACTACTACCATGATTTTTTTCACATGCCTAGGAGCCACCGTTTAGCTGTCGGGGGGGGGACACTTGACCATAACGAAAATTATCACTTCAAAGCTTAATATCACGCTAACCGATTCTTGAATCAAAAAATACTCTTAGAAACCTTATAATATTTTTAAAAGAGCTATCCAACGATACCCCACACGATGGGAATTTTGTTTTCAAGATTTTATTCTACCGTTTTGTTGGAGTCATCAATATCTATACTCATGCCAAATTACAGCTTTCTAGTAATAAGGGTTCCTTGTTTACTACGGAACCCTAAAAAATAACACCTAGTCGACCCCCCTAAATCGTCTTTCGTAATAAATGGATGACGCCTAAAAGTTCTGTCGATAAATTTGTGTATTGATAAATAGATAAATCATTATCAGACACAGGTCAAAGTTACACGATCATGTGTGACGGAAACAAATGCCAGTGTCTTTAGTATTCCATTGACAGTTAAATAAGAATAAAGTGAAGTTGGAGTTAAAAATGTATAAACAATTGGTGATTTGTGCATTGTGTGCTATAAACTATGCCATGTGCCAAAATATTCAGGTAAAAGACAATTCGTTTTATTCTAAATAAAGTATTAATAGGTTTTTTTTTTTATTTATTTATTTACTAATGAAAAGAATATAGTTATAAAATTACATCGGAGCAGCGGCTAAAGCCGTACAGGTTTAACTGCCGCTGCAATTCGCTCGTGAATTATTATCTTATTACTTACTTATTATATCTTGTAAACAGTATATCCTTACAGATATAGCGCTTTCATAAATGGTTTACACTTTTGTGGGCTCTCACAAATCTTAATGAAGATATCGAGGGGTAGCATTGAGAATGTTTGGTAACAAATACTCCCAACGACGTTTGCCGTACTACATTTGGGAAGGACAAAGCGAGGCAAATACTCTAATTTCCTAAGGTGTTCGCGTCTTGTTGTTTTTTTGAGACTTTCTATTTTATCAATTTCTTCATTAAGAATTGCGATTTTGATTTGATTAAATATATTAATAGTTTTACAATATTTAAACAATTCCTCATGACTGAGACATGTGACAGGTACATGTGATATTATGAAATATTAAGAATACTACAAGTTCATGACTATTTAGGACACGTGGTAGTTTGCGTCTGGAAATCTACTTTGACAGGTAGTTCCCATTTATTTACCATTAAAAAAAAAGCCAATTCCAGGTTTTTATCACCTGTTTTTAGAGACATTCGCCTACGTACTCCTGTTACTTACCTTATAAAACTTAAATGCGGTGTTTCGCGGGGTGGATTGAGTTCACCTTTTATATTCAACCTGAGGCCTGTTACATAACAACTGTACATTAACGTCCAATATCTGCCATAACAAAGGCGGCATAAATATCTGACACGTCCTTACTTACGGCCCTACAAATAGAGTCCTGTCAGATATGGTGTGATTGCCACTTTTCCAAACGTTTCGGCGGAAATTTTCATGACGTCATTACTCGGGAGAGCGACCTCGGAGAGATTGTCTCCCGGCAGTTTCGGGGTCCGGGAGATATGCCTGATAACATACTAAAAGTCGGCGCTGGTTTCCGAAAGTGAAGTGTTTGTTCGACGGAAACCCATAACAACACGCATTATAGGCAAAACTCAATAAAGCAGTATTTTTGAAACATCATGTCTCAAAAACTATAAGACATACGGAGCTGTAGGTAGGCTTAAATTGTTGCAAATTTAATGTACTTTAAAAATGCCATAGACAAGTAATGTCAAAAACCCATAGTTTTTGAATTGAACTACAATACCTGAAAAAAGTCCGAAAATTTTGCAGTTTTTCACGTATCATATAAGTAGCACAACTTTTTTTTGCTTGCAAAACGTAGTTTCAGATACTCCTAAGGGGTGCGAATAACATACCAAAAATGCAGCTTTACATCTCGCTTTGCGATTTTAATGTACGATTTCACTACTGGTATCAATCGATTGGTACTAACACCGCTGATCAAAATAAGAAAAATGTTATTTAAAAATTAAAGATGGCGGCAGACTATTAACAAAAATGTAAAATTTTCATTGTTCTTTTTTTTCATTATATTAAAAATAACAACTAAAGGTCCAATTATATTGTCACTTTATTTATTTAAATAAATTCTCGTAGTATTATCTACGAGATAAAACAAAAATTATGACAATCCGTCGATTAGTTTCTAAACTATATGAATTACAAACGGGCCTCGGAAACTGTATCACGGTAGATATGGAAACAAACTGCACTTTTGTAATGAAAATAAGACGCGTTGTACAGTCGTAGTAGTGAAGAGACCGAACTTAGTGATTGTTTTCGATGCTATCTAATTTTCATCCGTCAGAAACCGCACATCGATATTGGAAGGTACAGCTGTACCTACTATATTTAATCGTAAACTAGACACAGTGTGATATTCTAGGG
The DNA here is from genome assembly GCA_951800055.1 of Cenopis cana. NCBI lineage: Eukaryota > Metazoa > Arthropoda > Insecta > Lepidoptera > Tortricidae > Cenopis > Cenopis cana. The sequence continues at coordinate 12,274,013 of OX637490.1, read as the reverse complement.
ATGTCCCTTTTTATCGATTAAGACGAACGGAATGGCGGCCCTGGTTATAACTGGAACTATTTGAATTGAAACAGCCTCATTTTAGGATATTTTGTCACAACTCGGTTCGTTTCAAAACAGCGTAACGTTTCATAAACAACCATCTAGCGAAACCAGTCGCCATAAAATCAGTGGTTCAGTTACGTAATATAGTGCGAGCGCTCCATTCTGTTTACATCCGCTTGGCACGAGCGCTATAGCTGGCTATTTATATTATTATCAGTTATAATACGCAGCCAAATGGCCCTTGACTCACGTCGAAAATCCGCTCCAGACGCGACAAAAAGAGGGCATAGCGATCGCCTGTTTACAACAACATTAGGTACATAAATATGTATTATGCGTGCTCGCTCTTCGTCTTGGTATTCGGCTCGCCATCGCCACTCACGCGAATGTGTAAACGCAGCTTGGTCAATTTCAATACTATGTTACAGTAAGTATTGTGTAGGTACTCTAATTAACGGTACCTATCTGTAAAGGTGTTAAACACCTATTGTTTGTTGACATCCTTGATTCATTACCCAATCAGTCAGTCGGATACTCTCAGTGGATGTGTGCAAGCGTCTGCTGTCTTTCCTTATCATCATATGTTTTATGTGGAGATAACATATTGATAACATACATACAGTTCAGCGATAGACACTGTAACTCGTGACACTCGGTTAAATAATGGTGAGTTTGGTGACCTTGAACTAGAGCGAGAATAACTTTAGATAATTATATACGTATACCTAACTTATCTTATCATAATGTATATACCTACTTATGTATTATTATTTTTAACAATGTTATTCTGTAATTGAGCCATTATCAGTTAAACAATGACGAAAAAGTAAGCATTAAGATAGGTACGTAATGGACTAATGATTTTTATTCAACAGTTTTCATGTGTTAAGGCGTTTTTTGCATTTACCTACGTGTAGGCATCTTAGAATTTGACGAATAAATTACTTCGTCGAGATATTCTGCCAATGATTCTAAAAGAAATATCGACATATTCAGTTGCTATGAATTACCTATTTACAGGAATAGTATTAGAAATTATTTGGATAAAAAGTAATAATTTTTGTAACCTTGTTGGCGTTTTAATAACGAGAAACGCCTTAGTCAGCGCATTTCCGGAGTTTGGTATCTTTTCTAGGTAGGCAGTAGGTAGTTAGTCTAATGTACCTACCTATCAAATAGGTATTACCTATATATTTTCTATATTTGATCTTTAATGCGAGTCAGTAAAAAACTAGGCGTTTAGTATTATCAATTTATCATGATTGTTAATATCTTAGTTCAGCTCAGATTTTTAAGTCGTCGATTATTGTTCAAAGGTGCAATCGGTTAAAATGTTGTTTTTGTTTTCAGGATAAGCCCAAGAACTCTCGCGTTTGCGTCATCGGAGCAGGTGTAGCAGGGTTGTCCTCAGCCAGATATTTAAAAGAGGAAGGTATTCATTTCACTGTCCTGGAATGTACTAAATACGTCGGTGGTACCTGGAGGTACGACCCCAGAGTAGGGTTGGACGAGAATGGACTACCGCTTCATACCAGCATGTATAAGCATTTAAGGTAACAGCCATCATCATCCTCTTAGCGTTAATCCAGTACAGTTGCATCCTGAGGGATGCTTGGGGTCCGATATCTAATCCCAAGATTTGGCGTACGCACTAGTTTTTACGCAAGCGACTGCCATCTGACCTTCCAGCCCGAGGGGAACTAGACCTTCTTGGAATTAGACTTGTCAAGTGAGTGGGCAACTTGACTGTTAGAAGTTCTCAAGCCACCTCTAACTTAGATTTACGACTGTTAATGACACTCCATACAAAATTCCGCCATCGATTTCACCTTCCAAGGATGATTTTCCAGTTCTTCTACGGGTTTCAAACTCCGTAAGTACCAAATTTCGTCGTATTAACAAATCGGCAATTAGCAGCCTTAAAAACGGCAAATTACTAAAGGCGTGATGCGTGATTAAAATTTTGCGCGTATTTTCAGAACGAATTTGCCAAAACCCACGATGGAACTGAATGGGTTTCGATTGCCCGATGACGCCCCTTCTTTCCCTGGATGGGAGCGCTACTATGAGTACCTGAAACGATTTGCGAAGCATTACGATTTAGAGAAACATATACAAGTAAGCACCTGCCCTTCTTAACCAACCTATCCAAGCAAGACATTTTCACTCCTATCCCGTGAAAAGCATTCAGGCTTAAAATTAACTTAGTGGCCCATGGAACGCCATGTGGACACATAACGCTGTATCAGAGGATGTGATTAGAATAATTACCCCTGGATGGTGCTAAAATTGCACCAAACTGGCAACCGTACTGTCTTCCCGAAGGTCTCACGGTTCGAAATAATTGCCATACGGAAGATAAATAAATTAGAAAAGGATGAACGCTTTATCTGAACCTGAAAGAATAACGAATTTTGTTAGGTACTATTTATTACAATTACAGACGCCTGTAAAACTTCGAGAGATGGGACAAAAAAATATGGAACGGATGATATTGGCTACACGGTTGCCTTGTGTTACTTGAAGGCAAAAAATGTCGTTGTCTAATTTATTTACACTGTGTACCCTGTGTTCTCATAGTTTTTCTCTAATTCTAGTTCCTGCATCTAGTGGTATCAGTAAAAAGGGTGGACAACGCTTGGAAAGTGAAACACAGGCACGTCGTCACCGGAGAAGGGTTTGAAGAAGATTATGATTACGTGTTGATAGGAACGGGGCACCACAGCAAACCCAACAGGCCTGTTAATAAAGGAGAAGATAAATTTAAAGGTTTATTGACACATACTATTTACACTACATCGTTCCATCAATGACGACTCGTCCCAAAAAACGCTACAGACAAAACAGAAACTAGGTATTATATAATGAGGAGGAGTGGAACACTCCCTCTTAGAAATAACATCCAGCCAGAAGACAACTAGTCAATGAGAAGAAATTGAGCGCGTTTTTATGAATTGGTACCTCTTGTTCAATAGAACTAGACATAGGTAGCCCAGTTTTATTATTGCGCACTAACTTTTTTAAATTGGTCCAATTAGGTCCGGCAAAGTAGTTGCTCAACTTATTAGCGCATTTTTCTGGATCTTTGATAGAGAAAATAGTTTATATATTTTTTTTATACAGCGACGGTGGCAAACAATCGTACGGTCCACTTAATGGTAAACGGACACCGCTCGCAACTCCAAAAGAGTCACGTGCGCTTGCCGACCCTTTATAAAATTTGAGAAATCAATGTGTTGACAGCAGAACGGACAAAAGGTCCCTCGCTCTCAACACAGTGCATCCTCGGGAGCTCTGGCAACCTTGCTCACCTCCAGGAACACAACAATATACCTATTATATATCCTAATTACCTGTTATCTATCCTCAGGAACCATCATTCACAGCCACGATTACAGAATGCCCGAGCCCTACGCGCACCGTCGAGTCCTAATCATCGGCGCCGGGCCCTCAGGCATGGAGATCAGCCTGGTCGTAGCTGAAGTGGCCAGCCGACTGGTGCACAGCCACCACTCGCCAGCCAAATTCGATACCACCCACTTTCCGAGCCACTACGTCAAGAAACCAGACGTGAAGGAGTTTAACGAGACAGGAGTTATATTTGTCGATGGGACCTTCGAAGAGATAGATGATGTTATTTACTGCACAGGTAATAAACAAAACTGAGAGATGTGTGATAAAAACCGGCTAAGTGCGAGTCGGACTCGCGCACGAAGGGTTCCGTACCATTATAAAAACGGCATAAAAAATCATGTCTGTTATACGTCGGGAGCCCCGTATTAGCCCCGTATTTTATTCTGTTTTTTTAGTATTTGTTGTTATAGCGGCAACAGAAATACATTATCATATGTCTTTATAAATCTCTTCCTTATGTTTAAGGCTATTCGAGATTTTCAATAGCCCAATCCGTACTATTGTGTCAATGCGATTCGCTGTGGAGGAGCGCGTCGTCATTTCTTTTGGCATCTAATTCTAACCAGCGCTTATTATATCTATTCCATAGGTTACGAATACGACTACCCGTTCCTCGACAGCAGCAGCGGCCTGACACTGACGCCGAAAAGCGTGATTCCCCTCTACAAGTACATGATCAACATCCATGAACCCACCATGGTGTTTATGGGGCTGATCGTCCGCGCGTGCTTAGTTGCAGCTATTGACGCTCAGGTTGGTTAAGTTAGACTTCTATAAGTTCTATATCTTACGATCAATCTTGTTATTGACGAGTACTTTTACTCAAATGAACGCTTAGTCCCCTTCACACGGCAAAGGGCGGTTTACCCACTCATTATCTGTTGATGGTCGCTTAGCAGACGAAACGGAGCCAAAAAAATATCAATTAAGGCATAGTTTGAAAAATAAGGTTAACTCAAAGAAATAACTTCAAATTAAGATTTCTTAAAGAAGGTTACTTCTGATGAAGAAACTGAATTCAGCTCTCATACTCATCTTCGTATATTCGCATATATTATATGCTGCCATTTTGCATACAACATCAGACTTACCTAGTTTGGCCTGCGGACCTGCAAACATGTACATTTTCTCAAGCGGGAGAAAAAAAGAATAGCCCTAAAATTAACACTTGACAGCTATAACTCTGGTTTAGAAGTCCCGAATAGAAGTCGAGACTACTCAAATCATGAACCTTATGAAATATGATTGCTTTTATCTTGCAGGCTCGCTACACCACGGCAATGATAAAAGGCAACTTTACACTGCCAAGCAAGGAAGCGATGATGGCGGAATGGCAGGCGCAAGTAGATGCCCTGAACGCGAGGGGTCGCCCTCTAAAAGAGATACATCTAGTGGCAGAGAAAGAGGTATGATGAGTATGACTTAACAATGATTTAGGATTCATCATCATCATCATCCTCAGCTTGTAGTTGTAGTCGTCCACTGCTGGACATAGGCCTTCCTTAATTCACGCCACCACACCCGGTCCATACCCGGTCGTCAGCTCTCCGCATCCAACCGCTTCCCGCCACTCTCTTCAGGTCGTCGGTCCACCTGGCGGGGGGTCGTCCCACAGGCCGAGTCGTTCGCGGCGGATTTAGGATTAAGAAATATGTATACCTACATAGTGTAGCAGCACTGCGACTGGTTTGATGTTCGACATAGAACATTCGTCCTCCCAAACTTACGTAATTTGGTTGACTTAAGGACGAAGGCCAGACGAGGAAAATCGAACTTTGTCTAGTTCCATTTCAATTGCTCCAATAAACCAAGGTGTTAGCCAAATAGGGGCCACACAGGTTAGGGAGGCGAGTAACGAGTAGCCTACATAAAAATATTTTCATCACACTTGCTAGTAAAGTGTGTTATTGCACGCGTTATAGCCGATTAAGCAGATAAAGCAGTTATAGCCGATTAACTTCCCACGGGAGTTATGGAATTTTATAACTCCCGTTGGAGTTATGAGTTTGTGTGTGATCTGATTGGTTTCAAAAATCTAGTTGGCCGCGCGCCGCAAGAACACTGCTCTGTGATTGGTTGAAAAAAAAACTACTTGGCCGCGTGCCGCAAGAATATTGCTCTGTGATTGGTTGTGCATTGCGCTCCTCTCGCAGTGATAAGTACTGGAGGTGAAGTTGTCAAGTTCGTCAATTTTTGATTGGTGTGGTTGTATGAAACATGGATTTTTCTGCCTTTTGTAGTTAGGTATTTATTTCCTCGCAAATGTGATGAAAAACATTGTGTGTATCACGGGAGGTAAGGGTTATTACAAACTCAAGTCAATAAAAGCCCTCCGTATCGGCGTCGGGCTTCTATGACTTTCGTTAGTAATAACCTGCTTACCTCCCTAAATGCACAATGTAGGTACTATTTCCTTATTTCAACATTTACGTACTTGTGTCGGTATGTTTTCAGGACGCATATTACGCAGAACTTACAAGAGAATCCGGCATCGCTCGAGTACCTCCAGTTCTATTCAAGATCCGTAGCGAGGACACGAAGGCTAAGCTGGATAATTTGTACACGTACCGGAATTACGTGTACACTGTGATCGACAACGACACGTTCACGCGACGACTCGAAGACGAGGCGACGACGTCTAACAACACTGTAATGTGAATAGTAATAGTACATTACTTACCAAGGGCGATAAAACAAAGAATGTCTCAGATCGCAGGTATTTTACGCCCGAGCCGAAGGCAAGGGCGATAAATATGCGATCTGGGGCTTTCTTTATTATCGCCCGTGGTAAGTACAACATTTTATGTCACTTCCTGGCCAGGAAGTCGGTTTTTTCGCGCGCGGAGCGTGCAATAATGGCCACTGTATGGCCAGGTGTGACATAAAGCGATTTGTCAGCCGATAGGTTGGAACTACCTATGTGTATCCAGAATCACTCGCTCTCCCGCCTCCGCTACCCGGATCCCCGAGAAGGGAGGGATTCGCTTGTAGATATTTCTGGAATGCATTTAGTCCGAGTCTAAAGGCTTCGCAATCATAGTTAATTTATCACTGTAAACAAGACGCGGGCGGCAAAAAGAGACAGCATATTAGTCATGCCTTCTATATAGTTATAAGTACGAGTGTGTCACTGCTGGCTGCAGTAATACATTGCCAAATTGCCATATTATATTTCTATGTATATACGTATGTGAGTATAATTTATTTTACATACACAATAACAGGTGAAAACAATATAGATGTCACACAATAAATAAATCAATATTTGTGGACAATCTTACACAAATCAACCTAGTCCCAAACTAAGCAAAGCTTGTATAGTTCGTACAAAAACTGTAAGGCCAAGTGCTGTCAAATTAACGAAAGTTAAAATCTACCTTACAGTCAGAGCTCTAAGTCTAGTTTTGCTTGCGTTAGTTTGACAGAATTTAGCATTAGAGTTGTGTTCGAACTATACTATGGGTACTAAGCGACGATATACATACTTATATAGATAAATAAATACTTAAATACATAGAAGACATCCAAGTCCTAAGAACAAATATTAGTGCTCATCGCACAAATAAATGCCCCGGCTGAGATTCGAACCCGGGACCTCCAGCTTTGTAGGCATGGGGTTACTACTAACTAAGCTAAAGCGGTCGTCAATATAGGTGTACTACCCCTATAACTAAGAGATCTCTTCCAGCGAACCAAGCCAAGAGGGAGGAATTCCTGGTAGTGCATGTCTAAGCCTAAGGTGTCTAAGGGACGTAGTACTAGCTAACTGCCTTTTTTATTTACAGTATAATGTAAAAGGGGTTGTTACAATTAGTAAACTCAAATCAGAATGAATTTGTACGTATTTTTTTATTTATGAAAAAAATTTAGATAAAAATAAAACAGCTGAATTATTTGTCACATAAATTCTTCTAAATTCAGGCTTTGAATATTTACCTACGCAAACTAGATAGGGACTCACTACTAACCGTTTAATATTAGACGATGCCTGCTCGGCGCCAAGCGTAAGAATTCTCACCCCTCTTAAACGTTCTACAGATCTACAAACTTGTCAAAATTACCAACTTGAATTGACCTTGAACGTGAATAATAAACTCTGTTCTTCTTTGGTCGTAGGCAAGAAGTTCGGCACGCAACCTCCAGTATGTACCTATCTAACTTAATTCTTGGTCGTAGGTATTAGTGGTAGCCGTACAGGCCCAATTTCAATGAAAAACCGCAAATCGATGTACAGTTTAGCCGTTTGGCACACGCATACTAGAGGTCGAAACAAAATTTTTGCCCCGCAGTTCCTAAAAAAATTTCCCTTAGGGGGGGAGTGCTGAGACATTCTTTTTTTGTATGCAAAAAAAAATATTTTTTTTAGAAACCTATCGTGTGTGGTATCATATGAAAGGGCTTTTTGAGACGCTTCTAAAAATATAGCACATCATTACATTTCAGCTATTTTTTTTTTAATAAAATCAAAAATAATTTTCGAAACATACCAAGTTTGAGGTCCTCCAGACACGATATGGCTGATTTTTATTTTGTTCAATATACCAGAAATGATACGTTATATCCTCATATCTAACCTCAAAAAAGAAATTTTGAAATGATTTTCATTAAGTATTTTTTTTTAATTTTTCAATATTACTGAGTGACACGGTTCTACTGCAATACCTATTTTACGTGACTTATGGATCTTTAGTGCAGATACGGTACAGATGTGGTATATTTTTAGAATCGCCTCAAAGAGCCCTTTCATATGATACTACACACGATAGGTTTCCGCAAAAAAAAAAAATTCCATACAAAAATATAAAGAATGTCTCGGCACTTCCCCCCCAAGGGAATTTTTTTTAGGAACTGCGGTTCAAAATTTTTGTTTTGGCATTTTATGATAAATATGTACCGTATCTGCACTAAAGTTCCATAACTCACGTAAAATAGGTATTGAAGTAGAACCGTGTCACTTAGTAATATTGAAAAATTAAAAAAAAAAAACTTAATGAAAATCATTTCAAAGTTGCTTTTTTGAGGTTAGATATGAGGATATAACGTATCATTTTTGGTATATTGAACAAAATAAAAATCAGCCATATCGTGTCTGGAGGACCTTCAAACTTGGTATGTTTCGAAAATTATTTTTGATTTAATTAAAAAAAAAGGCTTAAATGTAATTATGTGTTATATTTTTAGAATCGCCTCAAAAAGCCCTTTCATATGATACCACACACGATAGGTTACTAAAAAAAATATTATTTTTTTTCCATACAAAAAAAAGAATGTCTCGGCACTCCCCCCCTAAGGGAATTTTTTTTAGGAACTGCGGGTCAAAAATTTTGTTTTCACCTCTAGTATGCGTGTGCCAAACGGCTAAACTGTACATCGATTTGCGGTTTTATTAATCGTACGGCTACCACTATATTGTTATTACTTTAGTACACTAAGATGAAAGATACTTGTTTTAAAGTTTTTAACAGGTAATGAATTCACGAAAAGTAGGTACCATAATTCAATTTACTATTAATTTACCCGGGCGCATAATTTAATTGTGGATGAGGAAGTATTTTCTTGCTGTCGTTAAAAATAAAAATCGTATTAAATCGTTACCAGTTTCCCTCAATCCTTTCCTTAATCATTGAGATTTCTGAACGAACGATTCGGCGTACTTCATCGGTCACTTGGAGCTAGGTACTCTGTGGCACAGTAATACACTGCACACTGCAAGACATCGTATCGTATTGCGCAGCAAAGAGCAACGACACATACAAATATATACAATCAGTTATAGTTTATTTATTCGTTCGATTATAGCTATTTTAAGGAGTGGGTACGATTTAAGGAGTTGTATTTTGGTAAGTACTTTCTTTTGTATCATAAAAATAATATATTCTCACTAAAATAACACGAACAACCTAGGTATTTAATGCAATGTTAGATGGGTAGGTACAGTCAAGGGCACCAATATGTATACACTTTTTCACCTTATTCCATTGAAATATGGTCCAAAAATGTATACATATTTATGCCCTCGACTGTACTAGTATGACTAAGAAATAATTATGGTACAACTACAAAAAAAAACTAGTTTTTAACGCGTTGTACTTAAACCTGCATGCAACATTATTATACCGGATAGCTAGGTTATTGAAAAACAAAAATCAGGAGAGATCTAACAAACAATAAACATGTCGAGCGATATTCGACGTTAAAGACACCTACTTAGTGAAAATGGTCTGAGAAGTATCAACCGGTGGTTTAACCTTGGATAGTGCCATGATGTTATTAAGGATGTCAATAATTGTGTGTGGTGTCGATTACTGGAACTTTGATGTCGAAAAATGGAGAATATCTATTATTTTTGGGTATTCGACTGTTTTTTAATTGCTTTTCTCAAACAATATGAAGAAATATTAAAATTAAAATAACTACCAGGTAAGCAAGTAAATAATAGGTAGTTTATTAGGAAGATTTCTTTTTAAATTCATAATAAATATAAAATTTGAAATCCTGGTCCCTGAATTAGTCGAAATCGAGTAGATATAATGACGATTAAAAAAAAAGAGTTTAATTTTGCCGCTTTTTTTTAAACATGCCATGTTCAACCGCACATAAATATAGTACTTACTTTTTAGTAGTATTTTTTTTTAATATCGCAAGTATGGTTACAGTTACAGAGTCTAGTTGTGGTTGGCAGTATACTGTAATTTTTCCTTTGTCAGTTTAAGGGGAGGTATCCCCAATGCAAATGTCCCGCTCTAAGACGTGTGAGCTTGCAATTAACCATCCCGCTCTCTACGGAAGCTCTGCGCGTAGTTTTCGTAAATATTTAGCTATCGTCATTAAGCCAATAATTTTATCACAGGCAAACCCTACGAATTTGTCTACAACAATTTAGGATCTTTAATTGAGTTGAGTACAAGAATTAAATGTAAAATGTCAGTAATATAGCCGTAATACTGAAAAAAAAAAATCCAAAAAGGGGTAACTTGTAAACGATTTTTTCCTATCTAGTGAAATTCATCAGGTCATGTAACTCACAGCTATTTTGAGTAGACAAGATCCTTATGTAACACATATATTTTTTTGATTTTTTTTCTATCTAGTGAAATTCAATTCAATTCAAATGGGTTATTGCTTTTCATGTGTACATTGTGATCTAAAAAATATATATAGTCTCAAAATGAACCCTGTGAGAGTATAGCAACAGAACTAAAAGCTGAAAACTAAGTACTATCTGAAAAAACTTAGGCATAATTTGTTACACAAAGAAAAAGTTAGATACCTGATGTATTACAATTATTCATTTAGAAACTCTTGGGCGGAATAATAGGCTTTACTGATAAGGTGCCGTTTTAAATTAATTTTAAAGTGTGTGCTAGTTTCTTCCTGTAATCATCATATCAGCCGAAAGACGTCCACTGCTGGACATAGGCCTCCCCCAAAGAGTGCCACAATGACCGGTCTTGCGCCACCCGCATCCAGCGGACTCCCGCGACCTTTACCAGGTCATCAGTCCACCTCCTCCTGTAATGTCTTCGGGATTTTATTGAATATATTAACATACATGGTAAACGGGCCGGATTGTATAATTTGCATTGTTGAATTAGGCCGGGCTAGTCTTAGGACTATTGGAATTCGTCAGGTCATGTAACTGACAGCGATTTTGAGTAGACAAGATCCTTATGTAACACATATATTTTTTAGAATTTCTAAGAACACACTATAATCTATGTCTCTTATGGGTTTAAAAAACTCGAAAGTGGTAATACCAAGCCTTAATGTAAGCAAATTTAAATCACGGCGTTTTTTCTTATGGCGCTACCACACTTCGCTATCCGTATTGCGTATTCGCGTAGCGTATTCGCCTCTCTTTCTTTTGCGATATTATAGAAAGAGATGCAACACGAATATCTGCACACGCATAGCGAAGTGTGGTGGCGCTGGCGGCATAAGGGGCCTGAGGCCAAGAAGTAATGTAGGGCGCCATAAACAAAAAACTTCATTTGTTTTCATTTCGTGACATTAACACATACATTTCCGAGCATGTGTGAGAAAACATATTTTTAGGGTCCCGTACCCGAAGGGTTCAAACGGAACCTTATTGCTGTCACTCATGCGTCGCCAGGCTGTATCTCATGAACCGTAATAATAAGACGCGTTACTTTTCGATCACCGTTATTGTTATTCCCGTTCCAAAAAAATCACATTGAAAAATCACCGTGACTTTGTCACTTCGGTTATTTCGTGTCACGACATTTGCGTGTCGATCGTTCCCGGCAGTTACTGATATTTTTGTAACAACTGATGTTACTCTGTGACAGCGCACCGCAGTCACAGTCACAGTAAGTAACAGCGGTCACGAGGCACGACGCGACGCGTCGCTTACACACTGTTCCAGTGATATCGTCGCTAAGTAACAACGTTATTTTGTAACGTTGTTACTTCGTGACAAGTCACACTGTTACTTTTTAACGGCGGATCACCGTGATTTTTTAATCGTGAAGTTATTTATCACGTCCGTCCGTCCGTCGTCTGTCACACAGGTTTTACAGCTAAACGGTTGGAGCTACAGGCTTCAAATTTACACAGTATGAGCATCTTATTGGCCCGAAGCCATACAAATAGTCAAAACTTATTTTTAAATGTTTTTAATGGGGGTTTATACAGCTAAAGGGGCCCCGAAGAATAAATTCCTGTCAGGAAGAGACCAAACTTGGTGTGTTTTGAAAATTAACTATATTTTTAACGGCACCACTGGCCAAAATCTAATAGTGTTGTATATTTTTGGAATCAGCTCATGAAGCCCTTTCGTTTGATACCCCACTCGATAGGGTTTTGAAGATTTTTTTTTTATTTTTCATACATAAAACTTATGACGTCATAAAAACTCACTCCACTACTTTAGAAAGCGACAACATGCGTTTTGATAATCAGTAGAGTATGCTGATTCCAACGATACCACTTGTCGGTATAAACCTTTTCAGTCCTACGGAAATTGCGTTTTTTCAACTTGGCCTCTCTACTATAATAGGTTAAATTTATGTTTTATTAAATGAATGTTTTTTTTTCTTCAGGTATCACCATGACACCACTAGTGCTTGAAGGCGCCACGTTGGGCAAACGACATCAGCATTACAACCAACTATTAAAAGATGTCACTTCCAGCAAAGTACAACCAGCTAAAATCGACTATAACAAAACTGACATCGAAAATCTCTTCAACATTGATGTCGCCAGCAGTAATCGTGATTTGGAGTACATCCTCGATGTCCTTAAGGGTGAAGACATGCTGTACGTGTCAAGAGCCATAACACAATCGACCTGGCTGATCACTGATGCCCGGTACGCTCATATAATAGACCCTGAGTACCTACACACACAACTGTTTCCACAGATGATGCCGACAGCGAGCAGTAAATTACTGCTTCGTGTCAGACTTACCTTGAAAGACGAATCCAGGGTTGAAAAGTTCTTCCTGTTTTTCAAAGAAAAAGATCTGAAAACCGCCATCAAATGGTTACCTAACTGTTCCATTGATTTTATAGGTGACATTGTAGAAAAACACCCTGTAGAAATAACGTCAGATATATTTGGACGCTTGTGTAGAAGGTCGCCTAAAATTCTTGAAATATATGTTAAGGCTACAGAAAGCATCTACTACAAAGATGAGCATCTAAAAGCTGCAATGTTTCTTCTCAATGGCTATACGGACCTGTATTTAGATATCCTAGATAAAGAAAAGCATAGTATACCTAATTTAACAAAGAGACACACGGAAATCGTGATGAAAAAATGTCCTCACAGGCTTATGAACAATTTTGAAAAATATTGTCACAGTATCCATTTGGAGACTTTTGCCAAATGTCTAAAGAAAGAAGATATTAGAAGTTTCATACTTACCCAACGTGAAAACAAAGAATTGAAACGTTGGTTTAATCAAGAAAGAATGGGCATCTTCATTAAATATATGCCGAAACAAGAAAAATCTGAATTTATGAAGCTGTGTGTTGAAAAAGTAATAACTGATGACAATGACACTTCAAATGATGAATGTGCAGCTTTCAAATGCGCAATGAGTTCCCGCGTCGGTGGTGGCGGCGGTACTAGCAACTCCAGAATATATAATTGGTATAAACACGCTCCCTTCGAGATCGCATTCCCTGAATTAAAAAAACTGATACGCGCTGAATCGAATCCAGATGAGAGAAACACCATGCTGATGATTTTAGTAGGGAATACAAAAAAAAATCTAAAGAACATTCTTACTCTATTAAAGTATTATCGGGAAAGGCATATGAATGAGCCGTTCCGTTTCAAAGTCCAATTCGTGAATGAGCTACTGCAAAAAACAGATTCCCACATTTACAATGATGAAATTTGGTGGATCTTGGATGAACTGTTCCGCAGTATGGAAGTTTACATTGAATCGGAAAATAATATCCAAACATGCATCAAAGCAATAATAGCTTATAAAGTCATACATGATAAAGCAATACATGTTATGATAGAACAAAAATTTGAGTTTGACTTCTTAAAACCTTATGAACGCAAATTAAAAGGAGCCCAAAGAGACAAACTATTCACTTATCTTTATAATTTGTTCTTAACTAAATTGAATACTCATGTTATTACTCATGAGACAGAATTCGGAGAATACGTTGAGTTTTTGAATAAAGGTCTCGATTTGTTGAGTATCTGGAAAAAAGATCTGGTTAATTATCCTTTTCTGATCAGCAAAATTAAAGAATGTATCAAAATTAAAAAAGAAAAAAACTGGACTACATCGTTGGCGCCTTTGTATGATTCTAAAACATCTTGGAAGAAAATCTTATTTGAGGACTCTCTTGTTTTATCTCCATCTGAAATTGTATGTATGAACGCTTTAAAGCACGGTCCTGAATTGTTAGTTCGACACCAAGACGAAGTAGACTCGCTGCGTTATAATGACGCCATACCCATGCAAAAAGTATTGCGCAAATTACGCATCTACTGGCCACAGACCATGGCTAGTAATTGGACAGCGTCTTACCGCGAACGACTCGACAGGCCCGGTGGACACAAAGCTCTAGTGCGAGGCCTCTGTTGTTTGCTTAATCAACATGAGTTATTAGAATTCTTGAAAAAATACGAACCTCAGGAAACAAAAATAAACTGGGTCGATGGTGACGAACTTCAACTGAGTTTGCGCAAGAACATCGCACAAAGCATGCATATCGCTCGCCCCCAAGTCTCACCTGATGCAGTTTTGTGGTATGCCAAAGGTGACTACGTGCAATTTACTCAACCTACATTAAATTCTATCCTGTACAACCTGCGACCGAGTCACAGCCGCGATTGCGTACTAAAGCTTTTGAATGGCATGGTGTCTTTACAAAAGCATGGTATACATCTCGCGTTTGCCAAACTATCAACATCTGATATGAAACAATTATTTGAAGACGTTTGGAAAACTACTAAAAACTCCTCTGTACGCGCAGTCCTCTTCCAAAATACCAATGATATGCTATGCAAGGAACACGATGAGGTGTTGATTGCAGAGGCATGGGAATTGTTGCAAACTTTCATCGATAGCTTGTCAGCAGAAGAGAACAACGCTATATATAATACTTTCGGGAAATTGGCTAAAGTTCCTAACAGTATTAAGGCGGCTTATTGCTTGAAGAGCTACAAGTTCCTGAAGTCTCTCCCATCTAAAGTAGATTGTAAAAACGTTCTTCAAAAAATTAAGGAAGAGATGTGTAATATTATTGAACAACTCGATTCTGACTTCATAGCTAGTATAATAGAAGAATTTACTAATGAAGTCATGGTTAAAACAAGCTGTGACTGTCTTGGCGTGAAAATATTGACGTCATATTTATTATGTGCAGAAACCGAAAACGACCAAACCGAGAGATTTAATAAAGTTTTTGTCCCCTTAATGGAAAAATCTTTGGCATCCTGGGACAAAACTGATAACGATTATTTGATCGTAAAGGAAAATTTTATCTATGTAATAAAAGAACTTATAAAATCAACAGACTACTTGTTGAAGAACAAAGCAAAACTAAGTTCCCTTTATCGAAATATACTCAAGAAATTGAAAGGCACATTGCCAGCTACACAAAATATGGTTCTCCTTCGACTATTGAAGTTAGCGGCTGCCATCGTAGATATGTTAGACAAGAAAAAATCTGATTCTATTTCGATCACCGAGAAATCCCAACTTGATGACCTACACTCAACCTGCGCACCTGATATATCGAAAATAATTGTTAAATATTTCAAAGAAGATGTTGATGAGTACGGCTCTTTCATCTACCGAACATTCGCTAAAGTTGCGAAAGAGATATTTAACTTAATGGATATCAACGACTCAACTAAATTAAAGTGTTTGAAATATATGCTCAGTGAAAAGGACTTCTTGCCAATATATTTGCTAAGTATCAAGATGATCCCTACTTACTACTATGACGAGAATAAACCAGTTTTAAAAGAAATTCGCGAATTGATATTATCGCATCCATCTCCGGAAGTACAAATTAATTACTACTTGAAGTTTGGTGATCGTATTTTCCCTGGAGAATAATAAATAAATTTAGTGGGAACTTTGAGGATCAGTCAGTAGGTATAGGTACCTTACACTTAATTTAACTAGGTGCTTTATCTACCTTGCAGAACTAATATTTATTACGAAAAACTCGTTGAGTAGTATATAATACTTAACTTTATTTTTGATACCTATTTTATTTGTGATTTAAGCTAAAGCTGCAAAGCTTTGATGCTGCTTTTGCAGCTTTGATGTTTAAATTTTGCAGATAAATACTTTTTCATTCAAATTAAGTGATGTTTTATTTACCAACTTTTCCGCGAAATCACTATAGTGCCTACAGTTCATAGCTAAATGTTAATTCTCTACATGAAATGAAATAAGCAAAGACTCAGTACCTATGTTCCAGAACTGTTATATCTTGGTTTTGTACTTCTTTAAATTATACTACTTATACCATTACCTATTTTAATTAAATGCCGTGACATTAAAATTAAAACATTATTCTACAAAAACCCCCACGTTTCACAAATCGATACTTTTAAGCCGTCCTCTCCCGGCGAACAAATATACAATGCCATTCTTTTGTTATCTGCCCTGGGATCCCAGGGACTGGTATACGACGGGTTTAGTAAAACTTCAGCGGCGACAGCGTGATGAAAATTGCTATATGACAATTGACATCAATTGCCGCATAGACGCCAGAATGGGATCAATAGAGATCATGGTAACACATGATGTCACAGAACTGGAACCGTTGGATAGTTTTTACAAAACGCTTGAACCTACAGGATGGAAAGCAATTTGCTCCCTCAGACCGAACTACCTATAATCCTTAACAAATTCGGCACCGAAGACACGATATCGAGTTCTCCGTTCGTAGACAATTTTAGCGACAAAGCAGAAAAACCATGTTATCGACTACGAGCTTAACGCGTAGGTAGCACTCGTCGGCAATGAATGTGTTAAATAGCTCACCGGAAACAGCCGGAAAGGTAAAAAAGGAATCTTATTGCCTCACTGTCTGTCTGTCACAATGCTAAATATCACAAGAACTAATTTAATCATGGTATCGATTTGAATTTGTTATATCCTCCTTTACTAAGATAAGCTCGCCTAGTTTATCATAGCTATTTTCATAGTGTTATGTCGTATGGTATCCTGGTTTGGGGTAAAGCAGCTGACATACAGACAATTTTTGTGTTACAAAAAAGAGCCATTCGCTCCATATATAACCTAGGCTCACGTGAATCTTTAAGAGAACTCTTTAAAGAAATCAACATTTTAACTGTAGCGTCCCAGTACATCTATGAGAATATTGTTTATGTCCTTAAGAACATAGACTCCTTCTGTAAAAATTCTGATATACATAATTTTAATACTAGAAATAAAAATAAAATTGCCACTAAAAAATTTCGTGTCCGTAAAGTATACAAATCTTTTGTAGGTCAATGTGTCCGTTTTTATAATAAGTTACCTGATGAAGTTTTGAATTTACCTTTTCCAGCTCTTAAAAAGTACTTGAAAAAATCATTGATGTCGAAGGCTTATTACAAGGTTGAGGACTATCTAACAGACAGAAAAGCATGGCCCAAACCAGATACTTAAATAGAGTAAAAATTCATATATTGTGTATTTTTTAATTTTATCTAGTTGACGCAGTTCTTGCAAGAAAACATATCAAAAGATTTATAACTAAATTTATAGTCTAAAGGATTCAATTTTTTTTTTTTTTTGCCTAAATAGAATTTGATAATGCTAAGGTATACAGTTTCGAAATGTTTTCTTGCAGAATTACACACTGTACATAACTGGTTTTTTTCCTCATTTTATTCTTTGTTTTTGTGTTGCTTTATATAGATACTTAGATTTCTTGATCTTAAGTAGGTTAAGTATTATCATTTATCATTGTAATAAGCATATTTTTGTGAGAAAATGGCTGACTGTCGAGTTTCTTTCGGCGTTTCTTCTCGGCAGTGGCCTCTGTGAAACGCTAGTAGGGTTTGACTTGTAAAAGTGCCATTGCGGCCTACTTACAGAATAAAGTTCATTTTATTCATTTTATTCATTTTTATTTTAAGTACTATTAATTATTATTGTTGGTCCTTTCTTTAGCATCCCAAACTTACGAGTTTTTTTTTTTCACATTTGAGCTGGTGCGATCCCCAGATGAAATAAATCTTTGAATGCAGTATTACTATCTTTCAAAAATAAATAAAATATCCTTTCAGCACAATATCCTATCTACAATATTTAAGGTAATTTCCCCTCATGCCGCATAGTCTTCGGTCGCGCTGTAGGTACCTACCGACTTATGTGAGTCCATTCAAAGAAATATAAAAGCAATTCAAGTGCAATACGTTCAGCGGTTCAGCCCCAAGATTTTTCGATTAATATGCTACCGTAACGTATGAACGTAATAAAATAGTTTTAAGACTTTTTTCTTCGCTACATATGAAGAAAATAGCTAAAATGTATAAAACGTAAGTGTGACGTCATTCCTACGACTGTTAAGGAGCAATGCTGTCAAACATAGGTAATTCATAAAAATTACGTCATAATTCACTTACGATTCGCTACTTTTAGATTAGATATTTTTAAATGAAAATTAGGATTTCCGGAGAAATAAAAAACTAGTGGACCTTAAAATTTCATTTTCTATCGATCTAGGACAGGAAGTAAAAAGATAACGATAAGTAAAAAGGCCAACTTGAAAATTTGAAATGTTGTCAATTCTATCCATCAATACCTATATGATTTATTTTTGATTTTGGCTGTACCTCCCTCCCTAGTTTACTCATGTGGCCGTACTACCTCACTTTTTAAGATAAGAGTGATTATTTTTATGGACAATTTTACTCTTCGGACTTTCCTACGCTCCGAGACCAGTCTAACCGCCCCACGGGTTGTCTTGGATGAAAACTGAATTGAACAGGATTCAGTACAACATTTTGTTTTTATGGAGTTACTGTAATCGTACATGTACTAGTTTTCTCTATGAATTCGTTTATATATTGTGTTCATGGTGTTAAAAATAAAGACCGGTTTACCGGTTTTAGTCAATCCTTACCTTAATCATAAAGTTTCTGAACGAACGATTCGATACTTCATCTGCGTTACGCTACTCTGTGCCCCGGCCAACCACGGCATCCATATCATAGATATAGTATATACTCTGTAGTTATAGATGCGCCAACAAGCGACCGGGGCTATGTCTTTCTCATATTATGACGTCAAAATATGGGGATACCATGGTTGCAAAAAATTACCCCAAAAATTTAGTCGGATAGTACTTAGTTACAAGTGATCAAATTCCATAGTGACTAAGTCGCCATTTTGACTCACTAACTAAATTTACACAACATCGTAGGCGATATCGTAAAATAAGTGATCTCGACCGGCCACTTTTTTTGGGATAATCTTACCTATAAATACATAGTCACCGGTTATCACCGTTGCATCAAACGGCGATTTCACTGATCCAAATCTATACATTTTGTTCTCGCCGCTCGCCGCTGGTCGCTGGCCTTCCTGCTCGCCGCTTGACTTGCTGGTCATCACGTCACCCAAAGAACCATGCTAAATGTTTAAGTCTCTAGACGATGAAAGTAGTAAGTAATGTAACCAGATAGTGCTTACTATTTCCATGCCCCTTTTTGTCTTTCACAGATAAATTATGTAGTTGTTGGAATAAAAGAATAAACTTCAATTTAGAACAGGTAATTTATTTACAATAATATATTACATTTATAACTTTATTTTTCAATAAATAAACAAATATGTAATAAGCAGTTATAGATTATTTTACCCAATTTAATTTCCTGTTCCCTCAGTCCTGAAATCCATTTTTTCGGGATTCATCCTCTGTTGTTAAACTGAAAAAATCAAATTACTTGAAATTCCCGAAACGTGGGGTAATCTTTAGGGGTTTTTTTTATTATTTGTTGGTATCCCGAAATCGAATTATAAACCGACTGAATGGTGGGACATCAATGCTAAGCTGGCTTCTATGGTAGATTTCTACTACGCGATTTGACCGGTTTGTATGTCAAATGTTTGGAGGTTATTTTTTAATTAATTCACATATTTTTCCTATTTCATCTATTGTCTCATGATATAACTAATGATTTAGCTCAGTAATTTGGTTCCGGTGAGATTTTAGAAATAAACACGGGTCCAAAATTCAAAGAAAATGTACTTACGCATGGAATGTAACATCCGCCTTTTTTCGGTCGAAATTGCTTTTACAGCCAAACACTGAACACCCCACCATGTTTGCACTGAACAACCAAACACTACGGATCTGATGATTGGTAAATTATTATTCATTTAAACCAAATTCATCATTAATTTTCCACTTATAAATTGCACTGCAAAATATTGCCACTTTGTTTTGCAATCTTCTTGACACTAATGACAGATTACTTTTACCCGACCATGAAAAAATGTCCGGTCGGTGATAAGGACAAAACATCGCACTTTTTTCTACTTCCTCTCATAGGAATCGCAATAAGGCTATCTTTCTCTTACAAAGCGTGTCAGGCCCTTGATCCATATCTCTTATTAGTCTGTGACGTCATTCACGTCATCTATCGGCATTGTGTATGTGTATTGTGTACATGTTACGCTTTCGATTGCACTGTACTTCTCTTTATTTATTTGTATTCTAATAGTTATCAGCCAGAGGTTACTATCGACCGCTTCGATTATTGATATTTAAGGAATTGATACAAGGTAAGCAGTTGTAATTTGGTTAAACACTTGTATAAGTATAAAAATAAATTAGGTACCTAGTGCCGTCTTCATTTTCGTTAACGCCCTCTTGTCCTCATTAACATAACATGACGTCATCTTAAAATTGATAATTTTTGTTTCACATCTAAATGTAACAAGGTGATAATATATGTAGGTACCTAGTTATTAAGAAGATTATTAAGAAATATGTAGCTTCTAGCTACTAAATCAAAAGGCTAGTTTATGAGTAGGTAAACATTATAATTAAAATAGGTAGAGATCATGAAAATTAGATTGAAGCTTTAAATTATATATAGGTAGCTTAACTCGTTGGCTACCGGTGTCGCCGATGTACGATTTCATAACAAAAGATTGTTTTGTTTTGTTTTTGTTTTTTCACCGTCAACCCAAGGCCAGACTTATGTTATAACTTCACAAAAAATTGCGTTTGTGTATCAAGTATAAGAATGAACATCCCTTCTGGAAAGAATTTATTTGCAATTAAATCACGTTATGTGTAAGTATAAGTAACTATGTCTTTCTTAAATGGGATGGGAATGGGATTAAATTGGATGGATTATACTGTCAAGTTTTGTGTAACAATTTTGTCTTTTATGGTGCAATAAAGGATAATTTACCAACAAATACTAATATATTGGTAAATCAGGTTTTTTTCTTTGAAATTTTGCAGTTGGTTCGGAACCCTAAATGTGCGAAGTCTGACACGCACTTAGCCGGTTTTTATTAAAAAGGTACGCTTTTTAAAAGGTTTTTTTTAAACATATATTCGGCCGTGCGCGAAATCTTAAGACTATTGTGAACCTATCGTGCGAGCGAGAACAGGCATTCCGGAATATTCTTGCGTACGACCGACATATTAGTAAGTAATTTCAAGCAGAATTAGTGCTTCAGGCGCCAACTTTTTCCACCCCTTATAACCTTTATCAAATGAGACAATTTTGGCCTTGATCGATTCCTCACATCCTTAACTATACGTTTTGCTTTTTTCGTAATTATTTCTAGTTTATGAAATAATAACAAAAACCCAGGACGAAATTTTCGTGTCAAAAAATCGAAAATTTTAGGGTTCATGTTTTCAATTGTATGCAATATTTCCAAAAAATCAAAATGTACAAACCTAGTATTTAATGACACTTACAACATTTCCAAAATCATGCAAATCGGTTCAGGTTTAGGGGTGGAAAACGTTGGCGCGCGAAGCACGTTTTTGTATGGAAAAAATTGCTACACAATCCACTTAAGAAACATTTCGTAACAAGTAGGTACCTACTTTATTTTTTGGTAAATGTCGGTAATAAAGTGTGTTTACGTAAACACTTCAATTTATATTACTTGCTTCAGATACCGAAAATAATCTCAAGTTCAATTCCAAATTTATGCGTATATTATTAAGCATACAAAAATGATTTAAACGATTTAATTTAAACCTCGCAAGACTCCTATTAAAATATTCGTTACCCATAATAAAAATATTTTGTCCAAGACAGGGTTTGCGTGTGAATTTCGGATATATCAAATTTATAGGTATACAGGGTGAATTTCATTTTGGGCCGGTGGCTACCAGATTCCATGCTGCTATTTTCTAAAGACGGGTATTTGAAATGTTTATTTTAACCTGTGTCTTCAATGTCTTCATAGGCCCGGCCCAATAAAGCGATAGGAATACGTGGTTGAAGAGTACCTTGGGGAAAATCCAGGGAAACTTCCGACACGACCACGCGGGTGGTTTACTTTACACACTGGAATTCTCTAAGAGTTTGTGCTCCAGCAAGATTGGTTATGTTAGCAAAATTTCTTTTCAGTGGAGGAATAATTGATACATAATATGTATATTATATTGATTAATGAATTTTTGAATTATAATTAGTGTCAGACCGAAGTTTCAGTTTCGGTTTCGGCATAAAAATCATGTTTCGTTTGAAGGTTCGGTTTCAATTAAAAAACTGCCGAAACTGATCGAAGAGAGATAAGAAAACCGAGCGAGCGAAGCGTCTCAATCGCAACTTAGGTAAAATTATCACTTGTTTCATATTTCGTTACTGAAAATGTTTTATTTTATACTACTTACACGAATTATAGGTTTTTCTTTGTTCATATATCTAGAAAGAACGGCCCGCTGACGTTTTATTCAATGTCAAACATGTCTGTAAAAGTTACGGTTTCGGTTTCGGCCGACACTAGCGCCAAACGCGTTTCGGCAAAAAAAAACATGTTTCAGTCGGACACTGATTAAAATGTGTTATGTAAACTCATTAATAAATTAATTGATAAACTGGTCATGCCGTTACGTGATATGCAGATATTTTTTTTAATAATTTTACATGCCTAACTAGTAAGTTACACAGCGACTAGGTATCTACCTACCTACAGGTAAATTACTTTCGAGACGTTTTTGGATTTGTAGTAGTATTTGTGTATTTACAGGGATTCTATATTTAAATTTACACACACTTCAAAAATAATTTACACACATTTAAATTTTGTCCGTACACAACTACAAATGAAAAATGTAATTATTGGATATAATATGAAATAAACGTATATAATTTAATTTTTGTTTTTAATACTAAAACGTCTCGGAAGTAATTTACCTGTATAAGGTAACACCTTAGATCTTTGTACAACTGCAAATAAATTATATGACTTTGACTCTGCCTTCGCACCTAATTCTGAGACCAACCAACCTGTACTGGGTGACTAACTAGGCAAAGCTTGTCAGAATATCTGTCGGATATAAAACTCCTAGATTTCCAAGTCTCTCTCCCTTTTTATTCAATTTTTTTTTCCTATGCACTCGTAGGTATTTTTATTTATTATTTATTAATTAAAAACAATTGACAAAAACTTATGTCTAAGTACATCGTCCCGCAAAACTGTTTGCACAGTTTGATATTATATAGTCTGACATTATATAGTCTACGGATGAGTAGAACTATAACGAATAATTAAATTCTAGCACTGAGTGTTGGTGGATGATGTGGGCGTCAACAAGTGAGGTCATCCAAAAATATCGTAGCGTCACTGGGTTCGGTATGGGTCCAGGTCCATAGTATGCGTTCGAGAGTCAGTTGCCTAATCACACAACTAATAGAAAAGTCTGTTAAAATGGCTTGTAATAAGAAAATTCGCATACAAAATTAACTTTTTAGCGTGAATCATCCTTAAAAGACTCAAGAGAAGATTTAGATTTTTTGATATTATTAGTCTTCATATCCGTGTGTCCGTATACATGTGGTGTACATCTTTTAATAATTTTAAAGATAAAACAAATGAGTACATACATAATTACGATTTTTGAAGTGTCTTCAATAATTTTAATTCTTTTACGCCCACAAGATTTAATTTTAGGTACCTATTATCTTTATTTTCCAGATAGCACCATGGCGCCACTAGTGCTTGAAGGTGCCACGTTGGGCAAACGACATCAGCATTACAACCAACTACTGAAAGATGTCACTTCCAGTAAAGTACAACCAGCTAAAATCGACTATAGCAAAACAGACATCGAAAATATCTTCAACATTGATGTCGCCAGCAGTAATCGTGATTTGGACTACATCCTCGATGTCTTTAAGGGTGAAGACATGCTGTACGTGTCAAGAGCCATAAAACAATCGACCTGGTTGATCACCGATGCCCGGTACGCTCATATAATAGACCCTGAGTACCTACACACACAACTGTTTCCACAGATGATGCCGACAGCGAGCAGTAAATTACTGCTTCATGTTAGGCTTACCTTGAAAGAAGAATCTAGGGTTGAAAAGTTCTTCCTGTTTTTCAAAGAAAAAGATCTGAA
The DNA here is from genome assembly GCA_951800055.1 of Cenopis cana. NCBI lineage: Eukaryota > Metazoa > Arthropoda > Insecta > Lepidoptera > Tortricidae > Cenopis > Cenopis cana. Next base: position 12,249,483 of record OX637490.1, on the reverse strand, counting down.
AACCGCCATGAAATGGTTACCAAACTGTTCCATTGATTTTATAGGAGACATTGTAAAAAAACACCCTGTAGAAATAACGTCAGATATATTTGGACGCTTGTGTAGAAGGTCGCCTAAAATTCTTGAAATATATGTTAAGGCTACAAAAGACACCTACTACAGAGTTGAGCATCTAAAGGCTGCAATGTTTCTCGTTAACAACTATACAGACCTTTTTTTAGATGCACTAGATAACGAAAAGTATAATATACCAAATTTTTCAAAGAAGCACACTGAAATCGTGATGAGAAAATGTCCTCAAAGGATTATGAACAATTTTGAAAAATATTGTTACGTTATCCATTTAGACACTTTTGCCAAAAGTCTAAAGAAAGAAGATATTAAAAGTTTCATACTTACCCAACGTCAAAACAAAAATTTGAAAGGTTTTTTCAATCAAGACAGAATTGGGATTTTCATCAAATACATGCCGAAAGAGGAAAAATCAGAATTTATGAAGCTGTGTGTTGACAGGACAATAACACACGACACAGATAACATTTATCGAGATGTTTGTTGTGCTATGACTGCCCGGTGCGGCGGCGGTACTAGTAACTCTAGTACGTATAACTGGTATAAACACGCTCCCTTCGAGGTAGCATTCCCTGAATTAAAAAAACTGATTCGCGCCGAATCTAATCCAGATGAGAGAAACACCATGCTGATGATGTTGGTAGGGAATACTAAAAAAAAACCCACTCACATTCTTACTCTATTACAGTATTATCGGGAAAAGCATATAAATGAGCCGTTCCGTTTCAAAGTCCAGTTTGTGAACGAGCTACTGCAAAAAACAGATTCCCACCTTTACAATGATGAAATTTGGTGCGTCTTGGATGAACTGTTTCGCAGTATGGAAGTGTACATTGAGTCGGAAAATAATGTCCAAACATGCATCAAAGCAATAATAGCTTACAAAGTCATACATGATGAAACGATACATGTTATGATAGAAAAGAAATTTGAGTTTGATTTTTTAAAACCTTATGAACGCAAATTAAAAGGAGCTCAGAGAGACAAACTATTCACTTATCTTTATAATTTGTTCTTAACTAAATTGGATGGTCATGTTATTACTCATCAAACTGAATTCGGAGAATACGTTGAGTTTTTGAAAAAAGGTCTCGATTTGTTGAGTATCTGGAAAAAAGATCTGGTTAATTATCCTTTTCTGATCAGCAAAATTAAAGAATGTATCAAAATTAAAAAAGAAAAAAGCTGGACCACATCTTTGGCGCCTTTGTATGATTCCAAAACATCCTGGAAGAAAATCTTATTTGAGGACTCTCTTGTTTTATCTCCATCTGAAATTGTGTGTATGAACGCTTTAAAGCACGGTCCTGAATTGTTAGTTCGACACCAAGACGAAGTAGACTCGCTGCGCTATAATGACGCCATACCCATGCAGAAAGTGTTGCGCAAATTACGCATCTACTGGCCACAGACCATGGCTAGTAATTGGACAGCGTCTTACCGCGAACGACTCGACAGGCCCGGTGGACACAAAGCTCTAGTGCGAGGCCTATGTTGTTTGCTTAATCAACATGAGTTATTAGAATTCTTGAAAAAATACGAACCGCAGGAAACAAAAATAAACTGGGTCGATGGTGACGAACTTCAACTGAGTTTGCGCAAGAACATCGCACAAAGCATGCATATCGCTCGCCCCCAAGTCTCACCTGATGCAGTTTTGTGGTATGCCAAAGGTGACTACGTGCAATTTACTCAACCTTCATTAAATTCTATCCTGTACAACCTGCGACCGAGTCACAGCCGCGATTGCGTACTAAAGCTTTTGAATGGCATGGTGTCTTTACAAAAGCATGGTATACATCTCGCGTTTGCCAAACTATCAACATCTGATATGAAACAATTATTTGAAGACGTTTGGAAAACTACTAAAAACTCCTCTGTACGCGCAGTCCTCTTCCAAAATACCAATGATATGCTATGCAAGGAACACGATGAGGTGTTGATTGCAGAGGCATGGGAATTGTTGCAAACTTTCATCGATAGCTTGTCAGCAGAAGAGAACAATGCTATATATAATACTTTCGGGAAATTGGCTAAAGTTCCTAACAGTATTAAGCCGGCTTATTGCTTGAAGAGCTACAAGTTCCTGAAGTCTCTCCCATCTAAAGTAGATTGTAATAATAGTCTTCAAAAAATGAAGGAAGAGATGTGTAATATTATTGAACAACTCGATTCTGACTTCATAGCCAGTATAATAGAAGAATTTACTAATGAAGTCATGATTAAGAAAAACTGTGACTGGTCAAATAGGCATGACGTGAAAATATTGACGTCATACTTATTATGTGCTGAAACCGAAAACGACCAAACCGAGAGATTTAATAAAGTGTTTGTCCCTTTAATGGAAAAGTCGTTGGCATCCTGGGATAAAACCGACCATGATTATTTAATCGTAAAACAAAATTTCATAGAAATAATCGAAGAACTTATAAAATCAACAACAGACTACTCGTTTTTGAAGAACAAAGCAAAACCAATTTCCCTTTATCTAAATATACTCAAAAAACTGGAAGGCACATTGCCAGCTACACAAAACTTTGTTCTGTTCCGACTGCTGAAGTTAGCGGCTGCCATCGTAGATATGTTACACAAGAAAAAATCTGATTCTAGTTTGATCACCGAGAAATCCCAACTTGATGACCTACACTCAACCTGCGCACCTGATATTTCGAAAATAATAGTTACACATTTAAAAGAGGATGTTGATGAGTACGGCTCTTTCATCTACCGACCGTTTGCTAAAGCTGCGAAAGATATATTTAACTTAATCGATATCAACGACTCAACAAAATTAAAGTGTTTGAAACACATGCTAAGTGAAAAGGACTTCTTGCCAATATTTTTGCTAAGTATCAAGATGATCCCTACTTACCATAATGACGAAAATAAACCACTTTTAAAAGAAATTCGCGAAATGATACTATCGCATCCATCTCCGGAAGTACAAATAAGTTACCACCTGAAGTTCAGTGATCGTATTTTAGCTGGAGAATAATAAGTCGGTACCTAACAGAATACAAAAATACTTTTTAATCACATAATACACTCAGTGTCTTACGCTTTGTTAGTTATTATCTGCGTTGCATAACTAAATAACTAACTGTATACTTAGTTACTATTTAAGAAAAAACTCGTGTGATAGCATGATTTTCTAGGTATATTTTTTATTTTTGATATCTATTTTAGTTGCTTTTTTTATTTTAAAGATGTTTTAAGCTTGCAAATAAAATATTTTTTAATAAAGTTAAGTGCATTTTTACTGACCTAAATGGGTCATAAACAGATTTAGGTTCGCGTATTTCCTGTGGACATAACAAAAATTAAGGGCTACAAAGCTTAATTTTGGATTGATCTAGTAACCCGCATAAACGGCGTCTCCGGTTCTATAAATCCATGTAATAAAATCATAACTCACATGCTCATAACATAAGCCGTTAACTATTGACCACAGGAGAGACGACTTTTGTTTTTGCAAGTGTTTATGACCCAAATTGCATAATTAAATGTAACTAAACACATGAAATAAACGTGAGCATCCGGATAACAGGACCATGACAGATTTAAATGGCGAGAATAACTCGAAATTTTAGTACCTTTTTTACTATTTTGTAGACTTGGCAGTGTATCTTAAATGTGTACACGCTTAATACTTACTTTTCAAATTCTGCTCTCCCTAACCTCAGACCAAATAAATATACCCTAACATGATTTAATGTTGTTACAATACTTGTTTATTTAATTTTCAGCCTATTTTCATAGGACACTCACCATCTGCCTGCCACAAATAACGAAAAAACTTGTTTTTTTTCGTTCGCTGGCCTGCCAGATGGCCAAAGTACCTAGTTTTATTACTAAAAACCTAGTAGGTAGGTATGAAAATTGATTATAAAACACAGAATAAATTTTCTTTTCTTATATTTTGTACTTATATTAAAAGTATCTACAATAGGTAACTATAGCAATTATGACATTAAAGCGTAGCTTATGTAATATAGTAATAGTTAAAGAGTATGTATCCATTAAATACTATGACAGACTCACTATGGAAGAGAAGGTCAGATACTGAAGTGATATGTAATACGGTATTTCACTCAGTCAAATCAGCAACTTTTTATTAAATGTCAAAAACGATTTGTTAGTATGAAGTTTGTAGAGAAATACTGTCTTAGTGACGTCACTAAGACAGTATGAATTGGTATGTTCAAATCAGCGTCCTTTTTAAATCGTTATGTTTTAAAAAAAAATCAATTAGCTAAAATAAATTAATAATTGATGTTTTCCGAGTATTTCCGTTAGATATTTTATTAGTCAAGTAAAAACTAATAAATTTTTACCTTAGTTTAATACCCTATTGAGTTATTTATACACACAGGGACAATTTGTTACTGTATTTAGAAGTTCACAACTTAAGCCGTCCTCTCCCGGCGAAAAAATATACAATGCCATTCTTTTGTTATCTGCCCTGGGATCCCAGGGACGGTAGACGACGGGTATACTTAACATAGATCTATCCACTTAAACTCTGATATCACAGGTCTCGTTTCTAGGATTGTAGAACCTTTTGTAGTTATGGTCGTCGATTAACTCGTAATCGTAGTCTCTGTAATTGAGAAGATCCTCCAGGCGGTTCACGGCGTTAAAATCTCTCATTTTAGTTAACACTGGCGCCACTCGTGGGATTCCGGCCTCTGCTGTGAGGTTGGCAAAGTACTGGTCCTGGACAATTAAATGGGTTATTAGAGTAATATAGATATTCTGACTACGTTCTCTTACTCATTCAGTCAGCGTTCACAATAGAGACAAGCTGAGAGTTTTTTGCAATTAAATATACTCTAACACTGTCGAAAGGAGAGGAGATGAAAATATTAGATTTTAATAACTGATGTCCAAAATATAGTGCGCGCCATCCACGACGACGCGCCCCTCCACAGCAAATCTCATACTAATCTGTGCGCAGTTGTACGACTTGGGCTGTGGAGGGGCGCGCCTTCGTGGATGGCGCGCACTATACCGCTCATCATAGCGCTATTAAGGTCTGGTGCTCGAAAAAGTCTCTTCTGGTATTGGAATCGACCGTAACTCGTATAGGTTTGCCTAAATACCAAGCAGTCGCACGGCCATCGAGCGTCTTTATTATCTCACTCATATCTGCTTCCCGGTGCGGTGGTGCTTGGTTTGCACAATGCACCTTAAGAATCCAAGCACCAAAATAGAATCAGTTGACCTAACTAACCTGTAAGTGAAGTATGCTACGCTACTGCAAAAAAAATATTCTGAAGGCTAAGGAAACAGTTCAAGATTTCATAATTATTTGAATTTAAACTTTCGTAAACCATATGTAAAGGATGATTCACGCTAAACCGTTCCGTGTCCGGGCCGGCCCGTTTTCTAGTACAAGAAATCGACGGCCGTCGCGCTCTGTAGCGCCGGCCGAAGAAAACGGGTCGGCCCGGACCCGGAACGGTCTACTGTGAATCATCCTTAAACCTAATATGTTTTCGTAAACGGTTAAAACTCACGTATTAATTGTCAGTCTAGGCGACATGTTACGAACTCCTCGGGAGTTCTTTCTCAGATGAGTGCATCCGCAACGATCCCAAGACGTACACTGCCGAAACATGTCGCCCGGAGTAACAATGAATAGTCAGTTTTGACCGTTCAGTTAAATATAGTTATGCATTCGTACCTGCTTATCTCCCAAGAAATTGACATCTACGATCTTCTTGCCACTCATCTGTAGGGCGTAGACGTGTTGCAGCCAAGACTTCAGCATGTCCTCTTGCGAGGGAAGTTCGAATTTACCCGCTGCTAGCGATGCTGCGTAAGCCGCCTGCAAAATCACATGTAGATAAGGTAAGGAGGGCAGCTTGCGAAAACTCGGAATAGGTACCACACGTAAACCCGGATTCTACGAGTTTTATAAAGAGAAAGAAGAAGATAAAATTTTGGTAACTCAATACATTTTTTGACGCAACTTACCGACATAAGGTCTAACGGATGTTCGACATAAGGTCTAACGGATGTTTATAAAACCCGGCCTAAAGATTCTGGACCTTCGATGGTGAGTAAGCTTGAAGGTTGTCTGGAAGACATCGCACTTTAGCGATAACAACACCCATTGTTTGGCTCTACTGATTGTGTACCTACTAATGTACATATATCAATAAAGCCTAGTGAAATGGGCTTAAATAGGTGAAAATCTGGAGGCATAGTATTCAGATATACACCCTGTACACTGGTATTGTCAGCCCGCAGCTCTCGTGCAGGCAACTGAAGTTGAAGTCTTAACTACTCATTATTTATTTATCGTATGGCATTTATTTCGAACCGTGAGACGAGAAGACAGTACGGTTGCCACTTTTTGTTGCAGTTTTTGTGGCTTAACTGTACTCGTCAATGCGCTGAAAGTCCAGTATAATAATGGATTTAGGGCACTATTGCGGCTGCCTCGCTTCTGTAGCGCGTCATTGATGTTTGCCGAGGCTCACACGGATGGCTTTGACGCCATAATGCGGAAGAGAGCCGCCTCACTGGTGCGTAGGATGCGGAATAGCTCCAATAAATTTTTGGAAATGTTTGCCAGCAAACCTGACGCCCCCATATACATTTATGTCAATAATTTAATGATTAGCAATCGGAACTGATTGCTAGTCAATGAATTGTTAACAAGAGATATTTATAAGTAGTTTTAAGTTAATAAATTCAATGTCACTAATACTAGATTTGTTTACATGTATTTTACTAACCAATTGGATCCAAGTTATCTGAATAAAGAATTTAAATTATTAATTATTATTATTTAGAACCACCCAGGGGTCACGTGTGGGAGGTTGCGGTGGGTACTTTCCCTACGGACGCGGGACGTGGTGCAACTTCGACCCCCCTTTGTCAAGTGAGTGGCCAACTTGACTGTTAGAAGTTTTCAAGTCACCCGAAAACCTCCAACTTGGCTTAACGACTGCTGCCATAGACAGCAGCCGGGATCAACGGCTTACCGTGCCTTCCAAAGCACGGGAGCGCTCAGTTAGTAACCACTCAAACCCATCCATGACCATGACCCACCCAGCGGTCACCCATCCATGTACTGACCGCGGCCAACGTTGCTTAACTTTGCATAACGCTTGCGGCACGCAGGCGCCGCTGGGCCACGAGCGCTTCTTACCCAGGTGGGTTAGCACAACTTCTGTAGACCGTCTGGTACACCGGCAGTACAAACTTGCTTGACAGTGTCAGTCCGCAGCTCTTGTAAAGGAAGTTACTGTCTAATTCGGAATAACAGGATCCTTACCTGGGCATCGACGGCTCTCGTGATGATGGGCTTGAGCAACGCTAGCAGCACCATGCTGGGTCTCCGGATGTTTACCATGTGCTGGTACACCGGCAGTACAAATTTGCTCGACAGCGTCAGCCCGCAGCTCTCGTGCAGGAAGCTGAAGTCAAAGTCGTACCCTGGAATTCCCAAGAATGTTTGTTTCAACTACCTACAGGCTGGTAATTATAATGCCTGCCATATAACAACAGCTAGTGATACAATAGGGATGTTGACACCAAATAAGAAAATCAATGAATCCGAATTTTCTCGAAAAAGGATCAAATTCTCTATCAAATAGTGAAAAAAGTAATCCAAAAGAATAAATAATTACATAATTATAAGTCTTCAAAGTTTTAGGAGGGGGCATTTTCTGTCCCTTTTCCGCAAAACGCCCCGTTGTATTGAACGATCGTCATTTACTATGGCGCTCGAGGACAGTGACGTCACTGACCTGTAGCGTTTTCTCCCTCTAACTAAAAACATTCTAACGGTTGTAGTTTCGTTATTTTTTGAGATATTTGAATAGGATTTTCACTGTTTGGCATAGTTATATGTATTCTTTCGTATGGAATATTAATAAATTTTGAGTCAACATCCCTATTCTTATGCAAGGGTTGGCATAACGTCTCTAATGCCAAACTCAGGTAAGACGGGGATGATAAATTAGGGATTCTTTGGAGTATACCCTAAAATTAATTAACTAAAAAATGTTGTAGGTACCTGTGCATAATATCACATCGTCGATCTCTTCAAAGCTGTCATCCTCGAACACGACACCATTGCTGGTGAACATCTTGATGTCCGGTTTCTTCACATAGTTGTCTCCGAACTGCGGCTGGTTGTACTTCAGATGGTGGCTGTGGACCAGGCGCGAGCTGATGTTGGTCAGGTGGGTGGCCAGATCCAATCCTGAAGGCCCTGCACCGACTATTAGTACCCTGCGGTTCCTGTACACATCTGGGTCTTTGTATTTCTGGACGTGGATTATTTTTCCTGCAATAAGAAGCGATATTAAATGGAATGTTTGATGGAGGTAATAAAATGGTGGCACGTTGCGATATGGATTAGACCTAAAGAAATCCACTTAATCCATAGGGTAAATATTGTGACATTGTAGTCTTTTCTTTTGAAATTTCTGTTGATACGAGTAATACACACGCTCGAGCAAGAAGTAAAGTATATCAGTATACGAACGAGACATTTGTCTATTACATTGTACGGTTTATGACCGTAACTTCCCAAGGGCGGGGTGGTGGTGACCGTGAAGTAAAAGTTAGCGCGTAATCTAAATACTTTATTCAAAGCGAGTGCTCGGTACAGTGGCGGGCGAAGGACTGCCTGGGCGCTCGCGTTGCTTACTAGTATCGCGGCCGCGAATGCCTAGTAAGCAACTTGTGTCCCTACAGTAGTCCTCCCCTTTTTTAATTTTTTTTAACATAAAAGAAACTAAAACTAAGCAGTGAAAGAAACTTAACTACAATGCAACATAAACACTAGTTATCGCTACGACATTGTTATTATTGGAGTCAGCAACTGCGCGGATCGGATAACATTCTCGACTATTCCCACACAGCTCGGGCACTTATGCAGACTCGGCAACTCTTCGAGTAGTTCACTTCTCCGAAGCTGTGCGGTATCCAATGTCCGTAAGCGATACCTAATACAATACAAGCCTTATCGTGAGAACTTAGACTAAACATGGGTCTCTCTTATGGGACCATTTAAACAAAGAAACAAACTACCTAAGTCTAAAAGTACTTAGCAGTTGCACGCATTCCAATCGTTAGCATACCATTGCCGGCAAATCCATCAGCAGATGATATCTGACGTGCCAATAATGCAACGTACAGGCGGTCGGTTCGACAAATATGTTCGCGAGCACGAGGGAAACCAGCCAAACCTGCACTACTCCGAAACGTCTTGTCCGACCCCGACGCTTACCAAACGAACCTGACGCATAATGCAACTGCTTTGACCACGATCTATTTTCGTCCTTAAGACGTAGATAGATGCGGGTCATTATCGCACTCTACTTATTACTATGCGCTATGACACAAAAGATAACTAACTACACAATGTAAAAACTAAATGTCCGTGGCACGACGGTGATGCCTCAATGTACCTATTTACGTTTTCGGTTAGCCGTAGGGTGCCGCGTTGCGACTACCATTACGGCTAACTTACCCAATTGACTTGCATCCTGTACCATCGTGCCGCGTGGAACCTAATTACTATATTTACCCAAAAAAAAACTATTCTAACACTGCACTGCACAAAAAACACAAAAAAACGATAAATCACCTGAGCACTACCCTAAAACTGCGTTCCGCCGCTGCTTACTGACGCCGCTGCTACTCCGCCGAGTTTGACGCCGGCAGCGTCTGCCAGCGGCAGGGAGCCCTGCACTTCCGAGCACGGGCCCCGTGCACGTGGTGGAAGTAACAGTCTTTGATCGGCGGGCGTGGCGCGCTGTGATCGCGCTGCTGCCGGCCCGCTGATGCCCCTGCGACGCTCGGACACCGTTGTTGGCCCGTCATGACGCGCTGCTGCGGGCGCGTTAGGCTGCGCCCCCTGACTTAGACTGCGTGCGGTGGCGCTGTCGTAGGCTGGGTGCCCTCCGGCTCGACCCAGCGTACCCCCATGCTCAGCCCCGCCCGGGCGACTTCGCGGCACGCTCGTCCATACCTGGTCGCGCGCTTGCCTCGACGCTGGCTCGATGGTGCCGTGGCGTGGGGCGAGTCCCTCGGGGCCACCGAGCCTCCGAGCGATGAGCCCTACACCGCGCTCACTTCTATGGTTGCGTGTTCATATCACGTCGGGGTCACCAATGTACGGTTTATGACCGTAACTTCCCAAGGGCGGGGTGGTGGTGACCGTGAAGTAAAAGTTAGCGCGTAATCTAAATACTTTATTCAAAGCGAGTGCTCGGTACAGTGGCGGGCGAAGGACTGCCTGGGCGCTCGCGTTGCTTACTAGTATCGCGGCCGCGAATGCCTAGTAAGCAACTTGTGTCCCTACAACATTAGTCAATTTATGACGACATTTGGCCCCGGGACTCATCAAAAGATTCGACCACAACTATGTTGAACGGTCAATGTAACAATTTAATGGTTATACGCTGGTGAATCTCTCGTAGTGGCCCAGGTCCACGTCCATCCATCATCAATCGAACAGAATAATTAAGTATAATATCTTATCTCAGGTTATCATATTGGAGCAGCTCAACAAGAGAAGAATCTCCACCTTACAGACCGCAGCGCAGCCACAAATAATGACACAGTTACTTGCTCTGTAGGTAGGCTCTGTTGTAGGTATGGTGAGTAGGATCGCGAGAGCTCCCAAGGATGAGAAAAAATTGAAAGTTTGAAACCTGCTTTCTCATGCTGGCAACACAGCGAATTTGTAATGCGCTCTAAACAAAACTCCATTGTTTAGTCATAAGCTACAGTGTCCTTACCATCAAGCTAGCTGTGAAGCTATTGGGATTCATCACGGTTTAACAAAATCCTTTAGAAATTACCTCTGAAACTATCCTGGCCCTCGAACTTCGGTATCTTCGGCTGACCGTAATGGCCTACGGAGACTATCACGAAGTCACAGGTAGCTGTGGAGTTCTCTCTGGTGTCTGTCTTCGTGTATGAGATCTCCCATTGGTTACCCGCCCATTTCACTGATGTCACTAAAGTACGGAACTGAAAATAATTGTCAGTATTATAATAATTAGCCAATCATATATTCACACTGCAGCTAGGTACATTATACATTTTACACGTTAAATATATAGACATAAGATTTAGGTAGCGATCGGACCCAGGACTCCGACTGATGCAATTTGTAAATTCTAAAACGAAGAAGTTTTACAATTTACCAGTTAATATAGGTCAATAAATCTATCATCGTCAAACTAGATAAGGCACCTGCCGAGGAAGTATTATCTTGAAGCATTAAACTAAATGTTTATGCAGTAAGAGTATTTTACTAGGCTCCACTCTGCATATTACAGAGAACGTAGGCGGATCAAGGATAAAATATCGCCATTATCCACTTCGAAGGACCATTCGGCTCTGCGTATTGGTAAAATATTATTTTAAGCCGACCAAACATTTCCAAAGATTAATGGTCACGTCACAAACACTACCACTTCATAATATCAGTATAGGTACTACGAGCCATGGCGCAAGGAAAACGTAGCATAGCAATAAACAGGTTTCTATTACGGATACCAGTGTCTCTAATAAATCCTTTAATCACAGTAATTACTTCTTTGTATCGATAATTACGTTGCTATTTTGAGATGATGACCATGTGCGTAATTCACAGAATAGAAACATATAAGAGTACATACAACTACTGGGATCTCTTTTATTCTGATGATTTGTCATCTATGTTAGGTAGGCGCGGATACAAGATACAAGACGGGCAACAGGGATATTTGCCCTGTAGTGTACTGATAGTCTCAAGGCCCCTCCTGGGCTGATAGCGCCAGATCGATTCTCACTACTGACTTACCTGTATGTATTTCTCCAAGTCAAACTCTTTAGTAAAGCTCTTCAGGTACTTGTAAAAGCAGGGTCCAGTGGGATATGACGGTGTGGTGTCAGGGAAGGAGAAGTTGTAGAATTCCATAGTCTGCCGCGGAGTGTTAGTCCTGAAATTAGATAAACATCCATATTAATGGCGTACAGACTTAAAAATATGGCTGGTTCCTAAAGGCCGACGCTAGCTGATGCGGTTTGCACCACTGGTGCAATGGGCCTTTAGGAACAACACCACTGTTTGCACTAAACTGCCCGCCGCGGGCGCAGTTTAGTATGACCCGCTCCGTGCACTCCGTGCTAGCATCGGCCCTAAAAGTTGAGAGTGGAGCCAAATTTTTATCCTTGTACTACCGAGTACAGTCGAGGGCATAAATATATATACATTTTTGGACTTTATTTCAATGGAATGAGGTGAAAATATGTATACATATTGATGCCATTGACTGTACTAGGAGACGATTATATATGTAGGTATACAGATGTACCCATTTTAATTCTTGACCATAGTTTGCCCATTATGAAGTGATATAGGTACCATCAATGTAAGCGAGTATAGCGACATCGATGTAATTTTGACCTTAATTAAAACAGATATAACTCTCTAAAGACAAACCCTTATGTTGGTCAATTCTTAAATGTCATATCGGCTGTCATACTAACTGGTTAATTTATTGGATAATATTTAAATCTGGCTAGGTAAGTAATTCACTGGTCTGTTGGAACTGGTTTGAATCTGATCCTTAATATACGCAAATGGTTTCCGTTAAACCTCACTCTAATATTCTACCTGTTTTAGCTTAAGTAACATTAAAAGTAATTGTTTACGTGTTGTTTATCTAATAAGTAAGCCACCAAGATAGATAGAGCGAACCTACTGAACGGGTCAGAGCAGTAATCTCGTTTCTACCAACCGGTTGCATTACCTAACATCCGTGATTTCTCCCAGTAATGTACTTAACATTTGGTATTGTTAATACAGGCTAATGAGCTGAGGCAATGGCTTGCTCGACGATTAAGAGCGAAGGAAACTGTTGAGAATTTTTAAGAATACAACAACAATTTGTTTTTGCCAAAATAAAGTGGGGTCTGACGTAATTAAAATCATCGATGTCAAAACAAATGAAGGGTTCGTGGAAAGAATGATGTAAGTCTAATACTTACATAACTACATCTATTAACTATAAAATGAAAAATTATAACTAAACTAAATCTAAATGATATAAGTACATTTAGTACATAGGTAACTACCATTATGTCACTTTCATTTTAATTTATTAGCGGTTGCTATGGGCTGGACTAGGTATGTATGTACTAATGATGCCGAAGACCGTCCGTTGTGGTGGAGAGAATCGCATAATGATCGCATAATACGTGATCTTTCGCCTAGATAGATAAGGTAACACGTTCAAAACGCGTCCTTTTCGTCGCATTTCAAGTCAACCGCGTTTGGAGGATTTGTCACCTCGGAGGTACTCCGAGGGTCGACTTTAGCCGATGCAACAAGTGGGACAGGCCCATGTGGTCACCGCGACTGATGCAACTGACTGACCTTAATTTCGCCCGGTTTGAGCGCATCTTGTCAATAAACTGGAAATTGCAAGGTACCGAGCCAATGTTGGGCGAAGCACCTTGCAATCGATACTCCATAATACATAAATGTAGCTAGATTAAGTATTATACTCTGTTTTTTTATCTACAAAGAACTATCCTATACAAGTTCTATGCAACAACTGGCAAGAAACAAATGAATGCGCCATACATTTTACTATATGGCAGTGCTTTCATAGTTAAAATAAACAGCCTATAGGTAATATAATTCAAGGGGCTATTGTATCTTAATGGGCAAAAGGAGAAGTCCGCATTTGTTTCATATTCACAGAGCTCATATAATTCTTATAAATAATGATTCACGCTAGACCGTTCCTTGCTCGGGCCGGCCCGTTTTCTAGTACAAGAAATCGACGGCAGTCGCGCGTCCGTTGATTTCTTGTACTACAAAACGGGCCGGCCCGGACACGGGACGGTCTAGCGTGAAACATCCTTAACCTGGACATATGAAGACGACAAAAACAAAATCTTTATTACAAGGGATTAAGAGCTTTTAACCTTTTTCTGGTGATGGATGAAGTCGCCAGAGTTCCATAGGTTGCTCTGTGTTGAGAGTGAGGAACCTGTTTGTCTTGTCTCTAGTTGTTGACGTCATACTGATTGCTCTATCACACAGATTCTAGTTTAAAGAGCAACCTTAGCTTGTTGACAGTAAATGACGTTCATCATTCTCCAATCTGTCTCCATCCTTCATCTTCCTAGCGTTATCCCATTTGCTCCTTATGGCAGTAAGGAGCCCATCAGTTACAAGTTACCCCAAGATTTGGTGTAGGAACTAGTTTTACGACTGCCATCTGATCTTCCAACCCAAACGGAAAAGTAGACCTTGTAAGGATAAGACCGGTTTCTTCACTATGTTTTCTGTCTGTAACCCTAAATTGCCGATGCTCCGTTGCGCCTTGAACATTTTGATGTCCACGCCATATTGATTGCTCTCCAGCTTCCACTCAAAATTTAACAACCAACCTTAGTCGTTTGTAGACCCCAGTGAACGGCGGCAGCCCGTCTTCTTCAAGGTCTGTCTGGAACCTCCTGTTGCCTCGAATGCTCCGTTGCGCCTCAAACACCGTAAACTCCACGTCATATTGATTGCTCTGCCCAGCTTCTACTCAAAATTTAACAACCAACCTTAGTCGTTTGTAGACCCCACTGAACAGCGGCAGCCCGTCTTCTTCAAGGTTTGTCTGGAACCTCCTGTTGCCTCGAATGCTCCGTTGTGCCTCAAACACCGTTAACTCCACGCCATATTGATTGCTCTGCCCAGCTTCTACTCAAAATTTAACAACCAACCTTAGTCGTTTGTAGACCCCAGTGAACGGCGGCAGCCCGTCCTCTTCAAGGTCTGTCTGGAACCTCCAGTTGCCTCCAATGCTCCGTTGTGCCTCAAACACCGTAAACTCCACGCCATATTGATTGCTCTACCCAGCTTCTACTGAAAATTTAACAACCAACCTTAGTCGTTTGTAGACCCCAGTGAACGGCGGCAGCCCGTTCTCTTGAAGGTCTGTCTAGAACCTCCAGTTGCCGCCAATGCTCCGTTGTGTCTCAAACACCGTAAACTCCACGCCACATTGATTGCTCTACCCAGCTTCTACTCATTTAACAACCAACCTTAGTCGTTTGTAGACCCCAGTGAACGGCGGCAGCCCGTCCTCTTCAAGGTCTGTCTGGAACCTCCAGTTGCCGCCAATGCTCCGTTGTGCCTCAAACACCGTAAAGTCCACGCCATATTGCTGCAGGTAGCGCGCAGACGCCAGTCCGCCGTAGCCAGCACCGATCACGCACGTACGGCGAGGCGGCTGGAAAAAACACTGACCTTGACCATGGGAAAATTAGTAGGTATCTAAAAGCACTTGAGAAGGTCATCGGGTCTGTATTTCTCTCTCGTTTGTTCTTACGCCTTTTTCTACCAAAAATGGACGATTTCCCTCAAACTGTTTGAAGCGAACAGACTTTAATTATCTACCTATAATTTGAATAGACCACCAGCATAGAGAAGCTAAAAAATTCTTGTCATTTTTGGATTCTATTTTTATTAATAGAGTCCAAAAGTTACAATCATTCAGTTTCTTTGTTACATACATAGACGTCCTTCAGTACTTACTCGTATAATGTAGCTGTTTTTTTACGGTAGGTACCTATGTATAGATAGCGACATCGATGAAAGCGCACCCTTCCACAGCCAATTTCGTACAATTGCGCATAGTCTAGTATGAGATTCGCTGTGGATGGCACTAACTATACTGTATGTAGTGTAAGTATTAATGTTAGACGCCCGCAGTAAAATGAGTAAAGTATGGTCGGTACAAGCTGCCCTACTCTTAAATATAACTACGTATACAGAATAAGTAATACGTAACGTAATACGTAGGTACTCTACGTAGGTACCTAGTACCTACTTCGTCATAGAATTTAATGTCGAATGAACAGGAATATATGCTTAAGTCTTATTCGTAAGATCAGCAGGCAGTTGTTAGTAATAAATAATGTATAAGATACGTCAGCTAAGCTTTGTTAACACGCGCTTTGGTATTCGAATCACACCATGTGATGTGATGTGAAGTAATTTATTCGAAAGCGTAAGTTTAATACCTCATTTGCTAATCAGTGAAAGGGTTCTGAATTCTTTTATCACAGATTGCATAAATACTGATAGGTAAACAAAGCATTTTAACAGATGCATTGATTGTACCTATTTTTAAAAGGAATGTGATGTTATGTTAAGATAGGCGGGTCATAAACAGATTTAGGTTCGCGTCTTTCCTGTGGACATATCAAAAGTTAAGGGCTACAAAGCTTAATTTTGGATTGGTCTAGTAACTCGCATAAACGGCGTCTCCGGTTCTATAAATCCATGTAATAAAAGCATAACTCACATGCTCATAAGCCGTTAACTACTACGACTATTGTTTTGCAAGTGTTTATGACCCAGACCTGTTATCTACCGATCACGAAGAACTACGGCCACATTTAAACGCAAAGTGGTAGATGATTAGCTGATTATTATGAACAACATAAAATTCACATGCATTTTTAAGTTATAGTTACGAACTATATAACCTATGAGCCTAACCTCCGAATAGTTGTTACGAATAGCAAAGTATATAGGGGTGATTCTTATCGTTAAAGTTAACTGATGTCCACTCCGGCCCGAACGTTATGTGAAAGTTAAGGAAATCAGAGTGCAATTTAAACTTATTGTTGACTTAAGTTTACTCTGTATACCTAACTGTTAAAATAGTTAAAGTCAAAAATAATTACTCAAGAGTCGTTAACAATTGGGGCCCGGTGTGGACAAATTAAGAAAATGTTAAATTTTGCGATAGGAATCACCCAGGGGCGTATTTTTCAAGAATAGACTCCACTGACCACATAAATTGTAAAATTAATGCTTAATTGGACCAGTTTTATAAATTTTAAACAAAATTATCCTAGTTATTAATTTGATGAATTTCACTAGTTTGAAACCAGATTAATAGTTTATGCAATTTAATAATAGTTAACCTACTGCAAAACGGGTACACGATAATACTACTGAATTTCTAGTAGAGAATTCTTCACTGCTTTAAGTTTGCTCTTTGCACTATGTTTTGTTTTGTCCAATAATACAACGAGTTTATAGCCGGAATATAGGATACTTTTTATCCCGAAAATCATCCCTGGAAGGGATGAAATAGGGAGTGGAATATTACGCGATTTACGCGGACGAAGTCGTGATCGTGATTTAATATATCGGTCATCGGGTGCTTCTTTGAAGACTGAACGATTTACACGGTCGGTGTCGAAACAAAAAACGGCGACACAAAGTAATTAAACGACAAAACAAATGATTTAATTTATGGACCCATCCATAGTAAACACAAAACATTGCTTCATACCTGTTAATTTCCACTAAAGAACGGATGCCTTAATGCCTTAAGTAATTACGGTTAAAATTAACTTTTTAACAATGCGTGCTTGCCATGAGGCATAACTGGCCGTGTCATGGACAAGTAATTATATAGAATTGTCGACATTTCGGATTTCGGAGACAGTAGCTCTAGTATAAGTTTTTTCGAAACATTAACTAATTCGAACGCGTTTGCGTTTTATCTCAAAATGTATGAAAACGCTCTCACCGAGTTTGAAATACGCGCGTTCATCGGTTAGCAACAAATGTTATACTCGCTGTTTTAGTTTCCACTAGTGACCAGTAGAGGCGCTGTTCACGTTTTCATACCACTTTCATACATTTTGAGACAAAACGCAAACGCGTTCGAATTAGTTAATGTTTCGAAAAAACTTATACTAGAGCTACAGGTAAAAACGCTGCAAACAAACGCGTTCCTTACGAAATGAATTACAAGTTTACTAAATATCTAGATGTACCTAAATATGTATGTGTTTTCATAGAATACACCTTGTTTATGGATCTACAGGCGAGAAGTTGGGCGACACGAGACGAGTCAGGCGACTATTGAGTTTCCATATACCTCGAAGGCAGATATTACGGAACCACAGTCGGCAAGGATAACGAGTCTATGTAGATTGTATAGATGCAGAAACGGGGTTTATTACCTACATTATTATATATTTTGACATGTAAAATTGTATATTTTATCAATAAAATGAGTATGAGTATTAAATTGTCACTATTTTGCGAATACGACATTTCCGATGGAGATGGATCATGATACAATTATATAACTGCGCCAGGTTCTGCAGTCCGGGTACCCGATGTACCCGGATGATGATATAGTAGTGTGGGTGACACAAGCTACGGCATAGGTCTATCGATGGAATATGGTCGTACCTAACCTGTGGGTTGACGGCGAAAAAAACACAACAAAACAATGTTTTTGTTTACTTGACTTGTTTTCGAGTCACCGGTCGACATGAGGCTGTGAGTGTGTCGTCGACGGTGACGTCACGCATGTAACGATCCGATTGTCAGACCTTGTTTTCTTAGACCATGGAGGTGGATGGTAGGATCGAACAGGTGCGACTAAGGCGAGGGTATATCCCAAAGAGTACATTATTAATACTGAGAAGTATATTAGTATATCCTACTAAAATTTCTGCAGTACTGAAAAAAGGCCAAGACAGAACAGAGGGGCGTGCATAATAAGATGTAAAGCCTATACGGGAGCGGCATTGTCTTCTGCAGAGGTGGCATGCGAATTGAGGACTAGAACAGGGGTGCTCAATTTCTTTTTCCTTCGTCTTCAGCATGAAGGTGAAACCAGCAGGCCTTGGCGCCGTAGCTTAAAGCGTTCTACACACTAGACTGGCCTGTGGTGGCTGTCAGTTGTATACTATGACATTTCTAACAAGCATTCAGACACTAGCGGCCTTTATTGTCATACTGTCTACTGGCCGCCACCAGCCACCACGGCCGCCACCGCACGCCGCTCCAGTGTGTGGTACGCTTAATTTAATACCGCCATAATAAGTAAGCCGAATGAACTAGCGCTATTTTGAGGTCGCATTCTGCACCTCCCGCATAATGTAAAGCAAAAATCAAAACGTCCGTGACATACTGTATACGATTAACATGCGTAAAAATACAGCACCGACCGATTATCTAATATTACGTGATACTGGCATCAAACGAGCCGATTGGAATTATTTATGCGGAGTCTGGCATACTACTGTTGTACATTCGGCTTCAAAGGTACATTTACACTTTTGTTTTGC
Source organism: Cenopis cana (assembly GCA_951800055.1). NCBI lineage: Eukaryota > Metazoa > Arthropoda > Insecta > Lepidoptera > Tortricidae > Cenopis > Cenopis cana. Next base: position 12,230,277 of record OX637490.1, on the reverse strand, counting down.
ACCTTATTTCGTTGCGATAAGGCTAAAATGTATTCATATCTTTGACTCGACTGTCGAATAACATCGCAATTTTCAATTATTCAAATTACCGCTATTGTATATTAATTATGTGGAGTTGTAACCGATTTATAAAGTAGGAGGATTTAGGTACCTAATTGCATGTTGCGTTTTTGTCGATTATTTGTGGATAAAAGTATCACCAAGGAAATAAAAAAAAAACAGTCGACTCGCTTGAATGAATGAATCAGTTACATAATGCTACTTACAGAATCAAAACAACAACATGAACAAAGAGTGAACATGAACAACATGAACAACAACATGAAGAGAGAGAACAACTGTTGAAAGAAAGTCACGATTAGCCGAGAAAAGAAGTCTATGGGAAAATGGGGAAAAGCAAGTTTTTTTCCAATTACCGTAAGACTTCTCAGAGTGGTTCTATCTGCTTAGGGCCAACGAACTTACGTTCCCGGATCACGACCTATCCTATATTTCAACAGTTAACTACGCTTACAGCCCGCGGGATGGATGGACAGCGCAGGCTTAAAATAGTAGGGTTCTGCTGACACGTCATCCTTTGGGTATATACCTACGGAATCCTAATATCAGAAAACGACCTAAAGTAAAAATGGATTCGCGAGCGTGCATAAGTTACGCTTACCTACCACGAGGCGGGTGCTTACAATACAATACAATTCAAATATCTACCCTTTATTGTACAGCTCAATAATGCTTAAGGCTGGATTTTACCACTTTTGAGTTTTTTTTAATCATCTGACACATAGAATATAGTGTCTTAATTTCTAGGTTTGCTTTGATAAAATGATTGGTTTAATGACTATGTTTAAATGTTTACGAAAACTACGCGCAGAGCTTCCGTAGAGAGCGGAATGGTTAATTGCAAACTCACGCATGCTAGAGCGGGACATTTGCAGGGGGATACCTCGCCTTAATTGCCACTGAGGGGCTAAGATGATGTGTTAGACATTCGTCCCTTACTGTCAAGTATGTAAATGCGAGCTGGACGAAAATGCTAATATATGTTAGCTAGGTTGATCGTCGTATAATAAATAGTAGATTGTGTCACAAGGGAGCAAAATGCCATATTTACGGCGTGGGCGTACATTGAATCCTGAACGAAGCGAAGGATTCTACAATAGAATCCCGAGCGTAGCGAGGGATTCTAAAATAGAATCCTGAGCGTAGTGAGGGATTCAAGTATAAACGCCCAAGGTGGAAATAATTTTGCTTCCATGTGACACATACTGCTTTTCACATCACCTATTGAGGATAATGAAAGATCTGAAGTGCTACCGGTAACATATTTATAGATGCTCTAATATATATCAAATTTGAAAACCTTTTCCCTGAATTAGTCGAAATAGAGTATTTTGACGATATAAGCAAAAAACATTTTTATTCAACTTAAAATTAAAAATAAGTGTAAAATTTGAAATCCTTATCCCCGAATTAGTCGAAATCGAGTATAATGACAATTTTTCGCAAAAAAAGAATTTTTCAGCTTAAAATTAAAAATAAGTGTAAAATTTGAAATCCTTATCCCCAAATTAGTCGAAATCGAGTATAATGACCATTTTTTGCAAAAAAAAATTTTTTCAGCGCTAAATTAAAAATAAATGTAAAATTTGAAATCCTTATCCCCGAATTAGTCGAAATCGAGTATAATGTCAATTTTTCGCAAAAAAAAAAATTTTCAGCTTAAAATTAAAAATAAGTGTAAAATTTGAAATCCTTATCCCCGAATTAGTCGAAATCAAGTATAATGACCATTCTTTGCAAAAAAAATTTTTTCAGCTTATAATTTAAAAAAAGTGTAAAATTTGAAATCCTTATCCCCGAATTAGTCGAAATCGAGTATAATGACCATTTTTCGCAAAAAGTAATTTTCCAACTTAAAATTAAAAATAAGTGTACAATTTGAAATCCTTATCCCCGAATTAGTCGTAATCGAGTATAATGATGATTTTTCGTATTTTTTTTACTTAAAATTCAAAATAAGTATAAAATTTGAAATCCTCATCCCCGAATTAGTCGAAATCGAGTATAATGACGATTTTTCATAAAAAAATTTTTTTACTTATAATTAAAAAAAAAAAAAATTTTTCGCAATCAAAGACATTGAGCTGACGTTTCGTATCGACTGAATTTGATTTTCAGTGATACTAGAATTTTGTTGGTTTTGTATGATGCTTCAAATTTAAATTATTTCATTATATATTATTAAATATTTTATACTGGCAACGGAAATATCCTTGAACAGAAAAGTGCCACTTTGATCCCTCCTAGCAGGGAAGAAAAAGCCCTTATCCGAATAGGTGATGTGAAAATGTATATTTGAGGAAAAGACACGAGTTTAGTAATTTAAAAACCATTTTGACCTTAGGTACGATAAACTCATATCTGACATGTAACTAGTTGGGTAGGAAGTCAATAACCGTCTCATGTGTTCTACACTCGTTATAGGATAATGATGTCATGTCGTTTTTTTTTAAATTTAAAAGGAATAATGATGAAGGAATGATGGTATATAACGGCCTGTACCTACGAGTATGTCCTGATAAGGAATGTAGGTACACCGTAACAGTCAGCATACTTCCAGATGGATACATTACAAGTATTACTACATAGACCCCAAATACGTAGGGGAAGTCCTTAATTACGTGAGGCTATGCGGAATCTCACTATATCTCACAAAGTGTAAAGAAGGGTAGAATTCGCCGAAAATGGACGCTTCCTTACATCGCATTATATGTCGCACGATATAAGCCTATTCGCGTTACAAGCAGTAAGCAGCAGCCGGCCCTATGGTAGAACCCCCCATGCATCCTGGTAGAATCCTACTGCTCTACGCGCCAGGTAGAGGCGCTTACATGTAGAATGAGAACAAAACATGTGAAAGTTTGGAGGCGCCTCTTGGACGGCGCGAAACAAATTACTCCACCCTGATCAAGGGATGAACCGGCGCTGGCCGTAAACTTTGCCTGCTATTTTCCGACTTAATCAACCGAGCGAGCGAAGCGGTCGAAGCGTGTCCGTTTCATCTTGGGCAAAAATACTTTCGTATGGTTGTTCGTCTCTACATGTCGCATTTTTCAACTGATTCTGGAAATTTGGTGAGTAGGTTCTATAATGATACAGTTTTTTGTTGTTTCAGTATTTGGATTTCAAAAAAAAACACTCGTTAAGTCTACAACTCACAGGGCCGCTAGTGTGTAGGTAGCCCTTAGTGAGTAGGTACTGTAAGTACTTAGTCTGTTCAACATTCACCGCTCCATACCTATCTCGCGAGTCCTTGGACTTATTATGAGCTTGTTTACGTATCAATAACGTGTTTAAACTGAGGTTAGGCGTGTGAAGTTGTGACAACCCCCGCGTGCACCAGACTATGATGTTTATATGGGACATACTCGTATAGCATTCGTCCCTCACGCACTTAGGTACATATTTGGTAGTGAGGGACGATGCTATCCTTCTAGTTCTGAATTATGTGTGTGTTCATCAAAAAAGTATGACTTCATTAAAAGATAAATTAAACAAACAAACTTTAGGTACAAATGTTTCATTTATATTTATTACGAACTGACAGTTTTATTCAAAGAAATGATATATATATATTACTAGGAACAACAACATAAACTAAACAAGGTATTCGTATAAATTAAATATTTACAAAGCATATAAAGGTTTAGGTTGGCCAAGTAATGTTATTATGGAGAGCTGCATACATATTTTGACCGAGTAGCATTGTTTATGTCATTATGCCTTTAACCTTTTGATCGCCATCGACACCTAAAGATGTTACGAAGTGTAGTTGTCGTGTCCACAGCTCCAGCGACACAAAAATATATTAATAAATATCAAAGCAACCTACATGTTGCCAAAAAACGTCTTATCTTCGCTCCTCCGCAAAAAGAGTTTGGCGTGTGTGAGATAGGTATTTACACGGCTGGTTGAGAGAAGGCGTTCAAAGGTTTAATAAAAACTATGATAGAACGAGATATCCGCATGCGAGATGAGGGCTACCTATCTCAATCAGTAGCTCTAGTATAAGTTTTTTCGAAACATTAACAATTCGAACGCGTTTGCGTTTTGTCTCAAAATGTATGAAAGTGGTATGAAAACGTGAACAGCGCCTCTGGTGGTCACTAGTGGAAACTAAAACAGCGAGTATAACATTTGTTGCTAACCGATGAACGCGCGTATTTCAAACTCGGTGAGAGCGTTTTCATACCCTTTGAGACAAAACGCAAACGCTTTCGAATTAGTTAATGTTTCGAAAAAACTTATATATACTAGATCTACCGGACCGTCTTGTGGTGTATCAGAAACAAGTTAGGTGTTATGTGTCAAAATATTACGCGGCTTGCTGTGTGGAGGCAGAGTTCTTTGGACTCGCCACTGCTTTCAAAAATATATAGTTCAAAAATATGGGTGCATGCAAATTACTACCTAATTTATGGCCCATGGCTCTTATGTAGACGCAGGCGCATTAAAGTTTCGGTACGTAAACGTGTTTGTGAGAGGAATAATTCGATATATTTTTTCGTTGACTGAGGTAGGTTAGAACCTATTTTGTTTCCGTAGCCTACACCGAACTAGAACCGATTTTATCGGCATGGGGAAAGCTAGCAAAAACAAAAGCCGATTGTTTTGTTGAACATTAAAAAACTGTCTATCCGTATGTCACGGTAAATTACTAACTACTGGCTATTGTTCGAGTAATGAAAGTGTGTTAGGCAATTAGTTATTTACTTAGCTTCTTGCCCACGTGCGTGCTTGGGTAATCGTAGACAGTGACACATTCTTATTTAGAGAGACAGGCGGAAAACCTAATACTCTATCCTAAATCCTAATGTTTAAAGACGCTTAATTAAAAAGCTAATGCACAACCTACAACCATTCAGTTTAAAATGTTATACATAAGATTAAGGCCACCAATTCATGCGTATAGGTAGATGTAGATGCCTATGTACTTTTGTTTATTTCATTCTCACAGTTAAAAAGTTTGGACGCTGTAGCGTATTCGGAAACCTATGCAAAACTTTAAAGGTATCCTGTTATTTTATGACTCAAATAGCAAATGGCAAACTGAAAAAATTACCTGAGCAACTGAAAGCTAGCATGATTGAAGATTTATGTTTTACATAAGTTAAGGGGTTGGTTGTAAGTAACTTATGAAATAAACTTTTACTTTACTTTTACATAGAGCATTCGTCCCTCTGGTACTTACCCACTTGCTAGTAAGGGAGGAATGTTATATATCCGACCTATACGCGATCAAGCTAGCTAGGCTGAAAACCAGCTGCCTACGAGTTTGCCCTCGTCTTCACCCGCGTAATCTTATACATATATACCCTATTTCATCATCCCTCCGATGGATTTTCGGGATAAAAAGTATGCTACATTATATGTTAATCCAGGCTATAAAAGGGTCTTGTCGCCAAGCGAACATACCCCCCAAGAACAATAGTATGTGTACAAAAACAAACAAACAAAACTTAAACTCTAGCTTTCAACCCTACGTTTCCTTTAAGAAATTATTCGATCGTTATGATTCAAATATTTGAATAACGTACCAGTGCAAGACCGTCAGTTGTTTCCAGGATCAAATTAACAAAACATAGAACAGTCACGTGTATCATGAAACTGGCCATTTTTATAACGATTCACTAATTATTTATCAAATTAACACTTTTAAGTGATAAAAAACATTAATACGATCGCGTGCGCCGGTCAGACTGCGCGCGCAAGACAAAAGACTGCTGGCTGTTCGCAGGTTGACTGACTACTTAGTAAATTGTGGTGGGATGTGGGATCTCACCTTGACCGTCACAGCTACATTCTATAATAATAAAATCGATTAGCATCTCGATAATGTTGTCATAAAAACAAAGCGCGACTTCGTACCCTTAACAATGTCTTATTATTACCGATTCTACTCGGGAGGAATATAAAAACGATTGCTTTTTATGTTCATTTAGTTAAGTCACGACGCGTGCAAGAAATATTTTATTACCATTAAAGTACTTTGTATGTGTATATACCTAGTTAATAGAATGAGCAGTTTTTGTCACTAATAAATAACTATGATTCATAATGTTGGTTTAGGTATGTTTTCATTTAATCGTTCTGCTTCCATTTTTTATACCACGTCGATGGCAAACAAGCGTATCTACCTGATGGAAAGTGGTCACCGCAGCCTATGGACGTCTGCACATGCGCATGGCCGATATAAAAATAATATAATCTCCTTTCTTGGAGAACCCCATACTGCAGTCCCTCGGGTAAACCACGGCAGAGCTTTAATTTTTTAGCTTCATAACAATCGTAACTAATTAATGGGCTGGACACGAATATTTTATATGTTCCTGCCCAGAGCCTGCTCTAGGCGCCTATCAAGGGCCCCTAAAATACCGAATGAAAAAAAACAAGACAAGGATTTGGAAGAAACCTTTGGAGGTGCCTCTTAAGCTGCCTACTCAAAGCCCTGCCTGCAGGGCCCTGCTTGCAGTGCCACTGCAAAATCGTATTGTGTGTAGGCATGCAGGGCCGATTTTTTTATCTGTAAAGGCAGCTTTAAGGGCAGCTTGAGTGGCGCTGAATCCTAAATCGCTCCACACTGATCGGCTGAGCTTCCTTAAAAGTTACCTGGATATTTATTTTGATTTCCTTCAACCTTCCGATCTTCAAGGCGAGAGTGAATCGGTTTTTACTAGGTATACTTGAAATTATTTCAGTTGAACGAATTTTACCAAAGCGATTCCTTCAAAAAGCTACTTTACCGTTCAAACAATAAGGTTCAAAATCCCATAACATTTTAATAGAAATACGTTCAACAAAAAGAATTTCAACCATAAGCGCGTTCCATCCTATATAGACCACAATATCGGTTACTGTCAGGTGATTTGTGGCCAAGCTCAAACCTATTTAGAATTTAAAAAAAAACGGCCAAGTGCGTGTCGGGCCACGCACAATGTAGGGTTCCGTAGTTGTGCACCTGTTACATTATGTGGACTAAAAAGTTTGCGAACTTATATTTACTATGTTTTGACAGAATTAACAACATTATCTGAGGTATTAAGGGAAATTGTACGAAAGTTTGCTTTTGCCATTGCAAAGTACATTTCTTAAGTTCGACTTACTCGTTAACTAGTATAGTAATGTCTACTTAGCTGTGATAGTTTTCCTTTTAAATTCATCGTATATACTACTACCATGATTTTTTCACATGCCTAGTAGCCACCGTTTAGCTGGCAGTGCTGGGGGATACTTCACCATAACAAAAATGGGAACAAATAAAATGATCACCTAAATAACTTTTGATATCATCAAATTTTCGAACCCTAAAATAAGGTTGAACACTCAAAAAAAAATATCGATCAGCAATTCCGAGTCACCAAAAAACTTCTACCTATTTTTGCAGCACTTGCACCTATTTTACTTATTGCGTTCCTATAAATTTATAATCGCATCAAAAAAATTGTCAAGTACCACCAAAAACACTTAACTACCACCTAATCTCATGCACCTTTTTTCATTAGAATTACATCCAAATATTATACACATCGCATGCTACATTTTAGTAAACAGTTACAAATTAATTGTTTTTAGCACTATAAATATTTCAGTCATTTCCAAAATGTTATAAATTAGAAAGTAAAATTTTAAATTAATTTAAAAAGCAACGCGCAATGTGGCTGTGTGAAATAATAACACGTATACTGCTATCTCACTCAATCAAATACAAAGAATTGTCTGAAGCATAAAACCTATTGATATGTCGTTAGAGTGAAAGGTACCTATTGCTGTTTCATTCTAACTACCTATTGCTGATGGTTTACAAACTACAAGTTTTTTTTTTTTTTTTTAATGCGTTGACGTGAGCGCGTTTGATTGAAACCTTTTATTTGAGTTTTGTTGATTTATTAAATTGTAAGTTTGTTATGAAAATGGATAAAGGTCCTCAAATGAGTTTACTTTATTAATATAGATAGACTTTCATGGAAAAATTAAAGGAAATTAATAGGTAGAAATAGGTATAGGTAGGTTTAGGTTATGTTAGTTTTGCATCGGCCCGAAGGGCCAAAACAACTCAAAATAGGAGCTCCGCGCCAGCGGAGATCCGTCAATACTGTTCCAATGTCCACTAGTTTGAAATAAAAATAGCTATTTTTATTTCAAACTTCAACTTCTTAAAATCATTTAGCGCTGTCTTGCTCGCACGCGGTGCGACGTGCGAGCGAGACGGACCGTATGGAACACCGCATCAGTGTGCTAGCAATGAGGTTAGACTAGATTGGAACTGCTTTGCGCGTCGGACATTAAAAAACAATTGCCGTGTGAAATTTGGTGATCATGTAGTATTTCTGGGTATCGAAAGAATTATTTGGGTGTAAATAATTTTAATAGGATTACGAGCCCTGTAATATTTGGATGTAAATTATATGAAATTTGGTGTTTGAAATTAGGTGATCATTAAGTATTTTTGGGTAGTGACTAATTTATTTGGTAACAATTTAATTTAATAGGTTATCGACATGTTACTTCTTTGAGTTGCACTTTATATTTAAAGGGAGTTGAAAATTTGGTGCGAATCTAGTATTTTTGGTAATCAATGTAATTTTTTAGAGCATCATTCGGCAACTAATTTGGTGGTTCGTTAAATGCTACCCAACAAAAATTACCACTTGAAAGCTTAATATCACGCCAACCGATCCTTGAATCAAAGAATGCTTTTTGAAACCTTATAATATTTTCAAAAGAGCTATCCAACGACAACCAACACGATGGGGTTTGGAAGAAAAAAAAATTGCACCACCACTTTACATGTAGGCCTGTAGGGAGGTACCCTAAAAATTTTTTTTCAAGGTTTTATTTTACCGTTTTGTCGGCGTCATTGATATATATACTTATGCCAAATTACAGCTTTATAGTACTAACGGTTACTGAGAAAATCGGGGGACAGACGGACGGACGGACGGACATGGCGAAACTATAAGGGTTCCTTGTTTACTACACCCCTGAACCACACTTGAACTTTGTCATACAATGTACTTAAAGCAAAAATTTGAAATAATCAGAAGGTCCTCGAGGTAAAAAACTTAAATATAATAAAATTACCCCATAAAATTCCATTAAGTTCCGGGCCAAGCGCAAGTCGGGAGGTGGTGGGTGCGTATGGCACGCCCGGTCCTCAGAAGGTGGCTAAGCCGCGATGCTGGTGAGATGCTTTAATCGTGGTGCTGACATCTAGTGGTGAAAAGTCAAATTATTTTAGTTAGTATATTCGTCATAGATGGCGCTATAATCAATCGAGAGGTGCTGACATCTACCGGTGAAAAGCCAATCTTTTTTGGTTAGTATATTGCTCAATAGATGGCGCTATAATTAAGTAAGAGTCACTGACATCTACCGGTGAAAAGTCAAACTATTCTAGTTAGTATATTAATCAATAGATGGCGCTATAATTAATCGAGATGTACTGACATCTAACGGTGAAAAGCCAACTTTTTTGGTTACTATATTGGTCAATAGATGGCGCTATAATTAAGTGAGAGGTACTGACATCTAACGGTGAAAAGTCTGACTATTTGGTTACTTTATTGGTCAATAGATAGCGCTGTATTTAATCATGGTGTTGATATATAGTGGATATATATATATATATATATATATATATATATATATATATATAGTGAAATATGTATACAAAATGTTTGGTAGCTAAGTGCAAACACAAAATAATACCGCCGCTATTTACTTTGTGACAATGTTTATGACTTTATGATTTTTTTAAACAGTTCAATTTTATTATATTTTTAACCCATTGTTTTTATATGTTAGTCTTAGTTTACTGTCCATTTATTTATAATGATATTTAGTTTTATGTTTAGTTAGTTTTTAAATTTAGTGATTAATTTATTTTATTTTAATAAAATTAGTTTTAATGTTTTCCTTGTGTGATATATTATGAAAAAAGAAATTAAAATCTTTTGTAAATTTAATGAACATTATTACCGATTCGACTCCTCCCTAAACGTCACAATGACGTTTTGCAAATATGACAGTTTGTAGGTTATTTTGACAGCTAATCAAAGAGCGTTCCAATTGCAAGAGTGATTTATCACTTGATTCAAGCTTTATTTCCTAATATATAGAATAAGTTCGAGTTAAGTAAAACTAAAAAAAATATCTTATTAAACTAGTAAAATCCAAAAGATTTAAGTTATTTTAGACATAAGATGAGTGGATACCCTACTCTTTTTAGTGGACATCTTATTCGTAGAGGTGTATTTGAACGCTACCAAATTTTTGGGTCCGAATGTATGGTATTCGTACGAAAATATTTTTTCAATATCTAACGCCTCAATCCTTGTTTCCAAACGTTATATCTCTTTATGATTGAATTACAATGCCGTTAGACACGGAAGATGAGTTTTCAGCCCTCAAAGTATGTATACTTTATAACATTTTTATAAACCGAAAAGTTTATAGAAAACTTTACTGATCTCTTTCAATATGTTTCAGCCGCCGCCGATATTTGAAGATCTGAATGAACGTGTTAAGGAATATTTGTTAAAACCAGAAAGATTGTCTATTCATAGATGGGAGAAGTCACAGACTCACTGGCACAGAAAAACAGATATTAATTCATTGTTCAAAATAGACGATGAAGACATAGACCCTGATACCACCTTGGAGGTACCTATATTATCTACATTTTCATCGGAATAAATATTTTATCTAACTTCACATACTTCACCCAGTGGTATGTATGAACAAACATACTTCACTTAACACATATAGTGCTAATAACTCCCCTAGCGAGTTCTCGATAACTTCGTTCACATGCCTTACGACTAGGGCTGCCATCTCGAATTTCGCCAAACCCAGACAAAAATTACATACATTTCTTGACACCCCCCCCGGGACGGCCTCCAAACTAGGACAAATCCGGGAAAACCCGGACGGATGGCAGCCCTACTTACGACTCACGAGGAGAGTTCATTACTTATACAATACAATACAAATACTCTTTATTGCACACCTCAAAAAGATCATAGTACAGAAACATTATGCTTAAAGTAGAGGTAAACAACAGCACTTATTTACAACGGTACTTATACATATAAGTTGACCATCGCTGGCATCCGTCTATGGTCTTAGAATTTGGCCTGGCAATGAAAGAGTTACCTTGCCTATTACTAAAGATAGGAAATTAAAAACCTTGAATATAAACTGTCAATTGCATGCATGGAAGAAGTAACAAGCTTTAAGTATGTATATTGTCGCTTAGTACCCATAGTACAGTCTAGGGCACCAATATGTATACACTTTTCACCTTCATTGAAATAAGGTCCAAAAATGTATACATATTTATGCCCTTGACTGTACAAGCTTTGCTTAGTTTGGGACTAGGTTGATTTGTGTAAGATTTTTTCCTTTAACTTGTTACTCCATAATGTGTGAACAGTGGCAGATCCAGGATTTAGCTGTAGAGGGGCTTGACTCAGCTTTGGAGGAGAGGGATTGACCTTGCGGAGGGAGAGGTTACATTTTTGTATGGACTCAGATGTTATTGTGCAGGGGGGGGCTCGAGTTGGTCAGCCAGTGTGTGAAGACAAATTGGTACTTCTTTGCACCAGAAATGTCAACAGGTGGATTATTAAATCAGTTGGTAGGAGTATTGTCATTGCCTTGTAAAATTTAACTGTAAACTCCTGAATCATCATAATATTTAAGAGCTTGGCTCTTGTCGGTGGAGTAATTGCCAGCTTATTCTACATTCAGCTTAAACTCCTGAATAATTAATCTATGTATCTTCATCAGGTAGTCCGCGACCCTTTAACAGGAGAAATAGTAGGTATAGAAGAAATAAGCGTCCCAGTTGATGATGATGAAGAAAGTCTATCTATGTCCCGAGCCCCGCTGCCCCCGAGCCTGGCAACGCGTGGGGCGACCACACAGAGCCCGTTCCTGCCCGCTGGCTTCGAGGAGGAACTGCAGAAGATGCTGGAGGAGGCTCAGCATGGAGACATAAATATAGATATAGAGGATGAGGAAGTAGGAAAGTTTTTGGGTGAAGGTAAAGGAGTCGGGATGTACGGTTGACCAATTTGGTTTCTTGGCCACTTCATACCTTACATTGTAAAAATCTATACCTTACATTGTGAAAATCTATCACAAAGGTCACTAGAGATCTCATATAAATTCACTGTGACAAGTTATGAAGTGGTCCAGAAATCAAATTGGTTGACTATACATATAAGTCAAATCTGCAAATATTTATGAGCATTATAGTCAATAATGCTCATTCTGTTTTCATTTAATGGGGAAATTGTGATGTGGCTATACTTCTCTATGGTCATACAGCATGGATTTCATGTATTTAAAAATCTTTAAAATAGCACATACCAAGATCCAAAAGTATTGTTTAATATTTGCTATGTCTTATTTGAATCAACTTAGTTTATTAAATATACACACTAATAAATCATGTCTGTTGTATGGGAGCCTCCTTAAATATTTATTTTATTCTGTTTTTTTTAGTTTTTTTTTTTATGTATGACTGAACAGCGATTGACCTTAGTCTCACCTGATGGAAAGCGACGACAAGGCCTAAGATGTAGCTCACTGGTCATTTGGTCTGGTCATTTGTTGTTATAGCGGCAACAGAAATACATCATCTATGAAAATTTCAACTGTCTAACTATAACGAATACAGCCTGGTAACAGAGTCTTAGTAATAGGGTCCCGTTTTACCCTTTGGGTATGGAACCTTAAAAAAGGAAAGAGGAAAAAGAAAGATGCTCTGAAAAAACCGGTCAAGTGCGAGTCCGACTCGCGCACCGAGGGTTCCGTACACAGTTCTTGTATATGTAGTTGTGTACCCATCCCGACCCCATTAATTCAGGAAAAGTCTTAAAAAAACATGACAGCACCATCTATCGGCGCATTGTGTTACTAATTTGCGCGACTGAATAACTTAGTACGTATGTTGGTTTTTCAAGGATAATTCTTTATCACAGTAACCGATTTCAATAATCGTTTTTTTATTTGAAAGAAGTTATTTTCACCGTAATTTTGTAAATTTAAATATAAAACAAAAATATATACAAAGGTGATTAAATTACAAACTTAGTATAGAAGAGTTTTTTGATGATTAAAAAAAAGAAAACCTAGATAGAGCTATGGCTATAATTTTCCTGTAAAATATACATGCATATTAATGTTGTGTAATAATTTCAAATTTTTTTCTTCGTAAACTTCGGAGATAAGGGTGGGGGAATGGTATTTTTTTTTACATTTTCCCTCGTAAATCAAAAATTCCTCAACGAAAAAAAAAACTAAAAATTGTTTCAGAATGTACAAGTCAAGCCCTTTCATATGATACCCCACTTGACATAGTTGCCAGACTTTAAAATTTTGAACCCCCTTTTATCTGTCATTATTCACAGAAAATAAAATAAAATATTTAAAAAAAACATCTTCCATGTATTTCTCCCTTATTTATAACTATTCTAAATTTCAAATCGATAGCATAAGTAGTTCTTGAGATATTTAGCGATGTGACAGACAGACAGACAGACAGACAGACAGACAAAGTGAGACCATAAGGGTTCCTTTTTTTTACCTTTTTGGTACGGAACCCTAATTTACCTTTTTGGTACGGAACCCTAAAAAGGGCCTATTATTATATAATGTTTCTAGTTGGCACTTTGTGTTTCCAGACCTCTTAACCATACCTCCGGGGTGCAAAGAAGGCATCGTGTTTGCTGAAGATGGAGTCACCATGCTTAACGGCCCTGAACAGGTCAAGACGGGAGAAAAAGTGGAGCACAAAGATGATATTAACATACAATCTAAGATTGATTTAGTAGAAGTTATTGATAGTAATACACATTTAGTGGGTAAGTGTTTTTAAAATTGACTTACTTTGAAAATTACTTATAGTGACATGCTACAAGTCAAAGGCATAAATATATGTATATCTACAATCTACATGTTATAGTTCGTACACAGCTCTATGGCCAAATTCTGACAAACGAACGCAAGCAAAACTCGACTTAGAGCTCGGACTGTAAGGTAGATTTTTGCTTGCGTTAATTTGACAGCACTTTGCCTTACCGTTTTGTACGAACTATACCAACATGACAGAAATATATATACGCTTACCGCAAAACCATACTTTATGTGCACGTAGTTAGTACATATTAATAAGCTAAAACCCCAATGTAGGCAATACCAGAATCGTTTTCATACAAATAGAACCAGTCACATTTTTTACCTGTTGTTTCGCCGGAATGCGCAGCGTGGGTAGACCCCCCACAAGGTGGACTGATCACCTGGTAAAGGTCGCGGGAGTCCGCTGGATGCGAGCGGCGCAGGACCGGTCATTGTGACACTCTTTGGGGGAGGCCTATGTCCAGCAGTGGACGTCTTTCGGCTGATATGATGATGATGAATGTTCACACATTTTGTTCACTTAGTGCGGATATTTTTGATGTTGATTGTACAAAGGTTTTAAGCCCCTTGTGAGGCCGAGAGGCCTATGCTCAGCAGTGGGTGATTACAGTCTGAAAATCATGACGATTCTTTCAGGTCTTTGGAAAGACGAGGATGACACTCAACCAAAGCCAAAACCAATAAAGCCACGAATAGAAAATGATACCACAGACAACGATAACTTCTTAGAAAGTACTGTCATTCAGCCACCAGTGGAGTTACCGGAGATACCCATACTGAATATTACAAGCTCCTCAGCGAGAACAGGTGTGACGTGCACCGAGTGGGCGGAGATGATAGATGTGTCGCTACCTGTACCGGATTTCCGAGAGAAGATAAAAGACATGGCGCACTCTTATCCGTTTGAATTGGATAATTTTCAGAAACAGGTAAAGTATAGGCACACTTCTGACACGCGAAGGAACGTAAGCCCTGTGGGTAAGTATGTGTGCGTGCGCTGTGGGTACACGCGTCAATTGTTTGCGCGGGTGCGTAGCGCGTGGCGCGGACGAATCGCAAGGCGCGACGGCATCCGATCGACACCAGGCGGGTCTCTCAGGGACGAGGTAACTGACCTCGGTGCGGGGGGTTCTTGTCCGTTCTGTATGTAATACTATTATACTATTCTGTGGTATAGGTTGATAGCTTAACTGAGACAGCGCGGGAGGAGGGTTGACGCGTCCCTCTTGCCTTTCCCTTTACATACGCTATCTCAGTTGACCGTTAGACCATCAACTGTATGTATAATATAATGCACGGTGGTGACAAAGAAAAAAAAATGTACCTATAGGTTATCGTAATTTTAGGAAGAGCAAGTTTTTCAAAATAAATTCAAATTTTTACTTCTTTTATACACATGATATTGAGGTGCGAATTGTAGCCATACATTTCCATAGAAAATATTTTTTTACATGAAGTAAAAAAAAAATAACGCGTATACATCTCAAAAACTAGAAGACTGGACAATAGTAAATTTGTTCTAAAATAACCTGCTTAATCAACCCTGAAATTCATTGCACCTAGCTACCAAAAACCCTGTAAAATTACTTGATGAGATTGTGACATTTAATATTACACTCAAGAGCAAATAAATGGGTACACTTTGTACTGAATTTCAATACCAAGTGCAAGTACCCATTTTTGCTCTTAAATTAGACCTAGTAATGAAGGGTTTTCTGTTCGCTTGCAGGCCATTTTAAAACTAGAAGAAGGCCACCATGTGTTCGTGGCCGCACACACCTCGGCCGGCAAGACTGTGGTCGCTGAATACGCCATCGCTATGTCCAGAAGGAATTGCACTAGGTAACTAAAATGAATAGAAATTTATAGAAATAGAAAGACAATAATAAACTCATGACACATAATAACACTTACGCTATAGTATAAAAAAAAAACAACAAAATATGATATGAAAAGGTCCCAACTCAGGATGTAAATAGCTGGCATGTTAACCAGCGCTGGTTCCATTACAAATGGGTTTTTATTGTAGTGAAATTTTGAGTTTAATCCATTCAAAGTCAATTGGGGAAGTATTATATGTAATGAGAATAGTGTCATAAGTAGAATTAGGAACTAGAACAGCCACATTTGCATAAGTACCAATTTACTTGATACAACACACACACACAAACACACAGTAGGTTAAAAAAAATGAATAGAAATTTATAGAACTAGAAAGACAATAATAAACTCATGACACATAATAACACTTACGCTATAGTATAAAAAAAAACAACAAAATATTATACGAAAAGGTCCCAACTCAGGATGTAAATAGCTGGCATGTTAACCAGCGCTGGTTCCGTTACAAATGGGTTTTTATTGTATTGAAATTTTGAGTTTAATCCATTCAAAGTCAATTGGGGAAGTATTATATGTAATGAGAGTAGTGTCATATGTAGTATTAGGAACTAGAACAGCCACATTTGCTTACGTACAAGAATCTGAGGCAAATTGAAGTATATTGCGCAATTGGCGCACTACCGAGATATACTGAATTCAATCGATTTAGTCAAACTTGTATGCGATTCTTGCATATGTGCAAATGAGAATAAAATGGCGAGCGTCTAATGGTTTTACAGAACTAATTCGTACAAATCTGTATATTAGGCACAGCTCCCACCGCGTGCAAGCAGCGAGTACTCTCATAATAATTCTACTCGCTTGAGCGACAAAACGAGTAGAATTACTATTAAAGTACTCGCTGCTCATCGGCGGTGGAACCAGTGCCTTATACCGTCGTCGTATTTATTGTAAAGTCGACGTCAAATATATGTTTATAATTTTTGCCTTATTACAATGTAATTAAGGTGCAAAAGTAAACATATCTTTGACGTCGACTGTACCATATCAATTTTCAGAGCAATATACACGTCACCAATCAAAGCGCTGTCCAACCAAAAGTACAACGACTTCAACAAAATGTTCGGCGAAGTTGGCCTGCTGACGGGAGATCTACAGATCAACGCGACGGCGCCCTGCCTCGTGATGACCACGGAGATACTTCGGTCCATGCTGTACTGCGGCTCTGACGTCACTCGGGACCTGGAGTTTGTCATCTTCGATGAAGTGCACTACATCAATAACGCTGAGGTAATGATCGCACCTGTTCGGTTGGGTCAGTGACCTGTAGATCAACGCGACGGCGCCCTGCCTCGTGATGACCACGGAGATCCTGCGCTCCATGCTGTACTGCGGCTCTGACGTCACTCGGGCCTGGAGTTTGTCATCTTCGATGAAGTGCACTACATCAATGACGCTGAGGTAATGTTCATACCTGTTCGGTTGGTTCAGTGACCTGTAGATCAACGTGACGGCGCCCTGCCTCGTGATGACAACAAAGATACTTCGCTCCATGCTGTACTGTGGCTCCGTTGTCACTAGAGACCTGGAGTTTGTCATCTTCGATGAAGTGCACTACATCAATAACGCCGAGGTAATGTTCATACCTGTTCGGTTGGGTCAGTGAACTGCGAATCAACGTGTCGGTAGCGTGATAACCATATGCACATAGGTGGACGCCTTTAAAATATTGAACGGACACTGACAATTGCTATAGATCATCAAAAAAGCCTTTAAAAAATGTTTTTAAATGTTTACAATGTAATTTTCTTGTTTTCAGCGCGGGCACGTATGGGAGGAGGTGCTGATATTGCTCCCAGCGCATGTGAGCATAGTGATGTTGAGCGCGACTGTACCGAACACACTTCAGTTCGCGGACTGGGTCGGGCGCACCAAAAAGCGGCGGGTGTATGTGGTGTCCACGCCAAAGCGGCCAGTACCGCTGTGTCACTATCTGTACACAGGTGAGCCCTAACGTGAGCGTGTACCGAACACTTTAGTTCACGGACGGGGTCGGACGCACCAAGCGGCGGGTGTACGTGGTGTCCACCCTCAAGCGGCCAGTACCGCTGTGATTATTTTTACATAAGGAGATATATGACTACAAAATTCGAAAATGATATATCTTCAACTGTGTAGCATTTGCAGTATTCATGTTACGGAAATTGAGATATTCAAATCTCGTGGCACTGGCTCATTTATGAGGTTAATGTGACCTGATCTGTAGCACGTAATAGAATAACTTCGTTCCCAAAAACTTCAAACTTTTATTGGGCTCGACTTAATCTTTTTCGATAATATAAATAAAAACAATATTTTTCTTAGGTTCCGGTGGTAAATCAAAGAACGAGAGATTCCTTGTATTGGACCAAGATGGTAACTTCAGACTTCGAGGGTACAACGATGCCGTCGATGCCAAAAAGGCTAGGGAGAACGATTTCAAGAAGCACTTTGGACCTAAAGGTAAATTTAAAAAGGTTTGGTTTTGAATATTTCGTAAGTATTTAATTCCACTTGAGTATGTACTCTTTTTCACAGACTTCAAAAAAAGGAGGAGGTTCTCAATTCGGTTGTATGTTCTTTTTTAGGGTTCCGTAGTAAACAAGGAACCCTTATAGTTTCGCCATGTCCGTCCGTCCGTCCGTCCGTCCGACCCCCGTTTTTCTCAGTAACCGTTAGTACTAGAAAGCTGTAATTTGGCATGAGTATACATATCAATGACGCCGACAAAACGGTAGAATAAAATCTTAAAAAAAAAATTTTTTTTCAGGGTACCTCCCCTACATGTAAAGTGGTGGTGCAATTTTTTTTTCTTCCAAACCCCATCGTGTGGGGTATCGTTGGATAGCTCTTTCAAAAATATTATAAGGTTTCTAAAAACATTTTTTGATTAAAGAATAGGTTGGCGTGATATTAAGCTTTGAAGTGATAATTTTTGTTATGGTCAAGTGTCCCCCCCCCCCTGCCAGCTAAACAATGGCTACTAGGCATGTGAAAAAAATCATGGTAGTAGTATATACAATGAATTTAAAAGGAAAACTATCACAGCTAAGTAGACATTACTAGTTAACGAGTAATAGTCGAACTTCAGAAATGTACTTTGCAAAAGCAAACCTTCGTACAATTTCCATTGATACCTTAGATAATGTTGTTAATTCTGTCAAAAACATAGTAAATATAAGTTTGCGAACTTTTTAGTCCACATAATGTATCGGGTGGACGACTACGGAACCCTACCTTGCGCGTGGCCCGACACGCACTTGGCCGGTTTTATGTCTATTACCTCAGAACTCCGTCGCATCGTTTGTAAATCGATTTTTGGATTTTTTTTCTTTATTTGAATGCATAAGCTTCGAGCGTGGTCGTATTGTTACGAAAATCCAGTTCTGATGATGGGATCCATGAGAAAATGAGGAGACTTCTCAAGAATTCAAGGGTTAATAGACTTAATAGCTGTTAACCTTAGCTTGGCTTTGTATTGAAGCCTCTTTGTTGTTTTAGGTGGAAAACAATTCATGAATCCTAAAGCTGAACAAACGATGTGGGTGGCTTTCATAGACCACTTGAGACAGAACGATAAGCTACCTGTGGTCGCCTTCACGCTGTCACGTAACAGGTTCGTTTACCTTTTCAACGCTCTGTCAACATTTATATAAGGCATGTTCCGAATCACGCTCAAAGCGCTCTAAGCGCGCTTACGATCGGACCGATTCACGCTCATAGGCGCTTACATGAGATGTCGTGACGTCACTGATGATGTCATGGACTGCGCTCACGGTGCTCACACTCCCAGGCGTAAGCACCTTGAGCCAAACGTCAAGTTGACGTTTGATATATGAACATGACATAAACACGGGTTATGAGCGTGAATCGGTCCGATCGTGAGCGCGCTCAAGCGAATACCGGTCCGAAACAAAACACTACTCACGCGGCCTTGAGCGCGCTATTTGATTTGACCTGATTTGATTTTATCTCAAAAAAGTTATCCAGCGCCCGCTCCCTGCAGTAAAAGTGTTAAATTATTTGTTATACTGGCATTCAGATGCGACCAGAACGCGGAGAATCTCATGTCTGTAGACTTGACGACGGCGCACGAGAAGGGGCACATACGCAACTTCTTCCAGAGGTGTTTACAGAGACTCAAGGAGCCGGATAGAAAACTGCCACAGGTTTGTATACACTAAAGTCCAAACTAGACAATATATATATTTTTTATACATCTACGTTGGCAAACAAGCTGATGGTCACGGTAAGCGGATACCGCAGCCTATAGACGCTCGCAACTCTCCTAGGAAGTCACGTGTCGACGTTAATGACTCTATAAAATTTGAGAATTCACTGTGTTGAAAGCAGAAGAGACAAATTTAGGTCTATCGTTCTCAACACAGTGCATCCTCGGGAGCTCTGACTACCTTGCTCACCTCCAGGAACACAACATTACATACTTGTAAAGTAAATAATGTTATTATGTCTTTGGCCTTCTGCAAGGCGGAGGTACTTCCCCAGGTGTAGTAAATTAGTTTCTATGAATTTACAGGTTCTGCGTTTACAAAGGGTGTTAGAAAACGGAATTGGAGTGCACCACAGTGGCATCTTGCCGCTGCTCAAAGAAATCGTTGAAATGTTGTTCCAATCAGGACATGTAAGTAATTACTTAAATGAATTACAACTTGCAACATATTTTACAAAAAAATACTTTACTGTGTACTGATTTTTTCAATGTATAAAAATGCATTGCTTTTGCATTTATGTCAAAACTATCCTTGCTTATTTTGAGACCTAACGGAAATAAAAAGCTAGGTACTTTTATATCTATTTACCAATAAAGTAGTTCCTTAACACTTTCGCTAACAGACTTAAATCTCGAATGCACCCCAGAAACCGATGTAGCGACTTAACTATGTGGCTGTCCACTATCTGAGAAAAGTTACGTAGCACCCGGTAGGAGAGTTACTGATGGTGAAAGTAGTACACTTCGTTGTGACCCTTAGAGACCTTTTACCTCTAAAACTTGTCTCTTTACATCACCGCTTATATTTATATTTGACCACATAGACTCTTTACATCTGCATATTATAGGATAAGTTCAGCAAATATGTGCCCAGGTATTAATCTGTTTGTTGATGTTGCTTTCTATTCGTGTCACTAAGTAATATTATTGTAATTTCTGACATGTAAAAGGGCTCTTGAGGCCTACTTGCAGAATAAATGTTTGATTTTGAAAGATTTTGAACAATTTGATATCTCAACCTCATTTACTTCTACTTTTATACCCAAATAGTAGAGTAGTTTACTTTACTTTTCAAGGTTAAAATATTGTTCGCGACGGAGACGTTCGCGATGGGTGTGAATATGCCGGCGCGAACCGTCGTGTTCGACGAGATCACCAAGTTCGACGGGCTCGAGCGACGGATCCTGGCGCCCGCCGAGTACATACAGATGGCGGGACGCGCGGGCAGGCGGGGTGTGTATCTAATGTCACCAACATCCTACCCAACATCCTTTTATGGCTGCAACAACGTAGCCAAACGCAAACCAACAGTCAAGAAACTTGCTTACACGCATTATCAGCTGTTTAAGAGCCCACATATGCACTTTGGCCAATGTTTATCGACCTAGATCTCGACATCTTTAGTGATTAAATATCTGTCCTTTCAGTATATTAATCTTGAACTATTTTCCTCCAGTCTGTTAAAAGTGAAAACACGATTAGCAAAAATTTTCTCGATACTTTTATTTTTCAAAAATACCCCTTTTTTTCGATGTTTTTGGTTGGATCTTTATAACCCTCCCATCTTTAACAATGATTTTTGGTTTAATAGTTGTTAAATGATAAGTTCTCAATCCTGATAAAAAAGATTAGCCTTATAAATGTACACGTTTAGAATAAACATAAATATTTGCGAAAAACACGCGCTGAGCTTCCGTAGAGAGCGGGATGGTTAATAGAAAACTCACGCGTGTTAGAGCGGGACTTTTGCAATGCCATCTGCGCCCTCTTAAGCTTCGGAATGTACATGATGTTTAGCAAATAAATGATGATTATGATTAACATATACGTCCGGACTGGCAAACATGAGACTGCGCTGAGCAAAGCGTTCATTCAGATTTCTTCTGTTCATCGTGGACACTATAGATATATTTGCTAAAGCAGTATCTTACAACCTTTTTAGACACAAATGCGTGACACTGTCTGCTATGTTGATTGTAGCCTTGCGTCTTTGTGAGTGCGTTAAATCGGACGTTTGTACGAATTTGTTTAGCTATATATTATCTACTGTCGTGGAAGCAGGACATGCAGTGTCAATGACTTCTTGAATGTGTTAAGATGTTCTAGTTTCGATATTTATTGTGGCCATTGTTCTCCAGGTCTTGACGACACGGGTACAGTCATAATTCTGTGCAAAGACGGCGTGCCCGACCAGGTCAAGCTCAAGGGAATGATGATGGGCATCCCACAAAAGCTATCGTCACAGTTCAGGTTAACTTACGCCATGATACTGAGTCTGCTGAGGTAAGACAAATAAAAAATAAAAAGTGGGTAATACCAAAATTAAAAATAATAATACACCAAAGGTTGTCACTCAACATATGCCACAACTGCGGGGCTAGCATAACATGCACCTCGTCTCTACTCGCGCACGAGATAGGCTACCTGTCACTGTCTGATTAATGCTGTCAAAAAGTGACATGTAGCTTATCTCGCGCGCGAGTAGATACGGAATGCATGTTGTGCTAGAGGGGCTGATGTGTCGTGACGCTGATTTTCAGGACAACCCAAAATTATATATACTAGACTTAGCCTAATTAATCTAATCTAACTGGTGATAGAGATGACACAGATGTTTATTGTTGGAGCTGATGGCTACAAATACATACAACACTTCTACCGTTGTTACTCAAGTGAAATTATATATTTGCCTGCTTTTTCCCCGCGCATAACCAAATTACATAACCAGCACCAAAAATAGTATGTTTGACGACCATCTTTGAACATTTTCTTTTCCCTGAGTCAAGGAAGTTCCGTTCCTTTTTTGGGTGGTTTGCCCTTCATGTATCTGAAGTAATTAACGATCCTAACACATGAAAAGCAATAAACCATTTGAATTGAATTAACCTACCTATTTTCGACTCAAGAGACTTGGGTTATGAACTTGGTTATATACGGAGAACGAGGCATTTTGGTCGCTTCCTACTTGACTATGTTATAACTACCTGTAATACCTTATTTAAGTATTACGCGCGTACTTGTTATTAGCTGTCGCGGAATGGTGCATCGAAACAAACCGAACTGTGATTGCGTTACAGTTTAGCGATTTGTAGAATGTTTGTTTGACTTGCTATAATAAAATTTAAAAACAAATACATATGTATGTCCTAAAAACAGCCTGTACTTTCAGAGTAGCAACAGTCTCAGTAGAAGGCATGATGCAGCGTTCTTTCCGAGAGTTCGACCAGATACTCCAATCGGACAACTATAAGAAACAACTGCAAATCGCCGAAAAGGAATACACAGAGAAGTGCAGTACACCGCTGCCTCCCCACTTGGCGCCTCTGGCCACGTTCTATGATACCGCCGCAAAGTACATCGATGTGTTGAATGATATCATGCCGATTCTGCTGAACCAGCCTAAGGTGTTGAAGGAACTGGTGCCGGGGAAGATATTGATATTTTCAGCTGGGCCTTTTATCAATCAGCTTGGGATTTACTTGAATGCTTCAGGTAATTTAGTAATTCACGTTCGCCGGTGTCTACGGTGATGGCCGTACTGCCAAACAGCAAAGTTCAAACTTGAATGGTTGCTACGGCTATAGCGGTTACCGCCGCGGTACGTGTTAAGGCTTGGTTTTATAAAGACCCGTTAGACCATCGGTAAGTTATGTCGAAAAAGTTCTGAGTTTTATATAGTCTATTCGGTGGTCTAATGCCAAATAGGCAACAATAGCACTATTTATTTCGAATGGTCACAACACAAGTCGTAGCACGAAATTTTGAATTGTAACCTAAGCGTAGCTTCTTTAAAGCTTAAAATACCCTGAGTGTTCCGTAATCAGAAATTGTCTCAGCAAGTACTGTCAAATATTTTTGCCGCATTACAATTTATATTGGGGATTATCAAAGCATTTTTTAATAGTTTGTTCGGTTATTTTGTAACTTTGTTTATTTTCAGTTTACAGTAATTTTTGTGTAGTGAAATTTTACATTATTTCTTCACACTGGAAGCTCAAACTTTCTTATTTTGACGTTTTAAGGGCCTCGACAAACGCCGTATAAAATCCTGGCGCTGAACACAGCAGTGCAGGACACCGCCCGGTACAACTTCGATATCGACGAGAGCTGGTACAGAATGCTCAGTTTCTCTGCTCTTTACAACGGAATTGGTAAACAAACTTAATTTTTGCCTACAAGGCCCTATATCACAATACTTTACAAGTGCACAAGATGTATGGTACACCAAATTGTAGAATGTATGGTACACCAAAAATTTACAAACTTGTAAAAGGTGTCCCAAAATATACGCAGGATTGGAAAGAAATAGAAAACACATTTTATTGTTATTACTGTATTTTTTTAAATTTAAATATTAACTGTGAATTGAATTGTATGAAATAGCACATAGGGCAAATGTCCACCGCGGCTTTGCTGGCACATACGAATTATTTTAATGTAATTTTCCTTCACCACTTTGCACAAATGTGGCTGAATTTCGTGAATGCAACGTTGACCTTCCACCTTTAATGCGTTAGTGGTTGTAGGCTTATTGCATAGACACTTTTAGTGTCCAGTACTTTTCAAATCTTGGGTAAATTGTGGGACCCCCTTTATACATGAAACCCCTTTGTATATGAAACCTTTCTCTTAATATGGGAAAGGTATGTATGTAGTTTTTTATATAACTGTTTAGTTCAGCATTTGTTACTGTTTTATTCCAATAACAACATTTTATAGGTACGGAGGAAAGTACAATGGAACATACTATACTCTGCATAGCACCAAAGAATATCATAGCTGTTACGAAAATGACATTAAAAATAGATTCCGCCATAATCATACAAGATTGGGAGAAACGCCAAATGCCGCGGTAAGTTAAAAGTAAATCATCACTGACGTCACGCGGGTGATCCACGGCTGTGTGTTGCACAATGTCTACGTGTGCGTCAGCGTAGGAGCTATATGTTCACATTGTCTATGTTTTCGTGTCTAAGGTTCGTATGTGTAAATGAATGAATGAGTATTCAACTTAATATCATAAGACATAAGGTACAAATCACATTGCAGATTCAAAGACGCGCCCGTAGGCTCTAGCTGTGCGACTGCAATACAGGAGCTGGCTCGAGTCTCGCACGCTGTGAAGACGGGAGCCACCAAACTGGAACACATCAACCTTACACAGTCCCTGGCCGTGTCCACGGGAGAGATACTGGATCTACTGGATAATATGGCTAAATTAATGGTAATTTCTTCATATAAAATAGTTTTGTAGTAAATTTGAAAATAGGTATAGCAATTTTAGGTGTTTTAATATGTAACCGGAATACCGAATTATATAATATTGTTTCTTGACATGAACACTAATTAATTATGCTGACATTGATTTTGTATTTGACTTATAACCATTGTATTTATATATTTGTCTAGTTTAAGATACTTTGAATGTTTTTAAATGTTGAATGTGTGAGTGTTTTGGTTACGCACTGTGAACTTGCACATGGTTTGATTACAAAATAAAATAAATAAAAATATAATCATATCAGTCAAAAGACGTCCACTGCTGAACATAGGTCTCCCCCCAAAGAGTGCCACAGTTACCAGTCCTGCGTCACCCGCATCCAGCGGACTCCCGCGACCTTCAGTCCTCCTTTTGGGGGGTCTACCCACACCGCGCCTTACAATAAGCGGTCGCCACTCGAGAACCTTTCGGCCCCAAAGGCTATCGGTTCTACGTGCAATGTTCCCCGCCAACTGCCACCTAAGTATAGCGATTCGAAGGGCTTATTTAATATGTAAGTTTTTTGAATAACGTGGTTTGTAGTATTTATAAAGTGTATATAATATATCTACGTCTACCGCCTGTAAAATTACACGACGCGCACCGTACAATTTAGGCTCGGATACAATTACATAGTAAGGAAGTATAACTAAGGGCCCGGACACATGCCCACGGCGCGGCGTCGTAAACGTGAAACGGCGCGGCACAAAGCAGCGGCGGAAAGGCTCGGTGCCGTGGCGTTTCACGTTAACGACGCCGCGCCGTGGACATATGTCCGGGCCATAAGGTCTCATCACAACTTCTCCACATTCCAGAAAGAACTAGAAGACCTAGAAAAATCCACAGACATAGCGAACTTCAAGTCAGAGTTCGCGATAGTGTACGAGCGGAAGCAGACCGAGCGAAAACGGGACAAATACAGAAAGTTACTCTCCTTCGAGAACCTAGCTTTGTACCCGGACTACCAGCGACGCCTCATGGTGCTCCGGGAACTTAGCTATATTGATGAGCACGACAGTGTGATTCTCAAAGGTAAGCTTACTTTACAAGCCAGGGTTTTTTTAAACTGTGGCCCATGGACCCCTAGGGAGTCCGTGAGATAAACGCCGGGGGTCCATGGGAAACCTACGTCAGAGTGCAATAATACTTATTGTACCTATTATTATTATCATACGGCCTTGAAAAATGGTCCAGAGTCCTGCATGCATTACGAAGCTAAATCTATATTTTCACCTAAAAATTGCTATGCAAACGAGTCCGCGGGCTCTGTAAAATTTCAAAAGGGCCCACATACGGACCCACCAGAAGTTCAACTGTCTAACAAATCCTATATTTTACGGGACAAATAAGCCGAATCATGTCTCCCTTCTTTGTAGCGTAACATATTTGAATACAACTTATTTCTTATCTCAAAAGGTCGTGTCGCCTGCGGAATGGGCACCAACGAGCTAATCATAGCGGAACTTGTGTTCCGTAATGTGTTCACGGACAAAACTCCCGCGGAAATCGCGGCGTTGCTCAGTTGCTTCGTTTTCCAAGCGAGGACGGCCGTAGAACCCGTACTCACGGACAAACTGGCTGAAGGAGTAAAGGCGATCGATCAGATAGATCAGGAACTGTCTTCTGTCGAGTCTAAGTACTTGGTGAGTGTAGTTCCAAGCCTTAAGTGTTCACGGACAAATGTGCCACTATTGCTATGATGCTTTTGTGTTGCAAGCAAGGACGGCCGTAGAACCTACTCACGGACAAACTGGCTGAAGGAGTAAAGGCGATCGACCAGATAGATCAGGAGCTGTCTTCTGTCAAGTGTAATTACAAGCCTTAAGAGTTCACGGGCAAAGGTGCCACTAGGCATTGCTATGATGCTTTTGTGTTGCAAGCAAGGACGGCCGTAGAGCCCCTACTGACGGACAAAATGCCTAAAGACGTGAAGGCTTAGCGACCACATAGATCATGGCTGTCTTCTGTCGAGTCTAAATACTAATAATTTTATTAACTGTATGAAGTCCCTCGCAATAATCACTTAGCTAAATTAAGTAATGGTTCTTGTCATTGTTTTTCCCAGGTGGGTCAATTCGAAGGGCAACAAGAGAGGCTCAACTTTGGCCTAGTTAAGGTAGTGTACGAATGGGCGCTAGAGAAACCCTTTGCTGAGATCATGGACCTCACGGATGTCCAGGAAGGCATCATTGTCCGGTGCATCCAACAGCTGCACGAGGTAAATACCTAATCTAACTTAGCCTTTTTTCCACCTTCGCCGTACTATCATAGGGTATCTAACACATCACGTTTGCACATCTCCGCTCCGCTCCGCCTTAGTGGAAAGGCAACCTAATGCCTAGGTGAAATACTCGAAATGATCTACGAGCGTCTTTCGAAGCGAACGTTCTTATAAAGACCATAGATAATGATGAGCATTTCAGCTGCATAGCTACTTCTGCTGCTGGCTATACAGTCGACGTCAAAGAAATGTTTTCATTTTTCGCCTTATTACTAAAGCACTAAAGTGGTAAACTGCATAGCTGCAAAAAATATCTAGAAGGTCGACTTTATACTAAGCGTGGGAGCCGTTTTCCCCTATTTTTCGCCTTATTACAAAAGCACTAAAGTGCATAGCTGCAAAACATATCTAGAAGGCCGACTTTACACTAAGCGTGGGAGCCGTTTTCTCCTAAAGGACTATTTTAGACTTAACGCAAAGAAATAAGTAATAGAATTAGTACTTACGAAACCAAATGTTTACCTTCTATACTTTAAGTAATAGTGTGTGTTACTGTTTTTTGTCCCAAATAAATTGAAAAAATATATAAAAAACAAATATAAACCAACATAGCCAAACCTTTGATATAAAACATTCGTCTCTTTCCTTCATAAGTGCAAGAGCGACAAATACGACGGCCTTTAACACGGTGGGGCTGATGTAAACATAATATATTAAGATTTAATTTCAACTCACGTGCTTATTTTTTTCAGCTTCTGATAGATGTGAAGGACGCAGCCGTGGTCATCGGGGACCCGAAGCTGCAAGCCAAGATGGTGGAGGCGTCGTCGGCCATCAAGCGAGACATCGTGTTTGCGGCCAGTCTTTACACCACGCAGAAAGAAACTGTTTAGTTATGTGATCAAATTTTATACTTATGAATAAAATAATAAATAAAAATACCTATATAAACGTGTTTTCATGTTACTTATTATAACATGTTATTAAAACAAATCTTTAAGTATGCGCAAGACAAGACCCCAACTGCTCAAACCCTTGTCTAACCTCAACATAACTATTGTTCAACTCTCTTACCTTGAAGGTAATAATATACATCTACTTTACATAGTGGAAGATGGCTAATGGATGCGTCGCATCGCATTGAACACTTTTAACTTATCTTTTTTTCCATGTTTTTGGAATTTAAATACTGGTATTTCTTAGTGCTGAAAGTATATTATTTAAGACCCTAGAATGTCCCACTGCTGGGCAAAGGCCTCCGTCTTGCTCTTCCACGAGTTCCAATCCCGACCAGTATCCCACCAGTCTTTCTCAAAGGCACCGAGTTCATCTAGCCATCGCTCTGTCGTGGTCTACCGCGACACCGGATTCGGTTCTGTGGGACCCAATTGAAAGTGTAGTAATATAGGATATAATAATTAGCTTTCATCCGTTGGTTTACGGTCCAACGATTACGTCTACAATATTCAACCATTGCGTCTACGCGTCTTTCATTTAACTTACGATACAATTACGATATTTTACAGTTTACACACTTGGCGCCCTTGGTGCCCCCGCACTGCTGTGCCCAGCATGATCCCAATTTCAAATTCACAAAATGAAATAAAGAAATCGGGAAAGAACTGACTAATTCAAATTTCTCAATTTCTGAACGACGTTTATTGATTTGCGTGGAATGAAACGTGATAAAAACGTCATCAATATGAATGTCAAATTTTAGTGAAAAGGAACGTCGTATTTGACTCGTTTTCTCATAAATATCTCGCTTCAATGACTTGTGTAAATTCGTTGTTGTTGAATTGTTAATGACGGAACTACAGTGGTGATTGCGCGGAAAAGTTGTGCATAAACGTGTGACAATACTCGTGTCGGTCGCGGTAGAAGGACATTCGCTGATGACACGCTAGTTTATTGTGATTTATAATGATTCAAGACGAGGAGTATGAGCTGCTGGTAACGACCCCGGAGCGGATAGAGGCTCTGGGGTTTAAGCCGCAAAAGGAGATTCTGACGAACCATGTGCTGCCCTACGCAGGGGAGTTGGATGAGGAGTCCAAGCGATTCCTGTACCAAGTGAAGACCAACTTGGCGAAGTCTGTAATGCTGCGTGAGATGAAGCCGGCCTGCGGAGTCTGGTCTTCCAGACTTATGAAGTAAGTATTATACTATGTAAGTTAGATGAGCATAATACAATTTTATTTATAATTAGGTACCTACAGTGATGAATTTAATTTATTAAACTTCATGTTTATTGTTTAGTGTTGTTTTAAATAAGGATGCTAATAATCCATCCTTTTAAATCTCTTCCATGAAACCAAGTAATTGCAGGCTACATTTAACGTTATATATTTTAACAATTCACTAAAGAAAAATTACATTATTTTTGGTAATATTTTTGTAGCAAGAATTATAAACATTATCAATATCATAGGCTGGGCATGCAATATCTCAGGAAAATACAAACACTTTCATACAAAATAGTACTGTGAGAGTGTGTTATATATTTTTTTAAATTACTCATTAAATTTAATATTCATGTGACTAATCAAAAAAATGCTCAAATTGTTTCAATCCTTTCAATAAAATGCCATTGAAAACTATTTCCTACTACTAAAATTAATTTGTTAGTTATTCATTATTTCATTCAACCTTTGGCAATGTTTGTGTCTGAAATGTTCTGGCCTGTACCCAAACTTCCTGTAAAGAACACCTGCTTACATCATAGATTTGCTGAAACAATCATTTAGCTTATAAATATGGATTATGCAATTATCCTGATGATTCAATAGCCATGATCTTTTCTTTAACCATACATATAAAATTGTTAGTTCAGCCTTGTGGAGTAAATAAAAATGTCTAAATTTTTTTTATGGTTGATAAAATTATGGTATGTACAGTAGAATCCGGATACAGCAACGGTCAAAGGACCGGCGATATTACGTCGCACCAACAGAATGTTGCACAAACCGGACTGATTTTCTTTGAAAATGTATGGTATGAATCCTAACGTCGGTGATTTAGCAGTCGTTAAAAGTGGCCAAATTTTATATGCAGAGTCGTTATAAGAGGATTCTTAAAAGCAAAATGCCTACCAAATTAAAAACAAAAGCTATGAACATCTGTCTACTTCCATGTCTCACTTATGCATGCCAAACCTGGCCTCTAACTAAAAAAGTACTGAACAAACTGAAGATATGTCAGAGAGGAATAGAGAGAAGCTATCTTGGGCTGAAACTTAGAGACAAAGTCAAAAACAAAACAATTAGAAAAATAACCAAAGCCACAGATGTAGCCAAACAAGCATTGCGACTCAAATGGAGGTGGGCAGGGCATACACAAAGAGTGACGGATGAAAGATGGACAAAGATTGTTACAAACTGGTACCCCAGAGACCATACACGACGGAAAGGAAGACCACTCTCAAGATGGAGTGACGACATTAAAAAGGTAGCAGGATGCGGCTGGACCAGAACAGCAAAAAACAGGGAAACCTGGAAAGCTTTGGAGGAGGCTTTCACCGCTCAAGGCGGTCCTTATACAGAACAAGAAGAAGAAGAATAGTGATAGTAATAGTGATAGTGATACATTGTGATTTATGAAAAAGACATTTATTTACAACACATCTATTTAAAATATATTTATAACTTAGATTGTACAAAGAAACCTGTAAAGGAAATAAAAGCTCATCTTATCTTATCTTATCTTATAAGAGGATTCTACCGTACTTTAATATTTAACATTGCGAATGAAAGGGATATGTTGAAACTGATGGATGAGAGAGTATTCTTTACACACATTACAGAGTAATAAACATAATTATATTTCGATGAAGTCCAGCTTACAGCATATTATAGTACATTGTACATTTAGGGAGGTAAGCAGGTTATTACTATCGAAAGCTAATAACGCTTACCTCCCGTGATACACACAATGTTTGAAATAAATAACTACAAAAGGCAGAAAAATCCATGTATCATACAACCACACCAATCAAAAATTGACGAACTTGACTACTTCACCTCCAGTATCACTGTGAGAGGAGCGCAACGCGCAACCAATCACAGAACAATATTCTTGCGGCGCGCGGCCAACTAGATATTTTTCAACCAATCACAGAGCAGTATTCTTGCGGCGCGCGGCCAACTAGATTTTTTTAAACCAATCAGATCACACACAAACTCATAACTCCCACGGGAGTTATAAGATTCCATAACTCCCGCGGGAGGTAAATCGGCGATAACTGCTTTATGCGCACGCGTGCAATAACACACTTTACGAGCAAGTGTGATGAAAATTAAGGCTTGTCCCAAACTAAGCTAAGCTTGTACTATGTGTACTAAGCGACAATATACATACTTACATATATATATATATATATCAGTGGCGGGGCGTCAAAAATATTCTAAGTGAAGCCGGAAATAATTTGCCTATCTTATTCTTCTTGAGCCATAGTAAAAGAACTGGAGTGGCTGAAAATAAGGCAAGCCGGTGGGAATCGTGTTGTATGGACGCTCCGCCACTGATATATATAGATAAATACTTAAATACATAAAAAACATCTAAGACCCAGGAACAAATATTTGTGTATGTCACACATAAATAAATGCCCTGACCAGGATTCGAACCTGGGATCTCCAGCTTAGTAGGCACTAGGCAGGGTCACTACCAACTAGGCTAAAGTGGTCGAATTCTATGAATTAACTATTACAAATTTAATACAAAAACCCTTCTAAGAGGTAAAAGCCTGTCCAGTATCTTCTTCCAAAACCGATGTAACTATGAGGAAATAAAAAAAAAATATTTTTCTAACATCCTAAATGCAATTCATTCAGTACCAGAAACATTTTGTGTAATGAGAAAACTCACACAGTTTTTTGTTTAAGAATACATAAACTGTTCACAATTATTTTACGTCTCACGATGTCCCTCTTCATAAGTTTATTGTCTTTGTGTGTGCTTTACGGAATCTATAAATATGATTTCAATGAACAAAGACTTTCTTGAATGGAATTTGGCAACTCTCACACTTATTTTACAAGTTTGTTTGTTTTTTTCTCTTATTTTACACTGACTGCACTAAATGTGTAGTGTGTAGTGTAACTCGGCAACGCGCGTGTGACTCCCTTGGGGTTGCAAGCGTCCATAGGCTGCGGTGACCGCTTACCATCAGGCGGGCCGCACGCTTGTTTGCCACCGACGTGGTAAAAAAAAAACTAAATTAAAAAGGTGGTCTTAGTATGGTATGCACTGAAATTGCAGTAATACTAATACAAACAAGATATGTAACATATTTATTTCTTTGTAATTTGGCTCTCGAAAATCACTAAAGATTTTGATGACAATAAAGGGTGTAATGGAGGCGAAATATTAATCGACCTAAGTTATTTCCCGAAATATCAGTTTCATCCAGGTTTTTCTTTAAAAACCCTAGTTCTCCTGGTAATGTAAATTAAATCACATTTTTCTTATTTACCATGACGAAATAATGTCTTCCAAACTAAATATAGTAATCAATGAGTATGATGTATGGTATACCTACTCAATACTTGATTTCAAGCTAATGTGGTTTTTTAAACTATAATGACTATTAGTTAAAATACCACAACTAGACTACAGTTTTAAAGTTTTTTCTTATTATTCGTATTCTAGAACTCGCAGCATATCAGTTTATCCTCATAAATATGGCGCTTGCAATAGTGCCGAAATATATAGAACTTTCAAAAACAAATATACATGCTAAATACTCGATTGTTAATAGTACCTAATCCAACACTTTTTGTGTCAAGTAATTATTTTAAATTGTCTTGGCTGATTACCATACTGGCTACTATAATTTCCATACTGCGTGAAGACAACAAGGAAACTAAAAAATCAGCATCTAATTAATATACAATTATATGTGTCTAGAAGATGTAGATATTCATGAAAGTATCGATTTTTTTATATCCATTCCATTTTAATAAATACATCTCAGCCTAAATCAAAGAAAAGGGAGATAGTAAAACCTATATGAATAATTCATGTCTTATGATATTATAGATTATTTATAGGTTAACATATATAAATGTTGGGAAATACACCATGTTATGCAATAAATGCATTATCTGTGAACTGGTTATCAATTGTAATCAAGTTGTTTTAAAATTAATACATATTACACCATAAGAAAATGACTCAAGACTATGAAATGAAAACTTGAAAAGCCTTTTTTTTACCAAATACCAAAAATAATAGCCACACTGCCAATATTTAGTATAATTTCAGTCATCATTGATGATACCTATATACTAAACTTTCACGATAATTTAAAAATATATTTAAGTTGGCTGTTCAGAAATGATTTGTTAATTAAGTATTTATCATACTGTATAGCGTTTCTGTAAATGTGTTCCTAGACTAACAGTAAGATATTTAAATAAGACCCTTTTATTTCTCTTTTCAGATACCTAAGGATATATGGCCTAAAGTTCGGAAAAGAAGATCACATCGCGCTTATAAAATTGGCCTATGAGATGGTGCTTATTCCCGACTTGGAGCCCTGCAAAATACATAAGTTTGCTACGTTGTTCATCATGCTAACAAAGTAAGAATTTCTTAATACGTATCATAGTTTTAAACCACTTCATTTGGCAAATAATGCTAATTGTTTTATCTCGTATAATAGGGAATTGATAGTAAGTAACTATGTATCCATTAAATTGAGGCACAAACTATGTTTGTACGGATATTCTATCTTTCCGATTGAGAAAGAAGAAGTAGAAGAAATACATTTATTTAACGTTCGTTTAGAAAGATTGCACAAACAGTTTTATCATACTAAGGGTGCTTGATAATTTGATAAATACTTATTGGTATAGCATAAAATAAAGCAGTATTATTTATAGCAAGCAAATTAGAAATCACCAAAGGGACGCTACCTCCGGCTTATGCGTCTTTCAATGTGTATAGATTTTGAAACTTATGCTAAAGATATAAGGCGCAAAATCATAGAAATATTTTAGAGCTGACCATATCCATATTTCTTTTCTAAAGCGCTTATAAAATTTTAGGAAAAAGCACCTGGTGTCGCCTGATGAACTAACCCTCCCATGGCGTCCCCTCTACGACGTCGGCAAGAAGATTTTTGCTAAGAGCGCCACTAGTATAGGCTTGTACCATTATCTCACGTAAGTAACCTTCTGTCTTAGGCTCTAGACAAAAATAGGATACTCGCATTTTATACCTACGGGACACAGATACGATTCGCACATGCACAGTCACAGTAATTTGAACCGTCTATATACGGTGTGTACATATATTTCATGTTTGAATTAAATTGCATCTGTTGCGAGGCGCCTCTGGTAGCTCCACTGAAATACAAACTATTGTGACAGATGGTTCAAAATTCTTTGCATCTAGCAGAATGCGTTCTGGCTCGACCCCTGTTGATGGGTATCGTACATTCTTCTCTTTAACTTCTCTGCTGATATCAGGGGAGGCTGTAGCCACTACCTATGATTAGCTAATAAAGTTTTTTTAAGTAAGTTTATCAAAAAATATGACGTTTTTTATGATGAAATTGTTGAAAACACTTCATCATGCCTACCGACATGCTGTATCATGTGACACAATACCTACCTACAATGTGTCACTAATGACTTCACTTAATTGAGAAATCTATTCATTGCTTCAATGTAACGTAATGTAGAATACGATTATCGTAACTAAACTCATTAAATTCGTAGTTAAAATCTGCCTTAATTTTACAAGTTGCCGGTAACACGATTTTGCTCGAAGTCGTGGCTAAGCTCTTAAAAGTGGGCCATTAAACAGCGAAACCCAATTTAAGAAATCCCCAATTTAAGAGCCCATTTTCACTGGTCGTTACATCCCGCACACAAAAGGCTCGTGTTTAGTTGACACTGTTTACTCGTTTACCTCTTTAACAAAAACAAGGACAGCACGAGATTTCCGCAGGGCTCTCACGACCAGTGAAATTGAGCTCTAACCAATTCATATGTATCTATACACATACAATTCATATCTATAGGCCTGACCGTCATGGCAAAGGAAGCAGTATGCTCGATATGATACGCAAATTCATATCGGGCAACGGGCTCGACGACGCCTTAAACATGTTCGGGCTTGCGTCGCTCAGAGACGAGTTGCCAACGTAATACAAGTTACATTACGGATACGCTTATGTCATTCATATTACGGTGGCACTGGCAGCGGGGTGGGGGTATTCCATCGGTCGATTGTCATTTGTTTTTTTTTTTAAATGTGATCACTCATCATCTTCACAGAAGAAACGAACCTTAGGTCTTGTTTACATTGGGTTGTAACGCGATATTGTTGGCGCTTGTCCAATGAGGGCTACCGCATATGGATTCGCCGCTAGGGGCGCTAGTGTGACGTCAGTCCTCCGAAATGTCAAATTTCATACTTTGTGGGTGGGTTACGCGGGTTTATTTCTAATTAGATTATTATGATGACTATTTTTTCAATATCTGAAATTGACAATGGCAAATATGAGTTAGACGTCAACGAATTTCAATGCTTTGCGATAATTTTATCGCCAGTAAACTTATGTCATACCTTTTTCCGTACAAAACGGGAGTGCGCTACAATACGGAATATTCGATAAAAATATTTACAGTGCGGTTTTATTGTATACAATACGATTTCAACGTGTATTTAGTTATTACGCCCATAATAACCAATAACAAACTGAGAGCTGGACTGACAGCACAGTGGCGCCAACTGGTGAGCGCAAAAACGGTAGCCCTCATTCGTCAATGTAAATAAGCCTTAACATTAACATACGATTCTTGCCTAATGGGCCGTGCCGGGGCATGGAAAAGAGCATTTTGCTAGTAAGAAAGGAATTGGAAGAATCGTAAAGTAGTTCCATTTCCAGGCATCCGATCCGACCAAAGCTGTTCGGAATTTCCACCAACGGCATCGACCAAGCCTTGGCCAACTAACTTCCTTATAAGTAGACGCTTTAAATTTCTCTAAAATCTTCTAAACTGTTCTTAACCACGCTCTTACAAAATCAAGTCGGCGAGAATCGTACTGCAACAACTTCTTCCTATGTTGTAAGCCTGGACTTGACCTTGGAATAAATATCATTCTGAGAAAGTATGACACAAGGCTTTTTAACGCAAATCTCAAAGAACCTTATTCAGGATTCGAATCCAGCAAGCAAAGCAATGTAACGATAATGCATGGGAATCTTCTGTCGCGAGGAAGATTTTTCTGTGCAATTGGTGCATTGTATTGCTAGTGGACAATGGCCTTTAGTGTTGACGATCTTCAATGTTACTCATAAAATACGTTATTTACCATTAAAACAGTCAAAATGTGATTAATTGGTTATGGGTCATACACTTCGAGAGATCCAACATTGGTATAATATAACCTTGTTATGACATTTTTGTCACATTGACTGGTTTAACGTAAGTATAAAAGTATAAAATCCCATCAGACTTCATATGTTCAAGAGGAAGTGGTGGCAGTGGTACCAATGGTGGTATTGGTGGTAGAATGCATGTGTTACTATTGTTTTAGTAATTGAAATTTAATATTACCATTTTATTTCAGATCATTGGAAGGTTCTTACATGTCCATGGTGAAATGCGCAAGGCCGTAAGTATAAGGGTTATGTTGGTATAACCCATTTTAATTTTTTATAACTTGAATGACGACTATAGTGAGCTATGAAAAAACGTGAAATAATTAATAATTCTGACCTGTTAGGAAAAACCTGTGGAAGTCTCTAATAGATACCCTCCTAGCTTTTTCCAAGTTGTGCCTTAAGTAGCCTTTGGGTCGCTTTCCATATCAGAGTTGGTATAAGAACTAGTTTTACGAAAACAACTGCCATCTGAACTTCCAACTCAGAACGAAAACAACCGAACGACGACGAATATTGACTTTATATAGACAATTTTATATCAACAAAAAATATATATTGCGAATGGGTTTGCTCAAGGGTAAAGACGGGGCTGAAGATGGACCGAGCTCACTCAGAAGATACCTATTCACTAATTCTTCTAGGTACTTCGAGCTCACCGCAACCAAAGAGATGCTAGAGGAGTTCTTGCCCCAAATCCACCCTTGGTCAACGGACACCCACATGATGGGGCAGATGACCGTATTTTTGCCTGTGGGGCTGTTCCCCCAGCATGCAGCGGTAGGCCACGAGCTGTGGTTCGACCAGATCATGGTTCTGTGGGACACTTGCTACAACTCGCCTTGTGGGATTTCGGTGAGTTTTACTAGTAAGGTAACTATGAAGTTCCTGTGATGCATCTGTGGTCGACCGTATACCGGCCTGTGGGGCCCCACGAGCTGTGGTTCGATCAAATCATGGTTTTGTGGGACACTCTGTCTCGCCTTACGGCATTTCGGTGAGTCTTACTATATTTAGACTTGCGTTTTTAGAATGGGAACTAGTAAGACATAGAATTAAAGTGCCCTAAAAAATGAGGTACCATGAAGAAATTTAGCGTTGAGAGATTCCCCAATTTTAGGGACGATAATACGACGGATTCACGTACTGGTCTCTCTCGATTACTATCAAAGTTCTAAGAACCCCAGTTTTGGTGCCGTAAATGTCAAAATAAAACAATAATTCCCTATATTTAGCGGACGCAATAGCGTCAATAGTGTTTACGTGTGCCAAACCTAACTTGTGGCTCGAATCCAATAAGCAATCTGATACTGACATACCTATTGTTTTGAATGGCCACTAAAATTATGATAGATATAATTTGTAACTAAAAATCAATTCAAATAACCTTATTACCTAAGCAAAATGATCGAAATTGTAATGACAGTTATATAAGTTTAAATCTTCTCAAATAATTCCTAAACAACAATGCATTTTACCTTTCTGCGTGTCCGGGGTATAGTAGTTATCTGTTATGTGAGGATAGTTATTTGCGTGCCTTTCGTACCCGTATGGATCTACAGATCGATTGGTTAATTAACTGGTCAGGCCGCGTTTTGTCAAGATCCATTAGATCAAATGTCCTCGTTTTGGTAACTCAGTACCAGTACTCAGTAGGTGGTATTTGACATAACTTACCGGCATAAGGGATCCTTATAAAACCGGGCCGATCCGTAATTAGTTTAATCGACATGACAATAAGGACGAAAATTAGTTCATTAAATGTTGGTTTGATCTGTTGGTCTCGCTCACGTCATCGCAATGTTGGCTTTTCGGTATGATTTTTCAATATTATGGCTATATTACTGATATGTTAATTTTTTTGTAATCAATTAAAGATACTAAATAGTTTTAGACAAATTCATATGGTTTGTTTCGATTTTTGATAAAATGATTGACTTAAGGCGCCTGTATACGCCTTCTCCATACAAACTCTGTGCAAGTTTTATTCGTCAGTTTTGGCACTCCCGCGTATATATATTTTTTGCTTGTTAATATTAGATATACGGAGAATGTCAAGCAAAAAAAAAATCAAAAAATTAAAAAAAAATAAAAAAAAAATCTTGAGATTCTAGTTAACTAAAAAATAAGCGTACTGACCAAAAATCATAAGTGTAATGCAAACACAAGCGTAGAAAAACTTGCACAAACTTTGTATGGGGAGTGCTTTTACAGGCACATTAATGACTATGTTAAAATATTTACGAAAAAGAAGAACCTCCCCTTAACTCCCTAGCTTAACGAATGAACCGATTTGAGAACGTTTTTTTTAAAGTCGAGAGTTTAGTTGCCTAAGATGGTTCTTAGCTGTTTTAGAAAGAAAGAAACATAGATTCACTGCACGAAAGACAGTTTTGTATCGGGGGTTTTTTTAATTTATTTGTTTTATTTAAGGATCTGATGACTCTTTTCTCGGGTCTGGCCAAGCGTAACCCTGGCAACGTAGACTGGAGCCCCTACGTGCCCAAGATGTTCACCAGGTTCCTCCACGCCCTGAACCTACCCGTCAACTATAAGGATATGCAGTATTCCAAGAACCATTCGCTCGGTAAGTTGGTTAATGCGCTTTGGAAATCACTATAGGTCGTCCGCTTAAATGAGACCGCGCGGAATGGCAGGGACCCGCTGCCCGCTGCTATCACTTGACGTCTCCTCTCTTACCCCTGTCCCGTGACAGGCGAGGACTCATTAAGACGGTAGATCTATAGCGCCCATCGTAACGTTATTCCGACACATGTCATACCTCGCACATAGGGTTTGCAGTCCTGGAATTATGAACCTCCGCGCCGGGACCTTCGGGTGTATGAAAACTTCCGAAGGTCCCGGGAATTTTAATACAAACCAATCTCGCTACTACAAACCATACCCGTAACTCATCTTTATTATCATCCTAAACTGGCCGATTTTGAAGATTTTTGCAACTGCAAATAATTTATCGTTATTAAAGACAGCAAATTGCAAATGGAAGAAAATCATTGCAGTTAAAATTCTTTGAACATAGCAGACTGCGATTGCATCTGAATTATTTTTATGACCAGATAATTCCTGTTGCAAACGCTGGCAACTTTCTATAACAGTATGTAACCCAACGACAGGCAAAAATTTGACGCCGTAAAATTTTGAATGAGAAATAAGGTACTACATGGATCTTTAAAATATAACTTGTGAATTTAATGTATGTACATCGCCCAAGTGGTAGATTTATAAAACTTTATGTTATTACCAAAACACATGCCATATTTTACTCCATCCATGTAAAAATATTTGCCTTTCGTTCTGTTATTACATGTCTACTGTAGTATCAAATGTAGTCAACTGTCATCAACTCCCACGGTAGTAATTTGTGAGAATATATTTTCATAGAATATATGGTAGGTAACATCAGTTTCGAACTGGCATGTGTCGTTTTCCGTAGTGTCCTCGGAAGACAACGATTTGAATGATATGATGCGAACTCTACTGCAATCTTTTACGTCCGTGCCAGGTATCATTTCAAGTATTTGTAGGTTATCATTTCTTAATTAATGATACTGTGGGGTAGCTACAAGTTTTTTCGAGTACATACAAGTCTAAATCGGTGAAATTGGATTACTTCATCGCAACATAAATTGCTTTTTCGTCTAGTTAGGTTCGTCACGCTTGCACGTGATCTTCCTAGCTCAAAGCCGCGCAGCCTCGGAGGTGCACCATAACCGACTTTAATCGTAGCGGTACGTGAAACAGGCCTGGCTTGATCCAGAACCACGACGAGGCACTATGGGTAAATGCCCAGGGCCCCATAGGGCGCCCTAACCCCTGCCAGTTCTGCCATCTAGACAGCTGCTTAGCTGCGCCCTCTATCAATTTGCTTTTTAGGTTTGAGTATCCGAAGGGTCCAAACGGAACCCTATGTCACTCACGCGTCCGTCCGTCCATCCGTCTGTCCGTCGTCTGTCACAGATTTTACAGCCAAACGGTTGGAGCTACAGTCTTTAAATTTTCACAGTATAAGCATCTTGGTCCAAAGCCATACAAATAGTCAAAACCAGCAACCCTGCCTAAATCGTTCAACTACAATCCCAAGCATCATTCCAGATACAAAAGACATGGCTTCCTGGATCGTGTGGACGATCAACCCTGACGGCCTGACGCTGAAGCACCTGCGATGCTTCGTTGGCGCGGTTGAGAGCTACCTGCACAGCGCCAATGCGGGCCGGTGGTCCTACCGGCTCAGGGATCTTCTTAGGAAGCTCGCGAGAGAGTTCTTGAACAGGTAAAACTGTAGTTAAACTCGTGGTGTTCTTTGGGGGAGGCCTATGTTCAATAGTGGACATCTTACGGCTGATATGATAATGATAATTGAACTCGCGACTCGCACATAGAATTATACACTAGCACTATACAAGAGTGTAAACAAACATATACAAACAATAGATGCAGCCCCGTCAAAATCTTTCTTGTAGTAGCCGACTTTATCGGGTTCATGCAGCTATTAAGTTTCTTTAGACAATGGTGGTAAGCACGTTTACGTTCCACTAGTTCGAGGTGGTCGCTTTATAGTTTTTATATAATTAAAGTAATTTAAATAACCTGTTTACTCTTAATTCCTCATTGAACAGCATTCTAATAGTACTTATTGATTACCAGGGTGCGTCGCGAACGCGAAACGCGCTACCAAACCAGCTGGGAGAACAAAACGCCGGACGCTTACAAACTGCGTGACGAGGACATCACAGACTTCGTGAACATCATTCTGGAGCCGACGCTCCAAGCCGTCTACAGTCGATCCGGCTCCCTGGACATCTCCATCGCTTTGCAGAACCTAGCTACTCTCCGACCAGCGATTGTCGTCCCACCTTTACTCGAAAGACTAAGGACTTCTCTGACGTCACTGACGGAGCCTCATAGAGTAACTGCAGCTATGTCAGCGGTCGCTGCAGTCGCTAGGCCTATGCTCCGAGGCGCAGATGGCGACTACCCCGAAGGCCCAACACATGTCGTCCCATTCCTAATGGCCGTTCTTCCCGGCCTAGATCCTAACGACATCAAAAAGACATTAGTGACTCTGCACTTCATCCTGATATTCAGTTGGATGGTGCCGTATATTGACTGCAGTTCCGCGCACGAATATTGGCCGGATTTGACTGAAGAGGAACGATTGACGTGCGAATCTACAGCACAGTTCGAGGACTTCGTTCTCGTGTTCCTCGATAGATTGTTCTCGATCATCGAGTCCAGCGTCATGGAGCATGTGCGCTTGGACACTAAGGACACTGACTGCGTTCGTAGCAAAACTGATGCTGTCATGGAGACAGCAATATCTTCGGCGGCGACAGCTGTACTCATGCAATGCTCGCCGAAAATATTCAAGGAGGCCTTGAAGAAGTTCAAGGCTTTCGCGAACGAGTCTACATATGAGACGAATGTATCCGGTAGCATGATCGGTGTGTTACTAAAGGTTTTCGCTCGCATCGACTCCGAGTCCACTTTGGCGGCGTTCGTGCCTGACCTATGCGAAGAGCTAAACGAATTGTTATCTACAGAAGAAGCCATACGCGATGAGAACCCTCAAAGAGACCTGTCATACAGCCTCGTGTTGCTTATGAACGCGGTGGAATGCGACGGCGTGGTCCTACTGAAATACATTCCGCAGATCATACCAGTATTGGATAAGGTTTTGAAGCTGCACGCTAAATACTCCCTGGTT
Source organism: Cenopis cana (assembly GCA_951800055.1). Taxonomy (NCBI): domain Eukaryota; kingdom Metazoa; phylum Arthropoda; class Insecta; order Lepidoptera; family Tortricidae; genus Cenopis; species Cenopis cana. The sequence goes on along the minus strand of OX637490.1, from coordinate 12,187,576 downwards.
CGAGCTTGCGAGATACTGAGCCGTATTTTCACGTCGCTGTGCTTCGTAGATCTGAAGGAATGGAGGAGTTGTCCGAAGGACTACGGTACGGCGCCTAAGGAGTGGTTGCCTATTAGGGATTGGGGGAGGGGTTGTTTGTTGAAGGATGCGGAGTTTAAGTGGCACGTGCCGAATGAGGAGGAGGCGGCGTGTGCGCAGATGCTGGTGGACAGGTGAGGTTTAATACTTGAGCTCTCTCCGTCCTCGCATGACGTGGGGCACTTTGGCCCGGACACGACTTCAAGCGGCGGCGGCGGTTTTCCTAATACATTGCGTCCCAACTAACCGCAGTGCGTTGCGCGTCTCGACCGCGCAATGAACAGATAAAACGCTTGCCACGCCAATTCGCGCAAAGTCGTGGCCGGGTCGTTAAGGTTCCCAGGTGGTCGAGATTAATCATAACTTTCCCAGCATTGTATATGATGAAAAAACCTCTGTTCTGCCGGGCTAGCACAACTGCTACATCGTCGCGACGCGAGAAGAGAAAAATGTACCCTCCTCTTTCTAATTCGTACAGTTTGAGCGTGACAGGAATAGCGGAGACGCGTGAGATAGGACTTGGCAGCAACTTGTGCTAGCCCACTTATTGCTCTTCTTCGGATTTTTTCTTCAAATCTCTAAATCTCGTTTCACCTATTCGTTTCTCTTGAGTCTTGACTAAATTATAAATTGGTTTTAACTGACTTCAAAAAATGGGGGTTATTTGCTTTGAAGATCAGATGGTTCGAAGGAATCGAAAGATTCACTTCTTAACCCTGAAATGCCATGATGACTTATTAAACGACTGCCCATAAAAAAGAGTGATGTTTTTAGGTTTCACGTTTGTATGTATGTGACTTTCTTTGTTCCCCCAGAACTTCTCAACGCCTTAACCGATTTAGTGTGAGGTATCGTTGGAATCCCTACGTCATCCCGAGTAACATAGGCGTGTTTTTAATTTTTTTATAATTTTATTTTGTCTATTAGGTATTTAAAACCGGAGCTGTCGCGCCTACGGCAGTGGCTCTCTGGCGAGCGCGAGATGTGTCGCGAGCGACGGCTGCGTTGCTTCTACGTGATAAACGCTGTGCTGTCCTGTAGCACCTTCCTGCCATCGCCTGACGAGCAGCCTGTGACCCTGTGAGTTATGACTAGTTTTATTTATTATTTATTAATGAAGCCTATAAATACAAAAACATATTACCTACCAAAAATAAAAATAATTACAGCCAAATTAAAACCTAAATTAAATATAAAAATGGCCCCCGCGGCATTGTGTCGAAGTTACTGGCAGAATTTCCTCTCTGAATAGCCAAACTAATTCGTTGGCCGAGCATGACTAGTGGTTCTGTGAGCTGTAGACCGCGGGACTGTTTTTCATTTTTAATTTCCAAAATCTGACATGCCAAGAAAGTTAACTATCGAACCTGCTCACAAAATTTCACGAGAATCGGTTGAGAAATGCGACCTGTAGAGGAGAGCAACTGGAAATCCGTACATACGAAAGCATTTTTGTCGAAGTTGAAGCGAAGACATTCGTTTCACTCAGTCTATGATCAACGGCCGCTGGGACGCGACGCGAGTATAGAAAATGTATCCTCCTCTTTCTAATTCGCATAGTTGGAGTGAGATGGGAACAGCTGAGTTGCGAACGCGAAAATCACGCATGTATCCCCAAAACGGGAAGGCCACTTGATAGAATTTCTAGCGCTGCTTCTAACAATTACTGTTGTAAAAGATGCGAAGAATATCCTGTTCAGCGTCAAATTTTGAAGGTTACTTTTATTTAAGATACCCTGTTGATTGTTACTAACAAGCTATGGATCATTTGGCCTGATTGAAAAAAAATAAAGGTTTTTTTTTTCTTCCAGCATGGAATCTCTCGTGCCAGCCACCAGCATTCCGTTCACGAACGGCGTAAAGCATACAGTGACGCTGGACGGACAGAACCTGCGCGCGGAACTGACGCGGCTGCTGCTGGACGTGCAGGCCCGCATGCTGGCTGACAAGACGGACGACACGCGCGGGCTGGAGATGCTCATACAGGTAACTCGTTCATCAAAAGGTTAGGTTTAGCTTGCTTCCATGACATGGTTATTGGTGTGAAGAAAAAAAATCAGACACTGCTTAAAATCGACTTGAATGTACTCTTAGCTTTTTGATCTTTTTGTGACCTTTTAACGGTTATACGAGTCGAAAGTAGGGTAGGGGGACTCTATTACGGAACCTCGAACCTGTTAAGCTCGGTTTTCGCAGAGTAGAAAATACCTGTTTTCGTATGTGACTAGTGAACAATGTTTGCTTTCGCATAGTCTTCTCTCAAATGTGGTGTTACGTGTGGGATACAAACGGCATAATGGAGAGTTTTTTTTGTTGGTGAATAGGTATGGGAGCGAGCGGTGGTGATGAAGGGGCTCCGCTCGGGCTCCGGGCTGGAGGCGCGGCTGCGCTCGTACGGCGCGCTGGAGCGTGCGCTGGACGGCCGCGGCGGCGTGGCCGGCGACGCGCGCGGCGCCGCCAAGCTGAGGTCGGTACTGTGCGAGAGAGCGGGGTGATGAAGGGGCCCGCTCGGGCTCCGGGCTGGAGGCGCGGCTGCGCTCGTACGGCGCGCTGGAGCGTGCGCTGGACGGCCGCGGCGGCGTGGCCGGCGACGCGCGCGGCGCCGCCAAGCTGAGGTCGGTACTGTGCGGGAGAGCGGGGTGATGAAGGGGCCCGCTCGGGCTCCGGGCTGGAGGCGCGGCTGCGCTCGTACGGCGCGCTGGAGCGTGCGCTGGACGGCCGCGGCGGCGTGGCCGGCGACGCGCGCGGCGCCGCCAAGCTGAGGTCGGTACTGTGCGGGAGAGCGGGGTGATGAAGGGGCCCGCTCGGGCTCCGGGCTGGAGGCGCGGCTGCGCTCGTACGGCGCGCTGGAGCGTGCGCTGGACGGCCGCGGCGGCGTGGCCGGCGACGCGCGCGGCGCCGCCAAGCTGAGGTCGGTACTGTGCGGGAGAGCGGGGTGATGAAGGGGCCCGCTCGGGCCCCGGGCTGGAGGCGCGGCTGCGCTCGTACGGCGCGCTGGAGCGTGCGCTGGACGGCCGCGGCGGCGTGGCCGGCGACGCGCGCGGCGCCGCCAAGCTGAGGTCGGTACTGTGCGGGAGAGCGGGGTGATGAAGGGGCCCGCTCGGGCTCCGGGCTGGAGGCGCGGCTGCGCTCGTACGGCGCGCTGGAGCGTGCGCTGGACGGCCGCGGCGGCGTGGCCGGCGACGCGCGCGGCGCCGCCAAGCTGAGGTCGGTACTGTGCGGGAGAGCGGGGTGATGAAGGGGCCCGCTCGGGCTCCGGGCTGGAGGCGCGGCTGCGCTCGTACGGCGCGCTGGAGCGTGCGCTGGACGGCCGCGGCGGCGTGGCCGGCGACGCGCGCGGCGCCGCCAAGCTGAGGTCGGTACTGTGCGGGAGAGCGGGGTGATGAAGGGGCCCGCTCGGGCCCCGGGCTGGAGGCGCGGCTGCGCTCGTACGGCGCGCTGGAGCGTGCGCTGGACGGCCGCGGCGGCGTGGCCGGCGACGCGCGCGGCGCCGCCAAGCTGAGGTCGGTACTGTGCGGGAGAGCGGGGTGATGAAGGGGCCCGCTCGGGCTCCGGGCTGGAGGCGCGGCTGCGCTCGTACGGCGCGCTGGAGCGTGCGCTGGACGGCCGCGGCGGCGTGGCCGGCGACGCGCGCGGCGCCGCCAAGCTGAGGTCGGTACTGTGCGGGAGAGCGGGGTGATGAAGGGGCCCGCTCGGGCTCCGGGCTGGAGGCGCGGCTGCGCTCGTACGGCGCGCTGGAGCGTGCGCTGGACGGCCGCGGCGGCGTGGCCGGCGACGCGCGCGGCGCCGCCAAGCTGAGGTCGGTACTGTGCGGGAGAGCGGGGTGATGAAGGGGCCCGCTCGGGCTCCGGGCTGGAGGCGTCTTACGATTACAGATCGATTATCGTTAAATATGGCGGTGGCATCTGTCATCCCAAAAAACTCAAAATTTCCCTACTATCAGATTTCAACGAACACCCCTTACGATTAAGGCAGTTTGGACCAACCCGACAAGTAGTCGCTAGCGGGCTATCGGGTATCTGAGAACCTACGCGGCTTCCGCTAGGGGGGTTACTTACTGTCCGGTTTTATCACCGTACACTTTAGTAATATTTTAAGTTATAAAAGACAGACACTCCATTACAAAACGGTGAACTATACGCATCAAGAGAAAGAGCAATCAACTATTAACTTTACTGTATCTTTACGTTACTCCAATAAACTTCTAATAACTTCAACTATATTTCACCGCACGCCAACAACTACCCGTAACTACAAGACAAGTGTACCTGCCAAGTGGCCGCTACACTTACAGTAATTATGTTAATGACCCAACAAGGTAACTGTTACCACAGGACGCTGGTCGCGGACGGGGCCAGACTGCAGGACGAGGCGCGGCTGGACCTGGTGTGCGACGCGGGCATCACGCCGTCCGCGCTGAGAGCGCTCGACGCACTCTACCAGCTGTCCATCAACACATACAGCTCGGTATGGAATTGTTATGCATCAGTTATCTGACAATACGGTATTAAACCCCTAGTCAAATCAGCAACTTTTTATTAAATGTCAAAAACGATTTGTTAATATGAAGTTTGTAGGGAAATACTGTCTTAGTGACGTCACTAAGGCAGTGTGAGTAGGTTTGTTCAAATCAGCGTCCTTTTTAAATCTTTATGCTTATAAAATCTTTCAATTAGCTAAAATAAATTAATAATTGATGTTTTTCGAGTATTTTCGTTAGATCTTTTATTAGTCAAGTAAAAAATAATTTATTTTTACCTTAGTTTAATACCCTATTGTCAGCCAATTTAACATCGTTGATCAATCGAAGCCAGTCTAGCTTTTTATAAGATTTCATTCATTCCAACGTCTCTCCCCAATAGAATGTATGTAATTTTATTTTAACTATTATAAGAATGCTCGGTCCACCAATTCATATGGAATGAATTGCCCTCTAACTAAACTTTTTTTTTTATGTTTGACTATTATAAGAATGCTGTATCCAGTTATCCACCAATTCATATGGAATGAATTGCCCTCTAACTAATCTTTTTTTAATGACGTTTATTTGCAATACCATGATTATTTGGAATACCATATATAATATTTTTAAGTACCTAATCGGGAATGTGATTTTGAAACTAAACAAACAAAAATAAGAATATTTTATTATGAGCAGCTAGAAGCTATTATAAATAGCTCTACTATTGAAAGAAAGAAAGAAAGAAAGAAAAACATTTATTCGTGGCACAAAAAACAGTACAAATATAAACATAACACCACAATACAGAACATAGTCACGAAATGGCCCCAAATCAGCATAGTGCTAGCCATTGGCGAACAGCATTGGCTATTAACGAACCGATAAAAATATCAGACTGAATTCGGATGGTTCATATCCACAACATGTTTCGACTCGCGGTCTTGATATGTGACTAGTAGCTAGTTGCTAGTGATATTTCGCTTCGCCATTTTGAATTTCCGAAAACTGAATTAACAAAAAGAATCCATATGATTATCGAACCTGCTCACAACATTTCACCACAATCAGTTGAGAAAAGCGACCCGTAGAGGAGAACATCCGGGCATACGATTGCATTTTTACCCAACTGAAACGGAGACCAAGGAGGGTCGGTCAATTATGAGAAATTATGTTCCAGGTACGAATGCTAGCTCAGCTCCGGCTGTCCTGGATGTTGTCCCACTATCCCTACTCGTACCGAGCACTGGTGCCTAAGCTGGCAGAGTTACTGCGAGAGGGCGGAGAGGGCGACGAATGGCACGACAGGCACAAAGGTACGTTTGCCGTCAAAGGTGTATTTATGTTTTCTCAAACATAACGAACACGGGAAGTGCCTAGTTTTTATCCGCCTAAATTTAAAAAGTTAAAATTCGTCCCTGTCTAGGCGTTATTATACTCCTAGGAGTATAATAATCCTACCATAACCCATTTTTTTCCGCTGTGTGTCTTTTTTAATTATCTGACAGTTTCATAGTTATTCAGTCAGACTTGAGAAATTTTGTGTTCAGCCAAGCAACCCGCTCGTTTTTCAACACAGTGCGTATGTGTGTAATTTTTTACACGACTGCCCAAAAAAAGGAGTGTAATTAATTTTACTTTTTAAAATGTCTATGGTTACGAAAATACAATTTATAAGTAATAAATTGGCGGCAATTACAGTTTATTAGTGCGTGAATTTGTTTTAATTTCAAAAACGAGTACGGTGATGAGAGGAGCCTAGATATTGATTGCACTCCGCCTAATCTGAAGGCGGAAGCGAACGCAGCAATGCAAAACCTGCTGCCCGCTAAGTCAAGAGAAAAATATAATCGAGTTTACGAGCAATTTATTCAATGGAAGACTAACAAAAATGCAAAAACATTCTCGGAAAATGTATTCTTGGCGTATTTCAGCGAGCAGTCAAAAACAAAGAAGCCGTCTACATTGTGGGCTATGTATTTGTGTTATTCCTATTAAACTACATGTTTTTTTTTATTAATTAAATTACAATTTTTCGTAAATAAATATATTTTCATTTTCAATTAATTTGCATTATTTGCTCACAATATTTGAGAAAAGCACTATATATACCTCTTCGGAAACAGGGATTGCCTAAGTCGGTCTCGCGTCAGGCCTCGGCAAGCCTCGGTCTGACAACGACCTCGTCAGGCAATCCCTTACTTTCCGAGCATCGGCAATAATGTACTATTTTGCTCATTTGATAGTAACAGAAAAAAAATCTATGTAATGAAAATTTTGCGTAATGAAACATTCTTCGATATTGAATGCGGCTTAGTAAAGGCTGGGGCGGCCCACTCTGTGATTGCGTCGCGCCGCTACAAATACACCCGTCGGGTGCCTGTTTATGCGATAGAAAGTGATGCAGCGAGTGATGTGAGTGCGATAGAAAGAGATAACCACGTTTAGGCACGTTCGGCTTACCTAACGGGGATTGTAAACGGTGGGCCTTCTGTACGTAGTACTATTACTTATTCTGTGGTAAAGGTGAGGTACCTATTATCCCAAAACATGTCCTCAAAGGGCTCTTTAAGACTGTTACAGATTTGGCATAGACATTATCCCGTCCAAAGGCATGTTCCAAATCACGCTCACAGCACTCAAAGCGCGCTTACGATCGGACCGATTCACGCTCATATGCGCTTACATGAGATGTCGTGACGTCACTGATGATGTCATGGACGGCGCTCACGGTTGAGCACTGCTCACACTCCCAGGCGTACGCACCTTAAGCCAAACGTCAAGTTGACGTTTGATATATGAACATGACAGTAAACACGGGCTATGAGCGTGAATCGGTCCGATCGTGAGTGCGCTCAAGCGAATAGCGGTTCGAAACAAAACACTACTCACGCGGCCTTGAGCGCGCTTTTTGATTTGGACCGACCGTCAGCACTGTAAGCGCTGCAAGCATTTTTAGCGTGATTCGGAACACGATTCAGGAATTCAAAATTTTACATAAATATGATACAGAATAGCAAACCCCATGTTAATATAGTTGTTTTTTCGCAGGAGCGTTGTTCATAATGCTAGGCCCGCGGACCGGACCGCTCACAGCCAAGCAAGACTGGGAGGTCGTCAAGACGCTATGGCCGGCCGTATTAAAGGCGCCGCTCAGTGAGAAACCTAGCATACTCAGGTAAATCCTTACTAACATGACAATACTTTCGTGCTGACATATATTATCATTTCCTATGTCGTACTGATTTAACTTTTATTTCACTCTGACATCATAATCAGAAACACATGCAGGGTGTCCCAGAAGTCGACGTCGTCCCTTCGAAGGCTGATAGACCAGCTCATGACTCACCAGTATAACGTAAGAGAGATATTTGAGTATTTTACTATTTTTTAAAGTAACTACCCAGGTTAGTGTGGTGTAAATCTCGAAAACTCAAGATTTTTTACTAAGGTCATGTTGCGTTATTCTGGTGAATCATGAGCTGGTCTATCAGCCTTCGAAGGGACGACGTCGACTTCTGGGACATCCTATATATTGCCTTAAACCTAGAAATAAATAGATACAACTTCTTACAAACTAAACATAACTAGGGTAAGCTGTAGGAATGATAATTCAATGTATTAAGCTCAATCCTTCAATACAAGGTAGACAATACATTTCATATTTTTCCTTTGTTTATACTACACTCTAAATATAGTGTTCAAGTTTGACAGGTAGAACACTTGAAAAAAAAATACAGCATTCAAGAGGTCAATGATTGGACCCCTCCAACGCCAACCTTACTACAGCTTACACTACTACAAGACGATTTAAGCATGTTTGAATGCAGTAGAATAAATAATTGAGATTTTTAAAAATTATCCGTGTCTCTTACTCCCTCCTTGTCGTATGATATTCTCATACCCATATGATATTGTTATACTGCTGTTGGTTCTCCTAAATAAATAAATACCGTACTAGTACCGCTTGAATTGTAATATTTTTCTCATAATTTCCTACCAGTTTTCACATGATCCTTTTATAAAAAAGAGTGCACGAAAACTTTATAGTGAGTAGGGTGCCTAAGTAAAGTAAGGAACTCTCATTTTAGACTGGAGCAAGCGTTCAGCGAGACTCTCCACCGCCACTTCCCCACGGTGAACACCCGTCTGGTGATGTCTCAGTCAGCCATAGATGCTGCCAAGCGGTTCTTCTCAGAAGCCGAGCTGTCAGAACCTACGTTAGCCGAGCTACTGGCCAACGCCGAGGCTAGGGAGCTTGCGCACTCGGACAAGATTGAGAAGATTTACACGGAGCTTATTGATGAGTTAGTCGACGTTGCTGAGACGCCTAATATGTGAGTATAGATAGTCTCTATCGGCAGTAGAAGTTGACAGTTCTTCTCACAAGCCCAACTATCAGCACCCAGCGCCGCCGCGCCGGTAATATCAGAATTCGCCGGCAATTTCCTATAGAAATCCCTTTGAATTCGCGACACCCCGCAGCGATGGGCTGGGCAGTCTATTATCGCGAAAGTACGTTCTATGCGTGCATGTTTGAGAAATAGTACATTACTGCAGACGCCGTGAAAGAAGCTTCGTATCACTATCCGGCCTCGCTACGGTCGGCCGTCTATACCTACTCACCCGGCAAGCCCTTTTCACGGCCAGGCATGTATAGTGCTTTTCTCGAACATATGCAATGAAATATAAAAAAATACACTTCTCAAAAAACAATAATTCAAAATTCCAATGAGAAATGTCATTGGAGCGACAGAGAGAAAAAAATACGAAAGTGCTTTCGCGGTCGCAGCCCTGTTCATGAACACAGACGCCATGTTTACATTAAAATAAAATAAAAGTCACTTCCCGGCCTTCAATTTTGTATGAAATTCCTTTACAGTTCTCTCGCGTTCTGGCCGCGTTGCAATGTCCAAACACGCCGGCTGTGAGTTTCATAATTTCAAATTTTCCAGCCAATGGCGTCGTCTAGAGCTAGCCATGCAAATGCTGACCTACTGTCCATCAGTTCAAACCCCGTACACCCCGCGCGCGGTCCGCCTCGCGCTGCACTCGCTCCTGCACGACGACATCGCCGTGCGCCGCACCGCGCAGAGGTTCGTGCACTTCGCGCTGCAGCAGAGGAAGAAGGAGTTGAAGAAGATTAAGGTTAACCCGTACGAGCTCGCGGGGGTGGAGAGGCCGGAGAAGATTGTGCCAGGTGACTATTATTATTATTTACTTTATTTCAGACTCATGGTTGGTTGGAATTTGATAATGCGTAGGTATTACAGTTTCGAAATGTTTTCTTGCGGAACTACACATTGTACATAATTCCTTTTTATTTTCCTCGTCTTATTCTTTGTTTTTGTGTTGTTTTATATGTATAAATACTTAGATTTCATTATCTTAAGTCGGTTAAGTATTATCATTGTAATAAGCATATTTTTGGGAGAAAATGACTGACTGTCGAGGTTCTTTCGGCGTTTCTTCCCGGCAGTGGCCTCTGTGAAACGCTAGTAGGGTTTGACTTGTAAAAGTGCCTTTGCTGCCTACTTATAGAATAATAGTAGATTGTGTCACAAGGGAGCAAAATGCCATATTTACGGCGTGGGCGTACATTGAATCCTGAACGAAGCGAAGGATTCTACAATAGAATCCCGAGCGTAGTGAGGGATTCTAAAATAGAATCCTGAGCGTAGTGAGGGATTCAAGTATAAACGCCCAAGGTGGAAATAATTTTGCTTCCATGTGACACATACTGCTTTTCACATCACCTATTGAGGATAATGAAAGATCTGAAGTGCTACCGGTAACATATTTATAGATGCTCTAATATTATATCAAATTTGAAAACCTTTTCCCTGAATTAGTCGAAATAGAGTATATTGACGATATAAGCAAAAAACATTTTTTTTCAACTTGAAATTAAAAATAAGTGTAAAATTTGAAATCCTTATCCCCGAATTAGTCGAAATCGAGTATAATGACAAATTTACGCAAAAAAAAAAAATTTTTCAGCTCAAAATTAAAAATAAATGTAAAATTTGAAATCCTTATCCCCGAATTAGTCGAAATCGAGTATAATGACCATTTTTTGCAAAAAAAATTTTTTCAGCTTATAATTTAAAAAAAGTGTAAAATTTGAAATCCTTATCCCCAAATTAGTCGAAATCGAGTATAATGACCATTTTTCGCAAAAAGTAATTTTTCAACTTAAAATTAAAAAAAAGTGTAAAATTTGAAATCCTTATCCCCAAATTAGTTGAAACCGAGTATAATGAAAATTTGTCACAAAAATGTATTTTCCAACTTAAAATTAAAAATAAGTGTACAATTTGAAATCCTTATCCCCGAATTAGTCGTAATCGAGTATAATGATGATTTTTCATATTTTTTTTACTTAAAATTCAAAATAAGTATAAAAATGAAATCCTCATCCCCGAAATAGTCGAAATCGAGTATAATGACAATTTTTCATAAAAAAATTTTTTACTTATAATTAAAAAAAAAAATTTTCGCAATCAAAGACATTGAGCTGACGTTTCGTATCGACTGAATTTGATTTTCAGTGATACTAGAATTTTGTTGGTTTTGTATGATGCTTCAAATTTAAATTATTTCATTATATATTATTAAATATTTTATACTGGCAACGGAAATATCCTTGAACAGAAAAGTGCCACTTTGATCCCTCCTAGCAGGGAAGAAAAAGCCCTTATCCGAATAGGTGATGTGAAAAGTTCATTTTATTCATTTTAGCTGTAGTCCAAAAGCAACTGTTGCCTGTTAGAAAGACAGACATATCTATGTTAGTTTATCTTAACCCTAATACATTTAAAACTTTTTTTTACTATGGTATCCACCAAGCGGTCGCTCAAACCGCGGGGTTATGTCTGAAACAGTCCAAACATTGTCATGTAAATAAGGAACCGAGCGGGAATCACCCAACGTGCCCGTATACCTTTATCTTGGCCACTTCTAGATTTATGGTGACTACATAAGGATTCTATGACAAAAAATCGACCAGTGGCTGACATATGAAACGCGCGGCGCGCTCATACGAAGGAGCGTCTTCGGCGCCCTTCACACTATAAGGTCTACCGCGCTCATATAAAAAGGCATCTTAAACCTCGGTCGTTTGATCGCCAAGCACTCCGCTGCGGTAATAAAGCGTTACCTGCGTTAAAATTGACGCAGACTATATGGTGACGCGTACCGCAGCGGTGTGGGTGGCGATCTTTAGGCTGCCTACATCTTAGTGACCTTTCAGCCGAGAGCCCTGGTCGGTGCGCAGTGCGGCCGGTCGCAAACATTCAAGAACGTTCGTTTTACTTAGGTACCCGCTAGGTGACTCGCTAGGCTCTAGGCGCCTAGCAAGCCGCACAGGCGGAAGTCGCCTAAGTGGACGATAGACTAGCGATACTAATTTAATTATAAGTTTTTAATTTGTATGCCTATCGGCGAAACATAGCGTTCATTATTATCTATGTACCAACACTGTTACCTATGGTTACGAATAAATTATTATGAATTATGAATTATTATGATACGGCACGCTTTCTTATAACTTATTATCATTGACCAGGTTATCGAAAGGACCTGGAATGGGCGATGTGGTCCGGTGAGAGGGTGCCCGCGACCGACGAGGAGTGGGACCGGCCGTGGCTCAGGAACCCTAACTACGGATTCTACTGCTGGCCCAACGAACTGGAGGTACCAATACATTAGGGTGACACCACCAATAATGGACACTTCAACCCTTATTCAAAGTACATGCGGTTTTAAATTGATTGTTCTATAAAAAAATTAATGACTCATATTTTCTTTTACATAAGAGTTAATGTACATCATTGGGCCTTGTCCGTTACTGGTGGTGTCACCCTACATCCTGTTAATCAAATCGTCTGTCAAGAATAACCTAGTATGGTTGACGAAATATTATCTGCCCCGATTCGCCATACAAGTTGTTCGACGAATATGTGTAAATTATATTTCGTCAGTTATAACCAAGTAGAATTCGACACAAAAAAGGTTGTATTCGCAAAGCATGATGTAGTTCTATTTTATTAAGACTGCGTCGTGCAGGGTAAATTATCAGCGCCTGTCAATTTTCTATTTTTTTAAATTATTTTCCCCAGTAACTCACACATACATATTTCACACACACTACTTCATTTTGTTGGCCCGGGTCATTGACTTACATTTTTTTTAATATGTATTTTCAGTTGTGTATTTCAGAGTTAAAAACTCCTTAGAGAAATCGAAATTGTCATAACTTGTCACTGTACAATGACAATGCTCTGTCAATTTCTTTAAGGAATACAAAGTTTTGATTTACAATATTTGATGATTTATTAAGGCATGACAAAAATGTAAAAATAAAAGTCAAGTTCTGATCTGTCACCAAAACCTTACTTCTGAAAATTGGGATTTGATTTTAGTAAAACGCTCCTAATTATTCATATACAAATAGATTAAAATACCTATATTTAAGTGTATCAATGCCATGGCTTAAGCTGTTATGTTGTTAAATTATATTTAATTGAATAAATGGTGAATAAAACTTAAGAATGTGTAATCCTTCTGCAGGCAGGGTCACTACCAACTAAGCTAAAGCGGATTTTATAGGTAATGCGAGTTTTAAGCGAAGATGCGGTTGTTTTATTTCGATATATATTATGTAATGAAACTTAATGAAATTTAATGGCAGTATTTTGAAATAAGTTTGTTAAGTATTCTTAAAACCTAATGATAATGAAATAAGTAGGACAAATATGATCAAGTAGGATTTAGTAAATCATTGTCACTATCTGTAATTGGAACTTGGCCGGCCGGACGCGCTATCGTGTGCATGGTTGAATGTACGAGTCCATAGTTATGTTATGACAAATTAGCTCTCATGTTCCTTCTTATACGAACGATAATTAAATAGAATAATTAGTGGAGTAAATTTTACTGAACTTTTAACACTACTTGGACAATGGTTGCGTATAGCTAAATCCATGTACATGCTGCATACATGCTGTAATGTAACAGTTATAATACTTATAATATACGCAATTGAAATTGCAATCTTACTATTATTTACTACGTTTACGTAACGTCCAAACAATTATTGCGACGTACTTTTTTTGTTTTTTCAACCTGATTGTGGCCTTATAGGTCGGGCCCAATAAATCGATAGGAGTGCGCGGTTGGAAAGTGGCCTGGGGAAAATCGAGGGGAAACCTCCGACATGACCACGCGGGAGGTTTAAACACTGGGATACTCTAAGAGTTTGCGCTCCAGTGAGATTGATTACGCGGCTTCTACCGAATCTGAGTTGTGAGTGGAATCGAGCTACTTACTGGGAGTTTTGTCGCTGGTTCACTAAACTCTACTAGGCCCGACCAGTACCCTTACCATGTGTTTACAATGTTTGCATTACCGTACTCGCTAGCGACTGCGTAAACGATTTAGTATGGACACAAGTACAGCGCCTCTGGCGGTTACGGCATAGAACTAAGAATCGCCATACTAAATCGTTTACGCAGTCGCTAGCGAGTACGGTAATGCAAACATTACAAACTCATGGTAAAGGTACTGGGTCGGACTGACTCTACCCGGTGTGACGTACTTACGTATATCCAAAGACTACAATGTATATACTAAAGTACGTATATCCGTATATCCAAAATCAAAGCAGTGAACCAAATAATTTCAAACCATAAAAAACAATCAAATAGAAATTAGAAACCGTACTTACAGACCTGCAGAAATAAGTAGGACTACATACATATATTTTGTATAAGACTCAGATTATACGTCGTCGTTAGAGATATAACTAAGATAAAAAAAAAACACATTTATATTTTCATTCTATAATTAGTATGACCATGCGGCTTCGACAGTACAATCTTCTGCTGCTTATTACTTTCTTTGTTGTATGACACTGCAGATTGATAATCCACGATTCCTGAAGTTATATCACGACATCTGAGATATATTTAGCCATTAAATGTATTCCTATTTGACGAGAAAGCGTGAATATCCACACAAATTTCAATAAGTATTCCAATCCAATCAATCCAATCAGTGGGTTCTTCAATGCTGAGGATCGTGACCGCTATGTCTCTGGCGGGGAGTGCAGATGGCTCGCCAGTGGTTCCGATGATGCGCTGCATGCAGCGCCTGTTGTTCTCGGAGTCCGGCGAATTTGGAGATTTTTTCAATCCACCTGGCTGGCCCGAGCTCGTCTATCCTCCATCTTTCCCGTCATCATGATGTACTCGAGGATACAACGAGGGTACGTCGAGGACGACGCGCGATATGTCCAAAAAATGGCAGTAGATAAGTATGCGTTGTTGGCAAACTGTCGAGAGGCGTGTGTGTATGCGTATTTGGTGTTCGATATCAACATTAGATACGTAAAATTATTGAAATATAAAGAAAGAAAAATGTACACAAATTTTCATTTGAAGTAAGTGACAAATGTCATTACGTTATAAAGATGTTCCGTCAGGGTGACCATTCATTGAAATTAATTTCCATTGTAATGAAACGCATCGGCAACCTTTTTGCGTCTAGAATGCGTTTTCGGGAAGGAAAACATTATAATTTGAACGCATAAGTAAACTTTCGGGACCAAACACTGTATGTTCTCTAAAAAATAAAAGGCTAATACCAAAAATTCCATGTTAAAAGGTTCTTAAAACGCCACACGTCAATATTTATTTACCCTACTTCAATTAATACAATCTTTGTGTGTGGTATACATATTGTATTCGTATACGGGCAAAATGTCAAAAACAGAGCTGTCAAAGCGAAAAAAGGAGCATGCGTCTGCTCTCACCGAGGGCCAATGCCCATCTGTCGATTTTTCCAAAGTATGGTGGCAGGGAAAATGTATGGAAAAGTCACTAAAGTTTAGATTTACGTTTGAAATTCTCATTGGTCTTTGCGAGGAAAAATGTGAAAAGTGTGATAACTTATAGTGAATACTTTTGAGATTTGTTTGAGTGTGATTTTGAAACGAAATAATAGATTTTTCAATTCAATTTTGCCTAAACGCCGACACGCGTTCTTCTCATTTTTAGTGCAACTTTACGGTATTGTATTTATTAAAGTGTAATTTATTATAGATTACTAATAGTGATAACTTGTAAACACACTCTTTGTGATAATAATTACATATATTTTATATATTTTTGTAGAGAATCGTGACCTCCACAGATTGAGAGGTGAAGGCTGTTTTTGCTAAATATGCTCGGCGCCCTCTTAATATGTTATACAAGCCAGTTAGGGTAGTGTGAATCTTTGAGTCCAAATTTGCAACTTTAGAACTTTTTACACTTAATGTTCTAAAACTCATAAACTGTGCATTTTTCCCCGACAACATGTAGACATGTTTTCTGGAAGAGATCGCTCTTTAGCGATAAGACCGCCTGCTGTTTACCTCTACTTTAAGCCTAATGTCCTGTACTGTGTTCTTTTTGAGGTGTGCAATAAAGAGTATTTGTATTGTATTGTATGTTTTTATCTTATATCTTTAAACGAGCAATTCTTGTATATTTATTTATTTATTTCGGGGATCTCGGAAACGGCTCTAACGATTTTGATGAAATTTGCTATGTGGGGGGTTTCGGGGGCGAGCAATCGATCTAGATAGGTCTCATGCCCGGGAAAACTCCAAGCAAAGCTCGGTCGCCCAGATATTGGTTAATTAAGTTTGCAACTCTCGAAGGATTAAAGTTAATCCTTTCGTCTTTGAACTGTAGGTAGCTGCGCCTGCTTCACAACAACGCTTCTCCAGCGACATCCCCCCTTCAGAGATGGAGGAAGGCGAGCGCCACATCCACGACTTTTTCATGGACGACGCCAACGTGGACAAACTGGTGTCCTTCCTCACCGTCGAGGAGAAGAAGGGCAAGGACAAGTTCAGCGGCGTGAAGTTCGCCATGTTCAAGGTCAGACATCATTCATCACACTCAATTATACTAGTGGCTCTGTGAGCTGTAAACCTCGTGAGTGTTTTTTTTTAATTTCCAAAAACTATGTTAGATATCGAACCTGCTTACAAAATTTCACGAGAATCGGTTGCGAAACGCTGTAGAGAAGGACAAACCATTGTTTTTTTTTAATTTACTCGACATACATATTCTATGTAATCAAACAACCTGCTCACAATACTTCACGAGAACCGGTTGTGAAATGCGACCCTTAGAGGAGAATAAATCTAAATTCGGCCGGAGAAACACAAAATCATTGATTAAAAAATTGTTTTATTAGATTGCATTGATATTTCGTCTTGATTCCCCCATTTTTAACAAAAGCACTATATTAGCCTCGGCTGGAATGGCAATTGCAGGCTTCGTATTATAATTAAACGGACTCGCAAGATCGTCCGTTGAAATAAATGCTGACACTTAAATTGACATAACATTACGGGTCTCACGAACATTCTTATTTCTTCACAGTCGCTGTTCGCCCAATTCGGCTCAGTGATCACCGAGAAGTTTCTAGTCCATGCGCGCCGCTGCGCCGCCGACTCACAAGAGGCGCCTCAGCGCTTCGCGTCCGAAATAGCCGCTGCGGCACTTAGAGCTCCGAGATACTGGCGCCGAGAGCAAACTCTGATGATATATGATAGTGTCCTTGAAGTCTATAAATCAGGTACGCCGCGATTACCTGTTGGTCGCTGCGACTTGCAGGTAGCGCCTCGCTTTGACTACTGTAGTAACGACAAATGAAGTGCCCCACTGCTTTGCGTTTGAAATAGCCGCTGCGGCACTTAGAGCTCCGAGATACTGGCGCCGGGAGCAAACTCTGATGATATATGATAGTGTCCTTGAAGTCTATAAACCAGGTACGCCGCGATTACCTATTGGTCACTGCGACTTGCAGGTAGCGCCTCGCTTTGACTACTGTAGTAACGACAAATGAAGTGCCCCAATGCTTTGCGTTCGAAATAGCCGCTGCGGCACTTAGAGCTCCGAGATACTGGCGTCGGGAGCAAACTCTGATGATATATGATAGTGTGCTTGAAGTCTATAAATCAGGTACGTCTCGATTACCTGTTGGTCGCTGCGACTTGCAGGTAGCGCCTCGCTTTGACTCCTGTAGTAACGACAAATGAGGTGCCTCAATGCTTCTCGTTCGAAATAGCCGCTGCAGCACTGAGAGCTCCGAAATACTGGCGCCGGCAGCAAACTTTGAAGATATATGTTAGTGTCCTTGAAGTCTATAAATCAGGTACGTCTCGATTACCTGTTGGTCGCTGCGACTTGCAGGTAGCGCCTCGCTTTGACAAATAAGGTGCCCCAATGCTTCACGTCCGAAATAGAGCTCCGAGATACTGGCGCCAGCAGAAAACTCTGACAATATTCTCGGCGTCCAATGCGATATCAACCTACTCGCATTTCTATAGAGTTCAATTTCTCGTTTGACATTCCATTCCCAAGCCCTGGCGTGTGAATGACAGCGTTTGTGTTTGATAGAGCGTTGAAAAAGCTAAGCGGTGTTCGTTACGGTTTCATACATTTTGGCGCGCAGCGCAGCGTCCCGCTTGCGTCGCGCAAGCGGTGGGACCAAGCCTTAATTTGTCTGTAATCGTAAAGGCCTCGCCACATTGAGCGCGGTAGCGGGGCGGGCGCAGTTTGAGCGCGGGCCCGCGCTGATCTAAATGCACGGTACGCTATGAGCTATGTCACACCGGCCAGCTACCGCGCAGTTCGTGCTCAATGTGGCGAGGCTTTAAGTTTATGCTACCAACTGACTTCAACCGTTCACAGGCCTAACCACCGTAACCCCGGAGACTATGGAGGACTGGGGCACGAGCCTGGCCTCCGGCGTGGTGAAGCTGGAGCCTACGCGCGGCAGCGGCGTGCTGGCGCGGCTGCTGGAGCTGTGCGCGCCGCCCGCCAGCCCCACGCAGGACCCCGACCAGCACACGTCGTTCGTCGTGTGCGCGCGGCTGTATGCGCTGCAGGTGTGTGTGTGTGTATACCTGTAGTTACACTAGAGGCCGGAGCTACGCGCGGCAGCGGCGTGCTGGCGCGGCTGCTGGAGCTGTGCGCGCCGCCCGCCAGCCCCACGCAGGACCCCGACCAGCACACGTCGTTCGTCGTGTGCGCGCGGCTGTATGCGCTGCAGGTGTGTGTGTGTGTATACCTGTAGTTACACTAGAGGCCGGAGCTACGCGCGGCAGCGGCGTGCTGGCGCGGCTGCTGGAGCTGTGCGCGCCGCCCGCCAGCCCCACGCAGGACCCCGACCAGCACACGTCGTTCGTCGTGTGCGCGCGGCTGTATGCGCTGCAGGTGTGTGTGTATACCTGTAGTTACACTAGAATGTCACTGCCACAGAATAAGTAATAGTACTACTTACAGAAGTCCCACCGTTAAAGCAAAATATGGTGGTTCTATACTGTGCGTGTGCCATCATTAAAAAAAACCGGCCAAGTGCGTGTCGGGCCACGCGCAATGTAGGGTTCCGTAGTCGTCCACCCGTTACATTATGTGGACTAAAAAGTTCGCAAACTTATATTTACTATGTTTTTGACATAATTAATAACATTATCTAAGGTATCAATGGAAATTGTGCGGATCTGAAGTTCGACTATTACTCGAACTAGTAATGTCTACTTAGCTGTGATAGTTTTCCTTTTAAATTCATCGTATATACTACTACCGTGATTTTTTTCACATGCCTAGTAGCCACCGTTTAACTGGCAGGGGGGGGGCACTTGACCATAACAAAAATTATCACTTCAAAGCTTAATATCACGCTAACCCATTATTTATTATTATTATTATTATTTATTTGGAGAACCAACAGCTTACAATTATACAATAATGATAAAGATAGGACACAAAAAAGCCAATTACAGGTTCCCACCGTTAACTACAAAGTAAATATAAATTTGTGACAACACTTCATTTAACGTATTGCTATAATCTAAATTTAATGTATTTAATCAAAAAATTATTTTAGACACCTTATAATATTTTTAAAAGAGCTATCCAACGATACCCAACACGATGGGGTTTGGCAGAAAAAAAAATTGCACCACCACTTTACAAGTAGGGGAGGTACCCTAAAAAAAAATTTTTTAAAGATTTTATTCTACCGTTTTGTCGGCGTCATTGATATGTATACTCATGCCAAATTACAGCTTTCTAGCACTAAGCACTAACGGTTACTGAGAAAAACGGGGGTCGGACGGACGGACATGGCGAAACTATAAGGGTTCCTTGTTTACTACGGAACCCTAAAAATGGCGTATAATGAATTATTCTTATTCGCCCATACCATATTTGTTGGAGTTGGAGGGCCGCTAGCGGTGAGCTAGGTTCGTCCCTAATTTTTGCCCTTTATTGTCGTCTATTGGTAGTCGGTCCCATAGAGACATTTGATCGTCTAAAACTGGTTCGAACGTACCATAAAAAAATTAGAAGCGATGTCATTTTTTTTAATCATTATTATAAAATGTGTACAGGGCGCTCTGGGCTCACTCAGATGGCAGACGGCTCCGCTCGGTTTCGAGTTGCTCGACAGACTAGAAGCCGCCAACTTCATACAGCACCCGTACCAGAATGTGCGAGAGACCGTTGGCAGGTGAGATCAGTTGTTTGTGACTGTTTTTTTTAAATATTTGATATCACATTTATACATGTCTCGAATTCGCGGCCAGGCCAAATTTGTTGGCGTTTTTAAGATTTTTAAATGTGCTTTGATAGGTTTGCATTGAACATTTATTACATAAAAACGCCTTTGAATTATCTAATAACACACTGGCCATTAAGAACGTACTGCGTTGCTGCAGTTTCTGTATAACAAACTATGAAAATGGATTTTATTTTCTCGCAGTAGTCGTGAAAAGCACTATGTTAAGCCTCGGCCGAAAGCGCAATAGATGGACTCTTACTTTCGCGAACTAACTCGTCCATCTATTGCTTACTTTCTAGCCTCTACAACAATGTACTATAGTCTACCCCACCTTTTATTGCCAGCATCCTGATGACGATCTTCGACACGGAGCTGGTGTTCGGCGGCGGCGCGCCGCGCTTCGCCGCCTTCCTCGCCGCCGTGCGCCCGCGCCTCGACCCGCTCTATGACGAGAACGGCGACATCGGTGAGTAGACTGCATATGCTGGCTCGACACGTTGGGCCAACGGACCGACCTACTGGCAAAAGCTCAAAGCGCGCTTACGATCGGACCAATTCACGCTCATATGCGCTTACATGAGATGTCGTGACATCACTGATGATGTCATGGACGGCGCTCACGGTGCTCACAATCCCAGGAGTAAGCACCTTGAGCCAAACGTCAAGGTGACGTTTGATATATGAACATGACAGTAAACACGGGCTATGAGCGTGAATCGGTCCGATCGATAAGTATGTGTTCGTGCGCTGTACACGCGTCAATTGTTTGCGCGGGTGCGTAGCGCGTGGCGCAGTCGAATCGCGAGGCGCGACGACACCCGATCGTAACCAGGCGGGTCTCTCAGGGACGAGGTAACTGACCTCGGTGTGCGGGGTTCGTGTCCGTTCTGTATGTAATACTATTATACTATTCTGTGACAATAGTGTCCCTTGTGTTGTAGTGATAAAGACGGCGGCGTCGATGGCCGCGATGGCGGGGCTGAGCCGCGGGGAGCGCGCGCGCACGCCGTCTCCCGCGCGCGCGCCGCGCCTCGACGGCGCGCCCGACGTGCCTGTCGCGTGCGCGCGCCTCGATCCCATAGACGACACGACGCAGGTACCATACAGTAACAGAGCGCGCGCCTTAAAACTGAAGAATTGCTTGCCTCGTATTACTAGACGCCCTCGCTTATGCTCGGTCGTCCATAACGCTTTCGGTGGGCAATCTTTTCCTTCCCAGCCTTTGCAGTAACGTTAGCATACTATATCCTTTTCATTTAATATTTCAATTATTCGAACAACAGGAAAACGAGAACGTGAACGATCCAGGCGGGCCATCAGAGAAAGCCCGAGGCGAGCGACTCGATAAGACTCTGTCGACGAGGCTGGACACAGCGCTGCGACTCGGCGGTGACAGCGTCGCGCCCGAATACCGCGACCACGCGCGTGCCATCAACTTGCTCACCACAGGTAGTCAGCTAGCCATATGGCCGTTAAAATCGGTAGCAATCTGGCTATCTTTCTCGACATCTTAAACTTTTTTTTTATTAGGCTGAGATTATCATATTTTCTGCTTCTGCCTAAAGTTCTTAGGGTGCTAAAGTATTACAGTCTAAGAAGTATAGTGTACAACTGTACACTTCAAAACATGGGTATCTAGCATATAGTGCTTGTGCTATCTTTGTTTTTGTTAAGGGAACGCGACTTCTCTGCATTAGAACCTAGGCTTTGCGGACCTATAAATGTTACTTACCGTCCCACATTTTTCTCTACATTGATTTTTTTTGTATATTTATTTTGTGATTCGAATATTTTTACTTGCAGTACTCCGCGGCTGCATGGGCATGATAGTCCGCGGCGTGCACGGCGCCATACAGTCCCAGTACACTCTAGTGGGCACGGCGTGCGCTCTCGCGGCGCGCGGGCCGTCAGTGCCGCACGACGAGCTGGCGCGCGCCGCCGACGGCTTCCTCGCGTCCGTCGCGCTCGCGGCCAACGACTCCGCGGCCTTCAACACGGCGCTCGACACTATAGAGACCGTGGCGGCCGGCAGGTGCGTCACTACACGACCGGTACACTCTAGTGGGCACGGCGTGCGCTCTCGCGGCGCGCGGGCCGTCAGTGCCGCACGACGAGCTGGCGCGCGCCGCCGACGGCTTCCTCGCGTCCGTCGCGCTCGCGGCCAACGACTCCGCGGCCTTCAACACGGCGCTCGACACTATAGAGACCGTGGCGGCCGGCAGGTGCGTCACTACACGACCGGTACACTCTAGTGGGCACGGCGTGCGCTCTCGCGGCGCGCGGGCCGTCAGTGCCGCACGACGAGCTGGCGCGCGCCGCCGACGGCTTCCTCGCGTCCGTCGCGCTCGCGGCCAACGACTCCGCGGCCTTCAACACGGCGCTCGACACTATAGAGACCGTGGCGGCCGGCAGGTGCGTCACTACAAGACCGGTACACTCTAGTGGGCACGGCGTGCGCTCTCGCGGCGCGCGGGCCGTCAGTGCCGCACGACGAGCTGGCGCGCGCCGCCGACGGCTTCCTCGCGTCCGTCGCGCTCGCGGCCAACGACTCCGCGGCCTTCAACACGGCGCTCGACACTATAGAGACCGTGGCGGCCGGCAGGTGCGTCACTACACGACCGGTACACTCTAGTGGGCACGGCGTGCGCTCTCGCGGCGCGCGGGCCGTCAGTGCCGCACGACGAGCTGGCGCGCGCCGCCGACGGCTTCCTCGCGTCCGTCGCGCTCGCGGCCAACGACTCCGCGGCCTTCAACACGGCGCTCGACACTATAGAGACCGTGGCGGCCGGCAGGTGCGTCACTACACGACCGGTACACTCTAGTGGGCACGGCGTGCGCTCTCGCGGCGCGCGGGCCGTCAGTGCCGCACGACGAGCTGGCGCGCGCCGCCGACGGCTTCCTCGCGTCCGTCGCGCTCGCGGCCAACGACTCCGCGGCCTTCAACACGGCGCTCGACACTATAGAGACCGTGGCGGCCGGCAGGTGCGTCACTACACGACCGGTACACTCTAGTGGGCACGGCGTGCGCTCTCGCGGCGCGCGGGCCGTCAGTGCCGCACGACGAGCTGGCGCGCGCCGCCGACGGCTTCCTCGCGTCCGTCGCGCTCGCGGCCAACGACTCCGCGGCCTTCAACACGGCGCTCGACACTATAGAGACCGTGGCGGCCGGCAGGTGCGTCACTACACGACCGGTACACTCTAGTGGGCACAAGGTGTAGGCCAACGCGCGCCACCCATCCATATACAACGGCATATGAGAACAGCCGCTTGGCCTGGCCGTCTAAAATATAAGAATAAAAAAATATGTATATTACAAATTCAAACAAAAATCTAATGAATATCCCATTTAAAGCAAAGTTTCCTAACCTTTATTTAACTTGAGCCTCCTAAAAATTTAAAATCAATCACGCCCCCGATTAATTTACTTCGAAATAGAAAAGCAACGCTTTAATTTTTTTCCGTGCACATTTTTTCTCCAAACTTTTAACCACATAAGGTGGCACGCAGCTCTATTTGAAAACTCTCAAAGTAGAAGATACTCTTCTTTCCATTAAACTGTTGTCATAATATACCTTTTCTCAAAAATGGCCCGCAAACTCGACTTTAGTCGCTACATATTGGAAGGTAAAGTGTATAGTTTAAGGTCAGATGCAAATTAAAAAGTAAAAAACATTGCAGGCCACATATATGGCCTGCAATGTCACATATAAATTCCTTTATTTGTCGAGTTATAAAGTTTTTAAAATGTAGAAACTGTCGTATAAAAGGAGGCACAGGTCATATTCAGCCAATTCAGCTCGTATTTTTCTGTTGGAAACGCGACGTTTTTTTATGTGTCTCGAATAATTTGCGTTTTTCGGTGGAAAAATACACTTGCAATTCTGTTAAAAAAAATAATCGGCGGGAAAACATGATGTTTTTGACGTTTTAAGGTTATGTTTATCAAATCTTAATTAAATTTTTGTCGTATTTTCCCCATTTTTGAGAAAAGCACTATATTAGCCTCGGCCGGAATGGCAATTGCAGGCTTCGTATTATAATTAAACGGACTCGCAAGCTCGTCCGTTTAAACAAATACTCAGCCTGCAATTGTTCCCTTCCCGGCCACGGCAATAATGTACTATTTGTGTCCAGGTCATGGTGGGCCCGCCTCGCCTGCCTGGATTTTGCGCAGCCGCTTTTGTTCTACGGGCTGCCGCTGCTCTGCGATCAGCCGGAACTGGCCGTACGCGCCGAGAACTTCACACTCAAGCTCATGAGGGACCCCCGACTTGAGGTGAGACTTGATTTGTCGACTGATTAGCTTGGAGTAGGGGTCATTTCACAATGGAAACCTCTTTTCAATC
Organism: Cenopis cana; assembly: GCA_951800055.1. NCBI lineage: Eukaryota > Metazoa > Arthropoda > Insecta > Lepidoptera > Tortricidae > Cenopis > Cenopis cana. The sequence goes on along the minus strand of OX637490.1, from coordinate 12,163,069 downwards.
ACATTCATTGGGGAGAATTATTTGGGATCAACGCAAGCGACTAAAGCCGTGTTCCGAATCACGCCAACAACGATCACAGCGTTTACAGTACAGTGCTGACGGCCGGTCCGAATCAGTAAGCGCGCTTAAGGCCGCGTGAGTGGTGTTTGGATTCGGACCGGGCATGTTGTGTTTACTGTCATGTTCATATATCAAATGTCAACTCGACGTTTGGTTTAAGGTGCTGATGCCTGGGAGTGTGAGCATCGTAAACGCCAATATGGCGCCGTCTATGACGTCATCAATGACGTCACAACATCTCATGTAAACGCTATGAGCGTGATTCGGTCCAATCGTAAACGCGTTTATAGCGCTGTAAGCGTGATTCGGAACATGCCTTAAGTCTTAAGATATATTCTTTGGTTGAAGTATTTCTTTTTTTTTCTCTAGGTCCGCCAAGCGGCCGCCAAGCTGCTGACTGGGCTGATGCACTGCGGCGCACTGCGGGACGAGGCGCGCACGCTGCGCACGCTGACGCGCGCCTGCCGCGCCGCCGCGCCCACGGAGCGCCACGCCGGCGTGCTCGGCCTGTGCGCCTACCTCGCCTCGCGCCCCTACAGGTACCTGCTCTAGTGCACGCCGCGGGACGAGGCGCGCACGCTGCGCACGCTGACGCGCGCCTGCCGCGCCGCCGCGCCCACGGAGCGCCACGCCGGCGTGCTCGGCCTGTGCGCCTACCTCGCCTCGCGCCCCTACAGGTACCTGCTCTAGTGCACGCCGCGGGACGAGGCGCGCACGCTGCGCACGCTGACGCGCGCCTGCCGCGCCGCCGCGCCCACGGAGCGCCACGCCGGCGTGCTCGGCCTGTGCGCCTACCTCGCCTCGCGCCCCTACAGGTACCTGCTCTAGTGCACGCCGCGGGACGAGGCGCGCACGCTGCGCACGCTGACGCGCGCCTGCCGCGCCGCCGCGCCCACGGAGCGCCACGCCGGCGTGCTCGGCCTGTGCGCCTACCTCGCCTCGCGCCCCTACAGGTACCTGCTCTAGTGCACGCCGCGGGACGAGGCGCGCACGCTGCGCACGCTGACGCGCGCCTGCCGCGCCGCCGCGCCCACGGAGCGCCACGCCGGCGTGCTCGGCCTGTGCGCCTACCTCGCCTCGCGCCCCTACAGGTACCTGCTCTAGTGCACGCCGCGGGACGAGGCGCGCACGCTGCGCACGCTGACGCGCGCCTGCCGCGCCGCCGCGCCCACGGAGCGCCACGCCGGCGTGCTCGGCCTGTGCGCCTACCTCGCCTCGCGCCCCTACAGGTACCTGCTCTAGTGCACGCCGCGGGACGAGGCGCGCACGCTGCGCACGCTGACGCGCGCCTGCCGCGCCGCCGCGCCCACGGAGCGCCACGCCGGCGTGCTCGGCCTGTGCGCCTACCTCGCCTCGCGCCCCTACAGGTACCTGCTCTAGTGCACGCCGCGGGACGAGGCGCGCACGCTGCGCACGCTGACGCGCGCCTGCCGCGCCGCCGCGCCCACGGAGCGCCACGCCGGCGTGCTCGGCCTGTGCGCCTACCTCGCCTCGCGCCCCTACAGGTACCTGCTCTAGTGCACGCCGCGGGACGAGGCGCGCACGCTGCGCACGCTGACGCGCGCCTGCCGCGCCGCCGCGCCCACGGAGCGCCACGCCGGCGTGCTCGGCCTGTGCGCCTACCTCGCCTCGCGCCCCTACAGGTACCTGCTCTAGTGCACGCCGCGGGACGAGGCGCGCACGCTGCGCACGCTGACGCGCGCCTGCCGCGCCGCCGCGCCCACGGAGCGCCACGCCGGCGTGCTCGGCCTGTGCGCCTACCTCGCCTCGCGCCCCTACAGGTACCTGCTCTAGTGCACGCCGCGGGACGAGGCGCGCACGCTGCGCACGCTGACGCGCGCCTGCCGCGCCGCCGCGCCCACGGAGCGCCACGCCGGCGTGCTCGGCCTGTGCGCCTACCTCGCCTCGCGCCCCTACAGGTACCTGCTCTAGTGCACGCCGCGGGACGAGGCGCGCACGCTGCGCACGCTGACGCGCGCCTGCCGCGCCGCCGCGCCCACGGAGCGCCACGCCGGCGTGCTCGGCCTGTGCGCCTACCTCGCCTCGCGCCCCTACAGGTACCTGCTCTAGTGCACGCTGCGCACGCTGACGCGCGCCTGCCGCGCCGCCGCGCCCACGGAGCGCCACGCCGGCGTGCTCGGCCTGTGCGCCTACCTCGCCTCGCGCCCCTACAGGTACCTGCTCTAGTGCACGCCGCGGGACGAGGCGCGCACGCTGCGCACGCTGACGCGCGCCTGCCGCGCCGCCGCGCCCACGGAGCGCCACGCCGGCGTGCTCGGCCTGTGCGCCTACCTCGCCTCGCGCCCCTACAGGTACCTGCTCTAGTGCACGCCGCGGGACGAGGCGCGCACGCTGCGCACGCTGACGCGCGCCTGCCGCGCCGCCGCGCCCACGGAGCGCCACGCCGGCGTGCTCGGCCTGTGCGCCTACCTCGCCTCGCGCCCCTACAGGTACCTGCTCTAGTGCACGCCGCGGGACGAGGCGCGCACGCTGCGCACGCTGACGCGCGCCTGCCGCGCCGCCGCGCCCACGGAGCGCCACGCCGGCGTGCTCGGCCTGTGCGCCTACCTCGCCTCGCGCCCCTACAGGTACCTGCTCTAGTGCACGCCGCGGGACGAGGCGCGCACGCTGCGCACGCTGACGCGCGCCTGCTCAACATGTTCATAGCGTAAGGCTGAGCGGACCTGATCGTTTGTCCGGTGTCTGTTAGAGCAAGTTCATGTCAGCGTCTAAATTCATCGTAGTCGTGTCCAATCATTGTAAGAATATCTTAGATTGGCTACACGCGCGAGCTCATTCCATCGCGAACTTCTTCACCTCCTTACGTTCGTAATGTTACAAACCCTTTAGAACATAATAGAGCATTAAGTACCAGAGGCGGTAAAACATAGAATGTCTCAGATCGCAGGTATTTGATTAAATATGCCAATCTTTAATTCCGCCCGTACTAAGTGCAAAATTTTATGTTACTCTCTGGCCAGGAAGTGGGATTTTCCTTGCGCGGAGCGTGCGGTAATTACCACTTTATGGCCAGGTGTGACAAACGATATTTCCGAGTACCTATATTTTGACAATAACTGATTGTTGTGTGTCGTTGTGCAGCCTGGGGGAGCACCTGGGCTCGGTGCTGGCGGAGCTGGCGCGGCACACGTCGGCGCCGGACCCGGTGCCGGCCGCCATCCGCACCGCGCTCGCCGACTTCCGCCGCACGCACCAGGACGAGTGGCCGCGCCACCGCGACCAGCTCTCGCAGGTATGTGAGACACTTTGCGAACAACTAGTCAGCGCTACTAGAATACCACGCTACGTCGGCAGAGTCACGATCCTAAGCCATGAGGGACCGATTGAGGAGGAGAGAGTCAGCGCTAACTTTCATAGCAAACCTTCAAGAAGAGAGCGTTCTCCATTCTGAAAGGCCGGCAACGCACCTGCGACTCTGGTGTTGCAGGTGTCTATGGGCAGGGGGGTGACACGCTAAGGAAACTAAGCGCTGTGGGTAGGGCTTGCATTCCGGAATTCCGGAATCTCGAAATTCCGGAATCTCGGCCAATTTTTCCGATATTACAATTCCGGAATTGGTACACTCAAAATATCGGAAATTCCGGAATTGGATTTGATGAATTTAGGGAGAGAAAATATAGTGTTTGTATGTTTATTCTTAACTTTCACAATGTAAAACTGAGGAATTGTTCGCCTATCACCAGATTCATAAACATTTTGTGAATAGATTTCAAACTGGTATTGGTATTCCATCACGTATATTCCTCCTATCCGTATTTTGGATACGACGATCACTAAACTCCGCCGTTAGCTGCGTTCGTGTGCTCTAGTGTGGCTTACGTACCTAGCAGTTCTTATCCACGAAGACCCGTCCACTGCACGGAGTACGGAGTGGGTACGTGAGCACACCATAAACATAATGACATAAAAGTTTTGTAGTATCACCCAGGTTTCGATCGAATCACCCACAAACAATAAACAGAGGGACAAGTGGTAATCTTCAGTCTTCTGTATAACTTAACGGAGCCTATGGATGTGGTCTATGGTACTAAAGCCTCTTCGGAAACCGGCTTTTTCGGGAGGCTGGAATTCATCTAGCCTGCGTGCGAGATGGCTCGTAATGACAATGACTCTTGGAAACAGCTTGTAGACATGGCTCAAAAGCTTGATGGTTCGGTAGTTGTTCAGTAGTGTGTTGTCAGGGTTGTCACCATTCTTGAAGAACAGCGCCGCCTCGCCTGTGTTTTATGCTTTTGGCGTTCCCCCTTCCAGTAAGACGGAATTTACCCACATGAACTTTATGTGCATTTTTTCGAAAATCACGAGTATATGTATGTATGTATGTATGTTTGTATAATTATTTATTGTACATGAGTAAACATAGCACAAAAATAAAAGAACAGTTGAGATGCATGTACAAAGGCGAGCTTATCCCTATAGGGGATTTCTTCCAGCTAACCTTTGAGCAATTGAGTGGAGATTGAGACTAATAGGTTTAGTGCTGATAATGAATTAATGACCATATATTACTACTAATGGATCACATTTAGCACTCAGCTTATTTGATCCCGGAAAGCCGATAATTCAGTAGGTAAAGTGAAAAAGTAAATTGAAAGTAAGAAATATCTTAATATTTATACTAAAATTTAAAATGCAGGCTACCCTATCTGGATATTGCCTATAAAACGATAATGATTATATTTTTAGTATATTTTTGTGACATTAATTTAGTTGAAATAGGTAAAATCCCAATTCCGGAACTAGTTCCGGAATTCCGGAATTGGAGCCCAATATCGGATACAATTCCGGAATTGGAAAACCGTCCGATATTGCAACCCCTAGCTGTGGGTAAGTATGTGTGCGTGCGCTGTCGGTACACGCGTCATTTGTTTGCGCGAGTGCGTAGCGCGGGGCGCGGACGAATCGCGAGACGCGACGGTAACCCTGGCCTGTCAGCCTGGGCCTGTCAGGGACAAGGTAACTGGCCTCGGTGCGGGGGGTTCGTGTCCGTTCTGTATGTAATACTATTATACTATTCTGTCCTATGGGCGACGGACGGTAATCGCTTACCATCAGGCGATCCATCTGCTCGACAAACGCTTTGTACGACGATAACAGGAACCAAAAATCCTTATTTATAATTTTAGGGTTCCGTGGCCCAAATTGCGAAAATGGAACCTAGTTATTCTGCATGCATATTATCTATTGCATGTCGAGATTGTCGAGTAAAATGCCACAAAACCGTCGATTTTTTAATTATTATTTGTTAACTCTCGCAGGAGGAGCTGGACCTGCTGGCCGACTTGACCTCCCCGCCGTCGTACTGCGCCTAGCATCCGGCTCCGGTCGCCGGGGGGGGGGGGGAGGGGGGGGGGGGGTACCCCATCGTGTCCGCGCCTGTACGCTAAAGTTAAAGTCCCATTTCTACCTAGGTACGCTATGACGGTCAACAAACTATTATGCAATATATCAATAATTACTCACATATATTATTATGAACGGCTAACAAGCTTACTGTATGCCATCAGGCAGAAACCGGAGCCTACAACTGCAAAGGAATCAAGCATGTTGCCCTTTTACGACCTACGACTCCTTATCGACTTTGCATATTCGGTATTGATCTATGGCCTCAAAGACTGTTTAATTTTTTTTTAGGCCTGAAATCCACCTACTTGTGGCTATTAAATCCTAATAATAATATAACGCGGCATGTCCTAACCATAAACACCACTATAATTATCTAACATTTTTTTCTAACAAGTTGTCACCGTTGTCTCGCTGACGGGGCAGAAAGCAACAAGTGGGGCAGATGCTTTGACTCTGGCCACTGGGCCGGTTTTGGCAATTTTTGACTTGAAATTGAGTTCACTGAGGTCACAGAATAAGTAATAGTACTACGCACAGAAGTCTCACTGTTAACAAATCCGCGCGAGGCAAGCCAAACGTGCCGACGCTTGGCCATCTCCTTCTATCGCACGCGCATCACTCACTACATCAATTTCTCTCGCATTGAAAGTCACCCGACGTGGGACCTTTGAGCGGCGCGATGACGTCACGCGAGTGAGTCGCCCCTGCTAAGGTGCAGACGTCTGAATAGACAAACAGTCGTAAAGTGGCCAGGTATGCTACCGCGAACCACAAACGAAGTAGAACTGGGGCAACTGCCTTGACAGCTTCTTAGGGCACCACCCGGAAAACGCTAGGAGTATGTTGGATACAAAATTCGTGGTAGTGAGTAGTTTTAGATCTAACTTGTGACGCCTGATTCCGCCTATAGGTACGTCTAAAATATACGACGTAGCATAAAGGGGAATTACAGCATAATTCGCCTATAGGTACGTCTAAAATATACGACGTAGCATAAAGGGGAATTACAGCATAATTCGCCTATAGGTACGTCTAAAATATACGACGTAGCATAAAGGGGAATTACAGCATAATTCGCCTATAGTTACGTCTAAAATATACGACGTTACCATAAAGGGGAATACAGCATAATTCGCCTATAGGTACAGTCAAGGGCATAAATATGTATACACTTTTGGACCTTATTTCAATGGAATAAGGTGAAAAAGTGTATACATTTGGTGCCCTTGACTGTACGTTTAAAATATACGACGTAGCACAAAGGGGAATCACAGCATAATTGTTTTTTTTTTTATGACGTTACATAAGTTGGCGTCAATTTGAAATTTGTTGCTTCAATATTAAAACATTAATTAACGACCCTCTGACATCATTTCAACTAATTTAAATGTGCCAGTGCTGGACTCTTACTCAATACTGGACATTTTGTATAGCTTTTCGTAATCACCTTTAAGCTTAGTTTTTGCTTTTTTATTGACAAGGTATTTCATACATTTACTCATGTCATGTTACGCATTTACTCATGTCATGTCAATATAACGAGGTTTCTATTCATGATCTCACGGGCAAAATGAAAAGGCCTCTTCTAAAGGCCAAGCGAAATACAATCGTATGTCAATGTCATTAGCCTTCTTACAGATTTACTTACGAAAACTTAGGCTCGGTTTTATAAAGTTGTGTTGGCATTATGTCGGTAAGGTATATCGAATGTGTCACAACTACTAGTATGGCCAAACCGCGCCCGTGGGCAAAGCCTATCTTAGATCCTTACTCTATGTACAATTACCATATGTAATGAGTATATTGAGCGTAATAACTACATCATAATAAATATGATATATCGACATCATACCTATATTTATGTTGAATTGGGCGCAACTGACACGCTGTGTTTAATTTGATTTGTTTTAAGATGGCAATGAACAAATACGCATGATATTGAATTTAACCATTCAGATAAAATTTGCCAATGTCATGTATATCTGTACGTTCACTGCCAATAAATGTGAAGTTATATTTATTTTAATCAAATCTCAATGATTTATTTTTTAGTTTGTGGTGAGTGACATCCATAATACAGTGGATTATATAAATATATTTACGTTCCTGAAGTTTTAAATGTCTAAGCAACCTTATGCAGTTAACAATAAAGTCGAGGTTACATGTTTTTGATAACTTTGTCCGTGCAATAATCATTGTTATAGTACTTTCATCTCACGCGCCGTTGGCCATTGCTGTATTTGTGACATATACGCTCACATACGAATAGACAACGTGACACATATAAACAATGTGCATGTATAGCTCAACACACCGCCATGGCTCACCCGCGCTCGTGAGATAATAATACTCTACCGCCGGAACGTACGGTAACAGGTTAGGGAACGTACCCATTACCCATACTACGTGACCCGTTTTTTACAAAAAAAACTTTTTTGCAGACATAGTTAAAAAAAGACTTCTGGGTTTGGTATAAGGTAAAGATTCTGTGTAATCGGAAAGGGTGCTGTGAATTTAAAAAGCGGCGAACGCTTCGCCATAATTTTAATGAAGCTCGAAAAAGCGCGAGATGTCAACACCCCGTGACTAATTTTGTGGACCCCGCCCTCTCCTAAACGGGTCACGTAGTATGGGTACGTTCCCTTAGCGTTATCATACATTCCGATGCAACCATCTCGTTCGATACTTGTATTATCATCACTAGGGTGACACCACCAATTATGGACGCTTTAAGCACAAGTACCAATAATGGACACAACCCTTATTCAAAAATCATACGGTTTCAAATTGATTGTTCTATAAAAAAACCGGCCAAGTGCGTGTCGGGCCACGCGCAAGGTAGGGTTCCGTAGTCATCCACCCGTTACATTATGTGGACTAAAAAGTTCGCAAACTTATATTTACTATGTTTTTGACAGAATTAACAACATTATCTAAGGTATCAATGGAAATTGTTCTAAAGTTTGCTTTTGCAAAGTACATTTCTGAAGTTCGACTATTACTCGTTAACTAGTAATGTCTACTTAGCTGTGATAGTTTTCCTTTTAAATTCATCGTATATCCTACTACCATGATTTTTTTCACATGCCTAGGTGCCACCGTTTAGCTGGCAGGGGGGGGGGGACACTTGACCATAACGAAAATTATCACTTCAAAGCTTAATATCACGCCAACCGATTCTTGAATCAAAAAATCCTCTTAGAAACCTTATAATATTTTTAAAAGAGCTATCCAACGATACCCCACACGATGGGGTTTGGAAGAAAAAAAAAATGCACCACCACTTTACATGTAGGGGAGGTACCCTAAAAAAAAATTTTTTTTCAAGATTTTATTCTACCGTTTTGTCGGCGTCATCAATATCTATACTCATGCCAAATTACAGCTTTCTAGTACTAACGGTTACTAAGAAAAACGGGGGTCGGACGGACGGACGGACGGACGGACGGACGGACATGGCGAAACTATAAGGGTTCCTTGTTTACTACGGAACCCTAAAAATGAATGACTTATTTTCTTTTATTTACATAAGAGTTAATGTACATCATTGGGCTTTGTCCATTACTGGTGGTGTCACCCTATATGAGTATGTGTTAATTTATCATTTGATATCAAGTCTGGTATATCTAAGGGGTTAAGTAACACCCTGGATTTTAGTATGGTGTTGGTTTTGTTAATTGGGTGGTGGATTCATTACTTCGAGCTCAAGATACCACATTCTGTCATTATCATAATTATATAATAAATGTCTAAATATATCATAGCTATTTCATGGGCGTATTAATAATAATCATTTTAGTGAGGCTAGGTTATTCAATTTATTTTTGTAACAATTGCAGGTAAATTTTGTTCCTTTTATTTTTTTATTTCGGTTAGTATGCATATTTATAAAAATAAATGTTGTGTTACCATAAATAATAAAATGCGTGTTAGCTTATATCTGTAATCGAGTTGTTTCATAAGATCTGTTGAGAAGTTTAGGAGGTGTAAATAATATGTATAAATATTGCATAAATGTTTATTTAGAAAATAAATAAAATTTATATTGAATGGTTCACTTGTTTTATTATTGAAACTATATAGATTGGATAAACCTCAACTAGCTGACTTACAGTTTCGTCAGTAAGTATTCCCTTAGTCCCTTACCCATATTGAAAGTAAAGCTATATATTTACCTACTCTAAACAAGAAAACAACAGATACCTGTATATAATTTATTCAATTTTTTAGATAATACATTAATATGATATGAGAGACAAATACAATCACAAAAAGTTATGGAATATGTTTGTATTACTTACAAAGAAAATGTCCGCAAACTTAAATCTGTACAATTGAGAATATCGTACCGAGGGGAAGATACCTCATATTTAATTCAAATACCCATCTATTGTCAGAGCTTTAAAGATGGAAGTACTCTCAATTTGTGGTATTGCCGGCATGGAAACTTAGAGGCAGTTGTGATCCCTAGCTGTCTTCTGTCACTACAAGTGGACAATAGCATTCTAAATGCAGTTCTAAAGTAGAAAATAATTGTGGTCTAAATTATAGCTTCACCTTTTGCTATAGAAACGGAAGACAGCTAGCTAAACAACCATAGACCCCAAATTAAACTGATTCATACTTGAAACCATATCCAAAACTACAGCCTTATAAAAATATTTTGAGATATTGATAGGAATATTAGAGACTAAACCAGCACCGCCCTTATTATCTTCTTTCCTCAACATCTGGAATAAATAAATAAAAACATTAGTGGGTTCCATGATTGTACAAGGAAATCAACAGGAAGTCTACATAATGTAAATTTTGTCGATCAATTATTTTACAAGTAATGTAATGAAAAGAATGAGTAATGTTTATGACCATACATTGGAACCTTGATATGGGGTTGACATTTAGTAATGAGCTCATTGAAAGCTTAACATGTTGCCTGACTATAGCAAAGAAAAAGGAAAGAGTTATGATATGTCACACCTGGCCATTAAGCGGCAATTACCGCACGGTCCGCGCGCAGGAAATCCCTCTTCCTGGCCAGAAGGTGACATAAAATTTTGTACTTAACACGGGCGGTAATAAAGAAAGCCTCAGATCGCATATTTATCGCCCTTGCCTTCGGCTGGGGCGTCAAATACCTGAGATCTGAGACATTCTTTGTTTTACCGCCCTTGTTAAGTAATGTACTATTACAGTAGATGTATGTTTATTAGTACATTACTTAACAAGGGCGGTAAAACAAAGAATCTCTCAGATCGCAGGTATTTGACGCCCGAGCCGAAGGCAAGGGCGATAAATATGCGATCTGAGACTTTCTTTATTACCGCCCATGTTAAGTACAAAATTTTATGTCACCCCCTGGCCAGGAAGTGGGATTTCCCGCGCGCGGAGCATGCGGTAATTGCCGCTTTATGGCCAGGTGTGACATAAAATTTATTTATAATATAATCTCATATACATGCAACAATGATGAGTTATGACAGTGGTTCTTAACCTTTTTCCATCCACGGACACCTAGGAAATCAAGCACAAGTCCAAGGACCGCTTAATAAAAAAAACAGCAATATATTATATCAAACCATTATTGTTAAATGGTCAGTCAGTGAGACTATGGCGGACCCCCGCACACATACCCCATGGTTCCGCGGACCACAGGTTAAGAAACACTGAATTATGAAACTAATTAACCCTCTCCTCCCCCGGCGAAGAAAACAAAACAATTGTCTTGTTATGTGGCCGGGATCCCCATCACCGGGAGAGGACGGCTCAGTATAAAATAGAAATGAAACACATAGTACTTACTTTTACCATCACATGCTACAATTTTGACTTTGTCTACTTTAGCAACTTCTTGAACTTCTCGAAATTCCACATCATTCAACATGAAGGTCCAGACATTATCACAAAACCTAAAACATAATTTTAAAATGAACAGCATATAATTTGTGTCGATGTTATTTGTGATTGATGAACATGTGCAAATGTTTATTGGCTTTTGTGGGCATTTCCTATGCTGCTTCGACCAGATCTGTGCAAATTCATTGTAATTCGAACCTGTAAGTATTTAATTTCCCGGCTTTGAAGGTTAATCTAGATTTCACCCTGTTGGATAGAGCTTGGTTGATAGATTTATCGAATTGTAGGAGCACTTTGACTGCTAATGCCGGCGTTATTTGCCCATACTGAAACAAAATGCATGATAATAGTTAGCAAGGAAAATAATGTTTGGAATAAAAACACGGAAAATACACAAATACCTACTTGGATCAGTTCATCAAGGCTTTCTTGTAAAGTGTTTCCAATCGTAGTATTTCTGTACAGTTGATATGACATTATAGATTATGCAATTAACTTTTTACTTTGCAAACAATACACGTATACGACGCTTTCTTAAATGATAAACAAATTCAATTGCACATACCACGACAGAAACTTGAAATGAAAAATAAAAATGTAAGCAAGCAAGTATCCTCTTTTTATTTTAATGAAATGAAATGAAAGGTACGTTCGGTTACTAACTCACTAGTTACAACTATAAGAAATTCGGGAACGTTTACTGAATAACATTGACAATAGAAGATGACAGACGATAAGTAATACGTCATTGCAATAAGTAGTATTTAGATATATGTTGGATCCCGTAACGTAATATTTTAAAATAGATATATAAAAATTACCTTAGTATATAGGGCTATTTATGAACGTATCGCAGTGTTGCATTGCTTCATATTATGTATGATTTTTGCACTAGCAACATTGATACCTGCTGTACACATTAGGCCAGCACCCAGCACGTTGGGCCAACGCGTAGAGTAGAAAGTTTCTTCATGGGCCAGATGATTTTCTTTCGGGAAAAGTCGGATCTCAATCGGAATACGATGGCACCCGAACTGTCAATCTTTAAACGAGCAATTCTTGTATATATCTATAATATCTGGGCGACCGAGCTTTGCTCGGCGTTTTCCCGTACATGAGACCTAGCTAGATCGATTGCTCGTCCCCGAAAACCCCCACATACCAAATTTCATCAAAATCGTTAGAGCCGTTTCCGAGATCCCCGAAATAAATAAATAAATAAACATATATACAAGAATTGCTCGTTTAAAGATATTTATTTAAATTTAAATATCTGGGCGACCGAGCTTTGCTCGGCGTTTTCCCGGGCATGAGACCCAGCTAGATCGATTGCTCGTCCCCGAAAACCCCCACATACCAAATTTCATCGAAATCGTTAGAGCCGTTTCCGAGATCCTCGAAATAAATATATAAATAAATAAATATACAAGAATTGCTCGCAAAGCTCGGTCGCCCAGATATTTAAATAAATATCTTTAAACGAGCAATTCTTGTATATTTATTTATTTATATATTTATTTCGAGGATCTCGGAAACGGCTCTAACGATTTCGATGAAATTTGGTATGTGGGGGTTTTCGGGGACGAGCAATCGATCTAGCTAGGTCTCATGCCCAGGAAAACGCCGAGCAAAGCTCGGTCGCCCAGATATTTATTATTATATTATATATATATATTTTTATATTTCGGGGATCTCGGAAACGGCTCTAACGATTTTGATGAAATTTGGTATGTAGGGGTTTTCGGGGACGAGCAATCGATCTAGCTAGGTGTCATGCCCGGAAAAACGCCGAGCAGACCGCCCGGCCACCCAGATATTGACTGTATTAAAGCGGGTAATACACTGTCCTGGATTCAGGACACTTAGAAGGGTTCCGACCTATACGTTAGAGCGAGCTTCAACTCCCCTCCACTAGTTAGGACGCCTGATTCAGGACAGTGTAATACCCGCTTAAATGAGAACAGTTCCGTTTTCATAAAATTACTTTCGTGACGTTTTTGCATTTGTAGTTGTGTATGTATGGACAGCACAGCATGAAAAGAAGCATCCTTAATATTAAGAAAATAGAAAAAATAAGATTACAACACATAAGAGAAAACAAAAATTAAGGATAGTATTATGAAAACAATAAAAACACAAAAATGGAAGTGGACAGGCCACTTAATGAGAAGCAAAGTAGAAAAATGGAGCAAAGAAATAGTAGAATGGTACCCAAGAGATGGGAAGAGAAGAAGAGGAGGACAGGTTCGAAGATGGGAAGACGACTTAAAACATGTGGCAGGAGCCACTTGGCGAAACAAAGCCAAACATAGGAAAATTTGGCGAAACTTGGAGGAGGCCTATGCCGGGAGGCAAGACGATGATGTCGATGTCTACAATATAATAAAATAAGTAATATATTTGTAAACTATCGTTTAATAAAGGCTTAAAATTAACTTACACGTTCTTGTCTAAACAAAACCTTTTGTATTTAAATGGCTTTGAAATATTAACCGACAGTGACTCGTCCTAAGATAAAAAGTGTAATACTTATTTTTATTTATAACGGTATTTTAAACGTACAATATTTTTAGCCTGAGAAAGATACGTTTTTTTTGGAAAAAATTCTCTAACAGGCTAATTTTTTTTATACGGTTCTTTTAAGTGATTTTAAGAATCAATATTTTTAAAATTTGCGAATCTACCACCGGAAGTTGGATAAAAAAAATGGTGCCCAAAAACTGTTGATTTTTCACAGCAAATATGGTATAAGTAGTTTTATTGAGAATGCTTCTATCTTTAGGTCTGTTTTGATGCTTACGATCCGAATCGAAACATATATGCAACGGGAAATAAGAGAAATTTAATCAAACAGGTATTTTCAGTTTTTCTGAAACTTATTAAAAAGAAAATTATATATAAGCTTTTTATAGCAACACATGAAAAACAAGGACTGTTTCTCAGAATTATCATTGAAAATGAAACTATTTAAATATTTGGTAAATAGTTTTTTACAAATCGCGTATTTAACATTAGTAGAAAAAATATATCAGTTCCAATTTTTCCGTGGACTTTTAATTTAAGCCCTGAGAATGTCAATGGAATAGGAATGAACCCCATATGTTATTTGTTTTCGTTGATTTGCTTAATTACAGCACACACGTGCAATCTGATTTGGACTTTATTGCCTTACTATCAGGGATTATTTTAGAACGCACAACGAGATGGAAGTAGCCATGTCGAAACAAGCGCGCGGCGCGTGCGGCCGGCCCCCGCCGCCTCGCTCCGATGTCTTTTTATTATTATTACTTACTATGACTTTGATATGAATAACGAATGCATTGATGACGGTGCCTAAATACAAATACAAAGTCCGTGATTGCAATTTTACCGTTGGCTTTAAAGCTCAGAATATCAACGGAATATGAATCAAGCGAATATTATTTATATTCGTTAATGTACAGCATACGTTTGCAATCGGATTTGGACTTTATTGACTTATTGTTAAGGATTATCTGAGATGAGAATGTAGGGATTGAGTAGGCAGGTTAAAACTTAAAACACGCGTGCTTGAGGCCGCCGCTCGGCCCAGTGCGACATTTTATTATTATTTACCTACTCATTCATTACCTTTAAAATGATATTGAGTTTGAGTAACTATGTAAAATTTGTTTGCGGCGTAGGAAATTTTGTTTATTTGCGTAGTATATGATGTTTACGTATAATCTTCTTCTTCTAAATATATAAAAGAAGAAACTGACTGACTGATTGATTGACTGACTGACATATCAACGCTCAGCCCAAACCGCTGGTTCTAGAGATTCCAAATTTGGCACGTAGGTTCCTTATAAGGTCTAGGGGTGCAATAACGAAGGATTTTTCAAAATTCATCCCCTAAGGGGGTAAAATGGGGCTCCAAAGTTTGTATGGAGAAACAAGATAAGTTTGATTATTTTATTCGAAACTTCACAGGGGTACTCCTAACAATAAATGAGTGAAGACGTGTTTCAGGTTTTTTGAAAATTCAACCCCTAAAAGAGGGAAATGGGGTGTCAAAGTCTGAAAATCGACAGTGGGTATTATTTCTATGGTTTATCGGGTCGCTGATTACGAAAACAACAATGATTTTAAAATCCAACGTGGCGGACGTGAAATACCAATTTCCCCAGTCGGGGTGAAATGGGGTTGAAATGTCTATATATCAATATGGGTGTCGTTTTCATGGTTTTTTTGGAACGTTAATTACGAAAATGGCATCGATTTTAAGATTTAATATTGTGGACATGAACATTTATAAATATGTTAAAGAAGAAACTGACTGACTACCACAGACTGACGGATCAACGCACAGCCCAAACCGCTGGTTCTAGATTATATTCCAAATTTGGCAAGTAGGTTCCTTATAAGGTCTAGGGGCGCACTATGAAAATATTTTTCAAAATTAACACCCGAAGGGGTGAAACGATGTAAAAATTTGTATGGGAAAACAAGATTAGTTAATGAGTAAACAAGTTTTTCAGGTTTTTGAGAATTCAACCCTTAAAAGGAGGAAATGTGGTCACAAAGTCTGAAAATAATACCCATATTGATTTTCAGACTTTGAGACCACATTTCCTTCTTTTAAGGGAGACAGATATGTACTTTTATTCAAGAGTAGTAATTATAATCTCTTAGTAGTAGTAAGTCGATGGCGGCATAAAAATTCGTATACCGAAACCTCCAGAACGTAACAAATAGTTTTCCGACCCGCACCTAAATCGGTTCAGCAAAACGCGTGATAATCGCGGACAAATACATACCTCTGGTTGGGTCAAATTCAAACTTAAATCATCTTTTTTTGTCGGCTGTTTAAAGTTACGTTTAGTACGCGGGCGAAGCCGCGGGAAAAAGCTAGTGTGGTATATATCTTTAATAGTACGGTACGGCTTTCACACATTTTCACCCGATTTCCTCCTTTTAGGGGTTGAATTTTCAAAAAACCGGGAACACGTGTTTACTTATTTATTGTTAGGAGTACTCCAGTGAAGTTTCTAATAAAATAGTCTGACTAATCTTGTTTCCCCATACAAACTTTGGACCCCCATTTCACCCCTTAGAGGATGAATTTTGAAAAATCCTTCCTTAGTGTTCCCCTAGCTAGACCTTATATGGAACCTACGTGCCAAATTTGGAATCTCTAGAACCAGCGATTTGGGCTGTGCGTTGATATGTCAGTCAGTCAGTCATTTAGATAAAGAATGTTCATTTCTACAATATTAAATCTTAAAATCGATACCGTTTTCGTAATTGACGTCCGAAAAAAAAACATAAAAGTACACCCATATTGATATTTGTGACGTTATCAGGGTAAGGGTACCACTTTGTCGCTTATGGATTCCGAGATATCACTGATTTTGTCAATCAACTCGAAAATAGCGAAAATTTGTTTTGATTAAAAATAGCTTCTACACACTTAAAATAATACGGTGTATTGATAAAAAGTTAAACTTTTCAACTAAAAGTCGGAAAAAAACACGGCCAAAGTTTACCGACTAGGGTACCACATTGTCGCTCATAAGCTTGAAGTAAACTCATTAAACTTATTTGCTTTGAAAATGAAATTATAATTTAGAAAACATAATATGTAATAATTGCAGACGTAAAATCCATACTTCCATGCTAATATTATAAATGGGAAAGTGTATGTGTGTGTTTGTTTGTTTGTCCGTCTTTCACGGCAAAACGGGGCGACGAATTGACGTGATTTTTTAAGTGGAGATAGTTGAAGGGATAGAGAGTGACATAGGTTACTTTTTGTCTCTTTCTACCCCCCCCCCCCCCCCCCTTTGGGGAAGGGGGGTGGAAGTTTGTATGGAGCATTTAACGCGAGCGAAGCCGCGGGCAAAAGCTAGTGCGTTATAAATTACCATAAAACAACAACATTAACTAGGTAGGTATTATTTGTTCACGTCACGCTCATCACCCACACTAACACATTTTGATTCGATATAAACCACACTTCTTTCTACCTACCTAAGTAGCGAGTTGGCGCGGTAGGCACAAACCTTTGAAGTAAGCCGACGCAGGCGCATGCTATCTCTCTCTACTACGTCGGGTTGCCGTCAAACGTTAATAATATAATAATAATAGTTTATATCGGGGCCATTGGAAAATGTAGTAACACGTGTTGTCTAAAGAGAAGTTTACTCCCATCCATTTGCTTGACAGTTCGTAACTCAGCTACCCGTTACGTCCACTTAGCTTTATGTGTTGTTACCCTTTTAAAAATAGTGGTGTAAATCATTTTCATAATGCTGTTAAATGCATATGATTACTTGTGTAAGAAATAATTTTAATATAATAAGTCTTAATAATAATTTTGATCTCATAAGTCATAAGGCGACAATGTGGTACCCTAAGGAATGTTAAACTAACAAACTTGATCTAAATTAGTAAAGCTGACGAAAAGACTGTTATTTTTTATAAAATAAGTTATGTTATTGATTGATAATAATATTTGTATTAGATATATGCACTTCTAGTGCGGACACTATGTTAAATAATGGAAGTGGAATTCTTATTTCTCTAAACTTATGAATAGCGACAATGTGGTACCCTAGATCACTTTTCATACAAAAATCATGTTAAAATTACTAAACTTTGAAGTCACTTTTTTGATAGAAAACTACATTACTTTTGTGCTTAATTACACTTGATCGTTAGTTTTATTCCTAAATTAATGTAAATTATGAGAATTAAACAGTACAATGTTCATTTTATATATTTTTTATTTAAGTGTTGATTTTTTTTGTTTTATTATTTAAAAAAATTATGCCTTGAGATATGGTTGTTTCATTATTTTTATTATAAACCTTACCTGCATCATATTCAGAAATCAACATAAGCCGGCTGAAAATCTGTCGATTTTGAGTTTTATAAAATATTTTATTTTTGATTTTGCCTCTACACCCTACGTGCATTATTCTTGTATTATTTCTATAAAATGTAAAATGTTAGAGACAACATATGATTTGTCGAGTAATATAATGTATGTGGAACATTTTAAAACCACTATCTCCATAACTTCAACCTATAACTAGGTTTTTTAGGCTTCCAAACTTTAAACTCGAATATCTCAAAACAGTATAATGATATGTTGGAACTTCAAAAAATTATTAAAAATAAAATACTCAACATAGCGATCTCGTTCTTTTTGTATATGAAGGAGAATGTTCTCAGCTATAAGGAGGTACCAATAACTCAATACCGACAATATATTACCTTTGCCATGAAAATGTCACATTTAGTTATTTCAATTTCAACCCCATTTCACCCCGACAGGGGAGATGGTATTTCATGTCCACCACGTTGGATTTTAAAATCATTGTAGTTTTCGTAATTAGCGACCCGATAAACCACAGAAACAATACGCATTGTCGATTTTCACACTTTGTCACCCCATTTCCCCCTTTTAGGGGTTGAATTTTCAAAAAAACGGAGTCACGTGTTTACTTATTTATTGTTAGGAGTACTCCTGTGAAGTTTTGAATAAAATAGTCTGACTAATCTTGTTTCCCCATACAAACTTTGGACCCCCATTTCACCCCCTTAGGGGACGAATTTTGAAAAATCCTTCCTTAGTGCACCCCTAGACCATATAAGGAACCTACGTGCCAAATTTGGAATCTCTAGAACCAGCGATTTGGGCTGTTAATTGGTAAGTCAGTCAGTCAGTCAGTTTCTTTTTTTAGGGTTCCGTAGTGAACAAGGAACCCTTATAGTTTCGCCATGCCCGTCCGTCCGTCCGTCCGTCCGACCGACCCCCGTTTTTCTCAGTAACCGTTAGTACTAGAAAGCTGTGGAATAAAATCTTTAAAAAAAATTTTTTTTAGGGTTCCACCCGTATATGTAAAGTGGTGGTGAAATTTTTTTTTCTGCCAAACCCCATTATTGTTGGATAGCTCTTTTAAAAATATTATAAGGTTTCTATAAGCATTTTTGATTAAAGAATTGTTAAGCGTGATATTAAGCTTTGAAGTGATAATTTTTGTTATGGTCAAATGTCCCCCCCCCACCCCTTCCAGTTAAACGGTGGCTACTAGGCATGTGAATAAAATCATGGTAGTAGTATATATGATGAATTTAAAAGAAAAAATATCACAGCTAAGTAGACATTACTAGTTAACGAGTAATAGTCGAACTTCAGAAATGTACTTTGCAAAAGCAAACTTTCGTACAATTTCCATTGATACCTTAGATAATGTTGTTAATTCTGTCAAAAATATAGTAAATATAAGTTTGCAAACTTTTTAGTCCACATAATGTAACGGGTGGACGATTACGGAACCCTACCTTGCGCGTGGCCCGACACGCACTTGGCCTGGTTTTTATATATTTAGATAAAGAATGTTCATTTAGATAAAGAATATTAAAATCGATACCGTTTTCGTAATTGAAGTCCGAAAAAAAAACATAAAACTACACCCATATTGATATTTAGTTATTTCAATTTCAACCCCATTTCACCCCGACAGGGGAAATGGTATGTTATGTCCGCCACGTTGGATTTTAAAATCATTGTAGTTTTCGTAATCAGCGCCCTGATAAACCACAGAAACAATTCCCATTGTCATGTTCACACTTTGTCACCCGATTTCCTCCTTTTAGGGGTTGAATTTTCAAAAAACTGGAAACACGTGTTTACTTA
The DNA here is from genome assembly GCA_951800055.1 of Cenopis cana. Taxonomy (NCBI): domain Eukaryota; kingdom Metazoa; phylum Arthropoda; class Insecta; order Lepidoptera; family Tortricidae; genus Cenopis; species Cenopis cana. The sequence continues at coordinate 12,143,124 of OX637490.1, read as the reverse complement.
TTTATTGTTAGGAGTACTCCTGAGAAGTTTCGAATAAAATAGTCTGACTAATCTTGTTTCCCCATACAAACTTTGGACCCCCATTTCACCCCCTTAGAGGATGAATTTTGAAAATTCCTTCCTTAGTGCACCCCTAGACCATATAAGGAATCTCTAGAACCAGCGGTTTGGGCTGTGCGTTGATATGTACTGACAGAAATGACTGCAGAAACGAACAAACCAGTTTTGTCTATTTAAAAAAAATTGATCCCCATACAATATTTAACCCCTATTTTCAACCCTTTGGGAGACGAAAATTTTTAAAACACCTAGTTAACTTTCCTTGTTACGGTCACCCGCCTGTAGCCCTTATTATCTCTGGTTGGTGACTTTTGCCGTGATATGAGCTTTATAAAACATGCGTGTGCCGCGTATCTATTCTATACTACTTATATAAAATAATTATCACGATGTAATATTTTAAAAAACGAATACATTTGTCATCCTATTTACTTGTTGGTTGAATCAAGACATACTTATTTACGCAACACCGAGCCGTATATGTAATTCAAGATCGCGAAGGGCTTCGACCTGCGCGGCGTGCGAAGTAACGAATACCTACTTCTAAGCGTCCCTATAATAGCCTAAGAGCGGTACGGTTGCGCTGTATGAATTTTGAACATTAATTCATAACAGCTATTTTTTTTGCACCAAAAAATTTGTTAAAGCAATTAGATTAGGTATTCTTTAATAAAACACGTAGTCCACCAACGTGACTGTAGAAAATATTAAAAAATAATCTATAAAAAATCCTTAAAAATCGGGCGAAAATGGTATAAGCATTTACTTACTTTATGACATACTATATATATTTATATTCTTTGTGATACATGAAAAATCAACCGATTTTTGTTAAGGCAACCTCGTAATATAATAATTTTTAATACAGAAATATATAAAATTCAATAACGGCTATGGTATATAAGCTAACATTACAGTTATGGTTTATATATATCTTTCTTATATGTATTAACCCTTTTTATACTGAAGCTACCCAAAATATCTGGAGCTTTATTTTCTTTGAAAAAGTCTTGTGAAATTAATATATAAGCCAAACTCACTACGTTGACTTTTCATGAAGGCCACATTGAAGAAGGTGTAATGCTAATGAACCCTATAAATACCTATTAAGTGATTTCAAATGCATCTTCATTAATAGTAGGCGCGAGAGGGGAATACGCGGGGTGAGCGGAGGTGTGCAGCACAGCGAGAGGCGCGCGGGTGGGTGACAAGCAAGTGTGTGTGTAGGTACTTTACTTTTATCGGCGGCTTCGGTGCGGCCCTAAGCTTAATGTTCTATTAGGTATATGTAAATAGTGTAATTTAAACAACTTATTATTAGGTTCAATAGTAGCTATGAAGTATGAATTAAAAGTTAAAATTAAGTCATTTAATAACTTTAAATTTTGTATATAATCTGACATCTAAAACGACTCAAAACCGCCAAAATGATTTTCAAATAGATATAATTTATCGATTAAGAAATCACGGACTTTGTGTACAACCTAACCTACACGCCTATAATAAAAGTCCGCTCATCCGGTGCATTCGTAGGTGTAGGTAGGTACTGAACAACTACGCTGTCGGCCGGACGGTAGGTATATTGAGACCATATATTCGTGACTCGTACTTTGCACACACTTTATTAACAGTACAGTTGAAGACATAAATTAGGTATACATAAAAAGTAGAACATGTATACGTATCGACATAAATTCTTAGAAAGATGATGCCACGCTAAATTATGCCTTATAGGGACGCTTAGAAGTAGGTATTCGTTACTTCGCACGCCGCGCAGGTCGAAGCCCTTCGCGATCTTGAATTACATATACGGCTCGGTGTTGCGTAAATAAGTATGTCTTGATTCAACCAACAAGTAAATAGGATGACAAATGTATTCGTTTTTTAAAATATTACATCGTGATAATTATTTTATATAAGTAGTATAGAATAGATACGCGGCACACGCATGTTTTATAAAGCTCATATCACGGCAAAAGTCACCAACCAGAGATAATAAGGGCTACAGGCGGGTGACCGTAACAAGGAAAGTTAACTAGGTGTTTTAAAAATTTTCGTCTCCCAAAGGGTTGAAAATAGGGGTTAAATATTGTATGGGGATCAATTTTTTTTAAATAGACAAAACTGGTTTGTTCGTTTCTGCAGTCATTTCTGTCAGTACATATCAACGCACAGCCCAAACCGCTGGTTCTAGAGATTCCTTATATGGTCTAGGGGTGCACTAAGGAAGGAATTTTCAAAATTCATCCTCTAAGGGGGTGAAATGGGGGTCCAAAGTTTGTATGGGGAAACAAGATTAGTCAGACTATTTTATTCGAAACTTCTCAGGAGTACTCCTAACAATAAATAAGTAAACACGTGTTTCCAGTTTTTTGAAAATTCAACCCCTAAAAGGAGGAAATCGGGTGACAAAGTGTGAACATGACAATGGGAATTGTTTCTGTGGTTTATCAGGGCGCTGATTACGAAAACTACAATGATTTTAAAATCCAACGTGGCGGACATAACATACCATTTCCCCTGTCGGGGTGAAATGGGGTTGAAATTGAAATAACTAAATATCAATATGGGTGTAGTTTTATGTTTTTTTTTCGGACTTCAATTACGAAAACGGTATCGATTTTAATATTCTTTATCTAAATGAACATTCTTTATCTAAATATATAAAAACCAGGCCAAGTGCGTGTCGGGCCACGCGCAAGGTAGGGTTCCGTAATCGTCCACCCGTTACATTATGTGGACTAAAAAGTTTGCAAACTTATATTTACTATATTTTTGACAGAATTAACAACATTATCTAAGGTATCAATGGAAATTGTACGAAAGTTTGCTTTTGCAAAGTACATTTCTGAAGTTCGACTATTACTCGTTAACTAGTAATGTCTACTTAGCTGTGATATTTTTTCTTTTAAATTCATCATATATACTACTACCATGATTTTATTCACATGCCTAGTAGCCACCGTTTAACTGGAAGGGGTGGGGGGGGGACATTTGACCATAACAAAAATTATCACTTCAAAGCTTAATATCACGCTTAACAATTCTTTAATCAAAAATGCTTATAGAAACCTTATAATATTTTTAAAAGAGCTATCCAACAATAATGGGGTTTGGCAGAAAAAAAAATTTCACCACCACTTTACATATACGGGTGGAACCCTAAAAAAAATTTTTTTTAAAGATTTTATTCCACAGCTTTCTAGTACTAACGGTTACTGAGAAAAACGGGGGTCGGTCGGACGGACGGACGGACGGACGGGCATGGCGAAACTATAAGGGTTCCTTGTTCACTACGGAACCCTAAAAAAAGAAACTGACTGACTGACTGACTTACCAATTAACAGCCCAAATCGCTGGTTCTAGAGATTCCAAATTTGGCACGTAGGTTCCTTATATGGTCTAGGGGTGCACTAAGGAAGGATTTTTCAAAATTCGTCCCCTAAGGGGGTGAAATGGGGGTCCAAAGTTTGTATGGGGAAACAAGATTAGTCAGACTATTTTATTCAAAACTTCACAGGAGTACTCCTAACAATAAATAAGTAAACACGTGACTCCGTTTTTTTGAAAATTCAACCCCTAAAAGGGGGAAATGGGGTGACAAAGTGTGAAAATCGACAATGCGTATTGTTTCTGTGGTTTATCGGGTCGCTAATTACGAAAACTACAATGATTTTAAAATCCAACGTGGTGGACATGAAATACCATCTCCCCTGTCGGGGTGAAATGGGGTTGAAATTGAAATAACTAAATGTGACATTTTCATGGCAAAGGTAATATATTGTCGGTATTGAGTTATTGGTACCTCCTTATAGCTGAGAACATTCTCCTTCATATACAAAAAGAACGAGATCGCTATGTTGAGTATTTTATTTTTAATAATTTTTTGAAGTTCCAACATATCATTATACTGTTTTGAGATATTCGAGTTTAAAGTTTGGAAGCCTAAAAAACCTAGTTATAGGTTGAAGTTATGGAGATAGTGGTTTTAAAATGTTCCACATACATTATATTACTCGACAAATCATATGTTGTCTCTAACATTTTACATTTTATAGAAATAATACAAGAATAATGCACGTAGGGTGTAGAGGCAAAATCAAAAATAAAATATTTTATAAAACTCAAAATCGACAGATTTTCAGCCGGCTTATGTTGATTTCTGAATATGATGCAGGTAAGGTTTATAATAAAAATAATGAAACAACCATATCTCAAGGCATAATTTTTTTAAATAATAAAACAAAAAAAATCAACACTTAAATAAAAAATATATAAAATGAACATTGTACTGTTTAATTCTCATAATTTACATTAATTTAGGAATAAAACTAACGATCAAGTGTAATTAAGCACAAAAGTAATGTAGTTTTCTATCAAAAAAGTGACTTCAAAGTTTAGTAATTTTAACATGATTTTTGTATGAAAAGTGATCTAGGGTACCACATTGTCGCTATTCATAAGTTTAGAGAAATAAGAATTCCACTTCCATTATTTAACATAGTGTCCGCACTAGAAGTGCATATATCTAATACAAATATTATTATCAATCAATAACATAACTTATTTTATAAAAAATAACAGTCTTTTCGTCAGCTTTACTAATTTAGATCAAGTTTGTTAGTTTAACATTCCTTAGGGTACCACATTGTCGCCTTATGACTTATGAGATCAAAATTATTATTAAGACTTATTATATTAAAATTATTTCTTACACAAGTAATCATATGCATTTAACAGCATTATGAAAATGATTTACACCACTATTTTTAAAAGGGTAACAACACATAAAGCTAAGTGGACGTAACGGGTAGCTGAGTTACGAACTGTCAAGCAAATGGATGGGAGTAAACTTCTCTTTAGACAACACGTGTTACTACATTTTCCAATGGCCCCGATATAAACTATTATTATTATATTATTAACGTTTGACGGCAACCCGACGTAGTAGAGAGAGATAGCATGCGCCTGCGTCGGCTTACTTCAAAGGTTTGTGCCTACCGCGCCAACTCGCTACTTAGGTAGGTAGAAAGAAGTGTGGTTTATATCGAATCAAAATGTGTTAGTGTGGGTGATGAGCGTGACGTGAACAAATAATACCTACCTAGTTAATGTTGTTGTTTTATGGTAATTTATAACGCACTAGCTTTTGCCCGCGGCTTCGCTCGCGTTAAATGCTCCATACAAACTTCCACCCCCCTTCCCCAAAGGGGGGGGGGGGGGGGGTAGAAAGAGACAAAAAGTAACCTATGTCACTCTCTATCCCTTCAACTATCTCCACTTAAAAAATCACGTCAATTCGTCGCCCCGTTTTGCCGTGAAAGACGGACAAACAAACAAACACACACATACACTTTCCCATTTATAATATTAGCATGGAAGTATGGATTTTACGTCTGCAATTATTACATATTATGTTTTCTAAATTATAATTTCATTTTCAAAGCAAATAAGTTTAATGAGTTTACTTCAAGCTTATGAGCGACAATGTGGTACCCTAGTCGGTAAACTTTGGCCGTGTTTTTTTCCGACTTTTAGTTGAAAAGTTTAACTTTTTATCAATACACCGTATTATTTTAAGTGTGTAGAAGCTATTTTTAATCAAAACAAATTTTCGCTATTTTCGAGTTGATTGACAAAATCAGTGATATCTCGGAATCCATAAGCGACAAAGTGGTACCCTTACCCTGATAACGTCACAAATATCAATATGGGTGTACTTTTATGTTTTTTTTTCGGACGTCAATTACGAAAACGGTATCGATTTTAAGATTTAATATTGTAGAAATGAACATTCTTTATCTAAATGACTGACTGACTGACATATCAACGCACAGCCCAAATCGCTGGTTCTAGAGATTCCAAATTTGGCACGTAGGTTCCATATAAGGTCTAGCTAGGGGAACACTAAGGAAGGATTTTTCAAAATTCATCCTCTAAGGGGTGAAATGGGGGTCCAAAGTTTGTATGGGGAAACAAGATTAGTCAGACTATTTTATTAGAAACTTCACTGGAGTACTCCTAACAATAAATAAGTAAACACGTGTTCCCGGTTTTTTGAAAATTCAACCCCTAAAAGGAGGAAATCGGGTGAAAATGTGTGAAAGCCGTACCGTACTATTAAAGATATATACCACACTAGCTTTTTCCCGCGGCTTCGCCCGCGTACTAAACGTAACTTTAAACAGCCGACAAAAAAAGATGATTTAAGTTTGAATTTGACCCAACCAGAGGTATGTATTTGTCCGCGATTATCACGCGTTTTGCTGAACCGATTTAGGTGCGGGTCGGAAAACTATTTGTTACGTTCTGGAGGTTTCGGTATACGAATTTTTATGCCGCCATCGACTTACTACTACTAAGAGATTATAATTACTACTCTTGAATAAAAGTACATATCTGTCTCCCTTAAAAGAAGGAAATGTGGTCTCAAAGTCTGAAAATCAATATGGGTATTATTTTCAGACTTTGTGACCACATTTCCTCCTTTTAAGGGTTGAATTCTCAAAAACCTGAAAAACTTGTTTACTCATTAACTAATCTTGTTTTCCCATACAAATTTTTACATCGTTTCACCCCTTCGGGTGTTAATTTTGAAAAATATTTTCATAGTGCGCCCCTAGACCTTATAAGGAACCTACTTGCCAAATTTGGAATATAATCTAGAACCAGCGGTTTGGGCTGTGCGTTGATCCGTCAGTCTGTGGTAGTCAGTCAGTTTCTTCTTTAACATATTTATAAATGTTCATGTCCACAATATTAAATCTTAAAATCGATGCCATTTTCGTAATTAACGTTCCAAAAAAACCATGAAAACGACACCCATATTGATATATAGACATTTCAACCCCATTTCACCCCGACTGGGGAAATTGGTATTTCACGTCCGCCACGTTGGATTTTAAAATCATTGTTGTTTTCGTAATCAGCGACCCGATAAACCATAGAAATAATACCCACTGTCGATTTTCAGACTTTGACACCCCATTTCCCTCTTTTAGGGGTTGAATTTTCAAAAAACCTGAAACACGTCTTCACTCATTTATTGTTAGGAGTACCCCTGTGAAGTTTCGAATAAAATAATCAAACTTATCTTGTTTCTCCATACAAACTTTGGAGCCCCATTTTACCCCCTTAGGGGATGAATTTTGAAAAATCCTTCGTTATTGCACCCCTAGACCTTATAAGGAACCTACGTGCCAAATTTGGAATCTCTAGAACCAGCGGTTTGGGCTGAGCGTTGATATGTCAGTCAGTCAATCAATCAGTCAGTCAGTTTCTTCTTTTATATATTTAGAAGAAGAAGATTATACGTAAACATCATATACTACGCAAATAAACAAAATTTCCTACGCCGCAAACAAATTTTACATAGTTACTCAAACTCAATATCATTTTAAAGGTAATGAATGAGTAGGTAAATAATAATAAAATGTCGCACTGGGCCGAGCGGCGGCCTCAAGCACGCGTGTTTTAAGTTTTAACCTGCCTACTCAATCCCTACATTCTCATCTCAGATAATCCTTAACAATAAGTCAATAAAGTCCAAATCCGATTGCAAACGTATGCTGTACATTAACGAATATAAATAATATTCGCTTGATTCATATTCCGTTGATATTCTGAGCTTTAAAGCCAACGGTAAAATTGCAATCACGGACTTTGTATTTGTATTTAGGCACCGTCATCAATGCATTCGTTATTCATATCAAAGTCATAGTAAGTAATAATAATAAAAAGACATCGGAGCGAGGCGGCGGGGGCCGGCCGCACGCGCCGCGCGCTTGTTTCGACATGGCTACTTCCATCTCGTTGTGCGTTCTAAAATAATCCCTGATAGTAAGGCAATAAAGTCCAAATCAGATTGCACGTGTGTGCTGTAATTAAGCAAATCAACGAAAACAAATAACATATGGGGTTCATTCCTATTCCATTGACATTCTCAGGGCTTAAATTAAAAGTCCACGGAAAAATTGGAACTGATATATTTTTTCTACTAATGTTAAATACGCGATTTGTAAAAAACTATTTACCAAATATTTAAATAGTTTCATTTTCAATGATAATTCTGAGAAACAGTCCTTGTTTTTCATGTGTTGCTATAAAAAGCTTATATATAATTTTCTTTTTAATAAGTTTCAGAAAAACTGAAAATACCTGTTTGATTAAATTTCTCTTATTTCCCGTTGCATATATGTTTCGATTCGGATCGTAAGCATCAAAACAGACCTAAAGATAGAAGCATTCTCAATAAAACTACTTATACCATATTTGCTGTGAAAAATCAACAGTTTTTGGGCACCATTTTTTTTATCCAACTTCCGGTGGTAGATTCGCAAATTTTAAAAATATTGATTCTTAAAATCACTTAAAAGAACCGTATAAAAAAAATTAGCCTGTTAGAGAATTTTTTCCAAAAAAAACGTATCTTTCTCAGGCTAATAAGGCATAATTTAGCGTGGCATCATCTTTCTAAGAATTTATGTCGATACGTATACATGTTCTACTTTTTATGTATACCTAATTTATGTCTTCAACTGTACTGTTAATAAAGTGTGTGCAAAGTACGAGTCACGAATATATGGTCTCAATATACCTACCGTCCGGCCGACAGCGTAGTTGTTCAGTACCTACCTACACCTACGAATGCACCGGATGAGCGGACTTTTATTATAGGCGTGTAGGTTAGGTTGTACACAAAGTCCGTGATTTCTTAATCGATAAATTATATCTATTTGAAAATCATTTTGGCGGTTTTGAGTCGTTTTAGATGTCAGATTATATACAAAATTTAAAGTTATTAAATGACTTAATTTTAACTTTTAATTCATACTTCATAGCTACTATTGAACCTAATAATAAGTTGTTTAAATTACACTATTTACATATACCTAATAGAACATTAAGCTTAGGGCCGCACCGAAGCCGCCGATAAAAGTAAAGTACCTACACACACACTTGCTTGTCACCCACCCGCGCGCCTCTCGCTGTGCTGCACACCTCCGCTCACCCCGCGTATTCCCCTCTCGCGCCTACTATTAATGAAGATGCATTTGAAATCACTTAATAGGTATTTATAGGGTTCATTAGCATTACACCTTCTTCAATGTGGCCTTCATGAAAAGTCAACGTAGTGAGTTTGGCTTATATATTAATTTCACAAGACTTTTTCAAAGAAAATAAAGCTCCAGATATTTTGGGTAGCTTCAGTATAAAAAGGGTTAATACATATAAGAAAGATATATATAAACCATAACTGTAATGTTAGCTTATATACCATAGCCGTTATTGAATTTTATATATTTCTGTATTAAAAATTATTATATTACGAGGTTGCCTTAACAAAAATCGGTTGATTTTTCATGTATCACAAAGAATATAAATATATATAGTATGTCATAAAGTAAGTAAATGCTTATACCATTTTCGCCCGATTTTTAAGGATTTTTTATAGATTATTTTTTAATATTTTCTACAGTCACGTTGGTGGACTACGTGTTTTATTAAAGAATACCTAATCTAATTGCTTTAACAAATTTTTTGGTGCAAAAAAAATAGCTGTTATGAATTAATGTTCAAAATTCATACAGCGCAACCGTACCGCTCTTAGGCTATTTTTAAGAATAAATGTGCATCAATCGAGATGTGACAAACTCTAGTGGCGCCACCTAGTGGCACAGTTTGCAGCCGCCTACCCCAAATGCAAATACGACTCGAAAGTAATTTACCTGTAGGTAGGTAAAGGTATAATTCCGCAGAAGACAGCAACTGCACGTTCCACCGCACACGAAATTGAACCGTAATCGTAAGATAAAAGTCCCAATTTAGAGTGAGCGGCGTAAGTGTCGTTGTGCCATTGCGACACTATCTACTCATTTCAATTTGAGCTTTTTTATGAATACCATTACGGTTTTAACCCTTTGACCGCCAAGAATCTATAAAGTGGCTGTGTCGTCGTGCCCACCACGCCAACAACCACTTAAAAGGGCGGGCGGAGTGAAGGTGTACTTTGATCATGAAAAAAATCATATATAAACTGTTTTAATTTGTTTTTATTGATTTAAACATTACACCAAAAAACAGTGCTTGGCGTACTGGGCACGACGACACACTATCGCTTTGGCGGTCAAAGGGTTAACCTTTTCACCGCCATTGACTTGATATAAAGTCGGAAAAGGTGCCCCACACACCAATGACTTCATATCGAGTCGATGTACGCAAAGCTACGTGCTACTTATCAAGGTTCTTTTCAGTCTTTTGATACGAAGACTGGCGTGCGAGGCACATGAACTTACAGAATCTATTGTGACGGTGAATAGGGTAACCCTTTGCTTTATATACGGCAGTGAAACCTATAAAGCACGAAGGTGACTGACAACTGTGCTGACAACGTAAGTCATACCATACCCAGTGGCGTAGCTACCGACGGGCTAGGCGGGGCAGTGCCCCGGGGCCCCCAAGCTCAGGGGGCCCCCAAAACCTGCCCCTCTAGCACAACATGCATTCCGTATCTACTCGCGCGCGAGATAAGCTACCTGTCACTTTTTGACAGTATTACTCAGACAGTGACAGGTAGCCTATCTCGCGCGCGAGTAGAGACGAGATGCATGTTATGCTAGCCCCTCGATTAGCAAACCTCTTGAACTAGCGAGAAATAAGTATATATATTATTGATAAAACCTAAACAGTTTAGGGGGCCCAGTTTTATTTTGCCCCAGGGCCCTTAGTCATCTCATCTAGCTACGCCACTGACCATACCACCTAGTTGTTGGCGCCGTAGGCCTTTAGGCGTTGAAAGGGTTAAGGACATCGTACCCAAATCACGTCAGCTTTGTACCAAATACCAAAATGCTTTAACGCATTCACTGCCACCCTCTTTTCCTGGACATTCGGCAGGTGCCGCACTTTGCTGCGTGCCCCAAACGCACATGTGAGTTCAACCGACTATTTGAAGTCTAAGGCACTAAGGCACAGGGTACAAGTGTCAAATATTATGAACGCGTCTGTGCGTCGAAGGCACTGCGTGAAAGTCACGGTGACGCATATATGCGGCGGTGGCAGTGAATGCGTAATACTAGTTCTATGAATTAAATAAAACAAGCGTAGATATGCATTGGACGCTTTTATACTTTACCGTGGACGTGCACGTCCACGGTAAACTATGGTTTCATTCATAAAGACTACTCAAATTATGAATGAAACCATAGAGTTTATCGTGGACGTGAATGTCCACGGTAAAGTATAAAAGCGACCATTAGCAACATATAAAGCAGTACTTTTGCAAAGCTGACGCGATGGAATAGAGGATGTGGAATCGTTTCGGAAGAAAAAACACCGGAAAAATATAATCTTTTTTTAATAAATAATTAGATAAAAAATTCAACAAGGAATGAAACTTTTTAATAACAATAATAACGAATTATTTGTAATTTTGAATATCGTCAGTTAACTTGATCTTGATTCAGGCCGCCTTCACTCGCTTCACTGCACAGGTACGCTGCAAAAAAAGAGGAAATTATGTATTATTTAATGGTTCACAACACAATTATCTACAGGATCATTAGTTAGACTAGAAGGTAAAGCGCATGTAAAGAACACGTCAGTCGGCCGCATTCGGCGATCGACAGCTGCCCTGCCAAGACGCCGTGCCGTAGTGGGCGGACAGACTAGTGTAAAGACGACGTTCGTTGGCCTAAGTAGTTTAAAATGAATTCGGCGGCCGCATTAGGTGAACGACGAAGTGTAATATCCGATTTAGGTCCCACCGCCGACGAGCAGCGAGTACTTTCAAAGCAATTCTAGTTTTGTCGCTCAAGCGAGTAGAACTACTAAGTACTAATACCTTGTAAGATGTTAAAAGCAGGCAATGATAATAAGATTTATTATCAAATGTCCTAAGGTTCTGTAAACTTATGGCATGCTTAGAGGACGTTCTAAGGTTAGGGTAGTATTATATGTAGTTAAGAACTTATCAATATTTATCTCACCTGAATATTTGTATACGTCGTTTTCTTCTTAACGTAATCTCGAAGCTTCCTTCTTCTTCAACATCTTGAATCTTCCTTCTTCTTCATCATCTTGAATCTTCCTTCTTCTTCATCATCTTGAATCTTCCTTCTTCTTCATCATCTTGAATCTTCCTTCTTCTTCATTATCTTGAATCTTCCTTCTTCTTCATCATCTTGAATCTTCCTTCTTCTTCATCATCTTGAATCTTCCTTCTACGTAATCATCTTGAATCTTCCTTCTACGTCATCATCTTGAATCTTCCTTCTTCGTCATCATCTTGTATCTTCCTTCTTCGTCATCATCTGGAATCTTCCTTCTTCGTCATCATCTTGAATCTTCCTTCTTCGTCATCATCTTGAATCTTCCCTCTTCGTCATCATCTTGAATCTTCCCTCTTCGTCATCATCTTGAATCTTCCTTCTTCGTCATCATCTTGAATCTTCCTTCTTCGTCATCATCTTGAATCTTCCTTCTTCGTCATCATCTTGAATCTTCCTTCTTCGGCATCATCTTGAATCTCCCTTCGGCATCATCTTGAATCTTCCTTCTTCGGCATCATCTTGAATCTTCCTTCTTCGGCATCATCTTGAATCTTCCTTCTTCGGCATCATCTTGAATCTTCCTTCTTCGGCATCATCTTGAATCTTCCTTCTTCGGCATCATCTTGAATCTTCCTTCTTCGGCATCATCTTGAATCTTCCTTCTTCGGCATAATCTTGAATCTTCCTTCTTCGGCATCATCATGAATCTTCCTTCTTCGGCATCTCTTCTTTCTTCGAGTCATCTTGAATCTGTCTTCTTCGTAAGTCTTTTCTTTATGAAGTCATAAGGCAGAATCGTTCTGATGCTCTTGGTTGCTTCGCTGCTTTTTTGTGATTGTTAATCAGATTTTCTTTTAGAGACAACTTTGTTTACAATTCCATCTTGGAGATTTTGAAATTTTGTGTTTATATAGTGAAAAAAAAGAAAGCGTTTTTGTAGTAACCTCTAATTTCATCTTCCATATTCACTGCCGTCTTGAGCTTTCTTTATTTTCGCTTTCTTGAGCCTTCTTTCTTTTCGCTTTATTGAGCCTTCTTTCTTTTAGCTTTCTTGATCCTGCTTTCTTTTCGTTTTCTTGAGCCTTCTTTCTTTTCGCTTTCTTGAACCTTCTTTCTTTTCGCTTTATTGAGCCTTCTTTCTTTTCGCTTTATTGATCCTGCTTTCTTTTCGTTTTCTTGAGCCTTCTTTCTTTTCGCTTTTTGAGCCTTCTTTCTTTTCGTTTTCTTGTGCCTTCTTTCTTTTCATTTTCTTGCGCCTTCTTTCTTTTCGCTTTCTTGAGCCTTCTCTTTTCGTTTTCTTGTGCCTTCTTTCTTTTCGCTTTCTTGTGCCTTCTTTCTTTTCGCTTTCTTGAGCCTTCTCTTTTCGCTTTCTTGAACCTTCTTTCTTTTCGCTTTATTGAGCCTTCTTTCTTTTCGCTTTATTGATCCTGCTTTCTTTTCGTTTTCTTGAGCCTTCTTTCTTTTCGCTTTCTTGAGCCTTCTTTTTTCGCTTTCTTGAGCCTTCTTTTTTCGCTTTCTTGAGCCTTCTCTTTTCGCTTTTTGAGCCTTCTTTCTTTTCGCTTTCTTAAGCCTTCTTTCTTTTCGCTTTCTTGAGCCTTATCTTTTCGCTTTCTTGAGCCTTCTTTATTTTCGCTTTCTTGAGCCTTCCTTCTTTCTTCCCACACCGTCTTGAGTCTTCTTTCTTCCCACGCCGTCTTGAGTCTTCTTTCTTCTCGTAGTCTTGTGTCTTCTTTTTTCACGCAGCCATCTTTCTTGTCACCCTTTTTCGCGTAGGTACTTTTACTCCTTGAATCATGTATTTAAGCTGGCTCTTTATTGTTTGTCATTTAGTATCATATTTTCACTCTCTCTTCTCTCTTTACGCTCTTTTGTATCGTACACACATCATCTTGAGTCTTCTTTATTCCCACGCCGTCTTGAGTCTTCTTTATTCCCACGCCGTCTTGAGTCTTCTTTATTCCCACGCCGTCTTGAGTCTTCTTTCTTCCCACGCCGTCTTGAGTCTTCTTTCTTCCCACGCCGTCTTGAGTCTTCTTTCTTCCCACGCCGTCTTGAGTCTTCTTTCTTCCCACGCCGTCTTCAGTCTTCTTTCTTCCCACGCCGTCTTGAGTCTTCTTTCTTCCCACGCCGTCTTGAGTCTTCTTTCTTCCCACGCCGTCTTGAGTCTTCTTTCTTCCCACGCCATCTTGAGTCTTTTTTCTTCACGTAGGCATCTGTGTTATTCACATAGGTACTTTTACTCCTTGAGCCATTTTTTAAGCTGAAGAGCCAGTCATATAGTATCATATTTTCACTCTGTCTTATTATACTCTATTGAATCGTTTGTCTTCGCACATCTTCTTGAGTATTCATTCTTCTCACGCAGTCTTGAATCTTCTTTCTTCTCACGCCGTCTTGAATCTTCTTTCTTCCCACGCCGTCTATAGACTTCTTTCTTCCCACGCCGTCTTGAGTCTTCTTCCTTCCCACGCCGTCTTGAGTCTTCTTTCTTCCCACGCCGTCTTGAGTCTTCTTTCTTCTCGTAGTCTTGAGTCTTCTTTCTTCACGCAGCCATCTATCTTATCACCCTTTTTCGCATAGGTACTTTCACTCCTTGAATCATGTATTTAAGCTGGGTCTTCATTGTTTGTCATATAGTATCATAATTTCACTGTCTTCTATCTTTACTCTATTGAATAGTTTGTTTTCACACATCTTCTTGAGTATTATTTCTTCCCAAGCCGTCTTGAGTCTTCTTTTTGCTCACGCAGTCTTGAGTCTTCTTTATTCCCACGCAGTCTAGCCTCCTCTCTTTGCATTCATACTCGTAGGTGCATTTTAATATGCCTAAATTGAAGAATAAATAATTTTGGATTTTTTATCTTCGTTATTTGGAATCTTCTTTCTTTATATCTTCTTGAATTAAATTTTACGTCGTTTTCTTCTTTTTCTCTATATTGTTATGAACCTTCTATTTCCATGCGGTATTAGGTTATTCCTTCTATTGTCGGCCAGTTGTACGAGTTTCAGTTTCTGAAACATTTGTGTCTTTCTCGTTTAGCCCCTTGAGTACGCCATCTTGAATCTTACTTCTCTATCTATCTTGTCTTTACTTTCTTGTTCACGGCCGTCGCAATCTACATATTCTTACTTCAATAAGGACACTACGAGTATCTTTTCCTCACTCTGTTTTGTAGTCTTACAACTATTACAATTTTTCCTGTCATCACAGTTTCAATTCGAAATATTGATGCTTAATTTCTAAGATCATGATCTTATCCAGTCTTATCTTGCACGAGTAGTTTGTCAGTTTTATCAGGACGTCAAATCCTTTGCATTTTTCACGATTCAAGTCTTCTTTTTCATTATATATACAAATAGGCAAGCCTTCCATTTTTATCATCTTTCGTACATTCCTTATTTATTTTACTTTAATTAGGAAGGTGCATATCTTGATACTGTAGCTAACCTATCATGTTTGCGTTTGATAAAATCTGAAACAAGCTCGGTTACGACTTACGACACTTACCCAACAGAAATGGTGATCAAATTTCGCCAATATACTTTATCATTTTCTACAAAGTAGAGTTATAGACATTATGACTTAGAATTTAACAGACCCTTTTTTTCTGAATGACAAGTTATTCTCCGTTTGTGCCATAGACTTTTCCATATTCTGTAGTTACTTCTGAAATAGGACATTAGTTTTTACTTACCGCCCATGTAATGATAATGAGGCTAGGCATTCCTGGATAATTTCTGCATATTCGTTTATGCTTTTAAGCGTGTGAACCTTGATATTGCCGTAGGATCGTAATAGTTATTTACTTATTACCTCTCCTTGGAGATATCTGCATTCACTCTGAATAAAATGTAGGTACACACCATCATTACGAGATACCATTTTGTTGTCATACAGTTTGTCGTTACTTAGCGTGTACCGGGGCCTGTAAATAATTAGTTGACATACCCAAACAGCAACTGTTTGTTCCTTCCGCTTTTTCTAGAAATGTAGGTATTAATTTCAAATTCTGCAGATTAATTCTCCTTTGACCGTGTTAAATTTTTGAAGACTGGATTCTTTGCAAGTAGGTAGTTAAAGAAATTTTGATCATTACGAACCTTGTAACTTTTCGTTTCCCAAGCTCTACTTATCTTTGAAGGTATTGCGCCTTTGGATCTCGCACTTTCATCTCCTGAATTGATTTCCTTAAGACTTCTCATACCTTTCGTTAGTTTCAAGTATTTCTCGTTCTCAGAACCGGTGTTGCATTTAAAAAGCATAAGTTTTCCTACGTACCGTAATTCTTGTGCATTTACTCCCGTGTTTGTGTTTATCACTGTTTCTCAATGTATATACCTTGTTTGTTTCATCAACAGAAATTAGGTAAGGAAAACCGGTGATCCATCTGAGAATCCTAAATTATCTTCAGTTCCTTCCTTCATTAACTGATTCAGTTTTTTTTTTAAATTTCATACCTTGACATGAATCTGATACACGATCGGAAGTCCTCGATCGGGAGGATGGACTATGGAGTCGGTGTTCAATCTGGAAACTCTGAACTAACTTACGTACCTAAACGTGCTTGCGTCTTTATTCTGTATTGAGTATTCAATTCACGGTCGAACCATAAATAGTCCAATACGGTCGGTTTACTGGCTTAATTTGGGCATTGTACCTACGTATCTTCAATCTTTTATTGTGCGGAGAATGGATTTCGCTGCATCTAAATAAAGAAAATTAAACAACACTACATATGTATAACTGGCTTCATTTGGGCACTGTACCTACGTATCTTCAATCTTTGAATGTGCGGAGAATGGGTTTTGCTGCATCTAAATAAAGAAATTAAACAACATACCCTACATATAAGCACGTTCTCCATCAGTTTTCTCATTAATCTTCCCATTTTTCTTGCCTCAAATAATCTTCAGTTTCCGGTATTCAGTTCAAATATTTAAATTTGATACACAGGTTGCTATCTTCGATCACGGAGAAAAGGTCTTCAATCAGCATGTTTACAATAGCAAAAAGTCCTTCATTTTATACTTGCTTCTGATTCCAGAACGAGTACCTAAAGAGAATACGCATACGTACCTAATTGTCCCCGAATTTTGCTTTAAATTATTTTATTCCATAGCATTAGAACTTTATTCTTTACACATTTACCACCTCCACATATATATTTTATTTTACAAGTAGGTCCAACTTGAAATGTAAATCATAAACTTTCTGTCACTCTGTGTCCCTGTTGACATTTCCAGTTTGTGATTGATTGTGATTAGATGAATATGCACGTTATCAGGCACCCGGATGCATCTATGAAAATAATTTAAAAACACAACATAGCAACACGACTAAATACATGATAAATAAAAAAGGCAATGCACATACTGATATCTCTCACTCGAAAGTCTCTGCTACAAAAATAAACATTAATCTTCGCCCAGGTGTTAGTTGCACGTATATATCAAGAACTCAGAATACACAGCGATTCATCGACTCCGGGGTTCGCCAAAACATGCAAGCTTTTGCCTTGTTAAAAATAGTGCCACAACTTTTGCATCAAAATTTCTCCATTTTCCGTCACCATACCGATGCCGTGTCAAGCAGTCATTAGTGTAATAAGGTAGGTTTTGCAGTAAATCTAAAAAAAGAACATAAAACACATATCCGAAAACAGTGTGCAAGCAGATAAAATAAATTTCACAAAGTACCTTATATATTACAAATACAAAGCATAGGAAATTAAACACAATATCAACGATAGCTCCACTATGTGTAAGTACAATGCAGTACATAGAAAAAAATAGGATTAAAACAATAATACCTAGACGGCACATTCAACCTGTGAACATACAATAGTTTTCCAACATATCTATTCGTCTAACAATATACTTAACATTAAATCACAAGATGCAAGTTGTTACTCACTACATAGAATGTTTTTTTATTGAAAAGTACTATTATATAATACCTCAACAGTCGGTCTTGCAATGTAGCGAAGGTGCAATTTTAGGCTGGGATAGTGTAGTAGACGGATGAAGAAGCCACATCTATCACCTATGAAATTAGTGACTCAAGCTTCTCGAAATGCATTGATGCCCTTGTAACTCGTGCTTAAGCTTGCTTCTAACGTAAGGTAGTCGTATTATCTAAAACGACACTAGCACAAATTCCGAACAAGTGATGTTATCCATGCAATCTCGTTAACAGCTTGCAGAATCAGTGCGATCGAAACTGCTACACTAAAACAGACTCAAGACACATTTCGGAGAACACAGTAAGTTATGTAGTTACTAGTTAATAAAAAAAACAATACAATAAACAGTATCTATACTGAACATGACATTCAAAGACAATTTTGGTACTTTGTGACCTACTTACATTCGTTACCTATGGAATGAAAAATATTTTATTAACCTACTGCATATAGAAAAATAATTACATCTGAATCTCTCTTCTGTAACAAAAATGTTAAACACACGTCCTTGTAATTATTTAACATGCAAATTAACTAGATGTTTGATATTTGCCTGATCGGTTGTTGCGGTGTAACGGTCGTCAATCGTTGCAGATTCCCAAAATTGGTTTCCGTGAATGCCGCGAGCAGTAGCGTTCGACAACACCATTCATCTGTGGATCAAAGGCTTACGCATTGTCGCTCTTTGACGGGCAGAAGGCATAATCCATCCATTGCATGCTGTCGAATGTGGGTTATCAGAGTGCCGTCAACTTCCTAGGATACTCGGGATTTTCGTTTTGCTTCAACACGATAGTTACACCACAATCTGTGGAAGAAATAACAGCTTACTTGTTGACGCCGAGTGTTGTAGCAGAGAAACAATATCGAAGCATGGGGTATGGTAAACGCGTAGCCTGAAGACCGGCGTACGAAGCACGAGGAATGGGGCTCGATGAAACTCGAGACGAGAAGAACTCTTATGAAGCCGCGAAGAATTCTTGGCAACGGTAAACGCAGCCGCTTGATCACTGATGATATCACCGAAGGAAAAAATAACCTGCTTATTTAAGATACACTCACGCCCGCTGGGACATGAAGACCGAAGATGGGTCTAAAAAAAATCAGACCCACGAACACGCAGTTCGAAGACCGAAGAACACGCAGTTCGAAGACCGACGAACACGCAGTTCGAAGACCGACGAACACGCAGTTCGAAGACCGTCGAACACGCAGTTCGAAGACCGTCGAACACGCAGTTCGAAGACCGACGAACACGCAGTTCGAAGACCGACGAACACGCAGTTCGAAGACCGACGAACACGCAGTTCGAAGACCGACGAACACGCAGTTCGAAGACCGACGAACACGCAGTTCGAAGACCGACGAACACGCAGTTCGAAGACCGCCGAACACGCAGTTCGAAGACCGCCGAACACGCAGTTCGAAGACCGCCGAACACGCAGTTCGAAGACCGACGAACACGCAGTTCGAAGACCGACGAACACGCAGTTCGAAGACCGACGAACACGCAGTTCGAAGACCGATGAACACGCCGTTCTAAACCCGACGAACACGCAGTTCGAAGACCGACGAACTTACTGTTCGAAGACTGGCGATCTAATAGTCTGAAGACCGACGATCTTGTTCGAAGACCGACGATCTTGTTGTCCGAAGACTGGCGACAAACCCGCAGTCATAACTTACAACTCGGAGACCGTCGAACTTGATATTAGTAGATAGTCGAACACGGAGCCCGACGAACACGCAGTTCATAGACCAACAAACTCATCCCCAGAAGCACGAAGAATTTGGAGTCCGAGGGTCTAAAGGAACAGGAAGACAGTTCGAAGATCTAAATAACGACGACTCCGCAGCCCGAAGACGGTAGAAGAAATAAATATGAAGTTCGCAACTCACAGCTCGAATCAAGGCGGCCGGGCGGATCTCAGACAGTCAAACATTGACTCGATGGATAGCGGAACGGTGGATGATATGCTGACCTGGTATGAAGACAGACGACCTAGTTTAAAGTGCCAGAAGAACTTCAAATACCATTTACTCACAGCAATATACCTAGTGGACTTGGCGGCGTAGTCGTAATTATGTAAAGTGAGGGACAGTAGACTAGGCAGTCATATAATTTCTAACCTTTGAATGTGAAGCTGGAAAGCACCACCAAGATGTGCAGCAGGCAGAATGTCACGTGAGGCCTCGGTAATGATGGCTGATCCAGTTATTCACCCCGCTGGCGAGCTGACCTCTCGCGGTTTAATGACGATCCACTCAGTCTAGCAGAACTGTCCGGTTTCTCGGGTCGCACTGTTTATACTGGTGGTACCTGGTCTCTTGTCTCGGAGAAGATCGCATGTTGCTTGCACTTCTCCTGGGAGTCGATTTTTCTTTGGGTATGGGCGAGTTAGCAATGGCTAGATCTGGCACGCACCATTCTAAGTAGGCTCTTTTAGCTGATGACGATACAGGACCTGCTTCCTGATGGCTTTACCAAACATGTATCCGGAGGTGAAGACTTCATTCCGTGTAGCTGAATACAGAGTGCGGTTCATGTCGCATCATGGTCGGGCTAGAAAACATTTTGATGGCGAAAACTATCTCGTGTTTTTCACCTCTATGACCGACTATGGATTTAGCTCGCTCAGTCTCGACGCGGGTACAGATGCTCCGATGACGAAGGCTGGTGGACCCACGAAATCATCAGGCAATACGTCAGGTTCTGTTGACAATTACTGGATTAGTGACGCACCATTGCGCGCTGGTTATTCATCAGGCTTCGTTGGTGGCAGGATCGGACACGCACCCGGTGAACAGAAGTAGTAGTTGGCAGGACAGGACACGCACCTGTTGAACAGAAGCTCCGTTGACAATGCTCCAGATAGGATTGTTCGGCATCTCAGCCCGCGCTGCTTTTTTTGCCTCACGTCCGTTTCCTATAGCGATGACTTCGCTTGCACTTCTTTCACACGCAATGTACGGTCAGGCAGTCACATACGTCTGGCTCTGTTAACAATATCTGGATTATCACGCGCCGCCCAAGCCGGTTGCTCCAGTAGGCATCGTTGATGGCAGGACCGGGGACCTAGTGAACATAAACATCAGACCTCCACTGAAGTTAGCCGTGCCAGGCGCGCGGCGATCAGGTGGGCAGACTCGTTAGGCATCTCGAGATTCTCAGCTCGCGCTGCTTTAACTGGCTCATGTCAGTTCTCAAAACGCTGAACTAACTCCGTTTGCACTTGGTATCACAGGAAACACTTGGTCAAGGGGCTGATAAGTCTGGCTCTGTTGACAATATCCGAATTAGACACGCACCGCGCCGGCTGGTCGATTCCTAGGCTTCGTTGATGAAGACAGAATTGGAGATCTACCTGGTAGGCAGAAACATCAGATCTGGGTTAATGACAGCTGGGTTCGGCACACGCCGCTCAGACGGGAAGGTGACACCTGAATTTGGACCACATCAATCTCAGACTCTGTT
The DNA here is from genome assembly GCA_951800055.1 of Cenopis cana. Lineage (NCBI taxonomy): Eukaryota > Metazoa > Arthropoda > Insecta > Lepidoptera > Tortricidae > Cenopis > Cenopis cana. Next base: position 12,121,576 of record OX637490.1, on the reverse strand, counting down.
GATAATAGCTGGATTTAGTCACTCACCACCTGTTGATTTGTCAGGCTTCATTAACGATGCACGAGAGACGACCACGCCACAAATTTACTTTCCATTATGATGGGTAAGGCTTGGCAGACTGGTTTCTATCTTAACCAACAGGGAAGACTGGATGTGGTACTCGTCGTGCATGCAGGCAGATTATGACTGATTCTGTCGACAATAGCTGGATTAGGCACATACCACGCTTGGGTAGATTCTTCGGACCTTGGTCGGCGTCTGCTAGTCCAGCATACACCGCTGGTGCGTGCAAATATGTTAGGGACCATAGCCTGGCCTGGGTGATTATGTCCACGATGGCGTGACGAGGCCTGCAGACTGGTAGACTGGATAATCTCGAGCTAGCTTGGCCGGCAAATATAAAGAGTAAATCCCACTAAGCGTGCGTCGCACTGGCACGGCGCCACGGAGCCAGTGTATGGTGGAGCTTTCTTTCAGGTATGCAGACTGGGCAGGGATTGGTTGATTTGACGAAACTGGCTGACTAAACCAGGAAGGGAGATGTACCTGTAAAGATAAGATATTTCAAATAAGAAAATTATTTTATACGTATGCCTTACAGCTTAGAGTAAAGAAAAACAGTAGGATAATTCTTACCGCTTGGTTATATTATGGCAGAGCTCCGCGCTTAATCGGTCAGGAACCGCACAGGTGGGCAGGCTAGGCCGGGCTGGAACCGTACAGGCGGGCAGACTGGACCGGGCTGGAACCGCACAGGCGAGCAGACTGGACCAGGCTGGAACCGCACAGGCGAGCACTCTGGGCCGGGCTGGAACCGCACAGGCGGGCAAACTGGACCGGGTTGACACCGCACAAGCGGGCAGACTGGACCGGGATGGCACTGCACAGGCGGGCAGGCTGGACCGGGATGGCACCGCACAAGCGGGCAGACTGGACAGAGGTGACACTGCACAGGCGGGCAGGCTGGACCGGGCTGGAACCGCACAGGCGGGCAGGCTGGACCGGGCTGGAACCGCACAGGCGAGCAGACTGGACCGGGGCTCAAACCGCACAGACGGGCACTCTGGGCCGGGCTGGAACCGCACAGGCGGGCAGACTGGACCGGGATGCCACGGTACAAGCGGGCAGACTGGACCGGGCTGGCACCGCACAGGCGGGCAGATTGTCTCGGGTTGGCACTTCGCAGGGGGTGGGCATATGGGTAGACTGGATCGGGCTGACACCACACAGGCGGGCAGACTGACGGACCATCGGCCTGACCTCGCACCGCATCTTGATGCCGATGAAGTAGACCTCAATGGCACTGCGCAGATCTGCGTTTGTGTCGACTGCAAAGGTATTGTAAGATTTGCGATTTTTGCTTTGGTACAAAAAAAATACGTGTCTTGGATACAGCTAAGAGAAAATAAAAACTTAAAAACTAGAGCTTAATTCTTACCGCTTAGTTCTAAAATGGCAGAGCTCCGCGCTTAACCAGGTTGGCACCGCACAGACGGGCAGACTGGACCGGGCTGCCGCCGCACAGGCGGGCAGACTGGACCGGGCTGGCGCCGCACAGGCGGGCAGACTGGACCGGGATGGCACCGCACAGGAGGGCAGACTGGACCGGGATGGCACCGCACAGGAGAGCAGACTGGACCGGGTTGGCACCGCACAGGCGGGCCGACTGCACCGGGTTGGCACCGCACAGGCGGGCAGACTGGACCGGGATGATACCCGCACAGGAGGGCAGAATGGACCGGGCTGGCACCGCGCAGACGGGCAGACTGGACCGGGCTGGCACCGCGCAGGCGGGCAGACTGGACCGGGCTGGCACCGCGCAGGCGGGCAGACTGGACCGGGCTGGCACCGCGCAGGCGGGCAGACTGGACCGGGCTGGCACCGCGCAGGCGGGCAGACTGGACCGGGCTGGCACCGCGCAGGCGGGCAGACTGGACAGGGCTGGCACCGCGCAGGCGGGCAGACTGGACCGGGCTGGCACCGCGCAGGCGGGCAGACTGGACCGGGCTGGCACCGCACAGGCGGGCAGACTGGACCGGGATGATACCCGCACAGGAGGGCAGACTGGACCGGGCTGGCACCGCGCAGACGGGCAGACTGGACCGGGCTGGCACCGCGCAGGCGGGCAGACTGGACCGGGCTGGCACCGCGCAGGCGGGCAGACTGGACCGGGCTGGCACCGCGCAGGCGGGCAGACTGGACCGGGCTGGCACCGCGCAGGCGGGCAGACTGGACCGGGCTGGCACCGCGCAGGCGGGCAGACTGGACCGGGCTGGCACCGCGCAGGCGGGCAGACTGGACAGGGCTGGCACCGCGCAGGCGGGCAGACTGGACCGGGCTGGCACCGCGCAGGCGGGCAGACTGGACCGGGCTGGCACCGCGCAGGCGGGCAGACTGGACCGGGCTGGCACCGCGCAGGCGGGCAGACTGGACCGGGCTGGCACCGTACAGGCGGGCAGACTGGACCAGGCTGGCACCGCGATTGCGGGCAGACTGGACCCGGCTGGCACCGCGATTGCGGGCAAACGGGACCGGGCTGGAACCACACAGGCGGGCAGACTGGACCGAGCTGGCACCGCGCAGACTGGACCGGGCTGACACCACGCAGGCGGGCAGACTGGACCGAGCTGGCATCGCGCAGGCGGGCAGACTGGACCGAGCTGGCACCGCGCAGGCGGGCAGACTGGACCGGGCTGGCACCGCGCAGGCGGGCAGACTGGACCAGGCTGGCACCGCGATTGCGGGCAGACTGGACCGGGCTGGCACCGCGATTGCGGGCGAACTGGACCGGGCTGGAACCACACAGGCGGGCAGACTGGACCGAGCTGGCACCGCGCAGACTGGACCGGGCTAACACCACGCAGGCGGGCAGACTGGACCGAGCTGGCACCGCGCAGACTGGACCGAGCTGGCACCGCGCAGACTGGACCGAGCTAGCACCGCGCAGGCGGGCAGACTGGACCGGGCTGGCACCGCGCAGGCGGGCAGACTGGACCGGGCTGGCACCGCGCAGGCGGGCAGACTGGACCGGGCTGGCACCGCGCAGGCGGGCAGACTGGACCGGGCTGGCACCGTACAGGCGGGCAGACTTGACCAGGCTGGCACCGCGATTGCGGGCAGACTGGACCGGGCTGGCACCGCGATTGCGGGCAAACTGGACCGGGCTGGAACCCCACAGGCGGGCAGACTGGACCGAGCTGGCACCGCGCAGACTGGACCGGGCTGACACCACGCAGGCGGGCAGACTGGACCGAGCTGGCATCGCGCAGGCGGGCAGACTGGACCGAGCTGGCACCGCGCAGGCGGGCAGACTGGACCGGGCTGGCACCGCGCAGGCGGGCAGACTGGACCAGGCTGGCACCGCGATTGCGGGCAGACTGGACCGGGCTGGCACCGCGATTGCGGGCGAACTGGACCGGGCTGGAACCACACAGGCGGGCAGACTGGACCGAGCTGGCACCGCGCAGACTGGACCGGGCTAACACCACGCAGGCGGGCAGACTGGACCGAGCTGGCACCGCGCAGACTGGACCGAGCTGGCACCGCGCAGACTGGACCGAGCTAGCACCGCGCAGGCGGGCAGACTGGACCGGGCTGGCACCGCGCAGGCGGGCAGACTGGACCGGGCTGGCACCGCGCAGGCGGGCAGACTGGACCAGGCTGGCACCGCGATTGCGGGCAGACTGGACCGGGCTGGCACCGCGATTGCGGGCGAACTGGACCGGGCTGGAACCACACAGGCGGGCAGACTGGACCGAGCTGGCACCGCGCAGACTGGACCGGGCTAACACCACGCAGGCGGGCAGACTGGACCGAGCTGGCACCGCGCAGACTGGACCGAGCTAGCACCGCGCAGGTGGGCAGACTCGACAGAGCTGTCACCCCTCAGGCGGGCAGACTGGACCGGGCTGGCACCACGCAGGCGGGAAGTCTGGACCGGGCTGGCACCGCACAGGCGGGCAGATTGGACCGAGCTGACACCGCGCAGGCGGGCAGATTGGACCGGGCTGGCACCGCACAGGCGGGCAGACTGGACCGGGCTGGCACCGCACAGGCGGGCAGACTGGACCGGGTTGGCACCGCACAGGCGCGCGACTGGACCGGGCTGGCACCGTGCAGGCAGGCAGATTGGACCAGGCTGGCACCGTGCAGGCGAGCAGACTGGACCGGGCTGGCACCGCACAGGCGGGCAGACTGGACAGGGCTGGCACCGCGCAGGCGGGCATACTGGACCGGGCTGGCACCACGCAGACTAGGCCGAGCTGGCACCGCGCAGGCGGGCAGACAGGACTGGGCTGGGCTGGCACCGCATCGAACACGCAGCCAGATGAGATTGGGCTGGCGCCGCGGTGGGTTGACTGGCAGACTGGACAGAGCTGGCCCCTCACAGGCTGAACTGGGCTGGCACATGGCATTCCATTCTCGTTGGTTGTACAACGCACGTTTAGCTGTGAAAATACGGTTTTTTGCGCCTATATGCTACGATACTTTATGCACAGTAATTTATGCATATTCTTTTGTATTGTACATACATTAGTTAGACCTTAACATTCCAAAATTAATTTCTCATCTTTATCATTCGTAGCTTTTTTTGTGTCAGGACGGTTTCATATGGGCTTTGATATGCTAATAATAATTTAAGGCGATTTCAATATATGGATTCTTACCATTTTCGTCATCCATTATGAGAAATCAACAGGCCGGAGCGATTGAAGCTGACGCAGCAGCATTATAGGCGAGGTTGAACCCGCTGAAGCATGCTGGGCCTGATGACGGTAGTTGCACGCAACCGTCGCGTTGGCACCAACCCCTTGCGTTGTATTGTGACGGCAAATTAACAGGTGGCATAGAGACAGCATTTTCATATGTACCTATTGACAATGCTGCAGGTGCAGCGTTTAGTAGAAAAGCTGTGACGGGATCACAGTATTCAAGTTTAAGCATTCTTAGTTTGAAGTCTTTATAAGAATATATTTTAGTAGGTAGGACATCCGCACTAATCACTCTCACCGTCCATAGTAGCAGTAGTCAGTTCATTTTTTATTTTATACTGCAAGGTAGCAGTTCGTATCAGACACGCTGTGATGGAACAGCAACGGTCACTATTGTGAAATGTGAATAGACTCTGTAACAAGGAAAGTAGTCATGTGTGGACGCTGTGGCAGGGGCAGCAGCGATATTGATAAGGGACTTTGTGCAGGGCAGCAGTAGTCATGTGTAGACGCTGTAGCAAGACAGCAGTTATCTTTATAAGGAACTCTGTAACAAGGCAGCAGTAGTTATGTGTAGCCGCTGTGGCAGGACAGCAGCGGTCACGATAAGGGACTCTGTGACAAGGCAGCAGAGTGGACGCTGTAGCAAGACAGCAGTCATCTTGATAAGGAACTCTGTAAGAAGGCAGCAGTAGTTATGTGTAGCCACTGTGGCAGGACAGCAGCGGTCATGATAAGGGACTCTGTGACAAGGCAGCAGAGTGGACGCTGTAGCAAGACAGCAGTCATCTTGATAAGGAACTCTGTAAGAAGGCAGCAGTAGTTATGTGTAGCCACTGTGGCAGGACAGCAGCGGTCATGATAAGGGACTCTGTGACAAGGCAGCAGTAGTCTGAGTGGACGCCGTAGCAAGACAGCAGTCATCTTGATAAGGAACTCTGTAACAAGGCAGCAGTAGTTATGTGTAGCCGCTGTGGCAGGACAGCAGCGGTCATGATAAGGGACTCTGTGACAAGGCAGCAGTAGTCTTGAGTGGACGCTGTGGCAGGACAGCAGCGGTTGTATTAGTGGACTCTGTGCATGGCAGCAGTAGTCTTATCTTATATGGACGCTGTGGCAAGACAGCAGCATCTTAATAATGGACTCTGTGCAAGGCAGCAGTAGTCTTATATGGACACTGTGGCAAGACAGCAGCATCTTATTAATGGACTCTGTGCAAGGCAGCAGTAGTCTTATATGGACGCTGTGGCAAGACAGCAGCGGTTGTATTGGTGGACTCTGTGCAGGGCAGCAGTAGTCATAAGTGGACGCTGTGGCAGGACAGCAGCGGCCATATTAGTGGACTCCGTGCAAGGCAGCAGTAGTCATGAGTAAACGCCGTGGCAAGGCAGCAGTCGTCGTATTTGTGGACTCTGTGCAAGGCAGCAGCAGTCATGAGTGGACGCTGTGGCAGGACAGCAGCGGCCATATTAGTGGACTCCGTGCAAGGCAGCAGTAGTCATGAGTAAACGCCGTGGCAAGGCAGCAGTCGTCGTATTTGTGGACTCTGTGCAAGGCAGCAGCAGTCATGAGTGGACGCTGTGGCAGGACAGCAGCGGCCATACTAGTCGACTCCGTGCAAGGCAGCAGTAGTCATGAGTAAACGCCGTGGCAAGGCAGCAGTCGTCTTGATAAGAAACTCTGTGACAAGGCAGCAGCAAGTAAAAATAAAAACGCTGTGGCAAGCCAGCAGCGGTTATAGTGAAGTCTGTGAATAAGTTTTCAGCATTGAAAGAACATAGATTGTCCTTGGGCAGCAGTACTTCAAAACAAAGTAGTTGTGGCAGCACTGCTGTTGTGCCCACAACTACGTATTGTTTTCTAATAGGCGACGTTTGCAAGAAAGGATTAATTTGAAATTTATAATTATAACAACATGTCAATATACCGTGGCAAAACATCAGGGTAGAAGTTGTACGGGGCTGACGGCACTATCTTAAGGCCGCAGCGGCTGAGTGAGAGTTCGGAGATTGTCAGGAGCGCAGCGGCAGATGCAGGCAGGACATGTGACAACAGCAGTCACGTACACGCAGTGCAGAAACAGCTAGGCATACCCGTTAAGCTCTAAAAGTCAACTTCTAATGGTCTGGCTACGCCTTACAAACGCACCAGGATTAAAAGCCTACCTAAGTACTAAGCTACTAGTTAATCAACAGATGTGGCATTTTTGATATAGAACTTTAGCATCGCTAATAGTAAAGTTTAATAGTTAATGCAGCAATTAGTTACAATTTTTCAGTCTAATCATAATCTGTTCTGAATATTACCTGAATGGCTCAGTTCCGGCTGATGACCACTCCTAGTCAGTGCACCATGCACTTTACTTATTTGCAGCAGTTTTCCATACAGTTGAATGAGAGTGAAAGTCAAGGTGAACTTGATGGAGTGATTTTCTAAAATAAAGCTGCTACGGAAAGCATTCTCCGACATGGAACGAGGATTTGTAATCTTCAGTGTGAACACGCTACCGACGCATCTAAGCTAAACAGACTAGGGAAATACACAGCAAAACATACATTACTAATCTTACGCATACATACATACTCTGATGAACCGCAATGTTCATGTTATGTAGCGGGTAGCGGTTCTGATAAGGAATAATTATATAAAAAGAGGTCATACCGTCTTCATCCATGTTTCTTTTTCCAATAAAGCATTCAGTGGTGGGGCGTAAGATTTACTTACATTCATATTCTCAACGCATTCATCCGTTGACTTTTCTCGGATTCGTTAAGTACTTCCTACGTACTTATGACAGGATACGGGAATTGTATAAGTTATATCTGCTTTTCAGAACTGTGACGACTTAGTGATTTGGGATTTCATACTAACTTTTCAAGATTTATTGCTGAAAGAATAATTTTTGGACGATGTATCTCCTATATGCCTCCTCTGACAAAGGTGTGTTTCAGTAGATTTATTTAGTCCATAGGCAGGCCCGCTAGGTTTTGATTCAGATTATACTATTCCACGATTGATCTCATCCACTAGCCCGTTGCTGTCATAAAACCTTGTAACAGAATAAAATAGGTTTGCAATATCGCGACGATTTTATCACCACCAAACCATTCAAACAAAATTAAACCAATTTGCCAGATATCACTTGGGTGACCGTTCCACTTGTGGTGTCAATAGAGATTAATGGCCTGCCTAAAACAAAACAATGACATCGAAAATAAAGCTTTAGAGGATTAGTCATCACACGAGTACTTGCAATTTTTAATTATAAGCAGGTATTTAGGTATATATATGTAGGTATAGCCTTTGCTTTTCAAGTCATAGTAAATAATAGGTATACTCCAGAATCATTTTCCACACCCGCTCCTGGATTTTCCAGTTATTTAAGATTATTTAATTATATACGTCTTCGTGCTCTCGTGGTCAGTCAGGTATATTGGTTTGGGATATCCTACCTGGTGGTACTCATACCTGCAGATAACAAAAACAAGCGCACACAAAGATAAAGTAGTTTACACCTATGAAGAATGCCTTGAACCATTGCACTTGGTTTTCGTGCAGTAGCTATTTGAAGTTTTTATCATTGATATAATTTGTAGATGAACATTTGTCCATTTCTAAGTAGTTTTGCGTTTACTCGTAGTCTCGTTCTGTTTCAATATTTTTTAAGTCATGGTGGTATTTTTTGTTTGGTGATGGTAATGAATACATATTAGATGATAAGATGCAGCTCATCCATTTAGATGGTTCCATTTTAAAATAATGTATTTTACAGCACCTCAACTTAAGGTAGGTAGTTTAAGCATAATGTGCATATGAACTGGATCTGAAAAGATGAAATTTATGATTAAGTTTACCTACCTAGCTGCCAGTTAAATTGTTTATTTCGTATTGTTTAATATATAATAGGCTTATAATAGGTAGATAAAATGTTGCTCTTAAGATTTTGGATAGGTAGCTCGTACTACGTAATGCAATATACAGTTTAGTGAAAATGTTTGAAAAATGTTCCTCAGATACCTATAGCTAATCATAATCAACCTTTTTTGTCGCTGAGAATGGTAATTTTAGAAAAACACAAAATACATAGAAAAATGCCAGATGCAAGTTTCATCACCTAAGTGCACCAAATCTGCAAAACTAAGTAATGAATTCCTTCAATTAGGTTGGACTTTAATACGGTCTTTATCTGGTCAAGCAAGAATTTGGCATTTCACACATGTGGTATTTTGAGAAAACTATTTTTTGATTCCATAAAACTAAAAAAAAAACCAGTGCCTACATCAAATCTTGGGATTAGGTAGCGAACCCCAGGCATCTTTCAGTATGCCCTACAGTTGCATGCACTGGGATAACGCTAGGATTGATCGAGTAAAAGTAAAAAGAGACTGCTAAACTCACCTCATATTTGCGTTAGACTCATTTAGATAAGTCAATTCTAATTTTAGATACTGGTATCATAGGTATTGTATTGTTTTACTTCTACACGTAGTTCGACCTTTGGCGTATTTAGGTAGTAGGGATTAAGGAGCTAGTAAGACCGGCTTTGACTTAGCTGTGGAGGTCATGGGTCCACTCGTTACAGTAGTTCGGCTAGCCTTCGCGGAGAAGGGCTTCACCTCGCATTCTTATGTTTGGTTGGTTGACTTGGTCACGGACAACCTCGTTGACCAGCCACGATTCCCGGGTGTAGGTAAAGCTGTGAAGTAGGTACGGAAATCAGTTCATGCATTCATTATCTCCACACATTGGTAATGTTTGGAAATTATAGGCAGGTCTAGTACTTCAGCATTTATCAGCGACAAGTAGGTTATATTAAGATAAGGACACTTTATGTCGCGCAATAAACGCTGCGTAATATATAGAATCGAAAATGTCGAGGTTAATGGTACAGATAGAATTCACATACAAATTATTTTAGCTGGATGCAAGAACAAATAATTTAATTGCGTGTTAGAACCCAGAACTCAAATTAATTTGTATGAAAGTAACTGCGACCATTAACCTAGAAAGTTTACAGAGATCATGGTAACTCACCACATTCTAACAAGTCCTTGCTTCATATTTCCTATTCTTAGATTTGTTTGCAATTTATTATCGGTAGGTATGAGGCCTATGTCGCGCACGATATGGTTCAGTGATTGTGTCCCGGAATGATCAGCCCACGCCACGCTTCCTTATACATTTTTCCAACTCGCAGCACTTACAGGTCACATTTCACATACGAGATCGGATACAGCTAACTCGGAGAGTCGGTACAACTGCAGTTAAAATGTTTATGCATGCGTATCCACAAAAAATATCAGTGACCTCATATTACCTATAGAAAGCTGCGCTGCGCAGTTAGCTAGGTCATGGATACGTCATGGTCAGCGGCGGCAGTCTCCGCGGCAGTTCGAAAACTCGTTGAAGTCAACACTCCCTTCTCGATCCTTCTAGTATGTTTCTAAATTTGTCACCCTGTTTGGAGAAAAGTTTCATAGTTATGTCCTAAGCGAGATCGCAATCTCGCGCTAATGTTTCTATGATTATTTGAGTATGAATAAAATACCAAAATGTTTGTTTTTATTTCAACATTCGATCATTTCACATTATTAGCAGTGACTCACCGACATCGTCAACGTACTTCCATACGGGAAGATTATTCTAGTGTTCATTGTTCCGTGTAGCTGCGTCGCACGAGCGTGACGCACCGAGGCCCGAGCCGATGACGTGCTACGGATAGCGGAACCCGTCGCGGTCGGTTGCAGCCGCACGGTAACCGCAGCGCTCTGGGGTCTAAACACAATGTTACACGCAGGGGGCCCGCGTACGGGCTCGAGTAGACATTGTTATGGCAAAGTTTTGTACCAGTCGAATGAGGAAGCTGACACCTAGTTTACCTAGTGGGCTGATAACCGGGACGTATTTGTGTGCGCCGTTTGGCACAGTGGAGCCGTGGGCTGTACGCAGGGGAACCTTACGCCGCGGCAGCGACAGCTCGGAGGCAGACCGCAGGCTGCTCGTCCGAGTACACTGGAGCTCGATCTCGTTCGCACCCGCCACTTTCTCCACGTAGCGAAGTGACGATGATGACTCATGGAATAACACATTTCGGGTGAAATCACAATAACAAAATAAGTAGGAGAAACAACTCTTCATGGAAAATTTTCTTTTTATTTTCATACTTAAACATATGTTACAATTTATCTTATTCAATATGAATAATAACGAAATTCCAATTTAACTATCGAGAAATAGATTGAAATTGAAATATTTATTTACACATAATATCACAAAATAAACTAAAATAAATGCACGATACCGTTACAAACCCATTGTTGTGTAAGCAGCGACCGCGCCCCAGCGGCAGCCAAGATGGCGGCCACGGATGCAGACCCACGCGAAACGCAATGGGACTGTAATTTAGAAAAACATCCTACTTATATCACAGATTCAAAGACAAATGTACATTACCTAGTTGGAAAATCCTAGTTTACTCTTGGTAAAGGTTTAACACTGTCTAATTCTTTGAAAAAACTATCTAGTCCGCTGAGATCATTCTTCCATAAATTATCGATTTTTTCACGTTGTTCTCTGGCGACATCTTCTTCTTTATTGCACAAACCCAGATCAGCTTGCATCTGAGCCCACCGTCTGGCACGTTCTCGTTGTTTTGTAACCAACTCGCTTTCCGCTCGAGTAAGGGAGTTACTCAAAATGGCGATTATCCTTAGGTCACGTTTTCTCTTTGTCTTGGCATTGAGGGATTTACTTTTAACTTGACGAACCCAGTTAGAAAGGGATTCTGCTTTACTATCACAAAAATCAACGACAGATTTTTCGTTTGATTTGTAGCCCATGATGAAAAAATTAGGCAGTAAATATGGCGGCGGGACAGTTACACACCTGAAACCAGGCCAAATCACTTGGAGATCTTGTCACAACACAAACGTCCACTGCACACCACGATGAGAGTTTTAATGAGGGGCGCTGACGTCATCCCAGCCTTTTATAGGCGACGCTAATCTGGCCCCGCTGCGCACAAAATGGCGGCGATTCAACGACGGAGCTACACGAAGTGCGCCGAAAACACACGATCAATACTAATTATGTTCGGATACTATACAACAGATTGGGAATTCCATTTAATTGAGGCGTAGGGGTGGGCAAGCACTACACTTATGATTTTTGGTCAGTATGGTTATTTTTCTGTTAGTTAAACTGGAGAAATATATATATTTTTTTAAATTTGTTCTTTAGGTTCTTTGTATATCCAATATTTACAAGCAAAAATACATATATATTCGGGTGTGCCAAAAACGACGGATAAAACGTGCACAGAATTTGTATGGAGATTATGGAGAAGGCCTTGCCCTACCCTGCGCCGATACGAGTCAACAAAATATAATAAACATTGAAAAAAAATAAAGCAAAGAATTACTCTATAAAAATGTGTATTTATGTGTACTATACTATAAATCAGATTACTTACCCATTCCACTCCACTACACCGTAATGACATTTTAGCATAAATTTATAAACATTGAAAAAAAACAACATACTTACCCGAAAATAAGTATTAATTTTTATTTCATGTTTTGTACTGACATAACCTTTAATATTGGCTGAGAGCCTTTTCATAAGTAGCCGTCTGACCATTTAGTGAGGGGTTTAAAAACTGCAACTAAAACTAAACATAAGCTGGAAATCTTAGATCTGGAGATCTTCAATCAAATATGGCTGACATCGTGTCACTGTATAGTTCCGTATGAGAGCTGAATATTTTGGAGACGACTGCTTTTATTTACTAACACCAAACACAGCTATAAAACATATCTACAAAGACCTTCGTTTAAAAATAACCGCACTCACAATGTCATCAGTCCAACCGCTTAAAGGTACAAACCCGCTAGACCGTTCCGTGTCCGGGCCGGCCCGTTTTCTAATACAGAATACAGGACGCGCGACGGCCGTCGATTTCTTGTACTAGAAAACGGGCCGGCCCGGACACGGAACGGTCTAGTGGGTTTGTACCTTAAGAGCTACGATGACACAGCAGACACACCACAAAGGTATACACACATGCGATTCATGGAGTCGCATATGTTAAAGTTGTAAGGCCCCTGGCCCCTATTTTTCATCGGAAAATAATAGTACATTACTTACCAAGGGCGATAAAACAAAGAATGTCTTAGATCGCAGGTATTTTACACCCAAGCCGAAGGCAAGGGCGATAAATATGCGATCTGAGGCTTTCTTTATTATCGCCCGTGGTAAGTACAAAATTTTATGTCACCCCCTGGCCAGGAAGTGGGTTTTTTCGCGCGCGGAGCGTGCGATAATGGCCACTTTATGGCTAGGTGTGACATAAAGAACATTTTACAGATCCTCAGTTTTTAAACAAATAAGTTGCCTTTTTAGTATAAGTACTTACTAATTAAAACGTAATCTAACAATGTTTATGTATGTAATGTAAGTAATCATTAAAGAATGCTTGCAGGACAGATAGAGACATTACTACGTATAAAGATACTTATAAATAATAATATACTAGTGATTTCCAATGCTGAACAGGCAAAAAAATCGTACAAGCAAATAATATTATGGTGATATGAAGTAAAATCACTTTTGTAATTATCATTATTATTTAAGAGTTTCACTCTTGTCGGTGCAGTTCTCTCCAGTCCGTTCTAATTAACGCCAGTTCATTGTTCTTTTGTAGTAAAGGGTGGTAAAAGTTTTCAGAATAAGGGCACAGTGCTCATATTAATACAACACTTAGAAAAAAAACTAAGTGCCACCAGTCTATTATACTACTGCCTCGAATTCTACTGTAAAATCAATTGTTACTTACGTCTTACGTACGAGTTACGTATTTTTTACTTACGTCTTACGTACGAGTTAAGTATTTTTTCTTTTTCTCTCTTATTTATTTCGATATTTATTGTGCACAAGAGTATCCGAACGCGCTATTGACGCATGTTTTTGCAAGCATTGCGGCTGGCTGCGGAGCTCGACCGGCGGAGAGGGTGAAGAGCGCGAAGAGGGCGAGGGGGAGGGGTCGGAAGATGAAATGAATGTCGGCCGGTCGATGATCGCCTTCGCCTTGGCAAGGGGAATGAGGGCCTCCCACGTACTTAGAAAATAATTACTTAGGCGCCCATTAGCATTAGACGGTAGGTTTTGCCATGGCAAAACCATGGCAGAGATTTTGACTGACGGAAAACCTATCTTCTAGCGTAGTGACCGATGGTTGATTGACGAATTTCATATCTAGATATTTTGATTTTCCATCATGCAACCATCAGTCAAGCTTGCCATGGCAAAACCTACCGTCTAATGGGCGCCTAGGTACCTATAAGTACTAAGTTATTCTAAAATTAAACAAAACATGGATAACGCAAGTAGGAATGTAACTAGGCAGGAGCCGAGTACTCCTCAGTCCTCAGTCACAAAATAGTATTACATAGGTACTTACACCTACCTCAGTAGGTAGTCAATATGACTCAGTCGTTATCGTTACCCTACTATAACTATATCACATCTTGTGATCTTGTTGGAACACGTTTGAGTCCATCGATTGTGTCATAGGTCTCTAACCTTAACTTAACCTAACCTACCTAACATAAAATAGGATGTGAGATGTGAAGTGTAAACTGCATCTAAATTATCTGTGTAAATCATAAAGTGTAAGTTGCATCTAAAATCACATAAGCAATATAACGGGTTTCCTGAGACCCCCTTCAGGTAGAAAAGACCCCTCACCTCATTATTACAATGGAACTAAGGGATAAAACGTGGGAATTTAAAACGGCTTGTTTGCCATGGTTGGCAGTGTTGCAAAATTGACATTTGTGAAATCGGTGTTACTAACATCTAAAAATCGGGAGAAGTCGGGAACTCTTTTTTTTCTTATGAAAACCACTTTAAAATTCTTTTTTACAGTGATATTGACCATTATTAATCAATTTTACATGTGCATAAATGCCAAAATTTTAAACTTACCAATTTTTCTGGTAATAATTACATGTAATCACTAATTTGATTTATATGGATATTTTTGGTTCCGTGTAATATCTTTAATTCTATGAAAATACTTAGATAGGTACTTAAAAGAAAACGCTGAAAAATCAGTTTATTTTATACTTTATACGGTATATCTATATTGAAACGCGAGTTTCCGTGTACACGTCCATGCGTGCTTGGGTTAACTCGCTAACCGTCTCGCTATTCGTGCGAATATGTAAGCCTGTTTTAATATTTATAAAGAAAACTCTAAATTTATTAATAAAACCTTGTATGGTCATAAAATCGGGAGATTGACACCTAAAATCGGTGTATCGGTATTTTCTAACCGAAATCGGGAGTTCTACCGATAAATCGGTAACTTTTGCAACACTGATGGTTGGACGCTTCGCTTGGACGATGCATGTTTCGTCAAGAAGGTCCGTCCTACGGTCCTACCTATGTGCAAAGTTCGTGTCATTTAATTTGGCTTACTAATTTAGCAATAATTGCTTTAGGTAAGGTATAGGTAATATAAACACATATAAACATCAGTATTTTCTCTTTGAGGGCTTTCTTATGTATTTTCTTAATAAACTGTATGACGCACATGTACTACGCATTACAAATCGAGGTCTCTGGAATTTATTGAGTCAGGCGATAACAAAAACAGTTTTTATACTGAATCCGTCTTTATGGGCCAGGTAATGTGGTCTAGAATTGTCTGTACACGTTGTATTAATAATATGGCATGCGCACAAACGGCAGATGACGTCACCATGTGCGAGTGTTGTGTGCTTTGTTGCATGCACATCGAATGGATGCTGAGCACAAGAGAAAGACATAACTAATACGATGTTTTTCGGGTGGTTACTGCGTTTTTGTTCCAATCGTAAGTTCCCCCAGTAAATATTCTCAACGATAACCGATTATCTTGCGGCGGACCAGAATGTATAGCTCTGTCTCGTCTGATCTCAATCCTACGTACCTATACTATAAGTAGGGAACAACTCGGGGTCAAGTTATGCTAGATCAGAAGTGAAGCGTGTCCAGGAGGTATTGAATAGCATAGCAGCTGTTCCCAACGGTTGCGGAATGAACAAACGGCTGACGGTGGCCTTGTTTCTAAGCACCTTGCGTATAAACGGAAACAAAGCTAACTACGCTATGCACACCTTGTAGGTACCGCCCGCGTGGTCGTGTCGGAGGTTTCCTCTCGATTTTCCCCAGGCCACTCTCCAACCGCTTTAATGGGCCCGGCCTAGATAGCTACGTTGAGGTTTAACAAAAAAAAACCTTGTAGGTATGCTAATGCTAAGTAGGTAACTAGGTAACTGCTTATTCGGATGCGGATCCATGTAGATACCTTACCTATGATATTTACCCTAATAACCGGGATTTTTCTACCTAATAAGTTGTTTTTACGGGTACAGAGGTAATAAAATTCTTATTTTAAGTAATGTAAAAACTTTAGGTAGGTATGAGGTGAGGGTTGGAAGAGATGTCTATCACTTAGATCGCATCGCATGAATCGTATCAGCAACTCTATCAGGCAGCTTATACCTATCTACTCCTATCACTATCATTAACATCGTCTTAACATAGGTACATCTGAATCTGAATAGGTACGGTCAGCTGCAGAGAAACCAGACCCCCGTGCATACAAATTTCTACGCAGGGGGGGTACATTTTCTCTGCAGCTGACTGTACTGTACTATAGCTTCAGATCTTGTTAAGATATTTTTGAGCACGCTTCGCTTACTTGCGACTTGAGACTGTAGATAGCTAGGTACTTACAGTCAAGTACAAAAATATGGGTGCATACAACTTGCTCAAAAAGATGCCTATAGCTGTTATGACGGTGAATTAAGGTTTTGGTACATATTTATGAGAGGATTCATTCGATACATTGTTTTGCACTTGACTGTACACTAATACCTATAAATAGGAAGCCAGATCTGCAGCACCCACTGGTGCAACGTGCCAAAATATTGCATGCTTCGCTACCTAGGTGTTGCAACCTGCCTACAGAGGAAGAAGTGCCAAAAATGAATAGGTGGGTATAGGAGAGGACCGTATATCATTAAGAGTAGGTAGTAAAGAAACAATTGGTAGGTACTTATAAGTAGGTATGGCCTAAACATTGCGTCGTCGTCGTCATATTTACGTACCTACTTATATAAGGACCTATCGTCTGGGTAACACACCTACTTTGAGAACAACTCTTAGGAAACATTTTTGTCTCGAGGGAGCGCGAAACGTCTCAGCTTGGACAAAAATGGTTTGGTTTCGTATGTCTGAGGGTCTACTCGAAATTACTCCAAAATTCGAAATCCTAACTTCGTATCGTGCCGTCACTTTCACTCTCGTGTTAATACATAATACGAGTGAAAGGGACGGCACCATACGAAGTTCGGATTTCGATTTTCGTAGTAGACCCACTGTCCCGGATTTACGCAATCATTTCAGCTATAGGCGCATTTCTCAATCGATTCTCTAAAAAATTGTGAGCAGGTTTGATAGCTAGTTGTATGGAATTTTGTCACTCAAATCTTTTGAAGATTTTCAAAAATTTCAATATGACGGCTCACAGACACCAGTTTTTATACCATGACGGTGGCAAACAAGCATACGAAACAACATTACAATTTGGCGCCGTGAAGCAAAGCAAAGACAGCGTCTCTTTTTCAATAGTCGTGTTACCTATTTTAGATGTGTGCCTGCTTCGATAAAATTCACAGAATAGAATTGTAAACAACACGCCAGTTTTACGTCGTTCAGTGAATGACAAAGGAATTCCGATTAAAAAACAAAGGCCGTAATGAGGACATTGTTGATACAAGAAATTCATAAACAGGCGTTGTCGTACTGCGTAGTTGGTACCTGGGTATAGGAACGGAAACTTATAATGTGAGCCTTAGCATTTAGGCCATAAAGTCGATACTTGAATGAGACATTTCGACATGTTTAATTATATCTCAGTACCTACCACCATGCTTTCGCGTGGGAATTAAACCTTCAGTACCTGAGCTGCCCAGAAATTCCAAAGGAGGTAAATTTTCGATTAGTTACTTTAAAATCACCACGCTGGTATTTCTGTTGATTTAATTTTGTAAATATCTACGTCACGTCGTTACATGATCATTCAATTCTTAATTACTACCGACAATATTAAATGACCCAGTCTCAATTAGTTAATTTCTTTGTTAATGCGCTCTGTATCGTTATCAAATAATTAGAGTACCTGGACACTTTAAGAATAAGCACCAATGATGGACACTTCAACTCTTATTCAAAGATCATACGGTTTTAAATTTGATTGTTCTATAAAAAAATAATGACTTATTTTCTTTTCCATAAGAGTTAATGTACATCATCGGGCCTTGTCTATTACTGGTGGTGTCACCCTAGTTCTCTTATATAGTGTCCGTTTACTTCTTGTTTAGCAAGAAAATATTATGTGCTTGTTTAGCAAAGAAAATACAACTATTCTACCAGTTTGTAAGGGACAGGGTGAAATTATATGCAGATATACGTAGAAAAACGAAAGGGTGGATATACTTATATCTTTAAACGAGCAATTCTTGTATATTTATTTTTTACGATTTTGATGAAATTTGGTATGTGGGGGTTTTAGGGGACGAGCAATGGATCTAGCTAGGTCTCGTGCCCGGGAAAACGCCGGGCAAAGCTCGGCCGCCCAGATATTAATAATAAATATCTTTAAACGAGCAATTCTTGTATGTTTATTTATTTATTTATTTCGGGGATCTCGGAAACGGCTCTAACGATTTTGATGAAATTTGGTACGTGGGGGTTTTCGGGGACGAGCAATCGATCTAGCTAGGTCTCATGCCAGCGAAAACGCCGAGCAAGGCTCGGTCGCCCAGATATTACGGTTCATAAAATGAGGTTTAAAATATCAACATTTGCACATAATAGTAATCAAAATCATGCTCTATTCAAATCCACAAATGCACGGCCAGTGACCCAGGAGACGTAACTACCGGAACTAGCAACAGAATATGTTGATTAGAGATTTTCCACTTGAATAAAGGAAACAATTTTTCACAATTCGTAAACAATTTATTATCCTTGCAGTAGTTAATATTTTTTTTTACAATCAGACGAGCAAACTAGATCAAAATAAAATAAACCAATATATAATACTCAACAGGCAAACATGAGAAACTTTGGCGGGTCAAAATAAGCATATTATTTAATACCACTTGTACAGCTAACTCGTTCACTAGTGTTTTGGTTTCTTCTTATTTCGAAAACAGATTGAAACAAAATTCTTTTGGGTAAGTATTGTATTCCGGCGTAGTTTCTAAAGACTTCTATTATTATTGCACGCAGCACTCTTCAGGTACAAAACACTTAACTATCCTAAACCATTGTCTGTCTTGCTTCTACCAACGCCATAAATCGCTGTTTGAATACCTTCGTCCCTTTTCGACGCTTTACGTTGCAACGGCATGTGACATTATGAGTTTCTGTAAAAAAACAATAACATTTAATGTATCCATAGGTAAGTATAGTTAGCATACCATCAGAATCATAATTCGGTTTTTGTGTAAGTATACATTGACGACAACGATTGATTGTCGGATTGGCGGGAGCCATCACAGGATACCGAAGAGTGACAGAAAAAAGCGAAGGCGTTTGCCCAGCAGTGCGACACAACATAAGCATTTTCTAAGCAATCAAGATCCTATTGATGTGTTTCAGACCGAATTATATATAATTTACCTATTCAAATAACAGTCCGATAGGTCTTTGATTTCTTTATAACTCAGCATCCGTTCGTCATCATTGTCATCAATAATTAACTGGCCAAGTTTTTGTATAGCTTTGGGTCAACTACATGCTTATACTGTGAAAATTTGAAGACTATAGCTTCAACCGTTTGGTTGTAAAACCTGTGTGATAGACGACGGACGGACGGATGGACGGACGGACGGACGGACGCCTGAGCGACAACAACAGGGTTCCGTTTGGTACCTTCGGTTGGTACGGAATCCTACAAAAAAGAGATCAGGTTGGATGTGTACCTTGATGGGTGCTGCCGCATTAGTAAGTTGCAGCCCGAGGCTGCGCACGAGCACGAGCGGCGGTAGATCGATGGAGTACAACCGGTGCAGAGCATCTACCGCCATTTGTGTGGGGACGTTGTGGCGTTGACGGGATGTCTCGTACTTCTCCAACCAGCGGTTATCGCCTGTCAAAACATTTGAGGTAGTATTAATTAAGATATATATAGTTCGGACACAACTCTAAGGCTAAATTCTGTCAAACGAACGCAAGCAAAACTAGACTTACAGCTCTGACTGTAAGGTAGATTGATTTGCTTGCGTCAATTTGACAGCACTTAGCCTTACAATTTTTACGAACTATAAAATACAAATACTCTCTATTGCACACCTTATTTAAAGGATACAGAACAGCACAAAATCATAATAATTAGAGGCATACAACAGCCGGTCTTATCGCTAAAGAGAGATTTCTGAGAACAATTCAGCGTAAAGAGGATAAGGGGCGTAAGGAGTATATTTTAGTTAGTATTTTTATTATTTCTTAGTTTTATTTAGTTATTTTTAGTTATTTTAATTGTAAGTAGTTTTAGCTGTATATTTAATTATGTTATGTTTTTAGTTACATTGTATATTGTGATACGAAATAAATGTCATTTAAGGGGCTTATATGTATACATGAAGAAGAAGAAGAAGAAACATTTATTTACTGCACAAAAGACACACAGATACAAAAAATAATAGACGTACAAAACTCAGAACATATAAAATAATGTGTGTCTTCGCGGCAGCAAATCGGTTGCTGTCTCAGCATTATGCTGAGGTGTTAAACACCTGCAGCGCTGGTTTTCAGACAGCACCGTACGTGACCCACGGAACGCAATACAACATAATATACAATACAAAGAGATAAATATCATAAAAAAAAGGCAAAACAGGGCAAAGTAGTATGAGACATGAACAAGGGAGGCATTATTAACTCAACCTCAGGCTAAAATGAATAAAAAGTAATAATAAAAAACAGCTACAGTACAATAATGTAGACAGACATTAACAATATATAAAAGAGAAAAGCGACATAGGTAGTTGGGATATTTTAGGTGCTGGATGGGTTAGGGATGGGATCTTTGGAGCGTCAACAAATAGCCCTTAAGCTTGCGCTTAAAGGTATTCCTGCTAGAAGCTCCTTGGATAGGTGGAGGGAGATCATTCCAGCACTTGGACGCCGCAAATCTGAAACTACCTCGAAACGCCGCGGTCCGATGCTTAGGCATCAGAATCATTGCCTTACACCTGCGCACACTCTTGGGCCATACAAGTCTACTCAGCAAATATTCCGATACATAGATATAGATACAATAATTATAATAGCGTCAAAGAAAACGGCGGCATTTTGAAACGGTAATTTTTTTAAAATGGAAACATGTTTCTATAAATTTTTGATACAAGCTTTTATTGTCAACTGTATTTTTTTTGGCACGGCGTCAAATATACGCCAATACGATTCTAAGAATACCTAAGGGCCCCTAGCTTTAAGTGCAAAGATTTTGGCCAGGATAGTCCCGGATCCGCTGGGTCTTATGATATGACTCTTAGGGCAAATCCGACATTGCCAACCTAGAATTATTCCCAAGAACTAGTTGGTATCATCATCATCATCCTCCTAGCGTTATCCCAGTAAAGTTGCATCCTGAAGGATGCCTGGGGTACGCTACCTAATCCCATGATTTGGCGTAGGCACTACTTTTTACGAAAGCGACTGCCATCTGACCTTCCAACCCCGAAACTAGACCTTATTGGGATTAGGCTTTGTCAAGTGAGTGGGCAACTTGACTGTTAGAAGTTCTCAAGCCGCCCGAAGGCCTCCAACTTGGCTTAACGACTGCTGCCATAGACAGCAACCGGGATCAACGGCTTAACGTGCCTTCCAAAGCACGGGAGCGCTCGTTAGTAACCACTCAAAGCGGTCACCCATCCAAGTCCTGACCACTGCCCACGTTGCTTGCCCTTAGATACCGCAAGCGGTACGCAGGCGACGCTGGGCCACGAGCGCTCCTAAGTTACTAGTTGGTATCATCATCATCAAAATTTAGGAGCATGGCTCTTGGCGGTGGAGTTGTCGCTAGTTCACACGGTTCTCGGCCAATTTCTTTAGGTCACGGTAAGTAAGACTCGACATTTACTTTTTCCTTTAGTTGTTGTACAAAGCTTGCCTTGGCCGTCCTCTACTCCTTGATCCTTCAATCCTGCCTTCGATGTACGAATTGTTATAATGTTATTGGGTATAGTCAAAGGCGCGACACGGGTCTATCGGTGTGGACCGAGTGTCGGTGACCTTGGAACGCTACGATTCTATACTTTGCCCGTCCGAGGAGTGATTTCCACACACCGCGCCACCCTCGCGCGCCCCCGCTCGCGTCCGGACACGCACACATAGCCGCGAGACGGGTTTACAGCACACATGCTTCGGTGTCGCTTCTTGTTACGTTAGTATATATCTTCTTTGGTATAGTAATTTTATCTCACGAGCGCGGGTTGGCCAGTGTTGTACTTGTGACACATACGAACACGTAGACAACGTGCACTCATAGCGCCTACGCTAACGCACACATAAACAATGTACACTTATAGCTCAACACACAACCACGGCTCACCCACGCTCGTCTGACAAAGGTACTCTATCACCCTTAGGCTGGGTTGCACCAAACCGTCTGTAATCGTAAGCGGTGTTCGTCAAATCTGATTGTATGGAAAGTTTGACAAGTTTCTATGAGATGACAGCCGCCGGCGCCATATTTGACGATGACCGGCCTGTGTTCGTATGTTGGTGCAACCGATCCTTAGTGTAAGGCCTGAGTGGACGCTCGAGCTGGGCGTGCAGCGGGGCGTGCATGTTAAGCAATTGAAAACTCATACTGGTGTCCCGAGTCGCCGCCCCGCTGCACGCTCCGCTCCGAGCGTCTACACTTACGTATGTCGAGTCCCGTGTATATGGCATCAGAGAGGTGCGCCGTGAGGTCCCGCACGTCGCCGAACCCGAGGTTCACGCCCTGCCCCGCCAGCGGGTGTACTCTATGCGCCGCGTCTCTGCAAAATTAAACGTGGATATGATGTACAGTCGAGAAGGGTATTGTTTAGCCACTCAATCAATTAGATGCTTGCTTGCTTTGCTTGTCAATTAGATGTAAGATATTACTAACCGATACACCATTGTAATTTAAAGGAAAAATAAACGCATTTGTATTTGTACTTTCCATGTTCGGAAGTGTAATGTCAATCTGGACACGACATCGGGTAACATCGGTCATTAATTAGTCATTACACGGCTAAATTACGAACTATTTTGCCGCAAACCGCATTATTTGGGGGGGGACGGGGGACGTAAGGTATTATATATCCAACTTCTACATCTCTGGGAACGTACAGGTTTGAACTAGCGTCGTTGTTTTTCATCAATAGGCGTCCCAGATATGTCATCCCTTCAACGCTGAACAACCAGCACAGGCTTCCGTTATTGGAAACAACATTGATCCAAGCAAGGCAAAAACGAGCTTTAGCTGTAACACTCTTACCCTATAAGTGCGACACCAGGCGAGACATATCGCGTGCTGTGTCCAAATCCGAGCGGGAAGGCGGCGCGCGAGTTGGATGCAATCTGCCGCACGCACGGAGGCAGCTGCCGCGCCGTGCCGTCCGGCAGACCGAGGTTCTTCAGGCACGAACCCAGCCAGGACGTCATGGAGTCCACGAGGCCGCTGCGAGGATATTGCTTCCACTGGAAACAGAAAATTATTATTATTATCTTATCAACTACTGCTTCTGTCTACTTGAACACGAACAGTTTGATAAATGGGCCATTTTTTTTAGCGTTGTAGTTTTTTTATTTCTTAGAATTGCATGAAAATTAGTAGGTTGGAAGAGCTCCTGATTTTGAACAATATGTGCACGATTTCCTACACTGTCCCACAATTTTTTTCCATTGAGTGACAAAACGTATGGGATTTTCGTAACTCAGTGGGAAAAATGTATGGGGGAAAAAATTTTTTTCGACGCCATGTTGTTTTATTTTTTTAACTTGTACAGAATCAGGAGCTCTTCCAACCTAACAATTTTCATGCAATTCTAAGAAATAAAAAAAAACTACAACGCCAAAAAAATTGGGCCAAATATGATCATAGACAGAAGGATCAAGTCAAGTCAGGTAAGGTACCGAAAAATCAACTACGTACTTTGTTATACAAACAACTGAATAGATAGAAAAGCGTCGGCGTTTTACACGACCAATTCTTAGTGTAAAACCTGACTGGACGCTCGAGTCGGGCGTCCAGCGGGGCGTGCATGTCAAACAATTGAAACTCATACTGGTGTCCTGAGTCGCCGCCGCACAAATAGTATGGACGCTCGGCCGCAACGCTGGACGCGACGCCGAACCGAACGCTCCGAGCGTCCACTCAGGCCTTACACTTATTTGACAGGACATGTTTACTAATTCAGTGGTCTACCAGCATGTCGTGTAAGAAAATGATTCTGCGATGGTGGGCAATCCAATCCATGCAAATAGTGTCTCGACGCCGCCATCGACGAACTGTTAACTGTTCGTAAGGCAGCTGCAGCAGTCGCTTGGCGTGTTCCATACCCGTGTAACAGAAGAGTGAGCTCTGCTTTGAGAATTGAGAGGCAGTAGTCCGACGTATTTATGGAAGCAGCAGCTTAGTTGGATAAAGTCATCAGGTAGGTTAGGTAGTTTATTGTAACAAATAATTGCTTGGCTTGTTACACCAATAAATTACCAAGGCATCGTTGAGGGCGTCGACGAACTGTTCTTCAGGCAGCTGCAGTAGTTGCTTGGCGTGTTCTACGTTCGTGGACCAGACGAGCGAGCTCTGTGTCGAGTTGAGTGGCAGCAGTGCTACTGGGCCAGTAGGTAGGAAAGCATAGACAAGACGTCGTTAGAATAATAGTACATTACTTACCAAGGGCGATAAAACAAAGAATGTCTCAGATCGCAGGTATTTTACGACCGAGCCGAAGGCAAGGGCGATAAATATGCGATCTGAGACTTTCTTTATTATCGCCCGTGGTAAGTACAAAATTTTATGTCACCCCCTGGCCAGGAAGTGGGTTTTTTCGCGCGCGGAGCGTGCGATAATGGCCACTTTATGGTCAGGTGTGACATAAAAGTAATTACCAAGGCATCGTTGAGGGCGTCGACGAACTGTTCTTCAGGCAGCTGCAGTAGTTGCTTGGCGTGTTCCACGTTCGTGGACCAGACGAGCGAGCTCTGTGTCGAGTTGAGAGGCAGCAGTGCTACTGGACCAGTAGGTAGGAACCGCTGCCAAGCCGTTGTGTTTTCGGTTTCCTGAAATTGGAACACAAAACAATTACCAACTGGTACACAACCGTCTTTTACATGATATTGGCTTTTAAAACGGTGAAAAAAATGAAACATTTTTTAATATTCTACCTACTTGATGGGTAAACAAATTCATCGTTCAGTCTACGATGTAGTGCTTTTAGTGATTGTATTACAATACACGAAGGTGGAGCGCTCGTGGCCCAGCGGCGCCGGGTACGCTTGCGGTATCTAAGGTTAAGCAACGTGGGCAGCGGTCAGGACTTGGATGGGTGACCGCTTTGAGTGGTTACTAACTGAGCGCTCCCGTGCTTTGGAAGGCACGTTAAGCCGTTGGTCCCGGTTGCTGTCTATGGCAGCAGTCGTTAAGCCAAGTTGGAGGCCTTCGGGCGGTTTGAGAACTTCTAACAGTCAAGTTGCCCACTCACTTGACAAAGCCTAATCCCAATAAGGTCTAGTTTCCCCACGGGGTTGGAAGGTCAGATGGCAGTCGCTTCCGTAAAAACTAGTGCCTACGCCAAATCTTGGGATTAGGTAGCGGACCCCAGGCATCCTTCAGGATGCAACTGTACTGGGATAACACTAGGAGGATGATGATGATTACGTGTATGGACACGAAGGTGTTGTGCACGCTTGATTCAGTAAGTAGCTCACTATTTTGAATGAGAATATATTTACCTTAGCTAATCCGAAAGTGGCCACAACGGCCATCCGTTCGTAGCTCCTCGACAGGTAATGGACACCCATTTCCTCGCGCTCCGCGGACTTGATCCGTCCGCGCCGATAAACACAACTCATAGCTGTACATTTGGTAAATTTCAACAAGTGCGCCGCGCTGTAGGTACAACGCCCCGCTTTTCCATGAGCGTGAACTAAACTGCATCTTCGTAAATGAGACAATTATGTTTACCTCAGCTAATTCCAAAGTCGCCACAACGCCCATCTGTTCGTAGCTCCACGACAGGTACTGCACGCCCATTGCCTCGCGCACCGCTGACTTGGCTCCGTCCGCGCCGATCTGCAAACGTTCAACAACACCATAAATATAGGGTAGGTATGTTTATTGTATCATTAGTCTCGTAGTACGCGAGTTGCAAAGGTTTGTTAGTACCTAATTAACTATATACAAGCAGATGTTTTGATACTGGTGTCTGTCCATGGACAAACGCGAACTAAGCGTTCAAAATTATTTGAGACAGTTCTATTTCTCAATATATATGATATGTCAGATATTTTCGTAGTTCAGGTTCGTAGTGAATTTGTACATCATAGTTACGAATAGTGGAGTACGATCGTGGAAAATAGTAGATTGATTCTCAAGGGAGCAAAATGATATATTTACGACGAGCGTGGTATATTAAATCCTGAGTGAAGCGAAAGATTCTACAATAGAATGCTGAGCGAGGGATCGTAAACCACGCCTCTCAATAAACCACGTTCAATTGAGGATTTAATAACAACAATAGTGAGAAAATGCGGAACCTTTTTGACCAATGTTACGTTTTAACAAACATGTGAAATGAATCCAACGTCGACCATTATTTCGACTGTTTATTTGTTTTGAATCGGAGTAAGATTTAGCGAACCGCTGCAGTGGCGCGAGAGTGCTGTGAGGGAGCGGTGTTCCATATACACATACTCTATAACGGTCCTTTTCAAATTTAGAATGCGAAGTTTTTTTAATCAGTCTTAAAACTGGCCAGAATTGTTTCCTAACTTTTAAAAGGTGAAAAACGCGTATTTAATTTTAACGCGTGCAAATGTTTTTGTTTTGTTTTCCACACGTCAAGCGTGCGAAGTTCTAAGAAAAATCTCGCTCGCTAATTTGTTTCCTTTCGATAATTTCCGGCCACTTGGCCCCATTTGGGTAGCTGTGGTAAATTAGGCCAATGAGTTATAATTTATATAAGATATTTAAGAGTTTCTGGGAAATTTAAGACTTAATCACCTACAGAGGTGCGGCTTTCCAGGCATTACGCTGTTCCGAATATTTTTGCACTTACAGAGCTACAGCATGACATGTTACGGGTAAAATGATATCGTAGTTATGCTGTGCGAAACAATTTTGGATAATATACAACCGGTAAGTGTGTTTCAGCGTTTATAACTAGATTTTTGTGGTGAGTTTAGATCAAACGAACGATCGAGCATTCTTACACTTACAGTTGTTTTTCATGTAAAAAACTTTACTGATGCTGGAACACGCATTCGTTTGATCTAAACAACCTACGTTTAGCTGACAGAAAATATAAGTAATTTAGTAGAAGGTAATATCTCAATACTACTTATCCATATTATTCATTTATCTGCTTGAAAATAAGCATGTTAACCTATTTTTAAATTCCGCATATATGGGACATTATTACATTATATGACACATAACGCTGAAATAGCAGGTAAGTACCTATCTGCAATATTGAAATGTCAATAGTTAGGCAGAATTTTGATATTTCATAATTTGTAGGTAACACTTCAAAGGCCACTGAACACAAACGAATTATTTATTAATATGCCAGTCAGTTCTTTCAAAGCTTGATTTACTAAAGGGAGGTGTACATTGCTGTCTTCATCGAAACCCTAATGATTCTTAGCTTTGGTTGTTTACTGCTTAATACCATTATTACTTAATATTTTTCTACATAAACAGCTAAGGAAAACCAGCCGGTTGAGACTTGTTTAAATATTAGAAAGCCACAAACAGAATGCACAAGATTTGTTAGCAGATTTTCTCTATTTTTGTTATTTTCTGAATCTTAATCATCGGTGAGATTGTATTGCCCGAGCTTTGCTGTGAAACAAGTAAATTAAGGTTGGATTAGGTTAACATTAGGTACGTATATGTCAAAAACCCGAAAGAAACCTGAAATAACAGTTCCGAAATTCTATGCCAATTGGGATCAGGGAAAATGTTAGAAAAGTGTCCGAAGAAAAACTATCTATATGAAGTTTTTGTAGAAAGACTCTACTGGAAAATATTCGCGATTGGCAGAGAGTACCTACGCGACAAAACTATTTTCGTGTCTGATTTGAGGCACTGTTTTCAAAAAAGTCTAATATTTGAATATGGCAATGCAATGACAAAATGCACGATTGTTTTTATATTCGACAAAAGCATTCGTCCTCCTTATTATAGGTATTTATTTACATGCGTGCCTGACCTGAACCTGAGCCGGTTGGCTGTTTTTTTTAAACTATTAATTACCTACTACTCGTAGTAAAATGTGTGGCTCGTTCATTTATTTCTTGCATAGAACTTGCATAGCATAGAGATAAAAATATATATAGTTTCTGGTGTGACCAGGCCTTTAGTGTGAACTCTGTGAAGGGATCCCCACGCACGCTGCGTCAGTCGGACGTGTGTCTAAACAATCGCTAAAATAGACGTTACCTTTCTTAATGTAAACATTTCGTATGAATATAAGTGGGATATTAC
This sequence comes from Cenopis cana, assembly GCA_951800055.1. Classification (NCBI taxonomy): domain Eukaryota; kingdom Metazoa; phylum Arthropoda; class Insecta; order Lepidoptera; family Tortricidae; genus Cenopis; species Cenopis cana. The sequence goes on along the minus strand of OX637490.1, from coordinate 12,093,061 downwards.
AACAGACTACTGAGGCTCAAGTCCAGAACGCATTAAAAAGTAAGGATTTGCTTGTGATCCTCGCTCAAACTCGTGCTTATCTTATGTACATGAGCACGACGCACTCATAAGCATATCAGAAATCAGAATGCCTTTACTTTTGACACTATCGGTCGATTAGGTTGTAATTATACATCGGAATTCTGTTCAATTCAATCAAATAAATTTACTGTTATGTTAGGTTCTTAAGAAATACACAAGTGTGGAAGGTGCTATTTTCATCTTAGGCCATTTTAAGCCTACTCAACAAGGTATAAGGTTGACAATTCTATTCTATATACATGAAATGTAGTTCTAACCTTTTTTTTGTAAGGTAACTAATTAGCGGTTACCTGAACTAAAACAGATGGAAGGCTTTGTATAAATACAATGGCTTTTGTATCTATTGTTACTATTCATCAGCTCAGTTCAAATTGTTTCAACTGTAAGTATCTAGTTTGTAAGTGGGCTATTTGTAAAACCCAAACTGGGCCAGCGTGGGGACCTTTGCCTATTCCCTCTCATCAATGAGAGGAATCCTGTGCCCAGCAGTGGGACGTGACGTATTAGCTATAGGCATTTCGTAGTCGGTCAAGTCGGCCTCATTCAACTGTATTTGACTCCTAGGAGTAACCTCTTCGATCTTACTTGCAAGATGTGAGTTTGCGTAACTATAGGTACATTGTATACATTAGGCACTTAATTGAATACCTACCTGCGGGACCGATGTGTAAGCATGACCAATTGCTATTTCAACGCGGAATAAACCGTAAATTTAGCACGTAATTTTATAGCCTCCCCACCAGTTTGAATTCAACTGCATACTTGCATTGTTTACTTCATATGAATTACGCATGACCACACATAGCTATTATAATGTGATGTGAGGTCAGAGATCAATACTGTGCTCTGTTTATGTTACCGTTCTAAGAATATGGTGAAGATTATAATGCTTGTATAAAATCAACTTTTTATAAAGAATCCCCGTGAGAGACGGGCGCCCATCGCAATACTTTATCTTTCTACGTTACGTACCTCTAGTTATATTTGGCCTAGTCATCCAGTGAAGGTATAACATAGCAAGCGGTTTATACTCGTAGATAGTAATGGTGGTGTAAGAAATATGACCGATAGGTGTCGACAGGAAATTTGTTTTTATTTGATTATATTTTGGTGAAGTAAACCTTAACCTACAAAATGCCTACCTTAGACCTATATAAAGGCTGAATAATGTTTAATATATATCATATTTTGCTGCGCCCTATCCAGGTGCAAGTACTGTACCTGTAGTATTGAGCGAGGGATTCAGGCTAGCACTACCTAGTAATTCTAAAGAACAGGCCATGTGCGATTCGGACTCGCCCACGAAGGGTTTCGTACAAGTGTGTATCGGAAAAACTTCTTTGTTTTTTATTTTAATTGTAATTTTTGTTATGGTGTTTGGTGGTTTTTGTTGTGGTGGTGGTAATACAAACTGTAAAATAAATCAACTGTTTATCTATTGGTTCATGAGATAAAGCCCGCTGGTGCTGAGCGCTGACAGAGGGACGGGCGAGCAGCGGAGGCTAGGTACCGTTGGCACCCTTTGGGAGGGCGGTAAAAAATAAATAAAGTCGTGGTTAAATAAAGTTTAATTGTATTAGATAACAATTTTTTTATTTATATAGATATCCATACAAATATACTAAGGAAACGGGAAATCATCGTTTTTCACACAATATACCTAAATTTAACAACTTCTTTCACGAAATAGAAGCGTAAAAATTATGTATTTACTTTTTATAACTCTCAATATATGTTTTCAATTAATGTTTCGGATTGTTTCCTTAGATTAATATGATTTAGCTCATCACTATGTTTCACACTTATTTATAGATAGATCGAAATTACGAGTTTTATTCACACGGTTTAAGAAATTTTGTTGAGAGTTCGCTATAAGTTTTCTATGATCGAACTCCAAATATAAACTTAGATACGTCGAAGGATTGGATTCCGAGAGACATCGCTGTCGAAATGCCCAAAATACTGGCACACGTGCATTATATTAGGAGTCATCAAGTATGCCCAGAATTTTATATAAATAGTGACGCGGGCAGACAACAGCGAGACACGACATTCAGTAAGAACATAAAGCAATTTGCTGTCAGAGCTATAAAATAATAAAACATTTTTTTACAAGTATGGATTTCGCGTCAAGTTTATGGTTATTTTCGGACCTGTCAATCATGAAAATTTAGTTCCAGGCAGCCGATATGCACTAAGAGTTCTAACAAACATTGTTATAATATTCTAGATGGGTTTTAAGAAATGACAACAATCAGAAGTAGGTCTTATTCCCGAAATATGATTAAATTGGTCGCTCGGTATGCGCGTGAGTTGAAAGCTTCAGTTTTAACGCAGGCGCGCTCCGATCAGTCGCGAGATGACGTCTAGTAACGTGCCAAAGAAAAACAAAAAGAAGGTTGTATTTTGTCAGTTTTTAAAATACAACCCTTAAAGTTATGTGCATTATTAAACCGATTTAAATAAGTGTGAGTGTGTGGTTGGTTGCAAGGCGTGATAAGAGACCAAAGGTTTTGTTAGATGCTCGACCCCTGGAGCCAAAAGCCAATAGAAGCAGTTAATCCCAAAATTAGGAGACTTTTCGACATACATGACAAATCTACGAGTGTCAAACGTTGCTTTATTCTGGCCAACTTCATAAATATAGCAATGTTCCCAAAAATAGGATCTAATTTATTACCCCTTGCTGTGTCGTTATCCACCAAGCTTAAATAGGAATCAGGTTTTCCCTAGATGCTCTTCTTGGCATACCAAAGTTTTGTACAGTCACGAGCACCAATATCTGCGATAAGTCGTGTCAGATAATTTTGCCACCTTTTTGATGGCAAACATTGGTATTGTATTGGTAACACTACAAACCCTATACCGTGATTCCCATATACCTAACCTAACCTTTCTGCTTATTCTTGTTCCAGTTGAAGTCGATTAAATGCTTTTGTCAGATTCGGTTGAAGCCGCTCAACCAATATCATTGGAGCGCAAACTCTTAGAGTATTCCAGTGTTTAAACCGCCCGCGTGGTCGTGTCCTCCCAACCGCGCACTACCTATAATAAAGCCACATTCAGTTTAAAAAAAGGTTTTGCTATTGTTATCATATGTATTGGTCATACAGGCGTACCGGCAAGGCAGCGCGCGATGGTGCGTGGGCGTGGGCGAGGTGACCGAAGACTCGGATGACCTGGAGGCTGGCTACATCTCCAGTGACGAGTCCGCGAGGGACATAGACTTAGCAGAGAGGATCCGCGTCAAACCCAGCAGAGACATATGGCCTATAGGTAGGAAGCACTTTTTTAAACAACGACGGTGGCAAACAAGTGTACGGGCTACCTGATGGTAAGCGGACGTCTATATACGCTCGCAACACCAAATGAGCAACCTACACGTTGCCGACCCTTTATAAAATTTCAGGTTTCACTGTCTTGACAGCAGAAGGGACAAATGTAGGTCCCTCGCTCTCAACATAGTGCGTCCTCGGGAGCTCTGGAAACCTTGCTCACCTCCAGGAACACAACACTACATACTTGTACAGTAAATAATGTTATTATGGCTGTGGTTTTCTGCTAGGCTGAGATACTTCCCAAGTTGGGCTGCTCCAAATTCGAGCAAGATGACATTTTGCTGTGCCCTACCTCGCCTAAAACTTTTTGTGTTTTGCTCTTTAGTCTAGTATTTCTCTCAGTCAGCCTGTGTCAACCTATTTCATATTCGGCGGCATCAACCCCTTGGAGTGTGTTAATGTATTTCCGAGTATTCTCGTGGAATAAGTGGAGTGAAGCTCTGTCTCAAAATATAAAAATCAAAATCACAATCAAAATAGCTTCCCTGAAATTGGGCTAATTTAAAATTGGTCATTATTGGAGTTTTATTTTACAAGATTGTTATCGTTATGAAATATAAACACGTTTTGTTGAGCATACTTGCAGTAAACTTGCAGCAGTTCATATTTATCATAAACATAGTCTGGTTTCTGGTATATCCAACGTCATCGAACATATATTTCAGATGAAATACAGTACGTGCTGCGGCAACTTCCACACGCTGATACAATATCAGCACTGGTTGAAGATGGGCAGTATGACCAAGTAGTTGAAATAGTGACGCAGTCGGAGGAGCGGAAAACTGCGGCTTTGTGGGCATGCTGGTTAGGACGAAGTTCGCTACTAGCCAAATTAATGAAGCTGGGGATAGACCCTAACTGGGCCGATGATGCTGGCAGGTAAGTTAATACACAACACATTTAAAAAATGCGAAAGGAAAAGAAAACTACGAATCGTTGTTTTTTTTTTCAGGACCTGCTTGCACTTGAGCTGTTTAGTGGCCAGTGAAGAGTGTGTCAAATTACTTCTTGAACATAACGCAGATCCAAACAGATGGAATTGTTTAGAAGACGGAAAAGCTACCCCACTTCATTGTGCTGCGAGTGCAAAAAGTTTGGCTTGTGTCAAGGTGAAATTCTACAAGTAGATATATATATCAGCTTTACTGTCACTTTCACTTGTCCCGACTTTATTGCCAAGCCATTAGTATGTTCAGATGTTTTTGAGCACCCTGAGGAGTATACTACAGATATTAGATGGCGACTGTACCAAGAAACTTTCATATTTGATTATTTATTTCTTTATTGATTGATTGATTTATTTATTTAATTATAGCTCCGGATCCTCAACAGCTTTTTAACACGCTTTTATTAGGTCGACCTGTATGTAACTATGTAATGGAATCTAATGTAACAAATTTAACCATCTTCCAAGCATCGTAGTGTCATAAAAATTGGCAGCTGTATGTAGTTCTGATGACAATACAATACTATGGTACTGTCGAACTGATCTGATGATGGAGCCGGAAGATATGAACTGGAACTTCATGATGGAACATCGTATCATAGCTGTGTTTGGATTTGTTAGAAAAGTCTTGCAATGAACTTTGACCACGATTAGGTTTCAAGGTCTGATAGGTCGTCCTGTATGTAACTAACTATGTAATGGAATCTAAGGTAACTAGTTTAACCATTTTCCAAGGATCGTAGCATCATGAAAATTGGCAGCTGTATGTAGTTCTGATGACAATACAATAATATGGTACTGTCGAACTGATCTGATGATGGAGCCGGAAGATATGAACTGGAACTTCATGATGGAACATCGTATCATAGCTATGTTTGGATTTGTTAGAAAAGTCTTGTAATGAACTTTGACCACGATTAGGTTTCAATAGATAGGCACTGGCATTCCATGATGGAATATCGTATCATAGTCGTGTTTGCACTTGTGAGAAAGGTCACGTAATGGACTTTGAACACGATCAAGTTTCAATTAACACGCAAAACGTGTTTTTCTAGTGTTTTTAAACTATTAATTTATTTAAAATAACTTCCGAGATATTGTAAGCATAAAAAAGTAGGTTGCATGAATTGTTAGTAATTAGCTTAGGATTTACTTATTAATTTCAGGTTTTATTAGAAAACGGTGCTGACGTAAACGCAGGTTTGAGTGAACGCTCACCACTGCACTACGCAGTATTGAGTGACGCACCGGAGGTCGTCAGAATATTGTTGGAAGCGGGCGCGTGTCCTGACACACCACAGGTTAGTTTAGTCTGTATGGAGCATTATATTAGCGTTTGAAGTTAAAAATATTTGTCAGCTCAATGGAACATGCGTGCATAGAAGTCTAGGTTAAACAAACCTTTAAATATTTTTCCAACGAGCAGAGCGAGTCCGCGTTATAGACCTAGAAATGTGGCGATTTTGAAATCAACTCAGCAGGGACATTGATAACTTGGCGTGCAATCAGCTGTCAGTGTACATTGTCATTGTAAAAGAATTAGACAATTTTGACACGCTTAAAGCTTAAGCCACACAGAGAGCGGGCGGGCGGCGGCGGCGCGGGCGCGGGCGGCGGCGGCGCGGGCGCGGGCGGCAGCGGCGCGGGAGCTGCTTTTGGCGGTGGCGGCAGCACAAAGGAGCTGCCGCGCCGCTGCCGCCCGCGACCGCGCCGCCGCCGCCCGCGCCCGCGCCGCCGCCGCCCGCGCCCGCGCCGCCGCCGCCCGCGCCCGCGCCGCCGCCGCCCGCGCCCGCGCCGCTACCGCCCGCCCGCTCTCTGTGTGGCTTAAGCTTAACTCAGGCATGACTCACTCATGAGTCTCATGACATGAGTGCATATCGTGTTGCCCACACGGCACTATGAGACGTTCAGAATCTGTGGACCAAGAGCTGAATTGAAACTACCGATTCAGAAACTTGTACAACACGAACTACTTAATCAGGCTTAACTGACTTTCCAGGTTTTCACAGAAACACCACTACACGTAGCGGCGTCCCTAGGCTCCGCTAAGTGTACGAAGCTCCTACTGGATGCCGGGGCTGACGTGAGAGCAGCCATGGGCGCCGTGCGGGCGACTGCACTCCACTTGGCCGCGGAGGACGGCCATGCGGAATGTGCTCGCCTTCTGCTTGACCATAATGCTCGTATTGACTGCCCTAATTATAGAGAGCAGACGCCTCTACACTTAGGTATCTTCCTTTAAAATTTGTTTAAAGACTTAAGGCAGGGAAACCACCTAACAGGAATATGGACTTAATAATTTCAGGTTAACTAAAGGTCAAAATTGTATATCTAGATTAAACTCACAATAAACTTTTTTTTATTCCTTCGATCCTTGTAGTGGACAATGGATATTCACTGGACCTCACACCAGATTGGACGTTGATAATTGTGACGTATGTACTTTGTTTCAGCGGCCTTAGCGCAATCTGTGGAAGTCGTGGAACTGTTAGTTGGTCGTCGCGCCGACGTCCACGCTAAAGACGTCGACGGCCGCACTCCTCTCCACGGTGCCATCGTGAGAGGGGCCAGGGCATGTGACGTGGCCCGAATTCTGCTCACGTTCGGCGCCGATCCGAACGCACCGGACGAATTCGGATACACGCCGCTACATATCGCGGCATTGAATGAGTTTTCAGCTTGTGTGTTATTACTGTTGGGTAATCTTCTTTCTTTTGGTATAAATATTGAACGGCAAACAGGCCATCCCCAAGGTTCGGAAACAAAATTCGTTTCTTTGCTGTTTTCATTCAACAGACTTGTGCAGAAATAACCAAATTGTCAGTTCGTCTTGTGGAAGGCGTTTACATGTTCAGCTATGATTTCAGCCCCATTTATCAATTTCTACGCACAATGAGTCTGTCTTGTTTAAGTGAAAGTCAAAGGGCTTCTCATTTGGCTCCCGCGTGCCTTTTGTTTGAAACAGAACTGATCAATAAATATATTCACACTTAAATCTAAAGTTTATCTCATTCTGTTCACATTTCAGATTACGGTGGCGATCTGACACTGCGCACCAACGGTGGTGTTTCTGCGCTATCATTCGTCGTCCGTCGAGTGCCAGATGTAGTACCTCGGTATCTGTGCAAGTTTGATGATGCAGTGCATATGAGCGAGCACGAACTAGGGGATGTGGACTGCGAGCTGACTATAGATTTTAGGCCGCTAGTGCCGAACTTGAGCCGTGGGGAGGCAGAATTACTGCTCGCCTTTATTGAGGTAGGTTATTTAATCTGGTCTGTCTAGGGTCAGTCTGGTTCTGTCGTGCCTCACCTGTGTAAGTCCGCGGACGCAGTGCACATGACAGAGCGTGAGTAAGGAGATAATGGACTGCTATCTCTGACTGCAGCCTTAGGCCACTAGTGCTGAATCTAAGGCGCGGGAGGCAGAGCTGCTACTCGCCTTCATTGGGACTGGTATTACATATAATATTAATATTATGTTTATACATGGAAAATCTTTTTCAGGTGGGCCGCAAAGACGTTTTAAAACATCCGGTTGCCGAAACGTTCCTTTTTCTCAAATGGCGAAGAATAAGAAAGTTTTTCGTCATAAGTTTACTCTGCCATGCCCTGTTCATCACTATGTACAGCGTTTATATACTCCGTAAGTACTAGCCCCCTTTTTTTATGAACGTTCATCAAAACTATTTCAGTTAAATTGCCGCTAAAATTCGTTTGTTCTTATCTGTCACTTTGACATTTATGTTTGTGAGAAAGGGACAAAATGAATAACGGGGTATATCTGTAGGTCTAGTGATGGTGATGACGTCGTCAGAGATTTGGCCACCTTCGGGTACACAACTGCCGTGAAGTGGCGCAGAATAGTATCTTGTTTGTTGCTGTTTCTTCTTACTGTCCCCTTTGGGTCATCAAGCTAGAGTAGTATGACTACCTACTACAAATCATATAATGTTTGTGTAGTATCCGCAAAGTTATTGGAATAAGTATAAGTAAAATAATGTTCGGTTTCAGAAATATACCTATGCGAAGAAGTGACTTGTGATGTGTCAACGACTCTAAGCCCACTACAGTACCTCATAATATTGCTGAACATGGGCTTTCTAGCCAAGGAAATCTTTCAAGCCTGCCTAGATTGGACCGCCTATATTCGACAATGGGAAAATTGGTTACAGTCCATAATTGTATTGGGAGTTTTCTTGAGCACTGTAAGTAATATCTAAGTCTCTATAACTGACACCTAGAAAGCTTGACAGCTAGGTGAGGTGCGTAGTGTAGGGACGCACATCTTCCTAATATATCTCAGGTGGATGATCACCCTTAGACAGTGCAAGAAGTCAGTTATGATAAAGTTGCGACGTCGGGTGAAGTGGCGCAACGTAGCCAGACTTCGAACGACACTTCGCGATTTGGTGGATCTATGAAATCACGTATCTTACGATGTTGCCCGACTTGTCAGTTTAACAAGCGATGTCGCGCGATTTAGTTTGAAATTGGGACATTTGGTTTAAAGCGGTACCTGCTTTATTGTAAGTATATAGTCAAGTGCAAACATATGTGGTTGCAAGTTACAAAAATATGTTTCACGGCTCTTAAGTCGGCGAATTGAGGTTTCGGTACATATTTATGACAGGCTTATTTCGATACATACTTGTGCACTTGACAGTACTTAACTACTTGTTATATGTATACCTAGTTTTTGCATACACGTTGTCGTCACAATTTCAATGGCCCAAACAGCTACAACTTTCCACACTAGCGTAATCACGAGATAAAACATCGAAGCTATATGTGCCACAAAAATAAAGTTGATAAAATTCTTCCAGATACCAATTTGGGAATTGGAACAGGGGACATCACGGCGTCACACATCAGACTGGCAGCATGACGTGGCCGCCATCACGATATTCTTTTGTTGGTTAGAGTTGATGATGATCATTGGCCGATTCCCAACATTCGGCCTTTACGTCCAAATGTTTACGACCGGTGAGCACTTAGCCGTGTTTTATTTCTATTTAATAGTGTTTTGATCGTGGACAATTAAACTAAGAGGAACGACAATGCCTATACAATGACGCGTTCTGTATAGCTGTAGCTATTTTACTATCGTGCGTGAGCTCTCCGCCGGATTAATTTCTTGGAACTTTTTTTTTATACTACGTCGGAGGCAAACAAGCTGTCAGCCCACTTGATGGTAAATGGTTACCGCCGCCTATAGACGCTTGCAACACGAGAGGCGTCACTCACGCGTTGCCGACCCATAAGAACCCTTAGCAACTTAGACTCTCCTTAGTCCTTAGCATAATTTCAATATAACGCCATGAACAATGAAAAATGTCCTATATCTGTATTAAAACGGGCGGGCTAGCCCAATTACCTGCCAAGTGGCGTCATGCGCAAATCCGCGAATCCTGTCTCACTTGCACTGTACGAATTTCAAATAGAGGATTGTAGATTTTTCTCATCTCGCGTCGCGTCGAAGCGGTAGTTTTGTTAGCCCGGCAGAGGTCTAAGTGCCATACAAAATGAATGGTACAAAGACCTTCCTATGGTGAATAATAATCCTGACAAAAATTCACAGCAGGCTTTTCACATTTTCAAATGAATGCCATTAGCGCTCCTCACGATTTATTTGTTTATGCTTTTTGATGGTAGCGCACTAAGAGCGTTATTTGTTGCAGTGACGGTAAACTTCGCAATGTTTCTAATGGCGTACAGCTGTCTTCTAATAGCTTTCGGGCTAGCGTTTAGCGTGCTATTTAGCAATTATCCAGCATTCCAACTACCAGCGGGTCTGGTGAAGACAGTGATGATGATGTCAGGGGAGCTGGAGTACGAGGATATATTCTACAACAACTGCACTAATTCGCAGATACAATATCCGTTGACGGCGCACGGAATGTTTCTGATATTTGTGCTGCTTGTTACGGTTATTCTGACGAATTTGTTGGTCGGGTTGGCGGTTAGTGACATACAGGTGAGAATTGGTAAAATAATTGTGATGTGGTTATTTGAAGAATAGAATAAGTAAGATAAATTGAAGGAACGAATAACAAGAGGGGAAAATACCGGTGTGTAGTGTAGAATTTTAAACATAAAAACTACTCGAATCAGACGCAACCGACGGTTATCTAGTATATTAAAATTATCATTGAATTTCATGAAGAATGGACATTACGATCTTTATCAACAGAGAAGCAGTTCTAAGCAATCCGTCAGCCAACTTTTCAGTAACTTTACACTTGTTAGGCTTTAGTATTCTGTTTACGACGGCTTTTCAGCTTCATGCAACATAAGGGCATTTCTCAGACAGTTTCATTTCAACCGCATTGTCTTCGGTGGTCGCATTATTGAAGACATCACTGCAGAAGTGCCGAGCGGCAGACCATTATCAGGCTGTAGTATAGCTGGCGGGGAGGGCTATCGTTTTCAAAATGGACCACAGAAACCTAAGGACATCGTAAATAATACGACCACCGAAGTCACGGCGGTTGTAGCGCTCTGAGAAATGCCCATAAAAAAATATTTCAGGCTTTACAAGTGTCAGCTGGCCTGGACCGTCTAGTGCGAACAACGCAATTAGTGGGATACCTAGAGAGCATGCTCTTCAGTTCGTTACTGACATGGGCGCCGAAGCAGCTGCTATTGCTTCTACGGGTTGGAGCCCTACTCACTGCGTCCCAGTACACGAGGACGCTGAACATCAGGCCTAATGACCCGAGGGAGAGCAGGGTGAGTGTTGGATATCTCATACTCATTTATTTCGTTACTGGCATGGGCGCTGAAGTAGATGCTATTGCTTCTATGCTTTGGAGCCCTACTCACTGCGTCCCAGTACACGCGTACCCTGAACATCCGGCCTAATGTCCCAAGGGAGAACAAGGTAGGCTATGGATAATTCTAATGACCGAAATGGCAAATCAATACTGATTTGACAAAGACATTCTAAGCGTAATCCACTTAAGGTATGTTTTCACAGGCACTGCCTATTCATTATAGAGCAGCAGAGGAACTATATTTAAAGCCCATGTAGAAGGTGCAAAAACTTGCATGTGATTTTCATTACATCGCGGTTTTATCGTCCTTCTCTTACCTCGTTAGCCTCGATGGCCGCAATGTAATCAAAATTGCATGCAAGTCCTTCCACTATCTAAATCGGACTTAAATGGGCCTTTACGACCTTAATCTATTGAAAAAGTTATCTTGTATACCTTATATCTCTTGTTATCTTATATCTCTAGGTGTCCTGTATCCTTGTTAGGTCACTTAGCGATATCCCGTCTAACAGACTACCTAGAGTTACCTATGTAATGATAAAAATGTTTGAATATTTAAATTTCAGATACCTAAGGATTTAATAGCATCCATTTACAAAATGGTTGCCAGCCGTAAAGTCACCAAGCGCAGCATACGGAAAAACAACAACTACGAATGTCGGATAAAATGCAAAGAGGAGGTTGAAGTGGAAAAACCCCAACTGGCCAAAAGAAGAAGTAATTTATACGACAGATATTCCTCCGAAGGTCAAAATGTAGAGAGAAGAAAGAGAACAACTTCTAGTTCGGACAACAGAAACAGGCCAATGTCAATGAACATAAATGCCATTCAGGAGATATGTATGGTCGATATTAAAACACAGTTGACTGAGTTAACAAAGAGGATTAATAAGTTGGCTGAGGCTACTGACGCCAGGCTGAGTGTCATTGAGAAGAAATTAGATGATAAGCATACTTCAAGCCCATTAGGATAACTATCTATTGTATTTTATAATATGGAGACAATACCAATAAACCAAACTCACGAAAATACTTGCACATGCTTCAAATGTTTTTTGCTATTTTGAACATTTTTAAATGTGTAAAAACGTATCAATGGACGATGATTGACCATGGAAATCGTGTCGTGATGTACGAACTGAGCATTTTTGATGTTTCATAAGAAGTTACTGATAGCAATATAAGTATTATACTTACTTAATTTATATTTTATTAATATATAATTGAAATAAAGGATGTATGTGCAAGTCTGCATAACTAGCATGATTATCGGACACAATACGGATTCTATCTTCTCACTCACATATCAGATACTAGATATTCTTCCTAGTAGGTAATGAATGCTTTGTATAAAACATAAATATGATGATGCTGGCCTAGTTCACATGATTGGGTTAATCTCAGACTTAATAGCATTTGTCCTTTTCCAGCAAGTATGTAAGTGCAAGAGGGATGAATGCTATATGTCCGAAGTAAACACTCTGTTAGTCTGTACATACAGTCAGCTAAGAAAGTGGTTCTACTTTTGAACCTTAATGTACTAATAATAAAATTATATTTATTTAAATAATAGTTATGTTTTAATTATTTCTATTAAAACATATATTGTTGAGTACTTAATAGTTTTTTTAACTCTGCATCACCAAGATACAACATGGCAATTTGTATTGAAGTTTGATGAGTCTACTGTTCTAAATAAATAATATGTAAAAGAATTCCAAAAGTATAACTTACCAATAATTTGCATGAGTAGCAATCCCCATTATCCATTTTCACCAAGCTATCCATTTTATTGTCCTTTGGTAACTCATAACCAGAGATTTTGGCTCCGTAAACTATGTCAACATTATTCACTTCAGAGGATGCCAGTTCAGTGTTCACAGCATGCTGTAGAACATCATTTTCTACGATGTATGCCACATCATCATCCAAAATATCAGCACTGCTGAATGTTATTAGAGCTTCTGAGCATGCATCCCAGACCTGAAAGAGGAAAATAACATTTCATTGAGAAAAATATGTAGCTTCTAATTTTGTGATTTATGTTTGGGATCTCCATACTGTCGGCATATTACATTTCCATTTTGAAATAACAATATATATGAAATTTTAAATAGAAAAAGTTTGTTCAAGGGAGGACATAGGATACTTTGCTTGATTTGCACCACAGACATCATTCCCTGTGGTATTCATATTAATTTATTTGTATTAATCATGCACCGTCAGATTACAGTAGTCAAAACACAGCACATACAATTGGTATGGTTGGTAGCTTTGAGGTAGGGTGGGGTAGTTTGTAAAAATAATAGAGTATAATCAGTTATGTATTTAAAGTTGAAGTTGTTGATAATAGCAAGTTTTCCAACTTACTTGCATATGCCGAACTGGCTGCAAACGCATGTTCTCTACATGTCTCCAGACCTTCAGAGAATTCATCAAAGACTTTGTGTTCTGATTCAATGCAACCACCCGGTTGCTGTATTCTGGCCTTAAACTGAACTTGGGACTCTGGCTCCCCTCCAGTAACAGTACTTTTAAATTTGAAAGTATTGAGTTCTTTGCTGCAATTGAATTGTGCGTCGGTATAACTTCAGCTGGATGCAAATAATAAATTACATCTACAATATTGGTGATCAAGATTTTCTAGTTGTTATTGTAAAAATATTATATACAATACTGTTAAATAATCTTATGAATTGATAAATTGCTAGTGTCAATTAAATTAACTGATAACTATTTTATTACCCAAGCATCAGAGCAGAAGTTGCAAACATAGTTTTTTTTACAATCCAGTTCAGCTTACCTAAAGTACAGGCCATGGTGCATCCAACCATTCCGCCGCCAGCAATGATAACATCGTATTTGTCTTTGATTCTATACTGCGAGTTCGATTCAGTATTTAAATTACGACTGCAAACAATCACTCTAGAACATTTGATTACTTTAATCGGCAGAACAAAATTCCGGTGAAAATTCTTTGAAAGCAACATTTTGATTAAAATTGCGCGCAAACGGTTTGCTAATAACTATTGCACTTGGTGTAGGTATCAATATTCAAATACAATGCTTCTAGCATAAGATTATTTCATTGTGCACGCTAATACGTAGAAAAATATTTATTTATTCATAAATTTAGGTTATGAATTTATTTTTATTTTGTTTTGACAGTGACATTGATAATGACTTAGGTAAATGAGTAAAAGCCTTATCACACTACCCATTTGGTAGGGCCCTAACTGGGGGAGGGGAGTTAAACCATCTCGCTCTAATGAGTGAGATGCTTTAACTCCCCTCCCCCAGCAAGGGCCCTACCGATAGGGTAGTGTGATAAGCCTTTAAGTTGTTGTTGCCGCATGTATTTTTTGTAGTAAAAGTTGAGCAAATTTGTGATTAGGAGCAAAACAAAAAGAGCAATATATTATTAATATTATTGGTAAATCCATATTATAAATAGTATACTGCTTATCGTCGTTTGGTTCACGAGTGTAAAAGTGAAGTAGGTATCTTCCAGAACCAAGTTCTAGATTATTTTTTCTTCATTAACAGCAACACTACTAAAACTCGGATTTTCGCTTTTGTGTATAATTAGATAATTAACATAATCAAAAACATTGTTACTCAGAAAAACTCGGACTTAGTCTTTAAAATAGGGAATACAAAATCAAAAACACTGTAGTAGTATTCCGAGTAAGGATTTAATAGTATAGTAGTAATACCTAATCTGGTTCGAAGGACCATTTCTCTTGAATAAGGCGTCGTTTAGTAATTGCGATGAAATTAGCTATTTAGCTCGGTCTATCATTCCTATAACTAGATAAGAGCTTAGGTATATGCCCTGGAGCCATCGTGTGGGACCCGCACGAAACGAAGTATTCGCTAATGGTCGAGAGGGTTCAACGCAAATTCGCCAGGTTTGTATATAAAAGGATGTATGGATATTATCCATATCTCTACTCGTCTCGCTTTGTCTTGGGTATGGTAGGTCTCGACTCCCTGGAGCTTAGACGCAAGCTGCTCTTAATAGAGCATTACCATTCCTTGCTGCACGGCGCAATCGACAACCCCAGTGTTCTGGGCCGAGTGGCGCTGGCGGTTCCGTCGCCGAGTTTTGGCCTGGTGGGTGCGTGTTTGGGCGGCGCGCGACCTGCGCGGCGGAGCCGGCGCCTACTGGCGGATCCCGAGACTCGCACAGTACACACGCCGCAAATGCGCCCACCGCTCGGGCTATTTCGCTGACAAATGCAGTACTAACCCAGGTCCCAGTTGCTGATATTTTTGCCGATACGTTAAGCAGCTTCATCATGTAAGCTTATATGTGTTGAAATAAACGAATTGAATTGAATTGAATCTGATCTTGTATCTATCTTAAGTTAGGCTGGTGACGACCGCTTTAGCTTAGTTGGTAGTGACCCTGCCTACGAAGCTGGAGGTCCCGGGTTCGAATCCCGGCCGGGGCATTTATTCGTGTGATGAGCACGAATATTTGTTCTTGGGTCTTGGATGTTTTCTATGTATTTAAGTATTTATTTATCTATATAAGTATGTATATCGTCGCTTAGTACCCATAGTACAAGCTTTGCTTAGTTTGGGACTAGGTTGATTTGTGTAAGATTGTCCACAAATATTTATTTTATTTATTTATTTATTTTTAATAGGTGTTAAGTATCCCAAAGTCTGGCCAGACCCAGGGCGGGTTGTTTTTAGTTTCTCTGCTACAGACACGATGGGCGGTCAGACTATGCAAACAATTTCGCGAGGTTATGCTTTTTCAATAAGCGAGGGTTTTTGAAACGACAATTATAACGTCGACAGGACGACAGGGGTGATTGTGAAATGGGGGGTGACTTTGATCATTCAGTTCACCAAAATATCAGTGATAACACAGCAACACATTTCGCAATACAGTAAATACATCGTCGCTGATTTCTGTTTAACTGAAACTCCTTACTAAAATAACTTTATTTTGAGACAATTTAAGCTTATCAAATTTTAACTTATCATAACCTCACCCCAATCGCAAGTAATGCATCCCAATTGAAAAATGGGGCATAGCAGCTGTGGTTCTAATCACAAAATATAATTCTGAAATATTTTATAGACGCCTCCCTCCTAAAATGGTTGAAATAGATAGAAAAACCGGCCAAGTGCGTGTCGGGCCACGCGCAAGGTAGGGTTCCGTAGTCGTCTACCCTTTACATTATGTGGACTAACAAGTTCGAAAACTTATATTTACTATGTTTTTGAAAGAATTAACAACATTATCTAAGGTATCAATGGAAATTGTAGGAACGTTTGCTTTTGCAAAGTACATTTCTGAAGTTCGACTATTACTCGTTAACTAGTAATGTCTACTTAGTTGTGATAGTTTTCCTTTTAAATTCATCGTATATACTACTACCATGATTTTTTTCACATGCCTAGTAGCCACCGTTTAGCTGGCAGGGGGGGGGGGGGACACTTGACCATAGCAAAAATTATCACTTCAAAGCTTAATATCACGCTAACCAATTCTTTAATCAAAAAATGCTTCAAGAAACCTTATAATATTTTTAAAAGAGCTATCCAACGATACCCCACACGATGGGGTTTGGCAGAAAAAAAATTTGCAGCACCATTTTACATGTAGGGGAGGTACCCTGAAAAAAAATTTTTTTAAAGATTTTATTCTACCGTTTTGTCGGCGTCATTGATATGTATACCCATGCCAAATTACAGCTTTCTAGCACTAACGGTTACTGAGAAAAACGGGGGTCGGACGGACGGACGGACGGACGGACGGACGGACGGACGGACGGACGGACGGACGGACGGACATGGCGAAACTATAAGGGTTCCTTGTTTACTACGGAACCCTAAAAAATGTATACTTTTATCATTTTCATGTTGTTGAGGTCAACGTATAGCCTCGTGATTGATTATCTTTGTAGTTACTAGTAGTTACCAGTAACAAGAAGATTATCCTTAACAGCTCCGGATATTTATCAAAAAATTATGTGGGAGTATTATCCAGTACATAAATTACATAATAATAAATAAATAAATGGGCATAAATAAATGGAAGTAAGTATTTAGGCAAATAAATTCAAAAGTAAAATACTATAATAGCAACGTAAAATCGTGGTTATAAGATGACGAAAGGTATGTACTTATACTTTTAGATAGGTAGTAATAGATCTTTATCCTAAATGTCCATTAACAAACGCACAGTATCCTACCCTAAAAGCAAGTAAATCTATTCTAAATTGTTCCATAAATAATTGGTAAAGATATTAAGGTTATTATATCTACCTAATGTCCACATACTAGCTATGCTATGCGCGAACTTTACATGCGCGGAGAGCCATGGCAACGATTGCTACAACAAACTGTTCCCTAAGTAATACCCCACTCATGTAATGTATATAATTTACTATTAACAAAGTTATGAACCACAGGTGTAGTGTATTTGCAAATGCGTGCCTTAAACTTCCAGTGGACCCAATTAGTAAAATGCCTAAACCCGACTATGAGCGTAAAGATAAATTCGTATCCGCTCAGGACTCCATAGAATCTTCTTCAACCTGTTCGGTCAACATTGTCAACGTAAATACGGAGAAAATAAAAGATTTTTACCGCAGCATTCCTGATTACAATGAGATAAATCATCTGCCAGCCGAAGAATTCTATTCTACGTTAAAATCATTGAGACAGAAAAAGAAAGTTATGCTAGAATTTGCGGTGGAATGTATTGATGATTGTACCAGTGAGAATATGCAAATAAACCAAGCGTACAGTAATGAGACGAAAACCAGTAAGGCTGTTAAATCTCATTATTGCCGCACGCTAAGGCGCAAATATACTGCAGAAAAACGGGATTTAAGCTCAGAGTTTAGCGGAGCCACAAAGAATAATAGAGGAAATATAGATAGCGCAGATACAAATAAGAATTTAACTGTATCATCTATGAAACAACCACCTAAAAAGTTGACTGTTAGCAATATCGAAGTCAAAATAGATGATGATTCGAAAGTGAGTCCGGTGAAGTGCAGTTCGATGAAAGAAAAGACTTCCAACAAACCAAAAAGAAACCACTCCGCTTGTTCCATATCCTGGAATGATGATAAAATCGAACGGAAGGATGAAATCGACAAGAAGTTTGACAAGTTCTTTGATGGAGCGGAATATTCAAGATTGAAGAAAGCTAATTTAGACGATGATGAGTTTAAAACTCAAAGTATGCCTTCAAGTCCTTTGAGAGCGAAGCGATTTGGTTCACCCCCAAGGAGGCGTAAGAGTATAACTGTTCCGAAGCCATTTAAAATGACGGAAAGGTCAGTACTCAGTACCTCATTAAATATATATATAATTTTTAATGAGGTGTCTAACATAACACAACAATGCAGAATACGCCATTTTCAGATGCAGACTATAGTTTTAGAAAACTATAAAATACCTACGATTTATCAGCGTTACGCTCTTTGTGTTAGGTATTCAAAGTTATAGCTGTAAATATGTATTTGCTATCAGAGGCCTATTTTTTTGCAAAGGTTTGAGACTACAGTATAATAACTTCAAAAATGTCCTCCTAGGCCCACTTTAGCCTAGTTAGTAGTGACCCTGCTTACGAGGCTGGTGGTCCGGGGTTCGAATTCCAGTCAGGCCATTTATTTGTATGATGAGCACGAATAATAATTATCTCCGTGTTTCTGCAGAGATGAAGAGGAGAGGGCAGTGAACGAACTTCGTAGTCTCCAAAAGTCGTTTTCCGAGGATATGCTTCATAGGAAATGCGACCGAAAGCAGTTCCGGACCAAACCCGTGCCCATCGAGTCTCGAATATCCCTCTACGACAAAATTCTTGAAGACCAAGCGATGAGGTTTCGAGCAACGCACTAACAATTGTGCTAAAGTTTTTAAGTTCTTATCACATAGATAATTTGCATATTTATTCTGTTTAGCTTTGGTATGGCTTGGCCGAACACTAGGTGATACGAATAAACTTTTTACTTTTTCAGGGTGCTCAAAAATACTAACAGTTCTCTAACAGTTCTATAGCGTTGTTCGATATAGAGTCATGTTCAAATATTTAAGAGCACCTTGTCCGGCTTACGAATCTTCTGCATGATTTTTCCAGGCCAAAGGTCTTCAGCGCCGGTAGTAAATATTGGCATAACAATGTAATTAAAAATACGACTGCATTAAAAAGATAAAAACAAGTTTCATAATAAAGAAATCAAGGAAATATATTTTGTTTGCAGTCTGGGGACCTAATATTCTGGTTTTACTTGTAGTAGTAGGTCCCCCGACTGCAAAAAAATATATTTCCTTGATTTCTTTATTATGAAACTTGTTTTTATCTTTTTAATGCAGTCGTGTTTTTAATTTTTATAATTATTATTTTATTTCGAATTTTTTACTTGAAACACATACCTCATATATTTTTTTGAAATCGTTTCTTCAAATGCTTCATTTTGATACCCCACTTGTTAGGATAGCAAAAAAATTTTTTTTACCGCACGCACAAATTGGAGTCTACAGTCCGCCATATTGTTTTTATTGCAACGTCACATATCCTATGTCACCCGGGATGACGTAAGGATTCCAACGATACCTCACTCAAATAAATCGGTTAAGGCGTTGAGAAGTTCTGGGGGAACAAAAAAAGTTCACATACATACATACATACATGAAACCTGAAAACATTACACTCATTTTTTTGGGCAGTCGTGTAAAAACTTATTGACAACCGATTTTGCATAGTAACGACACTTATTTATAATGCACCATAAATATTTTGTAACTAAATAACACTTTTTTTAGAAGCCACGCAAGGTTCCTTAGGATCCCGATGATTATTACACTATGAGCAATTTTCAGTTTCTTATGTTATTTTTACAGGTTCATTCCCAGGTCCGCACTTTGAACGAAGCGTAGTTTAGGTAGTTACTTACTTAATTTTATTTAGTGCTAAATTACGAACGTTGTACACCAAGATGTATCATCGTAAATTGGGGTGACTTTATACTGACAATCGGAGCTAATTATAAACTACTTAAAAGTAAAAAATCGGTGCTATAAGCGGTAAAGCACTAAAATGTTGTAAAATATTTCATAGTCACCCCATTTATAGTGGCGTTGTTGCAAAGTTACTTATCCGTCCTTATTTGCATATCTTTTTTTTTTTTGCCTGCCTACTATCACTTGTCGGCTTTACCATAATGAAATGAAAATGTAAAGTTGCAGACCTTTACAATACGAGTACCTAATCGCTAAATGTCTAATGTGTTGTAGACGGGCTATAACGAAAATCAACAGTGAAGCAGAGCTTCGAGCCAAAATAAAGCCATTCAGTTTCACTAAGAGGGAAGAGGGAGGGTTAGGAGCACCTAAAGCCTGTGAGCGGGCTATCCATGCCTTGCCGAAGCCTAAGAAAAAGAAGAGATTCCGAGCGAGACCGGTGCCTAAGAATTTATTTTCCAATTATTTTTATGACAAAATGAAGGAGGATGATTTTTTTCGGTATGTCTAAAGGATGAGTAGCTATTAGAGTTTGGCTGATGAAAACTGAGTTCAATTTAGGCCGTGTTTATGGATAAGTGACGCGTGCAGCCAATTACGTTATTAGTTAATAATTAGTTATGAATACGCCCATGATATAAAGACTTCTAAACCAAGCCATGTTTATGTTGAGTTGGGTGTAGAGCCTGCGCAGCCGTACGCGTCGCTTATCCATAAACAATGTCTGACGAATTTGAAAGTATTGCTGACCACATTTAAGCTGAATAACTTCGTAGGTCCATGAACCGCCGTATCAGGTCAGAAGAAATGCTCCGAAGTGCCAACCTCCCCGGCACCATGGCTATGCGAGACCGCAGCCGTCTGTCGACACCTGCGGCCCATAGCGACCTCCCCATTGACCCGTCCCCCGGGATCCCATCTATCAGCTCGTCTGACAGGAGAGCCAGGAGCCCGGAAAAGAGGAACAGATACGAAAAAACACCTAAGGAGGACTTCATTACTACCACTCCGAAGCCGTTTAGGTTTAATACGGCTGATAGAGCGGCAAAAAAGGTTAGAGGTCGAGTACAAAGTCAATCGAAAGAAACAATTTGTTGGACATTATATCTAAACATATCCATGGATAAGCCAGAGAAAATTATGAAATTAGGCTTTGGTACTTTTTTCAAGAATTTTCTTGTCCAGTCCGTAAATCACCCCAAATTTACCATAATAGGTTTATACCTATTATGGTAAATTTGGGGTGAATAGGGACGGTGACATTTACTACTTTAACTGGAGGTTTTTTTATCTATGCTAAATGCATTTTAAGAAATCGATATAGGTAGGAAAACATAAAAATACTTAACCCTTTTCCTTGCATAGTACGATTTATCCACCACATGCGTGTACTTAGAATTTGAACCTTTCGGTGAAAAGTTACTCGCGCTTAAATTAACTTCCAATACATAACTGTCTTGAATATATATTTTGTTTTTTGCAAAACCACTTAGGTTGGTGCGGCCTGGAAAAGGGTTAAGATTTAATTCAACAGTATTTTTAAGACTGTTTTATAACACATGGAGGACTATAGTCTTATAACCGTTTTTCTACCCTACCTGCCCCTATCGCTATTTACGTTACAGATGCAAGATGTAACAAAGAAAATGTCCCAAGAAAGCAAAAGCACCGAGAGCATCGGCACCAGCGGCGACGCGGGAGTCATACGGGGTTACTCCGCTCTGGAGTTGCGCGCCGCTGCCTCAGGGCGGTCCAACCTGGCCGCGCTGCTGCGGGCCGAGGCGGTTCGGCGGCGGTTCGAAATGGACGCGGCAAGCAGAATGGCGGAGCAGCGGAGGAGACACGAAATGCGGCATAGGGATCGCTTGATGAGATCCAATCCCGCGTGGACTCTTGTTAAAAATAAGTAAGTTTCCATGATGATTGGTTGCACGATACCCATTAGGTAGGTAATATAGAAATAGGAGCACCAAAATTAGTTCTTGCTTTACACGTTCTTACGACAAAAATAATCGGAAGACTGGTCAAAGAGTTCACGGACACATGTACCTTCCTCGCCACAGTAGGCACAGTCACCAGATTTAATACCTGCCACAACAATTAAGAGCGCATAACTATCTGTCACTTCCTAACTGCTCTTGAAATAGAGGGTCTCAGATATTTATACGCGCCTTGTTGTGGCCGATATTAATGCTGGAGACTGCTTAGATATTCTCTAAACTTACGCTCTATAAGTATGATACTAGTATTAGAGCCGCAGGTACGTAGTCTATAAGGTAAACCTACCCATTTTTAATACAGGAAACTTTTCTAAGTAAATTGCAACATGGAACTCGTTCTACAGATCCTGATTTGTTTAGGCACAGTCGCCATTAAATACAAGCTGATATGTTTACTCTGTTAGGTGCTCAAAATTATCTGGACATGCATTATATTATAACGCCTCGTCAGTAGTGTAGAGATTTTGTAAGCACCCTGTTTGCAATGAAATATCAGAGAATATCACAAGTTTAAATACTGTCACGTGGATGCGTCCGCTAACGAAATTATAATTTTCAATCAAAGGGACGCATCCGCTTGACTACATTTAAATTTAGTATAGGGTAGCACGACATTGTTACTGGAGATTCTCAATGCAATTTGAGACGTTATGCCATTTCTGAAGTTGTAATAACTTCGCGGTTGATGTCGCTACAAGCCTCCCTAAAGGTTTAATTCCGCAGCCGACAGCAGACAGCAACTGCACACTGCACGTTCCGCCGCACTCTAAATTGAACCGTAATGGTATTCATAAAAAGCTCAATTTTAAATGAGCGGAGAAGTGTCGCAACAGCGCACGCCGTTCACTCTAAATTGGGACTTTAAGTCTTATAATTACGGTTCAATTTGGAGTGCGGCGGAACGTGCAGTTGCTGTCTGCTTTCGGCTGCGGAATTAAACCTTTATTAGGCTTAATTAGAAGAGTGTAATGATAGCTCAGTTGGTTAAGAGCAAAGGACGGATTCCAGAGCCGACCTCTTCTAGGTTCATATCACACCTGAGGCGTTTAATTTTTCAATTTTTCACTTCCATTGAAAATTATATTAATATCACAAGTAGGTAAGTATTGTGATACTTACTTGTGATATTACCTATTCTGCATTTTTCAGTGCCGAAGAAGACATCGCCATGCGGCTGCAAACACGCCGCGACGAGGAAAGAATGAGGCGAGAAGAATTTCTTCATGAAATGGAACTAATGTATGGAAGGGTTCAACAGCAGCCCCTGCTCTTCGAACGTTACTACGCACCTCGCTCCCACTCGGCGCCCGTCGACTACATACAACTCTCGCCAAGGAAGCCCAAGAGGAGAAGCTCGAGGAAATGTAAAACGTACCACTTTAATACCCCTAGCGTGTCCAGGAAGGATTCCTTGAACTACAACGGGAACATGCTGGAGTATTTGAACAGAATAGATAATGATAAGTCGTACTCTAATTCAGAAGATGCTCTTGATAGTCTCGACGGTAAATGATTTAGATATGTAGACAAGGACATGATGGAATTGTTTACATGTTAGGTTAGGTTGGGTTAGGTATTACTATCAGAATAATAAACATTAAAAATATCTTTAATATTATTTTATTTTATATCTTCCGTTACATTTATCTGCCTATTCTGGATGAAAGCACCATTTTTATATTTCATGGCCATAGAGAGTTGATGTGGTACTATAGGCTTACCCTTTAAATGAGACGGTACCGGAATGCCGCCCGAATTGCCCGACACAAGTGGAGAGACGTCAAAGGGTTGCGGACGGATAGCGGGCGGTACGGACTTCCCCGCTCCCCCGACCCCTGTTCGTTGCCCTTTGTAGTCACCCACAGTTAAACGTTAGGCCTATACACTTAGTGCTTAATCTTAAGATACCTTACGAGTTACTATATCTGGAACTTAACTTGATGTGTTTGCTCGAAAATAGTGGGAGTAACATTCATAAGTGAATGACTGTACAATAGAATCATAGATATGTATAATTTTATACCTTATTGAATTAATCCAAAGTTCAAAATTGTTAACATATGCACATCGATCATCATTGACCGTCATAAACAATTCATCTTTATCTCGTTGCGAGAACGCTCATAATCCAATCCATGTAATAGGTTACTCTAGTATAAATGCCGGGTATTCCTTCGGTTCCACATCGGCCGGAGCCGTAGCTGGTGATCCCGAAAAGGAACCAGTTGACGCGTCGGTTCTCACTGACCAGTCTGACGAGGGAGCTGCCAGAGTCGCCCGCGCAGGTGTCCTCTTCCTTCCTCCCGCCGGCACAGATGGAGCTGGCGGCTAGCTGGTCAGATATCCGTCTGATGGCCGCTCTGCAGGTTTGCATCGGCACGGCGTTTAGTTTTATTTTTCGTTTGACAACGGATGCTTTCTCTGTAATATGAAACTTCATGTTTTTATTTTATTTACAACATTGAAAGAGACAAAGGAAGATTGTGACGAAAAACTAAATAAGAAAGAGACAATTTACAGAATTTCACCAAAGTAGACAATGACGGGTAGCTTATTTAAGGTGAAATAATAAATGACGAATACAGAGTGAGACGAAATAAGAATGATATAAAAAACGAATGAGGTGAGCCAAGATGATACCGTAAAATTGCTTTCATGCTTTGTGCGAGCTAGTGCTACGTGTCACTTGTCTTGTGCCTCAAACTTACCACATTCCTGTTGGATGCTACCCGTAATAAAGAAGGTGCAACATATATAGTAAGTACATTTCTTTCTTCTTCTACCTAGCTTTATCCCGGCTCTTGCCAGGGTCCGCTTTCCGGCTCACTTTCCTCCACTTTGCACGATCCTGGGCGTCCTCTTTAGTGAGCCCGTTCTCGCTCATGTCGGCCTTCACGACATCCAACCATCGCTTCTTGGGTCTACCGCGGGGACGAGGGCCGTCGAGGGCTAGGTCAAGGCATTTCTTTCCTACGTAGTCAGATGGCATACGAGAGACGTGACCAAAATAGCGAAGGCGAAATTCCTGGAGCTTACACTTTTTTATCATTAAAAAAAATACATACCAAACTCTGTTTTGCCCCAGCCTCCAGTTATGTAGTCAGTATCGAGATCATAATCTATTCGTGCTATGTAATCTGTAGTTGGCAAGCACACTGGCCGAATAAATTCTGAAATAAATACAAATAACTAAGTTTTAAAAATCTTCTTAGTTTTACAAAAGCCTATGGAATGTGTAATTTCGTTAGTAGTTCCGTCAACGAAGGAAAACTTGGCGGAAATAATTCGTGTATAAGCAGATTTTGGCATAATGGTAGGTAAAGATATAAGAAATCTTCATTAAAATCTCTACATAAAAGGTTCTGTGGAATAAAGGGATCTTTACATTCCCCCTACCCGTTAGCTCCACCTCATCTACCAGGACTTTTAGTATGTTGTTTAGGACATCTTTACCTACCATTATGCCAAAATCTGCACATACACGAATTATTTCCGCCAATTGACATTGGTCTTCGTTGCTTGAATCATAGGCGAATAACAACCTTGCGGTTGCACATGGGTACACCATAACCCATTTTACTAATAAAAGTTAAAAAAGGGTGCCCGCTCTCAAGAGGGTTTGGTTGCACCAACACCAACTTACGATCAACGTTTAATACGGCGCCTGCGGCTGTTAAGGTCAACCCAAAAAACTTGCCATACAGTTGATACAGTCCGATTTTAAAAAACACAGCTTACTTACGTTACGACACTTACGATTACAGACGGTTTGGTGTCAACCCATGTTAGTCGTTCATGACGGCGCAGTGGGCACAACAATACAACATCACACCGTTAGGTCTTCTTGGACTTCAAAAGGCGTAATTGTGTATGCAGGTTTTACATAAACGATACAAACACAAATAATGAATTATAGTAACTACTTACCTGTAAAATTTACTGGCTGTGCCAATCGCAGTAAACCTATGTCACCGACTAGAGTTTTTCTTGAATAAGAGGGGTGTACGTAGACTGCTTCTACTTTGACATCCACGGGGGGATCGTTGCAGTCTCGTTCGATACAGTCAATGACTGTGTCAGCGTCCCAGTCACCCAGACGAACGTCTATTCTGAAAAAAGGGACACATATGAAGAAACTCCAGAAATCTTCGCAATATTAAGGTTAATATCTGGGCGACCGAGCTTTGCTCGGCATTTTCCCGGACATGAGACCTATCTAGATCGATTTCTCGCCCCCGAAATACGCCCCCACATAGCAAATTTCACCAATATCGTTAGAGCCGTTTCCGAGATCTCCGAAATAAATAAATATATATACAAGAATTGCTGTAAAGATATAAGTCATATGCAGATTGCAGATCTATACTATAAGTACTCGTAGCATATTTATTACCTACGCGTTAGTAGGTACCGGTGTAGATGCCACAATATGCGAAGTGCATTTTGATTTGGTATTGATATCGATATACATACTTACGCCTATGAAGGAAATCTAGAAATCTTGGTAATATTAACGTTATAATACAACTTGTATTATAACGTTAATATTACCAAGATTTCTAGATTTCCTTATACAAGGTGTTTTGCATATGGTTGTTCAAACGAAAACAGTGAAGAGGTGGGGCCATATATACTTAGCCATATAAATCTGGCCTTGAGAGAAAAAAAAATA
Source organism: Cenopis cana (assembly GCA_951800055.1). Classification (NCBI taxonomy): domain Eukaryota; kingdom Metazoa; phylum Arthropoda; class Insecta; order Lepidoptera; family Tortricidae; genus Cenopis; species Cenopis cana. The sequence goes on along the minus strand of OX637490.1, from coordinate 12,066,252 downwards.
AGTACCAGCTTTGGGTTTACGGAAAGTAATAGTAGATTATACACCAAGAGGATAAAGCACTGTTTTATGTCACGGGTGCGATATTGAATCCCGAACGTAACGAAGGACTCCAAATTTTACTCCCGAGCGGAGCGAGGGAGCAATGACTTAATTCCTGAGCGAAGCGAGGGAATTAAGACTGAGTCCTGAGTGTAGTGAGGGATTTAAGCGCGCCCAAAACAAAAACAGTTTTATCCCCGTGGGGTATACTCTACTTTTCTCACCACCTTGGCCAATTTTATACTTTATGTTATTGAATATGGAATCGAGTATGATGACTATTTTAACAAAAAAGTTTTTTTTTTATCCTAAATAAATATTAAAAATCTAGTAATCCTTAATTCTAAATCTTGAAATACTTATCCCTGAATTAGTCGAAATCGAGTAGGTACAGGTAGTGAGGATTTTTCGCAAAAAAAGTTTTTTTTTAGCTTAAACCTCAAGATAAATATAAAATTTGAATTCCTTATCCCTGAATTAGTTGAAATCGAGTATAATGACGATTTTTCGCAAAAAATGTTTTATTACGTTAAAACTCAAAATAAATATAAAATTTAAAATCCTTATCCGTGAGTTAGTCGAAATCGAGTATAATGACGAAGTTTCGCGAAATTTTTTTTTCTTTTAAAACTCAAAATAAATATAAAATTTGAAATTCTTGTCCCTGAATTAGCCGAAATCGAGTATAACGACGATTTTTCGCAATTTTTTTTTTTACTTAAAACTCAAAATAAATATAAAATTTGAAATCCTTATCCCTGAATTAGTCGAAAACGAGTATAATGACGATTTTTGGCAAAAAAAAATATTTTTTTCTCTTAAAAATCAAAATAAATATAAAATTTGAAATCCTTATCCCTGAATTAGTCGAAATCGAGTATAATGATCATTTTTAGCAAAAAATATTTTTTTTCTTAAAACTCAAAATAAATATATAATTTTAAATCCTTACCCCTGAATTAGTCGAAATCGAGTATAATGACGATTTTTTTGCAAAAAAAAAAATGGTTTTTTTAACTTAAAATTCAAAATAAAGATATAGTTTTAGTATTTTTTTTGAGAAAAAAAAACGGAACTAAAATCACGCGCTTGACCCGCTACAGGCGGCAGCCGCCGACGCAGTCTTTTGTTTCGAACGCGACGTTCCAAACAAAACACGGAGCTGGTGTGCCGCCTCCTCGCCGCCGTGTGGACTTCACGAAATTAGACTTTAAAGACATATCAATAAGAACTATCAGAACTCAAATGAAATTATTTTGAAATTATAACCCGCTAAAACCAAGGGCCACGTGTAATGATTTGCTTTCCGAAAGGTTTGTATGATATATAATTGAGCAAAATCGAGCAGGTGGTGTGAAAAATAGTTTTTCTCAAAAATAGTATGTAATGTTCTCATAACATCTGTGAAGATAGTATCCGAAAGTGGGTCATCCTGGACAGTTGCCAGAAGTGTCCAGGAAGTAACACCTACTGTCCAGGAAGTAAGTGTGTAAATCCCATTACATATCATAAGTTTAGCTGCTGCTGCGGGCGCGGGCGCCTCCCTGCCAGCACCCGCAGCAGCAGCAGCGGGGTGTGCGGCGGGGCGGGGCGCGGGGGGCGGGGTCGGGGGGCGGGGGGCACCCGCGCCCGCATAAACAAAAGCTAGCCCGACCTCACGGTTTTAGAATAAACGAGGTGGAATTGGCGAAAAATATGATTTTTACCGCTATTTATACAACTTGTTTTATTTTTGAGAAAAGCACTATACATGCCTCGACCATAAGTGCCATCCTGGCCTCGTATTATAGCCGGACCTCGCCTTCGGCTCGGCCGGCTAACTCATACTCGTCCAGGATGGCTTACTTACTGGTCTCTGCAGTAATGTACTATTAATTTATATAGGGTCGCTAGGCCAGTTACGTAGCCTGAGTCAATTTGCGGCCGCCTGAAGAACTGCCCTAAAGAAACAGTGAGTCGTACCTACTTATGTATTTTAGTTGGTAGCTATTGCATTGGAATATGTTTAAAAAATGAGGAATAGTACATTACTGCAGAGACCAGTAAGTAAGCCATCCTGGACGAGTATGAGTTAGCCGGCCGAGCCGAAGGCGAGGTCCGGCTATAATACGAGGCCAGGATGGCACTTACGGTCGAAGCTTGTATAGTGCTTTTCTCAAAAATGAAACAAGTTGTATGAATAACAATATTTAAATAATTTTCGACAATTCCGCCTCAATCGTTCTAAAATCGTAGTTAAAGAACCAGCTGTGGGCTGGCGCGCTCGCGGCGCGCGCCAGGCTGGCGCCGGGCGGGCGAGCGGGGGACGCCGCCAGCTCCAAACGTATGATATGTAATGGGATTTACATACTTACTTCCTGGACAGTAGGTGTTACTTCCTGGACACTTCTGCCAACTGTCCAGGATGAGCCACTTTCGGATACTGTCTTCACAGATGTTATGAGAACATTACATACTATTTTTGAGAAAATATCCTTTCAGTTCATCAATTCAATGCAAGTGGCCGCATACCCACCTATCGACCCTATGGTAATGTAGGTTTTTTGCGAGTGTTTCTGATAGACAAAATTAGCAAAAGACATTTAGTTAACAACAACCAAAAAAAAGTTAAAAATTTAATTAAAAAATTAGAGAATAAAAATTATGCATGTAACATATGCGTTTATGCCGGACATATAGGTAGCATTCGACCCTTATATTTACTATCAAGCTATAGCTAGGTTGATAAACTAGTACTAAGTAAGATATACGTACTTTGGAATTGAATTCAACTGCCATAGTCATGAACTATTTGTAGATTTTTGAAGTGAAAACTTCTTTAGCGGCGCTGAGCACTTTTGTACTGGGGAAAAATGTATAAACTCGCGATAAATTCTATGACCAGGTTAGTTGACCCCTCCTAGTATCGTGATTGCTATGTTACGAGGGGTCCCCAGCTGGTCTTCTTAGAAAGCCAAGGTTCTAACTGTTCGAAGACAATCCTAAGATTTTCCATAAAGATCATATTTCAAATAAATTCTCATGGAAAGTAGCTCTTATTGTCCCTAAAAAAGCGTTTCCAAAGTCCAATATCGGATAGCCAGACTGACCGATTTCCGTAAAGATCATATTTCAAATAAATTCTCATGGAAAGTAGTTCTTATTGTCCCTAAATACGGTGACAGTTCCCTTCAAAATACGAGTGATGGATAAAATACCAAGGGCGTGACACGCTTTGTAAGAGAAAGATAGCCTTATTGCGATTCCTATGAGAGGAAGTAGAAAATTGTGCGATGTTTTGTCCTTATCACCGACCGAAAAATTTTTCACGGTCGAGTAAAGGCATAATCTTTCATGAAGTGTCAAGAAGATTGCAAAACAAATTGGCAATATTTGGTAGTGCATTTTATAAATGGAGAATTAATGATAAGTTTGGTTTAAATGAATAATAATTTACCAATTATCAGATCCGTAGTGTTTGGGTGTTCAGTGCAAACATGGTGGGGTGTTCAGTGTTGGGCTGTAAAAGCAAACTCGACCGAAAAAAGGCGGATGTTACATTCCATGCGTAAGTACATTTTCTTTGCATTCTGGACCCGTGTTTATTTCTAAAATCTCACCGGAACCAAGTTACTGAGCTAAATCATTAGTTATATTATGAGACACTTGATGAAATAGGAAAAATATGTAAATTAATTCAAAAATAACCTCCAAACATTTCACATACAAACCGGTCAAATCGCGTAGTATATATACCGTGCGTCAAAAGAAATTGGAAATTATGTAAACAAATATGGTTGACTGACAATTCGTTTGTCGTCTATGGATTTGTTGTAAAATAGTGACGACAAAAGTCTATAACAATAATTAATCAATCCACTTGACAGTCGAGAAATTATTTTATTGAATATTCATTGCGAGTATTTGTGGCTCTTCACTTCATGGCAGCAAATAAAAATAAATGGGCAAAGAAAATTCATAGCAAAGTAAATGGAAAATGATGAGAAGTGAGTTTATTTGTAATTTAATCTATGATGAAATTAAACTTTTTCGATATACTGATATTCCCATCACTTAAACGAACTTTTTTTTCAATGACAATATAGATTCCTAGCATATTTATGAGAAAAAAAATTGACAAGCTATTGTCACATACCTAATCATTGTAAACGAAAATTGTTTTTATTGATATATGAATAATTAAAAGATATTATAGCTTAAAATGAATGCAAATACAAGGATTATGTCTATAAATTGTTGGTAAGACTCTGTGTTCGTTCTTTAACAGTGCGTGATTACGAAGTAATGAAGGTAAATTGGTCTGTTTACATCATTTCTTATGTCTATTGACCTGGACCTTAATAAATCTACCATAGAAGCCAGCTTAGAATTGATGTCCCATCATTCAGTCGGTTTATAATTCGATTTCGGGATACCAACAAATAATAAAAAAATCCCCTGAAGATTACCCCACGATTCGGGAAATTCAAGTAATTTGATTTTTTCAGTTTTTCAACAGAGGATGAATTCCGAAAAAAATGGATCTGCGGTCTGAGGGAACAGGAAAAGAGAATTGGGAAAAAAATATCTATAAGTAGGTATTTGTTTATTTATTGTAAATAAAGTTATAAATATATTAAGTAAATTACTCTAATTTAAAGTTTATCCTTTTATTTCAACAACGACATACCTAATTTATCTATGAAAGACAAAAAGGAGCATGTAAGTAGTAGGCACTTTAAGGTTACTTATTACTTATAGTAATTATAATTAGTAATTACTTACTACTTTCATCGTCTAGAGACTATTTATTTATTTATCGTATGGCATTTATTTCGAACCGTGAGATCATCGAGAAGACAGTACGGTTGCCAGTTTTTGACAGACTTAACATTTAGCATGGTTCTATGGGCGACGTGATGACCAGCAAGTCAAGCGGCGAGCAGCAAGACAAGACCAGCGACCAGCGACGAGCGACAAGAAGAAAATGTATAGACTTGAATCAGTGAAACCGCCGTTTTACGCAACGGTAATAACTTTATATACCTAGGTAAGATTATCACAAAAAGAGTTCCCGGTCGGGATCAATTATTTTACGATATCGCCTACGATATTGTGTAAATTTAGTTTGTGAATCAAAATGCCGACTTAATACGGAATTCGATCACTTATGTAACTATGTAGGTATTATCCGACTAAATTTTAGGGTACTTTTTATTTAATATTTTTTTAAATTTATATAATTTTATTATTCAGGTTAGGTTTTGATCGAGTCTACCGTACTGCTTGACGAACTTATTAACCCTTTGACCGCCAAAGCGGTAGTGTGTCGTCGTGCCCACCACGCCAAGCACTGTCGAATTGTTGTAATGTCTAATCTTATTCTGCTTTAAATCGTCTTATTGACAGCTAAGTTAGCATTTAGACATCGGCTTTCAGTACGTCAAAAATTTCTTAACGCATTCACTGCCACCCTCTTTTCCTGGACATTCGGCAGGTGCCGCACTTTGCTGTGTGCCCCAAAGGCACATGTGAGTTCATCCGACTATTCTAAGTCTAAGGCACTAAGGCACACACAGGGCGAAAGTCACTAAATATTATGAACGCGTTTGTGCGTTCAAGGCACTGGGTGAAAGTAACGGAAACGCACAGGGCCGTCTTTAACCAATTTGAGTCCCTGGGCACATTAGGGTAATGGGGCCACTATGACCTTGATAGAGCACGATTCTGTTAGAATAGACAAAGAAAGTAAACGAGTCACATTAAATGTATAGATAATAATAATATAATATTTCGTAAAAAATAAAATTAATTTTCAAAATACACCAAATTTAATTGGGTTCTTCGTTCTTCCTTAGAGCAAACAGCTAAATTAAATTTTCTTAAATAAACGCCTAATTCTAACCAGTCATATATATTTTTTTAAATTGAAAATGAGGCCGACGGTGATGCGAGCTCACCCAGAAGATTCACTCGTACCTTAAAAAGGTCCAGGTTATTTGAACTCGGAAGTACCTACATACGCCATTCGAATACCAAACCAGTACACATTATAAAAAAAGATGATTTCGACCAGGTAATGAAAGTAGCCAGTCGTACGTCGTCTGGATATCTGATGGAAGAAGGGGGAAGGCGGTATGAGCTCATGGAGTTCCTGAGCACACTCAACGAATCTAAAGAAATAAAAAACCGGCCAAGTGCGTGTCGGGCCACACGCAAGGTAGGGTTCCGTAGTCATCCACCCGTTACATTATGTGGACTAAAAAGTTCGCAAACTTATTTTTTCTATGTTTTTGACAGAATTAACAACATTATCTAAGGTATCAATGGAAATTGTTCTAAAGTTTGCTTTTGCAAAGTACATTTCTGAAGTTCGACTATTACTCGTTAACTAGTAATGTCTACTTAGCTGTGATAGTTTTCCTTTTAAATTCATCGTATATCCTACTACCATGATTTTTTTCACATGTCTAGGTGCCACCGTTTAGCTGGCAGGGGGGGGGGGGGGGACGTGACACTTGACCATAACGAAAATTATCACTTCAAAGCTTAATATCACGCCAACCGATTCTTGAATCAAAAAATGATATTAGAAACCTTATAATATATAATATTGAAAGAGCGAGGTACCCTAAAAAAAAATGTTTTTTCAGATTTTATTCTACCGTTTTGTCGGCGTCATCAATATCTATACTCATGCCAAATTACAGCTTTCTAGTACTAACGGTTACTGAGAAAAACGGGGGTCGGACGGACGGACGGACGGACATGGCGAAACTATAAGGGTTCCTTGTTTACTAGGGAACCCTAAAAATGGGAAATAGGTAGTATTGCTTACAATTTTTGAAGTGAAAACTTCTTTGGCGGCGCTGAGCACTTTTGTACTGGGGAAAATTTGATGAACTCGCGACAGATTCTAAGATTCTAAGACCAGCTAGTTGACCGCTCCTAGTAATCGTGATTGCGATGTTAGGAGGTGTCAACTCACCTAAACTCAGGATGCGTAAGACACAATAATACTCGGGACATATTATGTAGGTATATATGTAAATTGATTATGCGAATATGAATATGAACATGAGTATGAGTACGGATACGGATACCGATACCGATACCGATACCGATATGAATATCTTTGTTATTTGGGTCATTGTCAGTCGGAAAAACAAAAGTTGTCCATTCGGTGGACAATAGTTAACGACTTGTGTGCATGTAATTTACGTTTTTATTACATGGATTTATAGACACGGAATTACAGATTATGCGGGTTATCAGATCAATCGAAAATTAAGCTTTGTAGCCCTTAACTTTTGGCATGTCCTGTCCACCGAAAAGACGCGCACCTAAATCTGACAATGACCCATTTACTATCTTTATTGAGTTTTCACTTCTGCCGGCACTCCCGGAGTGCAACCCGTTGTTTTTTTTATCAATGTTACGTAGAACAAGTAATTTTGGCGAATTCGATTGGGTTAAGGTGGATGCAAAAAATGTTCGCTGTATGACCTTTACTTAGAACCGCTTTATTATCTTAATATGTTTCACGATCCACAGAGACAACGAAGATTTAGAGGTCTGGGGGCCGATTTTTGAGTGTCGAACGCTCGAATGTTCACTCGACATCTGTCAAAAAACTATGACTTTTTGGCAGATGTCGAGTGAAAAATCGAGCGTTCGACACTCAAAAATCGGTCCCTTGGTCTCTAAATCACCATTATTTTTTCTTACGGAATTACCTAACAGGTAGTATATTAATATCAAGGGCGGTAAACCAAGAATGTCTAAGATCGATATGACTTATCGCATCTATTATCTATTATTCGATCGGAGGTACTTCTTTATTACCGCCTGTGGTAAGTACAAAATTCTATGTATCCCCCTGGCCAGGAAGGGGATCTTTCGCGAGCGTAGCGTGCGGTAATAGCCACTTTATGTTATGGCCAGGTGTTTGGACATGTCCTGTGCTGTGCTTAAACATCAATATGTAAATGGAAACTCACATTTTCTGGTTGATTATGCAGTGTGCTGCAGTGACCAGATAGCGATCTGTAATTAGGGATGCATGGCAAGCGTATTCCTCTTTTGAATCTGTAAAATACAATTTATATATCATTTAAGTAAAGGTTGATTCATATTTGTACTATTACTTATTCTGTGACGCTAGACCGTTCCGGTGGGCCGGCCCGTTTTCTAGTACGAGAAATCGACGGACGGGACATCGCGCCTACGTCGATTTCTTGTACCACAAAACGGGCCGGTCCGGACATGGAACGGTCTACTGAGGGACACAATTAATGTATCTAGTTACAATCACTGATTAAATATTACACATTAAATTAAAATCCGTGGCACTGGAGATAACAGAACAGAATGGGCGTATTCCTTTCTATGACCTGAGAGCGAGGGACAACGCGAAAGCGGTTACTCAGTTACATTAGTTATGAACTATATGTAGGTATGTGGAGCCATTCGTCATATATATATGCGTTTCAGAAAAAAAATATCTGTCAGGAAGAGGCCAGACTTGGTGTGTTTTGAAAAGGTTATTCGTTTTTACGAAACCGCTAGCTGAAATGTAATATTTTTGGAATCGGCTCATGGAGCCCTTTCACGAATTTACCTCAATTACCTCAATTACCTCAATCGAAACGTTTTTGAAGAAAATTATGTTTTATGCCGTACAAAAAATGTATAAGATCATATCATAGCTGGAAAATGTATCAGGTGACCAGCTGTCCACCAGAGTCCAAAATATTTATTTAAGACTCCTACTCACCTTTCCCGAAAAAAAATTCTCTATGCGCGAACTTCTTTACAGGACAATAGCCAGGTTCCGGAGTATTAGAACCAAGGTAATAAAATGTTAAAAAAGATAAATCGAGATTATACTCACTCCTTAAATATTTGATGCGGGCTAGCCAAGGCAGGTCTTCCAACCCCGCCACTTTGCCTCCATAAATTCTATCCGAGGTAGACAGCAGTCCACATTCACTCCTCGCTGGTAGATTAACTGCAGACTGTAGGATGGGGACACGATCCAAAGCCCCAAGCGTTCCAGAACTGTCTTGTGGTAACGATGGCATGATTTCACTTTGTACATCTTCTTCTGCTGGGAACCGGGATGGAATGCCTTCTTCGATACCTGGGTTTTTTTTCTAAGTTAGCATTTAGCCTTCGTTTTAAAAAGGATAGACAGTGGTCACAAGTAAAGTTTAAAGCCCTATAGGGCTTCATTTTGTCGCTGGGTGTATAATAATTTATGAACTCATTTGTACATTATAGGTGAGTCCAAAGCACATCGTCTTCGCTGGCTTGGCCATCTAGAGAGGATGGGAGAAGATCGACAGGTGAAGAGAGCATACTTGGGCCGACCGACCGGACGACGTCCCGTGGGTCGCCCCAAGTATCGCTGGAGGGATGTGGTGGAAGCGGACCTGCGTCAGCTCGGAGCTGGTGCGAGCTGGCGAGAAATTGCGCAGGACCGAGAAAAGTGGCGTGCTCTTGTGTCGGAGGCCAAGACTCATTTTGGGTCGTCGTGCCAGCCCAGTTAGTTAGTTTGTACTTTAACCGTTGTGTTGTCTATAGTAACTATTGTTGTGTAACTATGTTGTCTATAGGAAAGATGCCTGATTTTGACTTACCTAGTGGATTATCGAATGTCGCCGGTGTCTCAGTCTCTGTGGCGCTCGGTGAAGGACCTGATTGTGAGGGCACTGCGGTCGGTAAGAACGCTGGTGGTTGCGAGGCTGCTAATGGTGTCGTAGTTGGAATAAAAAAATCTTCCTTCTGAACGATGTAGGTTTTCTTCTGGACATGTGACGTTGTAGGAGCGAACGTAGTCGTATAAACTAATCTTGTTGTGCGTTCTATTGGCTGGCGAGCAGGAGGGTACGTAGCTACCGGATCCGGCGGGACTTTAACAGTGTTCTTCGATAAACCAGCTTCTGGCCTACTGGTGGCGATGTCTTGGGTTGTGTTCTTGAATGTGATTGAAATTCCGTCTGTTTTGTTCGTGATACAGCATACCTTTGGAGAATGTCGCGAAATGTAATACTTATATAGGTATTCTAAAGGTTGTCTGATGAAATATATTACATCGCCTTATGGTTTACCTCTGTGTTCCTGTATACTTTTATTTTTTTCAAGTATTCAAACAAAATTCCTTGTAGATATTTAACCTTGTCGTCTGCAATGGGATGTCGATGTCCAATAACGATGATGATGATATAATTTACGTAGGTACTTTACGATACTCGTAGGTATTATTTGTCTAAATGTATAGCATTAATCATTAATAAATAATTTGCAGTGGAAAACCACTTTTGTTGCAAGTAAACAAGCAACAATTAATTTCAGGTTGATTTTCCAAAAGAGACAAGTTTGTATGGAAAATACCCTAAACAATTGACTTTAAAAGTTGGTCATTAGTTTATTACCAAAACAACAATGAACATGCCATAACTAGGAGGCAAAGAGCTGTTAATTTATAGCAATTAATAATGGCTAAAGCACAGAATATTACTGATATTAACATAAAGTCGATGAGTGATGCTGATGAGATACTTTTGTAGGTATATTCTCCGATAGTGTATGAACTTCATATTGAACTTGTTAATATGAGTAAAATACGTATTTTTTGCCAGGCTGTAATCTGACTTAACTCCTTCACATAAGGAATAAAATTGTATGCTAGAATAATATACATAGAACCTTGACTCACTCATGTCATTAGTTATTATTTACCTTTGCATCCAGTTTGTCGTATCCACAAGTCAAATTTCTCAAGGATTTGATGTCGTTTAACTTTAGCAAATCCAATGCTCGGGGACACTTTTGTAGCAAAATACATTCTCCTTCTATATCGTCCGTTATCTTGCATGGTTTAGGTGCTTGATTATATTCTGAAAAAGACAAATTATCGAGTTAACTTTCACATGAATCCCGGCAAATTAGAATAGGTATTAAGTACTGAACTCTAAATCATAAGTACTGACACAGATACAAGCACCTACATAATTATATATTATGCTCACTGTGTAGGTAACATCGACTGCCAATGTTTTACGTCCGAACACCAATCTAGGTATGTAAATAACAAAAAAATAAGGAAAATCCAAACCAGTCACTGAGTATAATGTACGTGACTATTAACAACAGTCTTTTAACTTGTCAATTAACTAGATATTTGGTTTATTCGAAGTATCTACTTACGCGTTGTCACTAATTCGAGGATAGCGAGAAGCAGGCAGGTTGTAATAAAATGTATAAACATGTTGTTTATTTTGATCTGACTGGTCTGAGCGACGCGACGAGCGGTCGGCTCGCCAAACCTCGGACACTGCACCAGTCGGCTCACTACCGTACGACGGACTCGTTTCAATGTATTTATCGAAGGATTTGAGTCTGCGTTCGTTTCGCGCCGCTTAGTCACGTCACGACAGTAAGTAGATGGGCGCATCCCTAAACTGAGCTTCAGGGTTTCCCCATCACCATGGTATTTGGAGCTTTGAGGTTTATGAACAAGGTATGCCGTGACGTATTTATATAGGTTCACGATTGTATAAAATTAAAGATACCTTACTGTATCGAAAACAAATGAGTAGGAAATGATAGAAGCAATTTGGATCGTGGTTTTGTTCGTCGTTAGGTGATATATGGATACACTGATTTGTTTATAGCATGATAATTGATAAACATAAAACATACATATGCAATACAAGAAGATATAGGTACTAGGTACTTACTGCCCTGACATTGATATCTATTTCGCACATCTTCTGACAGCGTTTATTATTCTACTCAAGGCAGTAAAACTAATAAATACTACCTACCTGCGTTAAACTACCCACTGTCATCAAATTATCATACATTTCCTTCCTTTTGTTATGTTTGTATATGCATGGTTATTTAAGCAAATGTCGACTAAATTCTTTTAATTGCAACAGTTAATAAAAATATTAGCAGTGTGATTTTTACACATATTAGCCGCTACCTACGAATCCCGGCAGTCAACTTTTCAAAATCTGTGAAAGCAGCTCAAATTATTAAAAAAAAATTAAGTCTTCTTTCTATAAAATATCTTAATCTTGGATATTTATAAGTATTTTTCCTTTTTCGTGCATAATTCATTATTTCATTTTAATTCATTCATTTTATTTAATTTCCCCTCCACGTGGCATTAAACAATGCTACGATCTGCTAGAAAAATTAAAATCAGGTTATAGATTCTCCTTTCCGGATATATTCAGCCGTGTATATTTATTAAATCCTACAAAGGAGCACACTGTACTTATTTACAAAATAAAGAAGACACCATATTTTATGTCTCAGATCAGATGGTTTTAAAAAACTCAAAAGAGGGTCTACCCAGCCTAACATGTAACATCCTCTCTGGAAATCTGACGTAGGTACCCGAGTAATTTTTTATACTTTCCACCGGCAGAAGGGTATCTACAAATCATAACGTAACGTAAACGTAACGTAACATAACGGTAGAATAAAATCTTGAACGAAATATTTTGCGCGCGGCCCGACACGCACTTGGCCAATTTTTTACTCGTTATTACTAAATAAGAACTTCACATTCTTTTTCTCCAAAAAATGTTGATATTACAAATACATAAAATTCAACCAAAATATTTTGAAAGTCCTGTCAACTTTATCTCTGATGCAGCAAGAAATAGCCAAGACTCGTGACACTGAAAGGACAAGCAAAACAGATGGAGGAATTAAATTATGTATATGGTATATATAGGTATGTGTGAAACCCGTTGCGGTCAGGCGGGCGTAAAAACCCAGCATTTACGTACGTACAAAGGGGCAAGACACACCGATGAAGCTTACTCAGGGATGATATTCGCAAAACATACCTTTACATGTTAAGTCTGCAGTGCGATACATAATACATTTCCGAGAAACTTGATTCGATATAAGTAGTCCGCTTTTCAGACAGGCACTTCTACACACACCACGCTCCTTTTTTGTCACCAGAATCAGCATAAAGTTCGCCGGGTAAAGCTCAAGCCACACAGAGAGCGGGCGGGCGGTGGCGGCGCGGGCGCGGGCGGCGGCGGCGCGGGCGCGGGCGGCAGCGGCGCGGGCGCGGGCGGCAGCGGCGCGGGCGCGGGCGGCAGCGGCGCGGGCGCGGGCGGCAGGGGCCTTTGTCGGCAGCCGCCACCGACAAAGGCCGCCGCCGCCCGCGCCCGCGCCGCCGCCGCCCGCGCCCGCGCCGCCGCCGCCCGCGCCCGCGCCGCCACCGCCGGCCCGCTCTCTGTGTGGCTTAAGCTTAATAGGCTCGGCGGCACCACTGACACCCCGCGATTTACGGGTACCTATGTAGTATAGTAGCGCGGGTGAGCCCCGCATGCATATATGTATAGCATGGTTGTATGTTGAGCTATACATGCACAGCACACTGTCTATGTGTGCGTCAGCGTAGGAGCTATGAGTTCACATTGTCTATGTGCTCGTATGTTGCACATGTACAACTGACACAACCCGCGCGCGTGAGATAAAAGTACTGTAGGTATTTAAGTAGGTACTACGCCACTGCCACACCCTGTTGTTGCAATCTCTGGAATGAAAGTGATGCTTTATGAAAGTACTCGTTCGTAATTAGGAAAAGTTAGGCACTTTAATTTAAGAACAGTAATAATAACTTCTCTCAGCAGAGAAAAGACATTATATATTATTGTGTGATTGGGTGCTAATCTCGTGATCAAAGTTGTTAGTAACACATTGATATTTTTCCTTGTACTGTCACGTGCATTATTTTAGGACCCATTTCGCAAACTTTTTCTTTGAATTTCTATACTGTTTGACAGTACTGTCAACCTTAAGGGGGTCCCAAATTAAAACTCGTGACTGTACTCTATATAACATAGGTACCTGAAGTGACTTTCTTGTTGCACTTATAGTAAATTGCAAAAATTACCAACCTGCACTAAAGTGATTTCCTGGCATCTTCACTGTGTATTACCCCTAAGGTAATGTCCGTTTTTTTTAAACCGGCATATTTGAAAGTGTCAAGCGTAAACATACAAACCCGTTTACTTTCTTTTCGTTTAATATTAAGTACTAATATCACGTAAGGTACTTAAACGTCTCAATCGTACTTCCGTCCACTATATTGAGACCGCCTTACGAATCTGTCGCGAGTTTAATAGTTATTTGTTATACAAGGGTGCAAAGTTGTATTTTAACCGCGAGTGTGGAATTGGAACACGAGCTAGCGAATGCATTCTAGGGTTGAACCACGAGCTAGCGAGTGGATTCTATGGTTGAACCACGAGCGAAGCGAGTGGTTCGAAAATAGAATCCTGAGCGAAGCGAGTGGTTCAAAATTAGAATCCTGAGCATAGCGAGTGTTGCAACACACGAGGTAAAATAACTTTGCAGCCGTGTGTAACACAAATCTTTTCACCTCACTAAAGCGAGGAAATAGAAAAAGGAAAAAACAAAAGTAAAACAATAAAAAAAATTGGGTTTCTTCCAATTTTTCATTTCATTAAAATAGAAAATAAAAACTAAATTTGAACAAAAAAACGCAAAAAAATTTAGGCAAAATTCAAAAACAAATGCTAAAGTAAATATATAATAAAGCAAAATATAAGTTGAAATCTTTATTAGTCGAAATCGAGTATAATCACGATTTATTGCAAAAAAAAAAATTTCCAACTTAAAATTCCAAATAAATGTTAAATTTGAAATCCCTATCCCTAAATTAGTCAAAATCGAGTATAATGACGATTTTTTGCAAAAAAAAATTTTTTTTGCTTAAAATTCAAAATAGTTATAAAATTTGAAATCCTTATCCTTGAATTAGTCGGAATCGAGTATAATGACGATTTTTTGAAGAAAAAAAATATTTTTTTGCTTAAAATTCAAAACAAATATAAAATTTGAAATCCTTATCCTTGAATTAGTCGGAATCGAGTATAATGACGATTTTTTGCAAAAAAAAATTTTTTTTTTGCTTAAAATTCAAAATAGTTATAAAATTTGAAATCCTTATCCTTGAATTAGTCGGAATCGAGTATAATGACGATTTTTTTTGCTAAAAATTCAAAATAAATATAAAATTTGAAATCCTTATCCTTGAATTAGTCGAAATCGAGTATAATGACGATTTTTCGCAAAAAAATATTTTTTTTGCTTAAAATTCAAAATAAATATAAAATTTGAAATCCTTATCCTTGAATTAGTCGAAATCGAGTATAATGACGATTTTTTGCAAAAAAAATATTTTTTTTGCTTAAAATTCAAAATAAATATAAAATTTGAAATCCTTATCCTTGAATTAGTCGAAATCGAGTATAATGACGATTTTTCGCAAAAAAATATTTTTTTTGCTTAAAATTCAAAATAAATATAAAATTTGAAATCCTTATCCTTGAATTAGTCGGAATCGAGTATAATGACGATTTTTTGCAAAAAAAAAATTTTTTTTGCTTAAAATTCAAAATTATGATAAAATTTGAAATCCTTATCCTTGAATTAGTCGAAATCGAGTATAATGACGATTTTTTGCCAAAAAAAAATTTTTGTTTCTTAAAATTCAAAATAATTATAAAAAAAAATTTTAATTCAAAATAAATATAAAATCTGAAATCCAAGGACTGATTTTTTTCACACCACCTGAAAAAAAAATCAGATGGGCCAAAATTGTCCTGGCTGTTTTGTGTCCACCCACACTAACCGATATCGGATCCGTTACGAATCTGACCGATATCGGATCGGATAGTGTGAGCACTAAGCAGTTTTCCAAACATTTTTATCGGTAATAAATCCTACACCGATATTGTATTGGATAGTGGGAACACGGCCTTACATGTTATTATGTTAAAAAAGTAACTAGGAACACGTTCGGATTTCAAAATTACTTTGCACACATGTGGATAAAATGCAGTTTTGCTATCTGTTTTTAAAGAATAAAAAAGGTCTTTCCGAGCTAGTGAGGTGAAAATATTTTTCCCCATCACAAAAAGTGCTCAGTGCCGCTAAAGAAGTTTTCACTTCAAAAGATTTAAACTTTAACGAGATATCTCGAAAATCGTCATTTTTGGACATTGATAATTGATATTTTTATGATAGGATCCCGGAAATTGCTAATACAGTTGCGCAATACGAAGAATAGTATAATATGTAAATAAAACGAGTGTAGAATAATTTAACAAAACCTATTGAGGCTATTTAAACTAGGGTGACCCGAAATTTTTGGAGTGTAGTTGACACCTATTGTAAATCACCTAATGTTCTCTGTAATGTTGTGAGTCACAATTTGTGACGTATAACTCAGTGGGGGTGGGTGGTTATTCTACGAATTGCTACATAATATAATAGTAACGTAAACTTTAAAAAAAATAGGTAGTGCCCCCCCCCCCCCCTCCCACCCTCTAATTTCCATATGTATGAAAATTCTGAAAAATAAATGAGGTGGTGTACAGTCACCAGCATTAATATCTGCCAAAACAATGGTGGCATTTAAATATCCGACACAGCTCCATTTGTAGGGCCGTAAGAACGGGTCAGATATTTATGCCGCCTTTGTTATAGCAGATATTCATGCTGGTGACTGTACATTAATAAATACTTACGACGATTTTTGGTTTGATAAAAATACGGCTACTGGTTTTTGAGTAATTGCTGAAAAACTGTTTTGCCCAAACAAAAGGGCGTAAGTGCATTGAGTTTACTATGAAGATACGACCTTTTTCGATTCGACGTATCAAATAGTGGGTTTAAATATGGACTAGTAGGTGTCGGTACGGAACTCTTTATTGTGCGTGGTCCGACACGTACTTGGTCGTTTTTGTATTAATAGAGTTAAAAAATAATTATTACTATGCGAAATTGCTTTTTCGTATAATTTAAAAATTACGCAAAATTCAAAAAACTTGTAATGAAAAGATTTATTCAGAATTACGTTCTAATACAAGATTGCTACTGCTTATCGAAGAAGTAATCAACATTAAAATCAGTGAGCAGGCTTGGACTCAAGCCTCTTTACCAATAAGGTATGGTGGCCTGGGAACCCGAAAAATTTCTAGTGTCGCTTTACCGGCGTTCCTGTCCTCAATCTACAGCACTTCCGATCTTGCAGGTTTATTTTTTTTTTTATTTAATTTTTATTATTAAAACAGAGAACAATAAAAAACTTAGGCTATTACAGTTCCCTGCAAAACTGTTTTAACAGTTTGTCTGCAGGTGCGAGTCTCTATAAGTAATAATTAACTATAATACTCGTACATTGTGTGCTGTTCTTACAGTGTGTTTAGGAGGTACTTTTTTAGTGCTGTTTTAAATTTGCGTGTATTTGGCTCATGTCGGATGTCTTCGGGTAAAGTATTTAAGAAGTACGGGATTCTTTTGGCTAGAGTACGGTCTCCAAAGTAGTTACAAACCCGAGGTACTTCATACTTACCCGCCGACACCGATCTTGTGCCATGTTTGTGTTCTATGGGTATTGGGTTATGCACTCGATTGTCATGGTTATTAACTGCTAGAAGGTATTTATGTTTTAAACTAACTGGGAGTATCTTACAGATTTTAAACAATTTTCTATAGTCACCCTTACAGCTATCTCTCGTTTTCTTATTCACTAGTAATTTTAAGAATCTTGTTTGCAAAGCTTCTATTTTATCTATGTAGGATTTAAATGTAAGTCCATAACAATCAAGTGCATAGCCCAGCACAGAGTCTACTATAGCATAGTACAAACATTTTAATACATTATTTGGAACTTTAAAGCTAAGGTGGTAAAATTTCCCTAATAGTATTCTTAGTTTATTACAAATATAATTAATATGTTGGAGCCAGGAAAATGAGACATCAACCTTGACTCCAAGATAAGTAACACAGTCTACTTTTTCAATTGGTTTGCAGTGGCAATTATTTAAACTATTGTGAAAACATGTAAAACTATGGGTGTACAAAAGTGGTGTAGTATTTACTAAGGACATATAAGGTGATTGTATGATGAGGAGTTTGGTCTTATCAGAATTTAATGTAATGCCATTGTCGTGGGACCATTTCACAACTGCGTCTACGTCCTGTTGCAGGTAAAATCCTCAAAGCCCCAACGGGCACAAACTGCGAGATCGCGTGCTTGATTGAAGCCTCGAACGCCTGGTTAGCTGGACCGAGTCCAAATTTACCATCCAAACCCAAAATACAAAGGGCCTGGGACACAATTACTTCTGCCTCAACCTTAACGTCACTGATAAATGATGCCTCAGGCAAAGATCGCGCAAGGCTCCTAGCGGTATCCAGACCAGAAGCTGGGAACTGGCTTCACGCCTACCCCTCACCCAACACCGGCACTTTCATCGACCCTAACACCCTCCGCATCGCAGTTGGTCTCAGATTGGGGGCCGAGATCTGTGCGAATCATTGTTGTGCCTCTTGTGGGGCTGCCGTGGATCGCCTGAGCCATCATGGACTCGTCTGCTCTTCGGGCGCCGGCCGCCACTCCCGCCACGCTGCGATCAATGACATCTTAAGAAGGGCGCTCATCAGCGCCAACGTCCCCGCAGTTCTGGAGCCCCAGATTATCCGGGACGATGGGAAGCGCCCTGACGGGATGTCATTGATCCCTTGGAGGAGGGGCCGCGCGTTGGTGTGGGACGCTACCTGCGCCGATACGCTGGCAGCTTCCTACCTCCCAGCGACGACAAAAACGGCTGGTGCGGCGGCGGACGCTCGGGAGAGGGCAAAGGTGGCCAAATATAGTTGTCTCGGCGCCCAATACGAGTTTGTTGCTTTTGGCGTCGAGACACTTGGCCCGTGGGGCCAGAGCGCGCAGGTTCTTTACAAAACGCTGAGCAAGCGCCTACGGGATGCAACAGGTGACCCTCGGGCAGGTAGCTTTCTCGCACAAAGGATAGCTATCGCTATCCAACGCGGGAATGCTGCCTGCATTATGGGTACCCTGCCAAGGGGTCCCGATTTCTGGCAGCACTTTTAGCAATAGGTTTTAGTTTAGATTTAGATTTTATTTATAATTATATAATTTACCTTTTATTTTGTTATAGGTACCTAGTTTAATTTTGTTATTTGTAATAAATAAACCCCAGATTGCTACTTAGATAATGTAAATATTATTATTTACTTACATTTTTGGTTACATTCGTCCATAAGGGCCCTTTTCTCAAATGTATGGAAGTAAACCTTGATTTTCATGTAACTTTAATCGGTCATAAAACTGAAACTAATTACCATAAATATAAATTAAAACCTGTGTAATGCTTGTCTAGACTTATTACAGGTAAGTATGGTGTACTACACGGAAATTGTTAAATTTATTCGTGACGAGATAGAAAAAATATAATTTTCTATATTTATTAAAAAAAAATATCACGTTTGTTTTTCGTTTTTATTTTCCATTCGAGGTGTAAAGAAAACTATTTTCTAGCATACACTATGACAAAGATCACAAAATACGAAATAATAATTCACATATTACAAATTTCCTTATTTTTTTACGATCGGCGCCTTGCACTGATCAAAGGCCATTTTTTCTCAACGGGGTAATGGAATTGAAAAATCTTTGATTGTTTCCTATAGAAGAGAACCTCAGGATTCAGAATCTACCATCATCTATGTAACTTCCCACGGGAACATACTTTAAATGAGTTTTAAACTTCTCTTAGTTAATTCTCTAAAGTGCATTTTTGGGTTGCGTAACTTTGCTGATTTTTTAAAAAAAAGGTATGGCACCTAGGGTCATGGTTTTTATTGTTTTTGGTAGCTTATGTATTGTAGATTATAGATCCGTGCGTAACTCAATACCGACCATAAGGGCCTCTGTGTGATGGACGGTCACATATGCACGGCAAAATTTACTGTATACTTTTATTGCAATTTTATTATTGAAAATTTATTATGTATTTAATTTTAATTTTTATAATTTAATTATGACATATATTTTTATAACTTTTGACATGTAATACGAATTATTATGAATAAATAAATATGAAATATGAAATATGAAATATAAAATGTATTCAAATTGCCATAATATTGTCTAAAATCCATTTGAGATATTCCACTGTAGACGAATAGACGCCCGGTTTCTTGATCCCGCAGATCGTGGGCCCGAAGGAAACCACACCGATGAGATAGTTCTTTGGTCCATCTTCATTGTCAAAAACCTGAAAAAAAAAACTTATTGAATAAGCGAGTGGAAGGAGCGAAGTACTTCGAGTCTACTGAATTAATCTGGCATTTGCTTGTATGTATCTATAAAGGTGTTGTTCTATTAGGTTAACTATTAACTCGAGTGTTTGATGAGGGCGTCGTGAAATTTAGTAGGTACCTAGGCGAATTAGGCTCTAAACGCCACTAGATGTAGCAGGAAGGATCCACGAGTCCATCGCGAGTTCATAGTTTGGCTACAATGCAACACATCAACATACCTAATACCGAATAACTAAGACACGCTCAAGTAACCGAGCAACTTGTAGATCTAACGCTTTGCCATTGATCAACGAAGGCGAAACTACAGGCCGTTAGTGATTTATTTGCGATTTATGAGATACAACTTTGTTAGGTAGGTATTTTAATGCTCGATGGTCCTGCTTGGTTATCAGCATTCTTTGAATTCCTTTTCGTTTGCCTTCCTAAATAAAACATAACATTAACCACAATTAAATAAGTATTTATAGTCTGCACGTATTATCAGAACATTACGCAAATAAGCTTGGAAACCGGCACAGTATGATGACAGTCCGACCAAGTACACTGATAACGGTCTAGTGGGAATCGTCCTTTATCCCGGGTATTCCCGGGATGTCCCGGGATATTACATGCCCTAAAAATACCTTCATGACAGGCCCGCCCGAGTCACCCCCGCACGCGTCCTTGTTCGGAATAGCGCCTGCGCATATTTGTGCGGGGCCCATCTTGAATGCCTTCCCAAACATATTGCAAGCCGATTTCTCCGTAATTGGAATCTGTAACAAAGTCTGGCCTTAAACTCGCGCTTTGTACACATACTTAACACCGCCCGCTGTACGCCGCTTTGACCTTTCTAACCTACGTTTCGACACGGGCTGCACCGGTCATATACGAGTTAGACCCGTTTGAATAAATCTTTTAAGTAGGGTGAAATCACCAGTAATAGACAAGGCCCAATGATGTACATTGATTTTTATGTAAAAGAAAATAAGAGTCATGCATTTTTAATTGCACTATCAATTTAAAACCATATGCTCTTTGAATTAGGATTGAAGTGTACATTACTGGTGCTTGTCAGCTTAAAGTGTCCATTATTGGTGGTTTCACCCTAGGACCTTATTCAGTTCATCTCTGTCACATCTCAATCGTATATCAACATGTGTCATGCGTACGCGCACGTGGAAGCGTATGCGCGAAACCCATTGAATTCGAAAAATAGAATCATTGAAATCGAATTGGGTTCGAGATTGAAAGCGACGAACAAAATATACCTCTAGCCTGACTTACTACACGTACAACATACGTAGTTAATAAGTAACAGCACGTAATTAATTTTCAATGCTTATTTGTAGGAGCTGAGCTGATTTATATTCTGTGTGAAAGAAGAAGGCAAAAGTTAAAAAAGAAAACAAAAGAACAACGGACTTTTCGTAGTAATTTCCTTGACGAGTTGATGATGATGTCGCAAACGTGCTGTAAGGTAAAGGTATAAGTACTGTCGGTATTAGTTTGCTGTAAGAATAAGGATCTGTTTCCATATATTTGGCTGCTAACTAACTCAATATTATGATTTTGACATTATAAGTAGGTAAACGACGGCCAGTCTTAGGCTGGGTTTCACTAAGTGCCAGTTGCACCAACGTACGAACACAGACCGGTCATCGTCAAATATGGCGCCGGCAGCTGCCATCCCATAGAAACTTGTCAAACTTTCCATACAATCAGATTTGACGAACACCGCTTACGATTACAGACGGTTTGGTGCAACCCAGCCTAAGGCTCTGATTGTATGGAAAGTTTGACAAGTTTCTATGGGATGACAGCTGCCGGCGCCATATTTGACGATGACCGGTCTGTGTTCGTACGTTGGTGCAACTGGCACTTAGTCTGTTACTTACACTTAGGTAGATACCTACTCGTAGTCTGTTTATTTGCTAAATTAAGTACATGTTTGTAAAATCAACTAACGAAATTGGTACCCAAAGTACGAGAAATGGGACCCAAACGAGGAACTAGTATACACACTTTCAAAGCTATGTCACCAATTTGTTGTGTCATGACGGGAAATTAGTAGGTTTTTCTCGGAAAATATAGTGATTGTATAAAATAATATCCCACAAGAAACTGATGTCGTCACGACTAATGACGAAAGGGGCAAGCCAAACCAAACAAGCAAAAGGAATAAAATGATTAAAATGAGGAAAGTACTTATAACCAAGGTCATAAAAACTTGCAAAAACAAAAGTCGTCTCTCCTGTGGTCAATAGTTAACGGCTTATGTGAGTTATGATTTTATTACATGGATTTATAGAACCGGAGACGACGTTTATGCGGGTTACTAGAACAATCCAAAATTAAGCTTTCTAGCCCTTAACTTTTGATATGTCCACATGAAAGACGCGAACCTAAATCTGTTTATGACCCCATGTTATACTTTTATCATTTATCGCAATCGTGACGTCTGTATGTTTAATGTAATACCGGTAAAACAAGAATTTCCCATTATATTTTAGTGCTCTTCGAGCGTGAATATAAAAAAAATATTATGAGCGTTTCATCAAAAGATAGGTACGAGTATGTACAGAACGACCACAGACCCCAATGATACAGCAGTCATAATGATATAATAATGTACAAGTGGTTAGATATTCGACAGTAGCTTCGTTATCAGCACTATCAGCAGTCACTCGGACTTGAAAACTCTGAAATGCTCATCTTGTCCCACCCCGCTACTGTCAGCATTTCACCTGAGGGGCAGCGTTGAGAATGACTATAGTCACTGTAAGGAAGAATATAAGCAAACCTGCACGTATTGGACGATATGAGCACGTTCTTCGGTATAAGTTTTATATATACTAGTTATATTACTTTTGCCCCATCCGGCTCCCAAGCATCCCCAAGGGGCAGCATGGCCAACACTGGTCGCTGTAAGATAAAATATATAGGCATACCTGTACGTATTGGAGGATATGGGCACGTTCTTCGGTAGTCATGTTCATTTTGCCCCATCCGGCAACTGTCAGCATTTCTCCCAGGGGCAGCGTCGCCAATTGCTCATCGGTGAAGGGAAGGCAGATCGGCGAAACGTAATCTATGAACAACGTGCGTTAGCAGGTCAAATATATTCTACAACTCTTTGTAGACTCGAAGCTATTGTTAATAATCTTAGGTTTCTTTGTCTAGTTTCTCGTCAAATTCCGTTTCGCAGAAACTTATATCTATAAATTATTTTCTGTTACCTCTTATTTCCTCTTTTTGGTTTTGGCGACCACATACCTATCCATATACCAAAAACCTTGATATTTTTTTACGATTTCAGAGAAAAAATCTTCTCTATGATGGTATATAAATTTCGGCGAACTATAATTCTACGAAACGATTTTGTAACAAAATGCAAGGGAATCGTGGATATTATGCAGACTCGCACCGGGCGCGTCTGAGGGCAATTTCGATCTTTGCAGTAAGTGACAATTCTGAGGGAAGCCGAGTGATTGTAACGGTTGGCATTTTAAGAAATGTGACTTATGTGACGCCCCTGAGATTGCAAACGTCCATAGTAAGTAAGTAAGTAAGTAAGTTCTTTATTTGCATTAAACATTGTAAATAATAGGTCTTACAATAATATATATATGATCACACATTTAGCAATTTCTTTGCATGCAAAAACTAGCACATCATAAACTAAAATTAATTTTACAGTATCCAATCTTTCTAATCTATGTCACAAATAAATCATTAATAAATACATGCTCTAAGACCTCTTGGTGTTATTGTTTTCTGTCAAAAAACTCATTAAGATTGTAAAAAATATTTTCGATCAACCATGCATACAATGTTCTTCTAAATCTACTTACGTTGGGAATTTCCTTGATATGTAGTGGTAGATGATTAAATATTTTAATTGACATTAGGTACCAATTTTTTCTAAATAAATCAGTTTTAGCTCTCGGTTCTATCAGCTTCATAGGATCTCGAAATCGTAACTTTGGATTTGCTACAAGCTTCGTAAATAGGCTATTATTTGACTTAACATACATACTTATTTCTAAAATATACATACTAGTCAAAGTTAACAACTTGAGTTGTCTGAAAAGAGGTTTACAAGAGTGTAGAGGTCCTGCACCACATATGGCGCGGACACACTTTTTTTGACAGATAAATACTCTCTTGATATCAGAGGCGTTTCCCCAAATTATTAGACCGAACCGTAGGTAGTAACGAAGCCACATAGCCGTGATATGCTATTAAAGCCGTTTTCTGGTCAGCTAAGCGTTTCAGCCGTCTCAGTGCATATGAGAATCTATCAAGTTT
This sequence comes from Cenopis cana, assembly GCA_951800055.1. Lineage (NCBI taxonomy): Eukaryota > Metazoa > Arthropoda > Insecta > Lepidoptera > Tortricidae > Cenopis > Cenopis cana. The sequence continues at coordinate 12,041,748 of OX637490.1, read as the reverse complement.
GGAGCAGACGGTGTCTATATGCGCCTTCCAACTACAATTACGATCTACAATCAATCCTAGAAATTTAGTTTCACTATTTTCTTCTAAATTATGTCCTTTACAAGTAATGTTTAGCTTATGTATGTTTGCTTTAGTATTACAAAATTGAACATATTTAGTTTTACTAATATTGATAGATAAATTATTTAGTTCTAACCAATTACAAATTGATTCAATGGTCATATTGATATTACTGACATATGTATTCCTGTCATTATTGGCATCAGGTATAAGCACAGAAATATCATCAGCGAACAAGACAGTTTTATAATTACTAATCTTAGGCAGGTCATTGATGTAGAGAATGAATAAAAGCGGGCCTAAAATACTACCTTGGGGTACCCCTGTTCCGTTATATTTTACCGATGATTGGCATGAGATAATTTCATTTCTTTGATTCATTCTCTTTACTTCGACGCACTGTCTTCTATCCTTAAGGTAACTTTGAAGCCATTCTAGAGCCAAACCTCTGAAACCGTATCTTTCACATTTAGCTAATAAAATGTCATGGTTAACATAGTCGAATGCTTTACTCATATCAAAAAATACTCCTGTAAGTGGAACCCTTTGGTCTATTTTTTGAGTAATGGATTCAAGTAGTGAGTAGCATGCGTGCGTAACTGATTTACCCTTTTGAAATCCGTTTTGCTCCTTGGCTATAATATTATGATTTTCTATGAAGTGCGATATTCTAGAATGCATAGCTTTTTCATATATTTTCGCAAATATAGAGATTAAAGTGATAGGGCGGTAGTTATTTAATATTTGTTTGTCATCTTTTTTAAAGAGCGGTTTCACAATGGAGTATTTTAGTCTGGTGGGAAATTTGCCTTGGCTTAATGACTCGTTAATTAAATGAGTTAGAATTGGCGCTATGGCTTTACCACATAGTTTAATTATATGAGTAGACACTCCATCAAAGCCTACCGCTTTTGTGTTGTTCAAAGATCCTATGCATTTTAAAATCTCGCTTACTGTACAGGGTGAGATGAACATACTGGAATTTACTATGTCTACGTTCTCAATTATTGACTTCATGTTTTCTGTTTTTTTATTAACACGCTTTTATTAGGTTGACCTGTATGTAACTATGTAATGGAATCTAAGGTTACTAATTTAACCATCTTCCAAGGATCGTAGCGTCATGAAAATTGGCAGCTGTATGTAGTTCTGATGACAATACAATAATATGGTACTGTCGAATTGATCTGATGATGGAGCCGGAAGATAAGAACTGGAACTTCATGATGGAACATCGTATCATAGCTGTGTTTAAATTTGTTAGAAAAGTCTTGTAATGAACTTTGACCACGATTAGGTTTCAAGGTCTGATAGGTCGACCTGTATGTAACTAACTATGTAATGGAATCTAAGGTAACTAATTTAACCATTTTCCAAGGATCGTAGCTTCATGAAAATTGGCAGCTGTATGTAGTTCTGATGACAATACAATAATATGGTACTGTCGAACTGATCTGATGATGGAGCCGGAAGATAAGAACTGGAACTTCATGATGGAACATCGTATCATAGCTGTGTTTGGAGTTGTTAGAAAAGTCTTGTAATGAACTTTGACCACGATTAGGTTTCAAGGTCTGATGATGAAGCCGGAAGATAGGCACTGGCATTCCATGATGGAATATCGTATCATAGTCGTGTTTGCACTTGTGAGAAAGGTCACGTAATGGACTTTGAACACGATCAGGTTTCAATTAACACGACAAGCGTGTTTTTCTAGTGTTTTTAAACTATTAATTTTTATGACAGTTAATGAAATGTTCATTAAATAAATTTGCAATACATAAAGGGTCACTGATTGTCTGACCTTTAGAATTTATCAACTCTATACTTTCAAAGCTATTTACAGCATCGGTTTGGTCTTTAATAATGCTCCAAGTTGCACGACTTTTATTTTTTGAGTTCAACATGAATTTTCGATTTAGGTTTCTTTGTGACTGATTAATACATAATTTTAGGAGCTTGCTATATTTTTAACACGCTTTTATTAGGTCGACCTGTATGTAACTATGTAATGGAATCTAATGTAACTAATTTAACCATCTTCCAAGCATCGTAGCGTCATGAAAATTGGCAGCTGTATGTAGTTGTGATGACAATACAATAATATGGTACTGTCGAACTGATCTGATGATGGAGCCGGAAGATATGAACTGGAACTTCATGATGGAACATCGTATCAAAGCTGTGTTTGGATTTGTTAGAAAAGTCTTGCAATGATCTTTGACCATGATTAGGTTTCAAGGTCTGATAGGTCGACCTGTATGTAACTAACTATGTAATGGAATCTAAGGTAACTAGTTTAACCATTTTCCAAGGATCGTAGCGTCATGAAAATTAGCAGCTGTATGTAGTTTTGATGACAATACAATAATATGGTACTGTCGAACTGATCTGATGATGGAGCCGGAAGATATGAACTGGAACTTCATGATGGAACATCGTATCGTAGCTGTGTTTGGATTTGTTAGAAAAGTCTTGTAATGAACTTTGACCACGATTAGGTTTCAAGGTCTGATGATGAAGCCGGAAGATAGGCACTGGCATTCCATGATGGAATATCGTATCATAGTCGTGTTTGCACTTGTGAGAAAGGTCACGTAATGGACTTTGAACACGATCAGGTTTCAATTCACACGCTAAGCGTGTTTTTATAGTGTTTTTAAACTATTAATTTATTTATACATGTCTTTTTTCTCCTCTGTTTTGTTTTTATAAAACAAAAATAGGCTGCGGTGATTGCTTGCTTGGGGTTGTAAATTGGGGGTGGGACTTCTTGTACGTAGTACTATTACTTATTCTGTGCTCTAGTCTAGATATTACCATGAAGTTCTACAGGAACGTCCAGTGAAATGATGGCGATGTCGTTGTGGAAGATCGGTTTGTTGAAGTCGGGGTGCGGTCTGATGACCTTGGGCCTCCGGTCCTGGACTTTCGGCGCGCACACGTGGAGCTGGCAGTCGGGGTCGGTGTCCGTGTTGTGTTCGCCCATGCGGACGAAGGACCTTAAGAGAAACAAACTTAGTTATAGTACTTTTACATCACGAGCGCGGGTGGACATGGTTATGTGTTGAGCTATACTATACATGCACATTGTCTATGTGTGCGTCAGCGTATGAGCTGTGAGTTCACGTTGTCTATGTATTCGTATGTGTCATAACTACAACAATGGCCAACCCTTTATTTAAATTCATTTTATATTGAGTCTTGCCTTATTTTACTTGATAGAGACAGACATTGACTTGTAAAAGTGCCCTTGTGGACTAAGTATCTGCAGAATAAATGTTCTGATTTTGTTATTTATTTTGGTATACTTGCTGAACAACTCAAGTGAAATTTAATTTTAATACAGTGTGATATTAAATAAACTTCTACTCTTATAAAAAATAATAATTAAGAAGTAAAGTAGACTTTTTTACACGACTGTCAAAGGAGTGTAATTATTTTAATATTTTTTTACTAGGTATATCTGTAGTACCAAGCTACCAAGAAAACATAAATTTGCTCGGTAAACTTGCTGACTTTCCTGTTTTTACAGCGAAAACGAGTTTTCACATCGGTATTTCGCCCCCAAACCAAACCGTACCGCGTCAACATCGTCCCGCCCCCGCCTCCCTCTTTTTAAATCGGTTAAAAATATCGCTTATCATCAGGCTGGGTGTAGGCTTTTTTGTCACTACCGATTATATATGCCAATATATATATATATATGTGCCAATAAAGATAATTATAAAAAAGAGTAATCTCTGGTACCTAGGTATAAAGTAATATAAGAACCCAGTTCACACTGGGAAAAATCTCATACAGAAACGTTGTATACCTAGATTTTTTCAACGTAGGTATTAGACCACATTAAGAAGATAAACTGTATCCCCGGATGTATTTTCATTTAACAATAGGTATTATACCTACTTTTTTTTCACATAGGTATTCAAGCTGTCTGAATTCCTAGAAAGCTTAAACCCATTCGCCTAAAATAAGTTGATGTCTAATATGATGCAGCTACGTAATCGGTTATATCCGAAATCCGAATGATTCATAGATTAATTTCCAAGCAGTAGGTACCTGCATAAATAATTATTACGTAGATTAGATTAGATTAGATATATTTATTTCCTTCATAAAATTACATAGTGTTTTACATATTTAAATAGTAGATTGTTAACCAAGGGTTGAAAGCGACCCATTGCAGACGAGATATTTTGGCGCTCGAACGTAGTGAGAGCGCCAATAGTTCGAGGCTGAAATGGGTGGTTTCACCCGAGTTAAACACTCTGCTTTTCATTCCGAATACGAGGAAACTAAAAAAAAATGTTTTTACTTAAAATTCAAAATTAATATAAAATTTGAAATCCTTATCCCTAATTAGTCGAAATCAATAATGATTTTTCGTAAAAAAAAATGTTTTACTTAAAATTCAATATTAATGTAAAATTTGAAATCCTTATAGAGTTAGTCGAAATCGAGTATAATGACGATTTTTCGAAAAAAATTTTTTTTTTAAAGTTTAATTCAAAATTAATATAAAATTTGAAATCCTTATCCCTGAATTAGTCGAAATCGAGTAGGTATAATGAGGATTTTTCACAAAAAATTTTTTTTTGCCACAAAATTCAAAATAAATGTCAAATTTGAAATCCTTCTCCCTGAATTAGTCGAAATCGAGTATAATGACGATTTTTCACAAAAAAAATCTTTTTTTTACGTCAAATTCAAAATAAACATCAAATTTGAAATCCTTACCCCTGAATTAGTCGAAATCGAGTATAATGATGATTTTTCACAAAAATTTTTTTTTTTGCCATAAAATTCAAAATAAATGTCAAATTTGAAATCGTTATCCCTGAATTAGTCGAAATCGAGTATAATGACGATTTTTCACAAAAAAAAACTTTTTTTTACTTAAAATTCAAAATAAACATCAAATTTGAAATCCTTACCCCTGAATTAGTCGAAATCGAGTATAATGACGATTTTTAGCAAAAAATTTTTTTTAATTTAAAATTCAAAATTAACATAAAATTTGAAATTCTCATCCCCGAATTAGTCGAAATCGAGTAAAATGATGACTTTTCACAAAAAAATTTTTTTTTGCCAAAAAATTTAAAAAAAATGACAAATTTGAAATCGTTACCCCTGAATTAGTCAAAATCGAGTATAATGACGATTTTAAGCAAAAACATTTTTTTAAATTTAAAATTCAAAATTAACATAAAATTTGAAATCCTCATCCCCGAATTAGTCGAAATCGAGTATAATGATGATTTTTAGCCAATTTTTTTTTCTTTTTTCTTTTTTTTTTACTCAAACTTTAAAATTAAATATAAAATTGGAAATCGTGGTTGGCATTGGCTGATTTGGCTGTCGACGTGTTTTGTGATTGGTGGATTCAATGTGGTGAAGCATTTGCATTGGTTAATTTTAAATGTTTTGGAATCAAAAATATGTATACATGTTAGCCCGTGGGGCGCAATGGCCCACTTTCAACCCGCTCCTTAGGTCAAATATGACCCACTTTCAGAGTATGAGGAATGAAAACAAAATTAATTCACAAAAGGATCGTCAACAGGTATAAAATAAGAAAAATATAAAACAATAAAAGAAATCAAGTAATGTCGCATGTATACTCTGCAACTTTAGAGGAAATCACCGAGTAGTTAGGTCGGTTTACATGTCATCCAATTCTATATTTGTATACCGGGTGGAATGCAACGAAGGACTTTTCGCTAAAGCACAAGCCTTGGCGTGCCAAAACCGTTACTATAGGTTGTTGTGTATATAGGAAGTTTGATTATGTGTCAAACTACTAGGCTTCACCCCTAGACTTTTTTTTCATCCGAAGGATAACTTTTTTAACCATGGAAACATAACACTACTGTAAATACAAAGGTCCAATAAGTAAATCTGTAAAAGAAACGGGGAATGACCATCTGGTTTACCGAAAATGGGTCGTTTTTATTTTACGTGACTAGACTGCGCATAATATGAATATGTTTGTCGGTCCCCGTGGCTTGCACGTGATAAACTGCCCTATTTTAATTTTCAAATCTCAAGTCACGAAAGTTATTTCGCTTTGACTGACTGATTTCAATCTACTTCTACTAGCTTCTAGTAGTTTTTTTATTGGGGATAGTAGGTAGGTTTCTTAGCAATACGACGTGTGTAGTGTTGGTTCGTGTCTGACTCACAGTTTGTATCCTGCGTCCGCGTCGGTGATGCAGTGAGCGGCGGTGACAACATGCCGGTTGGTGACAAGAACGCCTCCGCACATCCAGTCTATTTCTGGTTCCTCTTCACCTATTTTAGGACATCATCATCATGTATTAAGCACTTTATTGAACACAATAACAGGTTAAAACAAAATACATGTCACATAACATTAAAGTACAAAGGCGAACTTAAGAAGAAGAGACTAAAGAAGAACCTTCACGGGAACTTCTACGCGAATAGAGCCGTTCAGTTTGAGATAAAGCTGACTTGTGTACTGAGTCACCCTAAAGAACGGGCTGAGCGCTCGTGGAACCCGCAGGCAATGATCGACCTCGTACATCAAGTTCCACTTAGTGTCGTACTGGAGATGGAACTACATTGTAACCCGAGGCCCCGGCTTTCAGTTTCAACCCGTCGATTATGCGATCCGCAGCAGTTTCGGCGCAGTCGACTGGTCGAGCGACTACCGCGCAGAAGGCGCTCTTATGTCTGAGGAAGGAACTAACTTGTATACCCGAGGCGCACTATCCAGGGAAATTGGCCGAGCCCGGCGTTCAACCCGCCGATTATGCGAACCGCAACACTTTCGCCGCAGTCGACTGGTCGAGCGACTTCCGCGCAGAAGGCGCTTTTATGTCTGAGGAAGGAACTAACTTGTATACCCGAGGCGCACTATCCAGGGGAACTGGCTGAGCCCGGCGTTCAACCCGCCGATTATGCGATCCGCAGCACTTTCGCCGCAGTTGACTGGTCGAGCGACTTCCGCGCGGAAGGCGCCCTTAAGTCTGAGGAAGGAACTAACTTGTATACCCGAGGCGCACTATCTAGTGGTCGAGCCCTAACCCGCCGATTATGCGATCCGTAGCACTTTCGTCGCAGTCAACTGGTCGTGGTCGAGCGACTTCCACGCAGAAGGCGCTCTTATGTCTGAGTAAGGAACTAACTTGTATACCCGAGGCACAGTACCCTGGGGAACTGGCCAAGCCCGGCGTTCAACTCGCCGATTATGCGGTCCGCAGCACTTTCGTCGCAGTCGACTGGTCGAGCGACATCCGCGCGGAAGTCACCCTTATGTCTGAGGAAGGAACTAACTTGTATACCCGAGGCGCACTATCCAGGGGAACTGGCCGAGCCCGGCGTTCAACCCGCCGATTATGCGATCCGCAGCACTTTCGCCGCAGTCGAAATGCTCCAGCAACTTCCACGCGGGGTGTCCTCGTATGATAACTGAAGATGCAAACAAATAATACTGGTACATTAAACGATGTATATTTTCCCAGGAGGACTAATTTATCATTCAAATTTTAAGATTAATAAATAATTTGTTTTCATACAAATTAGTTCAGCATGCAATGTATCGGTATATGCTATTAACATCACACCATAGACTAATTATTTTCAGGCATAAGTAATAAAATAAATACTTACAGTCTGTCATCGTAGAATTTCCTAAAAAAGTAATAAAATGTAAGTTACTAGTTATTATACATAGACAAATGTAGCAAAAAAAAATATTGCTTGAAACTATATGTGCATTAAGTAAATAAATTGCAAACAATTTTAAATATTTACAGGTATTACTGCTTTTACTAAACTCACCTGCTACGGAGGAACACAGCAACGCCGTGACTACTATTTTGCACTGTATCATGGAAGAAACCATAATTAAACCCTAAATCTTAAATAATCATTGTTCGCGACCACACCGTTTTACCGAACGCTCATTACTACATGTCGAGATCTGGGGAAATAATGAGCCTATATGCAGCTCTGTGGCCAACCAATCCGTCTCGCCTAGGGCTTTAATCGCAAAACAAACTCCAAACGAGTTAACAAATCGTAAAACTAAATCGTACGTACAAATTAGTTTTTACGATAGGCATATATACTTAGTAACGAAAATGCATCACGAAGATTTAATTATTTTCAATGCAATGTTAAATCAGTTCTTACAAAAAACTTATCCGAGTTTATTGAATTCAAATGGATTCTATTCCTATTTTGATTCCCGGCTAGGTACTAGGCACGACACGTTTTATGGTCCAAATGGCCCAATAAAATCTATATGCACGTAAAACATGACCATCAAATACTACTATACTAGCTGCGCTCGCTGGTATTTTATAATTCATGAATATAGTTTAAAATGATCACGAAAATTCTCATTCTTTATAATTTCTGCAACGGATCAGTGCCGTTTGGATTTCTCATTCTCACCCTGTATAAGGTAAACGTCCTAGTGGTAGACACTGATTTAATTACATTACTTGACAGTTTCAACCTTAATAATACTAAAATAATAAGTGCAAATTACTGATTAAAAGTGGACTGTACCTAATAATTCTCTGAGAATATCTATAGGTAGGTATTATGGATATCGTTTGGGTAGGTCGTATAATGTAGCTGCGGTTAGTCCGTCATACCATACCCGTCTTGCCTCCCCACCAAGACGGGATGCGTAACGAATTTCCCCAACGTTAAAAAAAGGTCGTAACTAATAAGTAGTTAGTTAGGTAGGTGAAAGGGGCTATTCATGAATTACGTCATTTGAAATTTGGGGGGGGGGGGGGGGGGGGTCATAACATTGGATGATGGTAGCATGACGTAGGAGGGGAGGGGGGTCAATCCCAAGATGACATCATCTCTCGCATCTTTAAAAAGTGCTTTAATGAGTAAAAAAGGAATGAAATTCGTGTTTCTATAAACTGTTAATGCTATAAAAAATTACCCACTAAACTTGAATCAAAAATAAATTGTTATAATAAATAAATAGCTAATGAAATTGGCTGTAACATCATATGAGACCGTCCATAACAAAAGGGCCCTTATGGCACTTTCTAGTTTCGTAGATATCAGCGTTTTAGTAAAATACGGTAAAATCACATATTTTTTGTTTTTTGCATATTGATAAGGTATAAGACTAGATGTGTATTTCTAGCTTGGTTTCACACGTATAAGTTAAGTATTTCTACCTTAAAATTAGTTGTAAAGTTTAGTAAAAAAGGGCCCTTATGGCAGAGCGCAGATAATAATGATATAAAATAGGTTAATAACTTATTCTAATTACTTCTAACCATTTTCTGTATTATTTATTTGCCTTTTCTGTTTACTGGATTAGGTGGTACACGTTACAAATACGTATTTCTAGTCTCAAGTCAAGGAAGTTCTAGTCGTGCATGACCGTGGCAAAAATGTTTGTTTCTTATTACATTTCCTATTGAATTGTATTTTTAGAGTTCCGTAGCCAAAATGGTGAAAACGGAACCCTTATAGCTTCATCATGTCTGCCCGTCCGTCCGTCCGTGCGTCCGTCCGTCCGTGCGCCAGTCCGCCCGTCCGTTCGTGCGTCAGACCATCCGTGCGTCCGTCCGTGCTTCCGTCCGTCCGTCCGTCCGTGCTTCCGTCCGTCCGTATGTTACAACATATGGTAGGAAAGTATTATTCTATGAATTGCTACATAATATAATAATAAAGAAAACTTTTTAAAAAAATAGGTAGTGCCCAGCCCCTCCCACCCTCTAATTTCCATATGTATGAAAATTCTGAAAAATAAATGAGGTGGTGTACAGTCACCAGCATTAATATCTGCCAAAACAATGGTGGCATTTAAATATCCGACACAGCTCCATTTGTAGGGCCGTAACATAGATATATAAATACAGGAGATAGGCCGTCGCCGTACTAATTATTCCAGTCCCAGTGTCGCCAGTGTTTGACTTGTGTGTGTTACACCCACATATGTAGTCTTGTAAACACTAGGTTCACGCACACATTGCTCATGCTCCCTACTTGGATTCTAATGCTGTGATTGGCGCGCACACACGCCGCAAAGGTTGTAAATACACACTACTACACGTAAACATCAACATCGGTGAACGTAATAGAGATGGGACAGCATTTATTTTTATTTTTGTCGATATTTAAATGATTAATATGGGAAATTACAAGGTAGGTAACATCAATGAAAAAAAAAGTCGTAATAATCGAACATTTCTGAAGACCATCCCAACAAACAAGGCTATCAATTAAAAAACCGCACTCAAATTAGTTCATCTGTTAGGGAGATACGATGTCTATATGTCTATACATGTAAACTTGTATCCTTTTTTGCATTGGAGGTGGACCTAACCCAGGACTATGAAATTCGGCAAGTTATTTCGTTTTACTACGGTCATAATTGTATAGGTAACCATATATTTTTTATAACCACAACTTAGTAAAACGCAACTGAATTTCTGAAAATTTTATTTCGAGAAAAACTGGGAAAAAACTCCGAGACTCTATTCTTGAAGTAGGTATTTATAATATTGAGGCGGACTCGTATGCTGCACGGCATCTCTAGTCGCCGCCATGTCGCAGCACTCCGCGAATCTACGAGCGACGCGCGCGGTCTACCGCCTCGCCATCGTCACTATCGCCAGTGTGAGCCAGACAGTCTTAGAGCACGGTCACATCACTCGCCCCTAGATCCGATGCTCTCGCGAGCTCCAGGGTAAACACCGCGATCATTGTTTACATATTGCGTATTCTCATAATAAATAACTGTATAAGTGACTTTCAATAATGATCACCTGTAGCAAGTAGAGACCCCACAATACGTTACTAAAAATTTGTATGGAACCCTCAGTGGGCGAGTTCGACTGCAATTGTTCATTTTTTATATAATGTATACAACATAAATGTGTATTTATATACTTTACTTTTATAAACTTATTGTAGAAACCCTAACTTAATAGAAAGATAAATATAGTATAGTAATAGTGTAATAAATACATAAACATAAGTCGGGAGCCGCCTACGTCCAGCAGTGGACAAGGTACGCGAGACTTAGACCTCAATATCCCGAAACGGGAACCGCGAGAAATAAATTACAAACCACTAAAACTATCGATAGAATGATCGCATATGTACCGCACTAGTGCGCCCCCACCTACCATCGTAAATCGTGCCACTAACAAAGACACTGCGACAACATTGTGTCGATCGGCAAACTTGCTGCCCATTGCGCGTTAGTTACGTGAACGTCTAAGGTGGCAATATACAAAACGGGCAATGAATAACATTATAATAGAAAGGGAACAAATAAAATGATCACCTAAATAACTTTTGATATCATCAAATTTTCGAACCCTAAAATAAGGTTAAACACTCAAAAAAATTTATCGATCAGCAATTCCGAGTCACCAAAAAAATTCTACCTATTTTTGCAGCACTTGCACCTATTTTACTTATTGCGTTCCTATAAATTTATAATCGCATCAAAAAAATTGTCAAGTACCACCAAAAACACTAAACTACCACCTAATCTCATGCACCTTTTTTCATTAGAATTACATCCAAATATTATATACATCGCATGCTACATTTTAGTAAACAGTTACAAATTAATTGTTTTTAGCACTATAAATATTTCAGTTATTTCCAAAATGTTATAAATTAGAAAGTAAAATTTAAAATTAATTTAAAAAGCAACGCGCAATGTGGCTGTGTGAAATAATAACACGTATACTGCTATCTCACTCAATCAAATACAAAGAATTGTCTGAAGCATAAAACCTATTGATATGTCGTTAGAGTGAAAGGTACCTATTGCTGTTTCATTCTAACTACCTATTGCTGATGGTTTACAAACTGCAAGAAGTTTTTTTTTTTTTAATGCGTTGACGTGAGCGCGTTTGATTGAAACCTTTTATTTGAAAATGAGTTATGTTGATTTATTAAATTGTTAGTTTGTTATGAAAATGGATAAAGGTCCTCAAATGAGTTTACTTTATTAATATAGATAGACTTTCATGGAAAAATTAAAGGAAGTTAATAGGTAGAAATAGGTATAGGTAGGTTTAGGTTATGTTAGTTTTGCATCGGCCCGAAGGGCCAAAACAACTCAAAATAGGAGCTCCGCGCCAGCGGAGATCCGTCAATACTGTTCCAATCTCCACTAGTTTGAAATTAAAATAGCTATTTTTATTTCAAACTTCAACTTCTTAAAATCATTTAGCGCTGTCTTGCTCGCACGCGGTGCGAGGTGCGAGCGAGACGGACCGTATGGAAAACCGCATCAGTGTGCTAGCAATGAGGTTAGACTAGATTGGAACTGCTTTGCGCGTCGGACATTAAAAAACAATTGCCGTGTGAAATTTGGTGATCATGTAGTATTTCTGGGTATCGAATGAATTATTTGGGTGTAAATAATTTTAATAGGATTACGAGCCCTGTAATATTTGGATGTAAATTATATGAAATTTGGTGTTTGAAATTAGGTGATCATTAAGTATTTTTGGGTAGTGACTAATTTATTTGGTAACAATTTAATTTAATAGGTTATCGACATGTTACTTCTTTGAGTTGCACTTTATATTTAAAAGGAGTTGAAAATTTGGTGCGAATCTAGTATTTTTGGTAATCAATGTAATTTTTTAGAGCATCATTCGGCAACTAATTTGGTGGTTCGTTAAATGCTACCCTAATAGAAATATCAGTTTTATTGCCACACTTAATTATTTACACGTTTTTAGTTAAAAAATATTAAAAACAGGCTTACTTGTGATAAGTGACTCCGCTATTACTTGAATTAACAATATTGCTTCGATTTCTGCACGTTATAACTGCATAAACCGGCATTTGACCCACAAAAACCGAGTTGTTTACTGCGCAATCGATGTCCGGCGACTGACACGACGAATCAAGTCTCCGAACAAATCGTGATCACACGATCAGGAAATGGCGACATGTGCCACGCCCACAGCTCCCATCTCTTGTATTTATATATCTATGGGCCGTAAGGACGGGTCAGATATTTATGCCGCCTTTGTTATAGCAGATATTGATGCTGGTGACTGTACATTAATAAATACTTACGACGATTTTTGGTTTGATAAAAATACGGCTACTGGTTTTTGAGTAATTGCTGAAAAACTGTTTTGCTCAAACAAAAGGGCGTAAGTGCAGTGAGTTTACTATGAAGATACGACCTTTTTCGATTCGACGTATCAGATAGTGGGTTTAAATATGGACTAGTAGGTGCCGGTACGGAACTCTTTATTGTGCGTGGTCCGACACGTACTTGGTCGGTTTTTTTATTAATAGAGTTAAAAAATAATTATTACTATGCGAAATTGCTTTTTCGTATAATTTAAAAATTACGCAAAATTCAAAAAACTTGTAATGAAAAGATTTATTCAGAATTACGTTCTAATACAAGATTGCTACTTAGATAATGTAAATATTATTATTTACTTACATTTTTGGTTACATTCGTCCATAAGGGCCCTTTTCTCAAATGTATGGAAGTAAACCTTGATTTTCATGTAACTTTAATCGGTCATAAAACTGAGACTAATAGACATAAAAAAAAATTTAAACCTGTGTAATGCTTGTCTAGACTTATTACAGGTAAGTATGGTGTACTACACGGAAATTGTTAAATTTATTCGTGACGAGATAGAAAAAATATAATTTTCTATATTTATTTAAAAAAATATATCACGTTAGTTTTTCGTTTTTATTTTCCATTCGAGGTGTAAAGAAAACTATTTTCTAGCATACACTATGGCAAAGATCACAAAATACGAAATAATAATTCACATATTACAAATTTCCTTATTTTTTTACGATCGGCGCCTTGCACTGATTAAAGGCCATTTTTTCTCAACGGGGTAGTGGAATTGAAAAATCTTTGATTGTTTCCTATAGAAGAGAACCTCAGAATTCAGAATCTACCATCATCTCTGTAACTTCCCACGGGAACATACTTTAAATGAGTTTTAAACTTCTCTTAGTTATTTCTCTAAAGTGCACCTTTGGGTTGCGTAACTTTGATGATTTAAAAAAAAAAAAGTATGGCACCTAGGGTCATGGTTTTTATTGTTTTTGGTAGCTTATGTATTGTAGATTATAGATCCGTGCGTAACTCAATACCGACCATAAGGGCCTCTGTGTGATGGACGGTCACATATACCTATTTGTTGCGAAACACTAGTAGCGCAGCGCGGCGTGTATCAAAAGGCGGCTTTCTTTGACACGTTCGTAGGCAGTAGGCACCGACTGAGGTGGAGCGGCGGGGTGTATCAGAGGGGGCGGGTTTCTTTGATAAGTTTAATTGTTGATTGTTTTAACTTTAAAGAAATAATAATAACTAAATCCTTTTAAATAGTTTTTTATTGAAAAATTAAGCTAAGAACGCATTTTTTAGAAATGACATCATTTTATTTGATAGGGGGGGGGGGTCATTCGAATTGTGATGGTTGGATGATTTTAGGGAGGGGGGGGGGGGGGGGTCAAAAATCGTCAAAAATAGATGACGTAATTTATGAATAGCCCCAAAGGAAATTCGGGGGGATTTTTTTTTGTCATATTTTGGTGAGGCTAATTTTTCAAAACATGTCATGGCATGGCAGAATAATACTATCAAACCATTTTTTCATTCCTTTTTAGAAGGGTCATTCAGGTTGATCGGTTTTACTGATTACGTCTCAATGCGCGTAGATAATAAAAGGTTGTGTAGAACGAAATTTTAATTTCAACATGATTCGTTATACTTACCTACATAGATATGCATGCGTTTATTTTGTCTGTAAATGTATTGTATCATATAGTTGGGCTTGAAACTATTATACTTACATTGGTAGAGTAACGTTATGCCCGTTACCTGACGTGACCCTTCAGTTAGGGATTACGATCAGTTAGGTTTCTAAATACGAAGATAATAATACGAAGAATCGTAACCATTTTTATGGTCCCAGTAAAAGTTAGGTTTGAAAAATATAAGATCAAAAACACGTAGTACCTATAATACCTAAGGACGATAATGATGACAGATATTTATAAATTCCAGACATAGATTCGACCTCAGTTTGTCTCTAAGAGAGATCCCACACTAGCGTCTTACCAGTGGCCGTGCAGCGTCGACGCAACCTTTGCGTACCGTCAACGCAACTGTGTCGTGACGCCAGTGGCGTCTGCTGAGCGTCCAGAGTCTCACCAGCGCCCGCGCATCGACAACGCGAGATCTCTAACGCCTTTCAGTCTTACCTGTCTCGAGGGTGGTGCGACGTGGTAGCGGGTAGCGGGGCGAGGGGATTGCGTTGTGAAGAAAGGAAGTAAACAAGGAACCCTAGTTTCGTCATGTCCATCCGTCGGTCCCCGGCTTAACTTAGTAACCGTTAGTACATACTAGAAAGCTGTAATTTGGCATGAGCAGGTATATATACATATAT
Organism: Cenopis cana; assembly: GCA_951800055.1. NCBI lineage: Eukaryota > Metazoa > Arthropoda > Insecta > Lepidoptera > Tortricidae > Cenopis > Cenopis cana. The sequence continues at coordinate 12,026,266 of OX637490.1, read as the reverse complement.
CAATGACGCCTACAAAACGGTAGAATATTTTTCTAGGGTACCTCGTACCTCCTCTATACTTTAAAGTGGTAGCTAGTGCATTTTTTTTCTTACAAAACCCATCGTGTGGAGTGGATATCATTGGAATATATCCAAAATATCTTTCAAAAATATTGTAAAGGTATTATCTAAAACTATTTTTTGATTCAAGATTCTGTTTGCGTGATATTAAGCTTTAAAATGATATTAAGATTTAAATGTAGGTACTTTCGTACAATTTCCATTGATACCCTTGGATAATGTTGTTATTTCTTGCAAACACATGTAAATATAAGTACCAAACTTTTTAGCCCACATAATATATCGGGTGGACCTGGACAACTACGGAACCCTATATTGTGCGTGGCCCGACACCCACTTGGCCGGTTTTTTTAAATAGGTACAGTTACAGTTTTTATAAGATGTGTCATTGTGTGAAAAAAGATACCATAATGCACCTTACTATAAGGTGTCAAATACGTACCTTAATATACCTAGAGTGTCGCAAGGGAGGTACCTACTAAATTTTCTTTTCCAAGAGTTTTAATGAACATGGCCATGAATGTTCCGGTATAATATAATGCCAAGGACACAGAATATTAATGAAACTAGCATACCTAAGTGACATAATAATAATATCTAGTGAATGCATGCGCATGATGTCAAGATGGAAAATTCAAAATCATTAGGCTACCCACTATAGTATATTCGTCATCTTCCCAAAAACCCCCTGCCCCAACGTCATTAATTCAAACCATATTAAACAGATCTACAAACGATTTTAATGCTAACAAGCTATCAGTAGCTGATTCACGCGCGCGAAACCCACCTGCTTGACCAGTATCACAATAGCCGTCTCGGCCTAAGGCCACGAAACAAGAACACACGAGCAACATATACATACTTAACCGCTGATATCGCGCTAAAAACATCGCCCTGTCACATGAATAACCTAATGCATTAATTAAAATCTCAATTAACCCGTAGTCTTTGGTCACACATCGTCGGCCGCGTAGCTCATTCGATACGCGATAGTGTTTTGTTTTTTTTTTTTCAAGTAATAAACACAGTGTTCAAGTGAGATGCGGACTATTAATTAGAGTGAGACGAAAGCAAAATGTCCCAGTGGTTGTATGTGACGTCAGTGTTTGTGTTGCTCCTGGTGGCCGAATGCAGTAAGTACCAGCGTCTTGATGCATTTATGAGACATTGTACAATAAGCAACAATAACATTCCTGATGTTTTAAGGAAAAAGAAAGTTTGTCGTTAAAGCTTTCTCCTACCCACATTAAAAAGATAAACTGATGATTAAGTAATTATCGAATGACATAGTTGCGGGTCATTATTATAGTCCCACTGCATTCAGGGTATTTACTAAAATATGGTCGCGTTGTACCTTCTTACTACCTACTACTCCCTGTCTATAGGCATGTCGCCGACTAGGACATAATCGATTATTTAATACCTAACAATAGACTTGTTTTTAAATTCCTTAAGTGTAAGCAAATGAACCCAACGATATGATGTCGCGTTCATTAGGTATGCTAATAAAAATACATTTTATTATTGTCGCCAATGTTTACCAGTAAAGGGACACATTCTCGGAAAAATCATGCGAAAAACCCGATATCCGTTTACGTTGAATATCAATAACATGCGCTGCTATATTAAGAAGTCTGTGTCGGAGGTAAAGGCCACTATCAATTTTTGCCTTTATTCGAATGACGTCAAAGTTGAGCACGTAATGCCTATGTATATATTCTGGTTACCGATATTGGTCAGGCCATCGAACTTATAAGACAAGTCCTTTACCAGCCGCCTTATCCAAGGTCTAAGAAAACAATGTCTGCCATTCCGGATTGTGACACAAGTGACGTCACTGTCACTGTCGACGAGACACTCACACTTATTTTTAAGGGTTCCGTAGCGAGAATGGCTAAAACGGAACCCTTATAATATCGGTCTGTCCGTCCGTCCGTTTGTCACAGCCGATTTACTCGGAGACTATACATACGTTACTACAATTATGAAATTTGGTAGGAAGATATATTTTATGAACCGCTACACAAGTGACGTGAAATTAGGAAAAAAAATTTTTTTAGGGGGGCACTCCATACATATGTAACCGGGGGATGAATTCCTCTAATCCCCCCCCCCCCCCCTCTAATTTCCAAACCAGTAAGATGAAAATTCTGAAAAAAATTGAGGAGATGTTACATTAATAAATAATATCCACGATTTTAGGTTTGAACAAGATGGCATTAAGGGTTTTTGAGTTATCACTGAAAAACTGTCTTGCCCAAACATGAAGATGCGACTTTTTATGTTTTAAGGTATTGGATAGTGTTTTTGGTTGTGGACTACTTAGTAGGTGTCGGTACGGAACCCTTCGTTGTGCGTGATCCGACACGCACTTGGCCGATTTTTTCTATAAGTAATTAGTGCTTTATCTTTGATTTACCTCTTTTTATTTGCTGCAATGTTTTTGGAATATGGAAGTACCTACTACCTAGTGAAACCTACACATGGAGTAAATTGAGAATAACCCGAAGTTGTTGTTGCAATAGGTGAAGTAGAGGTAGGACCACGATCGGGCACAATCGACTGTAATCTTGTCCAATGGTGTTGTGTTCCTATTACTTGGTAAAGGTGGCAGTGCTCCCGATTTTTTTTTTTGAAATGACTATCTGCTAGCCTGGCCTCGCAGGACCCTTTTGCTAGGGACAGAGCTCCCGAGGATGTGCTGTGTTGAGATCGGGAGACTAGCATTTACTTGTATTTGCCGTATCAAGGATCCAATTCGAGAATCGCTAAAATCATAGACAGCATCCCAGGTGCCTTCATTTATCTCTAGCAGTCGACACAAAGAATCCTCGAGTCAAGCTGCGGCGTCTGCTTACTGATACGAGGCCGGCCGATCTAATATTTGCCATCTACCGTTGTGGTATAAAAAATAAAACTGGGTTATAAACATTTGAATCAATAAAGTCGTCCCTCCTATGGTCAATAATTAACGGCTTTGAGCATGTAAGTTCATATTTTATCACATGAATTTATAAAGACGGAGACGCTGCGGGTCCAATCAAAAATAAAGCTTTGAAGCCCTTAACTTTCGATATGTCCAAAGGAAAGACGCGAACCTAAATCAGTTAAATAATAATGAATACTTATCTGTCATGTCCAGGATTCGTTGGCGACAAATGCCGCGCCGACGGCGTGCCCGGAGTCTGCCGCTTCCTCGCCGATTGCCGGCCTCTCCTCGCCGAGATCAAGCGGGGCGGGACCCCCATGCCGGCCTACATCAGGAGGAGGCTGCAGACGCTCACGTGCGGCTTCGACAGTGATAAACCTATCGTACGTAAACTACACATTACATACCCTCTTCTAAGGCCAGGAGTCTGCAGTCTGCTCGCCGATTGCTCCTCGCTGAGACCAACACTGAGCGAAAAAAAATACTAATAGTAAGTTTTAATGAATCCCATGGTTCAAACGTGCGTTCATTGTTTAGCTCTAGCGGAACCTGCACGGTCGCTAGATCCGGTGGGTTAAGTAAACTTGTCCACTTTTAATGGTTACTAACTGAGCGTTGCCGTCAGCTTATCAGAGCCGGATCTATGGGGTGGCAAGCCGGGGTCCATGCCCCGGGCGGCAAATTTAGGGGGCGGCAAATTTAGGGGCGTTAGGGGGGCGGCAATTCGAACTTCTTGACAGACCAAAATACATCTTGTCAGGACAAAAATTTCGCGCTCGCTGCGCTCGCGTTTTTTAATGACTTGATGCGTATGAAGTATTTTCCGCATTTGCATCATAATGTTTGAAATTTTTTTAATACAAATTTGTCGTTTTTGCCCCCACTCGAGAAATTTCTAGATCCGGCGCTGCAGCTTATAAAGGTCATGTCGCTTCCGCAAAAACGAATGCTTTCGTCAATATTATAATATAACGAGATATTTACGTCGCAAACGGATCCAGGGCTCGTTTATAGGATGCAAGTTGGAACTAAGATAGCGCTAGGATGAAGAAGTAGGTTAAGTATCTAAACATTCAATTCGGTATTGTGATTTACTTATTTAAACTTTAATTGCACACAACACAGAATTGTGCAAATGTGATTGTAACTAACACTGATGGTAATCAAGTGGCAGGTTAGGTACTCTCATTAAATACAATAGTCGATTAGTAGGTAGATAATAACACACGCGAAGTATAAAATTATACTGTTACACAAATGCCATCGCATTCATCTATCGGCATTTTCCGCAATGACCTCGTGCTTCGAAAAAGAAACCTATCGTCTTCACCGTAAAACTCAAAATCATTTTAACATTACGGCATATTGTAGACAAATTCACACACTTTTATGTATACGAGATTAATTTCGCGCGTAGGTGTTTGCGTTGTTTACTTGGTTAAAATACGTATTTTATATGTTAATTACATGTTGATCTATCAATTAATTAAAATTCTCTGACCTCTGGGCATATGCCATTGATTCCGCACTCTTCAAGTATACTTTAAGCACACGTGTAGTCGCGTAGCCAACACATAAGTACTGTCTTCTCCAAGCAACCCTTCCATGCCCTCGGTTAGTGAGGGCTTTATAGGACATCAATGTATGGGAACCAATATTTTTTTCATTAAAGCATGAGCCTTGGCACACTTGATACTTAGGTGGACTCGAGTTGAAAACGCCCGGGAGACAAGGTCGGACGCGATGCTGGTGGGGAGGGGGAGGGGGGGAACTTTCGTTCCGGCCCGCGTTCTTTCAGTCCTCATATTATCTTATTTATAGAGACTAGGGCATGTTTGGTATCATTTTCGGATAAATTGAGAATGCCCGATCGTTTTCTGGGACATAAATAACATATTTTCATAGAAAAAAAATGAAATACAGGCAAAAGATTTAAAAAGTCAAGTTAAAAAAAATCTTGCTGCACCGATTACGTGAAAACAAGCAATAACTCTGGCATGAAAAAAATACGTTTAAATAGCCACATTTATGTAGATTCTAAAAACATATAATTTGTTAGACCAATATAAAACACATCTTAGTAAAAAAAAAAAAAACAGGTGACCCGTCAAAATTTTGCTTTATGTTCATTCCGACCCCCGTTCTTTCAGTACTCATATTATCTTCTTTATAGAGACTAGGGCATGTTTGGTATCGTTTTCGGATAAATTGAGGATGACCAATCATTTTCTGGGACATAAATAACATATTTTCATAGAAAAAATATGAAATACTGGTAGAAGTTCTAAAAAGTAAAGTAAAAAAAAATCTGTCTGCAGCGATTACGTGACAACAGGCCATAATTCTGGCATGAAAAAAATATGTTTAAATAGCCACATTTATGTAGATTCCAAAAATATGCCACTTGTTAGACCAATATAAAACACAACTTAGTAAAAAAAAAACATTTGACCTGTCAAAATTTTACTTCATAACTAAAACGGACCACTAAAGCAAATTTTATAATTCTTTGAAAATGTAGCATAATTGTATACTAAGTAGTTTGTAGCTGTGTTTACTTTGGTTAGCATGTGAGTTACACTTTAAATTGTGAATGATATAACCGTTTGATCATTTCAATAGACTGGTCACTGGTTCAAAATAAAACTAACAAGTTACAGATTTAATCCTAAATGTTACTCGTTATTATTCATGGTACTCGTGAAATACGTATATAATATTTATGTATAACATTTGTCGTCACAAGCACACATTTCTGTACTTCAATTTTTGTTGAAGACACAGGTGTCTTCAACAAAATGCGCTGCTAGATGCAGGATCTAGCAGCGCATTTTTTTGCATTTGCACCGAATCATTTCCAAGCAGGCTTCGCCAGCTACTGGCAAGCTAGTCCATATAGGTTCCCATCTGTGATTTACTTTCGTCCATCCCCAATCAGGTGGACTGGGGATATTTTGAATCGGTAACATTTGACCCCATATATGAACTGCTTGCAAAACCGCCCGCAGGAAATGTTGGTGCAGTGCAGCATTAGATAGTGGAATATGTTCTAACTGGCGATCTTTTTTTGTGAACAGCTGCTTACGGCATTCGTTTACTGTCGAAACTGGGCTGGATCTGAAACAAAAATCTTAAATATGCACAACCACCCTCTAAATGACTGATGGTTTTATGAAAAAAGTAAATAATATTACCTATCATAAATGTCGACAAAAAACTTTTCCACAGTCGCCATTGCACCTTTAATTCTGCCGTCGTATGCTGCCAGGAAACCTTCTGTGACATTAGGGAACGCATCCAGGCTTACAAGCACCCTTCTTCCTTTTCCGTTGAAAAAAGAAACTGTGTCGCAACCTGTTCCTTCACAGGTTGCGACACAGGGCGGGGAGCACTTTTGTTTTTTGAGGCCCTGTGAAAGAAAATATGTTTGAATAATTGTAACCAGTCATAACGTACACAACTATGACTGTTTTTTACCGAGCGCGTTAGCTATTTCTTGACAGAAAAGGTACTGCTGGTGTTTCCCAGTACCAATGTGTACCCACAGTCCCTCTAGCTCCGGTGTTTGTAGCACACTTGCGACAGCTAAAAGTGCCCCCCTGTGCCTTCACAGGCTGTAACACAGTTTCTTTTTTCAACGGAAAAGGAAAAAAGAGTGCTTTCGAAGCCTGGAATACGTTCCTTAATGTCACAAAGGTTTCCTGGCAGCATACGATGGCATAATTAAAGATGCAATGGCGATTGTTGAAAAGTTTGTTGTCATCATGTATGATAAGTAATATTTACTTTTTTCATAAAACCATGAGTCATTTAGAGGGTGGTTGTGCATATTTAAGATTTTTGTTTCAAATCCAGCTCCGTTTCGACAGTAAACGAATGCCGTAAGCAGCTGTTCACAAAAAAAGATCACCAGTTAGATCATATTGCCACAACTAATGCTGCACTGCACCAACATTTCCTGCGGGCGGTTTTGAAAGCAGTTCATATATGGGGTCAAATATTACCGATTCAAAATGTCCCCAGTCCATCTCATTGGGGATGGACGAAAGTAAGTCACAGATGGGAACCTATATGGACTAGCTTGCCAGTAGCTGCCGAAGCCTGCCTGGAAATGATTAGGTGCAGAAGCAAAAAGAAATGCGCTGCTAGATGCAGGTGTCTCCAACAAAAATGGAAGTGTAAAGAATTGTGTGCTTGTGACGACAAATGTTATACATAAATATTATATACGTATTTCACGAGTAAGATTAATAATCACGAGTAACATTAATACGAGTAGGATTAGATTTGAAACTTGTTAGTTTTATTTTGAACCAGTCTATTGAAATGATCAAATGGTTAGATTATTCGCAATTTAAAATGTAACTGACATGCTAACAAAAGTAAACACAGCTACAAACTACTAAATATACAATTAGGCTAGTAGTTACATTACATTTTCAAATATTATAAAATTTGCTTTAGAGGTCCGTTTTTGTTATGATGTAAAATTTTGACGGATCACCTGTTTTCTTTTTTTTACTAAGTTGCGTTTTATATTGGTCTACCAAGTGGTATGTTTTTAGAATCTACATAAATGAGGCTATTTAAACATATTTTTTTCATGCCCGAATTGTTGCCTGTTTTCACGTAATCGCTGCAGACAGTTTTTTTTTACTTGACTTTTTAAAACTTTTGCCTGTATTTAATTTTTTTGTAGGAAAATATGTTATTTAAAGCCCAGAAAATGATTGGTCATCCTCAATTTATCCGAAAACGGTACCAAGGTAACGGTCTCTATAAAGAAGATAATATGAGGACTGAAAGAACGAGGGTCGGTACGAATATGAAGTAAAATTTTGACGGGTCACATGTTTTTTTTTTTTTTACTAAGTTGTGTTTTATATTGGTCTAACAAATGTTATATTTTTAGAATCTACATAAATGTGGCTATTTAATTGTATTTTTTTCATGCCCAAGTTCTTACGTGTTTTCACGTATTCGGTGCAGAAAGTTTTTTTTTTAACATGACTTTTTAAAACTTTTGCCTGTATTTCATTTTTTTTCTATGAAAATATGTTATTTATGTCCCAGAAAACGATCGGGCATCCTCAATTTATCCGAAAATGATACCAAACATGCCCTAGTCTCTATAAATAAGATAATATGAGGACTGAAAGAACGCGGGCCGGAGCGAAAGTTCCCCCCCTCCCCCTCCCCACCAGCATCGCGTCCGACCTTGTCTCCCGGGCGTTTTCAACTCTAGTCCACCTAAGTAACAAGTGTGCCAAGGCTCATGCTTTAATGAAAAAAATATTGGTGTTGTCCTATAAAGCCCTAACTAGTATGGACGTGAATTGACGTATATTCGCTATTTGACAGTTGTAAAGATAAAATAATGAATGTGTTGGATACAGTAGCTTATAGGTTTACAGTATTCATACAATAGGTTTTGTGCTTTAAAATTAATTGAAATCATTTTATGTTTGAAAAATAAATTACGAGTTTTTTTATCTGTGGATTACAAAAACTGAAACGCGTGTGACGTCACATTTCAAAGTTAAGGTTTGATTCCGCAGCGGACCGCGGCTGCACTTACTGCACGTTATGTTTCTCCGCACTCCAAATTGAACCGTAACGGTATTCGTAAAAAGCTCTATTTAAAATGAGCGGAGAAGTGTCGCAACAGCACAAGTTACTGTACAATTTGGAGTGCGGTGTTAACGTGTAGTTGCCGTCTGCTGTCGGCTGCGGAAGTAAACCTTTAGTTGTTTATCAAGTGCGACGTCACAGTACTCACAGTCACGTGATCGGCTGTTTTCGCGCGAAATTCAAATTACTTAAAGAGAAAATATTTTTTTGAAAGAAATTAAGCTCTTTGGGGGAAAAAGATAATTGTTACAGGTATAAAATTAACCTACGTATAATTTAAAATACATTTCCGAAAACGGTCAAGTAGCCAATTGGCTGCTGTACGTCCACCGCGCGATCGCGACAACACAGACACATATAGTCCCTATTCGTCGCGGTACCGCCGCATACTGGGTAGAGTCAGTCCGACCCAGGTCGGACCGGAGGAACTTGGTTCGAACGTTCGAACCGTGTTCGAGCTATATGATCAATGAAATCGAAATGTTTCCGTTTTTCAGATATGTTGCCCATGCCCACCAGAAGACACACAAACAACAGAAACACCAACGCCCCTGTTCACAGTACCCCACGGACTAGGCGTCCCCTTTGGCAACAGTTTTGAGGACTCCTCACAAAACTGGGGGTCTACGTTCACGACAACATCTACTAAGAGGCCGACGTGGAATGACCCCTTGCAAAACTGGGGGTCTACGTTCACGACAAGTTCTACAAGAAAACCAAGTTGGAATGCTGGCACTGATAGGAGTAGTAACAAGAATGGAAATGAGGAAGCGATAGATGTACGGAACCACAGGAACTTCAGGTTGCTACCGACGGACTGTGGGGTTATCGAAGACGATCGGATATGGGGTGGCAATAGAACGAGACTATTTGAAATGCCGTGGATGGTGCTCATTTCTTACAATTCAGGTAAGCGATATTGAACCGTTTAAGTTTAAGGAGATACTTCGCCTCCTTATGCGTGATTTATCGCTTGTTTAATGGGTTGTGCTCCGAAGAACGTTCGACATGATGCCCACGGCCGCTTTTTACCATCGCACCGCTCGCCGTCGGCAGGGCTTTCATTCGCACACCTTAGAACCTAATATCGCACCCTCGCACGTTCCGGCTGTGGAATGAGCTCCCTGCCGAAGTTTTCCCGAGGTACTATGGCTCTTCAAGAAAGAAGTCTATAAGGGTCGGCAACGCGCATGTGACGCCCCTGAGGTTACAAGCGTCCATAGGCTGCGGTGAACGCTTACCATCAGGCGGGCAGCACGCTTGTTTGCCACCGACGAGGTATAAAAAAAACCGGCCAAGTGCGTGTCGGGCCACGCACAATGTAGGGTTCCGTAGTTGTCCACCCGTTACATTATGTGGACTAAAAGGTTTGCGAACTTATATTTACCTACTATGTTTTTGACAGAATTAACAACATTATCTGTATCAATGGAAATTGTACGAAAGTTTGCTTTTGCAAAGTACATTTCTGAAGTTCGACTATTACTCGTTAACTAGTAATGTCTACTTAGCTGTGATAGTTTCCTTTTAAATTAATCGTATATACCTACTATTACCATGATTTTTTTCACATGCCTAGTAGCCGCCGTTTAGCTGGCAAGGGTGGGGGACACGTGACCATTACAAAAATTATCAGTTCAAAGCTTACCTCTAATTAACTCTAATATCACGTTAACCGATTCTTGAATCAAAAAATGCTGCGTGGTTTGTGTGTGTGTGTGTGTGTGTGTGTGTGTGCGCGCGATATTTCTCATTGGGCTCAATTCAAAACTACAGTTTAAGCAATTCTTAGCAATTGTATTTCAGTAAATTAACTCTTTACGTAGTGGGTGCCATTGCCACGCCATTGACAGATTTTATAGGTACGTAACAATACAGAACCGGTCTATCGCCCGCCACCTGAATCAGAACCTTTACAGCGGGACGTACATATATGTTAGAGCGAGAGGCTTCAACTCCCCTCCCCTATTCAGAATTCTGAATTCAGGACAGTGATACTCGCTTTGAGTTAGTGTCGACTTACGTCATTTAAGAGCGCATTTACATGAAATTTATGGCCGGTAATTATAGGCGTCTTGCTCTTCCATGCTAGAACAAGACGACATTTCAAGAAAAGTATGGCTCGTCTAGAGGCCTCTTTAGAGCGAGGCAGATATATCACCGCGTGGAGACGCCACGGCTTTAGGGGGTTTTTTTCATCTAAATAAATAAATAAATATTTGTGGACAATCTTACACAAATCAACCTAATCCCAAACTAAGCAAAGCTTGTACTATGGGTACTAAGCGACGATATACATACTTATATAGATAAATACATTCTTAATTACATAGGAAACATCCAAGACCCAAGAACAAATATTTGTGCTCATCACACAAATAAATGCCCCGGTCGGGATTCGAACCCGGGACCTCCAGCTTCGTAGGCAGGGTCACTACCAACTAAGCTAAAGCGGTCGTCAAAACAATGCTACAAGTGCGTGCTATTGCTACAACAAGACGCGCCACATTTCAAGAAATGTATGGCTCGTCTAGAGGCCTCTTTAGAGCGAGGCAGATATATCAACGCGTCGAGACGCCACGTCTTTAGGGTATCTGTAAACGTACCTAGTTACTTGTATTTCATTAGATGCTATTTATCTTCTGAACTCGCATATTTTCAGCACGAGGCACCAAGCTGAGTTGCGGAGGAACTCTCATCCATGAACGTTACGTGTTGACCGCCGCGCATTGCGTGTCCTACCTGGGCGAACGACTGAAGCTGTCCGGAGTCGTGCTGGGAGAGTACGACGTTCGAACCGATCCGGACTGCGAACGGGTTGAGGGGGAGAGGGTCTGCGCTCCTAATACTCTGGTCAGTATACGAGTAGGTACTTGACTGCAGTGTTCTGTGTTCCTAGGAGCCCCCTGTTGTATCGGCTAGCCGATGTCTGGGGTCGTATTGGAAGACTACGACGTCCTTACGACGTCCGAACCGATCAGGACTGCGAAGTGGTTGAAGGCGAGATGATATTATGCGCCCCTAATACCCTGGTCGGTATACAAGTACTTGACTGTTCCTAGCCGATGTCTGGGGTCGTGTTGGAAGACTACGATGTCCGAACCGATCCGGACTGCGAACGGGTTGAGGAGAGGATCTGCGCTCCTAATAGATTACTTATACCTTATACTAGCATTTGACAGTGTTCCTAGCCGGTCGTCTCGTGAGTCGTGCTGGGAGAGTACTATGTCCGGACCGACCCTGACTGCGAATCACTGGAGGGGGAGATGATCTTATGAACTGTCTGGTTTATTACCTGAATTCTACACAAAGTTTATATCACGAAATTATACATAGATTCATACACATAATTTCATCTTCTAGACTAAAAATTTTGTCTCACAAAAATTTATACAACTTGAGGTTTAGACTGGACGCTCATTGACTCCCACACCAGTAGACGAATAGGTACTAGTAGTTACTATTTAGTTATATTATTAGTGTTTATTTAGTTTTGACGACCGCTTTAGCTTAGTTGGTAGTGACACTAGTGACCCTGCCTACGAAGCTGGAGGTCCCGGGTTCGAATCCCGGCCGGGGCATTTATTTGTGTGATGAGTACGAATATTTGTTCTTGGGTCTTGGATGTTTTTTATGTATTTAAGTATTTATTTATCTATTTAAGTATGTATATCGTCGCTTAGTACCCATATTACAAGCTTTGCTTAGTTTGGGACTAGAATGTTTTTTTTTTAAATTGTTTTTCTCAAGTTTGGCCTCCTGCGGGACCAGTTACTTATTTTTGGTACTTCTCTCGCCTCGACCTTGAGGGCCGAGGCGAGGAGCTAGATTGATTCGTGTAAGATTGTCCACAGATATTTATTTTATTTTATTTTATTTATTTAGATTTAAAATACATTGTTTCCTATGTTTTCAGAATCTTACAGTGGACACTATCATCCCACATCCGGGCTATAGTCCGCAGAACTTGTTTGACGACATTGCACTCCTAAGACTATCGGAACCGGCTGATTTTAGTCGAGGTTAGTAGTACTAGTACAGTACAGTTTTATACTGAGGCGCTAAGTAGGACTTGTATCGAGAAAAGAATGCATTCAGAGTGACGGCTTACCAGGCCGTTCCTCTTGCCGGTTCGCGTAAATGAGGCTGTCGCGCGCCTCTCAGGGATCACGCGGGGGGGATTTATGCGTTTAGCTAGGAAAAAAAGAGTACGTGTTATGCGGCGACTGCTCATGAGCAAGATGATTTGAATATTATAGCTGTCAAACATAGGTTTTCTTAAAAAACGGGCTTAACATTATATTTATATCTTACACGGTCTACAGTCGATTCCTCCTATCCTTATCTCTATTAGCTACACGGATTATCCGTTTCTATCATAGAAATCAGAAAAGATGTTCTTTAGCTCATTTCTGCGTGTAGGCTCAGAATAAGTAATTGGTGTAGGTCTCATCTCATAGACTGTTAGAGAGGTAGTGGGTAAAACTTACCTACATGGTCTCCTCGCCTAATAGGTTTATTTTCTTTTCCCGCGTGATGAGTACTATTGAAGTGCGTTGTAGTCAAAGAAAGCCTAATTTTATACCTTTTCTTACGATGTCAGCACATAGATTAATTTTAGCGCCATCTAGGACCAAATAAATCAACTATATAGTTTGACTATTCACCACTAGATGTCAGCACCACCGTTAAATACAGTGCCATCTATCGACCAACAAAGAAACTAAATAGTTGGGCTTTTCACCGGTAGATGTCAGCCTCTTTCGATTAATTAAAGCGCCATCTACTGACTAATAAAATAACTAAAATAGTTTAACTTTTCACCGGTAGATGTCAATACCACTCGATAAATTATAGCGCCATCTATTGACTAATAAAGTAACTAAAATAGTTTGGCTTTTCGCCGGTAGATGTCAGGACCTCTTGATCAACAGCGCCATCTATTGACCAATATACTAATTGAAATAGTTTGACTATTCCCCGCTAGATGTCAGCATCTCGATTACCTACAGCGCCATTGGCCAGTAAAGGAACTAAATAATTTTGTCTTTTCACCCTTAACTAATTCAACAAGCGTTTAAGTCGTAGGTACCTGATATATATTATTATACTCTTTGGTCGTAGGTAATTTGTCGGGCTAAATAGTTATGTTTGATTTTGTGTTTCAGATAACCTGAAACCAGTGTGTCTGCCATCGACACCCGAGCTGCAAGCCGACGACATGGTTGGAAAGCAAGTTGTGGTGACAGGTTGGGGAGCCACTGAGGATGGGTTGCAGTCGCCAGTGCTACTGAGCGTGGCGCTTCCTGTGGTTTCCAACAAAGAGTGCCAGGAAGCTTATAACGGGTAGGTAGAATTAGGACACAGCGAAATGTCGCTTCGTTCATAATTGGGGCAGTTTAACTGAGGAAGTGTAGCCAGCTGCAACAATAACAAAACAAAAAATGTGACACAAATTTAAATAGCCGCCATCTTACAGAAGGCTGCAGTTACCATTACACTGCAATGTAACTACGAGTATATCATTGGTTTGGTTGATCTCAGTGGTTTCTAAACGAAGATTGTTATATTGCGCCCAGCATGAACCTAAAACTCTGATGAATATTATAAATCTAACTAAACGAAACCATTTCTCCTTTCCAGTTCTCCTCGCATATACAACAGGCAGATGTGCGCCGGCGGCGTCCCAGACAAGGACTCCTGTGGAGGCGACTCCGGAGGCCCGCTCCTGCACCCAGGAGTTGTGGGCCGTGCGGGCCTCCGCTACGTTCAACGGGGTATTGTGTCCTATGGCTCCAAGCGGTGCGGCGTTGGAGGGTTCCCTGGAGTCTACACCAGGGTTGGACATTATATGGACTGGATATTGGACAATATGCGTGCATAATCCAATTGCAAAACGTAGCAGAAATGTGAAATACTCATTCGGCAAACAGCGAGTGTGAATGATATGGCTGACCTTCGCAGATTGGCGAGGGCTGATCCACGCTTGGAAGCAACTGCGGCTACTCCTCTTATGTTTTCCTGGTAGAATTACAATGAAGTCCGAGGACCGCTCGGCTATAAATAAATTGAGATTGTTTTTTCTTTACACAATTACACCTATCGAATACGAAGTATTGGCGCCGAACTTCGTAAGCACATGTTTAATTGTTTATGCGTAAGCGACTGCCATATGACGCTTTGGTAAATGAGTGGGCAGCTTGTAAGCAACCTGGAAACGGTAGCCAAGGGTGCGGGACACTCTCCTTAGGTCGTGTTTATTTACAGGAGAGAGGTGCGGCGGCGATAGACCGCCTGTCAGGCCATTACGAAAACGCGTAGGGCCTGTAGGAAACTGAATGTTTGTTGCCAATAACACCATCTCGCCTCTTGACGCGCCCTTCTTAGGTTGAAAGTTTGGAAATGACGGTGTTGTGTTATCTATCTCTCACGTACCGGTCCAAAAAAGAGTAATAATTATAAGACGTCGGTAGAGGCAGTTGAGAATGAATGTGCCGAACTAACTAGTCTGTATGTATGAATATGTTATTGTGTTTTGTACTGATTTACAAGTAAGATATATAATAAAAATTACTTCAAGAAATTATCTATTTTGTCTTTTTTTTTACCTAGTGAATGTACCCTAGCTTGTAAATAGTACAATAACAACCTGGATATTACGGCTTCATTATTTTTCTCTACTCTCAAAAATGATGCCTCAAGTAGGTACTTAAGTTTTCGTATCAGACATAGGTAATAAGTCAGTCAATATGTTTGAAGATTAGCAAGGATAACTGGATTTCATGTAATACATGGCCTTTAGGTTACTAGCAATAACAATACATAAAACTACAAGTAATGAGTAATCCTGTTGTCGTTATAGCGTAAACCACTAGCCAATCAAGTCGGTCGTGATTCATTTGATAGGGATATATTTGTCAATTTGTGTGTGTTTCTTAGATATAAGTAATTTAAAGTAATAAATATACAAATTATTAGTTAGTTGAATGGTTTAATTTGCCTTATGGAACGTGAAGTTGAATTAAAACATCATATTTTTATAGTAAGTAATGTTGATTATTTTAGGGGTATTACCTACAGCAATAGGTAGGTATATATAATATTGATAACTTTATCTCAGTACCTATTAAGTATATTGTTGTGTATTATTAGTATATTTAAGGGTATACCGCGAACAAACCAACATGTTTTTTTTTTCGTAGGTATATCTTCCTCTTTGTCGCTCGCGGCAAAGTGCGGCAGGACGAGATACTTAAATACTTTCGATTCGCGGTGTAGACTAGACTCTCCGGAACTGTTTAGGTAGACAGAGTTATCCATGATTGGCTTTTTAAAGCTATATACAAAGTGACCGTGGAAATCAGTTGTAGTATGGTCAACAGCACGTCAGTAGCCCAAATCAACCTCACTCATCAACATAACATACAACATAACATTATTACCTACTCATAATAGCATTATTTACTATACAATTATGTAGTGTTGTGTTCCTGGAGGTGAGCAAAGTTGCCAGATGATGCATTGTGTTGAGGTTGAGTGAGAGCCAGTGACCTCATAACATAACGCTTACAGCCCAGTAACTTTTTGCCCCTTCTGCTGTCAACACAGTGAATCCTCATATTTTATAAAGGGTCGGCAACGCGCACATGACTCTTATGAGGTTGCGAGCGTCTATAGGCTGCGGTGTCCGCTTACCATCAGGTGATCAGGTGGATCGTACGCTTGTTTGCCACCGTCGTAATATAAAAATAATTTAATTCCAACGGTGATGGTTTGGAAGTGCGGTGAAACTGTACGACGCACGTAGGTAGACTCCTAAAGATATACCTAGGTACAGTCAAGGGCACCAAGATTTATACATTTTTTCACCTTACTCCATTGAAATAAGGTCTAAAAATGTAGACATATTTATGCCCTTGACTGTACCTACTCTGATATTCAATCACATCATAAACAATAAATAATCACCTCTTTGTTTTTCCGTTTTTATTATCAGCACCCAAACTCGTCTATCGAAAGGTCAAATACATGTCAAATGTCATTATCAATTTGTCTGTCACTGCTATCGATAAATTTAAAGTGATCTAAAGCGTATTTCTGTTATACGTGTTTTATATCGAGAACGCGCGTGGATATAAAAAACACTAAAATTAAAAGTCCGCGCGTTCTCGATTAAAGACACCCACCAATATAAATTCCAAATGCAGTCAAATCCATGAGTCCATTTATTCGTCAACTCAAGAAAGAACTGTCAACGGGTGAATCAAAACAAGCTTATCAGATATACCTAGTCAGTGATTTGTGGGCTCTCAGTAGCCACCGCCAAACTGATTGTCCGGGAAACTTCGTTGTCTTCTCCGCAGGACGGAGATTTGGTTCAAATCTTCGAAACTACGAAAAACCAATCACCAATCCAATCGGTGCGTCCTGATATTAATTTAGTTATTTATATATTTTAATAGTTTCAATCACAGCACAGGGACGCGATTCAATCTTTCTGTAAGCGTTGTGAGTTTGTGTTTAGAGCCCCAATTCATGCTATAAGGACTTAGCCGGGGTGGCACTTACAGTAGGTAATACCTACCTACTTTTATCACTAGAGCGCGGGTCTGCCATCGGTGATAACGTGCTTGCATTGCTTGCGTTCCTGTAGAAGGCACGCCCCTCCAAAGCCCATTCCGTACAATTGCGTATAAATTTGTTAAGTATGAGATTCGCTGTGGAGGAGCACGTCATCGTGGATGGCACTATACATACACACAGCTTCCAACCATAGGTGGGCATTACATATTCCTTACATTGACCAATATTTATTATAAGTAAATTAGTTAGTAACCTAACCTAAAGGCGTAATATGAAATTTGATACAAGTTTCATATACGGATTAACGGTTAACGTTTACCTACTTCCGTTAAAGCTTAAGCCGCACACAGAGCGGGCGGGCGGGTGTCTTTCGGGAGGCTGGCGGGCGCCTGTCAACGCGCTGCAGTGTGAAACTCCCGCCCGCTCCCGCCTGCCTCACGCCCGCTCCCGCGTGCCTCACGCCCGCCCGCTCTGTGTGTGGCTTAAGCTTAAATCTCTAAAAACGTAACGCTTTAACGTCTAACGATGTTAACTTTTTTTATAACAGATTAGCGATTAACGAATTTAACTATTTGCTTAACGGTGCCCACCTCTGCTTCCAACAGGCAGAACATGCGATGCCTAACTGCGGGTTGCGCGACTGCCGCTCCGCCGTGAGCAACCGAAGCCAAGCTGGAGACGGCGGCTTCAAAGGGCCGTGCGGTCTCCCCGACTGCCGCAACGAGCAAGCGGCGCGGTCGGTAGGCAACGCCGGGACTCAAGCAGGAGTGGATGGACAGTCGCGAGCAGCGGCAGGCCCTGCCCGCTGGTTGGCCGGCAATCAGGCTCAGGCTGGACGGTCACGAGCGTCAGGCGCAGGCAGCTGCGAGTTGCCAGGCTGCCGAGACCAAGAGGCTACTGCAGACGGCAAGGAGGTCTGCTTGTACAGAGCGCGTAACACGTCGGTAAGGCATTGTTAACTAATTTTCTGCTCAATGTTCTCCTTGGCGTAATTATACCTACGCAAAGGAGATTTATATGTACCTAGACCTACCTACTTATTGTTTTGTTTGATGTTTCATTTTTTTTTTTTTTTTTTAATATATGGGGACAATCTTACATAAATCAACCAAGTCCCAAACTAAGCAAAGCTTGTACTATGGGAACTAAGCGACGATATACATACTTAGATAGATATGAAAAGATACTTAAATACATAGAAAACATCCAAGACCCGAGAACAAATATTCGTGTTCTTCACACAAATAAATGCCCCGGCCGGGATTCGAACCCGGGACCTCCAGCTTCGCAGGCAGGTGCACTACCAACTAAGCTAAAGCGGTCGTCCATTTGGTAGTTTTCTTTTCGTAGAAACCTTTGTAACAGATCAGGGCTGGGGCCTAAGAAACTAGATTAGAAGACAAGAAAACAAAATATAATAAAGACTATAATATATTGCATACAAGTCCATCTACTAGTAGCAAGTAAATGGTCAAGTCGACTTCATACTAACATGCTTTCTTAAAGAATATCTGGTTAAACTTGGTTTCTTAACCATGGGAATTTAGTAAAGTAATGACAGCAATGGGTGGATTTAGTAGTGATATTATTAAGCATACAAAGATTTTATACCATTCATTGAAATGACTAGATGTAATTATTAATAGACAAACAAATACACGGAATAGACATTAGTACAGCAAATAGTAAAGATATGTTCTCAAATGTATCCAATTATGCGAATTTATTACATTATATCCTTGTTTATTTAGTAAAACTATGACTTGAACGGGTGAGTTAATCTAAAATATTAGTCAAGTGATAGGCCAACTTGGGACAGTACTTAACCAAACACCAGTATGCTCAAACGGGCGTGTAAGGAAGCACAGGTTGCAACGAGTTTGAGGCGGGCGGCAGCTCAAACGGTACAGACAATATGGGGAAGTCCATCGTAATTTCCCTTAATTAGCATAATGATAAGGTTGAATGTTCCTTGGCTGAGATGTGGGAATACTTGGGCCGGTCGGCATGCTTCAAAAACCTTGTCGGTGTAACTAAAAGGATTGTTTAAGATTAAGTAAAATTGGGTCTTGTAGTGTAGTACAATAAGGGTTATGTGTGTAGAGGGAGTTAGGCTCAGATTATGGGTATAAAAGGACTAGTTCTCGGTCATTCGGGTTTATTCTTAGTTTGGAAGTGGGCTAGCTCTAATCTCTGGAATACGTGTGAAGAAGTGTTTTTAAGCTGTTTTATTCTAAGATCAAAGTGTAGTTTTTGTTCAGTGATAAAGTCGGTTCGTAATGTTTTCATCCAGGATCATATGAGGATATGAGGCTACCGAGCTGGCCTCACACAAAGTTAAGTGTTTAATCCTTGGTAATATGAATGTTCCGATTATTGATTCTGATAGGTTTGACTTATTAAGTGTTTTTGCCTTTGGTAATATGAATGTTCTGATTTGTTTGACTTTTTAAGTGTTTTGGGTTTTAGTATTTTAAACAATTCTAATATGTAAGTTTTTTAATAAGCCGATATAATTATTTGTGTCATTATCATTACTGATTTAAGGTAAGATTACAGGACTACTTAAAACTTTCTGACAACATATGACTGGGGTAGAGTGACCTTGACAATGACTATAATTCCCCGACGGACATTCAATCTACTTGAAAATGAATACATAATGATAATTATTCCCCGACAAATATTTCATACTTGAGAGAGATTATCCGTAATAGTAAACACGGATCCTTTATAAAGAAATTTACAAATAGTAATTGCTTGATGTTCTAGTAGATTTAATTAGCAGACATGTAGTATGTAGATAACTTCATCCATATCAGAGAAATAACTTTAGATAACAATTTAGTCAAGCTCTTCTTGAATGGATCGTATATCTTACGTTATAGGTAGGTAGTTGAACTTTTATATGCTAAGGGCTAAGCGCTTAATGACAAGTTGTGTCATGGGTCTTTTTAAACCCAACAGGTGGTTGAATCGGAGCGAGGCAGATATGATGTAATGTAGGGTCTGCGCTGGACGTATTAATAAGGTATGGATGCACATTTCTGATTGAAGTAGGCCCAACTTTGGTTCATTTAAATATATCTATCTATACTGTAGGATAAATTAGTCGTTCTATATTTTCGGGATAAGACTTTTAATAAAATAAAAGTAGGTATAAATTAGTTTCTGATGCTTAATGTTGAGTAAAATAGGAAATTAGTTTGCTTATTTTAATAGAGATCAACAGGAGTCCAGAGTCCCGTCAAATATCATAGAATTTATGGGTTACTACGATTCACAACTATCAGAGGGTCCTCCATAGAACGATCACATTTTGGCCAAATTTCTTCTTAAATATCATTTCTTTGAGCTTCAGTATTTGCGACCCGCTTTTGGGGGGGTTGATTTATTACACCTTTTCTTCTCTACTAAGTATTCCTGACTTAGCTGATTATTAATTATTGTATATGTTGTAACAAATCTTACCTATAACAACTTACTGGGCGACGACGCTTTAAATATCGGCGATGTGCGTGTTCTCACGCACAACGAAGGGTTCCGTTCCGTACCGACACCTACTATAGTCCACATTTCAAACCACTGTCCAATACCTACATTGATCAAAAAGTTTATATCTTCGTAGGGAACTCACGACACGTACATAATACTAATACGTCCTTTTGTATGGGCAAGACGATTTTTCAGCGATAATTCAAAAACCGTTCGACCTCTCTTGTTGAAACCTAAAATTGTTGAAAATATTTAATTACAATGTACACCAGTTCTAGCACTAACGGTTAGGTACTGAGCTACGCCATGGACAGACACGGACGGACATGGGGAAACTACAAGGATTAAAAGTCGTAGGTATATTTTTTATGATTTAGAAAGAAAAGTTTTCAAAGTAAAATAAATTCAGCGAAACTAAGATAGGTAAATAATGCAAGTGCGAATGAGGAAGTGTATTTTCGTCGCTACCGCGTGTCGTGGAATGTTTTTCTTTTGCCATACTTATATAGTCTTTGCTTATCCCACAATTATACGTCCCAATACTTGGCAGCTCCTATTCTCTAGTACTAAAATCCTTCCATTGGATTTGCCGTAGGTAGTGATGTAAAAAATCCTGTGCCTTCCTTTCCGATATTGTACAGTTGCCATCAAACTCTTCAGGGCGCTCGCAAAAACGAGCTTTAGGTCAGATGTTTATGGGAACCCTGTTCGTTCTGATATATCTGATGCCGACTGCACTTGTACCTGTTTTCTAATGACTTCGATTGGAAAATCACAAATGCTAAAAAGGCACTCCTCGGTCATCTCCGGCTAATACCCGGCTTACGTCTGCTAATATTGCATGTCTGACCGGTTTGAACACTTTGAACACTGCACTCGGGCAAGGTTCTCGTCCCACGTATATATATACCTACACATAATACATATATTAAACTTGTCATTGGACTATGCATGAATAAGTATGATCATAATCGATTGCGACTCATTCGCACACATGGCCCTAAACTGCAGCCAGACGTTAGCTAAGTTTAACTAAGTTTGTAACTAATATGAATTTGTCAAAATGAAAATTTATCTTTCCTATTTTTAAAGGGTCTGGCCGGTACCAACTAGGGAGTCCCCTCGATCACGGTGTCCCGGACAGTTGCCCATCATGGCAATTTGGAAAATACGGCCTTTAGTCTAAGAGCCGACGGTTTAATTTGCACGAAGCGGGTCATACTAAACTGCAGGCGGCGCGGGCAGTTTGGTATGACCCGCTCCGTGCACCAGCGTCAGCTAGCGTCGGCCCTTGTGACACTTGTGACAATCTAGTGTTTTTCCTACAATGAAAAACCGGCCAAGTGCGAGTCAGACTTCGCACATTTTGGTTTTGTTTTCGCGCCCCCTTTAGCTCTATGGGGGGATCTAAAAATAAGTTTTGACTATTTGTATGGCTTTGGGCCACCAAGATGCTTTATACTGTGAAAATTGTCGTCGTGAGTGACAGCAGTAGGGTTCCATTTGGACCATTCGGGTACGGATCCCTAAAAACGATGCAAAACTACTATCATACCCCTGTCGTTTTTCTTTTGTTTCAGGTCTGGGGCCGGCTAAGTGATGCAAGCGGCATATTCTGGAATGTGATCAAAAAAATACAAACCGACCCTTACTATTGGGCCCTTTTTAAAGCCACGCTTTATTTTGTACTGGGATTGAAGTTGTTTCGCGATTTGGCTACCGAATTTACACCAACGGCAACGAGACAGATATGCTAGGACTTCGAAGTTACAATTTATTTATCAAATTCCTTTTCTTATTTTCTCGAATGGTTATCAAATAAAATCTATCTAAATCAGAACACCGCCTCTTCATTGGACTGAAAATTTATATACCCATAACACTTTACTTCGCAAAAAAAGAAAAAAAAGTCGAACATTGTGTATTTGTAGTAAACCTGTTAATATATATGCAACCTACACAGATGTATATATGACGTCAGAGTTGCCATAGTTACCTGATGATCATGAAATTCATGAATATTATTGATGTTTAACCGTCTCAATTCATAAGAAGAGCCTAAAAACAAGTAAATTTTGCTACCATTAATAAATACCTACTATAGGTCAACCGCTTAACTGAGACCGCGGAAGGGTAGCGGGAAGCGGGGACTTAGTGCTGGCGGTACACTAGGGCTACATATGGAAAATGCTGCAAATGGTGTTAAAAGCATGAAAATCGGCACGATTGACCTTTAGGCCATATGAATCAATTTGACCCGTTGGACGAAAAAAAAAACGAAAAGGAGAGGAGTTATGACGACACCTTTTTTTTGTATGAAATTAAAAAAAAAAGTTCTGAAACCACGATAGGTTTCAGAACTTTTGAACGTGTGGTATCAAACGAAAGGACTTTTTGAGCCAGTTCTAAAAATTTGTCACATCATTACATTTAAATTTCTTAAATTAAAATTAAAATTATTTTCATAACATACCAAGTTTGGGTTCCTCCAGGTACGATACCGTTGAATCATTTTTTGTAAAATATGTCTAATATGGTACCTAATATCTTCATATCTAACCTTAAAAGCAATTTTGAAGATATTTACATTTAGTGTTTTTTTATAATTTTTCATTATCACAAAGTTTGCTTAACAACATTTACGAAGGAAAATTGGCGGAAATAATTCGTGAATAAGCGAATTTTGGCAGGGTTGTAGGTACAGTTAACCTTAATAACATACTTAAAGGACTGGTCGATGGGGGTAGAACTAAAACTAAAAATAAATAAAAAATGGGACCTTTACAGCCCCCCTCCCACCCTTTAGTTCATCCCCCCCATCCACTTCTCATTTACGATTCATCAACGATTAAGACAAGTGACTTAAATGTAATGTTGATTTATAGAACCGGCTTAGAAAGTCCTTTCATTTGATACGACACACGATAAGTCTCAGAACATTTTTTTAAATTCCATACAAAAAAAGATGTCGTCATAACTCCTCTCCTTTTCTTTTTTTTCGTCTAACGGGTCACGAAAAGAAAAGAAAAAGATAGACGTCGTGTCGTATAGAGAAGTCAAAGAACTGGCGTTAAGTAGAACGGACTGGAGAGAACGGCACCGACAAGAGTGAAACTCTTAAATAAATAAAAAACGGGTCAAATTGATTCATATGTCCTAAAGATCAATCGTACCGATTTTCATGCTTTTAACACCATTTGCAGCATCTTTTGGCGTACCGCTAGCACTAACTGTCACAGGCGGTCTCAGTTAAACGAAACACCTATAGGTAGGTATTGATAGTGAGACTAGATCTTGAATACGTTTAGTCATCAACTACAAGGAAAACACGCGATGCAGACGAGTAGTATAATCACATCCAACTTAAGTCTTCAAAAAAATAATTTTATTTATTGTCCATGTTGATAACCTTTGGGTGATCGTTCGCGGACTCCACTACACAACATACCAGTCGCTCGCGCGCTGCCTTGTAGTGCAGATCTCGGTAATTAACTTAATTCGTAGTTTACTTGACAATTAACCTATGATGTTATACAAAATCTTTTTTCTTACGCTGACCATCATCGTGACTGCTAACGGTAAGTACAACCGGTTTTAACTATTATTAGATATCTGAACTTGTATGTCTAGTTGCTGGGTTTGCAAAACTGTTTATATCCTGTCATATTTGGTTGATTAGAAGTTGTTATGTAGTTGTAGAAGGTACATGTATGTGTATAACTATAACTACTATGTAAACAAAACTCTGACATATGACTACAAATTGACTTTATTATTGTATATGACCATGAGCAGACAAACATATTTAACATGGAAATTAAAGTTAACACTATCTAACCGCGATTGATATGTGACAGAGATGATAATTTTGCTATTCACTTAGTGTAGTTATACAAATGGTCAATCTAACTTTGGTATCCCATTGCCAAACTTATCTATGTCTAACAATAGTACCGTTATTCTCAATGTTGTAGGCATTTATTTAATAAACAGAACCAGTTTTCTAACTTGTCATTAACATTAACTTCATAATTATAATATCTATTCTAACTGGATAATCTGGATATGTCAATTAACTAACTTGTCTGTGGTATTTCCCCTCTTCAAATCGGAGGAAAAACGAAAGACAAAAACAGGGAAACTGGAATGACAAAAACACGAGATCAAAAGGTATTAAAGGTCAAAGTTGACAACGGTAATGCGTTTCATGTGATAATGTGCGATTTAACACATTTACAAGTATTATTAAGGCCCATGCGTATATCTTAAATAATTATACTATATTTATTTATTTAAACTTTAATGAACAATACAAAAAATAGATACAAATGGCTGGCTTAATGCCTTAAGGCATTCTTTACTAGTCAACCAAAGGGCGAAAAGCTATATGTAAATGTTTTCATTTCTTGCAACAAAATATAAACGGTCATGTTAAGAAGTGATCTCGTTGGTGAAGGGTTCCGTAGCTACTTACTAATTATAAAAAATCTTATGAGGCTTTCCATTTCATTTTACATTTGTACACCCATAGACAAAACTAATTTCTCTAGGGAGAATTAATATTACAAAGTTAACTATAATTTAATTGTCTCCTTGCCTAGCTATAGCATCGCGTTAATGCCGAGCATATAGCATTCGTCCCTCTCGCACTTAAACATTAGGGTGGAAGAGAAAGCTACATGTCAGACTCAAAACTCTATCATGCTAGCTAGGCTGGTTTCCACAGACCCTGGCGTCAATGTTTATTTACCCCGAATGGAAACTGAATATAGGCTAACGTAAATAATTATTAAGTAGAAATTATTTTGTTATCGCTAAGTATACTTATTTGTTGTTAAATTAAGTGAGTGTTCAGAAATTAAGTGTATACCTACATTTATTATTATTCGTATGCTTAGTAAAGTTATCGTTGTTCGTTATGTAGCTAGAGGTAGTTAATATAGGGACCTACCTAGCAGTGGCGGAGCGTCCATACAACTCGATTCCCACCGGCTTGCCTAATTTTCAGCCAGTCCAGTTCTTCTACTATGGCTCAGGAAGAATAAGTGCCAGTTGCACCAACGTACGAACACAGACCGGTCATCGTCAAATATGGCGCCGGCAGCTGTCATCCCATAGAAACTTGTCAAACTTTCTATACAACGGGATTTGACGAACACCGCTTACGATTACAGACGGTTTGGTTTGGTGCAACCCAGCCTTAGAAAGGCAAATTATTTCCGGTTTCCCTAAAAATATTTTTGACGCGCCGCCATTGCTGCCTAGTTGATTTATTCTAAAGGTTTTCTATAAAATTGCCGATTTCCTTTGACTGTTGAAAATTCAAATTCATGTGACACGTTCGCTGCAAAACCAGGACTTACTTGCCGGGTTGATTGATGCATTTCTGCCTGTGCGCGCGCTAAAATCGTGTCATCTCGCTCGGTGCGGACGCCATATTTTGAGTGGTACTACACTGTACGAAAGAGATGGTTATATATCTGTGTTTCGTTTCTAAAGTTCATGACGTAGAATGATTAAAAAATGCACCAGGTTCTACTGACCTAGTTCGCGCAGAATTAAAATTTAATAAATTCAGTGCGAATACCAGGTCTTGATTCGTAGGCCTGGTAGCCGCACTGAGTAAGTAAGTCGCGGTCGAGGAGGGACGCGAGCGCCGCAGCTAGTGCTGTCAGGTCAGGTACTTTGTTATCGACCGTGCGCACGTGTTTCCAGATGTGAGGTATACATTTCGATCGCATCGCATCAATGCGTCAAAACAAGTAGGTACGAGGAAAAATTGCGTTGGTTGCTATGAAAAATTACGACGAAGATTAACTATATCCACGCCGACGCGCCCCTCCACAGCGAATCTCATAGTAATCTATGCGCGATTATACGGAATGGGCGGCGGAGGGGCGCGCCTTCGTGGATGACACGCACTACTAAGCAGGCAGACAAGAAAATTAAGAAAATAAAATCTGAATGCAACTACTGTCACAAATCTTTGCCATGCTCTAATGAAACTGAACTTTAAATAATTATACTTCCTAATCTTTTCACACTTTGTGATAAACTTATCGATTCTAATATTTGACATTTTATTTAATCACTGTCCCGAAAATGATAACAAAAAAATACCAGGTTTATTAGACCTGTTAAAGCACTAACAGTAATAGGGATGGGGAGTCCCATCCCTATTATTATATTTTTGTAGTGCGTTACTGGGTTTGAAAAACGTGGTATTTCTTTTTATTAGTGCTTTAGCAGGTCTAATAAACGTGTTTTTTTAGGGTTCCGTATTTATAGTTCGCATCAGACGAAACGTTACTACCAAGCCGGCTCGGCTGTTAACGCATGGTATACTTGTAATCCTTTTTAGGGTTCCGTAGTAAACAAGGAACCCTTATAGTTTCGCCATGTCCGTCCGTCCGTCCGACCCCCGTTTTTCTCAGTAACCGTTAGTGCTAGAAAGCTGTAATTTGGCATGAGTATACATATCAATGACGCCGACAAAACGGTAGAATAAAATGTTAAAAAAAAATTTTTTTAGGGTACCTCCCCTACATGTAAAGTGGTGGTGCAATTTTTTTTTCTGCCAAACCCCATCGTGTGGGGTATCGTTGGATAGCTCTTTTAAAAATATTATAAGGTTTCTAAAAGCATTTTTTGATTAAAGAATTGGTTAGCGTGATATTAAGCTTTGAAGTGATAATTTTTGCTATGGTCAAGTGTCCCCCCCCCCCTGCCAGCTCAACGGTGGCTACTAGGCATGTGAAAAAAATCATGGTAGTAGTATATACGATGAATTTAAAAGGAAAACTATCACAGCTAAGTAGACATTACTAGTTAACGAGTAATAGTCGAACTTCAGAAATGTACTTTGCAAAAGCAAACTTTCGTACAATTTCCATTGATACCTTAGATAATGTTGTTAATTCTTTCAAAAACATAGTAAATATAAGTTTACGAACTTTTTAGTCCATATAATGTAACGGGTGGACGACTACGGAACCCTACCTTGCGCGTGGCCCGACACGCACTTGGCCGGTTTTGTAGAACGAATTATCCTTCTCTTTGTGCCTTCTAAACAAAAGCACTGTCTTTCATTGTTAAGCGTAACCACTAATTGATACTGTAAACTAAACGAAGTAAACGTTACTTAAGTACCACTTTCAGCCAAAAGACGGCGTTACGTACAAGGAAAGAAGGTTACGACTTATCAGTTTTCATTCAGAGCAGCGTTTTCATTTCGAAGCATTTATGGCACGTGGCTAAACAATGGCATTGTTGGACCGATGGGTCCTTAAGATAAGACCCGTTCTACAAAAAGGATAACATGTATATAAAAGTACACATAAATCAGTCCCGCAGTTAACGTGTTAATTAAATAAATCTGAAAAGTGGAACATAATATGTAATTTTTTTGTAGGTACATAGTTAGTTATTTAAGTTTATTTGAATGGCATATAAGTAAACCCTATGTGCCCGAAATTATGTAACCACCGATTTCGGCGCCAACCGCCATCTACACGGTTGTAAACAGTAAACGGTTGTAAAAAGAATGGGTGTGTTTTCAACTGTGTTGTTTTCAGGGAAATGCAAGAGCGATGCTCCGTGCATTCTTCTCACATCCTGTTCAGGGTTGTACTCACAACTGCAGAACAGCAGGACTGATTACTTGGTGGAGCTACTGAGGAAGCTGCACTGCGGATTCGAAAATAATGATCCTATGGTGAATTATACCTAATGACTGAACACAGGGGCCAATTGTCATTGTCAAGTCATGCTGATGCTGCGATATGAAGCTACAAGAAAGAGCGCGAAGAGAATATGCAACCAAGTAAAATCCATTCTCTGGGGACATGAAACCAAGCCCATTCAATTCCCTACATCGTTCTCTTATAGCTTCATACCGCTCACAGACATCCAGGTACCGCTATAATATAGTGCGTGTCATCCACCACGATGCGCCCCTCCACAGCGAATCTCATACTAACAAATCTATGCGCAATTGTACGGAATGGGCGGCGGAGGGGCGCGCCTTCATAGATGACACGCACTATAGTTCACGACGTAGGTTACGGTACAGTGCGATTTTCACATCGCGTTCCACGTCATCAGACATGTTATGTTGCGTCCATTTTGTAACACAACATGCTCACGCGTGCGAGTTTTCATGTCCGCGTGTCAACCTGCCCCTAATACCACAAAACTTTACAAGTCTACAAGTTGTCAAATTTGTCGAATTGTACGCTTGTAAAGTTTTGTGGTACAACAGGGCCCTGGGCGGCGCGTTGCTTCTTTTCGGAGAATTACAACCTTCAATCGACAATAGGCTAACATGTAGCATGCAGATGTTAGTAGTGCTGTTTTGTACCACGATCAGCTAAGGTCGAACACGATAACCCTAAAGGTCAGACCGGAATTGTTTCGTGGTGTAATAAATATCCAAACTTCAGCAATCAGCATCGCAATTAGCAACGCCAAACCTTGACAACATTTTCCTACAAGATCTTGCTAACTAGGGTGTCCAACTGTTCAACAATAAAGAACACAAACTGGCAAGCGACGCTCAAATTTTTTTTGGTGGGTTTGAGGTTGCGATTGTTACTAGTTTTCCTTCTTATGCATGAGGACTACAACCAGTTCCCCTTTAGGCTGATGGGATGGCGTTGATGAACTCAGACTTGCATAATATTTTTCCAGGTTTGCTGTCCCCCGGAATTCCAGACCGAAAGCCAACCGGTCAGGTTAGGCGCGGGTTTCACCAGCTCGTCGGCGGACAGCGTCTCCGCCCCAGCAGCGAGCAGCGACGAGAGCCTGCTGCCCAGCAGCAGGGAGTGCGGCATCCAGACTAACGACAAGATTGTGGGGGGAACGCAGACCGAGCTCGATGAACACCCGTGGACGGCGCTGTTGCGTTATGACAAACGTAAGTCTCATACAAAACCATCTGCAACACCACTTTTCCCCCAGACCACTCTTCAACCGCGCAATCCTATCGCTGTAAGCGTATCACAGTAGTATCACATACTGGAGCGGCCTGCGATGGCGATCAGTTGTATACTATGACACTCCTAAAATTCAATCAGACACACGCGGCTTTTATTGTCATATTATTAGTGTCAACTGCCCGCCACGTACCGCGGCCACCACACCACCGCAGGCCGCTTCAGTGTGTGATAGGAATGGTGATAGGCTTTAGGCTTTATTGGGCCCGGCCTATTAAGCCACAGAGTAAAAAAAAATACCTCTGTGCTGAGTAAACCTGCGATCCAGGTAACCACAGCCGTCGGGGGAAAACTGGGTTTAGTAGTACTTTTAACCCACTGATAAAGCCACAGCGGTCGCCATCTGCGCTTTTATGCGAAGGAGCCCAGGATCTCAATCTGAACACTTCGCACCTTGCTATTTGCTTGGCACTCCGCTATTATAGATACCTAGTTCCTCCAGGCGCGCCATTTTCCTTAGCGTTATTAGTCGAGTAGTGTTGCTCCACGGAGGATTCCTTATATGACCATATATGCGTACCTTAGCTGGACCTGAGTGCTCCTTCTCAACAGTAAAAATAAAAATATCGCCCCCACTGCCTGAAAGAACGTCCCAAGAAGAAAAAGTTTGTTCATCAGGAACGGGCCTGCTAAAACAAACTCCTACGTGCCTGGTCTCCCATCAAGGTTCCGCGAACAGTTCTCTTGAGGTCACGAGCTTTTTGTTCTAATCCAATCCAATCAGTCGGTCCCTCAATGCTGAGGATCGTGACCGCTATGTTTCTAGTGGGGAGTGCAGATGGCTCGCCTGTTGGTTTCAATGATGCGCTTCATGCAGCGCCTGGTGTTCTCGGAGTCCGGTGAATTTGGAGATTTGTTCAATCCACCTTGCTGGCGGTCTGCCGCGAGCTCGTCTACCCTCCACCTTTCCCGTCATCATGATGTAGGTACTCGAGGGTATCTGGCGAGGCTTTGTTCTAATATGGCTTCTTTATGCATTATTTTTTCCTGTTCACAGCCAAGGGCTGGGGCTTCTACTGCGGCGGAGTGCTGATATCATCCAGATACATCATGACTGCTGCGCATTGCGTGAAAGGATCGGATCTGCCGCACAATTGGAGATTGTAAGTATCTGTCGTCGTTACACGACTTACACGACTCTTTAGTTCTTTATATTAGCAGTTATAACACTTTCATGGATTACTAGTGGATAGCATCCATAAAACGTTGGTGCGAGATGCTGTTTAGCATACTAAATCCAAGAACGTCCAATAAGCACTTTAGGTTCATCTGAGAGCCAACTCGATATCTCGGAAAATCTTAAATTCTGTACATATACGTACAGTCAACAAAGTCGGTAGTAATTAAGTACGTATTCTTGCATGGAAATTTCTCTCCTGCTTCTTATTTCCTTTTTTCTGGAGCCGACTGTAGGTACACTCTGTACCTACAGATGTAGTTAAGTATATTGGTTAGATTAGATTAGATTTATTTATTTCTTATTGAAAATTAACATGTCATTTTACAAAATTAAAATCGCATGAATTCACAAAAAGATCGTCAGAGTGTATATAAATAATAAACAATAATAAAAATTAAAGTTAAATACCTACAAATGAATCATTAGTAGGTATAGACGTTCAATACACTAATAATCGTCCTACTTCCACCTGTGCTATGGAAAGAACACAAACTTGTAACCCAATAAGAATTGAGGGGTAGTTTGACTCCTCAACGAATCTCAAGTTTCAATCAAAAGAGGGGCATGCACCGCTAAAGACTTGCGTAGCGATAACCCGCTCGTCCTATCTTATCAGTGTGACAACCGACAACCGCCTAAGAAATTTGAACGTTTCAGGAGCCAAGTCCGCCTCGGCGAATGGAACACGTCCAGCACTACAGACTGCTACGGCGGCGAGTGCCACTCCGGGGTGCAAGACGTGCCGGTGGAGCAGACCATCCCCCACGAGGGCTACGACCCGAACGACAGCAACCAACACAACGACATCGCTCTGCTGCGGCTCGCGAGGGCAGTGCACTTTACAGGTACAACCGTTAGATGCTGCAGACATCAGTATAGTGCGCGCCATCCACGAAGGCGCGCTCCTCCACAGCCCAAGCCGTACAACTGCGCACAGATTAGTATGAGATTCGCTGTGGAGGGGCGCGTCGTACCTCTAGTACCTATAAGTTTTTTCGAAACAAAACACAAACGAACACGTCTTGCGTTTAGTCTTAATTTATGTGGCAAAAAATAGTTACCACCTAAGACCACCAGAGGCGCTGCTCGCGTTGCCTTACAAAATGCGACTAAACGCAAACGCGTTCGTTTGTTTTGTTTCGAAAAAACTTATATACAGCAGGTTCAGATAGGTCTTAAATTTGTTACATAGAGAGGATTCGTCAGTTAGACAGTGTGGGCTGGCCCCTATTTCATCAACTTGACAATTATCACCTGACAATGACAATTCTAAGTACACTTCTGAGTCGTCACTTAAAGATGGTCGTTGGATAGCATCTACTATACTTACCGGCCCGGCAATGTAAACCGAATTGTCATTGTAAGGTGACAATTGTCAAGTTGGTGAAATAGGGGCCAGATCGTCATAGTCGCGCGTCGCTAATAAACTATCGCTAATAAACTACCTGCTAAGTACCTACGCCTAAAGACTTCGCCACACCGGCTGCGTGCACGCAGCCGGTGTGGCCCAGGCATGAAGGACCTATAGACTTCGCAGAAAAACGCAGGTCTGTGCGCAACCACCTAAGTAGTCCCGATTTGTAACATTAAATTTAGCATTGAAGAAGATATGCTTGTGGTCTTATTAGAGACATGGGTGGTCAAGGAAAAATGTTCAGGAGGATATTGGTTTGACTGACAAACGTATTTTTTTACAGACTTTATCAAGCCAATTTGCTTGCCGTCGACGGATAACCTGAGGAGCAGCACTTTCGAAGGCTACGACATGGAAGTCGCTGGCTGGGGCAAGACCGAATCACGTGAGTTGACTTGTGGTCTAAAATAAATAAATAAATATTTGTGGACAATCTTACACAAATCAACCTAGTCCCAAACTAAGCAAAGCTTGTACTATGGGTACTAAGCGACGATATACATACTTATATAGATAAATAAATACTTAAATACATAGAAGACATCCAAGACCCAAGAACAAATATTCGTGCTCATCACACAAATAAATGCCCCGGCCGGGAATCGAACCCGGGACCTCCAGCTTCGCAGGCAGGGTCACTACCAACTAAGCTAAAGCGGTCGTCAAAATGTGTAAAATAACCTCCTCTATTTGTACCTAGCTACCAAACACCCTATATATAATATTTAAAAAACCTAGACAGTTTAGCTCCGGCTTGTCTACGGGTAGTCTACGGGTACGGGTCTATGTACGCCGCTGTTAATAGATGTGATAGCTGCAGTGCGAATGATGATATTATGGAAAGCACTTTTTTGTAAACCTGACTGCTTTATATGCCGGGCCCAATGAAGCGATAGGAGTGCGCGGTTGGAGATTGGCCTGGGGAAAATCCAGGGGAACCTCCGACACGACTACGCGGGCGGTTTAAACACTGGAATATTCTAAGAGTTTGCGCTCCAGTGACAATTGTTGAGCGGCTTCAACCGAATCTGAGGTGTGATTGGAATCGAGCTACCTATTGAGAGAGACCATACATTCAAGTTAGGACATACGTAGGTATTCAATCTATTAATTATCCGCTTACAGGTTCAGAATCGGACGTGAAACTAAAAGTCCGCGTGCCGGTCGTCACAATGTCTGAATGCGCCCGAGTATTCAAAGCGGTCAGGCGCAGCATCGTAAACAAGCAGATATGCGCAGGCGGCGTCCAAGGTCGCGACTCGTGCCGCGGGGACTCGGGCGGCGCGCTCATGGGCCGAGTGCCCACGGTAGACAACTGGATTGCCGTGGGCGTGGTGTCTTACGGACCCTCGCCCTGTGGTACCGCCGGATGGCCAGGAGTGTACACGCGCGTTGGCGCGTACCTTGACTGGATAGTCGGCAAATTGAGACCTTGAGACTGATATGACATTTTAGATAGTATGAACACTTTTTTTTTCATCCACGGCGCGCCTTCGTGGATGACACGCAATATTTTAAACAAAACATATACTCATTGCGGTTGTGCCATTAGAAATGTAAGTTTGCCGTGTTTGTTTTTTCTGGCACTTATTTGACTAAATTGACAATCTGAGCCAGGTAGTTTCCCTTGTCTGATTTGTACATGATATATGGTAAAACTTCACTTTTCTACCTAAGTATATACCTACAATCATGTAAAACATAGGTACTAGAAACAATTGTCTTAATGCATTTGAACATTGTTTTATTTAACATTATTTAAAGGAATTAAGCTAAGTTTTCAAACGAATAAATGAAACTATATATGTAATACTATTCGATTTTTTATTTTTAAATAAGTTACTAATGTAAATAATATATCGTTTCTAATTTATTTATGGCCATTCACTAGTCACAACTCCAGATGTTCTCAAGCACCTTACTATCACTCCTAAAATAGGGTAAATCGAGCGTTACTTGACACCCATAATACCAGTCATTGGCGCCCAGTTTTACAGGATTTGTCACCATTATGTAATTGACAGGGGTGTCAAATAGGTTAAATTTTCCCTATATGCCAAACATATTTTACAAAGTTCATTCTTTAAACATATAACTAGGAATGTTTCAATAAGTATATGTATAATCGATTTTAAATACTGATCAACCCTTGGCACATTATATATGTTTGTACTAAATCAATATAGTTGGCCTCAAGAACTTTGTCCCACTAATTATAAAGTTAGTAGGTTACTCTACGAATTACCATTAGACAAGTTGCCGACAATAAAGCATACAAATATTATAAATAACCAATATAAATGTTGTAAAAAAGAATGTAAAATTACACATAAAATATAAATATGCAGAGATTCTTAGTAACTTTCTTATTTTAATGGAATGCAGTAGTCCAATGGAATGTACTATTTACTGATCACTTTCCACAACATGTGTATTAGATATTATTAAAAAAGTATACAGGTTCATTTAAGGAATAATAATCTTAAACTGTGCCTTTTGTAAGCAGGTAATGATAAAATAACTTGATCAATTTACCATAACAAAAGGTTCCAGCCTAGCTAGGAGATCGCGTATATGTCGGACATATAGCATTCGTCCCTTTCGCACTTACATACTTGCTAGTAAGGCTGGAAACAGTGCTCGACCGACGGTCAGCGCGTACCGTCGGTCGGGCGTAGCTATCGCTGTACGAAAGCATACGTGCGTTCAGAGCGATGCTCACCGTCAGCCGACCGACCATACGCGCGGTCAGTCGGGCGAGCTCTGTTTCCAGCCATAGACTTGCATAGACATATCTACGCCGACCGACGGTCAGCGCTGACCGTGTGATAAGCGGTAAATAAAGTTCTGCATATTCCTAAGTATATCATGACAGAGGAGATAGCCAATAGATATTATTTAGCCATTTTTTGTTGCTTTTTGTTACAAAGATGCGGCAGACGTATATTATAATAAATTATTGTAAATAGCTGCGAGAAGAGATTCACTGTTACAATTCCCGTCTATCACATAGTGTTATTTTACTTACATCCTTAGAATATAGGAGAATTTAAAGAGGTGACAGTTACATTATCCCATGTAATCTCACATTAGAAATGGATTTTAGATCCAATCCCGATAATTGTTGATATTATCGATTTTGTTATTTACATACTTCAACTTCACGATACGTTTACAGTGCAGTAGCGCGATTTATTTAGAAATGATGAATTACTTTTGGGTAGTTACTAGTTACACTCAGTTCTATTACTAAACATTACTATGCATCTGTGTGAAGAAGAAACGCAAAGCAAATAAGGTAATGTCCGAATGTTATGAACCTTATGATCTTATGAAATAAGATGAAGCGTGTCAATTATTGGATTAGTGTCCAGCACTTGGACATACACCATATTTGGTAAATAGTAAGTTAGTGAGTGAAGTCTTCTATGCCACCAATGTGAGATAACATACATTTCTGTTTGCCTTAAATTATTGATTTGTCCTTTTTCCATCCATTAGTATCAAGACCTAAATACCTTCAGTTGTTAAGAAGCAGCCGCTATCTCCAAACCAACATTAGCTTCTTGCGGGAGAGCCGGTTCCTCCTCCTCAACTTCCTCATGTTCTTCAGCTTCTTCATTATGTTCCACAATATCCTGTTCCTTCTCCTCAACAGGTGAATGTGCTTCGTTAGTGCCATTGAGCTCACCATTCATCTTAGGACCATTTGTCAGATATTCCTGGAGTTTCTTCCCGAAGTCCGGGTCCACTTCTGTGACACCAGCAACTAATCTGTCTTTCTCATCTCCTGTCCATGTGGGATACCACTCATTGAACAGCTTTATCTGTAAACGAATATGTTAATATAATTTTGTTTGATGAGTTTTTTCGGAACTTATGTACGGAATATCATTTGATATTTACCGTTAGCTTTTCGCTGAAGGAAAACATCGTGAGGAACAGAGATGTGCAAAATACTTTTAAAAAAGTATTTAAATACAAAATGCAAATAGTTTTCAAATTTACTATTTCAAATGCAAAATACAAAATACTTTTACTTTTTGTATTTTAAATACCAAATACAAAATACGTATTTTCAAAATACTTTATTCAAATAAAATACCTTAAGTTTAGATGAAATTTGTGTTCTTTATTTTTTATTTATTTATGATTTTAACATTTTAATTGCTCAAAAAGAGCATCCGACATGTTGCGTCTTGTGTGGACGCATGATCATGCCACCCTATGGAAATACTCTTTCCACATGTGCGGAACTGGGTAGACAAGTGTTGTACTTTAGGAATACCCTTTTATTATCAAGGAACTGCTGATTATTATATTTCAATAGTAGAACACTACCTAAATCCAATACTATCTTTTTGATAAATAATAAAATAATTTTAATGGTGTCGAAAAAAAAGACCGGTAATCCAAGTATTTTAAAATCAACCTCGTCTCGTTCCACAGATAACGTCCATTAGTTTTAACACTCGCAAGGATGCAGCACTTGCAGGGCCTCTAGTGGCTAATCCTTGACGAATGACACATTTACATGAAAAGTTGAGTGGTAATGTTGGCGAAACTTAGCAGTAAAGTATTTTGCATTTTACAAATACAAAATACACCTCGAAAAGTATTTCAAATAAAATACAAAATGGTTTCCTTAAAAAGGTATTTAAATACAAAATATAAAATACCTATTTTGCATTTTGTATTTGTATTTGAAATACAAGTATTTCAAATAAGTCGCATCTCTGTTTATTTATGATTTTAACATTTTAATTGCTCAAAAAGAGCATCCGACATGTTGCGTCTTGTGTGGACGCATGATCATGCCACCCTATGGAAATACTCTTTCCACATGTGCGGAACTGGGTAGACAAGTGTTGTACTTTAGGAATACCCTTTTATTATCAAGGAACTGCTGATTATTATATTTCAATAGTAGAACACTACCTAAATCCAATACTATCTTTTTGATAAATAATAAAATAATTTTAACGGTGTCGAAAAAAAAGACCGGTAATCCAAGTATTTTAAAATCAACCTCGTCTCGTTCCACAGATAACGTCCATTAGTTTTAACACTCGCAAGGATGCAGCACTTGCAGGGCCTCTAGTGGCTAATCCTTGACGAATGACACATTTACATGAAAAGTTGAGTGGTAATGTTGGCGAAACTTAGCAGTAAAGTATTTTGCATTTTACAAATACAAAATACACCTCGAAAAGTATTTCAAATAAAATACAAAATGGTTTCCTTAAAAAGGTATTTAAATACAAAATATAAAATACCTATTTTGCATTTTGTATTTGTATTTGAAATACAAGTATTTCAAATAAGTCGCATCTCTGGTGAGGAAACCTGCATACATACGCGAAGAAATTCAAAGTTGTATGTGAATTCCCCAACCCGCTCTGGGCCAGCGTGGGGACTACTGCCCAATCCCTCTCATCTATGAGAGGAGGCCTGTGCCCAGCAGTGGGACGTATATAGGCTGATGATGATGATGAATTTTGATTGCATAATGATTTTATAAGTGCATGAAAATAGCTTTTTAATAGATGAAAATAAAATGTTAGTTTATAGGTAGTTGTCATTTTTTTATTTATTTTTTTATCGTATGGCACTTATTTCGAACCGTGAGATCTTCGAGAAGACAGTATTGTTGCCAGTTTTTGTTGCACTTTTAAATCCACCCAGGGGATTTTTTTTATTGGTCATTGGATACTATAATCATTCTAAGATGGAAATAAAAACAAAATTTGAGGGCAAGTACAATTTCAAGATCCCTTGACACACTTTCACACTTAGGTGAGTAGACTTTCATATTAGGCGGTAAGTATACTTTGTCAGACATCATAGAAACCTGGTGAGGTAAGTCCTAGTGCCCAGTTATTATAAATTATGGAAAACTATTTAACATGTTCAAAGACCTGTGTCTGTATGTCTAACATTTGTATGTTATAACATTTGTATCGCCGCATTGGTGAGCACACGTGCCTGGGGCGACGACGAGCAGAATCCATTTACCGTACAAAACCTTGCCTACTGTCATGGCGTCGTTACCGAACAACGTCACTGAACACGTGACATTGGCGAAATCATCATAAAGATGGAAAGCCATTTTTTAAAGAATTGAATTGAAATTTTGTTGCATTTTGGTCAGCCGAATGTGTCCATGAACATGTAAGGCACTGGTCCCACCGCCTGTGAGTACATAGTAATTCTACTCGCTTGAGCAGCAAAACAAGTAGAATAACTATGAAAGTACTCACTGCTCGCCAGCGGTGGGACCAGTGCCTTAGACAGTGATGAATGTAAAAAAAGCTGACTTACCCTGCACTGAAACAAGCTGACAGGCTTGTCCTCGCATGACAGAGCTGCAAGAGTGGCAGCCAGCTGGTCAGGCTTGCCTCCGGAAGCTGCAGCCAGGACTGGCAGGAAGTCCTCACGTTGCAGCTCACTGAACTCTCCAAACCATTGTAGGAGGTACCTTAACTGGGCCTCTGAAGTCAGACCTGGAGCTGACATCCTCCTTGCTAGCGGTTTATGCTCACCTGAAGTTTTAAAAATATGTTGTTTAGATTTTTCAGCCATACTTTTTGAAAGCATAGACTACCAAAGTAAGTTTAATGTTTAAGGTAAACCTAAATATGGTTTGTATAGAAAATTTAATGTATAATGTCAATTCTTGGCCATTACGAGAGTGATTAGTAGCAATTTAATTGTCAAGGTGATGAATCAACACAATAGGAATGTGGTGTGGTGGCTGTAATCTAATGATCATTTCGTAATTAGCAACTAGTACTAAGTCTTACTGTCCGGCAGCACAGACAAACACACTGAACCGATAATAAAACTCATTGTTTATTTCTTCACTATAAACACGAGCACTGAGAAGAGAATCTAAAGCGAAACTGAAATAAAACTTTCTATGATCACAGCGCCTACTCGACTGCATCGAAGGTTAACCACCCAGCATTTAATTTCACCTTTCAACTCTGTTATATCACACGCATCACTTTCTAACCATTGATTAAAATTACCATAATTATGCAAAGATTACGAGATGAAACTGTTTTTTATGTAATATTATTTAGTTATATTTTAATTCACATACCTGTTACACTCACCGGAATACAACAAGTATAAACAAAACAAAGGACAAGGTTGATACTAGGTAATTTTTGTGGTTTGGTATGGAATGTATGTAAACAATTGAGTGACGAGTGTTCAGTTCGTGTACGTGTTGTTAGTTGTA
Organism: Cenopis cana; assembly: GCA_951800055.1. Classification (NCBI taxonomy): domain Eukaryota; kingdom Metazoa; phylum Arthropoda; class Insecta; order Lepidoptera; family Tortricidae; genus Cenopis; species Cenopis cana. The sequence goes on along the minus strand of OX637490.1, from coordinate 11,986,735 downwards.
TTGTAAAGTTTTTTTTCTATTCATTCACGGTACAATCACTTCACAATCCCGTTCCGTTCCGTCACCGTCACTTTATTTGAGCTAGTGTTGTGCTAACAATGTGTCACAAGGTCTTGTACATGTCGATAATTTATCATTTCCAAATACGTAAAATGTGTAAATAATGCAATTTTTCAAATCAATTAATTTGCTTTGTTTTTATCTGTGTTAATCAGTATTTTTTTCTTTACCCAGGGTATTAACTAGTAAACCATTTCAACAATGTCCTCTACCGACATAAAAAACAACCTTTTGTTTACAATTTACATGACGGGGATACTCCTCAGCGAGATTTTTGATAATTTTACTGTCTTAAGTAGCATTGCTGGATTTTATCGTATTCATGTTTCCGTGGTAGACCGCAGCCCCGCAATATAAAGAAACTTGTATGCATTTTTTTTTGCACAACTTACCTACTTTACCAATAATGGGGGGACTTTGTACGCAAGGCCGATTTATGAGTTCTACGCGGTTGGCAGTGTTCCAACTTGGAACCAGCGGATCCTCGGGCACAACTATTTATTGTAGTAAGCCGACAACGCCTGGGTGCGCGGCGGCTGGAAAGCACCCTGAGACGTTTAGTTCTAGCGGTACACCCCGAAATTCAGTAAAATGCTGCAAATGGAGTTAAAAGCATGAAAATCGGCACGATTGATCTTCAGGCCATATGAATCAATTTGACCCGTTGGACAAAAAAACCAGCCAAGTGCGTGTCGGACTCGCACACGAAGGGTTCCGTCCCATTATCTTTAAAAATGGCAAAAAAATCACGTTTGTTGTATGGGAGCCCCCTTAAATATTTATTGTATTCTGTTTTTTAGTATTTGTTGTTATAGCGGCAGCAGAAATAGATAGATAGATAAGTAATAGGATAAGTAAGTCTTAGTAATATGTTAAAAAGAGACGAGTTGTGACGTCATCTTTTTTTGTATGGGAAAAAAAATGTTCTGAAACCTATCGTGTGTGGTATCAAATGAAAGGGCTTTTTAAGCCGGTTCTAAAAAATATATGACATAATTCCATTACGAGTATTCTTCAGTATATTGGTAGTAGCCATAGCCAGTATACTTCAACTATATCAGTAGGTATTTAAGTATGCTTCCATGACATACTTTTTAAGTATTGTTTATTATACGCTAGTATAGAGTTTGGCTCTACCAAGCAAATAAACTGTCAAACAAATATTTGGTTTGGCAAAACTACCTCACACGTCACATTTCCGTGACATTTCCATAGAAATATGACGTATAATGCACAGTGTTGCCAAATTATATTTGTTTGACAGTTCATTTGCTAGGTAGAGTTAACGTGGCCAGACTCTACCTATAATTTAGAAAAAATGGCTTTTGGTTTTCTCTCTTGGTATCCCTGGTCCATTTGTGTTCTTAATATTTCAATTATTATTCTTGGTGAGCTCCCAAGGATGCGCTGTGTTAAGAATGAGGGACCTGCATGGCCCTTGCTGCGCTTCTGGAGACACAAGCACCTATGGGCATACCTACCATCCATACTATTCAGCCAAGCTTTCATGCTACCGCCGTATAAAATAAAAATAATAATAATGGAAATGAAAATGATGTACGAGTAAACATCCTTAATTCAAGGGTAAATGCCTACCTGATTGTTTTTAAGAAGCTATAAAATGAAATTAAAAAAAAAAACGACTAAAATGTATTCACAATTATTTATTCATAGTAAACAATGAAAAAATATATCTATCATCCATTACTGTTGCCTCAATGTAAGCAGTTTTTAAAAGTATGTACATTTATTCACATAGCTCTCACATTAGTAATGTAGTTGTAGAACTTGTAGAGTCGCTATCATGCACATCGTAATATTAATATCCTGGGGTGCTCAAAATATTCAATGCTATGACAGTAAGCTTGTTTTCAATTTTTTGGGAGCATCACTTCAATAGAATTGTGATAGTGACTGTACTTACTTATCAAGTTCTTGGTTACCTACAGTTTTAGAAAATCTTAAGCAGTCATTTTATATCACTGTCCAATTTATTTTCTACTAAGTAATCACGCCAAACCTCATTAAAAATTAAGAGTATATTTGAACTTGACACAAGCTTTTCAAATAATTATATATCACAGTCTGACGATGCTTTTCACATAACTAGGACATTTTATATATTAATGCTTATACGTATACCCATACTAGTCTGTGCGCATACCTAGTACAGTCAGCCAAGAAGGTGTTTTACCATTTTAGACTCTTATTTGTGTGGTAAAGATCCAAAAGTGATAGACCACATTCTTAGCTGCCTATATACCAGTAAAATATAGTACATAATGTACAGATATAACAGCTCTTAAAAAGTCCGAATATTTACAAATATCACTCTCCCTAGTTACCTATCAACTTATCACTTAAAAGCGTACTTCTACTTTTTTCTTTAAAATTTGAAGTTCTCGTTTTTTTTTGTGTTTTACCATCTAGCTGAGTCAATATTTAAAATGTAGATACGAATGTAAAAAGTTGTAAGTACAATGAAAAAAGTAGAAATTTTCTCTATTCTTGTATAACATCAAATTATAGTGTAAACATAGGCCGTGTTTGTGTATTTTTGCAATGATTTAGTAAAAAAAGCAGTTTAAATAAAATAAACACGTGAAGTTCGAATTACTTGAAAATACCTACTAATACGGATAGTGATTTTATTCACTTTTCGTGGAAAAAAACACTGACTCCTATTAAATGTGATACAGTACCAACTGGGCAGTATAAAAATAGAGAAACATATATGCAGCATATAACATATAAAATATTATTGTAGGACTTAATTAACATAAAATAATTCGATGACTAGATTTCTGTTCATCGTCTCATCATCATAAAACTTTTGAAAGGTTGTGCCAACTTTCCTTATAACGGCATTAATTTAACAACAATAAATAATTAGGTTGATCCTTTATTACAGCATACATTTTAATATTTGGAAAGTGTATACATATTTTATATAGGTATATTATACGGCTTAACGGGCTTTGCAATGCCAATTACTCGTAACGAAAAATTAAATATCTATCGAATGAAGATACTTATTTTATTAGTGATACACTTAGGTAACTATTTTCAGTTTATCCTAGTTTAATGCGTACAAATGCATTAAAATTGGTACTTAGTTACTTTAAAACTAAAAGTATATTGTGGCATAATAAACAAAGTATTCTCCACGTACACTCCTAATCCCCTAATACGGATAGTGTTTTTATTCACTTTTCGTGGAAATAAACAATCTCAACTCTGTCCACAAAATTGCACAATTCTTCCATAAAAATACAGCGTGGCTGTTCCTTACAGCAGTTACTTTTTGTCCTCACTTTCTGTCGTGATTGTGGCCGTCGCCGCCATGGGAGTGAGTGTGAGGTGCTGTAAATATAAAATTATTATTAATCACTAACGTAATGATGAAAAAACCGCAGTGCGAACGCACGTGCGTGAAAGTGCGTTTGTACTATTAAAGTTTATGCTTAAAAACGGATATCTAATGAACTGAAGTAAGTAAATGGATGCATTAAGGGTTTTTTTTGTTATATTCAGAAGTTTATGTATTAATAGGAAATTATTATATTGCAGAAATCACACCGTATGTACAGCCATGAACGTTAATTTACTTCAGTTATTAAAATACAACTAAATCTCATAATTTGAACGTAATTGTCAAAAGTCATTGTTTATCGTAGTAATGGAAAAATATCGATAAATAAAATCGAAAATTGCAATCACTATGAAAAAATCCCCTTACATTCCCGCTACATTTTGAATTGCTCGTCAATGACTAGTCGTCCTGTCTCCTCATGTAATCTGAAGAATCTTTGACATATTTATATTGCAGCAGTTAAAGCCCGTGCCAGACGGTCGAAGATAAGCCCAGAGACCGGGCGACCTTGGTTTGCAAAGACCGCTAATCAAAGGAAGTCTTGCTGGAAACAGCTGTCTACACGGTCCGTGCGTCCCGGTCTTTGGGCTTGTTTACGACCATGTGGCACGGGCTTAATGCTGCTGTTATAATTAATATAGTCAATGCTCAAGCAATCACTATAAAAGTAAAAACATTATGCTTACTGATTAACTGTAATCCGAACATGATGCCGAATCCGATAAGGGCAGAGCAATACTGCAAGATACCAGATCTGTCTCCCTTCCAGATTTCAAAGAAGATGACGTAAAGGAGAGTTCCTGAAGCTAGCCCCTGAAGGACCACAGAGTATACACCCGCAGCTGTAGCGCCTTGTCCTCCGACCAGCAGGATACCAATGCCGATTCCCATAGGAGACACTATGGCGAAGGTGGTGATGTATATGACGGCCAGCCATGTCTTGGTTCTGGTTGCGATCAGTTCGACTCCAATGCAGAAAGCTATGACGAGTTTGTGCGCTGAGATACCTCCTAACATGTACCTGAAAGATAATTAAATTGACTGTAGGTACAAATGGTACAATACAATACAAAATATTCTTTATTGTTCACCAAATAAAGTACACTAAAACAAATAACAGAAACAAATTCCATGCATTCCTGATTCTTAAAAAACAAATAAATAACTAGGAATTTATGAAAATAATTTTAACGTCATTTGTTAAGTCCGCTAAGAACTATTTGAACATGCAGTGTTTGTATCGAAGAGTAAAATGTAGGAAGACACTAACGCCATCTATGGACACGTACGCATTTCTTTAGTGCTGCTACTCAACACTAGATGGCGTTACTGTTTCAAAACTTACCATACATTGCTGGAGCTGGATTCTAAGCCAACGGCCAGACCTTCGAAGAGTTCGTGGATGGAGAGGGCCAACACGATGAGCAAACCGCGGAGGGCGGAAGTGACTTCATCAGTACCGGAGTTGACGGGCATGTGGCTATGATGGTGGCCATTGGAATGGCTGTGCGTGGGGTTCACTTCAACGTCCTGTGAATTACGAATTTGGTTTTAAATTGTTGGTTTCATTGATAAAAAAATCAGGTGCAAGTATCGTCACGAACATTTGTTGAAAAATGTACACAAAGAGACTTCCGTGAGTTAAAAATGTTTGAACGAATGTTTCTAATTTAAAACTCTTAGTTTCGTATGTAAGTATACTTGTAAGTAAATTTTATAGCTATCGGATATCCGGTAACAATTAAACATATTAGAAAGTCATCTCCGTTATGTAATATGCAGCAATGGCCATGTCTAGGAAGTAATTATTATTTGTCCCACACATCATGACATATCCACGCCACCACTCTTAAGGCCACCTACTCTACATTGCGGGGCTGCAGTGTAATGAAAATCGAATGCAATTTCTTTCATCGTGTAAATGGGCCTTTAAGATAAGCAACGTAAAACGGACATGCAATTTCTTATTCTATAACTAGGCAACATCATAATTAGATACCATTGAAAATTTTCTTGATTAAGTTAGTAAACAGAAGCATCGCAATCCCAGCAGTCCCAGTACATGGTTACTTACTGGGGGCCAGTTTTTGAGTGTCGAACGCTCGAATTTTCACTCGGCCCCCTGGTTTCTCTGATTTGATTGCAAGTATTCAATATAGGTACTCCTCGGCGTATACAATAAAACTTAAAGATAAAAAATTAGGCCCAAGCCGCCGTCAGCGGGTAGGGTGCCCCCAGACTATGGTCATATTTTATACCTTGATCTTCTCTGGTTCGATGAGGTCCGCGGTGGAGTAGGTGACTCTTTCCCCCGGCACTGTCATGGCTTTAGACACTTTCTGCACTGTCAGTGACTAGACAATATGACTATGGTCATATTTTATACCTTAATCTTCTCTGGTTCGATGAGGTCCGCGGTGGAGTAGGTGACTCTTTCCCCCGGCGCTGTTATGGCTCTAGCCGCTTCCGGAACTGTCAGTGACTAGACAATATGACTATGGTCATATGTTATACCTTAATCTTCTCTGGTTCGATGAGGTCCGCGGTGGAGTAGGTGACTCTTTCCCCCGGCGCTGTTATGGCTCTAGCAGCTTCCGGAACTGTCAGTGACTAGACAATATGACTATGGTCATATGTTATACCTTAATCTTCTCTGGTTCGATGAGGTCCGCGGTGGAGTAGGTGACTCTTTCCGCCGGCGCTGTTATGGCTCTAGCCGCTTCCGGAACTGTCAGTGACTAGACAATATGACTATGGTCATATGTTATACCTTAATCTTCTCTGGTTCGCTGAGGTCCGCGGTGGAGTAGGTGAATCTTTCCCCCGGCGCTGTTATGGCTCTATATAGCCGCTTCCGAACTGTCATAGTGACTAGACAATATGACTATGGTCATATTTTATACCTTAATCTTCTCTGGTTCGATGAGGTCCGCAGTGGAGTAGGTGACTCTTTCCCCCGGCACTGTCATGGCTTTAGCCACTTTCTGCACTGTCAGTGACTAGACAATATGACTATGGTCATATTTTATACCTTTAATTTCTCTGGTTCGATGAGGTCCGCGGTGGAGTAGGTGACTCTTTCCCCCGGCGCTGTTATGGCTCTAGCCGCTTCCGGAACTGTCAGTGACTAGACAATATGACTATGGTCATATGTTATACCTTAATCTTCTCTGGTTCGATGAGGTCCACGGTGGAGTAGGTGACTCTTTCCCCCGGCGCTGTTATGGCTCTATATAGCCGCTTCCGGAACTGTCATAGTGACTAGACAATATGACTATGGTCATATTTTATACCTTAATCTTCTCTGGTTCGATAAGGTCCGCAGTGGAGTAGGTGACTCTTTCCCCCGGCACTGTCATGGCTTTAGCCACTTTCTGCACTGTCAGTGACTAGACAATATGACTATGGTCATATTTTATACCTTTAATTTCTCTGGTTCGATGAGGTCCGCGGTGGAGTAGGTGACTCTTTCCCCCGGCGCTGTTATGGCTCTAGCCGCTTCCGGAACTGTCAGTGACTAGACAATATGACTATGGTCATATGTTATACCTTAATCTTCTCTGGTTCGATGAGGTCCGCGGTGGAGTAGGTGACTCTTTCCGCCGGCGCTGTTATGGCTCTAGCCGCTTCCGGAACTGTCAGTGACTAGACAATATGACTATGGTCATATGTTATACCTTAATCTTCTCTGGTTCGCTGAGGTCCGCGGTGGAGTAGGTGAATCTTTCCCCCGGCGCTGTTATGGCTCTATATAGCCGCTTCCGAACTGTCATAGTGACTAGACAATATGACTATGGTCATATTTTATACCTTAATCTTCTCTGGTTCGATGAGGTCCGCAGTGGAGTAGGTGACTCTTTCCCCCGGCACTGTCATGGCTTTAGCCACTTTCTGCACTGTCAGTGACTAGACAATATGACTATGGTCATATTTTATACCTTTAATTTCTCTGGTTCGATGAGGTCCGCGGTGGAGTAGGTGACTCTTTCCCCCGGCGCTGTTATGGCTCTAGCCGCTTCCGGAACTGTCAGTGACTAGACAATATGACTATGGTCATATGTTATACCTTAATCTTCTCTGGTTCGATGAGGTCCACGGTGGAGTAGGTGACTCTTTCCCCCGGCGCTGTTATGGCTCTATATAGCCGCTTCCGGAACTGTCATAGTGACTAGACAATATGACTATGGTCATATTTTATACCTTAATCTTCTCTGGTTCGATAAGGTCCGCAGTGGAGTAGGTGACTCTTTCCCCCGGCACTGTCATGGCTTTAGCCACTTTCTGCACTGTCAGTGACTAGACAATATGACTATGGTCATATTTTATACCTTTAATTTCTCTGGTTCGATGAGGTCCGCGGTGGAGTAGGTGACTCTTTCCCCCGGCGCTGTTATGGCTCTAGCCGCTTCCGGAACTGTCAGTGACTAGACAATATGACTATGGTCATATGTTATACCTTAATCTTCTCTGGTTCGATGAGGTCCGCGGTCCAAGTAGGTGAATCTTTCCCCCGGCGCTGTTATGGCTCTATGTAGCCGCTTCCGAACTGTCATAGTGACTAGACAATATGACTATGGTCATAATTTATACCTTAATCTTCTCTGGTTCGATGAGGTCCGCGGTGGAGTAGGTGACTCTTTCCCCCGGCACTGTCATGGCGTTAGCCACTTTCTGCACTGTCAGTGACTAGACAATATGACTATGGTCATATTTTATACCTTAATCTTCTCTGGTTCGATGAGGTCCGCGGTGGAGTAGGTGACTCTTTCCCCCGGCGCTGTTATGGCTCTAGCCGCTTCCGGAACTGTCAGTGACTAGACAATATGACTATGGTCATATGTTATACCTTAATCTTCTCTGGTTCGATGAGGTCCGCGGTGGAGTAGGTGAATCTTTGCCCCGGCGCTGTTATGGCTCTATATAGCCGCTTCCGAACTGTCATAGTGACTAGACAATATGACTATGGTCATATTTTATACCTTAATCTTCTCTGGTTCGATGAGGTCCGCGGTGGAGTAGGTGACTCTTTCCCCCGGCACTGTCATGGCTTTAGCCACTTTCTGCACTGTCAGTGACTAGACAATATGACTATGGTCATATTTTATACCTTAATCTTCTCTGGTTCGATGAGGTCGGCCGTGGAGTTGGTAACGCTCTTGTCCCCCGCGCTGTCCGGGCTGGCGCGACTCCGGCGCACGCTCAAGTTGCGCACCAGTGGCATGGCCTTCGCGTTCCGCCGCTCGCGCCGGTGGATGTACAGGTGCACCAGCTCTTCCACCAGGTACATGATGAAGAAGCCGCAGCACATGAGTAAGTGGGCGAGAGAGAACTCCAAGCTGCGTATCTGGCCAGTATCTGGAATAAAAAACAAGTTTTATTAGGTAAGCTACGGTTGATATTTCGATAGTCTTTGAGGTTCGTGGGGAAGCAAACATGCCGTCAAGCTATGCATTGAAAATTAGTGAACACCATGAACCTTTGGGAAATACTCAGAACCGGCATTTCGAGTTCCGAAAGTTGCCGAAAGGTATGAATGGGAATTTTAACATTACCTAAATTAATTTTAGTGGACACTTTAATACTTATTACCTACACAAATCGAGATAGTCCGATAGAAGTTCAATAAGGCTTGTAGGTATTATGGGAGCTAGATGACGTTATACGGGTTAAACCCGACATCTGAAATTATTGCCTTAGTGTCTGCATTCTATGTCATGTTTTAGTCGAAGTAACTTATTCTACTTTACACGCAAGTTGCTAAGTTCCTTAATCGAAATTTAAGAGGTGTTCTTTCTTTCCTGTTTGTTTATTGATAAGTAATGTTTATCGATGAACATATTGCCCTATATAGCGACTAAGCCAAGTCATTCCTCATAATTGCTGTACAAATAAAAGTAACGATTAGCTCGAGTATTTCAAGTATTTCCAGCAACAAGATTACGCAAAACATTGCTTCATAACTAACATAGAGCCTGTGATATATGATATGTGATAAATATCCCTATGTCTACGTAAGCAAGTAATATGAGTGTTTTATTTATGTAATGACTGTAGGTAGGTACTGGAGTTAATGAACTGTGATCTAATCTTCCATCAGCACGGAGCTGTCCATAATTAACAAACAAGAATATGAGGTAAATCCGGAAAGTAAATTAGTAAAATTATTACCAAGTAAGGCAGTAATTCTACTCATTTTGTCGTTCAAGCGAGTAGAATTACTATGAGAGTACTCGCTACTCGCCGGCGCGGCGGTGGGACCGAAAGGAGGATTCACATTTCACACTCACAGTATACTTACCGTGCCAAGTCCGGCACCCGTGCCGCCGTCGCTAATCTGAGCGAAATATGTGACTGTGATGACCGTGTCGCACATCTTATTCAATCAGGTCCTATTTTACTTTAATATACTGTAAGATGTCGATATGTTTTGAAGTTAGGTAGATCCGTATATTACGGTACATTTATAATTAAATTCAACGATAAGAACTGCTTCCTAATGCCTCACTTACGTTAATGCCTGTATAATAATAAGATAGTATCTAAACACGACGTTACTGCTCAGTTAGAGTAAATATTTTCGTAACAGTGCCTTTAAATTTGGATTAGTTATGATTAGGTATTTATTGCGAGATTCCGCTTACTTAGTTACTATAACATTGTCTTGAGTTGATCGTGCTAAAATAATTGCAGTGGAACGCATTTCTCGGGATTTCAACATATACGAGTAGTCTGCCAGACAGGCGCTTTGTTTGCATCTGCCTTGCATTACATGATGTTTAGATTCAGCATCATCTGACTGGCCAAAGATTGAATTTGATTTGATTATGATTAATGATCCTGTCTCTGTAAGACCCTTCTTTAATGATCAATATCTAGATATCTAGAAGTGTTATGTATACTTGTGCTGTACAGTCAAGTGCAAAAATAAGCATACCTACAATTTATTCAAAAATATGTCTCATGGCTTTTATAGGTATAGATACCTATCGGCGAATTAAGGTTTCGATACATGTTTATGAGAATCCTCTCATTAATCCTAATTGCTAATTCGATACAGTACCTACATAAATATTGTACTTAACTGTACCTACCTAGTATGACAAAGCATATTGCAAAGTGCTCGATATCACGAAGATGAGAAATAAATATATAAAAGAGGAAAAACATTAGGAAACTCCGGTGCAGTCAGTCAAGACACGTTTGTTACGAAAGTTATGAGTCAGAAACCAAATTAGATTCTTGTTGTCTTAAGTACCGATTAGTTTCTGATGCACTTCTGATGTAGATATGTAAGTTTAGGCATTGTTTATGTAAAGTAGTATCGCCAAACGTGTCACCTGTGCATCATAAACAAGGTCTTACGATATAGTTATCCAATTTCATCAATCTAAAGAACTCTACTGCAAGACAGGCATTTCTCGGAGAGCTGCACCGTCCCGTTAACAAACATTGCCAAAATGACCGGTCCTGCCGTTCTGCGCCACTTTGATCCAGCGTACCTACTTACTACTTCCCTCGACCTTTATCAGGTTCCCACCATTCCACCTTGTGGGGGACTACCCTACCCAAGCTGCGTTTTTCTAAATGACTAAGTGTGTTTTAGTTGCAATTTTTCATGTATTAATTAAAATCAGTATTTTAACACAATTGTAATGGAAACTGGCGAAATAAAAGTGACTTTGCGGGTCATTTGAGTTTCTCTTAAATCTAAAACAGACCGCAATGATTTACCGCAAATAAGGGAAAGTAAATTTACTTTTCGCATTTTAGCAAGTTTATTTTTAACGTAGGTCGCAAGCACGAAGTGTTTACAGTTTCTGTTCGTGATACGCATATGTCGAGAATACTCGAGAAACTTGTTATCATACTTGTTTTTTATTTTGGAAATAAGGATCATGTCTACAATACAATACAAATACTCTTTATTGCACACATCAATAAATAAAAATAATGCGGAGTATGCAGACTTAAAACTAGAGGTAGGTAAACAACAGGCGGTCTTATCGCTAAAGAGCTACATAGGTAGATTGCCAAACAAAACATCCCTTGGGCCATTTAGAACTCACCTTAATACTGGGCACTTCATAGCTTAACTATTAAAATAACAAAATTAGTTTGACACCTAAATGGCCTAAAGTCCGTGAGTTGATTTAATTTCGGTTTGGTTAAACATTACGTGTATACTTTAGGCGGGGTTCACATAAATCGGCCAAGTTAAAAACTTCTAACCTACCTATGAACCGCAATCACTCGTACGGACACATCGTATCATGGCATATCTTTGGTGAAATGCGTAGCATTAAGTACCTATATAGTATAAATCAACATATGCATATAGCATACAATTTTGATGAGCGTGAATGTGTTTTTGGTTATGCGGGGCAAATAAAAACAGTCGTAAGTATAATAAAAACTTAAAAATATGTAACATGAGAAAAGGCGAAAGGCGGGCGACCTCGTCCAGCTCGCTGTTAATATTCGAGCCACGCTCACCACGGCCCTTAATTGCATGTAGGTGATGTAGGTATAGTCGACACTCGAAGAAACATCAATTAACTGAGGGAGTTTCTTAATATTGGTCAAAATAATCTAACAAAGAAAATTCTTATATCTTGACGAGCGTTTAGTTTGAATAAGAACTTGATCTGGCAACCTTTATGGTTCTGTATAATGTAATATTACACCATTTATTAATTATGTTAAAAGAAGATGGTTGAAAAATAGCAGGTGCTTTAGATTTTAAGCCAACACCACTGTAACTAGCTATTGTTTCCCAATTTAATAAACGTATCTTATAATTAGTTTTGCGTGATAGATCTGATATTAAATAATTGATCTGGATGACCTATATCTTCTATGGAGGGAGCGTAAGGTAAGGAAGGCGGCGCATGTTGAACGTACACTCAGCATCATAAACATACACAAACTAGCTACCTAGTCCACCTCATCTCTGAGAAAAAAGAAAGTGCAAAATGTATATAATGTTGACTGTACGTAAATACATGTAACGATAATGTGTAATTAAAACGAATGGATTTACTTAAACAATACTTACCATAATTTGTTTTACTTTACCTATATGCACCTATTTTAACGCTATCTAAAATATACGAGTCACTGCCAAGGGCCGAATGTGATGACCCGTAAACCCGTTCCTCGCTTGGCAGCCAACTTGTAGCTCTTGGCCAAATGGGTCACAAAATGTAGAAATTAAGTACTTATACCTACATCTATTTATTGGATTATTGACCGAAAATCTGTTGCTATGTGAAGCTGAATATATTAACAATTGATTGGCATCTTTGATTAAACCAGTGCAGTGCAGGTAGTGTCATTCAATAAGTCAATATTTATTGAATGAGATAGGTACTTACACGAGTAGTCGAGTGACATTTTATTATTTTTTACTGCACGTTTATACTATTCCCACGATTTATTACCAGCTAAGTTACGTATACTTCTATTTGAGTAATAAATTATTGAGTTGCCAACTATTCAAACAATGTACCTACAACCATTATTATTGGCGTAATGATAATTAATTTCATGCATCTATTGTTGTAGCGAATGTGACGTTTAACGACGACAAAGAACTCATTACGGGAGCGCGTTCTTCGGAAACAAAACGACCTGCACCTGTTCATATGGATTTCACAAATGTTTGCTAGAATGTGTTTTTGAAATGGGGCCAACAGCGGCAACAGTAGAAGCTACAAGTAGAAAGAACAGACACTAACTTAGTGCCTTCAGTGGATCGTAAAAGTGAGGCTCTTTGGACCTCTTATTGCCAAGTAGCCTAGTATTTCCTGGTCGTAAGAATCCGCAAAAAGCATGCGTGAGCTCGTGCTGTCTCTGCGTTTCCTAATAAAAATGGAATTTAGAATAGCACGATTCCTTAGCATGCGTGATGCGAACTGTAAAAATGAGCCAGGAATAACCAGGAAGCCAGGAACTCACAAAGCGAGAAACTCAACTCACGGTTAAATAATAGAATAACTATAAATAATAAATAAATAAATAACTACAAATATTTGTGGACAATGTTACACAAATCAACCTAGTCCCAAACTAAACAAAACTTGTATGGGTACTAAGCGGTGATATACATACTTATATAGATAAATAAATACAAAGAAGACATCCAAGACCCAAAAACAAATATTCGTGCTCATCACACATGCCCCGGCCGGGATTCGAACCCGGGACCTTCAGCTTCGTAGGCAGGGTCTTTACCAACTAAGCTAAAGCGGTCGTCAAAGTATAGAGTACTTATATAAAAAGTCACAATTCATTTGTAATTATAAGTCTTAAAAGCCTTACCTATCGGTAGGGCCCTAACTCGGGGAGGGGAGTTAAACTATCTCGCTCTAATGAGTCAGATGCTTTAACTCCCCTCCCCCAGTTAGGGCCCTACCTATAGGGTAGTGTGATAAGCTTTTAAGTTAGGAAGACCCGAAACAGAGACCATGCGTTAGTTAAAATAAACACGGATATGCACTCAGCTAAATGGAGCTAAAAGTCGGGAAATACACAAGCTGGGACAACCAGCTTTGGAGGAGGTTACGGAAAACGTCGCTGCGGCCCGAAACCGGTCGCAGGGACTGTCCTCGGGTTAAACCAAACTGCAAACGCCTACGTAATCACCGTGAAAAGGTGTCCGGCTTTAAGCGTCGGATTGAGTATCGTATTCTACAGCTGAAGAAATATTAAGTTTGTGTCAAAAATTTATTATATGTACTACTGTATTTTTTTTCACAGTCATCAACTACTTGTTGAGAGGGTTCCAATGAGTTAAGTAGAATGAAAGCTTATAAAAGTTCATATTAGTTCCTGTTTGCCTCCGGACATATTGATGCCACACCACTGTTGTCACTTAGAGGTAGATACCCAGTAGGTAATAATAAAAAACCGGGCAGGGCAAGATTCCGAACAACCGCAAAACTAAATTGGCTTTCATAGAAAAATAAGGAAATTTCAAAGAAACAATCTAATTTATTAATATTTTAGTCATTACTGGTAAAATATACGTAATAATAAACAACACATTTAGAGTTGGAAGGTCAATAGGAAGTTAAAAAAATCTTAGGAAATAAAAATTGTAAAAAAAGTTGACAATGGTGGTTTCCATTTGTTCCATTTCCATTTGTTTTCCGATATTTTTTCAAATAAAAACTCAGTATATATTTATTTACTCAATGAGCTATAACGAAGATATCCCACTCGACAGTCAAAAAAATTTTACGTACACCCCTTTAGCTGTATGCCCTCCTTAAAACATGTAAAAATAAGTTTTGATAATTTGTATGGTTTTGAGTCAACAAAATACTTATACTGTGAAAATTCGAAGACTGTAGCTCCAGCCGTTTGACTGTAAAACCTCTGTGTGACAGACGACGGACGGACGCGTGAGTGACAGCAATAGGGTTCCATTTGGACCCTTCGGGCATGGAACCCTAAAAACGCAGTGGAACTAGGTACCTAGTTAAGAGTTTCCAGACATGACTTTAATAATAGCATCAGGTATGTCAGTGCCATCGCTAAACAACATCCGCCCATAGTTTTTGCCGACAATAGCCTGTTAAAGTTACCCATCTTGTTATTCATGGCGTTTTTTCTTCGTAATTATACTGATTTGTTTATAATGGGCACTTGATATCTTCGTACCTAAGATTGTATTTTATTTTTATAATGAAAATGATCATGTACAAAGTCACAAATGGTTTAATTTAAGCGTTTTCTAAATACGTGGATTTAATCGCTAATGTTTGACGTCAATACCAGCGATTATCATATCGGGTTCGGGCCACACGATGGGCCATTATGGCCCAACTTAAACGAGTAAAACTGCGTTCTGTACGATGGACCCTCGTGTCACATTGTGGGGATCAGGCCCCTATTTCACCAACTCGACAATTGTCATCTGACAATGACAATTCCAAGTACACTGCTGAGTCGTCACGTAAAGTTGGTCGTTGGAAAGCATCGATACTTACCGGCCCGGCAATGTAAACCGAATTGTCATTGTAAGGTGACAATTGTCAAGTTGGTGAAATAGTGGGCCAGGCATCAGATTACAGGTGGATAGGGATGCTCTCTCCCAAAGATAAGTTAAGCTGTTATCTGCTATATTTACGGAATAAAGGCGAAGGATTTAAAAAAATGACTCAATGAATGGAATCTTTGATTTTCTTTTAGACTTATGTCGTACAATACACACAATGGGGTCGTCTAGTGTCTAAATCGAACAGACAACATGCATTACATATTCATAAGCAAAAGGGCATTCTCATATAGCTTGTTTACACTTCCAAGAAATTATTATTAGTATGAGGAAAACCGATTTCTAAATATATTTGAATAGCTTTATCATTCTTATACAGTAAAACTATATCCGGGATAGTCACCACAACGTCCATCTTCAATATGATCAAACGAAAACGCTCCCATATATGTTTTTAAACAAACAATAAATTTCTTTCGCATTTACAGTAAGTAGGGCTAACTCCCGCATGCGCAGAATTCGTGTCATCTTCTTTTCTCCTTTAAAAAAAACGTGGATAGCATATGAGCTCCAATACCGCCGGGATTTACCTAACGACCAGGGAAAATGAATCTTAAAGAAAAAAAAGTTTGAAGGCTCTCGTCGGCCGACAGGCTAAATGAGTGCGCGCGAGTGCATTGCGCCACGGCCTTGAGCCGAGACGCCTGCGCAGCCTCCGCGCATGCCCGCGATTCTCGGGATTTATTTACTGCCTTACTCAATACTCAGCCAGAAAGCCATAAGAGACTCAAAGCAAAGCGCAGTAAATTTACAGCTTAGTCAATCAGTTACACAGTTTCGATCACATCACTCAGTTTGTTATATATTATTTAGGTAAATAAATTGGTACTTTGGCAAGACGAGTGACGAGACGCCGGCAGATGGTCAAAAGGCGGTCACAGAGAGGTGGCCAACTTTAGGACAAATCCGTAGGAAGATCACCAGCTCGTTGGTGCGATGACATTTGGCAGTCGACGGGCAAGTGGTGGATGACACTAGTTCAGAAAGGGTAAAGTGGCATGAACTCATGTTATGTGTGTGTGATTTATTCTACACTACATTTTGCCCACGGCTACACATACATCGAGGAATTCAGTTTCGCAGGGAATTGCATTAAAATGGGTTATTTATATTTTGGCTACTTTACACAAAACCTCCATGATTTCACATCATGAAACAGTAAAATTTATATTGAAACAGTCCGTTTATTTATGAAAACCCTATGAAGATCCGTTCGGTAGTTTCTGATTTATCTTATTATTATTTAATATGTAATGATGTTGTATACAATTGGGGGCTATCTGCGTACTAAAAAAATAAACTGTAAAAATTGCAAGCAAACACACAAACAAGCATTCGTGTCATTTAATCAAGATGCGACATATCCTGAAACCCCACTTGTTATGCCATGCACGATGCACTAGAAACATTTGAATAGGTACCTACTCTTTGTTTTCCTGCCAAGTTACATCATTGCTTTCGTCCGATATTCTCATAGCGACACACATGGTCATAGACCCGTGAAGCTAAATAAATATTTATAAATCTTGTAACAAATGACCAGAGAATGACCACAATAAGATAGTTCGAGAGCCCTGCGTGAGGTTACCATGAGACATTGATCGTGACTAGATTTTGAAGTCCCGGTACTGAATTGTGTACAATGTAATTTCCCGTGCATCCCGGGATTCTTAGAAAATTACAAGCAATCAACAATCCCAGGATATCAAGCCATAATCATGACCAAACTATAGTAAAAATCACGTTATTCAAAAAATTTAAACTTAACGAATTTGCGAGTTTAGTTACGTACCTACTCTAGTTTAATTTATTTATATTCATTATTTTCTATACTCGTTTCCAAAATAAAATCAATATACTCGTAGTGTTCAAAGTTGTTTCTTACTCGCTTTTAGCCTGAGGATAATGGATTGATTACGAATTAGTAATGCCTTTGTTGATTTCAGACGTAATTAAAACCACTCACAATGAAAATCATACTGTCAAGTCTTATGTTTGTGCTCTTGGTGCACTAACAATCTTGATTCAAGCTAAGTCAATTTTATTCTACTCGTATGGTTATAACTGTATGCTTAGAATTACTGAAGATGGTTGATCTTACAAAAATTTGATAATTTTAGTTTATTACGTAATGTAATGTTAAAAAGAACAATAATATTAAGGGGCTAGTTCGGTTTTGATAAAGTGGTCCCATAATATTTGTCTAAATTAGTAGTGAACCTCTACTAATCTACTAAATTAATTCAGTCGTTTACAACGACATAAGTAATGTTACGTTTGTCTCACGGACTCTATGGTTCTTTGAAAAAAAGAGTGAGAGGCGTGCTTGATGCGTCACAACACTCACAACGGAAGTAGAACGGTCTCAATTCGATTACTCAATCGATTACTGAGAATCTAGAATCGGTTACGAGCACTCATTTTGTTGTTTACACTAAAATATAACAAGAATACATATAATAGATATTGAGCTCTGATGGTAGTGTAACAGAGATTTTAACTTGTCACAATCTTCATCAAAGGTCAGCCTTTTACCAATACAATCGTACCTGCGTTTATAAACGGATGAGTTATTCAATATCAAGGTCACTTCGTCAATTTAAAACATTCGCTTGGGGATTAGCTAATCGAGCGTATCCTACAAGAGAAGAGAGACGAGGCAATGCGAAGGGGGACATTTTTCACTAAGTATGTTAGCGAAAATTCTTTTTTTTAAACAACGATGGCGGCAAACAAACTAACTGGCTGCCTAATGGTAAGCAGACACCGCAGCCTATGAACGCCTCAGAAGAATTTGTGCAATGTGCGTTGCCGACCTGCCTGTATTGACTTGAAGATCATTGTCTTTAAGACGACGATATGAGAAAATTGGTTGCAGGGATTTGCATTTTTCTCAGCAACCAAGCAACTGATGAAACCAAAATTGACTCACATGATCAATCATACCTTTAGCTTTAATTTGGCCGTTGTATTTACAAGATTGGATAACTTTTGTAACAGACTTTTCTTCGTCAAAAACACCTCTGTTTTAACAGGGATTTGCATTTTACAGACAAACGGCACTTGTTAAAGCCTCTTAGTTTTTAATATAGATTCATCTAAACAAACACTTCAAATTGGCCGTCGCATTTTATAAAAATAGCTTATAATTATTATTTAAACCGATAAATACGATTTCGTCGTATACGACCTTATAGTTTAAGACAGCGCGCGCCGTGTTTTCTATACAAAAAGATGACAAGACGTCCCCCCTCTGTCAAGTCAATCGGCCGACGGCCGCTGTCAAAGTTGGATCTATGCTCATCGCGCTCCCGCAAAATTACGCAAATATATGTTTAAAATGTTATTTTATTCGCGTAAAAACACGAGGAACTACTCAAGACGAAAAAGAAAAGCTTGTTTAATTGATTAATGTAAAAATATGGTTATAAAAGGTAAGTAAAAACGCAAACATGTTTATTTACCAATGTTCCTAAATGTCATTCAATGTTCTAGTTGGAAAAGAACATAATGGCATGGAGTCGTCTCCGGATTTAAATGAAATGAAAAAATGACATGTTATATAAGTTTTGCGAATGAAATATATTATATCTATTTGAGACATAAAACCTACTTACCTATAATATAAACTGTTTTAAGTGTATTTTTAACCAATTTCAAAAAACCGGCATAGTGCGACTCGGACGTTTTAATAAAATAATTTTTTTTATATTTTGTACAACAGGCTTACAAATTGTGTTGTCAATGTTGGGTTTTATAATTAATTTAATCAGAAGTTCGGGTATTTAACTCAAGTCCCGTGGTGCTCTCAAATTTTTGTCTTGCTCACTCGCTAGTGGCAACTCGATATGCAATGGGTTCTCTGTGGATCACCAGAATTTTATACAAATATATGGGCGGCCGAGCATCATCGGAGATCGAATCTGAAGAATCCTCCTTATCTGACATCGGTAATAATGTGGGCACGAATAGTTTAACATTTATATTTTTTTTTACCCTATACAATTCTTTTTATCAAATACATATATATCTCATTTATTACGTACACGATCTTCCTTATCGGTATTATAGAATCAAAAATATATTTAAGAAATGTGGAAAGCATAAATGAATCCTCAAATTTGATAACCTCGGCATCGCGCACGGAATTGCGGGCGTCCCTAGTCTGCGGTATCCGATAACCATCGGGTGGACCATATGCTTGTTTGCCACCATCGTATTAAAAATATATATATATATATACTGTATAATAAGTCTCCTTTGATGTCTCTGTTCCGTGCGGCGCTCTGTCTGTCAACTCTGTCATGCGCTACTCGATCCCGAGCCGTGTAAGAAATACCAGGGTGGATGAGGTGGGGGGATTTCGGCACACTATTTGAGTTTCATAGTTTATCAGAGCGTCGCCTTTGAAAGAAAGGGGCATACAAAATCGCATTTTATTTAACAGAAGAGGCCAGTTCATAAGTTGTATATACCTATCTCGATGCAAATTAATAATAATAGCTAGTCAAGGAAAATCTTTAGATTGTCTATGAATCTCTTTGTTTGGCGAAACGACCCAAACAGTAAGTAACGACAAACTTTAAACCGTGGGAACTGGAATCTTTCAGTCACCGAGTTGTAAACATTTTTTGCAAACTGTTGGATCCAAAAACATTAGATCAATCTTCAATCACACATTGTATTAGAGATTGTACCTATAGGTATTTACCATGCATGAGCATGGATAATGCGTTTTTTCTTTTACACATGCCTACCTATACGTAATATAATTCGTTTATTTAGGATGTGGGAATTTATACGATGTACAATGTACAGCCTTGACTCATGACCTATTAAGTATATCATAACGACTGTACTGTACACACACTTAAGGAGCTAGGTATTACTTGCCTATTATAGCATACTTGCATATTATATAGAGTATTATATGTGAACTCATAGTCTTCTTCTCGTAGTTTATGCTGCTCTTTTCTTGCATGTCTGTCAGTCTGTAAGGTCGCTAACACTCTTATCTCCCCACTTTCCCTAATCGCTAAAGCGTTCCGTCAACTGCATTGTGACAGGCCATTAGACTTAGTATTAATGACACTTTGATAATTCAAGTTTTGACAACAAAACGGAAACAGCTCTCTTGGTCTAGATGAAAATCCGTGTTTAAATTATAGTTACAATTATATTTTATTTCACGAATTTCTTACATACACTTCTTCTGAAATATCCGGTTATGCAGTGTCACATCACATCAAATTATGATACGATGTTCACTTAACATGGTAACTTCAAGTTTGAACTATAAGTACTTAATTTCCTATTAGCTCAGTTTATGATGACTAGTTTTTAATTGCTATACCTACCGAATCGAACGTCTTCATTCGTCACTCATAAGCAAATTACGAAGACTCAAATAATAGTTTTTATGTCACACCTGGCCATAAAGTGGCCATTATCGCACGCTCCGCGCGCAAAAAAACCCACTTCCTGGCCAGGAGGTGACATAAAATTTTGTACTTACCACGGGCGATAATAAAGAAAGCCTCAGATCGCATATTTATCGCCTCTGCCTTCGGCTCGGGCGTAAAATATTTAATAAATATTTTATCGCCCTTGGTAAGTAATGTACTAGGTATTAAATGTTTTCATAAATTCTTATAGGTATGTAATGTATAACTTCCGGTGCAAACGAGGCAAGTATCTAGGGAAAATGGCATCGTAGTGGGCAAAGAAGAAATATACTCGTACTAACGTAGGTACCCAAACGCATGAACAATGTGATGATTGGTGATGTATTCGATCGAAGGTCTCCGTTTCAGCATGGGCAAAAATGATTAAAAAAAATCTGTTTATTTCTAATAATTTAGCATAAAAGGTACAAATGGCTTAACAAAGCCAATCTTATTTAGTATCTCTGCAGGCGTGCGGCTTTCCGGCTGTTCTCTACATTTCCCATTCTCGTGGAATTTTGTCATTTGTGAGCAGTATCGATAGTTTTTTGTCGAGTCAGTTTTTGGTTTTTTTCCAAATTATGAACGTAAAAAAATGCTTGCGAGGTTCTACAGCTCGTAGAGCCACTAGTAAATTACCTAGGTACAGTATAATTATTTTATACCGTACAAACTGTAAAGATTATGAGTTATGAGATTACAATAGCTATAAATTAAGTACTTTTTTCGTAAGATACGATTATAATTACTTTCTTAAGCTGGATTTCTATGTAATTTTTGGTGAACAGTAAAGAATATTAATAATATAATAATATCTTTATTGCTTTAAAACCTAACGTTACATTTCTATATTAACAACAAGAAACATGTGTTTAGGTTTGTGACAAGTTTACCGAGGGTGAGCCTCTGTTTCCCGAACTAGGTTAAAACCTGACCTGTGACTCGGGAGTCAGTGATTCCTCCGAGGTATTCGCTCACAAGATGGACACAATAATATGAGCAATGTAAATTAAGTACTTAAGTATAAGGAAAGTTAACATAACAAAATGACAAATGATTAAAAGGGATCATTTGTCATTTTGTTATGTTATATTTGTATTGTATAATTATTTTCTTATACTCTGAGCGCTACTTTATTTACGTACTACTTTTATGAACGCAATATGGTAAGTATTGCGTTCACTCCCTTTTACCTATGCAGACATGAAAACATGACATCAGCTAACCCTAGTACCAAAATGACCCAAGGTACCTACATTTGCTTTGACACGCGATTATGACGTTAATTTCTATAAAGTAATAAAGCCCGGTATGGTACCTACTCTTTGTTTAGACTGAGGCTTTCGGATACAAAAGTCACCACTGCAAATCGTGGTCGTTTTTACAACACGAGGTTAACTCAGTAAGAAAGTTTATAAGTGCTGTCGCCGAGTGCAATGCCATGCACTGACTTACTTAAGCATATAATGACGACTTAAACATGGTCATTATATTCAGTAACTGTGCTTGCTGGTATAATCAGTGGTCGGGATAAAATTCAACCGAGCTGATTTGTAATTTGCCTACTTAAGTAGTTCAAACAGTTCAATGGTTGGGCTTTCCGGGAAAGGCATGACGATGTTTTAAAAAAATACCTAAAACCCTAAAAACTCTTTTGGCTTAAAAAACACATCCGGTCATAATCATTAGAAACATGGAACATCGGTGACAATTATTTTTAGTGCCATTTTGGATCCCGCGTTACAGCGTCCAAATTCATAGCGCTTAAGCTCGGTGGTTGTGGACCAGTGGTTTTCTTAATCCACTCAATGTGGCTGCGCGTTTAGTTTAGTAGGTAGTACTTGAAGACACCGATCCAATGCTTGGCACTTTCAATCTTATGTCATAGTGACTGAGATATTGTGCGATAGATGTCAACTATTGGACATTAAGGTGTCGAGCATAGAGACGTTTACTTTATTGTGAGTAACGCACATTTCTATCTGGCTAGACATAATTAAACCGTGTCGTCACGACAGCCTTGGCAGCGTTTCACCCAGTACTTAATGGTTTCTCTGCGACCATGAGTTGCTACTTGCTACACAGTGCGTACCTGTGTCTGGGATTTGTAGACTCCATTTTTGAACAAATGAGTAGCGATTGACTGTGAAAGCAAAGTCAAAGAGCATAAGCTGAGATGATGATGGCATCATCTGTTTTTATATGTCCCACTGCTGGGAACAGGCCGGGATTCAAACCCACGACGTAAGCTTGAACTGTTTACTAAGCTAACATAGCTTGTAGCAATGAGCTCACTGGTTCAGTAATCGCCTAATAATTCAATCTAGCTTTGATAAAATTCGTAGATCCCGTGAGTTCGCGATAAAATAAAAATAAAGTAGGTAGGTATGAAAATAAAGTAGTTATACCTACAAATAATATACATCCATCTTACTCACGCATTTCCAATGATAAAGGAATCTGGTGTCAAAGACTGTCTCGGACTGACATTTACTGGATATGTCTTATCTAAAACTGAAAAGATCTTTCTTTTGATCGCATCCTGCATTTATGTTTCCCTAATTTTATTGGTTTCTAAATTCCGCCCCAGGCCCAGGGTTACCAAACCTAATAAATCTAGTATCTTGTAGAATTAGAGCTTCTCCCGCTGGTTTTTAAAACAGGACGTTAAGCATATTGTTAGAGTAAAACCAATTTAAAATGAACTTCCCTCTGATAGTAGACATTTTTACGTCAATGGCGTCCAGTCTAAGATTGGCTTCATTAGAAATTAATAGGATTTTGTACAGCTAATGAGGTGCCAAATCCGAAGATGCCATTTGATTCATTTACACGCGCAAACCAAATAGAGTTTAAAATCGTATTACATAATCAAAGCTCATGCTTGACTAGGAAAGACACGTGTTATGATGTGGCACGTCACGTTTATCTCAAGTGTCCTTTACTCGCAACGCTTACCTACACCAAACGTATCACCATAGGCGAACCAGTTTTGAATCTGACCTTCGATTACACATGTTAGAGGTAGGGTAAAAGTCCCAGTGCTTGACTCTGACTCCATACTTGACCCTTATAATCTTATATCTTTAAACGAGCAATTCTTGTATATTTATTTATTGGTTTATTTATTTATTTATTTCGGGGATCTCGGAAACGGCTCTAACGATTTTGATGAAATTTGGTATGTGGGGGTTTTCGGGGACGAGCAATCGATCTAGCTAGGTTGCATGCCCGGGAAAACGCCGCCCAGATATTATGATAATTAATTAAGAAAGATTCAAGCACAAATATAAACAGCTTTGTTCACAAACCTTTTATATGTAAGTAGCGTAGGATCTTAGTAGTACAATTAATAAAAGCTGTAATTTATGTATGGCCTGTGGCAGAATAGTGACAAATGGGACTTGCTTTGAAGCGACTTGGTGTAAAGCGAGAGTCCAGAGAGAAAACCTAACCGTCTTAGTACGAAAGTGCCGTTAAGCGTCCCAATGCAAAACGTGCCACACATATATTATATCGGTAGCTCTAGTATAAGTTTTTTCGAAACATTTACTAATTCGAACGCGTTTGCGTTTTGTCTCAATATGTATGAAAGTGGCATGAAAACGTGAACAGCGCCTCTGGTGGTCACTAGTGGAAACTAAAACAGCGAGTATAACATTTGTTGCTAACCGATGAACGCGCGTATTTCAAACTTGGTGAGAGCGTTTTCATACATTTTGAGACAAAACGCAAACGCGTTCGAATTAGTTAATGTTTCGAAAAAACTCATACTAGAGCTACTGGTGGCAAAAGGAAAAGAGTAGGTATTGTATACGTAAAGAATTTCATTCAGCTATTTTAATCACACCTGACTCGTAATAAGGCTCATTTTATAACGAATTTCCTTGTCGATTGAATGCATATTGTAGAGGTATGAACTCTACGCGACAGCCATTTAAATGGACACTAGGAAGTATATTGGGTTGACGCATTGCAAAATCTATTTGGAGAACATGAATTGATTTTCGCATTTTCATGGTCAACGGGTATATAATGAGATTGTGCTGAATTTACATTATCATTAATTATTTTGGTTTGTTTATAAACTTGCAATTTTATTTGTAAGACGCCAGCTTAATTTTTTATTGTTAGTCTGATAATATTGAGAACTTTTTATCTGTGCTACAGTGGCGGCGCGTCAAAAATATTCTTAGGGAAGCCGGAAATAATTAGCCTTTCTTTTTCCTCATGAGCCGTAGTAAAAAAACTGGACTGACTGAAAATTAGGCAAGCCGGTGTGAATAGAGTTGTATGGGCGCTCCGCCACTGCTGTGCTATGTTGACATTGTCTGATAATTATCCAAATGACATCTTTAATATCATGGTCAAAACTGACCCGTGGCGAAATCTAAATGCAATGCATTCATTCCAGAGACGCGTAACTATTAGGTGTTTGCAAAATTTATCTCCACTAATATTGTCTTCTTTGACTTCGGCCTATTTATTATTCGGAATACAGCATTTAGGTACTATAGCGATCTGCCGAGGAACATCGGAAAATTGCGGTGCCGCGAACATTGTCTAAGTTGCTACTTAGATCGTGACGAAACTATGAAAGAATCCTGGTAAAAAAATCTATTGGTGAACGCAGAAGCACAAAAGGTTCTGATCATAATTTTGCTATTAAAATAAAGAAATTATCACATTAATTTAACACGGTCACCAGTCGGTAGGTAATGCATTCCGTCGTAAATTCGTTCGAAAATGGCTTCCGCACTCCACGTTGTTCGGTAACTTTATTGAGCCAAATATTACGTAGACAAAGAGGCCAGTTAATGCAAATTCCATACACAATTGGCGCATACGATCACGTTTGTAGATAACATGAGCACCGTCATTACATTAATAATATAAAACGTGAGTGGTTTTAAATTTACTATTGTGACTTGCCGCCCCTTTGTCAGGCATGCACTCAAATATTATAAAGTTTCTTCACGTATAGGCTATAAGATAGGCTCTGGTTTCGATTCTCTTCAATACTATTACTTTGGTCCAAAATTTAGAATCGGAGGGAAACCCGTTGTAGGTAAATGGCGGCCGCGATCCGTAACTGCATGCATACGCGACGGATAATATGGAGGTTATGGGTTTGTAGTCGAACCACTGGGTTTTTCAAAAATGCTTAAGGGAAATATAATTGGAATGTTGCATTAACTTTTCGATAAAGGGAATCATATCGAGGAAACCGGTCTAATCCTAACAAGTCTAGTTTTCCCTCGGGACGGCACTTTCGTAAAAGTAGTGCCTTCGCCAAATCTCAGGATTAGGTATGCTACGCAGACACCTTGTCTTCTAGATAACTGGGAAAACGCAGATAATGGCAATTTAAGTAGGTAGGTGCTCACTTTAAAGTAATCTAATAAAAATAATAAAAAACTGTATCTCTAATCTAATCTAATAAAAATATTAAAAAAAACTGATATTTATTTAAACTGTCCCTGTCAAGAATCGTACGCGTTAGGCGACTTCCTGACTTGGCGGGGCGGGATCGATATGTGACATTTTCTTCTTTGACGTAAACTTACTGACGTCGCAAAGATTCTCACTTGACATAATACTGTCAGTATTACGTTTGCGCAGTAGTAATATCATGCGCAGAAGCGGAGCAGTACCGCCTTCGCATCGTCCCGCTACCGCGCATCCCGCGCCAGTCAGGAAGCACTCATTTAAATGTAGGGGCGTAGTAAAAAATGATATCGCGTCGACTGACAGCTGACACTGACATTTGACACTTTTCTCATATCGTACTGCCTCCGCACCGACAAATCAGGAAGTCCTGATTTGTCGGTGCGGAGGCAGTACGATATGAGAAAACTGTCAAATGTCAGTGTCAACTGTCAGTCCACTCAGTAGTACTTTTTACTGCGCCCCTACATTTAAATGTGTGCTTCCTGACTGGCGCGGGATGCGCGGTTAGCGGGACGATGGGAAGGCGGTACTGCTCCGCTTCTGCGCATGATATTACTACTGCGCAAACGTAATACTGACAGTATTATTTCAAGTGAGAATCTTTTCGACGTCAGTAAGTATCCCGCCCCGCCAAGTCAGGAAGTCGCCTTATGGAGCGCACGTCACTATTCAGAGGAAATTCCTTATGTGTGTCGTGCGTCTACTAATTACTGACGGATTGTTTTAATTCCGTAATCGCCATTTGTCTTACATTATACAATGGGTGACACAATGGAGCACTTTACTTTTTCAGTGCGTCAGAAGTCGACGATAATCAATTCGTTGAATAGATATGGAAACAAATACATTTTGCTTATAAAGTTAAAATATACATCAATCAATCGTTTCTTATGGCGGGTTTATAGTATAAACGTATATAAAATTGGTATAAACTTTATACCAATCAGGTGACGCATGATGGCACGAAGACCCGACTTTACTAGCGAAATTACCATATTGTGTGAAATATGGCTGATGACGCCCAATTTCCTTTTTTTCAACTTTATGTTAAGAAATAATTAATGAATTAAATAAATAAATTGAAGTTTGATGAAGTTTTGTGCACCGTAACGTAAAAATAATTGCGAAATATAACAGTTAAGCCACGCTTAGGTACGCACATTCCAGTGTTTAAACCGCCCGCGTGGTCGTGTCGGAGGTTTTGTAACGGATCCCCCCCACACTAGCGTGTCGCGCCAACTGAAGCTCTAAGAACCGATATTTAAGAAGAAATTTGGCCAAAATGTGATCGTCTTAGTGGAGAACCCTTTTACGTTGTGTACCGCCTTAACCCATGAATTCTATGATATTTGACGGGACTCTGGACTCCTGATGATCTCTATTAAAAAGCAAACTATTTCCCTATTTCGCCTTACATTAAACTTCTAAGATCGACACTTTATACTCTAATTAAACACCTATTTCCGGTCTAACTATTGAATGAATTAAATAATAACTACCTGATGAATTAAATAATAACTACCTAATGAATTTATCTTTCCTAACTTTTATAAAGTAATATAATTATTTTATTTCTGTAATCTACCCCAACTCACCCTCTCGCGATTCTGCTACCATGGAAAATAGCCCATGGTTCTTAACAAAAGGCAAATTTTTGTTAAGAGCCTTACCTAAATCAAAATCATTTATCCTATCTATCTAATTTAGACTCGCAGTCTATGTCTATTGGGATATTATTAAATGACCTAGCTTTCGAACCATAAACAATTTTGATGGTTTGGTGTATGGGTGTATTGTGTTATTATTCCATACGTGCTATTTTCCATGTAGGGATGGGGACTAATCTTCTAAGTAAGCTTCCTAGCTAGACATATCAATGAAGCGATATTCATTGATATGTTGACCCATTGACTTCCCAAGCCAATCCTAGCGACACCCGCCCTAGCCCTACAACCACATTTCTATGTTTTACTATTTTACTGAAAGATTACATATGAAACTTTTAAAACTTCTAATCGTATAAGAACCTATTCCTTTATTAATGTGTAAAAGTTGCACCACTTATGATAAAATTGTGACATGAGGGATTGCTCAGCTTGCCCTCATGCGTAGAATCATTTCAGTTTCTTGAAATGATCCTATTATCCTATCATAATTGGAAATAAGACTTTAAAGTTTATTAAAACCTCTTTTTCCTACCTTTAATATTCATAGATATCTCTATCAATTTATGATGGAATTAAGAGATCTTTAAATCCTGAATGAAGTTATTCCTGGCATTATAATATGATGCCTTCGTTAACGCGTAGCTTAAAGCACGAAAACTAAAGATTATTATCTAAGATGACGCACAAGGTCTAGCCACAACTAATTAATAATATAAATCACTAAAATCCCGGATTATCTAACTTGACGTTTTAGATACCAACTCGTAAGTAATTGAATTCCCTTTTAATACCCATAGTGTGTGAAGCTAACCTAACTCTACCCCATAAAGATCTAAACTGTTGAAACATGAAAACTTACCAAATTCAGTTTCAATGAATGTGTATTCCCTGACTAAGCTGTAAAGTCCGGTGGATTATTCCGGGATTTGCAACCTATAATCCGTGTAATTGTCCCCCCTCACACGTCTGATACGACTGGGCGGTGTGAGTAGGACGCCTTAACATGTATATAAAGAAATATATAAATATATTTAACAAGACCGTTCTCCTAGGCTAGTACGCTTCAGCAAGCAATGTATACACATTAATGCCTTCTTCAATCGCGAAGGACCATGCCTTAGCTAATACCAGTGGAACCCAGGAGAACAGGAGGGGTCGAACTCGTTCTTTATGTTGATAAAGAAAGAACGCCAGCCCACCCTCAGGGCTGGAGAAGCTAATGAACTCCAGGACACTGATTGTTTGTCACCGTTACTCGATAATCATTGTCCTGTTAGACTTACTGTATGTCTAGATAGGTTTCTGAGTGCTAAAATGATTTAAAAACTACACCCCAAACTTGACGTATAAAATTTAAAACTATAAAATAAAATAACACTTATGACGGAATTTCCTCAACTAGTGAGAGACCCACTTGGCTTCAGAATCTCAGTCACAATATTCACAATAATCACATTAAATAACACCCACCGATAATATCACGTTTATGCACACTCAGTGAACCGTACCAGTTCTCTTCCAAAGCAAGAATAATCCGATTTTCCGCGATCCGGTCTATTTATGTTAAAAATCCTAGCCTAACTCTCACAATGTAATTAAAACGTTATGCCTTATACAATAAGATCCAATTTCACATAAAAATAAGCGGAGAATCACGCTCCCCCCGTTATCAACGGCGAGACGCGTCCGGCGCGTTCATACCGTTCAGTCCCGTTCCGCGCGTTCCGCGCGTTCCCAGCGTTCACCGCGTTCATTTGTTCCAAATTCGACCTTAATCTTATACAAATTGAGTCGAATTTCCCTATTGCTTGTACTGTTATTCATCTCAAATCATTTTAATTGATGCTTCGTTTGAATTGTGAATTTAAACTAGTATTTTGTCAAGTACTGTTTCCCTTTTATATTGTTTGGTTGTAATGTAGATATTTGCTAGTCACTTAGCTAATATTTTATATATTAACTTTGTCGTTCAAATCGCTATTCTTACCCTATAAACAAGGGTATTGTTAGGGTATGTATTAAATTTGCATAATTAGAAAAATATTAGCACATATTTTTACTGTCTGCTGTGTGTGTGTTTGTCTATTAAAATCACAGTTTTCATACAGATGGATTTTATCATTGAATGTTTTTAATACTATCACTACTGAAACTACCCATTATAATCTATAATAAATCCCCATGATTAAGATCCAATCAAAACAATCATCCCTTGAGAAATTATGTTAATGAGGAATTGACTCGACCATTTACTTGCTACTAGTAGATGTATTTGTACACAACAAATTATAGTAATTATTGTATTTTTATTTTCCCGTCTTTTTGAACTATTTTCTTAGATCCCAGCCCTTGCTCCGTTACATATCGCCCCCTTGAATGCTTCGCAAAGGTAAGCCAATAAGATTTCCTTGTAGAAGATTCAATCCTAGGTCCCTGATTTGCTGGAAAAGTTT
The DNA here is from genome assembly GCA_951800055.1 of Cenopis cana. Taxonomy (NCBI): domain Eukaryota; kingdom Metazoa; phylum Arthropoda; class Insecta; order Lepidoptera; family Tortricidae; genus Cenopis; species Cenopis cana. Next base: position 11,956,226 of record OX637490.1, on the reverse strand, counting down.
TCCCCCTTTCATTAATTTCGTGGTGTGTCAATGAACTTTACTAAGTGACTACTATTGTCTCAGTCTCCCAACACAACCCTATGAATTTAAATTATGACCAATGATAACCTTTTCCCCAAGTCTCCCTGTATTGTCGGAGTTACGGAGGTGTGAATTCCATAGGCCCTAACGACCCAACTATGAGCATTGGCCTTGAGACTATATCCACATTGCTCGGATGACGTCTACCAGGGAACGTTGCTCTCCCTATAGACCAATACTTACATAGTCTACCCACACAACACAAAAAAGGTATTTGGAACAGGTACCGAGACTATCAATACTCATAACAAAATTCAGATCATGCATGAATGATCTGAGTCAAATATAGTCACCTTTCAAGTTGGTTGTTTCATGCTACTTAAAGTGGTTGAACCTCCCTACAGCTGCTTCAATTAATAATTAAAGAAAAACCATGTGTTTTATTTTTTTGAAATCAGTCCACTTTAATCACATGAGATGTGTAGTAACCATATAAATTTGTATAGTCCTTAGCCACCAAAACCTTCCCTTATACAATGGGACGAACTGTCATTTCAGTTTTAACCTATTGATAAAAATTTTAATGGCTAATAGTGTTTTCATCCCCTCAAATTCCAACAAATCTAGGTTATGAACATACTCCAGCTGTGTCTGTCCTTAGCAATCCATTCTCACAAAAGACAACCATTCCTTATTACTTTCACACTCCTCACCCCTTCCCCCCTTTTCACACTAAGTTAACAAGTTATCCATCATATCTTTCTTTCCTTCCACTTTCGCCTGTACATTTCGATCACATAAAGAAAGCCAAAGCCTCAATAGTATGTCCATTATATGTAAATAAAAGTCTATGTCCAAATTAGTTGCACTGTTTAACTTTATCCATTCTCCCTGTATGAACGAAGCCATGCATTACTTTAGTATTTACTCACTTGATTTTGTCGCATATCCCACAATGACTTCACCTACATCTGTTATTTACACAACACTTAAATGAAGCACTTTCATCTAGCCTACATGTCCACTTCATAATGTATTAAATTATTTGATTAACTTGATTATTTAGCTTTTGAATATATGATGCACTAATTTCCGATCAACGCACTAACTTTAGTAGCAACCCACACTTTTTCTGTTCAATAATGTTCGGTTATTGTTTACCTGATTACGGTAAAACATAATATTATTTTTAAACACACTAGAACTAAACATTTTAACGAGTTAAAGTTTCTTATAACTGTGCTAGTAACCAAAATAAACTTTGTCTCCCAGACTGGAACAACTGTCACAAATTCTACTCTCATACTAGCGTACTACGTTCGAAAATGTGCTTTTCCTTTCACCCGCAAAACGCCAACCGACAGTTTTACTACATTAAACTGATATGTGATTTTAATTGATTGCGACAGCAAATTATATATTATTTTCGAACTCATGTTTCATTTTTGATTGTAACATTATTTATTTTATTTGAACTCATTTGGGGACGTAATTATTAACCTAACCAAAGATATTTGAACACTCTCCACACTTGCGAAACTTCAATGAAATCAATTTCTTCCGCTGGCAATAATTTTAACAAACGTCATTATGCCAATGTCACCGTCACGTCAGCTGACAGAATGAACCAATCTAAATGTCATACAATTAGTTGCTATGTAATTAATTGAGTGTTAAGGCGTACCCACACTACCCGACAAGATGTCCACACAGGGGGCCGATTTTTGAGTTCGTACGTCCAGATTGTCACATATCAATTTCTCAATGTTATTTAGTTGTCTATAACTTTGTTTGTAGCTTTAGTTTTTTTTTTTTTCATCTTGTTTTTATCTGTCCTCATACGGACAATGAGCCTATACTGCATCCATACATGAAAAATAAGTATTTGTTATTGTAATATAGCAATTTGTACGACTAACATATAATGAGTTGCAATCAAATAGTTTTTCTGTCAAGATTGTGAATAGCATAGTCCTAACTGGTCACCCCGACGTAATTGATTTCTTGTAATGTGGACACAACCTATTTTATCACAGCAACCATATAATATATTTTTAAATATCCAACCTATAAAATGTGTACCAGACGGTCACAACCTAGCTGAAACCCCGCTTAATATGACTTAGTTAACTGACATCGTATGCGTTATTAAAACTCCACATAATATTGAGTATTGTGAAAGTACATATTACTTTAACCAGTTTGACCAAAATAACAACACATAAGGCGCGATACTATGCCGTTTCGAATGGTGCGAACACTCCCCCACACACGCATTGTTCTTGACTATTTGTACCGAGTAATGTAAACATGTTTCTATCATCCGTCATAACTTATCCGTGTCGGACGAAATAAACATCTGCCATAATCCATTGACTTAAATGGCTCGTACCCGAGACATATCGATAATTTAAAAAAAACTTTAATCTAATCTAATCTATGACATAAGTTGTCAGATGAAAATCTAAGTTTGCATTCTATTGCATTCTGTTTTCCTGGTTTTCCTAGCAATGAAATAATCATGAATTCTCCCAGGAGAAAACCGACACCCGACTCTGTACAATACAAGGATAGTCTCTGATCTGCTTCTGAAACTTCTGCATTAGGTGAGTACCAAATTTTTGTCCGGTATTTATTCTGTAATCTTTGACTGCATGGTTTTATCACAATATAATTACATAGATCTCGTTATAGCTTGTCAACCTGTAATCTATGATTAATTTTACCGAGTTATCTATCATATGTTTCCCTAATTGTGTAAACAAACTTAACAATTTACAACTAGCTTGTCATAAATAACCAAATAATCGGTGTGTTTTTATTTTCAGAGTTCTTCAAATAAATTGTATCCTATCATGAAGACATTGAAGACGCTCAACCTCGAGTAATTGAACACAACAATATTGAACATGAATAATCCCGAACAACCAGCCAGACCAGCCTTAGCTAATTCTCAACAATCTGCTGACGCTGACCAACACTGGATAACTATGTAAGTTCCCAACTTTTCTAACCTTAACATTGTACGAGCATACACCTTGACTCTGTTGTAGCCCACCTACATCCCAATTTTGCATTAATGATTTAAGGAAACTGTGAGTGACATCCGATACTACCAACATTTCCAAGAAATATTCAATGTTCTATGTTTCATTTTGACCCCCATACTAATGGCTAAACTACCCCTAAATTTGTCGTTTACAAATATCTACATGTTTCCCCCTCCTTTCATGATCATTACTATATTAATGGAACAGCCATCCATAAAAAAAAACACTTTCTATAGATAACTGTTGTGCACAACTTGTATATAAACACACAACTGCACCCTTTCTCCTTTTCATATTTACCAAGTATATAAAGTTTCTAGCCATGTCTTAGGTTTTACCTATCGATTATGTGTATGTACTTATTTGACAAAACAAATTTTTGTTACAGCGAAAGCACACCTGGTCTCTGAAGTAACTCAGAAACTACCTTACCGAAGGAATTTTTCTCAAACTCAGTTTTATTGAGATCTAATATATAAGTTATTATATGTCTAATTATGTACCTTTGGAATGTTATTCTTGGACCTATCTTGCTTTTCTGATTAAAAGAATCTGAACTGTTTCTTTGTATTACCTACCTAGACCATGGTTTTATATTTGTACTTGGTGTTCTGAATACTTAAAATATTATTAAAATTGTGTCTGTGTTATTAATTTATCTCCTCTTAATATGCCTTTTATTACAAGACAAAGAAATCAAACTCCACATAATCTTACAATCTTACTAGTCTGTATGTATGGAAAAGTTTTATTCTGTATGCAATAACTAACCTTTATTCTTGTAACTTAGTGCTAATCATATTTTTGTCTTAAAATATTGCCTCCTAATCCACCCTAATCTAAGTATTTCCTACTGTAATTATAAATATCTAACCTAGAAATCCTGAAATCTGTGATCATGATCATTCAGTAGATTTAACAATCCAATGTCCGAAGAATAGTTATGGTATTTCGCTAAATATTATGGTATTTGACTAAATTTTCACACACCATCAACATTAAATATCTCATCAAATAATATATTATATTTTGAAATATACTTCTGAAAACTAGAACAGGGTCATATTGGTTTTTTTATGCAATCCGTAATCACTAAAGTAAACGTTTACGCCATCTGCCGAAAATTTAGCCGTACTTCTTACGTCACAGGTCAATCGACCTGTAACTAGTATTTGTCCTATGAATCAAATTTTCCCTTATCACCACTAGAGGACACTACTTCCTTTACCTTACATAAACAAAAATACCTCAAGTCAATGGCGCAATCTCATAATGTAATATGTTATTTGATATTATAATGAATAATTACATGACAAATAATTTATTTCCTAGTTCCGAATTTTATTTGGTGATGGCGTCTGCTACTTGCTTTACATTAACGATACTTGCGATACAAAGTGCTAGTTTATGAAGAAACTTGTAGTGTCACGTCCATCATAATACAAGTGCTGTGAAAAACTTTACAAGTTATAAAACAAGAAAAGTGGTTTTGTTTGATAATGAAGTATCTTTGATAAACCGATTGGATGCCAGGTACCTATAGTATTATTTTTCTGTTCTTTCCTACATTGTTTGAACATAATTCCATCACTTCCTTACTTAAAGTTGTGAAACCTTCCTTTAATCATTGAAAATACCTTTTATATTGAATAAAACATCGCCCCGATATATTATTTAATGTAATTATACCCATAACTAGATCGATGTATGACTATGAAACTCAAACCAATTTTTAGTGTCAACATCTGCGTATCAGACTGTATTTCCCTCAACCTTATGTAAAAAAGGAAGATAATAAAGACAAGATTAAACAACATTCCCTAGGTTTTGATAAAGCTTTCCTTAAATTGTATACTATTACTTGTTAGAAATATGTATTCCCCGTTCTCCAGAATGAATAATTGTACCCTTTACCTATTTTACTCATATGTCCCATGCCTTTGTTTCTAGATTAATAATAAAAAAAACCTATTGCCTACTCAATGACTAAACAACGCTACTTTTGCCAACATCAATACAGCCAACCTGCTATGTGAAATCTTGAATCCTTCCGTTTGATGACTAAAGCCACTGGTGGCTGCCTTGTGAAATTTGGATGTTTTGTAAAGGTAAGTACCTAAGCGAATTGGCCTGTTGTTTAGTTTTAACTGGAACAATCTATGTTTCATCCGATTTTAATGAAATTTCCATTCAAGCTTCATCTTTCCCTTAGCGGTTATTTTTCATGAATTTAAGAAAAATACCAATTCATGTCATTTTATTAGTTCTTTTCATCTAAAATACTTATGTTAGCTCTCATAAATAGGAATAATAAAGCTATTTCTATTTTGTACTAATTTTTCTATCTTTTAATTACTCAAAATAAAGCGGTGAACTGATGATTTAATGACAAAACCTTTTGATTCTACTTTCACTTCTACGATTTACTGCAGTACTCCCAAAGCAATCATTTTATTTTTAACTAGACTGTATGTAGCACTCTTGTATTTTATGAAATAGTCTCTATGTAAATCTAAAACTAGTGCCTATGTCAAATTTTGAGATCAGATGATGGATTCCAGTTTTCTTAGACTATTATTATAAATACTGGATTCATATCATTAGAATAAAGATGCCTACATAACATAAATCTAGTGTCAACACCAGATCATGGAGTCAGAACACTGGTTCCGGACAATCTCATGAATTATTTCTCTGATGCCTTTTTCTAGTGATAATTACTTTAAGACTGAACTATGATGTTATGTTCATATATGCATTATGATGATTATCATATCAACAGACTAGCGCCCCCTGTTTTATTAGACTCTTAAGCCACACACATAATATCTACAGATTTTCCCATAAAGTGGCAACCTATGATAACTACATAACCCTTCCAATAGAATGCAGCAGTATGTACTTGTCACTAATGTCGACGTTTTTATATGTTACAGATGAAATTTGTAAGTTGCAGCTATAAAACTTCCTATACAACCCCGGTGAAAATCAGAAACATGACTTAACAGATGAAAACCGATCTCCCCGTGAATGCCCACTACTACAAACTTGCACACACTCTTACTTACATTACTCGCTATTCCATAAACTACCCAGCGATAAGTGATCACCGCAGCCTATGGACGCTTGCCACTACATACTTTATAACCTACTAGACCTGTTTGTTTTATTTTTTGTTCCTATTTGCAGCTTTCTATGGAGTATTTAATGTTATTAAAGTGGTACTGACAAAAGATATTACTGAATAAACTCATACATTGAGAGTGTTGACATTTTATTTAGACTTCTGAGGTAACTTTTCTAAACTTAACTTGTCCTTAACCTACCGTTCCTATAACTTGTCAATAATTATTACTGAATATTTAACTTTACCAACTTAAAATCTTTTATTCCTAAACAACCAAATCCTGTGTTTTAATTTATTTATCTATTTATTATGGAAATTCCTGTTACAACGCCAACAATTTTGATAAAATTCTACATTGTCTTGGACAAAGCCGAACAAAGCTCGGTCACTCAAACATTTTAGAACAATTACTTATGTTTCCAATTACTAAATGAATGAGTACATTGCTAACCCTGTTATAGTCATGTTAACCCTTTAATGGCGATTCACCCAAAATAATATGATTTGCAATCTTTTGGACTGAACTTAATGACTTTATAACCTACTTTTTTAGCTGAATTATTCTTTTTTCAGATATCCTAGCAATGTCTAAGCGAATAAAAATAACGATTTCCTATATTTGGGATGTAATAAGAAGTATTATTACCACTGCTATAAAACAGTTTTGTGGCCATCTAAAACTTTTACTTTCTATGGCTTAAGGTATAATTCCGTAGCCTAACTGTATACCGACTTATACCTTTAACTGAACTTAATCCTACATATCCAAGAAGTAGCATAACCACAAATACTACTGTAGCCTATGAACGTTTCCTGTAAATGAATTTAATTTCAAATAACCTATGGTGACAGACGATAATTATAACCAACCACATAACCTATTAGCGCTCTCTAGTTTGCGAATGGAATAAAAATTGTATAACAATATGATGAATTGAATAACAAATAAACGCATGACCTATTTGATCTTGACGCCTTTCATCACAATCTCATGGATGCACATCTCAAAACAGACCCACTTTGGCACTTGGCAAATTTTTGATTTTATTATTACCTATTGCTTATTTACTCGCCCCCAGACCCTTGAAATTGTGTTTTTAAAGAAACAAGAGTCCAGACCCCGTCAAAATCACATCGCTTGCACGTCATCAAATTGTGGTCTTCAGGAGACCACTGAATCTTAATTTATCGCCCCCAAGGCTTCAGATCCTTGGCACGGCTTTCACCAAACGTAGCCTACAAGAGGCTATACTAATCCCTCGGTCACGGAACCAAATTGTAACGGATCCCCCCCACACTAGCGTGTCGCGCCAACTGAAGCTCTAAGAACCGATATTTAAGAAGAAATTTGGCCAAAATGTGATCGTCTTAGTGGAGAACCCTTTTACGTTGTGTACCGCCTTAACCCATGAATTCTATGATATTTGACGGGACTCTGGACTCCTGATGATCTCTATTAAAAAGCAAACTATTTCCCTATTTCGCCTTACATTAAACTTCTAAGATCGACACTTTATACTCTAATTAAACACCTATTTCCGGTCTAACTATTGAATGAATTAAATAATAACTACCTGATGAATTAAATAATAACTACCTAATGAATTTATCTTTCCTAACTTTTATAAAGTAATATAATTATTTTATTTCTGTAATCTACCCCAACTCACCCTCTCGCGATTCTGCTACCATGGAAAATAGCCCATGGTTCTTAACAAAAGGCAAATTTTTGTTAAGAGCCTTACCTAAATCAAAATCATTTATCCTATCTATCTAATTTAGACTCGCAGTCTATGTCTATTGGGATATTATTAAATGACCTAGCTTTCGAACCATAAACAATTTTGATGGTTTGGTGTATGGGTGTATTGTGTTATTATTCCATACGTGCTATTTTCCATGTAGGGATGGGGACTAATCTTCTAAGTAAGCTTCCTAGCTAGACATATCAATGAAGCGATATTCATTGATATGTTGACCCATTGACTTCCCAAGCCAATCCTAGCGACACCCGCCCTAGCCCTACAACCACATTTCTATGTTTTACTATTTTACTGAAAGATTACATATGAAACTTTTAAAACTTCTAATCGTATAAGAACCTATTCCTTTATTAATGTGTAAAAGTTGCACCACTTATGATAAAATTGTGACATGAGGGATTGCTCAGCTTGCCCTCATGCGTAGAATCATTTCAGTTTCTTGAAATGATCCTATTATCCTATCATAATTGGAAATAAGACTTTAAAGTTTATTAAAACCTCTTTTTCCTACCTTTAATATTCATAGATATCTCTATCAATTTATGATGGAATTAAGAGATCTTTAAATCCTGAATGAAGTTATTCCTGGCATTATAATATGATGCCTTCGTTAACGCGTAGCTTAAAGCACGAAAACTAAAGATTATTATCTAAGATGACGCACAAGGTCTAGCCACAACTAATTAATAATATAAATCACTAAAATCCCGGATTATCTAACTTGACGTTTTAGATACCAACTCGTAAGTAATTGAATTCCCTTTTAATACCCATAGTGTGTGAAGCTAACCTAACTCTACCCCATAAAGATCTAAACTGTTGAAACATGAAAACTTACCAAATTCAGTTTCAATGAATGTGTATTCCCTGACTAAGCTGTAAAGTCCGGTGGATTATTCCGGGATTTGCAACCTATAATCCGTGTAATTGTCCCCCCTCACACGTCTGATACGACTGGGCGGTGTGAGTAGGACGCCTTAACATGTATATAAAGAAATATATAAATATATTTAACAAGACCGTTCTCCTAGGCTAGTACGCTTCAGCAAGCAATGTATACACATTAATGCCTTCTTCAATCGCGAAGGACCATGCCTTAGCTAATACCAGTGGAACCCAGGAGAACAGGAGGGGTCGAACTCGTTCTTTATGTTGATAAAGAAAGAACGCCAGCCCACCCTCAGGGCTGGAGAAGCTAATGAACTCCAGGACACTGATTGTTTGTCACCGTTACTCGATAATCATTGTCCTGTTAGACTTACTGTATGTCTAGATAGGTTTCTGAGTGCTAAAATGATTTAAAAACTACACCCCAAACTTGACGTATAAAATTTAAAACTATAAAATAAAATAACACTTATGACGGAATTTCCTCAACTAGTGAGAGACCCACTTGGCTTCAGAATCTCAGTCACAATATTCACAATAATCACATTAAATAACACCCACCGATAATATCACGTTTATGCACACTCAGTGAACCGTACCAGTTCTCTTCCAAAGCAAGAATAATCCGATTTTCCGCGATCCGGTCTATTTATGTTAAAAATCCTAGCCTAACTCTCACAATGTAATTAAAACGTTATGCCTTATACAATAAGATCCAATTTCACATAAAAATAAGCGGAGAATCACGCTCCCCCCGTTATCAACGGCGAGACGCGTCCGGCGCGTTCATACCGTTCAGTCCCGTTCCGCGCGTTCCGCGCGTTCCCAGCGTTCACCGCGTTCATTTGTTCCAAATTCGACCTTAATCTTATACAAATTGAGTCGAATTTCCCTATTGCTTGTACTGTTATTCATCTCAAATCATTTTAATTGATGCTTCGTTTGAATTGTGAATTTAAACTAGTATTTTGTCAAGTACTGTTTCCCTTTTATATTGTTTGGTTGTAATCAGAGACTAGGAATTATATAGACTGCCAATACCTATACATTGTGGCGTAATTTTAAAATAATGGGCCTGCTGTAGCTAGTTTCACTATGGAGAGATCACTTTACCATTTAATTCGTATGCGACTAAGACCTCTGCTTAAAACATAGCGCCATCTGTTGGGAGCTTCTACGTTGTGTTCATAGATGGCGCTATGTTTTAAGCAGAGGTCTTAGTGGCATACGAATTAAATGGTAAAGTGATCTCTCCATAGTGAAACTAGCTACAGCAGGCCCATTATTTTAAAATTACGCCACAATGTATAGGCATTGGCAGTCTATATAATTCCTAGTCTCTGGTTGTAATGTAGATATTTGCTAGTCACTTAGCTAATATTTTATATATTAACTTTGTCGTTCAAATCGCTATTCTTACCCTATAAACAAGGGTATTGTTAGGGTATGTATTAAATTTGCATAATTAGAAAAATATTAGCACATATTTTTACTGTCTGCTGTGTGTGTGTTTGTCTATTAAAATCACAGTTTTCATACAGATGGATTTTATCATTGAATGTTTTTAATACTATCACTACTGAAACTACCCATTATAATCTATAATAAATCCCCATGATTAAGATCCAATCAAAACAATCATCCCTTGAGAAATTATGTTAATGAGGAATTGACTCGACCATTTACTTGCTACTAGTAGATGTATTTGTACACAACAAATTATAGTAATTATTGTATTTTTATTTTCCCGTCTTTTTGAACTATTTTCTTAGATCCCAGCCCTTGCTCCGTTACAGTTTCCTCTGGATTTTCCCCAAGCCACTCTCCAACCGCGCACTACTACTGCTACTACTATTGCTTTATTTAACATGGTTGTATGCCATTGCCAACTAACGCATAATGCACATGGACGCGTCAAATAAGGGATCGCGCGACTTTTACTTAGAATATTTACTAGTAAAACTCGCGAATTCGCGCGATAATCGCGTAGTCGCGTTTGTTTTAGGACGATCCCTTTAGGACATTCGACTTCAATATATTCGCGAATTTCACTCGCGCGATTGCGTTGTATTAGGACGATCTCTAAACATGTTCAGTCACTTCACTACCGACATTGGCAAGGATAATAAACATGTAATCTAACATGGTTATACCTACTTTGTTTCGTAGACAGAAGTTTCATAGAATTTTCATTTCATAGAAAACATTTTTTTTTCTAAAGGGTCGCAGTTCTTACCTAGCCTAACCTACTTTTCTGGTTGATCTAATTGGGTTCTACACAATGGCATTTTAACTGTACCTAAAAAGTTATCAGTTTCTGAAAAAAAAAGTTTCTATGAAATGAAAATTCTGCGAAACAATACATTCTACGAAACATTTTTTCTGTAAAACAAGGGGACACCGATCTAATATAATTGCGCAAGACGAGTTTTTTTTTATCTTAGGTATGTTTAATATCGTTATCTGCAGAGAAATCAGCGATCTTTCAGTGTCATTGAACTTAAGAAAGTGACTTTTTGTTTCAATTGGTTTGCGTGAAACAAGCTCTGACTCTACATCACCTGACAATTAGCTAGCTTGGTTGGCAACTGAGGGTCATTTTTTCCTAGTTTTTTTATTAGGTACCTACGCTTTTATTAAACCATTTTACTTTATAATTGAATGGACAAAAGTAGGGTGTTCTTGATGCTGACTTTCAATCTCAATTCAAAACAACAGAGCTGGTGAACTGTGGTGTCAACAATTAGAACTTTTACCTTAACTAATAATAATAATTAATATTTGTGGACAATCTTACACAAATCGACCTAGTCCCAAACTAAGCAATGCTTGTACTATGGGTACTAAGCAACGATATACCAACATACTTATTATATAGATAAATAAATATTTAAATACATAGAAGACATCCAAGACCCAAGAACCCAAGAAGATTCGTGCTCATCACACAAATAAATGCCCTGGCCGGGATTCGAACCCGGGACCTTCAGCTTCGTAGGCAGGGTCACTACCAACTAAGCTAAACTAGGCCAGATAAAGACAAATATTTACGTTCATCAAACAAATGTTTGCCCTGGCCGGCTAGCCTGACGTAACAGGAGCGCCAGCTTCGTAGTCAGGGGTCACCTACCACTAGCTTAGGGGTCGGCAAACTTTTTAACCAAAGAGCTAAATTTAAAAAAAAACACAGATTTCGCAGTCCCGCAAGAATCGAAGAAAATGAATACAAAAATTTCGGAAAATATTTTTTACCCTTTACAAGCTATAATAATAAGGAATTATATATTAAGTAGGATTTTCAAAATTCCTACTCAAATGCACTTCTTGTCTGCTTCCGAATATTTTAACACCATTACCATGACGATCGGTTAATAATCACTCTAGCTTTTGCTAATTCTTAAAAAAATAAAAATATCTTCTTCAAAAATTTTCACTACACTCAGGATTCAGTTTTCGCCCAACGGGTCAAATTTATTCATATGGCCTAAAGATCAATCGTGTCGGTTTTCATGCTTTTAACAGCATTTGCAGCATTTTCCATATGTAGCCCTAGTGTACCGCCAGCACTAACTAGACTATGTTTAAATTAAACCGATTGTCAAAAGTTACAATTTACTTTGCTCAACAGCGAGACGCTGCGTGTACTATTACAGATAAGTAAAATAAATAAATAAATATTTGTGGACAATCTTACACAAATCAAAGTTCCAAACTAAGCAAAGCTTGTACTATGGGTACTAAGCGAAGCGGGATGATGTTACGAACAATGTAGGCATCACATAATTTATTTAAATTGCTATATTATAAGTAGTTAATAGAGCCTAGTAATCGCGTGCTATTAATAGCACGAAATACTAGGTACCTCTAAGGTCAAGTGCCTGATGCCTGCTAAAGTATAGATATATGTACGTACAGACTCCTTTGCTACAAATTCTTATATCATTATTTCTTTATTTAGTCGGTATTTCTTATAGTAGTCGGATAATGTTATGTAGATGCTGAGTACATACATAGGTATATGTATACATATGCATTACCGAATTGAGATTTTTAACACGCTCAAATCCTGCTAAGGCCTATACGGCCCTATTAGTAGAACTTATAAGTATATTCTCTTAAAGGAATTTAACCCATATAAAAAACACAAGAATAAAGTAGTAATTCCGTTAGTTTTGCAAACGATAACTAAGTTTATCACATGATTTACATACGTATCTGTATCTCGTACCAAAATTGAACTCAAATTAAACATAAAAGAGGGTGTAAATCGACGTGCAACGTTTGTATATTAACTACATAACTGTTCGCTAGTTAATTAACTGAAGATAATATGAGGAAGCAGTAATGAGGCCTAGAAGTAGGCGTCTATACCATGTCTATACACACTGCATTGTCAGTAAAAGAGATATTCTGTAATGAGCATGCAATTAATTTAACTACAGCAATTGCTTAGCACCTATTAACTTCCTTCGCAGTAGCAAGACACACAATATATTTGAATTTAAACATACAACCTATACCCTTACCATGAGTTTGCAATATTTGCATTACCGTACTCGCTAGCGACTGCGTAAACGATTTAGTATGGACACAAGTACAGCGCCTCTAGCGGCTACGCAATAGAACTAAGAATCGGCATACTAAATCGTTTACGCAGTCGCTAGCGAGTACGGAAATGCAAACATTGCAAACTCTCGGTAAGGGTATCTGTGGCCTCGAAAGAGCGCGTTGCGTGCGATGGAAAGAGATGGCCATTGGCCACGTTTAGGCACGTTTGGCATACCTAAACGGGGGATTTGTTAACGGTGGGACTTCTGTACGTATGTAGTATTACTTATTCTGTGGCATCGATAAATATTATAGGATGTTTAAACGTATGCTTAAGTGTGTAGCTTGTAACTGTGCCTTTTTCAAATAAAATAAAATAAATAATAGACTCTATTCGTTAAATTATAGATATCCTTCTGGTAATGAACAACTCGGTGAAACAGAACTGCCAATAAAGTTATACAACCCCTGGGTGGGTACCTATTCATAACGCTAACATACAAGCTTCAGACCACCCAGTTTAATCATAACCTCAGACTGCTACATAGTTGCTAAGAATTGCGGGGTCATAATATACTGGTGGTGGTAATGAGGTGAGTCCAGATGGCTAGCACATAGCAGAGCGCGAAAATTCTTGCGAAACTGGTTCTATGTCCGGCGGAACCATTTCCATCTCCGTTCAGTACCGGTCTAACCTGAGACCACCGTCATATAACACTATACTAACTTTTATTAAAATTTAAAATTGGTCTTTACAGCGTATTTGGATTTGGTAAACACCCGACACGAACGTGCCAACAACTTTATTTTAAGCATCTTAGCAGAAAAATAAGAGATTTCAGAAGACTCTTTCTGTTAATGTACATACTAACAATCTGTTAAGAACCTACTAACTTAACAGATTGTTTCATAATGGGCCACTACACTAAAACAGTGAAAATAAGTGTTGTAGGAACACAAAAGCTTGCAAATAGGTACTAATTTGAGCATTCTCATACGATGTATGTATGTATGGAATGATCGGAAATATGCTACGGCTGTGTCTAGTTTGTATGTAAATGCGTTATACAACCTGGCATGACCGTGACTTCGTGTGAACTCACTGAGCCGTATAAGGAAGATACTGTAAAGGCGATAGAATAGCCGTATTAAGTATACAATTTATGTCTTAGGTTATGCTAGCTTTGACCCGTGTCTTTTACTGTACATGAACCGTTGTATCGTGATTAGGGCGCGTCCATTAAGTACGTGAGACGTTTATGGAGGAAGGGGGTCGAGCCGAATCTCATCTAATCTTACTTTGGGGGAGGTGGCGGCAAATATATATATGCAATCTTAAGTATTAGTCTTGACAGTGAAATAAAAATATTAGGCAAGTAGTTAATTTGTTTCTTTTTTTAATAAATCAGAATCGTAAAGTATCACTGTTACGGGAAGTGGTCTAAATGTAATTTTGATAAGGAAAAAGATATTTTTATATCAATTTTACGTGTGCGTTTGAAAAGGTTACTTTTTTTTTGTTCTTCTTTTAGCGTTGGAGCGATCCTCCATTGGCTAAATACGTACGTCTCTGAGGCGCCCTCCGGAAGGTTAGTCACTTTGAATGACTTTTAGTCCAAACGTGGAGTCCGTGGAGTCGTTAGGGGCACTAAGGCCTAGTTTATCAACTTAGCACCAATTTCTGGCATGCGCAGTGAATCCTTAAATACAATGAAGTGGGTAAAAAAGGGACTCAACCGGAATTGTTCAAATCTACAATTACCGTGTCTGACATTTCGTATCAGAAAATGATGTGAACTATATTATTAGTTGAGGATATAAGTTTACTGTAAGCAATAACAACAGATTAGGGATCCTTTGTTGTGACAATTGATTAGAACTTTTATCAGCGGACGAGCAGGAAAACAAACATTTTAAGGTTAAGCTAAGGTCTTGTGACTATTATCAATTTATCGTTTCAATTTAACCGTGAATTTCCATGATTGTTAACAATGTTAACTACAGTCAATAACAATCCAGTTACCTAGATACAACAAGGATACAACGGATTTAAAAGTGAAACGGAGCGAGATTAAGTTGGAGAAGTGGACGAACTCGCATGGGAATTAGTTACGATGGCGAAGTAATGGTGAAAAAGGAAAGTACGTTAACTGGGGTTACCTTAGAAAGAAATGGGGCTACTTTGATTATTTTGTATGGTTCATAAGACCAAACGCTATTGGCAATTAGGCAAATAGAAAAAAAAGAGGATGATGGACTATGCACTGCCACCACAGCCACAGATGACGCGACGGACAATAATTTTGGAAAAAATGCGATTTCATCAAAGTCAACCCTTGAATCAAATTAACCGTAAAGACAAACTATTCACATAAACATGTTCTAAAACTGATTATTTAACAAAAATCAAGGGTTTCAAGTTTGAGACATAAAAGTCACGAGCTCACAGCCACACGAGTACTTCTTTTAAATGCACAATAAATACGACATTTCATTGTTTCCTCGGGTGGTCTCAAGTAAAAGTAGTTGTAGCGGAAGGCATAAAACTTAACACGTGCACTTAAATAAATTACGCGGGTGCAGTGCAGTGCTCCGTATGCGCGGACACGCGCTTGGGAACTAAGAAAGTAATTCCTTGTTTTCTCCGTATAAAAGTTATAAAACTCGGGTCAGAA
Organism: Cenopis cana; assembly: GCA_951800055.1. Classification (NCBI taxonomy): domain Eukaryota; kingdom Metazoa; phylum Arthropoda; class Insecta; order Lepidoptera; family Tortricidae; genus Cenopis; species Cenopis cana. Next base: position 11,940,154 of record OX637490.1, on the reverse strand, counting down.
TACTCAGCATGGTTTTGTAGCGTCAATAAACGCTTGACAAAAGATTTCTCTCGATTAATGTAGACCGGTGCCTTTCTTTCGTGTCCATGTTATTCTGAACTGTGCAAGTTCTCTAAAGTTGTTCAAATAGTGAATGCTTAACTATAATTTAAATTATTGTAAAGAAATATAGATACCATAATTAAACTTAAAGTGCGTAAAATATTAAGAAAGCTGGACAGCTTGACAAAGGTATAAGCTAAGTCTGGCCTAAGTTAAGGCGCTACAACGAAAAATATTGCGTTCTTTGAAACGCTGGTCTGCCCAGACGAGGAAACAATTGGAATTTATTTACAGATGTATGATTCTCGACTATAATATGATTGTATTTTTGACAATAGAAGAAACATGATTGCTTAAAAATTTCTCCATTGAAAAAAAATCCAAAGTTGAGCCTTTTTTTACTCCGCCTACCTACTAAAACAACGCATTATTAAACGACACAAATAAGTTAATATAATGGCATTCTACCGCATCTAAATAGGGTATTAAACTAAGGTAAAAATAAATTATTTTTTACTTGACTAATAAAAGATCTAACGAAAATACTCGAAAAACATCAATTATTAATTTATTTTAGCTAATTGAAAGATTTTATAAGCATAAAGATTTAAAAAGGACGCTGATTTGAACAAACCTACTCACACTGTCTTAGTGACGTCACTAAGACAGTATTTCCCTACAAACTTCATATTAACAAATCGTATTTGAAATTTAATAAAAAGTTGCTGATTTGACTAGGGGTTTAATACCGTATTCTGTCAAGAGGAAATTTCATAAAACTGTCACCCAGTCCTATTATGTATCGAAATTTGTCTAAAAACGTCTTTCCCGAAGAGAGTGTTTTCCGTGCATATAAGCGTGCCGGGCAAGCTTTCACGGGGGGCGTGGCTTACCGAATCGATATATCCCCTTAACGTGTTCAATCCATATGAGAGCATCATTATCTATTACAGAATGATATCAGTTTAAAATTTTGGAACCTATCCTAGATTCATCAAAAATTATACAAGCTGAATTTTCAACCTATGCCTAATACTAACAAATCTATGGTCTGCTCTCCAACATTATAGTAACACGTCACGTCACGTGTTACCAAACTTATAGTAACACGTCACGTGTTACCAAACTTGTTGACTAATCAAACCTATGACAAATTGTTGTATTCATTTCGGTTTTTAACAGTTTCCGTTGTTAGTCAAGCGGCACGCGCACGAATGTAAACAAATATCTTTAAGCATGTGGCCTTGCGGACATGGCGTCTGCCTTGGCGCAGTTTTGATACACAAAGCCTATTATATCCGTTACTATAGTAACCTACTTATAGTTACGTAAAACGTAATCCCTTGCTACTATGCTGGTACTAGTATGTATGTAGTGTTGTGTTCCTGTAGGTGAGCAAGGTTGCCAGAGCTCGCGAGGATGCACTGTTTTGAGAGCGAGGGACCTTTTGGCCCTTCTGCTGTCAACACAGTGAATACTCAAATTTTATCAAGGGTCGGTAACGCGCATGAACCTGCTTTGGAGTTGCGGGCGTCTATAGACAACACGCGTACGGTCCACTTACCATCAGGTGGGCCGTATGCTTGTTTGCCACCGTCGTTGTATAAAAAAGTCTTGAAAGTCATTGTGACCTACGGAACTGTCAGATTATCTATAGTATTGAGGTATTACCAAGGCTCGTCCTCTTTTCGTTTCGGCTAAGGTTGTGCACCTCCGAGGTGCAATTCGCCTGGATGTGGTTGAGAGTGACACGTATCGTACCATGACCTGCATTGTAGACGAAGGAGAACGTGATATGCGATAGAAGGGGATGGCAAAAATTGATATTTATAGCTGCCAAACGTTGGTCTTGTTAGACCTTCTGAACGTAATTGTATTTTTTTGAGCTGTGGCTCGGTAATTGTAATAAAATAAACGACTAAAATAGCAAAACACTTATTTTCCCATACAACGGTTGGTTCGATACTGTGCTTGAGACGTCATTTGCCCGTACCACAATTTGTAGGAGCCTTTTGGAGGGCCGCTTGCGTCGAGCTAGGTTTGTTCCAAATTTTTGCCCTTTATTGTGGTTTAATTGTAGTTGGTCCCATAGAGACATCTGATCTTCTATGAAAACTGGTGCGAATGACACCATAATTTTTTTTAGTCAAATAGCGAATTGTTATACCTACCTATCTTACTTTAATGACAATTGACCCATGCCATGAAGCAGTCCGTCTAGAATGTGTAGTTTTAACATGAAGAATGAAATTCCATGTATGTATATGAAGATTCTAGTCACAAAAATGACGAATATCACATAACTACTTACTTTCAATTTTTTGGTAAAGAAAATCTGTAACTATAATTACAACCACCGATCTCGTACTATCACAATTTCCCACGTAATTTAATGTATCGTAGCATCAAGAGAGTTTTAATTAAATACAACAAAGACTATTATACCCGCAAACTAGTCTATTGTTACCTAATCCCTTGACACTTGACCTACGAAGTTGTATGTTAGAATGTCTAGATATAGATATAGTTTAGCGGTATTTCCCACGGCCCGCTCGGTTTCCTAGTCACGAACGTGACGCATCTTTTACGCTGCATTTATTACCTATATACCTGTGTGTGTACTTGTTGTGTTGATTTTTAAGATAAGTAGGTACAGTCCCCGAGAACTTAGAATGACATTCAGTTATCGGCGGTGATACGCGAATAGTAATACGTACTGCTGTTCTGTTTTATTATAACTAAGTCACAAAACTTTTTAAACTTGTAAAAGTTAAGTAAGATATAAGAATCAATGTAAATACGGTATTAAACCCCTAGTCAAATCAGCAACTTTTTATTAAATGTCAAAAACGATTTGTTAATATGAAGTTTGTAGGGAAATACTGTCTTAGTGACGTCACTAAGGCAGTGTGAGTAGGTCTGTTCAAATCAGCGTCCTTTTTAAATCTTTATGCTTATAAAATCTTTCAATTAGCTAAAATAAATTAATAATTGATGTTTTCGAGTATTTTCGTTAGATCTATTATTAGTCAAGTAAAAAATAATTTATTTTTACCTTAGTTTAATACCCTATTGTAACTATAGGTATAACTTTATTTATTGCAATTAGAATCTTTATCGTAATCTAAAGAAAATGGAATCAGATTTTTTTTTTTTAATTTTTGATTTTTTTGTTTCTGTTTCTTGTCTTGTGTACAATAAAGTATTTACATACATACATACATTAAAAAAGAGAATGGTTCTTCTGTCAGAAATTATATAGGTAGAGCCCTAGGGTAGAGCTGACAACTCTTCGACAGGTTCGGCTACGAAACAAATAAAAACCGTAACTAGACCGCACTAGTCGCACTACATTATCATGAAAGTGAAATACCCGTGAGAAAACAACATTCCGGCAATATCTATCCGTAGTTGTAGTCAGGCTAATTAATTTAGAATACTAAGCACAATGACGCATAAAACATTGGCTCCCAGCCCTTCACGTCTAGCGCATATCAGCCATCAGGCAATTGTTTGGAGCGACAAACATCAATAGCAACGTTTCCTTATTTGATAACTCAGAAAAAACTCATTATATCAGATAAGAACGATCTACTTCTTACTGCAACGTTATCAGGCTAGCGAGTACAAAGATAAATTGAAGTATGAAAAACATAAAAAGGATTTGTTTGATTAGTGAGGCATATCATGTTTGTATAATGGCTGCAGATAATTATTAAAATACATCTGAAATTTTAAGGTGTAAATTATTTTGTTAGTTAAGTGGATTTTTAAATCTTTATAGCCAAATCGCCAATGAAGACATTATATTTTCATTATTAAAATAAATGTCGTAGTGCTTGACACTGATATACATGACACTTTTCAAAAAATAGAGGCGGACAATGGTAGTTAACTTTTTATAAAGGTGCTTCGTAATTTCCAATGAATGATCATTATGATCAATGAAGTGAGGTAAACTACAGGATGACTGGGCGAGGCTTCCCCAGGGCTTCCCCGTTGACGGATAGTCTGCTTGGTTCGTGGTTCTGACTAGTACTCACCTAGTTACCCTTAAGTACATCTGTGACTAATTTAAAATCACTCTTGCCCCCTTTACCAGGGAGGTGACGGGGTCGACTGAACCCACACCACCCACAAGAAAGGGTCACTCACTCAAAGCTTAGTCGATTATGGAAATAGCATCATCATCATATCAGCCGAAAGACGTCTTCTGCTGGACATAGGCATCTCCCAAAGAGTGCCACAATGACCGGTCCAGCGCCAACCGCATCCAGCGGACTCCCGCGACCTTTACCAGTTCTTCAGTCCACCTTCTGGGGGGTCTACCCACGCTGCGCCTTCCGGTACGTGGTCGCCGCTCGAGAATCGGAATATGGTTTTGAAGTTTATTAATTTCATATTTTCTCCTCTCCATTTAGTTACTCTCTACAATACAAGTGTCCATATAGATAAACAACACACCATCTTGGACGAAGAATGTAAGAGACTGGTTGGAGGCTGACAGCACGGAAAAACTAATTCGCATGGCTACAAATAGGTCGACATATAGGCAAATGGTAGAAAAAGAACATATAGATAAAATGATAATCGTACTTGAACAATAATGCCCGCTAGTTGACAATCGTCGATACGTCAAGATACGAACGGCGCAATAACGATAACGAATCGTTACGAAAACACGCGATAGAAGAACGAAACCAATATTATAATAATCCATTATGAACACGTGATTTCAAAGGGCCTCGGTTATTTGAATAACCGGTACTAACTATAGTAAGGTCAGAATCAAAGGGCCAATAGAGACATGCATGCATGGCGTACCTCGCACACGGGCTCAATTCACTCTGTTAGCTACAGATTCGGCGTAATGAATTAATGATTTAAAAAACTCTACCTGATCGTTGACTCTGATCCTATACTGCCAATAGTATCTATAAGTTTGATCAAGTAGTTTGGCAGGTATCCAAGTCCGCTTGACAGTAAAGGGCTTGAATATTTAAATTGGAGAACGATTAGTATGCGATTCGATAATAGGATTATGGAGAACTGGTTGACAAAGAGGTATATTCAGCTTGACGTATCACCAGAAGTATCATATCAAAATTACATTCATTGCGTGCTCTCATGCTCTCTGGTGATACGTTAGAACTTGTTACAGTCACGAACTATAATTTGGACCCCTTTAAGGTCACAATCATGTCAAATTGTATAGACGTTCAAAGTTTTTTTTTTTAAATTAAAGAGCTTGAATTTTGTAGTAGACAAATATATCGCAACACGTTTTCAGTACTAGGTTTAGGAGTTAGGAGTATAGATGTGTTACGATTTGTTTGGTTACTTTGGCTGTTACCATCTATTATGATGTTGGATCTACAGGCAAGTTCGGGGACACTTCAGACTCTATGGACACGTCTTCTGCACTTGTTGCTTTTACACATAAACTAGGCTTAAGAACTAAGCTAGCGAGCTCTACAAGTGTAAATAAATATTGAGATCAAACCATTGTGTCAAGCCAGACGGACCTCGAGATGAGACGAGATCTACCGTGTCGATCGCGGCCAGTGGCCCAGTGACTTGCCTTGCGTAAGTATTAGATAATGGCCGACCATAGCACATTCTAATGAGCGATCAATTGAAATGGACGAAAAATTTATTGAAGCACTCGGCAATTGTTTTTATTGGGCTATTGATTTGAATTTGAAACATTCTGCAACTAATTTGTGTACCTAAAAATTTTAACAAGACACTTGAAACTACTATCTCCGAAAAAAGGATGGTTAAATATTATACCACCAATGAAAAATGATTACGGTGATTAAGTTTTAGAATTTGAATAGGTAAATAGAGAATTCAAACCATAATGTTATGCTAAGTGGTCTGTGTGCCAATGTAAAAAATACATATAGCTAATGTAATAAAGTTATTAATGCTAATGCCCTTGATCAACCTCAGTGAACGCGCGAATGCTTTGATTTTTTTTGTATATATATGAAGTCACAGAAACATCAAAGCAAAATGAATAAGTATATTTATGCCAAGATAATCACGAATTCAATAACTATTTAATACCATTCTTTTTGCGTAAGTCGATAGTCAAAATATTCTTATTAACACGATTACAAAGTTTCATTGATTCTGAGTATAAATTAACACTTTAACTTTTTTGTTCGATTCGTTCATGTTTTAATTGTTTTTTATGAGCACAATAAAATTTTAATTGTTTCTTAAAAGCCTGCATCTATAAAAGCTCTATCAGAGATCACTTAAAAAACTATTATTTGGATTACTTACTGAATTAACTGAGTGATAATAGATAGCAATAAACGGGAATAAAGTGTTAGGAATATTATAAAGTACTTACTACGAGTACCTAATAGTGTATCATGTATACAGAACCTACCAAGAACCCTACCTAAGAATACCTACTAAGAATTTCAAAAAATGAACCAACAATTACTTATTTTTGCTAAAACATAAACATGACTACATTAACACTGATAATCAAAACATAACACAAAAGTACTCACGTTCTAAATACTCCATATTGTGGTCAACTTCTGGGATAAGGTGCATGAAGGTTGTGGAAAGCAGCACGCCGCCACCAAATGACAGCAGTGTCATCACCACCCGATTCGTAGACTTCAGGTTACTGGCTTCATCCGAAGACACCCAGTTGAACTTCTTCGCCAGCATCAACGGAACTATACCGCATATCATGGACGCACAGAACAGGACAGCCATGGACACCCCCTTCGCCAGGACGACCGAGCCATCATCGTCATGGCCGTGGTCGTGGTCGTGGCCGTGACCGTGGTAGGCTACTACAGACTCCATTGCGAAGGTGAGCTGCTGCTGTGGATGTTTGGAGTTAAGTGGGTAGTATGAAGGGCGGGGGCCCTTTTATATCGTAACAGTATCGTGTATCGGCTCGTATCAGCTGCATGCGCGTGCGTCGTTGTCGCCCGGGAGTCGCGTACTACTCGCGCGGCGTCTGCGCCGGCGGCCGGTCCCGCGCCACAACCTCTATAAAAAACCTTAAGGCTCTTGCAACATCAATTTGGAGTGCACTTAACTTTCGTCACTCTCAAGGAGGATTTGACGTAACGCGTCAGTTATCTGTGAGGTATACTAAAACGTTTTGTGAAAGAAAAATCGTTCCGGAAAAACAGGCGCGATTTAGAGAAATTACTATTTTCACAGTAAGATTTTTCCTAGAGAGAAGAACAATACAATCTCATATATTTTGCTTTGACACTGTAATTGTCCAAAGTTATCGCCATATAGCGAAACTAATCGCTTCACGATTTTTTCTTTCTGTATATCGTCAATAAAGTACATAATATATAGTTAAGGATATAAAACTTTATTTTTCACATAATATCCGGGTTCACCTTTACTATAGGTACCTCAACTCAAGTTGCATCTTCAGGACGTATTTGGTCACGACTTCGCGGAATACTTAGTCACTCATTATCTAACACCCGATCGTTATGATGTATTAGTATTTATGCAGTAAGACTGTACCTTACCTATATACTCCAATGGAGAGACCTTGGATGAACTTCATTTGTTCAAATTGAATAAGTAGGTGAACTTTGTGTTAAAATCCAAGAATTCGATCAAATAATGTATGTATATTAAGGTAGATGTACCCTTTACCGGATCTGCCCTATCACCTGATTTTCTATATTGTGAGCCATAAGTCGAGTTCTTACAGCTAATATTACGTTGTGATATTTTTTTCCGTTAGCTAGATACCTATTCCTTCCACTACGAGGCAAAGAAACCTATTTTGTTTCTTAGTTGTAACGGGAGAATCGATTGAGCAGGTCGATCACGGCGTTGTATGGGACTCCTTACGAAAATGGTTAAGAAACCGAGTGTTCTTCGTAAGGTCATAAAAGCGTTTAAAAGTGACTTTATGCTTCAAAATAGGGTGTTATCGTATCATGAGTTAATAAGTGTGTGTGTTTGAGTTAAATAAGTGAAATTAGTGCAGTCAAATTTACAGAATTCAACAAAAATGTAAATTCTGTGATGGGTCACCCTCATCTACTGCTTGAAGGTTTTACCGAACAGCGTTCGGAATCAGGGAAAAACGTATGTTTTGAAAATTATTTTTTCACTCGTTAATTTTAAACGATATATATATACTACTCCGCTTTACACATATCCAATTAATAGAGTAATTTAATGAGCAATTACCGAACGCCTATAAACGAGACAGATTTTTTGTAAATTGCATTTGAAATTTATAGTTTTCACGACTTTTTGACGTCAAAATAAGCTTCATTGACCAGGTAATTTTAAAAATTCCATTTTATTTATTTAACATCAGTAGAAGCAAAATAATTGTGTATTTATTATTTTGCAATAGTTCTTATTTCTAGATAAAATGTACTTATGTTGTTATGGCAGAATAATTAAGATTAAAACACTATTTTATTAAATATGTTCGCGTGATAGGTTCAATGTGTACGCTTTACCGAACGCCCGTTCGGTAAAGCGTACCCATGGTCTCTGATACCGAACATATGATTATCTCGGCCTAGCTGCTATTTGGCGTTCATTGGAATATAAACCATATTCAGCGTACAGCTAGATCTATATTGAAATGTGTTATTTTTCGTATATCTTTAAAAAAAAGCCAGCGCTACTTAGATGTAAACCGTTAACGAGTAAATTATATAAAAATAAAATATTGGCGATTAGCGAAGAATTTTTAATAGATAAGTATATTATTTATATAAAAAAAATATTTGATTTAAATTTTTAATTATAGACAGTTTTTTCTTAGATTAAATTACCGCCAAGATTGCTAGAAATCACAAAACTAGTGCAGTTAGGTTGAAATAAATAGTCACTCATCAGTTTACAAACTCACACACTGCCATCATTCCATACATTTCTTCCCTAGTTCGGTGAAACGGCATACCGATCCGGTAATGGGTGCAAATTCCGTTTCTTAGTTCGTTGAATGGGACAAATCAGTGTAATCGATATAAAAAACTTTAAAAAATATTTTTATATACGTCTAACTATGTAATAAATTTCGACATACATTTAAATGATGACAAATGTATCTATCTTCACCATATGCTGTTGATCATAATCGTACAAAAATTCTAAACCTTATTAAAAAAAACAAACGTACATGTAGGTCTTAAGCGTCCGGTGAAGGGTACTTTTACCTTAATTCCTTATTTATTCTAAGTCCTTCAATTTTAAATATTTTTCATCTCTATCTTGAAGTGGAAGTAGCATATGGATAGCGAAAAGTTAATTTTCAAACATTCAAAACACTCATAGTTGTAATGAATATCTGCAGCATAACAAGTAAAAGCTCTCCTCTACAAGTGATGCGTTACAGGTAGATAAAATAGTTACTACTGCAAACCTCGTTGGTTATGGTTTTGTGCGTGGCGAATACAGGCCAATTGAATCGAAAATTAAATCATACGGTTTAACATCATACGAGTATTGTGATTCCCAACATTATCAGAGTGGTATAGGGGCCATAAAATTCAGTTACTATTAAAATGTCGAGTGGCCTTCTAAGGTCACAAAATGCAGATTACCTTATCCCGTGGCCTTACTAAAAGTAGGTAAAAAGGGATATCCGTGCATTTTTGGCAAGGAAAATGTCATATCATTACTGTTTTCCTTGTATATTATTGTCAGGGTGAAGGATTCAATTTTTAGGGTTCCGTACCAAAAAGGTAAAAAAGGAACCCTTATGGTCTCACTTTGTCAACAATATTTAGTTTTTTTTTCGTTGGGGAAATTTCGATTTACGAGGGAAAATGTAAAAAAAAACCCCTTATCTCCGAAGTTTACGAAGAAAAAAATTTGAAATTATTACACAACATTAATATGCATGTAAATTTTACAGGAAAAATATAGCCATCTAGTTTTTCTTTTTTTTAATCATCAAAAAACTCTTCTATACTAAGTTTGTAATTTAATCACCTTTGTATATATTTTTGTTTTATATTTAAATTTACAAAATTACGTTGAAAATACCTTCTTTCAAATAAAAAAACAATTATTGAAATCGGTTGATGTGATAAAGAATTATCCTTGAAAAACCAACACACGTACTAAGTTATTCAGTCGCGCAAATTAGTAACACAATGCGCCGATAGATGGTGCTGTCATGTTTTTTTCAGATTGTTTCTGAATTGATGGGGTCGGGACTGGTACACAACTACATATACAAGAACTGTGTACGGAACCCTCGGTGCGCGAGTCGGACTCGCACTTGACTGGTTTTATTTTTTACCTAAAGTGAAATATTGGGTATCTCATCATCAGCATATACACGTGTCTCTGGATTTTCCCCAGGCCACTGTCAAACCTCGCCGGACTATAAATTGTTCAACAATCATCATTCATCAGGTTTTACACTAATATTATTTTTATAACTTGACTTTATAACTTAAATGTAAGTTCTCTACCCCGTACCGTACCGTACCGTAGTGTACCGTATTAGAGAGCTCTGATGGAAGGGCACCCTAACCTGCCTTTTTGTAACGCTGGAACATACGTTGGGCACGGTGACATCCGTCAGGTGACCCATTCAAAACCAACGGCTTCCCCTCAACCTAGCGAGCAACCTAGAGGGTTTCCGCCCTAGAATACCTAAACTAGGCAGAGGCGTCACCGTCACCTCCCTACCAATACGTAATTATAAAAGCCGTCCGCTACCGGTGACTGGGATCCCCGGCCGTATAACAAAAGATTGTTTTGTTTTTTTTTTTTTTCGCTGGGAGAGGACGGGTCCGTTATTACTTAGGTAATTTTTGCCACGCTGATGAGCATTTACAAAAGAAAGTCACATTGAATTAGTTCCGCTATGTCACCGAAGTTACACACATAGTGTGAATAGCTAATTTTCGTAACATGAAACGAATTACATGTTACTAACGAAAAGTCTTTAACTACTAATGTATTTCTTTAGTAAATGATCTTACCTTTAAGGATTCCACGTTTCAAAAATATAAAGAAAAAGCCATGCTCATTTAATTTGTTACGCTTGACGACATACGTTCAGTGAAAAGATTTATTTTAAAATTAAACACCATTTACAATACATTGACTGACATCGCTAATGCTCGACAAATGGCTTTACAAAGATTGGTGATGCTTTAAAATAAAATGAAAAACATATATTATGGATCTGTTTTCATGCAATTATGAAAATGCGCTTCTATTGTCGAATAAATCGTCATAGTCATGCACTGAAATCACGCAGTAGATGTATATAGTTGCATATGTATAATATAGTTTGGAAATGGTAATTAGTTGATAAGTTATGATTTGGTTAAGGGTCCTTATAAGTTAAAAAAGGCTCGTCTATTTAGGCGAATTTCTGTTTAATTGACACGTATGTTGATATTTTATCAATGTTACTATCTAGAACAGGACTATTGCGACCTAATGACATAGATTTTAAATGTATTTTCATGGTTTTTCATTAAGAAATATTGCTTCAAACATCACTCCGAATCGACCATTTTCGAGCTAAAACCTGCTTTTTTCCGCTTAGATTCTACTACATACAATAAAATCTAAAAAGGACAATGTTACTATCTAAAACTTTCAAACGATCATCGTATCCTTTAATCACTTTATTGGTATTATCAATACTTTTGTCAATATTTTAAATCAAAATATTTTAAAACTTGTAAGGCCTCTTAAGTACATGAATGATATGCAACGTGCTTAGTTAGTGACGCAAAGAGGAAAAAACCTAAGCCTTTTGAACATTTCTCGTGTTCACGTTGGATATTTAATTAGTATGAGTAGGTAAGGTTTTTGTCCCAATCCATCACACCTTATATCCAATAGTTTAAACCTATTGTTCTTCTCTATCGTCATGAATTAAGGTTGTAAGTATTGAAGTACCTATTATAGTTACCAGTGTCTAACACTGCGATATTTACCTTATGTTGATCTTAAACAAAATTGCTGGTATAGACTGGCAACAGTGGCAACGGCAACGCGACGCGATTTTTGTGTGCCTTTTTGGCAACATAACGTATATCTTATCCGCAATATTTGATAGAACGTGACATGTATGTATGTCATTCTGATGTATAAGACAAAGATAGTTGAATATCGCGGATGGAAAAGACTCCCGACGCGGTTCGACTTTAAAAATTTGACATTCTTAGGAAAATGAATGCTTGTTTGATCGTTTAGCCTAAACTTACCTATTTATATACGTTTAAGGTAATAGTACTTTTGTAGACACCTCATAAAGGTGAAATATAAGAAATAAGGTATTAACACTATTAACCATTGAGACGTTAACCATTACGCAAAATATATTTTTCTCAAAAATGGCCCGCAAACGTCCGGCCGGCGGCAGCTCGAACAGGTCAAGCGTTTATTGAAGCACGAATTGCAAAGCTAAAAAAAAAGCAAAGCTTAAAATGCTATGTATTATATTATATTTTTCTCCTAGCATAATGCATTGTAAAATGTTGTATGATACTCATGTTGAAATGTAGGCTTTTTCCCAACTCATGTCGGTTTAAAACACGAACGAAGTGATTGTATTATAAGACTTATAAGTTATACTTATAAGATCACCGACATCCGTTGGGAAAAAGCCTACTTTCCACACTTGTATCATAATTCATAAATAACAATTAAATTCATGTAGTTTGATTTTGATGCCTTTCAACTCCGGTACCTCAACCTCTTCTAAATCTGATCTGAATAATGTAAGTTTAAAAGATGAATTGATATTTTTCTCAAAAATAGTATGTAATGTTGTCATACATCTGTGAAGATAGTATCCGAAAGTGGCTCATCCTGGACAGTTACCAGAAGTGTCCAGGAAGTAACACCTACTGTCCAGGAAGTAAGTATATAAATCCCATTACATATCATAAGTTTAGCTGCTACTGCGGGCGCGGGCGCCTCCCTGCCAGCGCTCGCAGCAGCAGCCGGGTGTGCCGCGGGGGGCGGGGTCGGGGGGCAGGGGGCGCCCGCGCCCGCACAAACAAAAGCTAGTCCGACCACACGGTTTTAGAACAAACGAGGTGGAATTGGCGAAAAATATGATTTTTACCGCTATTTATACAATTTGTTTTATTTTTGAGAAAAGCACTATACAAGCTTCGACCGTAAGTGCCATCCTGGCCTCGTATTATAGCCGGACCTCGCCTTCGGCTCGGCCGGCTAGCTCATACTCGTCCAGGATGGCTTACTTAGGTCTCTGCAGTAATGTACTATTACAACTTTCTATTTATGAAATTGTTATTCCGTTCAAGTCAAACATAAGTGAAACATAACCCAATTCTTCTCTCTAGGAGCATTGTCCTTGTTTCACCAAGTAGGATCACTCAAAGTCAAGACTTCGCCATTCGATCTTGAGACTTATATGTAGCGAGTTAAAGTTATTGTTGTACACCATTGCCTGGCGGACGTTTCGTTGTACCCTAGTTGTACATACCTAAATGTCTGGACCGGTCTTCGAAGTCAGCTTCATTATCTTGGTCAGAAGCTGCCGATAATATGGTGCCAGTACCAAAGGGATCAGGAAAAGCAGTATTGTTACTTTCCTAGTTATATGTATTTTTTTCCCGACAATTACCTACCTTATTTTAACAAAAAATTGGCATATCCTCCCGAGGGGAGGTAGCCCCATTGCAAATGTTCCGCTCTAAAACGTGTGAGTTTGCAATTAACCATCCCGTTCTCTACGGAAGCCCTGCGCGTGGTTTTCATAAATATTGAAACAGTCATTAAGCCTATCATTTTATCAAATCAAAGCAAACCCTACGAATTAGTCTATAACTATTTAGGGTCTTTAATTGAGTACAAAAATTACATGTAATATATCAGTAATATAGCCGTAATGTTGAAAAAACATTCCAAAAGGGGGCAACTTTGTGATTTTTTTTTTCAAGTGAAATTCTTCAAGTCTTGTAGTTGAGTACGATTTTGACTATACAAGATCGGGGCGAGGCGATCGAACGCTCGACTTTTCACTCGAGATCTGTCAAAAAACTATGATGTTTTGACAGATGTCGAGTGAAAAGTCGAGCGTTCGACACTCAAAAATCGGCCCCCAGATCTAACACATATATATTTTCATTTTACTTTCTCATGTTTTATGTTTCTATAGATTGCCATTTTTACAGAAATTGTAGAAGTGAACGGTTGGAAATAGAGCGAACAGGAATGGTAGTCTGTACTTATGGAAACGTACGCACCTACCTTAACCTTGTTCACTTCGGAACAATTCACTACCCAGGCAAGCAGCAGTTTGGGTAGCGGAATAAATTAACACGAACGCTGGAGACATGGAAGCTTTCATTTCGATAAGTAATAAAATAAATAAATATTTTGTGGACAATCTTACACAAATCAACCTAGTCCCAAACTAAGCAAAGCTTGTACTATAGGTACTAAGCGACGATATACATACAAGGTAAGATAAGTATACAGGGTGTCTCCTGTAACAGGAGCAATAAATTAAAAGGACGCTTCCTTAGAGCATCTGCAGTAACCCCTTGTGTCCAAAATTTTTATTTATTATTTCAATTTGGAGAAAATTTCATCTAAAGTTAGGACCCTCAAGTAATGGATCTTGACACCGCGAGATCATAGCACATCCGTTACTTCGGATTCAGAGGTAAGGTCAAGATATGAGTCGTCATAGTATTAGCATTTTTAGTTTAAAAGGATATTTTATGGCCTTTTTAGGAAAAAATGTTTTTATCCTGTTTTTTTTTTAAATCTTTATTAATATCACTACGAAAAAGTAATAAAATACAGGACAACTACCAGAGCCAAAAAAAAAATATCTACCATTTAATTTATTGCTACTGTTACAGGAAACACCCTGTATAATAATATAGGTAGGTAAATACTACTTATTGGCTTAAAAGGCCTCTTCTACAACTCCCTCGGTCTACAACGAACTTGCTAGACTTTTGAGATTTGTACATTACATACACAGGATCAAAGTCAAATTAAATTAACCTTGAAATTCTAAAGCGCCATTTTAAGGCTAACATTCATATTCAGTATTCCAATTTCCGTCAGAAGCGGGCATGGCCAATTATTCGGATTGTCAGTCGTCCCTCAAGACTCCTTTCAAACTTCTGGGAACCCGTGACTACTTTAATATACTTAGAGGTACAGGCGAATTCACATTTCGTCTTTTCAAGTACAAATGCTCCATCTCTTTTCATTCTATAGTCCAAAAAGAGACAATGGAAGGTTTGTTACGCGATGAAAAAGTCGCCGAACTTGTTTTTGTTGAAGGTTGCAATAACTGGGATGGGAGTTGCTGATACCGATGGCCGTTAGCATCAAATAAAATAAAAGATCGGAGCACAGTCGGAGTACTGGGGGCCGATTTTTGAGTGTCGAACGCTCGACTTTTCACTCGAGATCTGTCAAAAAACTATGATGTTTCGTTCGACACTCAAAAATCGGCCCCCTGTATGTAGTTTGATAATGTTTTATACCTAATTGACGAGCACAATTTCAATTCGTTATTTTTTACTGTTATTTAGTTTTATTGAATAAACATAAATTTCAGTTCCTAAAAATAGATTATTGTAATGTTAAGTGAAATTGTATTCCCAATGGATTAAAATTGAAAGTGTCAATCACTGGTATATACGATTACCTTCGATAATCCGAAAGTTGTAATTGTTCTATTTAGAGATCTATCTAGTCTACTCTTTGGATAAAATAAATGTAAAGTTAAAAAGTAGAGAAACAATGCAAGCGAGTCATACACAGAACTAAAAAGCGGTCAAGTGCATGTCGGGTCACGCACATTATAGGGTTTCGTAGTTGTCCACATTGTTGTGTTGTTACATTAGGCGGACGTAGAAATCGGAAAACGGACAAAACTAACAACTTTATCTAAGCAATGAATGGTAGGTAATTGTAGTAAGTTTGATTTTCCAAGTACATTTCTTAAGTTTACCTAGGTACTTAATTGCTATAGTTATCTTTTTAAATTCATAGTCTCTATAAATCCAGGTATTTTATACGATACCTAGCAGTGGCGGCGCGTCAAAAATATTCTTAGGGAAGCCGTAAATAATTTGCTTTTCTTATTCTTCAGTAAAAGACCTGATGGACTGGCTGAAAATTAGGCAAGCCGGTGGGAATCGAGTTGTATGGACGCTCCGCCACTGATACCTAGGCAATGTACAAGAATGCCTGATGGGACGTCAAGGCAATGTCTGGAAAAGATTCTAATAAAAAAATTGACTTTCTTACGAGAACATTAGGTACTGAGGATAATGGATTCGTCGGTGCGTGAGCTCGTTTCGCATTCAACCGGATTTTTATCACTAAGTACTTATGCACTACTTCCGCCAGTGAAACCGTATCTAAAGCTTACGCAAAGCGTGGAAAACGAACGAAATACTTCTTAAGGTCGTTGCTCTATTGATCCGAGGGTTTCAAGGTTCATTTATATCTGAATCGTGATTCAAAACATCTGCGACAGAAATCTTTGGAGTGGATAAGTGACAGTCAAGATAAAGCTAAGATCTTCCCGCGAAAGAAATAAGGTATCATTTTTGTTGCATATAATTATTACATGAGATTTGACGCAGACCGTTATTTTAGTCAGAACGTTGTTTTTAGGGTTCCGTACCCAAAATGCGTCCTTATTTTTCCTGTTAAAACCAACTTAATTTGGCGGTTGGTTCGGAACCCTAAATGTGCGTATTCCGACACGCAATTTAGTAGGTTTTTTTTTAAATATTACAATATTTACTCAATTTAGTCAAATTCTGAATTCACTAGATAGAAAAATTCTAATTTTGGGCTCCACCTACTGCGCTATTGCTATTCCTATTTCCTGGAGTCGTCAGCTTCTAGTGATTCGCAACCTCAATTCTATTTGGTATTAATTTCAAACCAGGGGGCCGATTTTTGAGTGTCAAACGCTCAAATTTTCACTCGACATCTGTCAATTCATCATAGTTTTTTGACAGATCTCGAGTGAAAAGTCGAGTCTGTCTGTCTATCTAGTATTTACAACCAAAAAAACTACAGGTTGCACTCCAGGGGCCCGATTTTTGAGTGTCGAACGCTCGACTTTTCACTCGAGATCTGTCAAAAAACTATGAAGTTTTGACAGATGTCGAATGAAAATTCGAGCGGTCGACACTCAAAAATCGGTCCCCTGGAGTGCCGCCAGAAGTGAAAACTCAATGACATGATAAAGAAAGTAAATAACAAAGATATTCATATTCACATTCGCATTCGCATTCACATTCATATTCATATTCATACTCATATTCGAATAATCCATCTACACACACATATATATATATATATATATATATACATTAAATGAAAGTAAATGAAATTAAAGAGAAAAATAAACGCATTTGTATTTGTAAAATGGGTCACGTAGTACGGTGATACGGTACCTTCCCTCTGTTGAACTTTTTTGCTGGATGTAGGCCTATACAAAGTATACAAACCCCCGACAAAGAAGTATTCACATCAAACCCCTAGCGAGGTGTACAGCTAGCTCACAGGGCCACGAGTGTTAGTAAGTATACTTGGAATTCTTTTTCTAGAACATTCATTTCTTTTTCATACACACATGATATGGTTGACCGACCATATCGTTAATATTGATATCTACATATTGGATATTCATCCTTGAACATTAACTCTAACCGTGACTTTAACTTCAACAATACGATAACATTTCATAAAAAAACATGGAAATAATGTATGATGTGAATGATTTGTTTTTATTTGATGATTTAATATATTTGGTTGTAGATACGTTTTACATTGTGAATGATTTGGTTTATTAAAAATGAATTTAGTACTGACCTAAAGTAGAAGCCTATTCATCAAAAGTAGCGACACAGAAGGCGTCAAAAGTCTTTATTACAAAGGAATAAGAACTTTTGACATCTTCATATGCCAAGCTACTTTTGATGCTGACTGTACTAACTTTATTTTTTATTTATTTTTTATTTGTTTCACCAACAACTGTTTACACAAGTATCAGTTAATACAACACAAGATGTTAAAGTACAATTGCTAAGCGTAACAGTTACTTACAGGTAAACACCACATGCATCATATAAAATAAAATTACATTTACTTATACCGTTAGTAATTAATGTTATGATACCTACATAAGTGGGTAGTTCCTGCGATATGTACAATACATAGAGCCGGCGTCGCACTAACGGGTTATTTTTTAACTTTTTGGCACGGAACCTTAAAAATCAACTACGTGAAAATCGTTACGTTACGAATCTTGGATATATAACACTTACTAAATCCATATAACACTTATACAGGGTGACACGCAACTCATGACCAAAAATCACTTCTTTCAGCTACAATAGGAAAATTGAGAGCTTCAATTACCATTAATTACCATTTTTGTCTTAATTATGTTATTAGTTTTAATAAGTTACCTTTTACCAGTAAACTTTGATTAGATTACCATTATCATTCAATAATAATAGAACATTATTGCCGTGGCCGGGAGGAGGCAATTGCAGGCCGAGTATTTGTTTAAACGGACGAACTTGCGAGTCCGTTTAATTATAATACGAAGCCTGCAATTGTCATTCCGGCCGAGGCCAATATTGATATAGTGCTTTTCTCAAAAATGGGGAATAAAGAGTATCAACACGAAATGTTAATTAATTTTTATTACACATAACCTAAAAACTTAATGGCTTCGCGCCGTTTATTTTTATAATCAAAATCGCAAGTGTATTTTTCTCCCGATTTTCGCATTAGAATTGGCTGTAGAATACGACTTGTACCCTGTCTTTGTAGTGCAACCTTTCGTGAAGCGAGCCTGCAATGTTTTTTATTTCTTAATTTTTATCTGGCCTTAATCAATACACTATGTTTTACCTTGAAATATGTAGTGAGTAACGTTAAATTTGCGGGCCATTTTTGAGAAAATACTTTTTCTTTGTTCTACAATGAAACGCCAAATAATTTTCTGATAAGAATCTCAATTTTTGAAATAAACGATGAAGGCTATCAATAACGGATCGATAAGGTTGACATTGCGGATTCCGTTATACGGCTGAAGTACCTATATTTTCTGCTCTTGAAGTTAAAGCTATAGATCATTTGATCTAACGTCTAACGTGTGTCACCTTGATGTTTGATTAGATTAATATTTTTATAGAACTTTATCACTGTCTCGGTACATAATTCCGGTTAGTTCTTTCAGATAGACATACAGAATTAGCTTGACAATGAAAACTTATAAAATGTCTATCTAACTTATTTTTTATCACGCGGGTTCTCAAATATACATACAGTTTAAAGCAACAATGAAAAAGTCAATACACATAAATCATCATACAAAACGATGTTAATGTAAATTACACAATGTTCGACGCGGTATAAGAACTTATTAACATGACAAAAAACTTCCAGTGCCCATTATTGGATCAGTGTCAAGCACTGGGACTAGGTATACATATCTATTGTCACGAAATCATTAGAATTGGTATTGGCCCCGTTTTTCGCACCCGCGTGTAGGGTTGCCATACGTCAGGATACGTCCGGATTGCGGCCGGACTTCGTAAGTGTCAGGATTTTTAGGAATGACCCTATTTAAAAAAAAAATCTACGATACATTTATTTTAACGTTTACACAGTTTTAATAAATGTACAGTTTTAATCAACAAAAATAGTAATACTTCTTCGAAAACAATATAAAATAGGATAATTTACAGCCAAAGTGAATCAATTCGCGAGTCCCCGCAAGCCAAATTTATCTCAGCGCACTCAGAACATTTTGAATTTTTTTTAAGTAAAGAAAAAAACATTTCTAAAACGGCAAGAAAAGTATAAATAGGTTTGTGAACTATGATATTGAATTGTGGAGGTCACTCATAGATGGTTATGAAAAAAATCCCGCACTTTTTGATGAAAGGAAGCCACTTTGCACAGTGATAGTAGAAACCATAGTAGAAGAATAGGTAATTAATTAAGAATGATATAATTATATGATAATGTAATAACATGTTATACATTGACGACTGAGATAATGTTTGACTATACTTAGGTTATCGACTGTAACATGCATGTAGTATAAGTATTTTTGTAAAAAATTTAGACTTGACATTTTAATAATTTGCACACCTGCATGCAGGTTGAATATGCATGAACGAATTCAGCTTTAAGATCCTTACTCTGTTACCATATTCTGGCAAATAAAGAAATTTTGAATTTTGAATTTAAAAAACCAAATTAAATTATTTTTTTCGAGGCAACCGAAGTTTCGCACCTTGTTAGAAGAAATGTCAGGACTTTTAGGGGGATGTCCGGATTTTTATCAGGACATTTCAATTTTCCATATGGCAACCCTACCCGCGTGTACAGTCAGCATCAAAAGTAGCGACACATATGAAGGCGTCAAAAGTCTTTATTACAAAGGAATAAGAACTTTTGACTTCTTCATATGTCAAGCTACTTTTGATGCTGACTATACGTAATAAAGATTAGCTTACGTAGTTCATCTAGCAGAGCAATACGAAAACCCAAGCATAAATCAGGATAAATTATGTTCCGGTATACTTCAACAAGCAAGCAAACAAGTAAGTTTAAGGTAAGTTAAGATTGTTTTTCTTGTACGTATTTGATTACTACTACTACTTCAGTATCGACAACATTTACAATTGTGAACAGTATACATATAATCAATATGTAAACTTGCATACCAATTTGAATGTTAAAAATGTCTCATGTACCTACCTATCAGTCATAGTTACAGTACGCTCTGTAAATTCAATAATACCACACATACGTTTTATCAAAAAATACTTCCAAACCCTAATTTCCAAGTGCTTAAGTTAAAGCAATACGGTTGAAAATCGTTTGACTGTGAACGGAGAGCCGTGTGGTTATCAGACGATAGGATTAGTAATCGCTATGCTGCCTAACGGATAGCGATAACGGCGTTGCTCGTGTAACGGCCGTTAGCTTCTAGTCGGTTTATATAATAGCGTGTCCGCTTATCAGCTATGTATTGATAAATCCGATAAATGCATTTAACGCGACGATAAGCTGTTCAGCGTTAGTTCGACGTTATTTATTGTTATGTACCTACTAGTTTATACAGTATTATCTTCATCTCATATTTTTCATACAATATTGCGCATTTTCGGTAGTAGATCCACCTAATATACCTAGGAATATTATAAATGCTAAAGTTTAGATTTTTGTTACTCAATCGCGCAAAAACGGCTGAACGGCTTATGGTCGAATTTGGTGGATTAACATATATACCTAGTAGGGGTACTTTGAATACCGAAAATCATCCCTCGAAGAAAGTTTACGCCGACAAAGTCTAGTAATAAATAATTTCCAGTGACAGCAACTGACAGAGCAAAATAGACACCCATCCCGTTCAAACCTTTTTCACCTTTCTTTTACTGAAAATTACTTATACTATCATTGCTTGAGCCAATCCCTGTTGGGCCGTACACAAACCTTTCCACCAAATTACAACAACAACAACAACAACAAATACTCTTTATTGCACACCTCACATAAACACACATACAAAAGAAAAACAAAGAAACAGGGATACAGAGGTAGAACAAAAGGCGGTCTTATCGCTAAAGAGCGATCTCTTCCAGACAACCTTTGGGTAGTGGAGTAAAGAAGTATAAAACAGAGTAGTAGGTGGTGCATAAATTATTAAAATGAAAAATAATAATAATAATAATAATAAGATTATGAAAAACAACTCATCAAAATAAATACACATACTTAAATATTATATAAATAGACATACATAAACTATACATATATATAATTATATACAACTGCCATAGCCTAGTAAGAGTAATTTTGAGTTAAGGAAGGGACAAATAATATTCTTTAAGATGGGATTTAAAAATACCTATGGATTTAGCACGTCTTAATTCAACAGGAAGGGAGTTCCAGAGTCGAACAGCCCGGAATGTAAAAGAACAATTATAAAATTACCTACATATACCTACTTACCTACTTACCTACTTACCTACTGATTATTAAATTACCTACATATTGACCTATAGTCTATTCGAAATGATAAGAAGCGTAGGATATGAGGATGAGGGCGCCATTATATCATCAATCATGTTACAAAAACTGTGGCTAGGAGAATTATTCTCATCGAAACAGGTTATATATCCTTGTCAATATCGTTTATATGTGTATAGTGTAGTATAGGTACTTGTCCTTCAGTAAGTATATGTGCGTATGTATGTTTTAAAATTGTCTTTTTTTTGTATTTGTTGTACAGGGGGCCGATTTTTGAGTTTCGAACGCTCGAATTTTCACTCGACATCTGTCAAAACGCCATAATATTTTGACAGATCTCGAGTAAAAAGTCGAGCGTTCGACACTCAAAAATCGGCTCCCTGGTTGATGTATTTGTCTACCTATGTTCATGTCTTCTATCATTTGCTCAAAGGTTAACTGGAAGAGATCCCTTAAAGGGATAAGTTCGCCTTTGTACATACTATTTCCTTTTGTATTTTTTCATGTGTTTTATTGTGTACAATAAAGAGTTTTACTACTACTACTATA
Source organism: Cenopis cana (assembly GCA_951800055.1). Taxonomy (NCBI): domain Eukaryota; kingdom Metazoa; phylum Arthropoda; class Insecta; order Lepidoptera; family Tortricidae; genus Cenopis; species Cenopis cana. The sequence continues at coordinate 11,917,531 of OX637490.1, read as the reverse complement.
TCCTACGTTTCTTCTTATTCCGAATAGACTCTACTTATCACCCTAATACTAGTTATCAAAAAATTATAATTACCCTTTTGTGTTTCCCGCGCTGTAGGTTTTATTTGTTATATTGGCATCAAGATTATATTAAGTATTTTATTTGATAGGTACGGCTGCCTCTTTGTCTGGCACGGCACGGGAATGAGACATGCGAGTCCCAGTAGACTTACTAAGTGATTTCTATAAAGGATTTCTATATATTTGTATTTGAAACACGTTTTCCTGTCGAGACAGATGACTAAAAGCAAGAATGAAATCACACCACCCACGATCCGAAACTTGTTTCCCACGAGTTCACGATAATTATGTGTTTTTTTGTTGATATTTTATGTTCACATCACGGATTTGAAAAATGCGTATTAAAGAAGCTCACAAATTCAAAATTGTAATTCTAGAGAAAAGTGTGATAATGTCTGTCTGTTTACATGATATACACACGTAAAGATGAATAGACTTTACTTCCGTTGCTTAAAGGGATATACAGTCAGCCAAGTCCCCTTATATAAAAAAAACTTGTAGATAGTGGGAGTGGCGCACGCAATGGTCTGCTAAAAATATGTTAATTGCCTACCTCAAAAAAATATCTGACGCTTTAGTATCTCTATTATTATTGAAATTAAGAATGCAGTATGACGATTTTTAAAGCGCGTTGTGCGAACCTGTGAGTTGACGGCGAAAAAAACACAACAAAACAATGTTTTTGTTTACTTGACTTGTATTCGCGTCACCGGTAGACATGGGCTTATATCACGATCGGGTTTTCCCTAAAAAATATAATAAGGGACATTAATAAAAACAAATCGTGATTATTTATTCGTAAATACACACCAATACCACAAAGTGGAATTACGTATAAAATACATCGCAACAAGATCTGGGGGCCGATTTTTGAGTGTCCAACGCTCGACTTTTCACTCGACATCTGTCAAAACATCATAGTTTTTAACAGATCTTGAGTGAAAAATCGTGCGTTCGACACTCAAAAATCGACCCCCTGAACATATGTCAAAAAATCATAAATCAACTTTTATTTACATTAAACCATCTTAAATACAATAATAAACATTATGACTAATTAAAACCAACTAAAAACTAAAACATTAAAAATTACTATCTAAATTAGGCCCCCTTGGTATTGTGCCCATTACGCAGGCAGCATTCCCGCACTGAATTGCGATGGCAATTCTTTGCGCGAGAAAGCTGCCCGCGCGTGGGTCTTCTGTCGTCATAGTTTTTGACAGATCTTGTGTGAAAAATCGAGCGTTCGACACTCCCTCCCCCCACCCTGGCACCCTGGAGGCCGATTTTTGAGTGTTGAACGCTCGACTTTTCACTCGACATCTGTCAAAACATCATAAACATAAAATCTCGATGAGGTATTGATGGTTAACCAGACAAAGAATGAATGACTTTGCCAATGGCTACCTAGAACCAAATTTTCAAACTTACCTTCCATATAATAGTACATTTACTTACCAAGGGCGATAAAACAAAGAATGTCTCAGATCGCAGGTATTTTACGCCCGAGCCGAAGGCAAGGGCGATAAATATGCGATCTGAGGCTTTCTTTATTATCGCCCGTGGTAAGTACAAAATTTTATGTCACCCCCTGGCCAGGAAGTGGGTTTTTTCGCGCGCGGAGCGTGCGATAATGGCCACTTTATGGCCAGGTGTGACATAAAAATATATAAACGTTGGATTAGCGGTTGGAGAGCTATGGTGTCATATTGAGATACACCGGGACCGATTTTTGAGTTTCGAACGGTCGACTTTTCACTCGAGATCTGACAAAAAACGATGACATGGTATTTTTGACATTCGAGCGATAGAAAATTCGTAGTCGAGTGGTACTGACCACTCGTATTCAATTCTATCAGTAGAATTTAGTACCCACTAAGTAATTCATCCCGAATATATTTACTTTCTACTTGAATTTAATATTACGCTAATAATATAAATTTTCTCAAACATGCTCGGACATGTATGTGTGTGTTAATGGCACGAAATGAAGAAATTAAGTTTCTTGCTAATGGCGCCCTACCTACACTACCTATGAAAACCCTAAGAAAAAAGATTATTGGCCGCTACTCTAACTTTTTAAATTTGCTTACATTATTAAACTGACAAAGGAAAAATTACATACTGCCAATGCCAACCACCACTAGACTCTTTAACCATACTTGCACATTTAAAAACTACCATGTCTGTCTAGTAGGTATATTTATGTGCGGCTATACCTACATGGCTTGTTCAAATGGCATGTTTAAAAAAAAGCGGCCAATCTTTTTTTTTTGCGAAATATCGTCATTATACTCGATTTCGACTAATTGAGGGATAAGGATTTCAAATTTTATATTTATTTTGAATTATAAGTAAAAAAAAGTTTTTTGCGTAAAATCGTCATTGTAATTCAAAATTAGTATAAAATTTGAAAACGTTATCCCTGAATTAGTCGAAATGACGGTTTGCCAAAAAAAAAAAAAAAAAAAAAAAAAAAAAAAAAAAAAAAAAAAAAAAAAAAAAAAAAAAAAAAAAAAAAAAAAAAAAAAAAAAAAAAAAAACAATTATTGCTGTCCTTTTTTGTAACTAACAATATGCAAAATATCGATTTCGAGTGGTGACTCTCAAAAATAGCTCTTATTAGGTTCACGCGACAATAATCGAGACAATTGGGAATGGATGAAAATCTCAGAAGTGCTTGATTTTTTTTCTGGTGATAGGAATAACCTCTCTTAGCACCAGAAAAAAGTTTCAGATTTTTTGGCTGCGCCACTGATTTTTGAAAAATAAAAATATTTTCCTCTCTCGCATTCTGGGCCTCGTTCGGCAGTATTACACTATCCTCGGTCCATCATATATTATAAAAAACATCTGTGGCAAACTGACAATGACAATGACATTGACAGATCTCTTCATCACAAACATAACCTTGTTTGCTTTCGCCGTTATTTCTGTGCTCTATACGATTCATACTTTTCACGAACAGTTTCTGCCCCTGGACTTTGATTATTGCCTGCCTGAACGACGAATTTTGCTTTTCGACCCTGGACTTGAGTTTGATAGCTTGTACGTAGACCACTGCAACTCTACTGGATTTTGAAATTTGCCAACATGAACACCGCTGCTTTTGTAAAAGCAGACTCCTCAAACTTGCCGGCAGTAGATATTTACATGCTAATGGAGTTTATGAAGAACAGCGACAAACATAATGTCGCTGAAATACGAGGTGCCAAAGCGTTATCGTAAGTGTAAACTTTAGCATTTTTCGTTAGTCTCTCGCGGAAGTCTCATATCGAAATTCACTGTGTAAAATGATGGACTGGTGGAAAAATGGGTCAGCAGTGGTTTGAACTATGTAGGTATGTCGGATACTGATGGTAAGATATTTTTAAAGAAAATCGATATGAAATTCATAAACAGATCATCTTTCTTGTAGCCTTTTTCCGGTTGGGCTCTGAGAAGCCCAGGGTCCGCTCCAAAACGGATTTGCCGTAGGAACTAGTTTTACGTAAGCAGCTACCATTTGACCTCCCAACCCAGAGGCAGAAAACTAGACCTTGTCGGGATTAAAGTCCATATCATTCATCATTTAATATTTATCTATAATTTAATAACTCTTAGGTACATCTTTCTGCTATACTGATAATGAAAGTTCTTGAACATATTATTTTTGTTAATTTAAGGTCTTCACGTGATTCATATGTAGAAAGTGCCATCGGATACATGGAAATTAATAGAACGGGTGGCATATGCACTGTGCGTGCTAAGGTGGTACCAGAACATAGATTGTCAAACAAATATTATGTTGTGATGGTCCATATAGATGAGGCAGGAGAAGCTATCACAGATACATCATGTGATGGCTGTGCGGCTGCAGCTGGTAAGTTTTCTTGCAAATATCTGAATAAATCTATTAACACATACATGTTGCAATAGGTCATGTAAATGTTTCTTTGTAATGACATATTATTTAGTACCTACTCATTGTCCAGCTATGCAAACTGATCCCCAATACCCAACACTGGCAGGGCAGGTCACCAGGTGTATGACACAAATATGAGAAACATGACATCATTTTGTTTTACCTAAGACAACTCGACCGCCACAGTAGACTCTGTAAGTTGTGCCTCACACGCCAAAGTCTTCATAGCAAAAGACTGAAAATGAACCTTATTTGACAGCATGTAGCTTGCATTAACTAACATCAACTTTATCGACTCAATATGAAATCATTGGCGTGCGTGTGGCACCTAATGTCCTGACTTTATATCAAGTCAATGGTGGTGAAAAGGTTAAATCACTTTCAATAAATTGTAAACTGGTTGTTGCATTGGTGGCATGTACATGTTGTATTGTAGCAATAAAAGTCATAATCGTGGTAAAACAATTAATAACACAGAGTGGTTAGTTTTTTGTTTCTTATTCTTTTTATGTTTTTCAGGAGGGTGCAAACATACTGTTGTGGTATTGCGGTGGCTACAAAAACGAAGCGATGAACCTGCACCAACCAGTGTTCAGTGCTACTGGACCAAACCCAACTTAAAGCGGGCTCGAGATGAACCACTATTGTGTGAAGATCTGAACAAAGGGAAGGTTGTCAAAAGAGGACCACGAGATACTGCTGTATTAGAAGAATTAAGACGAGAAGCAAAAAAACATGCTTGTGGAAAAAGTCTTCTTATGTTACACGATCCCACAAACAACGAAGACAAACTGACAAATTATTGTGTATTTGACCTAATGGTTGATTTTATTGTGAAAGAAAGTGACCACAGTTATGATAATTTTAGGGTGTTTAGTGACAAACTTGTAAAACATAAAACAGATGTAATAAATAAAGAAACCGTGAGTCAAGTTAATTCTAAACTGTGGCATTACATAAGGCAAGCCCGAATAACTGGCTCTAGAATATATGAAATTGCCCATTGTAAGACGCCTCAAGGTAGCCTTGTTGAAGAATTATTAGGTGGTCAAAAAGTAATTGAGACCAAAGCGATGAAAAGGGGGAAACTTCTTGAAAAACAAGTGTTAAAGAAACTTAAGAAAGATTTAAATATAGAAGTAGAAGATTCGGGGTTCATTCTTATGAATGGAATTTTTGGAGCTTCACCCGATGGTATTGGTGATGACTTTGTAGTTGAAATAAAATGTCCTACATCTGAAAAAACCAAAAGAAATTACATAAAGGATGGGAAAATTTGCAGCAAATATATGGGCCAAGTCCAGTTGGAGATGCTGGCAATTAAGAAAAAAAAATGCATATTTTGTGTAGCAGACCCTAAATTTGAAAACAATGGCAATATCGAAAATATTTCTATAGATTTTAATGAGGAGTATGTGGAAAATTTAATGAGCTCTGCCGAAGAGTTTTGGAAAGTTAATGTATTTCCAATAATTTTAAACAGCGCTATGATATGAGCTATTGTTTTAACTATGGTTAAATGGTTATTTTCTTTTAAGGCCTCCACACACCGGAGCGCTGGGCGTCGGCAGCGCGGGTTGCGCGCTTGACACGCGCGGGCGTTGCGCGGTCTGACACACACTGCACCGCCCGCGGCCCCGCGGCATGCGCGCCGCGCTACCGCGATGCTTATATTTCTAAGTTTAGCGGCACCGCGAAACTTATGACCAGGGATCGGATATTCGGATGCATACTTTTGCAGTTTTTGGCAACTTCATTTATTAAAAACGATTATTTATACGTCGATTTTAATAAATTAAATAAAAACTGCGCTCCGCTCCCAGCCCGCGCCGCTCCGCGCACGCCCCGCCACCGCGCTGTTGTGATCGGGCGCGCGGCGAGCGCGGCGCCCGCCGTCGGTGTGCGTCACCGTATACGCGCTGCGCCCGTTCCGCCGCCGCCCCGCGCTTCGGTGTGTGGAAGGCTTTAGGATATATACAATCTTTGTTAATGCCATATGTACTATAATATGTATAATTTATGTAAAATAAAACACAAAGCTTGTCAATAATCTTTTATTATTGGATCCTGAAGATTAATCAAACCGCATGCAATAGTAACTAATTCATTTAAATATTTTGTATGTTTGTTATTGACTACAGCATGGGGTTTTAACATATGAAACTCCCTTATTTTCCTTATCACCCTTTCTACGTGTACTCTCAAACTAGCTATTACTTTGGTTTTTATTACCTCTTCTTTAGTCAACGTTTTGTTTGAGAATACACTCGGGGGTCGCAAGAGTTTAATATTTTTTGTGCTTAAAGCAGCTTCTATTTCTTTAAACCCTCGATCTGCCATTATAACTGCATTAACGGGAAGAATATCGATAAACCCGCACTTCTCAGTTATTGCTTTATCTGACGTTCTTCCTCCATAACCTTGCGATACATACGCTATATAGCCAGCTGGTGTGCAAGCAATCAAATATTTCATCGTATTGCACGACTTATATGATGACCATGATTGTGCTTGTGCATTTGGATCCGATGGTTTTTCTATTTGTATTTCGAAACAGTCTATTATACATTGCACATTGGAGTACCTAATTTTAAAAGCCAAAGGTAAATTTTTTTTTATCATTAAAAGAGGTGGTAAGTAAATACAGTTTTGCATGTATGTTGACAATGCTACCACATTCTTTTCAAAGACTAATCTAATGGTAGACCTCGCCATTTCAAATTCATCACTCATCCTCGCGAAGGAATCATTATTTTTTAATTTAAACAAAGTCACAATGATGTATAGCGCAACACTGGACGACTTCTGCGCTACAAATTCTATTATCCACCAGTAGTTTTTCGGTAAACCTAAATACATTTTAGGTTTATTGTATATCTTTTCTAATAATTGTTGTCTCCCACATTTGTCATCCTCATTTTTTGCACTAGATGATCCGGAGTCAACGTTGGATGACCCAAATAATGACGGTGATTGGTGGGGCGACTCTTCACAATCCAGTAAATTTGAAACCTGTGAAGGCATAACTTTATTTATCTTCCGAGCACGAAAGTTTGTGCTTTTGTCCTTTGTCTGAGGTTTTGCCATAGTTGATTTATTAGGCATGGCTATACCTCTGCATTGTACACCAGCATTAACCTGAAACAATTACTTTATAATAAAATATATGTACATTTTCTACTTCAATATTTACTGAAAGCATTGAATGATATAATGAAATAAGCAAGATGCGGCCCTGCCCTCAGATTTGGTTGAAACCGCTCACCCAATCTCACTGGAGGGCAAACTTTTAGAGTATTCCAGTGTTTAACCCGCCCGCATGGTCGTTTTGGAGGTTTCCCCTAAATTTTCCCTAAGCCACTCTCCAACTGCGCACTCCTAACGCTTTAATGGGCCCAGCCTATAAAGCCACAGTCGGGTCCAAAAAAATCTATTTATCTATATAATATAAGTATGTAAATCGTTGCTTAGTACCCATAGTTTGGGATTTGTATTTGCTTTATAAGATAAAACACTTACGGTGTAAATGGTTTTCACAACAGCACTTGAAGTAGATGCCTGTGTGAGAACTCCTACATTCTCTTCCCTTGTGGTCAAATAATTCTTGAGTGTGGCATTTAACTTGAGCTTTGGTTTGGCACCAGCAATCCATTTGTTATAATTTTCCAAATCTTCTTCAAACTGTAAGTAATCATCATAAATATCATAATCATTTATGTAAACCTTATTACCTATATGTATACATAACACAAACATTGGTCATTACATTTACATTAAATTTCTGAACTGGTTTCTGGATGAGCCAGTATCTGAGGCTCGGGCATTGATGATAACTAGTGCATGAATGAAAGGTATTTAAATAGAGTAACACTATTTTAATACTAGTTAACTGGTTTAAACTGTCATCATCATCCTCCTAGCGTAATCCCAAGATTTGGTGTAGGCACTGGTTATTACGAAAGCGCCTGCCATCTGACTGTTAGAAGTTCTCAAGCCGCCCGAAGGTCACCCATTTTGTTTTTGCCTCCAACTTGGCTTAACGACTGCTGCCATAGACAGCAGCCAGAATCAAGGGTTTAACATAACCATTCAAAACAGTCACCCTTCCAAGTCCAGACCGGTGCCCACGTTGCTTAACTGTAGATACCGCACGCGGTACGCAGGCACCGCTGGACCACGAGCGCTCCTAGTTTAAAGTGTAACAGTATTAAGATATTTTACTTACATCAAATTTAATCATCTTTCAATCTACATTTATCTCTTTGTTTACTAGTGAGATAGTGAAAATATATTTATTTATTTAATGCAGAACAATATGCAGAAAACTTACGTTTAAATGGTCTTCACAGCAGAAAATTCGCCGTTTTGGACAGCTCCTTCCAGCTAATTGACACCAGTTTTCTTTCAACTCTTCTCTGACAGCAAAAAACCTTAATCCAGGTTTCTTTTTATCACTCTTAGAGCACGTTGGTACAAAGCATGTCTTTGGATCTCTGTACAGTTGGTATTTGCGGTCGTGAGCATCCATTGTGAAGACCTCGTAACAAAATCAACACGCCGGCAAAAATAGTCCAGTTTGGGTTGCAAGGGTCGTCGTTTAAGGTATCGAAATCAAGTCCAGGGTCAAAAAGCAAAATTCGTCGTTCAGGCAGGCAATAATCAAAGTCCAAGGGCAAAAACAGTTCGAGAAATTATGAATCGTATAGAGCACAGAAATAACAGCGAAAGCAAACAAGGTTATGTTTGTGATGAAGAGATCTGTCAATGTCATTGTCATTGTCAGTTTGCCACAGATGTTTTTTATAATATATGATGGACCGAGGATAGTGTAATACTGCCGAACGAGGCCCAGAATGCGAGAGAGGAAAATATTTTCATTTTTCAAAAATCACTGGCGCAGCCAAAAAATCTGGAACTTTTTTCTGGTACTAAGGGAGGTTATTCCTATCACCAGAAAAAAAATCAAGCACTTCTGAGATTTTCATCCATTCCCAATTTGCCGCATGTGACTATTTTCTACCACTCGCTTTTGAATTCGAGCGTTCGAAACTCAAAAATCGGCCCCCTGGTGGCCGATTTTTGAGTGTCGAACGCTCGACTTTTCACTTGTGATCTGTCCAAAAACTATGATGATTTGACAGATGTCGAATGAAAATTGGAGCGTTCGACACTCAAAAATCGGCCCCCAGCACACAGATAAACACATGAAAGTTGTAACCCCGCTTTCAAAACTTATTTCGTTGATTCTGTCTGCGAGATTTTTATAAAAATACCCTTTACTTTTGGAATAAGAGGCAGTGAGGCCGGTGAGATTTCTCTGCTGGTGATTGTAATATACAGACCAGATCCCGTGCTGCTACGCGAAAATGGTCTAAGAAGACCTTCCCTTAATTTCGAATTAAAGAAGATTAGGCTTTAGGCTTTTACAGTTTTTTAAAAATACACAGGGTGCAAGAAAACGGTTATTTTTATATAAAAAAATTATTTGATGCCAATCGATCCCATTGCTATCCAAGGATCAAAAGCTTGTATGGGACCAAAAAAAATTTCCGGCTAGAAAAGCCACAAATCGAGGAAAACTTTTCCTATAGCATTCGAAAAAGGCTTTATCGCCTCAATTATTTATTGAATACCTGTCTCGATAAAGCCTTAATATCCGTATAACGACTTAACGACGTAGATAAATGTAGGTATTTCGTTATTAATTTTATAATTTATTTCAGGGCTCTATTCCAGAACGCACTATAAACGCATTGAAATTAGATTAGATTCGTATTAGTTGTTGCGCTTTCGCTTTCTCTTGGTGCTTTGCCACATGGGTGCAATAGAGAACACCGACAAGTACGATACCAATCTAATATCAATACGCAGTAGGTAACTAGTTGCGAATTGAGCTTCAGTATTGTAAATAACATTATTATCACAAACGCTAATGTTTCTATCGATTACAATTTGTTGCCTATATGAGCAAAAATGGCTGGGTAAAAACTTTAGCCAAGTTTCTTTTTACATAGAACCTAAAAATATGAAATACTGCGGGGCTGGCCCGACAGGCGGCGTGAGACGAGCCGTGAAAATTTACCCTCCTCTTTCTAATTAGCATAGTGCGAGTGAGACAGGAGTCGCAACAAATGGTGCTAACCCACTCAGGTCTGCTGAAGATATTATATGATGAAGATATAACCTATCTATTGCATGCACTTATTTATTTATTTATCGTATGGCATCTATTTCGAACCGTGAGATCTTCGAGAAGACAGTACGGTTGCCAAAGTAACGTAAGATGTACACCTCTGTTGCCAAGCTTTTCGTAGCGCTACGCAATTTTGTTTACATACGGGGAAACGCATGGCATCGGCTACGCGTCTACGAGCAGGGCGCCCGCTAGACGGGTGGGTTCCTGGCAGTGAAATGTGTTATAAAATTTGTTTAGTCAGTCCCTTTACTACAAAATACTTCAAAGTGATAGATAAAAACGATTAACGACATTTTGGTTAAAATACATAAATGTTGATAAATCGAAATATAAATATGAGCCAAAGTCACAATTTTTTTTTTGATAGGGCACTATTTATGTAAAACTGGAATCATTCAATAATTTTGTAATTATCGTAAAGAACTAATACGGTCAAGTGATGTTGTATAACAAATCTGAAACTATGGTTCTAAAAGAAGTATGACTTTAGGTTTTCTTGTCGTTGGCAGGATCACTGAATGGAACGGTCCTAATTAAATCGAGGGAAGACTCTACTACACAGAAAACTGAATATGATCGACTGTAGTAGTAGGTACGAAAAAAACAGCTCATAGAAAAATTTTATTCTCAATTTCTTCCCCAGTTACATACACATTCAATTCAATTCAATTCAATTCACTTTATTTCAGACACATGGTCCATAGTCGTTAGTAACAATGGTGCAACACAAAAAAAATGGTGCAATGGTGCAATGGTGCACATTACATATACAATTTTCTTACTTATACCGCTCCGCGCGCAGGAAATTCCACTTCCTTGCCAGTGGGTGACATAAATTTTGTATTTACCACGGGCGGTCATAAAGAAAGCCACAGATCACATATTTATCGCCTTTGCCTTCGGCTCGGGTCAAATACCTACCTGCGAGGGCGATCTGAGACTTTCTTTGTTTTACCCCCCTTGGTAATTATAATGTACTATTGTGCAGTAAAAGGATGCGCCTGACCTTACTGATACTTGCGACAATGAAGCGGATTAAGGACAACATGTTTACATTACAGACTTGCCTAGTTTTCCATCAATCCGTTTTCGGCATATCAAATTACCTAACTAATACTGAAAGACCTTCGATTGATTAAATGTCGTTCACCCTAAACTCGTGCGCATACCAAGGTATCCTGAAACGAGTATGCTAGGTATTGTTATTGTAATTTGAGTTCTCCCTTAGCTTAATAACTTTATTATGTACACTGAGCTCGGGACTAACTCATAGGACACACCAGCGAGCGAATTCATTAGGTTCTAAGGAGTAAAAATGATAATCTAAATTGGAGGGCTATTTTGTTCGTCAGCATCGAAATCGTAACGTTCTTTGAATGCAAATTCATTTTTTAAATCTCTGACCTTTACTTGGTACTCGGATAAGAAATAAAATTGGCTTACCCTAAAAAGACCAATAGCCTGTATGCCCACGCACGCCATCTATTGCCGAGTAGAAAAATTAAAATAAGATTTTCCTTGAATATAATTTTACACAACTATTTTTAGAGGCGTAGGTACTTAAACCAACGAATTAAACATGTGTATGTATGTATGTATGTATGACACTTTATTGCACATAAGAAAAATACTTACAAAAAACAAAATTATAAAATAAAAGGTAGTTACAAAGGCGAACTTAAAGTGTAAAGGTGTAAATTCAAAAACTATGTAAACTATGTTGCTGGGCGCTGTTATCTCCCAAAACTAATAACCTTTGACTTTGACTAGTTCTAAGACAAATTGAGAGTAACATTCTCCACTCATCATGAAAAACAAAGACTAGTCCAATACATGACCGCGCATGGCATTTCCGAGTCCTTTATTGCGCATGCCTCGTCCATTTCCATCCGTAGCAAGTAGCTAGTATTTGACTGCGTACTGCGGTAAAACGGTCTTGTCACTAAGTTCATTGTTGTTCTGCGTATCTGTGCATTTATTTCCATATTAAATATATCAGTGATCTACTCGATAGACTGTAAGCCGCCGCCGTAAACCCTACGTAAAACAAGTAAGTCATACGTACTCCATAAAGCATTGCGCAAAATTAAACGCGTATTATGCATTTGAAACTGCAGTTTAAAATTAAAAAGTCAATTATCTATTTTTATACGTTGATTGGTCATTGTTATTAATAATCGTTGTGGGTAAAAGTAGTGTCGGTTCGTGTTAGATCGATACATGTCCCACTTGAGTTTTCGTGCTAACTCTACCTTGACCTTTCAGGCCCCATACTGCTAATTTGCATATACCCTTATAGCCAGCAGTACGTATAGTTCATATAACTACAGTAATCTTTATTGAAACCTGCGATTTTGAACAGTTAACTTTAGTCAATTTATATGTCGTAAAAATAAACACTATCTCCATGAAACTGGCATACAATAATTTAGTACTTATTCGTAATTATAATAAAAAACTCTTATTTTTTTTAAAGTGACATGTAGGTTGGTACGCGTGCGAACTCATTTGACACACCCATCACGAATTAGTTTTTTTTTCAGAATGGCTGCTGTGGAAGGCGTAGGCCAGGGCACGGAGCTCGAACAAATCCAGGCGAAATCAAGAGATGTCGCGAACAAGGTCAGACGGCTCCTGAACGCATGTGCAGCGACCTTGCGGCACTGCGCATAACAAACAACACATAAATAAGTGTCATACTCCGAAATCATTATTCGATAATCATCCTTTGAATTCCCATGAAACTGATTTTTGACAATGATTCTCTTGTATGGACGTTTCGCGAATTTCCATTACTTGCGAGCTTTCAATAGTTTCAATACTTGGACGCTTGCCAGATTGTGATAGTGGAAGGATGCTTGGGTACAATATATTTTCACGGCAAGTTGGAATGATGTTTGAATGGGATTGGATTTGTTTTTGGTACACTTTTACATTTAATTTTTGGTTTTTTTTTATGTAGATATACGCATACAGTAATAGTAGTACCTTATAGGTACCAATCGGATTCTCGATTAGTCCCAGATTCATATATCTTAGACTAAGCCGCAAGAGTATATAATTTTTAAGTCATTCGTTTCACTAGAACCAAATTTCACAAAACTTTTTAATGTTGATTATAGGATCGTTTTAAGAAAGCAATGCTCCTATAACTGCGCCCAAATCTGTGTGTGTATTATATTACAAGTACCTTATAAGTACAATAAAAAATAGGCGTGACAAACACTATAAATACTGATTTTGCTTGTTGGGCGTCGATGTCAGAATTTATATGCGACGAACGCGCTGCGCAGCAAAGTCGTTGTCAATTGGGCGACGCGAGTTGATCATCGACGTACGGTGACGGAAATTGAACCACCTTTAAGTTCTTATATCTTATATCTTTAAACGAGCAATTCTTGTATATTTATTTATTTATATATTTATTTATTTATCTTATATCTTTAAACGAGCAATTCTTGTATATTTATTTATTTATATATTTATTTATTTTGGGGATCTCGGAAACACTTCTAACGATTATGATGAAATTTGGTATGTGGGGGTTTTCGGGGACGAGCAATCAATCTAGCTAGGTCTCATGCCCGGGAAAACGCCGAGCGAAGCTCGGTTGCCCAGATATTGTTACTAGTGATAAGAGCAAACAAGGTACGTGTTTTAATTTTTCGAACTGGTACGGTACGCCGCGCAGCGCGTTGAAACAACTATTGTCATTGCGTCTGGATTCACTTTATTTCTTTGATTCTTAACAGACCTGAACACTGAAACGTCCCAGTGTTGTGTTCGACACCTTAGTGTCCAATAGATAGGTATCTATTAATCACCTCTATCCCCATGACATAAGATTGAAAGTGACTGAAAGAAGACCTTAACTATGCTGGATTGATAGGATTCTTTATTATGTTAATACTTAAAACTCTCACTGTTTCAGTCGTTGGAAACCACCCGCCGTCTGTTGGCACTCACCGAAGAGGTAACTTTACACACTTATTCAATCCTATACTTTAACTCTACATATACAAAAACATGCCCTGAAGTACGATCTACATTCCTTCCGGAATAGCGACATAAATGGAACGAAGAACAACAACATTTCATTGTTTTCATTGATCCAGAACAATGAAATGTTTTTGTTTTTGGTCTATACATGGAACTGTGGGGGAATGTAGAGTCTACATCTAACATGACATGAATACGTTACAACGATAACTTAACACTTACCCTTCTTTTAACGCTGCTTAGAGCAAGGAGGCAGGCATTAAATGCCTGGTCGCTCTAGATGACCAAGGAGGTAAGAAAAACTTCCATACCTGAATCTTTTGTACATGCTATATTATAATGATTACTTAAATTAATCGGATTGTTAAAACATCGTAGGGCTTAGCTGACAAAGAGAGGCATGAGGAAGACTAAAAGGGTACTGCATTCTGCATATAAATTCGTTAGTTTCAATCCTTACAAAGATGTTGGCATCCTAAACATATCGTTTGATGCGTTTGCCAATCCTGTTTTGTGTAAATTAATATAAAATAAAAAACAAATAAGATATGCATGAACATTTATAAGAGACGTATATAGGATGATTCACGTCACGCTAACCCGTTCCGTGTCCGGGCCGGCCCGTTTTCTAGTACAAGAAATTAACGGCCATCGCGCGTCCTTCTATTTCTTGTACTACAAAACGGGCCGGCCCGGACACGGAACGGTCTAGCGTGAATCATCCTTTAATCTACGTATACAGAAATGCTGAATGTTAGGTACTTATCAGAATTAAACAAGACTAAAATTAACTTCACATAGAAACAATCGAGTTTTTAAGAAAATGTAATAAGATAAAGAATATATTATATTCAGAATATGTTGGATTAGTTTCTTAAGTAAAACTTTGTAATTGCACCCAAATTTGCAATTTCTATGCCCCTTGGTTAACAGGAGATTGCCGCGAGGCATCAAGTTCACCCTATTTTACTTATTTTTTTGAAGTTTGAGTTCATCAATTTTTTTTGCTAGACCGTTTACATTCTCCTAGTCACCAACCACACTTAGTTAAAGTAGTTAGTTACATTGTTAATATTTGATTGTCACTTATTATTCACTCAAGCTATATGTATCTAAACATACCTATTTAGAAAGAAATAGCACATTTGATAAATCAGATTTTTAAAGAGAGTTCAAGTCATTGCACGGGATCATTATTGCATTTTATTCACTAAATGCCACTTAATGAAAATTCTTAAACAATGCACAAATCAGGTTTGGCAAGCGCACCGGCGATATGCTCTTTATTTTTCCGATGTAATGTGTGTCCGTATATGAATGGCTTACATCTTTGGACGACCTGAGTTTCTTAGCTTACTATGCAACTGGCACATGATTGGAGTATGTAGTCCGTTGGCATGAATCACCTGCTGCCGCTCTCTGAACTGACGTGACGGGGACCGGACTTAACTGTTAGGCGAATATAATAAAATATTGACTGACTCAACTAAACTGTCAAGCAGAGCAAACTCCAACTAACCAAATTGATGTCCCGCGTCTATTTCTCACTCGACCGCAAACTAATGCACGGGTTGAGCACTTGAGCAACGCTAAATTCCAAAGATCAAAATCTGAAACTACTGTCTCTTTAGTCCTTTCTCGACACAGTTGTAAATATATGCGTGAAAAAGCGGGATTGTATCTCCGATTTCCGAACTTAGAGGTGTTAACGGACTAACGACTATGACATGTGTCAGATTCAGACCTAGACTTCTTCTTCTTCTCCCTAGCGCGTTTTTCCAGCAGGTGCTAGGGCCGCTTCCCTAAATCTTCGCAACTTCCAGAGAGCATAGAACCAAGACGCGGACCAACAGTCTATTTGAACATTCCCCCAACGAGACCGTGCCGGTGACTGTTGCGTCTTGGATTTCTGCACTTGCCCGCACTACTGATTGAGTTAGTGCACTTTGTTTTGCTGCCCTGTGCATGCGGTGTAACTGTCAATCGATGTTTCGTATCGTATAATTGTTATAAATGTATTCTTGTGTAGTTCCGGAATGACTGTGTAACCGACTTTTATTCTGTCTGTGTAATTCATGATCATGAATCACGATTATGAAAACCAGAATTTTATACGACCTCTTTCGAGACTTGGATTTTCGTCACCGGCAAATAAAAGTGGGTCCGTATGGTGGAAACTGACTTTTTTTATTAATGATAATATTTTTACTTCACAGAGCAGCTGGATAACATCGAGAAGGGGATGAACACAGTGCATACCGACATGCACCAAGCTGAGAAGAGTCTCAAGGAAATGGAAAAGTGGTGCGGGCTCTGTACTCTTCCCTGGAAAAAGTACGTTTATTTGACCAATTTTCATTGATTTACTGCCTTTCCTAGTGGGTCTTAATGATCAAAGCTTTGTGTAATAGACAACGTTTAGTTTCGAGCGTACATAAGGTATATCTAAATTAAGTATATTATGCATAGCTAAAAATTATAGATCTACACTACACTAAATTTGACACCTTACTTGAGAACTTCTGACAGTCAAATTTCCCACTTACTTCACTCAAAGGGGGGTCGAAGTTGCAGCATGTCCGTAGGGAGTATACCTACCGCTACCCTACCGTGACCTGGGTGGTGCTAAAAGTGCAAAAAACTGGCATCTTACTAAACAAATTACTAATCAACAACTGGTTTTATAATTTCCAAATAAGATAGAAGGCTTTAACTAATTACTAAACATAACCTAACATGTCATTTTTCCTGTCATCAATAGGGATGACGACACTATAAAAGAAAATCAATACATCCAAATTTTCTACATAAAGGCTCAAATTCACAATCAAATGGCGAAAAAGGTAATTCAAAAAAATAAATAATTACGTAATTATAGTTAAGTCTTCAAAGTTTTAAGAGTGGGTATGTTCTGTCCCTTTTCCGCAAAACGCACCTTTGTATTGAACGATCGTCATTTACTATGGCGCTACTTAACAGTGACGTCACTGTTAGGTAGCACTTTCTCTCTCTAACTACGAACATTCTAACCGTTGTAACTTCGTTATTTTTTGAGATATTTGTATAGGATTTTCACTATTTGGCATAGTTTTATGTCTTCTTTCTATTGGAGTACTAAAATTTTTTGAGTCGACATCCCTATTCCTTCTCATAGCCCGACCGCACTTTCACAAGGCTACTCTCAATTCTACCTTTTTTAAAGGTATGTAAAATATTTCACCTTGTCACAATCCTCAAACGCGTTCTCACGAACATAATATTACTATTACAGAGGTCCTGCTAAAAAGAAGACCGATAACGACGTATGGTCCGGCAAGAACGAGGGCAAGGTGGTGAACAATCAGCCGCAGCGAGTGATGACCGATGAACGAAACGGCTGCGGACCCATGACCGGCTACATTGGCAGGTCAGCTTACTCATAATTTACGAGTACATCCTCAAACAATGATTTGAGGGCAGAAACATAGTTGACACAAGAACACACAACACAAGAACAGTCAGACGACAATTTGAGGGCAGAAACATGGTTGACACAAGAACACACAACACAAACAGTCAAACGACAATTTGAGGGCAGACACATAGTTGATACAAGAACACACAACACATGCAGTCAAACGACAATTTCAGGGCAGACACATAGTTTACCCAAGATCACACACCACAAGATTCATAGTAGAAAATCACTCTCAGGCAATGGGGGCTAGCATATCATGCATCTCGTCTCAACTCGCGCGCGAGATAGGCTACCTGTCACTGTCTGATTAATGCTGTCAAAAAGTGACAGGTAGCTTATCTCGGAATGCATGTTGTGCTAGAGGGGCAGCAATCACCTCTTATCAGCATCCTCAACAGCTCTCAAATAAAACTGACGGAAAGTCGACGAACAACAACTTAACAATAAAACAAAGTAAATTTACTGCCGCCAAAAAAGATTGAAAGTAGGTACCTACACAAAAACAAGAAAGACACCAGGGGCCCGATTTTTGAGTGTCGAACGCTCGAATTTTCACTCGAGATCTGTCAAAAAACTATGACGTTTTGACAGATGTCGAGTGAAAACTCGAGCGTTCGACACTCAAAAATCGTTCCCCTGTACTTAACACATTCAGCGCCGAGTAGACGATATCCGAGGATACGAAAATGGACTTGACCGTCCAGATTCTCGATATTTTAATATTAATTAGGCACTCAGATCTATATAGTGCGTGTCATTCACGAAAGCGCGCCCGTCCACAGCCCAATCCGTACAAATGCGCATAGGTTAATATGAGATTCTTTGTTGAGGGGGCGTCGTTGTGGATGACACGCACTAGAGGTATACTACTTACTAGGCATTCGCATTATACATACTCTTGTTGTTATATTCCAGGATAACGAACGACGCCCTAGAAGACGAGATGGAAGAGTGCATGGTGCAAGTGAACACGAACATCGGCAATCTGCGAAACATGGCGCTCGACATCGGCTCCGAGCTGTCCAACCAGAACAACCAGATTGAGCGCATCCAGAGTAAGGTAGGCAACATTTGTTACTCAGGCCTTGTCTATTGTATAGGCGCCGTGGTCACCGAACGTGTCGCCTGTGCATCATCCTCCAAGCATTATCCCAGTACAGTTGCATCCTGAAGGATGCCTGGGGTCACCTACATAATCCCAAGATTGTGGCGTAGGCACGAAGTTTTTACGGAAGCGACTAGGTACCATCAGACCTTCCATCCCAGGTGAAACTAGAGCTTATAAGGATTATCGCGCTTTGTC
Source organism: Cenopis cana (assembly GCA_951800055.1). Classification (NCBI taxonomy): domain Eukaryota; kingdom Metazoa; phylum Arthropoda; class Insecta; order Lepidoptera; family Tortricidae; genus Cenopis; species Cenopis cana. The sequence goes on along the minus strand of OX637490.1, from coordinate 11,898,612 downwards.
AAGTGAGTGGGCAACTTGAGCTTGACTTGACTGCCGACTTGTTCTCAAACCGCCCGAAGGCCTCTAACTGGGCTTAATAACTGCTATCATAGACAGCAGCCGGGATCAACGGCTTAGCGTGCCTTCAAAGCATGGGAACGCTCAGTCGCCTGTACATACTAAGCAATTAGTTTCAATGTGATCAAACACGAATGTAGTTTATTCAATTATTTAAAGGTTAATCCAAATATTTTGGCTTTTAAAACCTCTGATTTTGTCCTTATTCGTGTTTGGTTGAATTCGGCCTTAGGCCGCCATCACGTTTAGGCAATATTCTGCTCTACATCAGGTTCAACAAAAATATGAAACAGCTCCTACTGCACCAGACCATTAAATACAATATTCAGAAACGAAAAAGGCTGTTAGGTTAGTTTCATACTACTCTTCTCAATGTCTCTTATGAGAAAAACAGTTTAGCCTCCAGACGGGAAGAAAGTAACTATTTTTTCCCTCTTAATATGTCCTTCTTTCCCCCAGGCCGACTCCAACGTGGACACGCTTAAGGACGCCAACGAGCGAGCGCACAAACTGATGAAGAGTTAAACATTTATCTATCCATCGACAATAATCTCTTTATAAATAGTATAGGGTTGCGTAACACTACCCTATAGGTAGAATTTTAGTGATTAATATTCGGGGTGCTGTGCGATACATGTCTGGATACACATACAACGAAATTGATAAAAACCTTACTTTATGCACAACGTGCCTCTGCCTACATTCTGGCGGAACCGTTTTGGCAACCACTGTACTGTACATATAATAATTTGAATCCTTAAAAGTGAGTCTATACGACATCGATTTAAGCGTTATAGTGTAAAATTCTGTGCCGTATGGACCCGTTCCGTTATAACAATCATGTAGCTAGTATAGTACCAGCTTTGTCAAGTTCTAACTCCCAATAGGTTGACTAGGTGCCAGGTGGTAAAACACTTGTTAAAATTGGAGCACCCTGCAGTGTCGTTATAATTTTTTTGCCAGAAATTATCTACTACCTATTGGTTTCACTGTTCATAGGCATTAGGCACTCATGCCCTCAAAAATTGCACTTTACCTACCTTAACCTACTAATCATACCCTTATTTATATAGCACGAGTGAACCATTTTTTATGCTCAAAATGCTTATTACATATACCTACTCTCGTATCTTTATTCGGTAATATATAGTTATTCGGTATGAAGACTTTTGTTACATAACGAATAACGACCTTCTAGCTTACGACAACCGTACCTACTTGCGGAATATGTGTGGATAATATCTAGCTCTTATTAAGCTTATTTATTAACAAAATGCTCCCCGCATGCTCGTGCTGTCTTATTTTTGTTTGAAACAAATGAATAAAAATATATATAGGTAGCTTGTTGTATGCCGGTGGGTTTGGCTTAGCTCTAAGTATGATATAATGTACTGGCTGTGGAACGGGCGAGGCTCGGGTTACGGGTACCATGCATGCGGTACCCGCACTCTATGTTATTTAACTACATTCTAACAAAATTTAATCATTACTTTTTCAATATTTGTCTCAATCAGATATCTATTTAAGACTTGATCTTTAAAGTTTTCATAGTTTATAACAAATCTAATAGATTAGCATAGCTAGTTATAGTAGTAATAATTATATACAATACTGTTTGGGCGTTAATACATAAAACAGTTATTTAATAATTGGTCAGTCGGATAAGTAGGTAGGCTATAATTATTATACTATTAAACCAAAATAGGTCATTTCATTTAAAAGTCCTAAAAGTTTTCCCTCATATTTTTTGTTTGTTGCGCCATCTTACGTCGAGTAGCAAAAGTACGTAGACAAACGCTGGACGTAATTAAGTTATAATAATAGGTCACTAGATGGTGCTAAAGTACATTGGGTTAAAGCAATTTATATATACCTATGTCAGTCATATTATATCTTCAGCGTTATAAAATAAAATAAAAACTTTTATTATAATATTTATTAAAGGTATTAATTTTGAATTCAAGAACGTATCATAATCCTCAGGCAATCTTTATCGTTTTGTTTTGACCAAGTTTTTGACAAGGGGTGTTTAATGGCGACTTGTCAAATTCTCTTTGACATTGACAGCTATGACATGACACTGGGCGCAAAAATTGCTACTATTTTAGTAGCAGGAGCTAAATTTAGTTTACGAATAAGCAATAATTCTCGAAATCATATATTTTGTTACCTTATTCTTTTACTTCAAGGTATAGTTGATGCTTTTGCATTTACTTTTGATAATTCACGCGCATGACACATAACAAAGGTCAATGCGCAGTCGGAAAACATTGCGCATTTCGTTTTCTTGACTAACCTTACAGTGGAGTTGAGTGTCGATCGACCACCAGCGAACACGAGCAGCCGCCAGCCCGTTGCGAGAGGGCGAAAGCCTTTACAACCATCCTTGTGCTGTTTTTGGTGCCTAGTGGGTGTACTAAGTGTCAACAACCCCTTTTTGTTGTGCCGTGCTAGAATAAACCCACAAGTAAGTGAATTAATTTTAAGTTCTACATTATTATTATCGTCCGTACAATTCGTTGAACTACGAAATCGGCATTTGCATTAAAGATAACAGTAGCATTCTTTAGTATCATAATGATGTCAATTAGATGTATGCTATGGTATTTGTTAAATAATGATGTCATGGGCGGATTCTGGCTAGGTGCATCATTCGTGGCAGTAGATCATCAGTCTTGTTAGACATGCTTAATCATTAATCACAAATAAACTTGGCAGTGAGTCAAAGATATTTACATTATCAATTCAAACACAAGGAAAATTAGCTTTAAGGGGTGTTATACCCATTTAATTTCACTAACTTATCAGATTTTGAGTTGTTGCACCAACACTTTGTGATGATTGAAGTAATTACTCACAAGAATGACTAAGATGACTCATTTTTGGGGCTAAGATATTATCAGTTCCATAAGACTTGTTTTGGGCATGACCAATCATGACTGATTTCCATAAATCTAGTTTTAGAAAGTCAACCTGGATTTTCAATCAACTGAATTTCCAAGTAGTATCTAATGTTGAAAAAGTTTGTACAATAAAAAAAAATACTTGAATGGACTGGAAATTTTCATAATAAAACGCAAATAAAAAAAAATTGCTAATATCCTAGTTCTTACACTCTAGTTAAAATATACATTCATTGTTATTATTTATTATACACTAGCAGCTACAAGCTGATACACACCACTATCACTGCACTTATTTTTTTATTGTCCTGTGGTTTTGTGTTTAAAATGTTTATCTAGTCTATTTTTGATACTGTTCACTGAAGGGGCACTTATCACTGACTCTGGTAGTTTCTCACGTACTACGCGATTTGATAAAAAGTGCTTCCTAGGATTGCTTGTGCTGGATCCCCGAGTAATCTTTAAGCTGTGGCCTCTCAGACGATGATTCTTACTCATTGTAAACAGATTCTTTAAGTCGGGTAAGTCATAATAATCATGCAGAATCTTGTAAGTTTCAATGAGATCGCCAGTTCATATGGTGTATTACGCAAAGCATACACCATCTTGGTTGCCCTGCGTTGCACTTTTTAAAAAACATTTAATTGTGTTGAACTTGTTAAGTTTGTATTTAAATTTGGGAATGTAATCTTGCATTATGATTATGAAATAATAAAAGTAATCTAATCTGTTATGAAAGATACACTCATTGAAAATACAACCAACAGATAGAGGAATGGCATAGAAATAGTGACGGCTCATTATCTCTGGTTGCCACAGGTATTGAGCTTTAAAAAATTACTTAGGTAATCCATGAAAATATAATTTAAAAAAGTTATTAACAGCAATATGTTTATAAAAGCCTTCCTCTCTTATTAGTGTTTCATTAACCAGCATGGCTAGCAGGTAATGGCCACGAGAGTATTATGGCTTTTCTCGAGCTACGCGTCTTTTTTTGATAGGTGCTGTTAGAAAGTGATGGATAGCTCAACCATTCCTCTTACTCTGTGTAATTTAGAAAGAGAAGGGAGTAGATTTGACTCTACGCGCGTGGCGTCCATAATCCACAGAGTCTATAGATTAACCATAGACAAACCTTAAATGTTTAAAAAAAAGTATTGTTTGTATGTTATGTTTTTTATCTTATCAATTTCACTTATCAGCTCATCAGTGTTGGTTCTGTGTGTAACGGTGGTACTATGTGTAATGTGTATTTGATTGAAAAGTATAAGTAATTTTATTATTATCAGTGATTACTTGTATAAGTAATTTTATTATTATCAGTGATTACTTGAATCTATCGCCATGAGAGAACTAGAAAAACTGTAAGTAGTTTTGATTGGTGTACTCACATCACCGGCATAAAGACTGATTATTTCCATCTCCCCTCTATGCGATATTTTGATATACATATATTTTTTATATTTAAAAAATAATAATTTGTGCTTATTGCTGGTACTTGTATTATAAAAAAAATGATTTACATGCAAAATATCCTCTCAATTTGACTCGAGGCCGGTAAAATGGATGGAAAGGCGCCTTTGGCGTTAGATGCCTAAATAAAACTTTTTTGATTGGCCAAAGTCATTATACGATTAGTTAGCAGCAGTTGAACTGAACATACATCATGTGAAGATAAACAAGCCAAATTGTCCCCAACTCACCCTTGGGTATGTTTGACGTAATACCAATACTTTCACTACAGTTGTGACGAATGTGTTACGTACATAACTCCCACGCGTATAAGGGTTGCGAACGAAGATGATCCAATTCAGTTTAGGTATTGTAATAATATGTATGTATTTATATAGGCAGCTCCCGAAAATGCGCTGTGTTGAGAAAGATATTATTAGCATTTGTCGCTAGCTTTCAACGATACGTAAGTATAACGTAGATGAGGCGACAAAACTCCCAGTAGCTGGATTCCACTGACAATCTCAGATTCGGTTGAAACCGTTCAACCAATGTCACCCGCAAACTCTTAGAATATTCCAGTGTTTAAACCGCCCGCGCGGTCGTGTCGGAGGTTTACCCCGGATTTTCCCCAGGCCACTCTCCAACCGCGCACTCCTATCGCTTTATTGGACACCGCCTATAAAGCCACACAAAGAAAATGATGAAGGCCATGTGCTTGTTTGCCACCGGTATTCAAAGCCAGTTCTCTGCTTTGGCTGAGTTTCTCATTATAGATAGACCTGGACATTCGCAGAGTCCCCTGATTACTAGTTGCCCATTTTAGGGCCATTTTACGGAAAGTTGTACACTCGACTTTTTTTTTAATTTGGATAAAATTGTGTTTTTTTCTACTCAGAATCGAAAGCACTTTCGAATGATATAGGGGAAAAAAAATGTCCCAAATTTTTTTATTCCTTTCCGTTACCGTTTTCATACTAAGTTTGTAATCTTGTAAGTTTGTAACGGAATGGAAAAACTGAAAATTGTATGAAAAATTTGGGACACTTTTTTTCTCCTATTAGGTTCGAAAGTGCTTTCGATTCTGAGTAGAAAAAACCCGATTTTATCCAAATTTTAAAAAAAGTCGAGTGTACAACTTTCCGTAAAATGGCCCTTTACCATCACCAAACTGAGCTAACCGCGTTCGTAAACGAAAAACGGCCAATTAGCTAGTTAATAAACTAGCACACTGTTGTTGTGACGATGTAGGGACTACATAATCCCGCGGTGTCAGGTAGGTTTATAGGATTAGGATTTAGAAGTCTTTATTCCAGTCAGACAAACCCAGCAAGCCTTAATTTTGGTTACCTTATAGGTACTTTACTCCTCTTAAGCTTATAATAGTAGATTATACACCAAGGGGATAAAACACTGTTTTATGTCACGGGTGCGATATTGAATCCCGAACGTAACGAAGGACTCCAAATTTTACTCCCGAGCGGAGCGAGGTCTGTCCTGAGTGTAGTGAGGGATTTAAGCGCTCCCAAGACAAAAACAGCCTTATCCCCGAGGAGTATACTCTACTTTTCTCACCTCTTGCGAGGCAATAAAAAACCAAGGCTACTAAAAACAGAATTAAATCAGTTAATCGCAGCAAATTTTAGTATCTATTTTAATAGAATCTGTTTTACTCCGTATAATTAAGCTTCTTGTAACTCACGCGGATCTTGTTTTTGGTATTTAATACCTAGTACATCGACATTCGACATTTGTGTGGTGAGCACAAGTATTTTGTTCCTGAATCTTAGATGTTTTCTATGTATTTTAAGTATATATTTATCTTTATAGGTATATGTATATCGTCGACTAGTACCCATAGTACAAGCTTTGATTAGTTTGGGACTAGGTAGATTTGTGTAAGACTGTCCACAAATATGTAAGTATGTATTTATTTACATTGCTGCAACTGCTGCGAAGGGAGGAAGGCCAGCCCTAGCCACGTCCGAGGCACGGATATTACCTAGTGATTTTATTTAAAAATGTAATAGAATATGAGAATAATGTATAAGAAAACTCCAAAATGTGATTCTACAAATATTCAGTACTAAAACCACGCGCTTGACGCGCTACAGGCGGCGGCCGACGACGCAGTCTTTTGTTTCGAACACGACGTTCCAAACAAAACACGGAGCTGGTGTGCCGCCTCCTCGCCGCTTAGTGGACTTCACGACATTAGACTTTAATGACAGAACTATAAGAACTATGAAAAGTGAAATCACATTATTACCCGGCGGGTTATAATGAGATTCAGTACGATATTACTACCCGGCTTAAGCCAAGGGTTATAATGATTTGCTTTCGGTAAGGTTTGCATGATATATAATTGGGCATTGACGAGCAGGTGGTGTGAAAAAATATTTAAATAGGCACCACGCCACGACTGAATCACTATAGACATATTATAAACTTGCGACCGCGTCAGTCAGTATGTCTTTACAAGATAACTTCATAAAATGCCTAACGAATTTTCATACGGTTTCCACCAATGAACCAAGTGTTTAATGAGAATCATGAGGAGGGTGTATTATAGGTTAACATCATCATGATCAGTCGAAATACGTCCACTGCTGGACTTAGGTCTCCCCCAGAGAGCGCCACAACGATTGATCATGGGCTGCCCGCATCCAGCGGACCCCCGCGACCTTAACCACTCGAGATTTCGCTGGCCCCATCCGCCATCGGTTCTCCGGGCAATGTGGCCTGCCCAAGTTCCCATTGCCACTTAAGTTTGGCAATTCTTCGGGCTATGTCGGCTACTTTGGTTCTTCTGCGGATTTCACCATTTCTGATTCGATCTCACAGAGTAACTCCGAGCATAGCCCCCGGCCCCCTCAATTGCTCTGTATTTTAGGTAACGTGCATAATTCATTGACAATACATATTAGAGTAAGACTATAAAGACATCTGAATAGCAGGCATGCTTCATTAAAGGTCGAAATGGCCAACAATGCCTATCCCGATTGGGGCGTATCGGATGGCCATTCGGCCGGACTGACCTAATTATGTAACATCAGACACACGTCGAATGGCACTTTATGACGGGTTTCAATTACATTATCGACATTTATATTACAATTTGGTATAAAATATTATTACACGATTCAATATTTCAATACCTTTGTTAGATAGAGATGTCTATTGGGACGATGTTAGGTAATCATCTTCAGCATATAAGGAATACACTGTGAGGTACAGGCGTCGTGTGTAGATGAAAGGGAATATTTGGCGACTTCACATCCTTTATTATTGGAAAACGGGACTTAATAATAATGTGTGAAAATCGTGTAATCGATATATATTGTGAACCTTCACATCCTTTATTTAAACTTCGTCAAGCTACGTATATACAACCGTCTACGAGATTACAGCCTCCAATCCCCCATCACATATGTATAATTCACTGGGATTGTTCATTCCGTACAACTAAAACGGCTTAGTCAGCCCATCGCAAAACCTATGACGTCATCTTTGAATGACATCACCAAGGCTTTGGTAATTCTATGGCATTGAATCTGCTAGCAACTGCCTTCTCAGACAAATTTCATGGCAAATTTAATTGACTTTACGACCAAATCTGTTTTCGTTTCGTTCCCAAACTCCATAAAAGCATCATTTTTGTTTTCTTGTATATCTTCTCTGTTTCAAAAGCGCTTTATTAGATACCTTCCTCATTTAGGTATCAACAAAAGTGACAGGGCGACTGTGTAAAAGAAGGGGCACACGATATAATATATCCTTGTGTACTCTTTGTTACTTACTAGTATAGCAGTGGCGGAGCGTGCATACAACTCGATTCCCACCGGCTTGCCTATTTTTCAGCCATGCAGTTCTTTTACTACGGCTCATAAAGAATAAGAAAGGCAAATGATTTCCGGCTTCCCTAAGAATAATTTTGACGCGCCGCCACTGTAGTATAGGATCTTGTTTTTAGTGTCCCTCTTGACTGCAGTGCACAGATCAGTTGCACTCTCGCACACTCAGTACACTCGTAGCTCAGGTGCTGCCTTCTAGAAATCTGGGCATTACAATGCCCCACCGCGAGAAATTCTCGCGTGATGCGAAATTATCGATCGTATCGTGCCGTACTTTATTTTATTACTTTTACTGTTTTACTCTCCCCTCAAGCTGCCAGCGTTTTACGGAAACCCCATTAATTTAAACAGGATAATACACTATCCATCCTGAAAGACCGAAAATTATGAAATCGGTTTAGCAAAAGAGATGGGTAGTTGCACGGTAGTTGGGTACCTTATTCCCTTATTCTCCTCAATAGGGTGCCTTTCCATCAGAGCTGAGCTGTACGTTGTTATGGATGCGTTGATATCCACCAGTCATATATTCATTGGTTCATTGGTTGGTTTGGTGGTTGATTCATTGGTTCATGTAGGTAGCACAGCACTGGTGGATACGGAAAGCTATCACATCCTCGCAGCATATCTGCATAGCACATCTCTGGTGGAAAGGCAGCCTTACTGTTGAGTCTTCGCACGTATGAGTTTCGTGAGTCATCCACTCCGGTTTTCTTATTAATAACCATGTCTAGACTTGTTTATTTGGTGACAACGCGCAATATCGGGATCACAATGGCTTAGCATTAAGTTACGACACGATCTATAAATGTGTCCTTTTCAACCAAAAGGTTCCTCTATCTCTATGTCAATGTCGAGAAGGACGATTTCTAATTGAGTCTATTAAGGTATTCAGATGTACCACAACCACACCACAACGACAACACGTGGTCACAATCATATAGTCAAGAATCATATATCTGAAAATCAGCCCATATTGTTTGTTAGTCTGGGCAGGACAGCGTTTCAAAGTTTCTAAATTTCTCGTTGTAGCGCCTTAATCAGTTCCCTCTTATCTATGAGGAGGCTGGGCACAGCCAGCAGTGGGACGTATATAGGCTGATGATAAACTTATTCCGGCTGCGTATTTATCAGAGTATTACTAAGCTGTGGTTCCTATCTCAGCTTGTCCAATTTGTACGGAACAAAATGTTCCGTGATAAAAACACGGCACAGCGCAACTGGGGTGGGTAGGTTAAGCAGCAGCTGCCATTTTGAAGTAAATTATGGTTCTCATAAAGGTACAAATGTCTTTTATTCAAAAAGTATGTGTAAAGTTGAATGGGAGCCTAAAATTTATTAGTATGAATCATTTCAATCGTTCATGACATGAATAAGTGAGAAAAATGGCAAATAAAAAATAGCATCGGCGTGTATTGCCCCGTGGGATCGAAATAGGTACACTCAGCAAAGAAAGTCCTCTACCACTTTTGGACTGTAACGTAAACATAATAGAGTCGAAAAGTGGTAGACCATACTTTTTTGGTCGACTGTACAGTCGACGTGTTTACACTTTTGCATCTTATTCCATTGTAATAAGGCGAGAAATGTATACATCATCTCATCTTTGACGTCGACTGTATATTCGAGCATTATGGATTACCACTGTCAAAGGCGAACGAAGAAAATCGCAAATGGGTCGCATTAAGGGTAATGTCGTTGTGAAAAGTGGAAAGAAATAATAGGCGTTATTTTACTTTTCTTAAAATAAATAAGTAACATAGCATTTATTTCGAGATAAAAGAGCGTAACGTATTAAACCAGAGAATGTAATCAGCAATGCAGGTTTTGTCAAGTGGGAAAAAAAATCACAGCAAACAGAGGTAAAAGCACAAAAATATAAAGCCCAAGTCATGATGGAACTGCAATTGCCTGTTTCGTGGTAATTAAACGGACTCCCATAAGGCCGTCCGTTTAAATTAAACTAATACTTAGCCTGCAATAATGCACTATTTAACATATTTGCTCCAAAAAAATACCCATTTCAACATCAAGCACATAAAACACAAACATTTGAAAATAAAAAAGAGATCAACGAATTCATAAACGTCTGACGGAAAACCCAAAGGGAATTTGTGTAGGGAATTTTCTTGCGCCAAAATTCCCAAGATTCCCCAACGTATTTCTTATCTCAAGTGATGTAATAAATCTCCTAACATCAATTAAATTATCTTGTCAGAGTTGTCTTTTATGATCTCGTTATGAATGTAGCACCCAATGTCGGAAATTTTGAATGGGACACTTGACCCTCATTAAAGTCGATATTTATTTTGTTGGTTAGGTACTCAGAATTTACAGAGTAATTGAGTTAATTTTAGCAAAATAATACAGAAATAGTAATATATCTAATATGACATGACGCTCTCTACTCTGTTTCGTTTATGCCGCCAAAAAAAGAATCCGGTTACAAGTTACTTTATTTCTGCTTGAAGTGACGAAGTGACTAAAAGTGGACATAGGTAGGTGAATGCAACGTTTTCATGTCGACTCGGCAAGCCTGCGGAAAGGAGAACGATATACGTTTATCGCAGTCTACCGTAAAACTAATCAAGTCATCACGCAAGCTTGTCGGAAGTGGTCTAACCTAACATATGTAAACGCCGCATATAGTTTATCATTGATCTTTTTATAACTGTACCGTTTGTTGTCCTTAATATTTTGACATTCCTATCAAGACCAAACATGATTTGAAAGGGTTCTCCGTTTATACCTTCAGTGAATATGAACGATAAATCGCTTTCCATTCATGTTCATGACTTGAAAGTGTGTGTAACATATTAGCGGAGTCACGCCCTCGTTTTGACATGGGTATACTGAGTACCTAGCAGTGGCGGAGTGTCCATACAACTCGATTCCCACCGGCTTGCCTAATTTTCAGCCAGTCCAGTTCTTTTACTATGGCTCATGAAGTATAAGAAAGGCAAATTATTTCCGGCTTACCTAAGAGTATTTTTGACGCGCCGCCACTGGTACCTAGTCTTTGTATGCTACAGGGCTTAACTCAAGCGCAAAAAATATGAGTATATTTTGAATGCTCATTCCAAGAAACTTGAAACACATATCATCTAGCATAAATATGTTATGATTAAGGTTATTGAACGCCCACGTTTGTTTGGTCTTGTGTTCAATTTAAGTATTTGACATAACTATTTCCCGAAGGCTCATTTATTTGTTAATATATAAGAATAATAACATTAGTTACTATCATAAAACAAGAACGGTTAAAGCATCCGGAAACTTAGTTATTTAATTTACGACAAATTGGTGTCAATGGGCAGTGTGCCTATAAGGCTGGCCGCATAGCCACGTTGTATAGCGACGCTAACACGTTGTGCAGAATATTGGCCAGCGCTCTGGTCACCTGTGGCTTCGATCAGGCGTGCCGCTAAGTCTTTGTGTCACTTTTAATACGTCTGAAAAAAAAACTGGATATTTCTATATAAAATTGGATGCCGAGTCCTGCAATAAGGCTTATAATATCAATTGGGTACGACACAGTGATAGGACAGGAGGGTCAGCGTTCCATTTGCCCGATAGAGCCTTTGTCTACCCAAAGCAAGACTAAAAAAGTTCGCAGAATCAGAATTCCAATTTATCTGATATCAAAGGTGCAAATCAGAATATCGCTTTGAAAGGACTTAACAAGATGATCCCGCTGAATAATTCTCGTGTAATCCATTCAAGAGCTTTGTAATTTTAAATCATGACTGCGTCTGTAACAATGCTTTTCATTATGCAAGTACTTCATTAATCTCACGAACGCTTTAGTTGAAGCACTTGTAAGTAACAGTAAAGGTATATTAGCAGATAGCTTGGCTTGGGTATTTTAATTATTTCTCTAACGCTGAATGTGAATATGATACCTTATACATATTTAATTTAAATAGTGATTGCAATGCCAACGAATGAAGTTGTGTAAAGACCATGGTTCTGAAATTAAATCAAATGTAATATGTATAATCCAGTAACCTTCTCCTCTGAAAGTTATACGGGATAGCTTAGGTCAAATCCTGTAGTTTTGCAGACTTTTTTTATGATGTTGGCCCAATGAATAATCCAAGCTTGTCACCTCGAGCGCCGAACGCAACTTTGTCAAAAATCGAAAAACTATTTATATTATAGCCCTAACAAAGAACTAGTTGCTGATAGTCAATAATATACTGTATAAATAATCATACACGTCATCATCACTTTCTAACGCTGAATTTCATTTATGGTCACTAGCAATTAATTACAGTGGCAATTTTAACTTGAATATATTATTGTTGCCCGTGTCTAAAATAAACGTGTCTTTATATACATGTAAGCAGCAAGCTCGTTTACTAATGATCACACTTACACGACATTTTAAAAACCACTTTCATTATTTCTGGATCTGTGGGTTTTCTGAAAGTTTAATTGCATTATTTAGCCTTGCTTGACACATTTGCATTTATTTCCTCACACAAATAATAACAATGTCATTTCAACGAGTTAATTATATTAAAACTAGCAGAAACAATCATCATGATAAAGCGTTTATGTTTTGACCATTTACTTTTAGGGCCTAAAGACATGTATAATTTTGCATCTGCTTAAGTTAGACCCTCTTCACTTTACGGCCGCTATACTTCAAGAGTCCTTGATCCATTAGTTACATAAAACTTTACAAAAGGGAAAGAACAAATAAGGATTCAAGGAAGTTGGTAGTTTTGAACATAAATAATAGCCTAGCATCCTGTAGAGTTTAATTGTGAAGCATCTGAAAGAACTAAACAAGTTAGAAGTTTGCGCGGATAGGCGGGCGGGGCTGTGGTGTATGCGCGCGTCTATCGATTTCTCCCGAGCGCGGTTCGGACGTGCTATGTCGTCAGGGCAAATCCCGCCAACGTTAAGATTATGCCTTTCGGTACTGTTCGTCACCAAAAAATTTAAACCCTGATTATAATGTTCAATGGCGCCATGATTTATCGTGACGCGTTACACAATTAAACGACTTATGATTTAGGAGCAACGAAAAGCAACAAGAGTAATGAACCCGCTGTTCCATTCAAGCTTTCCATTTATCATAGAGTAGTAAAGGTGGTGCTTAAATGGCTCGCCAAAGGCGGTAACACGATCCAATAAATTAAAGCGAAACAAAGTTTCCGCTGTTTTTCTTTCCGAATCGGATTACTTTTGGTGAGATAACCACTTGCAAACTTCAACTTGAACTTTATGGATACTTCGTTGAGACGCTCAATTTATTTCAATAAAATAACGTTATTAAATTGTCTAAAATGTGTGATTATAAGCACATTCGCAGTCAAATACGAATATCAAATTATAATCCAAAATCTGTCTATGACTGGACACAAATCGCAATCGACACAGATCGCAAAATCTTAGAAATTATTCCATAAGCTCGATCAAATCATTTTGATTATAGATTCGGGTTAAATCGTCCAAAATTTACGCTAAACTACTTTTGGTTCCGTAAATACAGACATTTAAGACGAACCAATTTTAAAATAGTATCCGAAATCCCGAAAAAACCCTTATGAGTCTTATGACTACGAACAGTTTCAATCCAATCAACATTCCCAATAGGGAATATGCATTATGCATGCGGAGTGAATAGTAGGTAATAAGATGTATTGAATAGTAAATCATCAAATTATCACAAAAAAAAGTAAATTAATACATTTGAGAAATATCTTAAAAAGTTATGGCACTTGAAATTTGCGAAAAATTATGTAATTTTTTTAATTAACTAAAAGTAAATTAAAATCTACCATGAGGCTTCTTATGCGAAGATAAACAAAATAATGAATGACAACTATGTGTGTACCTAAACGCAAAATTTCCCGACCAAAATAGCAAATTACTCGTATTTTCATACAACAGTAGTTCGGGGCACATAGTATTTGACGTCACAAAACACGCTCAATTAGTATGGAGCGTTTTTGGGGCTCTTCCGTCGCGCTGTACCTACTTTGAACCTTTTGTGTTGTTCTAATGGTAGTTGTTCATTAGATACATTTGTTCATCTTCAAAAACTGGTTCGAATGGAATCATGAAAAAATATGATGCATATTGTCAATTGTGTGTGTTTCTTTCGAACAAACAAACGTTACATACCTAACTCATAGCCTTCTCAGTGGGAAAGGAAAGCAGCACGACGGCCCGAATGGCGACGACTCATTCATGGGCAAGTTGACTCCTTCGAAACTGAACGTTGTAACGAGCTCGATAAAAAAAGAGACGAGCTGGAAGGCGCGTCCACCAGCAGCCATCTGTTACAATTACGTCGGCGGGGTGTTAACCTGCTCAAAATGTGCTCGTACGGGACAAAAAAGATCGGGTACATAAGTCACCTAAGAGCGCACCAAAGATTGGAACAACGGCACTCCGTACCTAATGCCTATTAACCAAAACCTAGGATATACAGTCGCTAAGGCCGAAATCGGTCAGGAGCTCATCATGTAGATAAACCTCATCTCATATTTTGTCTCTGATCTAAAATAAAACCAGCTTAATATAAATAAATAATATAAATATTTGTGGACAATCTTACACAAATCAACCTAGTCTCAAACTAAGGAAAGCTTATACTATGGGTACTAAGCGACGATATACATACTTATATAGATAAAATATATACTTAAATACATAGAAAACATCCAAGACCCAAGAACAAATATTCGTGCTCATCACACAAATAAATGCCCCGGCCGGGATTCGAACCCGGGACCTCCAGCTTCGTAGGCAGTGTCACTACCAACTAAGCTAAAGCTTATACACACTGAAAATAAAGCGGGAAACCTGTAGAGCTTACTTGAAACCTTTATCAAATACTTGAAACTCCGGACACCCAGAAGATGGCACTCGACTGAAGAATAGCGCTCGGTGGTGGTTGCACTTATTTTGGGTTGCTCTCTTGGCATAAAGAATTTAAAGCTGAATGTGATTGTGTTTCACAGAAATTTTGCAACCTTTGCTAGAATAAGTGGCTGGTATCATTAAAATTCAAAGGTCGGTCATGTCGTGTAGACGGCGTCGGCCACGCCATGCATGTTCAGTTCCTGATAAAACTGTTTTGGTATTACATTTTCATTGTTTTCTTTTGTGTATTTTCCCTTTCTAAAACATTTGTAAGGTATTTTCATTCATAGTAATCTAATAAAGGTCTTTCGTATTTTCGATGTTAAACAGAGCTTAACGAATTTTAATGGAAGTAACCTTTCAGTCGGATAACCTTCGTTTAGATGGATATGAATCGAAAAAATACGAAAATAAAAGCCGATAAGGTAATCGGACTTCACAGAGACTAAGAAAATCTCTTATCCTCTTTAGAGTATTTTGATTTATTTATATCTGAATGAAATGAATCGAAAGGTTTTCGAGGATATGGATCAATTTTCATTTAGGTACTTTATTTTCAAAAATGCCTATTATGTTGTATCAAAAATGTATAGAGGTAGTACTTGTATATCATGTAAAAAGTAAAAACCGTGTCAAATGTTATGTTCAAACTGTCACTGTGAACTGACATGAATGCTTCGCGCCCGATATCGTAAATACCTACACGAAAACTATAACCTATTTGTAGCGACAATAAAAAAACATTGCCACCATTTCCGATTTGTAGTTCCGCCCTTCCGCCACATCAGCCAGGTTTATTAGTACAGAGGCCAATTCGTCGAAAGGGCCTAATTTACGATTTTCGTAGGACTGAAAAGGTTTATACCGACAAGTGGTATCGTTGGAATCAGCATCGTTTACTGATTATCAAAATGCATGTTGTCGCTTCCTAAAGTAGTGGAGTAAGTTTTTATGACGTCATAAGTTTTATGTATGAAAAATAATCAATTTATCTATCGATAAAACCTATCGAGTGGGGTATCAAACGAAAGGGCTTCATGAGCTGATTCCAAAAATATACCACACTATTAGATTTCAGCCAGTGGTTCTGTAAAAAATAAAGTTCATTTTCAAAACACACCAAGTTTGGTCTCTTCCTGACAGGAAACGGTTGAAAGAGCTATCTAACGACACCCCACACGATGGGGCTAGGAAGAAAAAAAAATGCACCACCACTTTACATATAGGGGAGGTACCCTAAAATGAATACTTAAATATTTTTCAAGATTTTATTCTACCGACCGTTTTGTCGGCGTCATTGATATGTATACTCATGCCAAATTACAGCTTTCTAATAGTACTAAAGGTTACTGAGAAAAGCGGGGGACAAACGGACGGACATGGCGAAACTATAAGGGTTCCTTGTTTACTACGCTAAAAAGAGAAATTTTATTAAAAAAAATATCTTTATTCAATTACGAAATTACACATTCTTTTTGATAAACTGCCTTATTATCCTGTTTCTCTATATTCTTCTGCTTTTTACTCTCCGTGTTATATTCCCGTACTACCTTCCTTTTAATCGGAAAAGTAGTAAATAAATCATTAGTGGTTTGTGTGGAATCTGAAACACGAGGTATTGACGATTGCAAGGCGACATCTCGTGTTGACATCCGCTGAGGAATACTGTATGCAGTTTGAACAGATTTTGTTCTATCTTGAAAATCTTGTGGCAAATTTTGACTTGGGACAGCATCACGTTTCAAATTCTTTTTTAGCATTTCTGTGTCTCTAAAGTGTAAATCACAAACTTTGTAGCTCCTGTTTAAGTCTTCTGAACTTTTTACTGACAAATCTGGCCGACCACAAACCGCAAGCCATTGTTTACACCTGAAAGGATTTTATTTTTATTTTTTAATAAGTGTAGTGTGTTTTTAATGTATATTTTCACTCCACGATGTATCACACACTAGAAAGGAAAAAAATAATGACCTAAATCCACGTCTCCTCCACAGAAAGAACTATATAATAAGCATAAACCATAGCATTACATAAAGAAGCAATCAATATTGAAAAATCATAGCATTAGAAGAAAGCGAATGACATACTCGTATAGCTTCAAAAATTGCGCCATTCATGAACGCGACCATAACTGAGCCAAGTAAACTAGCGCCATCGCCAGTGACATAAGCGGAACAGGTGGAAAACTTCGTTACGTCATTAAATATGTGTAGTACTTATACAAAATAGTAGTTTATGCAACTGGTACATAATGCCTAATTATGTACAGTTGCATACATTACTTTATGTCACACCTAGCCATAAAGTGGCCATTATCGCACGCTCCGCGCGCGAAAAAACCCACTTCCTGGCCAGGGGGTGACATAAAATTTTGTACTTACCACGGGCGATAATAAAGAAAGCCTCAGATCGCATATTTATCGCCCTTGCCTTCGGCTCGGGCGTAAAATACCTGCGATCTAAGACATTCTTTGTTTTATCGCCCTTGGTAAGTAATGTACTATTATCTACACACATATTATAATTACTCTAAGATGGGTTCAGAAACCGTAGTAAATAAGTACAATAATTGTGTTAATACAACCTTTTTTGCACGGTTGCGGAAATATCGAAATCAGAACTGGCAACAGATACCTGAATGTTATTTTAAAAAGTAAAGAGTCCTTATTCTGATGTGATCATGTCGTTCTAGCTCAAATTTCGTGCGATATATACTAAAAAAACATCGAGCTGACATTTCGCATCGACTGAATTTGAATTTTCAGTGATACTAGAATAGGGACATGTCAACTTTGACATTTAAATTGTGACAGTTTTGTTTGACGTAATATTTTAACATCATATATGAGATTAAAATGAAATATTTTATTACTGCTGTAGCCTTAGCCACAGATAAGAAAATTGCCATAAATTCATTGAATGTTGAAATGAGAGTCATTTTCTACGGTTTCCGAACGCATATTAGAGGATTTATGATATGTGTGTAGATAAACCTACATTTAGGGACAAATTCTTTTACTTGCCTCTTTTCGTCTCTCGGAAAACGATAAAAATGTCTTTCTTTGTCAACGCCAGACGACATACACCCGTATAATGCACAACTAACTCCCATCGTTTTAAAACGTCGCGATGTACCTAATATTGCGATGATTGCACCGAACTGAACGATAAATTATAAAGTGAAATGGTCGGTAGGCAGGTAGCCCAGGCAGATGCTTCGCCGCGCGGGGGTGCAGGGGCGGGGCGAGGTAAAATAAAGTCGGTGCGGGGCGGGATGATCGTGGCCGGTTTTTTTAAAATTATAGTACTTTTATCTCACGAGCGCGCGTTGACCATTGTTATAGTTGTGACTTGTGACACATACGAACACATGGACAATTCAAATCATAGCTCAACTACGCTGACGCACACATCGACAATGTGCATGTACTTATAGCTCAACACACAGCCATGGATCACTCGCGCTCGTGAGATAAAAGTAGGGTCCCTAGGCCAGTTGGCGGCCTCTTAGCCGAGTTGCGCACTTTAGACAAGTAAAAAAATATGAAACCTATATGCATATTGGATGGCAGTCATATAAATAAGTCTTGAGTATTGTCAAAATGCGTACTTAAGGTGACGTGAGCTTAGAGAACAGAGTTTTTGAAGACTTTTAACGCGTTTGTAGATGAAGATATGGTTTTCAAAAAATATGCACAACAATTTTGAGACCTTTCTGTAGTACAAACATCGATTCAAAACATGATTACGCAACTTTCGCTGAATAAAAAAAAATCGCGAACTTGCGTCTAAACCACACCTTTAAATAGTTATAACTATTTTTGCACATTAGCTATCAACATGAAAATTATATCAATAAATGCGTAATGTTCTACTTCATGGAACTCATCGATTACTTTTTTTTAACTAAAATAAATAAAAAAAATGTAGTAAGATAATACTCATTTCTGCAAACTCGTTCGTACGCGACCGGCGCGGCCGCCCGTCCAGTGCTCAGCGAGCTGCGTTCGAGGTAGGATCTGTGCGGCGCGTCAATTCAACGTCACTTGACATTTCAATATTAGAAATGGGTAATTAATAAAAGGAAACCTGCTAGACTTCGTCATCTCGAGATTGTGGGTGCCAATAGAAGGAAAACTGCACAAACTATGGTAAGTGTAATGCAATATCGTATTATAGTGGGTAAAGGTATATCAAACCTTCTTATTGGAACGCTTTGACGCTGCCATACTAACACAGTCTATGAATAACAGTAGGGCAATACTCGTGACACAACGTACAACGTAATACATTTTTTTACTAACGGTGGTATTTATTTTGGCGTGTACGGACAGACAAATAGACACAGTGGACTTTCTTTGTATAATACTAGCTTTAGCCCCGCGGCTTCGCTCGCGTATTAAGTGTAAGTTTCGCAATAATTGTTGAATTGTTACACCGGTTTACTACTACTTATATTGATAATCTGATATGTGATAGAGCTACTCCTGAAAAGACTGAAAACATATTTCAGGCTCCTGAAAACGACGGCATCTTGGGTGAAATTTTGATAATCTGATATGTGATAGAGCTACTCCTGAAACGGACTGAAAATATGTCCCAGGTGCCTGAAAACGGCGGCGTCTTGGGTGAAATTTCGATCATATGATATGTGATAGAGCTACTCCTGAAACGGCCTGAAATAACATTTCAGCCTGCTAAAACGCTTCTAAGGCACTGAAATTTACGTCTGAAATTTTTGTTTCTTTCCAATGGTGCTTATCTCTGTCACTCTCTTATTTCTCGAATGTTCCGAGTATAGCTACCTCTTTTTACTACTGCTATGTCTGTCACTCTCATTTCGAATGTTTCGAGTATAGCTATCTCTCCCTACTACTACTATCTCTGTCACTCTCTTCTCGAATGTTCCGAGTGTAGCTATTTCTCTCACTCTCTTCTCGAATGTTTCGAGTATAGTTATCTCTCTCTACTACTACTATCTCTGTCACTCTCTTCTCGAATGTTCCGAGTATAGCTATCTCTCTCACTCTCTTCTCGAATGTTTCGAGTATAGCTATCTCTCTCTACTACTACTATCTCTGTCACTCTCTTCTCGAATGTTCCGAGTATAGCTATCTCTCTCACTCTCTTCTCGAATGTTTCGAGTATAGCTATCTCTCTCTACTACTGCTATCTCTCTCACTCTCTTCTCGAATGTTTCGTATGTTTTGTATAGCTATATCGTTCTACTGCTGCTATCTCAGTCCTGCTGTATCCTGCTGGAAATTTCGCCATATACTGATATCAGATATAAGGGATCCTGAAACCGCCTGAAAACGGGTTTTCAAGCTATAGGCATAGGTACCGAAGGTTCTAGAATGTTCGCGATCGAAGTTTCTAGAAAAAAGAAGAAGAAGTCTAGAAAGTCTGTATGGAGTCTTCATCTTCACCCTTCGAGCATGTTTTAGAAGGATTTCGAACGCCCCGGAAAGTTCTGGAAAATATGACGGTCTCGCTCTAACAATGCTGTCCTTGTCGCACTGTTCGAGGGCATTAGCATTATTGGAATGTACTACACATACAGTCTATCCCTTTCACACTTACCGTCTGTCTCTTTTACTCCTATTGAAAATTTAAAATTTACCCCATTTTTACCACCCACTTCCACCCACCGCCACCAAACTCCCTTACTTGCAAGTGCACACCAAGGGCCTTCTACCACTGCAATGCAACCATGAGAAGGTGGCAGTTGGTGATCATGGAGAAAAGGCCGGACATACCCACTAACACTCTCCTTTTATATATATATATTGATTTAAATTTTCACGTTTTATATTGTAGAAATTATTAATGTTTTCAATTTCAATTTTATTAGTGGACTGCTAGGTGTCGGTACGGAACCCTTCGCTGTGCGTGATCCGACACGCACTTGGCCGGTTTTAAAACTGCGTACCAGGCCTCTTTCAAGCGTGTGCGCGCAATAATTCAGTGTTTTGTAAATTTTATTGGTATATATACAGGTTGGATTTTCTTTTTGGGTCAGTGAGGGCAGCTAGTAGCTACCAGATCCCGTGCTGCTACGCGAAAATTGTCTTAGAAGACCTTCCCTCGAATTAAAATTAATGAAAATTGGCGTTTACAGATTTTGGACAAACATACAGGGTACGAGAAAAAGATCATTTTTGATAAACTTTTTTTTTGATGCCAATCGATCCAATTCCTATCCAGAACCCAAAGTTTGTATGGGACCAAAAAAAATCCGACAAGAAAAGCCGCAAATCGAGGAAAACGCCTATTTCAAAATCAAAATCGAAGGAAGTTCTTCTAAGACCATTTTCACGTAGCCGGACGGGATCTGGTAGCTGCCCTCACTGACCCAAAAAATATCCACCCTGTATATCTAGGGTGACCCGCCTCGTGGCTCATATTGAATTATGACAAGTACTCGTATAATACTTATTAATAAATAGATTATATTTTTCTATGTGTGGATATTTTAATTTCACAAGACTTTTATTGTAATAAATTATGCAAAAACAATATTGAGACATACTTCGCAAGGAACAATAACTTCGTTTTGTTTTTCAAGTAGATGATCAAACACACATGTAAATCAACTCAATTTGACAATTATATCATAACATAAGGGTGAATAAAATAAAAAAGTCTATTTTATTACAATCCACGATGTATTTAATTACGGTGTATGAAAGTAGGTATGTAAAAATGACGAGTTGCCATTCGCATTGTTTCGATTATACTGAACTATCCTGTGAGCTAGTTTGCGGCCCCCTTAAATATGGTACTAGAATGATTATAATATAATTTTTAATAAGTTTTTTATATCAAAGGCGCATAATTATGTGGTGCAAATATTTTTAAATATTTGTTCCGGTTCCGGAAACGCTGGAGGAAGGTAGGTATACAATTATTCGGCAAAACCTAGGTATGGGTGGATTGTCTTTTTGGGTCAGTGAGGGCAGCTACCAGGTCCCGTGCTGCTACGCGAAAATGGTCTTAGAAGACCTTCCCTTAATTTCAAATTAAAGAAGATTCTCATTTATAGATTTTGGAAAAAAACATACAGGGTGCGAGAAAAAGGTCATTTCTGACAAACTTTTTTTTTTATGCCGAGCGATCCCATTCCTGTCTAGGATCAAAAGCTTGTATGCTACCAAAAAAAAAATCGAAGATAAATTTTCTCATACAAATTGTATGAAAATGAAAACTTATTTTTCACATGCTATTTTTTTATGCCAATCGATTCCATCCTATAAATTTCACTATTTCTCCCTAGTAAATGTATGGGAAAAAATATTAATTATCTTTCCATACATTTATTTTGTGGCATTTCAGTACATTACCGGAAGTTGACCCCTAGGAACCTATTGATAATGGATAGGATGGAATCGATTGGCATAAAAAAATAGCATGTGAAAAATAAGTTTTCATTTTCATAGAATTTGTATGAGAAAATTTATCTTCGATTTTTTTTGGTAGCATACAAGCTTTTGATCCTAGACAGGAATGGGATCGATAGGCATCAAAAAAAAAAGTTTGTCAGGAATGACCTTCTTCTCGCACCCTGTATCTTTTTTTTTTCCAAAATCTATAAATGAGAAGTTTTCCTCGATTTATGGATTTTCTACCTGGAAATTTAACTCTTGATCCTGTATTGGAATGGGATCGATTGGCATCAAAAAAAAAGTTTGTCAAAAATGACCTTTTTGGCGAGACGTGCCCACACGAAACACATGAAAGAGGATTTAATATATGGATGTCGATAAAGTAATGTATGCAACTGTACATAATTAGGCATTAAAACACTTGTGTGACCTTATTATGAAACTCGCCTTCGGCTCGTTTCATAAAACACACTCGTGTTTTAATGCCCCTCATTATGTACCAGTTGCATAAACTACTATTATTCCTCATTACACTATGTAACATCTCAAAATCAATGGTCTTTATAGTGGGGCCGCAAACTGACCTTTTCGGTAATTGTGTATACCAGATACCGGCCACCACAATTTTTTGATAAGAAAGTTTTAAAAATGCCAAAATCTAACGAAATCATATCAAAAACTTAATTATTTAAATGATCAAACAAGAAATTTATGAATGAAACCAAAATTAAGTGACATTAATTAGCTTTCAATGTCAGCTGCCTCTTTATTTTTTGTACAGATTCACTATAATTCCACGCTTCGCACGCGCTACGGATTCAATGCGGGAATTGTAACGTTTTATCTTGATGAAGATCAATATTTTAGTTACAAAACTATATAGATTCTTATAGCATTTCTAATCAAGTTTAGCTTACGGTTTACACTTTTTCTTAAATTAGTTCATAATTGTTATTATCTTTAGTTGAAGGAACCTAGTCGGTCAGGGGGCCGCAAACTGCCGCAGGCCGCGTAACTGGCCTAGCGACCCTACTCTACGTCATCACTACATACCTCTACATAGTATAAAGCAAAGTCGCTTCCTCCTGTCTGTCTGTCTGTCCCTATGTATGCTTAGATCTTTAAAACTACGCAACGGATTTTGATGCGGTTTTTTAAATAGATAGAGAGATTCAAGAGGAAGGTTTATATATATAATTTGCACCCGTGCAATGCCGGGGCGGGTCGCTAGTATGTACTAAAATAAGAAAAAGTCGTACATTTTCTGCTTGCTTAAAAGTACAAAAAGGACTTTTCTGTTAAAAAAAATAGGTTTCATCTGGTACCATTAGTTTAATTTCCTAGCGGAAATTGTAGTACTTAAAACTATGTCTATTACCTTCAGACGAGCAAGTCTTGTATATTTATTTATTTAGAGGATCCCGAAAACGGCTCGACGATTTTGACGAAATTTGCTACATTATGTGGTACTTTTCGGCGACGAATAATCGATCTATTGTTACCTTTTTTAACATTACAATTTTAACGGTCATTTTCGTCCAAGTGTATTCGGTTCCCTAGCATATCAGATGATGAGATTACAATACATACAAATGCTCTTTATTTCACACCTCACACAAAACAACAAAAAAGACAAAATATTGTAATATAATTGACACTTATTTCAGTAGGCTTTTCTCGTTTCAAAGATAGCACGATAGCAAGATTTTCCTTGAAATCCCATGTCGGATAACGCAGATTTTTTTTTAATCTGAAAAAAAAGAACGAATATTAGCTAGGTCTTATGGCCAGAAGGGAAACCGCCGGTACTAAACTTACCTAACTTTACGTTTAGTTCATTTTATTTTTTTGCAAATTTTCTTTTAATCAATTATTTCCACACGAGCTCATTGAAATTTTATTGTACCTAATGCTAATGTAAGATGTGCGGTGTGCCTTAGGCAGGAGGCTATTACCAACTAAATGTATCAGACAACACTCGCTAATTCACTACAAATTAATGTCGATGCTTGATCCAGTTCAACAAATTGCTCCCATGGCCGCTTTCAGATTAAATCTTCTGATTATCCGACTCCTGAGATGATGAGCTTACCCTAAATACTTAAATACCTACCCTATACCTACCCTAAAAACCATCTGTTTATTTATCCGGCTTTTAGGATCAAGACAAACCCTGAATTATACAGAGCGAGCCGGCATCAGTTAACCCCTTTAAATAATATATTAGACCCTATGTGCAAGTAGGTCAACCGACGTAGATAGCCGTGATTGGGACCTCTGCCAAGTTCCTGGTTTCACAATGGCTAAGTTCTAGGATATTTACGAGAAGGAAGGAATCGGTAATTACGACTCTGGTACAAATTGGTAACACGTTCTATGGTTAATACTAGCTTTTATTCGCGACTTTATCTGCGTGAACGGTATTTACTTTTACTTACGAGTACCTATCCCCGATTATAAAATATATCGTATGTTATGTAAACTGATAAACTCTATACCATATATCATCTGAATTGTATTAATGTAGTTGACTTGGTAATTCGCATGAAAATTAATTAATTAATTCTATTATATAATAAGTAGCCGAGATGATATTAATCAGTCATGATATTAATTTAGGTAATGATTTTAATGTGGGCATACAACATTCACAGGGCGTCATGGACTGACCTACTGAATTTTAGCACCTTAATTATAATGTGCATATGACATTACAATGAAATGAAATGAAATTGATAATTTTGTAATTTTCAATTTCTTGAGAAGTTTTGATGATTTACAAATTCTATCCATATTATTGGCACAATGTCGTTAAGAACATGTGAAAAATATTCCAATCCATATCCATATTCCAATAAGTCCAATTCGATCAGCGGTTTTTGATAGTGTAAAATAAGAAGCATACTTACCAATAACCAAACATCCAAACTTTAACAATTGTTATTATGTACTAACACTATTTGTTTTCGTTGATTTATTAAAGATTGGTAATGGAAAGCTGAATAAACAACTAGAGGCATATTTATACGGAAACTTCTTGTTAATTACAGACATTAAGCAGCAGGAAATTAATAGTTTCATAAAATCTGAACAACATCACGACTTAGCATTGTCCTGGGAAATAAATAAACTGCTCGAAGTCGCAGTTATAGAGTGTGAATATTACATACGTAGATGGACTGAACAAAACTACCACTTTAATGTCGTCAAATTGTCACAAGCTACCAATTACAGTTCCAACGCACGCATCCAATCGCACGCGATGTCTAGTCATGTACTTATACATGAATAAAATTACATAAGGCAAGGCATAGTCAGAATTTGTAGGCCGGTATATATGAAAATTATCAACTGGAGCAGCAAAAAACAGACATGTGGAAAAGTATTCTCTGGAAACCTTCGTCGACCGGCATTGTGCATTGGTGATTTTTTCTTTTTCTTTTGTGTTCATGCGAACGCCGAGCGGAAACTGGGTTGACTTGACTAGAGCTGTCTCGGTTTTCTATTTATTTTGCCTTTTGCTGGCTTTGGATAATCTTTGACCGATGTATAGACGTGGGTCAAAGAGGGTGTGGCATTGATGAACACTTTTAAAGAAGTTAACTGTGAAGAAAAACATAACCTTCCTTTATCAAGAAAAAAAATAAGATGAATATTAGTTCACATTTGCAACCTCAGCCACCAAATCGAATGTAACATAGTAAAGCCCTTAACCGATTTTTATTTTAAATAGCCTATCCTAATTCCTAATCAATTCTGCTGGGATTATTATTCGAGATGGGGAAATATACAATACATATATCGTGATCTGTGAGAGTCATACTTGTGTATATACTGTGTGTACCTACTGAAAAAACCTGAAACCTTATCCACTTTTCCCACGCTAGTAGCTGCTAGAATGATTTTTTAATAATTTGGTCTTTAATTAAGCGATCTGAGCCCTGCATTACTTATTTGATGATTGTGAACTTTTATTGATAGAGACGGTGGTTTTTTTTCTATTCTGACTGTGGCTTTATAAGACAGGCCCAATAAGGCGATAGGAATATTGAGACGGTATATAATAAGGCCAAATTCTGTCGAGTGAATGGGCATCTTCTGGGTGAGTTCGCTTCACCGTCGGCCTTATCTTTGCCTAGATGCTGCCCAAGAGCAATCCATTTTTAATAAAAAAAACTGTCAAATTAACGCAAACAAGGAATCTACCTGTATAGTCAGAGTTCTTAGTCGTTCGTTTGACAGAATGGGCCTTAGAGTTTTGTATGAACTATACAAGGGGCGCGGCTACAACGCCTACAACACTGCGTTGCGACAACGAAATCTACGTACTAGTGCCCATAATATTAATACCTACTGTTGCATGGATGTAATATTACAGAACTAGATTCATAGCGGGCCGAAAAAATGGCGCCAGTAAAAGTACCTCCGGCACGCTCGGGCGGTATTCGTGTTGATATTTGTATTTACAAATTTGACTCTTAAGACTAACAGCTATAAGTCTTTTTTATACGAAGCTATTGGAATGTAACTGACTGTGTCAAATCGGGCCACATTTTCCGCCACTTCTGTTCGGTATTGTGTGTCTCATCATCATCATATCAGCCGAAAGACGTCCACTGCTGGACATAGGCCTCCCCCAAAGAGTGTCACAATGACCGATCCTGATGCGCCACACCCGCCCCGCACCCGCATCCTGCGGACTCCCGCGACCTTTACCAGGTCATCAGTCCACCTTGTGGGGGGGTCTACCCACGCTGCGCCTTCCGGTCCGTGGTCGCCACTCAAGAACCTTTCGGCCCCAACGGCCATGGGTTCTACGTGCAGTGTGCCCCGTCCACTGCCGCTTAAGTTTAGCGATTCGAAAGGCTATATTGTGTCTATTTCTATATTTTAAGTCAATGTGATGTTGTATTGAGTGTGACGTATCATTGTTCCAGGATGCCTGCCGGCACCCCGCCCGCCGAGCCGAACGGCGCGCCGCGCAGCGAGCTCGAGCAGCTCCAGATGCGCGCGGGCCAAGTCACCGATGAGGTATGGTTGAAATTATTTTTCTTGAACGAATTACCCTTCCCTTTGTGCCTTTGTGCTCATCACACAAATGAATGCCCTGGCCGGGATTCGAACCAGGGACACCAGCTTCGTAGGCGGGGTCATTACCAACTAAGCTAAAGCGGTCGTCAAATGTGAACTGGAATATGCATTACCTATGCCAGGTTCGAATCCCTGTCATGGCATTTATTTGTGCGATAAACATGAATATTTGTTCATGGATGTTTTCAATGTATATAATATTTGGCAAGCATGTGTAAAACCAACGATGCCCTGCAATTTTATAACAAAATAAAAGTCACCTATAAAATAAATTACCACGGTTTACTTTGGATGCCGACGAGAAAAGGCAAAGTTCAAATCGAGCCCGGATTACATCGATCCCGAAACCTCAGTGTTGATCAGGGTATTATCAAGCCGTTTTGTCACAACAATCCCGTAGAATCCGTAGATTTATGATGTTTAAACCCCTAACCCCTGAAAGGACAGTGTGACTTTAGTCTGGCGTAACAATAGTTTGGTCGACCCTTGCCGATTGTGTGAAATTGAAATGAGGTTGTGCTCTGACATTTGTTTACCGATTTTGGAAATCGATATTGGAATTTTGGGTAAGTATGCGAAATACTATTTTCTCCAAATTGCAATGAAATATTGACGTTACGTTCCTTGTAACAGGCTTCAAAGTATTAGGTTTCGGGTGCGGCGGAACGAGGGACCCATAATAGAATTTCATTGCAGATTTGAGAAAAGCACTATTATATACTAAACTCGACGCGAACATTGATTGTCGGCACTCGGCCGTCAATCCCCTATTTCGCGGCCTCTGCAGTTATGTACTATTTTTCGGCCCATATCTATTCCTCCTCAAATCAAGAAATGTCGGCAGTGCGTTTGTGATTGGTCTGAGGTCGCAAGCGTCCATAGGCTACGGTGACTGCTTAAACACATTGCATTTAAGACAATCCCTTAGTAAAAGCCGTACTCCGTGGTTAAACATCCACTAACAAGAAGAAGTGGACTTAGGTTAAACTATAGATAAAAAAATACAACAACTTTGGAGGTTTCAGTTAGAATTTACGAATTAAAAAAAGGAAACATTTGTATTCATATACATAGGTGGAAAAAATGTATGAGCCCTGGAGGGCAACTGCCTTACGTTTTACTTAAAGGAAACATTCTTTAATTTTTAAAAAGAAACAAAACTGCATTCAAGGATTTTCTAATATTCATGTTTCACCCGGGAATCGAACCAGCTAAAAATAGATAAAATAAACATTCGCTTTTTTATTTCACTGAGGACTTACACTCGTCTGTCGTATAAGATATCCATAATCGAATATTGAGTTGAAATTTCTTAGAAAATTTAAGAAAATCTTAGAATGCAGTTTTGTTTCTTTTTAAAAATAAAAGAATGTTTCCTTTAAGTAAAATGAGCTATCTCAAGGATTTAAGGTAGTTTCCCTCCAGGGCCCATGATTTTTTTCCATCCTGTATAGTAGGTTCTAATGTGTAATGGGTGTTTAATAACAGCCTTTGCTTGATTTCAGTCACTGGAGTCCACCAGGCGTATGATGCAACTATGCGAGGAGGTAAGATATCGCTAGCATTTTACTTGTATAAACTTTGACTTGTAATCAAGTTAAAACTGTCATAATCTATTATAAAGTTTATCGGTTATTCTTAGAAAGGTCAGATCAATTGTTCATTGATATTGATTTGGACTATAAGGTAAAAGTACCCTTCACCGGACGCTTAAGACCTACATGTACGTTTGTTTTTTTAATAAGGTTTAGAATTTTTGTACGATTATGATCAACAGCATATGGTGAAGATAGATAAATTTGTCATCATTTAAATGTACGTCGAAATTTATTACATAGTTAGACGTATATAAAAATATTTTTTAAAGTTTTTTATATCGATTTGATTTGTCCCATTCAACGAACTAAGAAACGGAATTTGCACCCATTACCGGATCGGCATGCCGTTTCACCGAACTAGGGAAGAAATGTATGGAATGATGGCAGTGTGTGAGTTTGTAAACTGATGAGTGACTATTTATTTCAACCTAACTGCACTAGTTTTGTTATTTCGAGCAATCTTGACGGTAATTTAATCTAAGAAAAAACTGCCTATAATTAAAAATTTAAATCAAATATTTTTTATATATAAATAATATACTTATCTATTAAAAATTCTTCGCTAATCGCCAATAATTTATTTTTATATAATTTATTCGTTAACGGTTTACATCTAAGCAGCGCTGGCTTTTTTTTAAAGATATACGAAAAATAACACATTTCAATATAGATCTAGCTGTACGCTGAATATGGTTTATATTCCAATGAACGCCAAATAGCAGCTAGGCCGAGATAATCATATGTTCGGTATCAGACACCATGGGTACGCTTTACCGAACGGGCGTTCGGTAAAGCGTACACATTGAACCTATCACGCGAACATATTTAATAAAATAGTGTTTTAATCTTAATGATTCTGCCATAACAACATAAGTACATTTTATCTAGAAATAAGAACTATTGCAAAATAATAAATACACAATTATTTTGCTGCTACTGATGTTAAATAAATAATATGGAATTTTTAAAATTACCTGGTCAATGAAGCTTATTTTGACGTCAAAAAGTCGTGAAAACTATACATTTCAAATGCAATTTACAAAAAATCTGTCTCGTTTATAAGCGTTCGGTAATTGCTCATTAAATTACTCTATTAATTGGATATGTGTAAAGCGGAGTAGTATATATATAACGTTTAAAATTAACGAGTGAAAAAATAATTTTCAAAACATACGTTTTTCCCTGATTCCGAACGCTGTTCGGTAAAACCTTCAAGCAGTAGATGAGGGTGACCCATCACCGAATTTACATTTTTGTTGAATTCTGTAAATTTGACTGCACTAATTTCACTTATTTAACTCAAACACACACACTTATTAACTCATGATACGATAACACCCTATTTTGAAGCATAAAATCACTTTTAAACGCTTTTATGACCTTACGAAGTACACTCAGTTTCTTAACCATTTTCGTAAGGAGTCCCATACAACGCCGCGATCGACCTGCTCAATCGATTCTCCCGTTACAACTAAGAAACAAAATGGCTTTCTTTGCCTCGTAGTGGAAGGAATAGGTATCTAGCTAACGGAAAAAAATATCACAACGTAATATTAGCTGTAAGAACTCGACTTATGGCTCAAAATATAGAAAATCCGGTGATAGGGCAGATCCGGTAAAGGGTACATCTACCTTAAATGTTCACTTGTTAAAGTTGCTACAGGTCAGTTACTTGCATCGCTTTAGCATTTCACCTGCAGCAATTTTCTTGTTGCCACAGGTCTGTGTTACCACCTAAAATTATGACAGTTTTAAAAACGATTTGAATTATATGATCTTGAATTAGATTTGTATTAATCTTGAAGGGAGAGACATAATTGAAAATGTCGAGAATACCTCCCAAGATCACTTCATCTTAGCATTTGAGTTCAGTAAGTAACTCTTTCTGTTCCCGTGACGTGTTATCTGTCAAGGATTTGATATATAAAACGAACCTGAATATGACTATTTATTTCTTGTAACACTACTCGGTGTTATATCGTTTTTATATCAATTTCAAGCTATCTAATAATCTGTGTATCCTAACCAGTGTGTATTAATATTTTCTAAATGAATTACAAGGGTGCGTGAACTATGCCGAGTTCCCAATAGTGTAACGATCGATTGAGACGACGAACTGTACGGATCTGTACTCGTAGACGCGTTTCAGTTCCACTTTTGTTTCCCCCATCCCATAGTTTTAAGTGTTTGAGTTGAGTTGTTCAGTTGATTATGTGATTATTTGTGATCATCTGTGAGAGAGGTGTTCTCGATGCGAGGGAGTGAGGGGTATAGCGGAAGTGTCCTGGTCACAGCCCCAAGCTCGGTTTGGTCTCCGACGCCCGTCCGTCCACCCCGTAGGGCGCAGCCTCTGCTATCCCTGGCTGTTGTGTATCGATGTGCCTAACGTTATGTTATATCTATTTAATCTATGTGTATATATTTATTGTAGCTGTTCGGTTATATATACCTATCGTATTTTTTGTTTATATGTCCTCTCTGGAATATTATTATGTATATTTATATTGGACAAAAGTGTTTACCATGCATAAATTATTGGGTGTTGCATGTTCCGTGCCTTGATGTGTCCAAAAATGTTAGATACTTACCTCTATAGTCCTTTGTGTTGTTCTTAGCTGTATATTTTATGTGGTCAAGTTTAACCACATGGGCTCACCACCCCGGTGCTGATAGTTATTGAATAAGTTTTTTTTGCAAAGTTTCGCTTTGTAATTTTAATGTTAACCCCGTTCATGCGGAATACATAATGAACACAGGACAAGGCCTAACCGTCAGCTCCTAACTGTTAATGCCCGTAATTGCGATGTTTTATAATCCCAAGCATGAAGCCCACACCCCAATGATTGTATGAACCATTCCCCTAATAGATCAAGATACTTCTCAGATTTAGATCCCCTTTAGTGCGTAATTGCCCCTCATTATGTGCGCTTTCCCATCCAAGTGTACCCGACCGTTGTGCTTGGGCTTGCTTCGAACGAACCCCTTGCAATACTTGGACTGTAACCTCTACTTTACCATTTCTCTCGTACCTTCTAGCAACGACCTCTTTCTTATATTCAACCTGTTTTCACTAACCAAAACAGTTTATTTGAGAACATGTTCTCCACCGGCTCCGAATACTTTCAACCTTCCCAGCACTCACTGATCTGCGGAACTGGCGAGATTGGACCTCGTTCTATATTCGTTCTATCCTGTTTTAGTTGAGTTTGTGTCGTAGGTTTCTGTGTAGTGGCTGCTCTCTGTTGTTGACTGTTAATCTATTATGTTGTTTTTCATGCCTTCTCGAACATTCACAATACTACCAATGTGGGCGTGAACACACCCCCATACCTACCACTGGACTCCAACAATTATATATCGAGCTACACCTATGCGTACTCTCACACCAAATACAGACCAGATTGCTAATATCCGTATTTACATTTTTCAGTTTCGTATTTGTGATTTATTTTTTATGTATCGAATACTTAGGTGAATTATCTGTTCAATAATTTTCAAATATTTACTGACTAAGTTTTCCGTATGTTATTTGACATAACTTTTATACGAACAAAATTATTGGTAATCACGCTATGATATCGTCTGTGCCGAATTAAATATGTATTGTTCATGCAACATCAGCATCGAAGACACCGTACTACAGACTCTTCATGACTCTTAACAACACTGTTCAAGATGCCAAGGAGGATCTTCTCTTCTCAAGTTGCTGTTTTATGCTAGCGTACATTTCCTTATATTCCTTATTGAGCATATTGGTTAAAACTTATTTGATTTGAAAGCAAGGAAGATGGGAGTCCTCCTTGTGCGGCACTATGTATTATATTATAACCATCTGATACCGACATGGACTCGGAACACCAACTCACGCGCCGGGCCGCGGGCCGCCCACCAGGCGTGGCGCCGCGCCGGCCGCGCACTCACGCCACTGTACCCCTCACAACTAACAATTCTCTGTGAATTTTTGTTTCTGCGGCTGGTGTAGAGCAAGGAGGCTGGCATTCGAACTCTGGTCGCTCTAGACGACCAGGGAGGTGAGTGATCTGCAACATTTGCAACACTACATTATTTACAATTATCTATTTTGCCTTTTTCGCTAACCTTGTTCAAGCGTCGTAGGGCTTTCAGCTGACCCGATGGGCTCGTCGTAGAAGACACGAAAGGGGGTATCTCGATGACTAAGTATTCACTGCTAATCGAATACAAAGGTGCGGGCCTTCTGGCGACCCTGACTGATGTACCTACATTTATTAATACTACCTACTCCATAACCAAACTAATCATGGAATACCCACATCTTTGTATACTTTATTGGTTCCGTAGTTATGTTACACCATTTGCACAACTCGACATCGAGTGCTATCATACGACTTCCGAATGCTAGCTCGACCGAATCGACATACAAACTATAATCTGATGTTACTTACATCCTGCATTTCAGATGTTCGTACTCGACTCAAATATTGACAACTGTACCTAAATCACATGCAACTATCGTAATTAACGAGTGAAGTAAATTCGAAACGCTTCTCCTCAACGCACGACTCTTAACATGACACAAAATAATCATGATTCATATGAAACTGAGCACAAATGAAACTTTATCTGGTTTTACTTGCAAGCTTCACTGCATGCATGTCGTTGTTGATCGAGTAGTGTGTCAGGTTTGCGAGGGGCGGCGCTGCCTGTCCGTACGGTAGTGCGATGCGACAGCGCGCCGCTCGCCGCGCGCGCCGCACGCACGCATCGCCGCCTCGCCACGCCCGCGCACGCGCACGCGCACGCACGCACGGCGCCGCCCGCGCCTGCCGACCCCTCTCGGCGCACCGCACCCCGCCACCCACACACCCGATACTCTCTCTCCTACGATATATTATTTTGATTTGTATTTTATGTATAGAGCGAGGACGCCGGGGGGCAAGCGCTTCATATGTTGAGTCACCAGGGCGGTAAGAGTTTAACTGACACGTGGCTAGTCGAACCGTGAGAACGTCTGTGTTTGAATGTGCAGTTAAAGCAGTAATCTCTTTGTTTTTCTTTGACGTTTCTCTTGACTAAAGACTTATCTGAGATCGATGTTGCGTGTGTTTCTATGTTTCGATGGGGATGATTTTGAAAACATATAGTGTAAATAGATAAGCCCGATGACCGTTCGTTGCTAATTGTCGCAAAAAACTGTAATTCTATTTGCTGAAGATTTAATTTGAATGAGCTGCGCAATCTGTTTAGTTCTTCCGTTGATATGTATCTATCGGAACGCTTTTTATACCTAGGTACCTATATTTATTTATCTTTCCGAATCTACTGTTCTCTTCTCTAATGACACTGCGGTAACTGAAATGAATGCGCGTTTACCGAGTGTATCTGTTCCGTATAGATTAAATGGTGTACGCCTTCACCTTCATGGCTAGCAGCGTACTGTTAATGTTAGCGTGTACAGTAGGTCTCTGTTAGCTGGGCGCGGCGGCGGGCCGGAGGCTCCGCGGCGCTGCCTCGCCGCTCGCTGTTCGCCACACTACATATTAGATTGTTCATTTCTCTTCTTCAACTAAGTCGAGTACTGTTTTGCTAAAATCACTTATCATTTAGGAATGGCTTTATGGATACGCTGATTTGCTAAATTGATTTATTTTACCATCACCGCCGAAGGATCGGCCGCCCGCCTAGCCGAGCCGCCGCGTCTGTGCGTTCATGTCATGTATTTTCTGTTTTCTGTTCAGTTCTGAGTTTGTTGTGTTGAGTTGAGTTGTCCCGCCGCGCCGCGCCCGCGCCGCGCACGCGAAGCCGCGCCCCCGGCGCGCGCGCACGGCGGCGGCGGAGGCCGAGCGCGCCCCGCCCCGCGCCCTGCCCGCGCGCCGTTATTGCATTCGTTTGGCGAGCTATAGTGACATCATTATTGTGTTGTAGAGTCACGAGGTGGGCATGAAAACCCTGGTCATGCTGGATGAACAGGGCGGTAAGCATCCAGTAGTACTATTTTACATCACACTTTAGTCAAGCTTTTGTCTGACATGCCAGTTCAGATATTTTTGAAAATTTAATTGAATGGCGATGAACTTTTGATTCTAAATAACTATTGAAAATGTGCTAACGAGTAATTTTCTAATGGATAATAATGAAGGTAAATTGTTCATGATCATAAGTAGATTAAATGGTTAAAGAGATCCCCGGTCCCACGTTCCTCCTCGTGAACTGGGACGCGGACATTAAATAGACAAAGAGTATGTTAAACAGTGCCTATTGTTTTCTTTAGTTTTTCTCACGCATCTAGCTATGCACGTCTTCTTCAATCTTGCTGTTACTTGCATGATTTTTAGTATTTTTAAGATTTATGATTCTAAATGTTAGTCACTACGAGTATGGTACTTGATGTTATCACTTAGTCTCAGCACATACATCATGATACTAAAGGTAATGTTCAATTTAGTTTTGGCCAGATCAAGTGTAAGACATCAAATTAAAGTTACAAAGGTTGAGTAAGTCACACGATAGCTGCTTACATATAGCATCGATAACAGTAGAGCTAAAGAATCTAAAAAGCGCTGCATGACAGTAATACGTTGGAATAAACATTATGCTACATCCAATTGTCTTACACTTAGCTCTGGATTGTCGAGAGCGTTGAGAATTTACAAAAATAAAATCGATATAATATATCGCGTTAGTTTGAAGATAGGCGCTTGACACATATGGCGTTATTCTGTAGGGCGGTTTTAAAGCGTTTGTGTGTGTGTGTGGACAGAGCAATTGGACAGGATCGAAGAGGGCATGGACCAGATCAACGCGGACATGCGCGAGGCCGAGAAGAATCTGTCGGGAATGGAGAAGTGCTGCGGGATCTGCGTACTGCCGTGCAACAAGTAAGTACTTTCTACCCGTTCGCTTCGAGTTTGCCCTGCCTTCCCGTCCCGGTACGGTGAACCAATTTGATTTCTGGGCCTATTATTATTTCCATTTCGTCCCCAAAACTACGTCTACTAATATTGATAACTGCAACTGTATAATATAACATAATGTTATTTGGCTTGTTGAATACTATCTTACTTAAGCTTACTACCGAAAATATCATCCGTCAACGTCATATTCCCTAACGGTGACAAAAATTAGCTCCATAATTCACTGCCAGTACGTAGTATCTGCCAAAAGCATTTTATACGCAGCGCGGGACCAACTTTTGAATAAAACATAAACTAACAAATTCAAAGTAGGTACCTAAACACAAGTTAGGCCCGCCGCTATGAATGGGTGTTCCTGGCCCATGAATGAAGCCAAGGGGTGTTGGCAGGCTGCCCGCAACGCTGTGGGCCGTTGACTTGTTTCCAAAGGTCAACGATGGCGTTTCCGTGCGTACACAAGCATACGTGCTAGCTAAGTGCTAACCTGTTGGATGTAAACAGCGGAAACTTGCATGTTTACACGGAAGTTGCGCTTGAAGCTTGATTAAAACAAGAGGAAACATAAGTATATTATTTCTAGCGCGCTGACGTAGGCGTAAGCAACAGTTGAGAATGTTTATAAATATGCAAAAATGACCCACGATATTTCCCATTCAGCTTTTTTTAACTTAACTGTGGCTTTATAAGCCGGGCCCAATAAAGCGATAGGAGTGCCTGGTTGGAGATTGGCCTGGGGAAAATCCAGGGGAAACCTCCGACACGACCACGCGGGCGGTCTAAACACTGGAATACTCTAAGAGTTTGCGCTCCAGTGAGATTGACTGAGAGCGCTCCTCTCGCAGTGATACTGGAGGTGAAGTTGTCAAGTTCGTCAATTTTGAATTGGTGTGGTTGTATGAAACATGGATTTTTCTGCCTTTTGTAGTTATTTATTTCCTCGCAAATGTGATGAAAAACATTGTGTATATCACGGGTGATAAGGGTTATTACCCTACTGCGTCGGGCTCCTATGACTTTTGTTAGTAATAACCTGCTTACCTCCCTAAATGCACAATGTACTATTGTTAACACCGGTCTAAGTTGTAGATTTATTTTCCCTTTATATTTCCGACGTTTAGCCACGGCACTACTATGTCAATTACCTTAACATGTGAAATAGCGTTTGCGTGACTTTGAATGTAAATGTATTTATAAAACCAAACGTGTAATAATTAATGTTATTAATATAAGTGCTTACATTGAAAGTTTCACACGCGACCTCCTTTGAGAGTCAGTGGCGCATAAGGTAAAAGTACCCTTCACCGGACGCTTAAGACCTACATGTACGTTTGTTTTTTTAATAAGGTTTAGAATTTTTGTACGATTATGATCAACAGCATATGGTGAAGATAGATAAATTTGTCATCATTTAAATGTACGTCGAAATTTATTACATAGTTAGACGTATATAAAAATATTTTTTAAAGTTTTTTATATCGATTACACTGATTTGTCCCATTCAACGAACTAAGAAACGGAATTTGCACCCATTACCGGATCGGCATGCCGTTTCACCGAACTAGGGAAGAAATGTATGGAATGATGGCAGTGTGTGAGTTTATAAACTGATGAGTGACTATTTATTTCAACCTAACTGCACTAGTTTTGTGATTTCGAGCAATCTTGACGGTAATTTAATCTAAGAAAAAACTGTCTATAATTAAAAATTTTAATCAAACATTTTTTTTATATAAATAATATACTTATCTATTAAAAATTCTTCGCTAATCGCCAATAATTTATTTTTATATAATTTATTCGTTAACGGTTTACATCTAAGTAGCGCTGGCTTTTTTAAAGATATACGAAAAATAACACATTTCAATATAGATCTAGCTGTACGCTGAATATGGTTTATATTCCAATGAACGCCAAATAGCAGCTAGGCCGAGATAATCATATGTTCGGTATCAGAGACCATGGGTACGCTTTACCGAACGGGCGTTCGGTAAAGTGTACACATTGAACCTATCACGCGAACATATTTAATAAAATAGTGTTTTAATCTTAATGATTCTGCCATAACAACATAGGTACATTTTATTTAGAAATAAGAACTATTGCAAAATAATAAATACACAATTATTTTGCTTCTACTGATGTTAAATAAATAATATGGAATTTTGAAAATTACCTGGTCAATGAAGCTTATTTTGACGTCAAAAAGTCGTGAAAACTATACATTTCAAATGCAATTTACAAAAAATCTGTCTCGTTTATAGGCGTTCGGTAATTGCTCATTAAATTACTCTATTAATTGGATATGTGTAAAGCGGAGTAGTATATATATAACGTTTAAAATTAACGAGTGAAAAAATAATTTTCAAAACATACGTTTTTCCCTGATTCCGAACGCTGTTCGGTAAAACCTTCAAGCAGTAGATGAGGGTGACCCATCACCGAATTTACATTTTTGTTGAATTCTGTAAATTTGACTGCACTAATTTCACTTATTTAACTCAAACACACACACTTATTAACTCATGATACGATAACACCCTATTTTGAAGCATAAAGTCACTTTTAAACGCTTTTATGACCTTACGAAGTACACTCAGTTTCTTAACCATTTTCGTAAGGAGTCCCATACAACGCCGCGATCGACCTGCTCAATCGATTCTCCCGTTACAACTAAGAAACAAAATGGCTTTCTTTGCCTCGTAGTGGAAGGAATAGGTATCTAGCTAACGGAAAAAAATATCACAACGTAATATTAGCTGTAAGAACTCGACTTATGGCTCAAAATATAGAAAATCCGGTGATAGGGCAGATCCGGTAAAGGGTACATCTACCTTAAACCAACGTAGGTATGTAGTAGGGCAATATTGAACAACATCAAAGGGTTACGTTACTGGCAAACTAATCAAAACAATGGCTATTATTAGTCGGTACTAATTATAGGTACCGTTTATTAGAAGAAAGAAAGATAAAAAAATGAGGATAGGCACGCTATACGCTATAGTAAAGTAACTGAATACTAGGATTCCACAGAATTCATAACCGTAGATATAACATGACCTATTTTGTATGTTGCATTGTAATAGTTGTGTTGGAGCAATATCACATCGTAAAATTTTTGTTTTGGTGAATTAAGAACTGGAAGCGCTCGTGGCCCAGCGGCGCCGGGTACCGCTTGCGGTATCTAAGGTTAAGCAACGTGGGCAGCGGTCAGGACTTGGATGGGTGACCGCTTTGAGTGGTTACTAACTGAGCGCTCCCGTGCTTTGGAAGGCACGTTAAGCCGTTGATCCCGGTTGCTGTCTATGGCAGCAGTCGTTAAGCCAAGTTGGAGGCCTTCGGACGGTTTGAGAACTTCCAACAGTCAAATTGCCCACTCACTTGACAAAGCCTAATCCCAATAAGGTCTAGTTTCCCCTCGGGGTTGGAAGGTCAGATGGCAGTCGCTTCTACGGATTGGCTTCCGTAAAAACTATTTGTGTGGCGGCGACTTAGGACACCAGTATGAGTTTCAATTGTTTGACATGCACGCCCCGCTGGACGCAACGCTCGCAACATCATAATACCAACCTAGCCCT
This sequence comes from Cenopis cana, assembly GCA_951800055.1. NCBI lineage: Eukaryota > Metazoa > Arthropoda > Insecta > Lepidoptera > Tortricidae > Cenopis > Cenopis cana. The sequence goes on along the minus strand of OX637490.1, from coordinate 11,858,925 downwards.
ACCTATATCTAGTTTAAAAATATATCATTCTGGTCCGCACATGATGTGTATAAAAATATATAATAAAATACCACAAGATATAAAATCCATAGAATCCATATCCCAATTCAGAAAAGTTTTTATACCCTACACGAATTTTTTGATGATTCGACTCGTAAAAGATAACTTTTCTTTTGTTCGTATTTCGTTCGAATAGTTAAGAAAGACTGCTCAATTAGTCTAGTCATTAATACATTAAGACTGCGTCGTGCAGGGTAAATTATCAGCGCCTGTCAAATTTCTATTTTTTTAAATTATTTTCCCCAGTAACTCACACATACATATTTCACACACACTACTTCATTTTGTTGGCCCGGGTCATTGACTTACATTTTTTTAATAGGTATTTTCGGTTGTGTATTGCCACCAGTTAATCAGAGTTAAAAACTCCTTAGAGAAATCGAAATTGTCATAACTTGTCACTGGACAATGACAATGCTCTGTCAATTTCTGTAAGGAATACAAAGTTTTGATTTACAATATGTGATGATTTATTAAGGCATGACAAAAATTTAAAAATAAAAGTCAAGTTCTAATCTGTCACCAAAACCTTACTTCTGAAAATTGGGATTAGATTTTAGTAAAACACTCCTAATTATTCATATACAAATAGATTAAAATACCTATATTTAAGTGTATCAATGCCATGGCTTAAGCTGTTATGTTGTTAAATTATATTTAATTGAATAAATGGTAAATAAAACTTAAGAATGTGTAATCCTTCTGCAGGCAGGGTCACTACCAACTAAGCTAAAGCGGCTTTTATAGGTAATGCAAGTTTTAAGCGAAGATGCGGTTGTTTTATTTCGATATATATTATGTAATGAAACTTAATGAAAATTAATGGCAGTATTTTGAAATAAGTTTGTTAAGTATTCTTAAAACCTAATGATAATGAAATAAGTAGGACAAATATGATCAAGTAGGATTTAGTAAATCATTGTCACTATCTGTAATTGGAACTTGGCCGGCCGGACGCGCTTTCGTGTGCATGGATGAATGTACGAGTCCATAGTTATGTTATGACAAATTAGCTCTCATGTTCCTTCTTATAAGAACGATAATTGAATAGAATAATTAGTGGAGTAAATTTTACTGAACTTTTAACACTACTTGGACAATGGTTGCGTATAGCTAAATCCATGTACATGCTGCATACATGCTGTAATGTAACAGTTATAATACTTATAATATACGCAATTGAAATTGCAATCTTACTATTATTTACTACGTTTACGTAACGTCCAAACAATTATTGCGACGTACTTTTTTTGTTTTTTCAACCTGATTGTGGCCTTATAGGTCGGGCCCAATAAATCGATAGGAGTGCGCGGTTGGAAAGTGGCCTGGGGAAAATCGAGGGGAAACCTCCGACATGACGACGCGGGAGGTTTAAACACTGGGATACTCTAAGAGTTTGCGCTCCAGTGAGATTGGTTACGCGGCTTCTACCGAATCTGAGTTGTGAGTGGAATCGAGCTACTTACTGGGAGTTTTGTCGCTGGTTCACTAAACTCTACTAGGCCCGACCTGGGCCGGACTGACTCTACCCGGTGTGACGTACTTACGTATATCCAAAGACTACAATGTATATACTAAAGTACGTATATCCGTATATCCAAAATCAAAGCAGTCTGCAGAAATAAGTAGGACTACATACATATATTTTGTATAAGACTCAGATTATACGTCGTCGTTAGAGATATAACTAAGATAAAAAAAAACACATTTATATTTTCATTCTATAATTAGTATGACCATGCGGCTTCGACAGTACAATCTTCTGCTGCTTATTACTTTCTTTGTTGTGTGACACTGCAGATTGATAATCCACGATTCCTGAAGTTATATCACGACATCTGAGATATATTTAGCCATTAAATGTATTCCTATTTGACGAGAAAGCGTGAATATCCACACAAATTTCAATAAGTATTCCAATCCAATCAGTGGGTTCTTCAATGCTGAGGATCGTGACCGCTATGTCTCTGGCGGGGAGTGCAGATGGCTCGCCAGTGGTTCCGATGATGCGCTGCATGCAGCGCCTGGTGTTCTCGGAGTCCGGCGAATTTGGAGATTTTTTCAATCCACCTGGCTGGCCCGAGCTCGTCTATCCTCCACCTTTCCCGTCATCATGATGTACTCGAGGCTAATAGGGACGACGCGCGATATGTCCAAAAAATGCCAGGAGATAAGTATGCGTTGTTGGCAAACTGTCGAGAGGCGTGTGTGTATGCGTATTTGGTGTTCGATGTCAACATTAGATACGTAAAATTATTGAAATATAAAGAAAGAAAAATGTACACAAATTTTCATTTGAAGTAAGTGACAAATGTCATTACGTTATAAAGATGTTCCGTCAGGGTGACCATTCATTGAAATTAATTTCCATCGTAATGAAACGCATCGGCAACCTTTTTGCGTCTAGAATGCGTTTTCGGGAAGGAAAACATTATAATTTGAACGCATAAGTAAACTTTCGGGACCAAACACTGTATGTTCTCTAAAAAATAAAAGGCTAATACCAAAAATTCCATGTTAAAAGGTTCTTAAAACGCCACACGTCAATATTTATTTACCCTACTTCAATTAATACAATCTTTGTGTGTGGTATACATATTGTATTCGTATACGGGCAAAATGTCAAAAACAGAGCTGTCAAAGCGAAAAAAGGAGCATGCGTCTGCTCTCACCGAGGGCCAATGCCCATCTGTCGATTTTTCGAAAGTATGGTGGCAGGGAAAATGTATGGAAAAGTCACTAAAGTTTAGATTTACGTTTGAAATTCTCATTGGTCTTTGCGAGGAAAAATGTGAAAAGTGTGATAACTTATAGTGAATACTTTTGAGATTTGTTTGAGTGTGATTTTGAAACGAAATAATAGATTTTTCAATTCAATTTTGCCTAAACGCCGACACGCGTTCTTCTCATTTTTAGTGCAACTTTACGGTATTGTATTTATTAAAGTGTAATTTATTATAGATTACTAATAGTGATAACTTGTAAACACACTCTTTGTGATAATAATTACATATATTTTATATATTTTTGTAGAGAATCGTGACCTCCACAGATTGAGAGGTGAAGGCTGTTTTTGCTAAATATGCTCGGCGCCCTCTTAATAATGTAACCTAGTTTTAAGAATATTGCTGTGCCCTTACGGGGTCCATCATATTTTATTATGTAATGTGTGCAATAAACATTTTGAGTTTGAGTTTGAGTCCACTCAGGTTCTACACTAAACTATGTGGTTACAGGGGAGCATCGTTCAAGGAGGACGACGGGACGTGGAAAGGCAACGACGACGGCAAAGTGGTGAACAACCAGCCGCAGCGGGTGATGGACGAGCGCAACGGCGTGGGCCCGCAGGCCGGGTACATAGGCAGGTCGGTCAACTCAACCATCACCATGATAATCGGTCAATAATCAAAAGCTACATCACTTTTTATATACGGAAATACTCGTTTTTCTACATTACCAAATCTCATCAACCGATTTTCAAAAAATTTTCGCCATTTTGTAGCTTTAAGCTAGGACCCTTTTTTCATTTTTTCTTAAGTCGGTTTTTTTTAATATTTACAATTTAGTAGTAATCGGTACGCTTTATATGGAAAGTGTACCTTAATTTATTTGCCCTTGAGTGTATATAGTGCAAACTTGATCTTGATCCCTTTCGTTTTTACGACAGCCGGACCAATAAACTTTTATACCATCGGTTTTCGTCCCCCGCGTTACTTTTTTTCGAACTTTCAGAATTCAAATCGATGACTTCCATTACCCATCCAAATTCCATTACGTCCATTACTTTAAAACAGGGTAGAAAACAGTGAGGTGAGGTGACAATGACAGTAATATTGATATTCATTTATTTCATACTATTACCTACATTACATTATAATATAAATTACATTTTATGTCAATCTATAAGAATGAATATTATGATATGATCGTCAAAATTGCAAGAATACAATTATTATATAATACAAACAAAAATCTAAAACACCGAATTTCATGAATTCGTTGCAGTATTGCATATATATGCTGTAGTGTATCTTGCGTTACCGAACACAATTATGTCAGTCTAAAAGTTGATTGACGCAGACTCCATTCATGTCGAGGTTACTACGGAAATCGAGAATACGCTCAGATCTGGATGTTTACGCTGAATCATCAGTTTCGTATCTGGCAGGCTTCCAAAATTTCACTTTAGTAATATCGTCCAAGTCATTGACTGTCTAGACACTGAAAAATGGCTATGGTACGAAGGAGTAGGTGAAAGTTGGGCGGGGTTGGAACATGAATTATGTTGTCTGGGATTAAAGTGATTCAAGTACGCTACTGCAGTCGTATTAATTTAACGTTGTTTTTTATTAGACAATTTTTAGGGTTCCGTACCAAAAAGGTAAAAAAGGAACCCTATTGGTTTCACTTTGTCTGTCTGTCTGTCTGTCTGTCTGTCTGTCTGTCTGTCTGTCTGTCTGTCTGTCTGTCTGTCTGTCACATCGCTAAATATCTCAGGAACTACTTATCCTATCGATTTGAAATTTGGAATAGTTATAAACAAGGGTAACCCAGATACATAGAAGATGGTTTTTTAAATTATTTTATTTTATTTTCTGTGAATAATGACAGATAAAAGGGGGTTCAAAATTTTAAAGTCTGGCAACTATGTCAAGTGGGGTATCATATGAAAGGGCTTGACTTGTACATTCCAAAACAATTTTTAGTTTTTTTTTTTCGTTGGGGAAATTTCGATTTACGAGGGAAAATGTAAAAAAAAATACCATTCCCCCCCCCTTATCTCCGAAGTTTACGAAGAAAAAAATTTGAAATTATTACACAACATTAATATGCATGTATATTTTACAGGAAAATTATAGCCATAGCTCTATCTAGTTTTTCTTTTTTTTAATCATCAAAAAACTCTTCTATACTAAGTTTGTAATTTAATCACCTTTGTATATATTTTTGTTTTATATTTAAATTTACAAAATTACGTTGAAAATACCTTCTTTCAAATAAAAAAACAATTATTGAAATCGGTTGATGTGATAAAGAATTATCCTTGAAAAACCAACATACGTACTAAGTTATTCAGTCGCGTAAATTAGTAACACAATGCGCCGATAGATGGTGCTGTCATGTTTTTTTAAGATTGTTTCTGAATTAATGGGGTCGGGACGGGTACACAACTACATATTCAAGAACTGTGTACGGAACCCTCGGTGCGCGAGTCGGACTCGCACTTGACCGGTTTTATTTCTTATTGTTAGAACTAATCCAGTTGGTATGTCGTAACAAGGTGGGGGTAGCACCCCAATGACAATATGGTTGTCCTTCCTCAGTTTCTTAAAATTGGTTAATTCGTATTCTGGAGACAACGAGGAACACATCCATACCAATTTTAGGTATATATAAGCCGTGTCGACGTAAATAGTAAAGAAGCGACTTTTTGTAAATTTGCCTCCATACTATAACTTTGATCGCCTGAATCTTCATTTAGGGAATTTAATGCTCTTTAACATTACAATGCAAAACAAAAATTAATTACCTATTGAATCGTTCGGCTTATGAACTAGCGCGATAAAATTATTATCATAAGCTTTGATAATCATTTTTGTTTTAAAATCACTACACTGTGAAACTAAGGACTGGACCACATTTCAAAATACAACGAGTTACAATTTTACTAGTTAAATAGCAAGTCTTTATTGCTCAAACCCCTCAGTGTTGCCTTTTTGTAAATGTAAAATAGTAACTTGAAGCTTCGCGTAACGGGCCCCTGGTTGTCAACATTAAACATTGTTAATTCAACCAGTCTCTCAAATGTTGCCATAACTAAATCACCTCTTAAACATTCCAGGATAACAAACGACGCGCGCGAAGACGAGATGGAAGAGAACATGGGCCAAGTGAACACTATGATCGGTAACCTGCGCAACATGGCGCTCGACATGGGATCCGAGCTCGAGAACCAGAACCGCCAGATCGACCGTGTCAACCGCAAGGTAACGGGCGGGGTAGTGGGACCATTGGTGGACGCGATTTCGTGGGGGGCGTTGGGTGTTAGGTTATTAAAGTTAAATTTGTATCGAAGAGAACTGTTAAAAGTAACAGGAAGAGTATGGTTATGTTTGTAATTTTTTTATTAGATATTTACATTAAGGGTGTTTTAAAATACTAGGAGTATAAATAATGGATTCATATTACCATCTCATTGATTAGTTTTCATAAAACCCTTCATTCGACGTAGCTACTATTGTCTCGAGAAAATGTAAAACGTGGCAAACAACAAATATTTCATCGGTGCCGACAATAGGTAGGATGGGTATATGGAAGACAACTAGAGGGTAAATTTAGACGTTCTTCGTTCTTCTGTCAAGTAGGGAAACGAAATCGCGTACACCACAAATTCATACGTAATTTTTATGTGTCGTGAGTTTAACTTTTCAGTCGGTCTTCTTTTTTATTGGGGTGTTTGCTAGTTTCTTTACTTCAATTTGATAACACACTTTTTGATAAAATGGGTTATCAAATTGTTGAAATCTGAAAATACTTATTGATGTTCGTTGCAACCATAGCAAAAAAATAAAAGTAACCTTACTCTCAAGATGTATTTACGTGACTGAAATATATTTCCTGAATAAAAATCATTTATTCCTATAAAGGGAAAAAATAAGCTTGGTAATACACATCTCCAACCAACTTTTGTATTTTTACTATGCAGTTGCATAATTTTAACGAATTGCGTTCTGTTTTCATTAACATTTTCACCACCTGATTGTTGCCTGTCACATTAGCAGTGGAAGTGTGAATAGAATCTTCGTTGACTTGCAATCTATCTGTGATCTATCCTCTAGCTTTACGCCCTTTCAAATTGCAGTTTCGCTTATTGGCAATCTTCGCCGTAAATTTCAAGCATGTTCATATAGGCAGCTTCTTGTGTATTTGGGCAGACAAAATAATACAAAAACGGACAAAAACAATATTCTCAAACAAAATCGGTATTATCATCACTTTTGTGGCGGACGTAAAGGATTTTGTCCTTTACTAGCAACTATGTAAGTGCGAGAGAGACGTACGAGTATGTTTTGTATCGAACGTAAACGCTGTCATGCTACCAGTGCTGATGGGTTAGAATTATGCGTCATTTTACGGCGTGCAAGTGCGCGATATGTTTGTGTAATTTTACTTATGCATATGTGAACATGGTTCTATGGTGTCTGTTATTGTAAACTTTGACTGTTCTTATACATTAGACGCCGAGAAATTCAGTAGTGTTATAGTAGAGGCGATTGGTTGTTGTAACTCAGTGTTGTGCCCATGACTGTCCACCGACGGAACATAACAACATCTATCCACACTGTCATTGTGTACCGAGTGTTAGCATCACTTCCTTGACTAACATACTACAAAAAAACTTAAATCTCCATAGATGGCACTAGGGCACCCTACAACTATGCATTGACCGTAGAAAAAATCTCAACTACCGCCACAGTTAATGTAAAACAGTAAAGAAGCTCACACGAAAGTACTAAAAGTAAATTAGTAACGCAATGTAAATCAAACTGTGATACTGTGACCCGGTTTTAAATCAAAATGATCGTGTCATAACGCGGAACAAAGGTTACGTTTTTCTTCTAAGGTCATTGCATTATTCATTGTAACATACCTTTAGAGTCATCGACAACACTCATTCACTTGAATAACATAAAGTAACATAACATGTGTACTTCGTTTCAAAAACAGCGACTGTACATTATAAAAATGTTAGAATTTACAATGGTCGCGTTTGAGAACAACTCGAGAGATGTGGTTTCAGGAATTTATGATATTCCTAAAATAATGTAATGAATTAGGCTGGAAAGAATTAAGTAACAAAAGTTACTAATTTAGATATTGTATATCTCACAATAAAGTAAAACATAAATTAAAATTTAATAAAAAACGGTAATGTCAAACGCATTGGCACGTTTTTTGGCGATTTTTGAAAATGCAGCATTTTATTTCATTTTTTGTAAAATGGAGTTATTCTCAAACCAAACACAACAGTCGCTGTACATTGAACAAGAGGAACAAACCGGGTATTCTCTATCATAGGGTGAATCAAACGAAACGAGGATAACGCTGGCCAACCAGCGCGCGCACGAGCTCCTCAAGTAAACGGCGGCGGCACTCACACCACGATACAAGCACACACACACGTCTCGTGGTCGCGGCAAATATCAAAAGCCAAAGTCAATGCATGGCCAAAAATGTAAACAATTATTTGCTATTTTCCACACATAGTATCACTAAATAATGGCAGCTAGAAAATGAGCGCAATACGTGCATAAGGCCAACCAACTTTCAGACCACCAATACTTTGTAATACTTTTGTCACGTTTGTTAGAGAAACTGCTCTAAAACAGATGTCCAATAAAAAAGGTTCAAACCCTGCAGTTTTTATAAGTTTTAAAATAAATGAATGTGAACGCCCGTAAAAGGTAACGCAAGAGACGAAAAAAAGTCGGTGTAAAAGTTGAGGGGTCGTAAATCGTTACTTAATAAAATCGCGTTCAATATATATGCCTAAATATATCTTAACGTTTGTATATTATATCGATTGTGGAATAAAACAAAATGTTTTGTTTACATATTTGGCCGTTCTATTTGACGTCGAATATACGGTAAAGTTACGACCGGATTACGTTCAAGTTGCGAATAGGCGTGACCTCACGTCCATTTCTAGTCTTTTCCATCGATTACAGTAGTCAAAAGAAGTGTCGATCTAAAATATAACGTCTAAAACGTTACTATAGACCTTTTATAGTGCAGCCGATCGAAAGATCCAGAGAAAGAATCAACTTGCCAATGGAGTAATAAATAATTATTCATTACAATCACTCAGCGCGAACGAGAATTCCGGCGATTAGATATAATGGCTCCATTTACACACTGATTCCGACCCTGGTATGATAATGTCTTAGAAGGAGACGTCCCGCCAATTCGCGACTAAACTCTCGCGCATACACGTCACTTTACACAAATCCAAATCACATTAGATAAGATTTACAAAGCGTGCGGCCAATAAATACCACAGTTGTGTTTAGTTTCACTATTTTGATACATTATTTGGCGGTAGTCAGTTTTGTGAGGCTGTTTAAGTGTGATATTGGAACTAAACATGACTGTGTTGGTTTGTGTGAAGTGACGACAGTCGACGCTTCTCTGTCCACCGGTTGCGGATACTGTACAAAGAGACAGATTTTGTTATCATAGGTACTTCTCAAATAGATAGCACAAAGTATAAAATTAAAAAGTGATTTTATCATGCTCGATAGGGGCTCTACTCGATCTCATTATGATCTGAAACATCTGTCATTCCTTCTTTCAACATATATCAAATATTTTCAAATTGACAGTTTTAAATGAGATTAATGACAGATACTTTTAGTGACATATTTTTGGGTCATAAACAGATTTAGGTTCGCGTCTTTCCTGTGGACATACTTATTACATATCAAAAGTTAAGGGCTGCAAAGCTTAATTTTGGATTGGTCTAGTAACCCGCATAAACGGCGTCTCCGGTTCTATAAATCTATGTAATAAAATCATAACTCACATGCTCATAAGCCGTTAACTATTGACCACAGGAGAGACGACTTTTGTTTTTGCAAGTGTTTATGACCCTTTTGTCTCTCCCCGTTGTTACAGTCGTCTTCGCATTTATTTAATTTATGGTGCTTTATTTTACATGTAGGTTAATTTTTTTTTAGTCAAGTATTTTATAAACCGAACAGCTCCGCAACCGGTATTAGTAAAATAACTTCAATATATATATTATACATATATTAGTATACATTTATCCAAATGTGAAATTGTTAAGATGTATAATATTTTACGTATTACAATGCTTGGGCATTCTACTGTGTTAAGTGAACACTGTTACACTCGTTTTATAAATACGTTTCGTTTTATAACGCTATACTTCTATCGCTCAATATCTATCCTACATATCCTAAATCATTTCTTTTTGACTTTCTGAAATATACTAACTTTTTGAATCTTGATTTTGATACTTCAAAAAATTATACAAAAGTAATAATTGAATTTTATGATAATGATCTTTGGTGCTCATTTTATACAGTAGATCTGTGTGCTGAAAGAAAATTATCATATATTCATTAATGTAATCTTAATCTCGTGTTAAATATAACAACATAATATAATAGACCTACTTAGTAAGAAGGCGTTGAGAAGTATTATTTTGAGAATATGCATTTACCTGTTGTTATCAATTATCATAGAGCTACTGTTACTGTTAGGACGATGTCGCTCGACGCTTATTAAAGTAAACCCAATTTTAAACTGAACGCGTCCCAATGTAAAACAAAAAGTGTTAGCGTCAAACAAAAGGTGTTGTTACTATGATTACTAAAAATGTATAAATAATATCAAGTTATACTTCATGAATCTTTCTTTAGTAATAATCAAATTTTGATGCGTAGGTACCTAGTTACTCTTACTCAAACGCATTGGCGACGCGTTCATTTTAAGAATGGTTTTACTTTACAATTGAAGTGTTTTTAATCCCTACTTTTTAAAATTATTCCTGTATACAGAACTACTGTTACTTTTGACACTGTTTAATGAAAAGTTGAAAACTATATTTTCATGTTAGGAGGGGTTGAAATGGCAATAAAGATGTATGAAAGGATTGGTTTGATATGTGATAATAGGTTGAATTAAGGAATCAGTATTTTAGCCATGTTTCTTATAAACTTTTATGAATCTGATACGCATACGCATCAGATGTTTTTCTGATTTCATAGGAGCATTTATGTACTTTTAAAATATTCATGGGTCTTAATGATCCATATATTTTTCGTATGATCAGTATACAGCTATCAAGTGTACGAAGTTTATTGAGATGGCATATTTGCTTCTATGGACGCCACTCAGTCAATGTACTATTTCTAATACTAGCCAACTATTATAATTATAACTACGTAGTAAATTACTCTACATACTAATTATTTTCTATTTATTTTACGATTAAATAAAACATTTTATTTGTAATGTGATTTTGTCATTTTCCTTTCAATGTAGGTGTGTGTACTCTTTAGAATCTTACTGTCTATCAAAGGTAGCCGGGATATCGAAAGGAAGGGGCTATGGATATCGCAATATACTTTAAGTATTGTCAAACATTTGTTTGTACTGTCAGTTTCACAGTTAACTGACCAATCTTGAACCTTATTCCAACGAGTTAAAGTCTATAGTTAACTGCGATGCTGATAGTACCTACCTACGTGTATACGAATTAAAGGCGGTTACAGGAACACGATAAAGAAAACCTAACCGGCGTATTGGTTTTTGATTAAAAATGTAGGTATTTAGGAAAGATTTTCCTAATAATAACATTTTATTAGAAGAATTTAATAGTAATAGTACGCGCATATTATTGTGTGATTTAGCTGGCGTATATAACGGTTATCCTGTCGTTAAATATGGAATTATAAGAAAAATAGGTTCATTATGACTTAGATAAAACTCGTCATTATGTACTAGAGTATATATAGTATATTTTTCTTATAGTTGAGGTTGTTTTTCGTAAAGCTCTATTTAACTGGTTGCAAGAACTAAGCGAGTTTCATTACATTGCGGCGCTACGGCTAACGTTATGACAACGAGTTCGATCAAACCCAGCAGTGTAATGGAAAGCGTATGTAAGTTCTTGCCCCGTGTGAATGGGCCTTTAGCCGAAACAATGGTTCAACTTGCTAGAACCCGTATAAAGGTTAACAGACAATATTAAACGCATTTATAACCACGAGACGCCAACACATGAACACACACATGCAAACACAACAACACGTCGGTGGTGACTGTGAGTATATATTTTTTTTTATAAAATCACCTTTATTAAAAAGCCGAGCACTGCCTAACTTTGAGCTATTTGATGGCACAATTGGTCTATTTTTGTGAATTCCATTTTTATAATTGTCAAAACGCCGACTATAGTCGGTTGCGCTTTCAAAGTTGTTTATAAAGTCGTTTTTTTTTTCGTCTTTGTTTTCTTCTTTATTTTTGTGTTTTCTTTTCATTTTGTTTTCTTACAATCCTTTTACTGGATTTCTTTTCTACATTTTGTTACGGCCTAGCTCTTAGTTCGCTCCTTGAGGCTGCTTCTTCGAATTTTCACTTTGATTGACTTAAATCTGTATATATACATATATAAATACTAAATAAATTGTGTTCAACCTTATACCTATGTCTTTCAAATGATAATATCATAGGGACTGCTAAGTTAAAGGATATTTAGTATATTTTTGACCATATATTTGTTTACAGTATTATCTTTAGCAGTCACTATGAACTTTTTATATGATTCAAACATGCAGTCATGAAAGCCCCATTATAAGCAATTCATTGTTAAAAATACATGTTACTTTAATTTGTTATAACTTGCACAACTTTTCAATAATATATACAATGTAGTAAATAATTAAATGCGATATGACCATATAACATTGTCCTAACTTGACAAACATATCGACTGGTTTATTGACCGGTTAACGTGTCCAATTTATATGACAGACAAGTCATGACAGAATTATTTCACTGTTATTTCTTACATAGTATCCCAAACTCAGTACTTATCAAACATTGTGCAAGTTATAAAGAAATATAATGCAGAATTCATATACTTATATTATTTTGGGAAGTTGGTTGAATTGGGGCTTATAGTGCGTGCCATCCACGACGACGCGCCCCTCCACAGCGAAACTTATATACTGATCTATGCGCAAGTGTATAGATTGGGCTGTGGTGGGGCGCGCCTTCGTGGATGACACTCACTATACATGACTGATATCCGAAGCATTTTGTAAGACTCTTGACTGTTATAGGGCGAGAGCAACGAGACGCGCATAGCAGTCGCGAACCAGCGAGCGAACAAACTTCTCAAATCTTAAGTAGCGTCATAATTTCAATAGTAAAATGACGCTTCAGCAACTCTTATAGATGTAAGTATTTATGTCATAAATCCGACACAATGTGCCTGAAGGTATAATATGTAATGTTTGACCAGATTTGTGCTCAGCATGGGTAGCACAAGATAGCGCGCTAGCTACCTAAATCGCGAAACAGACTATCCTTCTGTTTTTAATTAGTACACGCAGAAAGTCAGAAACTGACGCGTAGCTTAACTCATGGCCAGATAGTTCGCGCGCCATCTTGTGCTACCCGTGCAGGGCAGTATGAAAAGCATTCGTTCTTTAAATATTTCATAAAAAATTGCACTAGTGCAGATGTTGATGACTTATGAAATTGTGTTAACTGGCAGCTTATCTGTTCTTAATATTTAGGGAACGAAGGAATGATGTAGGCAATCGCATTGGGATGAAAATAAATATATTAATGTTAACATCCGTCTGAATAAAAAAGAGACTGGGCCGTGGAATCGGAGTTGTGGTTGATTTAGATTTAATTATGGGGTAAAATTGTTATAATGGTATCCAACTGGTTAGACTAATGTTATTTTGTAATAAGGTCGATGAAGTATTTATGATTCTGAGTATGAAATGGAAAGTGAGTTTAGGTATAATCGTTGTCTGGGATATCCTCACGTGCAATAAGTTACACCAATATCAATCTTCCCGTGAAGTTGTTCGAAGCGTCATTTTAATATTCTATTTATCTAATTATATTTTATCATTAAACGAACTTGATTCGTATAATTACAGCAATGCAATAATTTTTCGTAATAACTTGTAGTATTTAAATATACAGTATAATGCATTTTGACTGCTGAAACGTTCCTAGCCCGCCTGGTCTGGTGTTAGATTCCCCACTGGCCTGTAGCGACAATTTTCATCAGTCCTGTTTCAAATTGGCAACTTGTTAACTGGCAATGACAATTCGTTTTACATAGCTGTTTGTCACCTACACCCATGAACTACAAAGAGAATTGACATGATAGTGACAACACTACAGCTAGCCCCTATCGCGGTTATAAGGGGTTTATCACGTGATAAATATTGTCAAGTTGGTTTGTTGGGCATCGTAATATGCTTCTATGATCTAATAAAATTGAATAGATGATTCTGAGTAAGTTCCTCTAAGCTTGAGGAATTATTATTAAATTTTTATTATGACTACAAGATTTGTAGCACCTCTTTTATTGGCTAGAAAGTTAAAGCCAAATGGGTTTACAAAATTAGACGTTCATAGATTTGGAGGAAAGAAAGACATTTTTTTTTCACGTTAAATTACCCGTGGTATATTGAAAATGCATAGTTCAAATATGTGTATTATTTATTATTTGCGAAATCATGATAAATTATATCAATGTGCCAAAATATCACATGTTAATTTACCAGACAAGACCCTTTATAAAGATTTTAACGCACTCTACTGTAATTTTTCGCGCAACGGTTCGGATCGGTTTTTATAATAAGTTAATAACTTCATTAATTAACAACATTAACATAAAGAAATATTTAAAAAATATATAAATGTTTACTCTACTTATACATATTGTATTAACTGTGATTATTTATTAAAGTATAGTATATATTATACCCATAGTTACTGAAATTATATGTCTCTTAAATATAAAAGGTAGGTACCCTAACATCAGTCAGAATAAGATAAAATCCATTTTGGAAAAATTTGACGCTCGAGCGAAATCTACCTTTTCATATAAATTGGCATATTTCTAAGTTCGTATACAAATTAAACTAATTCACTTCCTAGGTATATTTAGTTTATTTATTTTTTATAGATTTGCTAGATAGTGTGCATTTATTATTTTTAATATGTTAATTTAAGAAATCGGAGCGCAGCTTTTTACTATTCATATATATACATATATATTATTAATCTATCCGATTTATTTATTAGATTAAGATAACGGTGCCTATTTAATTGTTTATTAATTATTGTTCTAGATATTTATTTACTTAGATGTCACATTCGAGCCTTATCAGTTGAGTAGCATAAGGTCCCATACAACATCGAACTTTTTTTTCTTTAAGTAGATTATAAAATGCATAGTTTTACAAAAACGTCCGTCGTGGACCTATATACTAGAAAAAGTATAAGTATGGTCAAGGGCCCGTTTCACCAAGTTACAATTTTACAAGTCTAAACTGGCAACAATGTGGCACTTGACCAATAACGAGTGGCATTTAACCAGTGTTGCCATTAGACTTGTAAAATTGTAACTTGTATTGTCATGAAATGGGGTATTCATCGCTTTCTTTGCAGATGCCTAAATACATTTAATCGTACAAACGATAAACAGCAAATTAACATGAACCGTAAACTTTTAAAAGTTGTAATGTGATGAAAACATACAATATAGTCTACGTATAGTTGAGCGTTTAAAACTTTATCAAATATTACTTAAAGTATATTGTTATGACTAAAGTGCCGGCCTTAGGAGATAGTGTAACATAGGTATGTTAAAGGCAAGGCTTGACAAACTATATTCGTGTACCAGATAGCGTTAAGAGTTTTCGAAATTTTCTCTGTGTCTTTTTCTCTCAATAATGTTAGTTCTAAGTGTTCCTCGTGCGTCCGGCCATGCGGCCGTTTTATACTCGGTTGCTTAACATTTTCATAATGGCGTCTAAAATAAATATACTAAAACCCTAATGTTCTTATGAGCAATCATATCATTTAAACATTGCGGTTATACAGTATTGTAATATAACGAAAGGCCAAATTTCTATCTACGTCATCATGTGCCACTAATAAAATCTGGTTCGAAGGACCATATTCTCGTACATAACTCGTTAAAATATAATTTATTTTTATTTATTGAAATATAATTTAACAACATAACAGCTTAAGCTTATTATAATATTATAATCGTTTTATTATATACCTCGTTTCAAATCCATACCTCAACGGGTTGTTCGTCATGTTACAGTCTGTACCAGTGATTTTTTTGGACGTCATATTGAAAACCCAATGTTTAAGTAATCGATTTATACGTACAGTCAATGTCATTAATATGTGAGAAAATATCGGTCCAAATATGTTGAAACCTGTGTACGGATAGACGCGAGAAAGGTCGCGACAAAGACACAGTGTCGCGCGCGGGTCCACTGGCGTCGCGTGCACACTTGTGCTGCGCTGCGTGGCGGCACGGCAGACGAGTTATTTCGATATTTTTGTACCGATTTTCACTCTTATGTAAATAACCTGGACTGCACAATAGATATTTAAATTATAACCTTAATATTTTATTATATATCGGCTCAGACCTAGACCTGTGTTTGTAATGGCTACTCGTTTTATCCAATGTATAATACCGCCTGCATAAACTGTAGGTTTTTAATCTGCCTAAAATATCGACTAGGTACCTAGATAAAATATATTTTCTTTAAGAATAGAAATAACATAACGGTTAGTATAAAACTGTTAATTTCTAATTACATTATTTATTTGTTAAAGTACTTGTTTGTATTATTTTCACCCCACCATTTAGTATTTATGGGCTACCTCAAAATGTTCTTTTGATTTTAACTTTAACCGCTAAAGTGGCTTAGTGATCGTCCTAATAGGTGCGCGCCTACGCGATGATCGCGCGATCGCGCGACTTTTTACTAGGAATATTTACTAGTAAAAATCGCGATAATCGCGTAGTCGCGTTTGTTTTAGGACGATCCCTTTAGGACACCTATTCGAGTTCAATCCTCATCCTCCTAGCGTTATCCCAGTACAGTTGCATCCTGAAGGATGCCTGGGGTCCGCTACCTATTCGAGTTCAATATATTCGCGAATTTAACTCGCGCGATTGCGCGATCATCGCGTAGTCGCGTTCTATTAAGAGGAGGGGTAGGGCAAGCTCTCTCCATACAAACTTTGTGCAGGATTTACTTCGTTTGTGTTTGCATTAAAGTTATGATTTTTGGTCAGTATGCTTATTTTTATCATAGCTATTTCGTGATGTAATTTTTTTTTTTTTTTAATTCTTTTTATTATTATTTTTTGTTTTTTTTTTTGAAATATTTGAAAATTTTCACATCACGATCTTCGCATATCTAATATTTACAACCAAAAAAATATTATATTTGTTATTGGCAAAACCGACGAATAAAACCTGCACAAAGTTTGTATGGGGAACGCCTTGCCCTACCCTGCGCCTTAAGACGATCCCTTAGGCCAGACGTACTGGCTACACTCAGCGCCACAGCCCGCGCTACGTGTCAGGCGACTATGACGTTCCCCGCCTCCGCCGCCGCCGCGCCGCCGGCCATAGTCGCCTGGATGGTAGCATGTACGTGACTGCGCTGCGGTCTTAGCGTTACTATAGCAATCATTAATTTACCTATATTGGTGCAGAGGTCATCATATTTGTAGCAGCCTAGCTGGAACGTACCTCCACCCATCTGGAGATGATCTTTCCTTACAGAAAACCGCAGGCATAATAACATTACTACGAGTAGGTACTTGCTCTGTAGCTAAGTATATGGTGTGTTCCTGGTGGTGAGTAGATATATGGTCGCTAAAGAACCCTGTGTTGAGACTGAGGTACCTGAATTTTTTTCCTTAGCTTTCAATACAAGGCGTCTTCATATCAAAAGAGGATTGCTATTTTTGGTAACGCTCTAAAGGCTCATTTACATTTTACACTGATAGAGACGACATCCCGCAACCAGCTCGTGGTGCCCTTGTTTTTCTTCCAAATGCTGGCTCTACACATTGGGCCAACATAACGAACTACCGTGCAGCCAATTAGATCTCTACACGTTGGCCCAACGTGCCAACGTGTGCCGCGTCCCGCGTGCCCCGCACGCGGCTCGCGGGACGCGGGTTGCGACGACCTATGTGTATGAGCCCTTAAAACGATCTCGTCGTCGCCATTTTCACCTTAATGTACTAAAGTGCTAAAATGTAATGTAGGTATCTTTAGTATCTATACTACACTTGGGAACACATACCATTTGCAATCTTACGAAAACGCTTATAACTTATTTAAAAAAAAAGCTTTATTTAACAAAATACGCACATTTAATCAACATGCCATGCTAGTAGTGTTTACACTTTACAAGCACTAATAATAAAATACTTATCTACCTACCTATCTAATACTGTACAAAGGTGTTCAGGCAAATTATCTCGGATGACTCCTAATTTGCCTTAATAACAATCAAATAGTAACAAATTGGTTTTAAAATCGTCATCCTGAAATATGTTTGTAATAAATTATTTATTTTCATCAGAGCTATGCTATGCTACGTTGTTATGGATGAGTTGATATCCACCAATCATATTAAATTTGTTCATATAGCATATAGCACTGGTGGAAACGGAAAGCTATCACATCCTCGCAGCATAATTGCAATAGCATAGCTCTAGTGGAAAGGCAGCCTTAGGATTAGGTAAGGATAAATTGAAGTCATTTTTGGTTAGCTACGACAATGTCTAATTGAGTCAGTAGGTAAGGAACACGTGCCTTATTGACGTCCCTATAAATGCGATTCTTTTTGTCTGAGTGCATTAGATTAAGGCTCGGTATTATAAATATCCGTTAGAGGGGTCGGCAACCTTTTAGCAGATAAACGCCACTTCACTTTCAAATTTTCTGTTAATCCGGAACCACTGAAACAAAAAAAAATGCAAAGTTAAGTTTACGACCCTTAAAAACATGCCTACTACAAGACTCGTATACCTACGTAGAGGGTAACATGGTAACAACGTACAGTCAACCAATTTGATTTCTAGGCCACTTTGTACCTTATCACAGTGAAAATCAATATGAAAACCGATAGAGATCTCATATTAACGTCACTGCGACAAGGTACAAAGTGGCCCCGAAATCAAATTGGTTGACCGTACCTACTTCAAATATTATACTTAGTGCGTGTCATCCGCACGACGACGCGCCCCTCCACAGCGAATCTCATACTAATACATGCGGAATTGTACGGAATGGGCGGTGGAGGGGCGCGCCTTTGTGGATGACACGCACTATACAATTTTTTGTCACATTTCTAACTGTAGGCTGTAGGTACAGTCAGCGTTATATAATACGTAGCAGCCAAAGTGTCCCCAAATACTTCGTCACACCATACAAAATATATGGTGTACTATTTGGCCACTTTGGCTGCTACATACTATATGACGCTGACTGTACCTACCTAGATAAGTTTTCCGAAAGGTTTTTCGTAAGACCATCAACATAAAACAAAAACATCTAAATCATCAAAATTATTCTTCGATAAGAAAATTACCCCTAATTAAGGTATGTAGTTCAGTGCAACGAACTAACTATCTGTCAATTAATATATTTCAACATCATTTACTTACTATAGTTTGTATTTTTAATCTTATCATAAATAAAATGCTGCTTAAATATCTACCTGCTTAAAAATATAGTTTGCATACAATAACGGAAAAGTATAACAAGTACTTACACCTTATCAAATTAGATCATGTTACAAAATTTATAAAAAAAACCACCGCTGTCGATTCGCTCACAGTTTGTTGTTGGTTTAGTTGAAAGATAAAAAAAGAGCGTTGACCTAATAAATGTAATAGGTATTTAAGAATTATAAGTATTAAGAATAAGTAGTAAGAACAAGTAAAAAGTAATAAGAATTATAAGTAAGAATAATCAATCCATATTATCCGTCAATTATTGGAGCCGTACGTCCGTATTGGAGCATTCGTGGCCCAGCGGCGCCTGCGTATCGCGTGCAGAGGTCGACTCTTGGATGGGTGACCGCTTTGAGTGGTTATTATCTGAGCGTTTTTATTTTTCAAACAGTCAATTTGCCCTCTAACTTGACAAGCCCCCAATACGGTCTAGTTTCCCCTTGGGTTGGAAGGTCAGATGGCATGGCAGTCGCTTAAAAACTAGTGCCCTCGCCAAATCTTGGGAATAGGTAGCGGATCCCTGGCATACTTCAGATGCAACTGTACTGTGGAATAACGCTAGGAGTATGATGATAATCTGTCAACTTAGTATGCATAATTATAGAGTAGGGAGTATGGAACCTGGGTCCAGTTCCAGGTAAAATAGATAACGAAACGAGTCTCTAAAATACCCTCGATAATAAAGGCACTACTCGAATTCTAGACGTAAGCACCGCCAAATGTTATCTCGCGTAGAGTACTTTTATTTTATCTCACGAGCGCGGGTTGGCCATACCTAGTTGTAGTTGTGACACATACGAACACAGCAAAGACAACGTGAACTGGTACCTTCTCTGCTTACGCACACATAGACAATGTGCAACGTATTGCTCAACACACAATCATGGCTCACCCGCGCTCGTGAGATAAGTAAAAGTAGGTACTACATACGAGTATATGCATAATTGGAACCTCCCGATGTACCCACATTACCATTGTCTTACGAGTACTTTCGCTCACAATTTTGAAGTCGCAACCGTCCTCTTCTTTGCCACCTTCGTGATAGTTATAAGTACCAAAGAGCTCGACGACCAGATCGAGCGACACTATTTGTGGTGATACGAAGCCGAGTACGAAGCAGATCAGCTGCAGTAGCCCCGACCGGTCCTGCTGCCGCACTTCGAACACCAACATGAGGCTGATAAAGGGTTTCTTACCGAAGAGCTCGACGAGCAGCTCCAGCGACACCATGCCCACGAAGCCGAGCACGGAACAGATGAACTGCAGCAGCCCCGACCGCGACCGGTCCTGCTGCCACACTTTGAACGAACATGAGCCTGATAAAGGGTTCTTTACCGAAGAGCTCGACGAGCAGCTCGAGCGACACCATGACCACGAAGCCGAGCACGGAGCAGATGAACTGCAGCAGCCCCGACCGGTCCTGCCGCCACACTTCGAACAACATGAGCCTGATAAAGGGTTCCTTACCGAAGAGCTCGACGAGCAGCTCGAGCGACACCATGACCACGAAGCCGAGCACGGAACAGATGAACTGCAGCAGCCTCGACCGGTCCTGCTGCCACACTCCGAACAACATGAGCCTGATAAAGGGCTCCTTACCGAAGAGCTCGACAAGCAGCTCGAGCGACACCATGACCACGAAGCCGAGCACGGAACAGATGAACTGCAGCAGCCTCGACCGGTCCTGCTGCCACACTCCGAACAACATGAGCCTGATAAAGGGCTCCTTACCGAAGATCTCGACGAGCAGCTCGAGCGACACCATGACCACGAAGCCGAGCACGGAACAGATGAACTGCAGCAGCCCCGACCGGTCCTGCCGCCACACTTCGAAGAACACCACGTACATGAGTGTACCGCATGCTAGACCCTGACAAGAAAAATCGTTAAATATAACTAATGCATTCAGATCGGCTAGCACAAGATCGTACACAAGATTACTAGTTAGTCTCTTTCTAAATGTTCTAATAGTAAACTGGGGTTTTCCTTAGTTAAAAACTGGTGCATGCATCTTCTAAAAAATCAAAGGTATATTTGAAGTTCCCAACCTACACTGGGCCAGCGTGGGGACTACGGCCCGATCTGTAACGTGTCATTCATGAGAAGAGCCCTGTGCGCCGCAACAATAGGACGTATTATACAGGGTGTCCCACGGCTATGCCACATGAAGATAAGACATAATTACCGAAAGAAGACTTGATTTTTTAAATATTTAGAACTGCATTGATAGCTCTAATGGTTATAAATACAGGGATGCGTATGAAGAAGAAGAAGAAGAAGAAAATATTTTATTTAGTGTTAAATCATTGTACAATATTTGGAGTACACGGATAAATGAAATTAACAATTTAACTAAACTAAACATGGAAATTTTAACACTAAATAGGATACCACTCAGCATATGCCAATAGCAATATAATGCTAAGGCGCTGGTTTTCAGGGCACCCAAAGAGAGATACAAATCTTAACTTAATAATCTAACTATTACTTACTTAATAGGTACGAGTATATCATAACTAAATAGACTAGCCAGCTTATCTTAATGATGGAGAAGGAAAGGTCGCCGGTCAATAAATACAATTTTAAATGACATGAGAATTAATAACAATTCGTTTAAAGTTAAATATGTAGGTGACACGACATGATTCTTACTAGTTCTTATTTGTATGTATGGACTCACAGTTATATGTTAGAAATTTGCAAGTTTATAAGATAGGTTTTAATATTGATCTTAAATGATGCTACGGATTTACTATTTCTGATCGGTGGTGGTAGATTGTTCCAACATTTCGTCGCGGCATATCGAAAACCGCCACGAAAAGCGGACGTGTTGTGTTGATTACAAATGAGTCTCAAGGCTCCTCGCTTTTCACATGTAGAGAATTTTAATTTATTATATAAGTATGGTGGCTTTTTGGTATGAATTATTCCAAAAATTAGTGAAGCAAAGTGTGAGGTTCGTCTGGCAGCCATGTTTAATAACTTACTATTATTTAAAAATGGGGTGATGTGGGAACGGGGAGGAACATTAAAGCAAAAACGCGCACATGCATTTTGGATGCGCTGTATCAAAACGGAAGTACGCGCAAGGAGGCACCCACTGAAAACAGCATCAGCGTAACTCAATTTGGACAGAATAAGAGTGTCACAAAGTTTAATGCGTAAATCGACACTAATGAAGTCACGGACGCGATATAAGACTTTAAGTCGATAAAAGCAATTTTGCACCAAATTTAAGATATGTTCTTCAAAACGAAGTCTGCAATCCATTATAAGACCTAAGTTACGGGCTACGTAGACGCGCTCTAATTTATCGCCCATGACAGATACCTGTGGGTCATAATTCTCAATGTTGCGCAAGCGTTTGTCTGAGCCAAACACCATTAATTTGGTTTTACTTGCGTTTAACATAAGTTTATTTTTCTTACACCACTGAAAAATACGATCTAAATCTGAATTTAATTTGTTTTCCGCCGAGTTGATTTCGTCAGGTTTAAATGATAAATAAATTTGAAGATCATCAGCGTACATATGGTAATTACTATTTTGTAAATTCTCTATAATATCTGCACTATATAGGATAAACAATAACGGTCCTAAAATAGAGCCTTGTGGCACTCCCCTTTTCACAGGCAAGGAACTGGAAACTGAAACCTTACCGTTTTCATCACGCACTTCGACAGATTGGGTTCGCCCAGTGAGATAGCTCGTAAACCAGTTGAGAGAACTTGTATCTACTCCATAGAAGGCCAGCTTGGATAATAAAAGCGTAGTATTAATAGTGTCAAAGGCTCATGAAAAATCTATAAGGGAATCTGTAGTATGCGGAAAACGCTTACCAATTTATAAGGGACTTGTAGTGTCTAAGTATACAAATGTGAATGGAATAACATGAATGTTATCTGTATATTCTTGTTGGCAGCTAATTAAATAATACATATCCATCAACTAGATACCTGTTCACTCGACATCTTGTCACGGCCACAATGTAACAGTAACAGACCGACTAAGACACACTAATATCTCTTACACGTGTCCGTCTCGCCTCATCATTTAAGCCCTTTAAATCGATGAAGAATACCTAGAAGTTTATATGCAGGAGGTATGACGTTATCTGCAGCTGATTGTGCACAGTGGAACAGCCAATCTAAGGATCCCTGAACTGGCGGGGCGGTATCTTGTACGCTGTATTTTCTAATACGAGATCATACTTATCTACTGATGTTGTCCAGATTTTCTAACTTATCAGTTTATGTACTATCAGCGTTACATTTGCGCCGAGGCGAGCGCTATGGATGCAATACTGCATGGTTACTGACCCGCTTCTGCGTATACTTGCCGTACCAATGAGGGATTCGTGCAGTAAAAATCTGTACTGACTTCAAGAACAGTTGACAGCTTACTATACTGCATTGACAAACGCGCAAGTGGCATAAGCGTCTCAAGTTTCAACCAGCGTCCATCTAGATCAAGATGTACCTAACTTTAGCTTTGTATACTTCTATGTACACACCTGTAGTACCACAGAGTAGAGGCCTGCCTCAGCCGCGCCCGCGCCGCCGACTAGCAAAATCCCGACTCCGATGCCCAGGCCAGACACGAATGAAAACGTGAAGATGTACACTAGAGACAGCCAGCGCTTGGTGCCGGCAGCCAGGAGTTCCACGCCTATGCAGAAGGCAATGATGTACTTGTGAGCGGAGACGGCGCCAAACATGTACCTAAAAATAAATGAATAGGTATTGGAAGTTACGGTGCGACAGATGGACATACAAACCGCGTGTTAAAGTTATAACACCCCTCGATTGTGTCGGTACTTGAAAGTAATAATAATAATGGACTACACGGTATTTGTATATTGTGAATCCACATTGTGATTATGGCGGCATTGGTCAGTTAGTTCGGCAGACACTACCTACCTCCCCACACTCTCCAATCGCTTTATTGGACCCGGCCTAGCCACAGTCAAGTTAAAAAAGACAAGGGGTACACATAAGTCCTGATACAAAATATAACAAAAATATGAATCTATCCATGAGTCTGAACCACTTTTATTAGTACAAACCTTGTAATGTAAGGCCGAAAAAAACTGCTGGTTCATAAATTAAAGCAGCAACAGAAATACATCACCTGTGAAAATTTCAACTGTCTAACTATCACGGTTCATAAGATACAGCCTGGTGACAGACGGACACACAGACGGACGGACAGCGGAGTCTTAGTACATATCTAATAGGGTCCCGTTTTACCCTTTGGGTACGGAACCCTAAAAATGGTATGAAGAAGCAGATTTTTTTGGCAGGGACAAAGTTGTTCTCATAGTAAAACTGTTTCCGAATTTTTTTTTATCCGATTTTTTTTTATTTGTATCATGACTATGTGTCACCTTGTATAGAAGGAGTTTAATTTTATTGACAGAATTATCTCCGTGATCAATTGAGTGTTAATCGATGCATTATTACCTATAGGTACTTAACAACATTGTATTGTTTTTATCAACTTTAATCTTATTATCATAATACTCAAATAAATCTTGAAGTCCGGGTTTATCTTCACTTAGTTTTCCGATGTTTGGGAATGGCACAACAATAATCTTGTGTAGGTACAACTAAATAAGATAAGCCAATCTCTGACACCATCATTCCTAGCTGACAAGCAATTTTCACCTCTATTTTCATGACTCATGCCCTAACGAGATTGAATGTGTCTATAATTTTTTTCGTGGTATCCTTACTCCAGGCAAAAACTTTGAACGTTAATTTTACACCAAAATGCCTTTGTAACTGTACATAGCTATTATTTGATAATATCGGTAACTTAGATACATACACTTAAGTAGAGATATCAATAGAATAACGTTCTTTTGTTTAAACTCGTGAAGGGTTAATGATTTTATTATACCGGTTCGTGTATGAACAACTGTTCCAGTCGGAAACAAAAACATCTTTGTGACCGGCTGTGACTAGGGTTGCCAACCGTCCCGCCTCAGGCGGGACGTCCCGTTTCCAGCACCCTGGAAGATGCGTCCCGCAAAGAGTGCGTGCGGGACGCTGATTGTCCCGTTTTCAGATGTGGTCAGAATTTCCAATTTTTTTTTCGTTCGTGGTAAATAAAAAGGGTCAGAACGGATTTTTGATGTTGTATTTTAAGAAATGTTTCTTACGAAACAAACAATATTCTGTTAACTTATTTTTCCCGATTACAAACAGTAGGTTTCGATTTTTTTAAAACAGCGCGTGGCGTCTTTGTTTGAATTTTATGTTGTTATTGACGCTTGCCACTCCAGGGGGGTCTCATGCGCGCTGCCGAAGAAGGGTTAAAAATTTAATTATTTTCATCTGGGTAAGGCCGGCTGCGTGAGTCCCGCATTTTTTAGCCGCGTCCCGCAAATCTACCACGAATGTCCCGCAAATCTGGGCTCACAAGTTGGCAACCCTAGCTGTGACGTTAGTGAATAGCTCAGGTGGATATAGCTCGATTTGCGGTATAACTAGTTACACGGCATAATCGGACGATAATAACCACTCGCTTTTGGCAACTCTGGTTGTCAGGCCTCATCCTTAGTTATTGCAAGGGAGTTCAACTCAATTTTTGAAGCAAGTGAATTCGCTAAAGGCCGCGTTTACGCGTAGTCGACATGACTCGCGAGCTGTGTGGCAGTTAATTGACCATTGTTAGATCTTACCTCGTTGCAATAAGGTTGGCGAATGGTCATTTAACTGTGTTGCTGATAGTATAGCTACTGCATAATTGATACCTTCGAATAGATACTTAAATTCTAATTAAATTGAGTTTTCAGTTTTTCATCATCATCAGTCATCAAATCACCGTTGTTTACTTATTAATGAATGGATCATAGCAATGAAAGCTCTTAAGTCGCAGTCTTTCTCCCTTGCACAATACTTATTCTTTAGACCTTGATCCCATAGCTCGTGTAAACTCAATTAAAGATCTAGGTATTATTTTCGATCCCAAACTTACCTTTAACCAACATATCATATCACTTGCAAAAGACTGCTATAAGAGACTGGGTTTTATTATGCGTAACGCAAAAGATTTTCGTGATCCCAAAGTAGTGCAGTTGTTATACACATCACTGGTCAGAAGCAAAATTGAATCAGCGTCTATCATTTGGAGTCCGCATGAAAAATCGTACATACTTCTTGTAGAGAAGGTACAGAAAGCATTTCTCCGCTTTCTCTACAAGAAAATGTACGGATATTACCCCTTCCTATACCCCACCAAATATCTACTCGGAATGTTGGGCTCCAATTCCTTAGAGGTAAGACGCTGTTTCGAGCTTTTGACCACTGCTTGCCAGATCATGAGAGGCGAGTCTGATTGTCCTGATTTGGTCTCGAGAACATGTTGCTTGTATGTTCCGGACAAGTACCTGCGGGCCCGAGGTCACCGCCTCCTGGCGGGGGAGGCGGTTCGCACGGCGGCGCACGAGCATGAGCCTGTTGTTAGAGCGCAGGCGCTCCTCAATCAATGTACATATGTCCTATGCACCAGATTGCGACCTATTTACCCATAAATGGAGTAGACTTCGCTCCACCCTTTTAAATTTCTGTGAAAATTACCTATAAATGTATTGTTCTTTGTTGTATAATAATGTGTAAATAGATTAAGATACCTACATTTAAATTTATCAACGCCATGGCTTAAGCTGTTATGTTGTTAAATTATATTTCAATAAATAAATAAATATTAAAAGTAGTACACAACCTTCATCAATGCGTTTACGTAACTCGTTCTACAAATAAATAGGACCTCGTATTTGCGTAGGCTATTTATTACACTGGAGATCAACTTGGTTCATCGCTTCGTATCGCATTTTAATTTCGATGTGCTGGCGCTCTCCCGTTATATGACATCGTCGAGCGAAAAAGCGAGCGCGCGAAATACATTGAAATCATATTACGATTTGAAGTTTTGACCTAAACTTCCAGATTATGTATCTATTGCCTCAGGCAGACATAGGGATTACAATTTAAATGTTTTCATGATGACTTTAATTTAGGTCATAACTTTAATATAATTATATGTCCGCAACGCATGAAATTCGATGTAGGCAACTACCTATTATAAATACTGAGAAATATTCATCATACTTGTGTTCAGTTATTTTTAATCACAGCGGGCCGATTTTTGAGTGTCGAACGCTCGACTTTTCAATTGACGTCTGTCAAAACTCAAAAATTGGCCCCCAGGTTTAAGAGTGAATTTAGTGAATTTATTTTTACACTTACCACACATTCGCCGCAGAAGACTCCAGGCCAACGGCTAAACCTTCAAACAACTCGTGTATCGACAACGCCAGCACTATTAAAAGCCCCCGCAGGGTTGCCACCACAGTATCATTCCCAGCAACCACTGGCTGGTGACTGTGACCATGCCCATGGGTCTTCGGTACATTGACCGCCTTCAACGGCTCGGGGTTGTCAGCTGGCGTACTAGTTCTCCTAATGCTGAGGACTCTAGTGAAGCTAGTGTTAGCAGTTTTGTTTTCTCTGCTGTTGATGTAGACGTGCACCAACTCCTCGATTAAGTACATCATGAAGAAGCCGCAGCACATTATGAGAGCGGCGAGGTACAGCGGTATGTCTGCCAGGTCTCCGGACTCTGAAAATAAATTAAATTTTGTAGTGTTACAAATTGTAATAGTTACCATTGTCCTTTTGAAATTTGAATAGATTGAATAGATTTAGGGTGGTTTTCCACTAGAGATATGCTATGCTACGTTGCTATGGATGCGTTTGAAATCCACAAATCACATTCCTTTATTCACATAGCATAGGTCTGGTGGAAAAGGGTTCAGCTAAGCCATGTTTTTATATGGAAAGATGCGAGCTGCGGATGCGTGCTATGGATGCGTGCTGTGGATGCGCGCTACGGATGCGTGAGCGCTTCCCCCCTCACCGCGCTGCCGCTCCCCGCGCCCGCTGTCGATGTGTCGATACATCGCATAGCTCGAGCTGCGCATCTTCCTCGCACAGCTACCTCGCGACTACGCATCTTCATAGCGCACCTCGCGCAGCTATATAGCGTAGCTTTAGTGGAAACGGTCGCATAGCTCGTAGCGCATCCTCGCAGCTTAACTGTGTAGCATAGCTCTAGTGGAAAACCAGCCTTAGATCAAGTCCCGGTAACGCCGCATACCGGGTAGTCAGTCCAACCCAGGTTGGGCCTGAGTTTCTCGCCGACTCTTCTCAGCTCGCTAGGTTTAGTGAACCAGCGACAATTAAGTCTCCCAGTAGCTTGATTCCACTGATAGGTACCTCAGATTCAATTGAAACCGCTTAACCAATCTCACACGAGCGCAAACTATTAACTCTTAGAGTATTTCAGTGTTTAATCCGCCCGCGTGGTCGTGTCGGAGGTTTCCCCTGGATTTTCCCCAGGCCACTCTCCAAGCGCGCACTGTTGTCGCTTTATTGGGCCAGACAATAAAAGCCACAGTCTGATTTAAAAAAAAGAAGAATGGAAAATGTTGTGTGTCGGACAAGTTTTACCATTGAAACGTTGTCAGGTTGTCACTGTATAGTATTGGTTATTCTAACTCAATAAGGGATATCAAACGGTCAATTGCACCGACAGATAATCTAATTGGCTCCATTAGTAAACGGTGCGTAGGGCAATAAAACAATACCATTTCTTGAGAGCTAGAAAGGAAGAGGCCTGCCTAGCTACCACGATCGTGTTTATGTCGATCCCTCTCTCACTTACATACCTGCTAGTAAGGGACGAATGCTAGATGTGACATAAACGAGATCTTGATGTAAGTAGTCTAGGAACAGCTTAGTGACTAAAACAAAAACAGTAGGCAAATATCTAAAGCCGAATTCATCGGCAAACCAAACGGTGTGGCACTTCAGACGCGCGCGACGGAGCTGCAGCTCGTGTTTTTATTACTCAGAATATCTTCTCATTTACTTTCCTCATAATCAAAATGAAAAGTAGTGATTAACTTTTATGAAATTATTTATCTAGCTAGTTAGCATCCAGGCCAATATACAAAGGAAAATGTCAAATGCAACATGCATACACGTGCCTTGCGCGGCACATTCGCTACTTCATCGGCAAATCGACACTTAAATCGTAAAGCATTATGTTTTATAGTATGTTGTATGGATCAGCTAGGGTAAGTAGTATTTTTCTCAAAAATAAGGTAAAGGTAAGGTAAAGTGTATAGTTTAAGAGGGCGCCGAGCATATTTAGCAAAAACAGCCTTCACCTCTCAATCTGTGGAGGTCACGATTCTCTACAAAAATATATAAAATATATGTAATTATTATCACAAAGAGTGTGTTTACAAGTTATCACTATTAGTAATCTATAATAAATTACACTTTAATAAATACAATACCGTAAAGTTGCACTAAAAATGAGAAGAACGCGTGTCGGCGTTTAGGCAAAATTGAATTGAAAAATCTATTATTTCGTTTCAAAATCACACTCAAACAAATCTCAAAAGTATTCACTATAAGTTATCACACTTTTCACATTTTTCCTCGCAAAGACCAATGAGAATTTCAAACGTAAATCTAAACTTTAGTGACTTTTCCATACATTTTCCCTGCCACCATACTTTCGAAAAATCGACAGATGGGCATTGGCCCTCGGTGAGAGCAGACGCATGCTCCTTTTTTCGCTTTGACAGCTCTGTTTTTGACATTTTGCCCGTATACGAATACAATATGTATACCACACACAAAGATTGTATTAATTGAAGTAGGGTAAATAAATATTGACGTGTGGCGTTTTAAGAACCTTTTAACATGGAATTTTTGGTATTAGCCTTTTATTTTTTAGAGAACATACAGTGTTTGGTCCCGAAAGTTTACTTATGCGTTCAAATTATAATGTTTTCCTTCCCGAAAACGCATTCTAGACGCAAAAAGGTTGCCGATGCGTTTCATTACGATGGAAATTAATTTCAATGAATGGTCACCCTGACGGAACATCTTTATAACGTAATGACATTTGTCACTTACTTCAAATGAAAATTTGTGTACATTTTTCTTTCTTTATATTTCAATAATTTTACGTATCTAATGTTGACATCGAACACCAAATACGCATACACACACGCCTCTCGACAGTTTGCCAACAACGCATACTTATCTCCTGGCATTTTTTGGACATATCGCGCGTCGTCCCTATTAGCCTCGAGTACATCATGATGACGGGAAAGGTGGAGGATAGACGAGCTCGGGCCAGCCAGGTGGATTGAAAAAATCTCCAAATTCGCCGGACTCCGAGAACACCAGGCGCTGCATGCAGCGCATCATCGGAACCACTGGCGAGCCATCTGCACTCCCCGCCAGAGACATAGCGGTCACGATCCTCAGCATTGAAGAACCCACTGATTGGATTGGAATACTTATTGAAATTTGTGTGGATATTCACGCTTTCTCGTCAAATAGGAATACATTTAATGGCTAAATATATCTCAGATGTCGTGATATAACTTCAGGAATCGTGGATTATCAATCTGCAGTGTCACACAACAAAGAAAGTAATAAGCAGCAGAAGATTGTACTGTCGAAGCCGCATGGTCATACTAATTATAGAATGAAAATATAAATGTGTTTTTTTTATCTTAGTTATATCTCTAACGACGACGTATAATCTGAGTCTTATACAAAATATATGTATGTAGTCCTACTTATTTCTGCAGACTGCTTTGATTTTGGATATACGGATATACGTACTTTAGTATATACATTGTAGTCTTTGGATATACGTAAGTACGTCACACCGGGTAGAGTCAGTCCGGCCCAGGTCGGGCCTAGTAGAGTTTAGTGAACCAGCGACAAAACTCCCAGTAAGTAGCTCGATTCCACTCACAACTCAGATTCGGTAGAAGCCGCGTA
The DNA here is from genome assembly GCA_951800055.1 of Cenopis cana. Taxonomy (NCBI): domain Eukaryota; kingdom Metazoa; phylum Arthropoda; class Insecta; order Lepidoptera; family Tortricidae; genus Cenopis; species Cenopis cana. Next base: position 11,827,630 of record OX637490.1, on the reverse strand, counting down.
ACCAATCTCACTGGAGCGCAAACTCTTAGAGTATCCCAGTGTTTAAACCTCCCGCGTCGTCATGTCGGAGGTTTCCCCTCGATTTTCCCCAGGCCACTTTCCAACCGCGCACTCCTATCGATTTATTGGGCCCGACCTATAAGGCCACAATCAGGTTGAAAAAACAAAAAAAGTACGTCGCAATAATTGTTTGGACGTTACGTAAACGTAGTAAATAATAGTAAGATTGCAATTTCAATTGCGTATATTATAAGTATTATAACTGTTACATTACAGCATGTATGCAGCATGTACATGGATTTAGCTATACGCAACCATTGTCCAAGTAGTGTTAAAAGTTCAGTAAAATTTACTCCACTAATTATTCTATTCAATTATCGTTCTTATAAGAAGGAACATGAGAGCTAATTTGTCATAACATAACTATGGACTCGTACATTCATCCATGCACACGAAAGCGCGTCCGGCCGGCCAAGTTCCAATTACAGATAGTGACAATGATTTACTAAATCCTACTTGATCATATTTGTCCTACTTATTTCATTATCATTAGGTTTTAAGAATACTTAACAAACTTATTTCAAAATACTGCCATTAATTTTCATTAAGTTTCATTACATAATATATATCGAAATAAAACAACCGCATCTTCGCTTAAAACTTGCATTACCTATAAAAGCCGCTTTAGCTTAGTTGGTAGTGACCCTGCCTGCAGAAGGATTACACATTCTTAAGTTTTATTTACCATTTATTCAATTAAATATAATTTAACAACATAACAGCTTAAGCCATGGCATTGATACACTTAAATATAGGTATTTTAATCTATTTGTATATGAATAATTAGGAGTGTTTTACTAAAATCTAATCCCAATTTTCAGAAGTAAGGTTTTGGTGACAGATTAGAACTTGACTTTTATTTTTAAATTTTTGTCATGCCTTAATAAATCATCACATATTGTAAATCAAAACTTTGTATTCCTTACAGAAATTGACAGAGCATTGTCATTGTCCAGTGACAAGTTATGACAATTTCGATTTCTCTAAGGAGTTTTTAACTCTGATTAACTGGTGGCAATACACAACCGAAAATACCTATTAAAAAAATGTAAGTCAATGACCCGGGCCAACAAAATGAAGTAGTGTGTGTGAAATATGGGGAAAATAATTTAAAAAAATAGAAATTTGACAGGCGCTGATAATTTACCCTGCACGACGCAGTCTTAACCCTATCTTTTGTTCGTACTGTTTTTATAATAAAGGTAGGATAACAATAAGATTAAGTACCATGAAATCGTTTAATTAGGTAATTAAATACCCGATCGACTGTTTATCAGCAATCGTTTGTGTATATTTAATTAATAATATGTTTACCTAGATAGTAGGTATGTATATTAGCAAGTATAGGTTCATTACTGTTGTATGGCTTTTATTTGGTAGTATAGAATGGGAATCCATTAAACACGAGTAAATTCTTTTTTCAGTTCATCGAATCATCGAAGAGGTCGCAAACCGGACCTCCAATGAGTTGGTCGTTAACAGACTTACACACTTAACAGTCTATACACTTAGATACCTATCATCCTATATTATATCTCTCAAGAGTCATGTTAGCGTGATCTCGATTGCATTACGGGCCGCTCGAGGTCCACTTATTATAAAAGTCCCAAGATTTGGAGTAGGCTCTAGTTTTTGAGGAAGCGGCGGCGTCAATAATTAGGGAATGCAACGGTGATATACCTAACTGACGAGTGACGACTGATGGAGGCTGGTCTATATAACGCAAACAGAAATGCCAGTGAAGGCACGATTCCCTTGTATTCTTCTGTAAAACATTGGGTTTATTAGACAGTGAATATTCTGTACGTTAGCACTGTAATATATTTTTATCAGTACACAGTAACAAGATATCTATAGTTAGTACTTCTACCCGTCAATACGCATGCGTTAATGACTTACTTACATAATATTTGACTTGACTCCGCAAACATCAATAAAAACAGACGGTAGCAGCGGCAAGTCATGAGATACTGTATTGTTTAAGGTAGTTTAAGTAGATAATTTAATTTAAAGTTGATAAGTAGAAAGGTGATACACAGATATTAAGGTAAATGTCCCAGTGCCTGACACTAGCCCAATACACCTTTTTTTACACCAATACCTTCTGATGAATGGGTTGCCAATTATTGGCATTAAGGTTGTGGATGTAGATAACATTTAGGTACCATAAGTATCGGTACAACGATAAACGTAGCTTCTAAGTACAATATTCGTGACCCCAGCTTGTCTTTGAGCCAGTACAATTACTCAATCTCAATAAAAGGTTAACTTTTATCGATGCAATTAAAAATAGTCCTTAGTGATAATAAACGAAGAGGTTAATTTGGCCTGGGAAAAACAGATACGATGATGCGCCTCAGACGTGACAAACAGTGTAAAGTGACATTTGAAAAGCCTCATTATGACAATAGTGTTGCTTCTCTAATATAATAAGTATGTCTACTTTGTTTCTATAATGTCCAACTCATAAAACTGGAATGAGTATTTTTTCCATGGATATCGTGTAGTCATAAGTAGGAGCAGTATACAAAAACTTTAAATAAAGTTAGTCATACATAACTATTGGGGTAAGGTCAGATGGCAGTCGCTTTCGTAAAAACTAGTGCCTACGCCAAATCTTGGGATTAGCGGACCCCAGGCATCCTTCAGGATGCAACTGTACTGAGATAACGCTACCGCTAGGAGGATGATGATGATACATAACTATTGGGGCCATTGCGCCCGTTAACACGACCAGTTTCAATTAGCGATTACCTAAAGGACAAGGTTTCTTCGATTAAATATATCAAATTCAAATTCAATTCAATTCAAATTCAATTCAATTCAAGAACCTAGGTACAGTCAGCAGCAATGGTTGCTACGCGGGCGAGGTGTTCAAAATGATCTTCACACATCTTTATTATAAGGGAATAAGAGCGTGTGTAGATCATTTTGAACACCTCGCCCGCGTAGCAACCATTGCTGCTGACTGTACTATAATCAAATAGAAAAGCTTTAAGCTGACAAACACAAGTGATGGACACTTCAATCCTAATTCAAAAATCATACGGTGTTAAACTGATTGTTATATGAAAAATTAATGACTCTTATTTTCTTTTACGTAAGAGTCAATGTACATCATTGGGCCTTGTCCATTACCTCAACTCTAAGAGTCTGCAAGCCGACCGCACTATATAATGTAGGTGGCCGCTAATCGGCGCAATGATCCTATTCTACGACATTAGGTACTTGTAGGTGCAGGCGATAAAAAGTCACACCTAACCTAAGTAGTATATAGGTATTTAAATCTCAAACAAGCAAGAACTGACAAACACTACTAATTCATTTGGCAAGTAAACGTGAAAACCAAGACCGTCCGTCTACCAAACATCAAGTCTGTAGGTATTTGGACACCCGGCAAGCGGAAAAAAGCTCATCCCAGAACAACTCTGTGGATCAAGAGTTTGGCTATCTGGGGATGAAGTGGGAAGGAGTAACCCAAATTGCCATACACCCCAGCAGAGGGTAACGGGATAAAGAAGAAGAAAGGACAAGCACAGACACAGAATACGTAATCACAGAGCATAAGGTGCCTTTCCATCAGAACTATGCTATGCTACGTTGCTATGGATGTAGACGAATCACATTCGCGTTGCCGATCCTTTATTAATTTGAGGGTTCGTTGTGTTGACAGCTAAGGACATTTGCAAGTCCCTGTCGGTCTTAACATTAACACAGAACACCCTCGGGAGCTTAACATATTTTGGTCGGAACCAGGGGGCTTTCACTCCGTCAGTTCGCCGCGCCGCTGCAAGTACATCCTCGGGTGGTACTCATTCAGTGGCGGCCGCGAATTGCTACCGGATGGTCCCGTCGTCTCGTCATTCGCATGGTGTGGTCTGTGGTCAACATTGGTTATTTACCTATCATAATTTGGGGTTGTAAGTTGGCGATTTGTTAACAGTGCAACTTCTGTACGTAGTTCTATTACTTCTTCTGTGACGGAACCTGCATCGTGCGATGTTTGTCTTCGGGTTAGTTAATAGCTTATATTCGGTCAAACACATTCATTAAATCCGGTTGAAGGTCAATATTCCACAGTCCCATATAAACAGTGTATGAGGCACTTTAAATACGCGGTAAAAACCGACGATATAACCCAACTAAATTGCTTAGATAGTCAAGGCTAAACTGAAATAATAGAGCAGCTCGGGGTTTCAATTGGTTAAAAATAGTTTTCATATTAGGTATGTCAACTGAACAACTTTGTAACAAAAATTAAGATTGTACAAATGTTTGTAATACCTACCTACCTACTTCGGTTTCTTAAGTAGGCTTTATTTATTATTGCTATAATGCGGTTCTTAATGTAATCATTTAGATATTATGATTACAATATCATGTAAGCCTTATGTGTATACATTTCTTTGTTTATTATGCTTTTATCGGATCGGACACAATAGAGGCAGGGTTGCCAGGGCGCCCTGTAGCCCGGGCAGAGATTACGGCTACCTACCGTATCCTCGCCTGTCGCAGAAGGCGACTAAAAGGGGATGCTCGGGGTCGTAGGGATCGTCCCATGATCGTCCTAATACAACGAGACTACGCGATGATCGCGCAATCGCGCGAGTGAAATTCGCGATTATATTGAACTCGAATAGGAATCGTAGTTGGGACTGTTGGGAGCTGCGATCGTCCATAGAAACATGGCGGGACCCACGTACCTAAGTGGACTCTAATAAGGCGGCCGGCAGTGGAGCGTTCCGTAGGATAGAGTGCCGCCCGATATGGGTTGAGGGTTGAGGCGGACAATCGCGGGGTTTTTAATCGGTGCCAGTGCCAGTCTTGTTCGACATAATCTCCGCGCTGCCCCCGCGGTGCGAGAGTATCCATAACGGATTTTCCCCCCGTACAAAAAAATGGTTATTGAAGGTGTAAACTATTGGGACATTTACCTTATTCAAATACCTAGTATTAATTGAAATGGATGCAAAAGTGACAAACATTCAGTTTCCTCGACCGTACATACATAGCAAATAGTTTAATGCGTGTAATAAAATTAACACGCGGGACTTTATCGTATCGTATAGGTACAATACTGTATTTGTACTTAACTGGTAAATTAACAGTAAAATAAAATTTTACTGATAGTCCAACCATATTTTACTAAACGGTTAACACTGGCGAAGAAGAGTTCGAAACATGTCGCCCGGACTGCCCGGAGTGACAATTAACCGATTAGCGTTAACCGATTAGTAAAATAATTTTTTAACATGACTTACGAAAGTTTACATCAAGTGTCAAACCCATGTCAAACCAGCAACTTTTTATGAGAAGTAAAAGTTTTATTGAAGACTGTATCTTTCATTACATTCTTATTTGTGATCTTTCTTCCACAGTCACCAACTACCTACCCAAAAGACCAAAAAAACCGGCCAAGCGCGTGTCGGGCCACGCGCAAGGTAGGGTTCCGTAGTCGTCCACCCGTTGCATTATGTTGACTAAAAAGTTCGCAAACTTGTATTTACTATGTTTTTGACAGAATTAACAATATTATCTAAGGTATAATGGAAATAGTACGAAAGTTTGCTTTTGCAAAGTACATTTCTAAAGTTTGACTATTACTCGTTAACTAGTAATGTCTACTTAGCTGTGATAGTTTTACTTTTAAATTCATCGTATATAATACTACCATGATTTTTTTCACATGCCTAGTAGCCACCGTTTAGCTGGCAGGGGGGGGACACTTGACCATAACAAAAATTATCACTTCAAAGCTTAATATCACACCAACCAATTCTTTAATCAAAAAATGCTTTTAGAAACCTTATAATATTTTTGAAAGAGCTATCCAACGATACCCCACACGATGGGGTTTGGAAGAAAAAAAAATTGCGCCACCACTTTACATGTAGGGGAGGTAGTTACCCTAAAAAATTTTTTTTTAAAGATTTTATTCTACCGTTTTATCGGCGTCATTGATATGTATACTCATGCCAAATTACAGCTTTCTAGTACTAACGGTTACTGAGAAAAACGGGGGACAGACGGACGGACGGACATGGCGAAACTATAAGGGTTCCTTGTTTACTACGGAACCCTAAAAAGGGTCCCAATGACACCAAAGCACGACGGTTTTATGTTGTGTAGTTCAGGAAAATAATTGCTATGGTCTCCAGAAATCTCCATCATCAGATCAGCCTGGCAGTTCCATAATACTGCATTGTCACCAAACTTACATTCATAAATAACTAGGGAAAACGTAACTCAAATTGCCCAAGACCGAAGCAAATGGAGAAAGTTGATTAGAGCCCTACACCCCAGCTGAGGTAAGTAATAAGAATAACGTAACGTAACGGGATAAAGAATAAGAAGAAAAAGACCCAAACTGTCTTAAGTATGCCAAATTTCAGTTCCATTTTGTGCATTTGTTTCTGCACACATGACATACTGCATACCTATTAACAGAACCTACTACTAACAATGCTCACTCAGGTAATTCACAGGACCTGCTGCCTCCAACTTAGAAGACCCGTGTGGAAGTCAAGGGAACTACCTCGCCTCACATGGGCAAAATAGGAGCTGGGGGCACCCCCGTGAGAACCCCGCATGAATTGCGGCCCCCAAATTAAAACTGCGGGCCAGCCGCCGGTACGATACGTAAATATGTATTATCCCAGCGTAAAAAAAAATTCACAGAAAGGACGTGAACTTAAATTTGTGTATGACCTTTTTTCGAAATGTGAACTTTATGGTAAAACGAGATTGGCTTGTATTTATTGTTTGTAACATCATACTCTAGTCTAGTTTATACCTACGAATAATAAAATGATCAAAATGACATCTCACCTTGTAACAACTGTATATTCATATCCACCTCCGGCAACAAATGCATGAACGTGGTGGCAAAAAGAACTCCCCCACCAAACGCCAGCAGCCCCATCACGAACTGATTCGAAGTCCGCACATCAGTGCCGCTGCTTTTCGTGAACCAGTCGAATTTTAAAGAGATCAGCATTGGCATGCATCCGAATACCATGGATACACAGAATAGTGTCACCATGGTAATTATTTTGGCTCTCAGAACGGCGTCTAGGCCGTCGGAAGTTATTATAACGTCCGTAGCCATGGTTAGGTTCATTATGTTGTCAGTTTACGATGCGCGAGCACTGGCAGTTCGCAGGCGCGTGCGCGCCGGTTAGATCGCGACCCGACTGAGTTACGGTAGGTACCTATAGCCGGTATTAGTGCCTAGTAGGCGGTCGCTTGATAACAGCCTTATTATGAATGATAAAAATGTCAGTCCCTTGTTTGCGCCCATGTCGCATGTCGGTGCAAGGAAGAAGTCATTAGCGCTCAATCAAGTGCACGTGGGAAGGGAGAAGCAAGATACGGGAATAGAACTTGTGCAATGCCTAAGGCATTACATTTGTTTCTATTTAATACCTTGGTAATGAAAAAGAATAATTCAGTTTTGAATGGAACCATACCCATATTATGTTTAGTAGTTTTCGTTTGACGTTTAATTTTGTTCGTTTTCCTTTAACGCTGGGTTGTACAGTCGAGGTAGAAAATACACAATGTGCACAGACAAAGTAAAGGTATGATTCCGCTGCCGACTGCATACAATACAGCAACTGCACGTTCCGCTGCACTCCAAATTGAACCGTAGGTACCTAATTATAAGACTAAAAGTCCCAATTTAGAGTGAGCGGCGTGTGCTGTTCCGACACTTCTCCGCTAATTTCAAATTGAGCTTTTTGCACATACTATTACGGTTCAATTTGGAGTGCGGCGGAACGTACAGTTGCTGTATGCAGTCGGCAGCGGAATCATACTTTAAGTGATCATGTACAGTCAACCAATTTGATTTCTGGGCCACTTCGTACCTTGTCACAGTAAAAATCAATATGAAAGTGGTAAGACATCTCATATGAATATTATGAATGTCACAGTGACAATTTAAGGTACGAAGTGGCCCAGAAATCAAATTGGTTGACCGTACCTACTTAACTTAGTCAACATGAGATTCCAGTCTCAGGCTGCATGCGAGATCACTGTAATTTTTTTTTGTACTTAAGTATATAGGTATTGTCGTGTTCCTAGGTCGCCAGAGCTCCCGAGGATGCGCTAGGCTTTGTGCTGTGTTGAGACTGTTGAGAGTGAGGGTACAGCATAAAGTCTCTAAATGTCAGCACAACGAATTTTCAAATCAATGAAGATCTGAAATCGTGCTTGTAAGTGTCCATAGGCTCCTATAGCTGCTTACCAATTAGGTACCATCATGCAGCCCGTATCGGTATAACCGTATGCTTGACTGCCTCAATGGAAATACGTATATGACTATATGTACAGCCATGTAATGTTTTGTGTGTTATTAATCATTAAATTCATTAAATGTAGTAGTTACTTTTTCTATTGTAAAATTTTAAATAATCTTTAAAATAACGTTCACGTTAAACGTATGCAAGCGTATACCTACAATATAGTGGTTATATTCTCTTTGGTACGACAGATAGATGGTTACGTTTGTAGATCGACTTATAGCATATCCACGGATCTAAAAGGCTTATCACACTACCCTATCGGTAGGGCCCTAACTGGGGGAGGGGAGTTAAAGCATCTCACTCATTAGAGCGAGATAGTTTAACTCCCCTCCCCGAGTTAGGGCCCTACCGATAGGGTAATGTGATAAGGCTTTAAAGGCCTATCACACTGCCCTATCGGTAGGGCCCCTATTTCCTAAGTAGGGTGGTGTAATAACAGATAGAGAGATAGGGCCTACTGACTGATAGGTCGATCGGGTGTTCCCGACCACACGTGCCCTATCGATAGTGTGTGGATAGTGTAGTGTAATAAGAGATAGGCAGTTAGTGTGCTCAGTTTCTTAAATCTGGTGGTTCCAGTACACTTAATATCTGCATATTCGACAACTTTTCCCGTAATTTCAAGTACTCCTTCACCCACGTCTTTCTCTTCCTTTTTTTAATTTCTGTTGTAGTGACCACAATTACCGAGGCAAGACCTATTTTTTGATATTTCGATAGTGCAGGTGCCATAACGGTAATGCTCGTGATAAAATAAACTGTGTACTGTGGCTCTAGTATAAGTTTTTTCGAAACATTAACTAATTCGAACGCGTTTGCGTTTTGTCTCAAAATGTATGAAAGTGGTATGAAAACGTGAACAGCGCCTCTGGTGGTCACTAGTGGAAACTAAAACAGCGAGTATAACATTTGTTGCTAGCCGATGAACGCGCGTATTTCAAAGTCGGTGAGAGCGTTTTCATACATTTTGAGACAAAACGCAAACGCGTTCGAATTAGTTAATGTTTCGAAAAAACTTATACTAGAGCTACTGGAGAAAACGATACGTGCAGCCAGAACGCTAAAATGCCATGACTACTGAGTTAGGCCCGATGGATAGTGTGGTGTGATAAGTGACTGAAAAGCTAGGGGCCACGCCCACCCTATCGATAGGACCCTACCGATGGGGCAGTGTGATAGGCCTTTTAAGGGATCCCCTTTCAAACATATGGGTGTTATGGCAATACTGGACTACTGTCAATGTCAAGTCAATGCAATGACAGTCGACAACAAAACACAACATGCACTCACAACATGTAATGTAATGAAATGTAAACTTGTTATTAAGTGCGATAGTTTTGTGGTGATTTAAAACAGTTTCACTTCAACTTTTATAAAACTTGTAATTTGAAACATTATCCTTGATCCATTGTTATAAAAATGCAGAAGCGATTCGGGACACTAGCAATATTATCAATTTTAACGTTAGCACTTTGGGTGTACTGGAGCTCAAACGTAGAACTAAAGAGAACGATAACTATTATAAAAAATAACGAAAACCGATATATCAAAGATCTTATAATATCTCCCACAAATGCGTCATGTAAAAGTAAGTTCTATCCACTTACGGTTTAATTCTTACCTTCAAGTTACGGAATGATGTATTTTTTTATTATTAAAAATGGGATTGCTCTTGGCCAGCATCTAGCCAGGGGGCAAAGATGAGGCCGACGATGAAGCGAGCTCACTCAGAAGATGCCTATTCACTTGTGCCTTAAAAAGGTCTAATATAATAATAAGTTAATACCTACTTAGTGCTTACTGGAAAACCAGTTTCTTTGGCAGTAGTCCCACCACCGGCGAGTAGCAAGTACTCTCATAGTAATTCTACTCGCTTGAGCGAGAAAAGGAAGAGAAATTGTTTCCCATACAAACTTTTCATCCCTAATAAATTTATGATGGAAGAATTGTCCCTATCAAAAACGTAAAGTTACGTAACTAGACCATAGTAAAGTTTTTGTCTAGCATGTCTACATTATCAAGTGAAACTGGCTAACTATGTATTCTTGTTTCAGCAAAACCATTTATAGTTATAATAGTAACATCATATGTCGGGCATGTTGAACTACGGAGTGCACATCGCAGAGCTATGCCACAAGAGTTCCTGGAGGCTATGAATGCAACCAGAATATTTTTGCTGGCAAAAATTCCTGCTCATGAAAAGTAAGAGACAATTGTTTTAAATAGGTAAACCTAACAAAACTATAGATAAAGATAAATTGATATGCAAGTCAGCTTCAATCACTACATTTAAAAAAGAAAAACTCACAGTTAAAATCAATATACTAATCAACCAGGTAAAATGCTAGGATGATGACAACACAAATAATAAAATCATGTCTTTGTATGTAACTTACAATGAGCATACATAATAGAAATTCATCTGGAATTGTACAACAACGCCTAAAATTAGTGGTTGATATTTCCGACCCCCGGACTAGGTGGGAGACCTGTATCACTGGAGGTACATTTATCTCTATTATAACTCACAGTTTAGGGGTCCGAGCACATGTGCTGGTCTGGAAACGCGATGACAGACTGGTTTTTCCATCTACCTTCCATATCTTCACACTTGTCACATATCTACCCACTTTGTCCACAATGTTCATACACAACAATCTCCTTCAGTGTCAGATAAAAGAAATACAGTTCGGACAATGCTAATTAGTCTTTGAGATAAATCAGAGTGATTATTACAGTGCTTTGTAAGATACAAATTAAATTAATTCAAATTAGGTACATTAAAGATAAAAATTAATAAAATGAACTTTATTATGTAAGTAGGATGCAATGGCACTATTACTAAGTCAAAAACTACTAGCGTTTCTCAAAGACCACCACCGAGAAGAAACGCCGAAAGAAACTCGACAGTCAGCCATTTTTTACCAAAAATATGCTTATTACAATGATAATACATAACCTACTTAAGATAAAAATTTGAGTATCTATATAAAACAACACAAAAACAAACAATAAAAATGAGAAAAAAAGTAGATATGTACAGTCAGCGTCATATAGTATGTAGCAGCCAAAGTGGCCAAATAGTTCGGTACACCGTATATGTTGTATGGTGTGCCGAAGTATTTGGACACTTTGGCTGCTACATACTATATGACGCTGACTGTACAATGTGTAATTCTGCATTGCAAATTTATAATTATGTTACATTGCAGTTCATATAAAAACCGGCTTTATAAGAACTATGAATTTATGTATACATTCCCATAATAGTTTGGATTAAATACTATATAAAATATAATATAACAAAGTAGACGTGATGCACGAACTTCTTGAAATAAACTATGTGAAATATGTTTCAGGTCCATCACACAATCTGCAGTTGAAAATGAAAGTGAAATTTTTGGGGACATCCTCCAAGGCTCCTTTTTAGAAAACTACAGGAACCTAACATTCAAACATTTGATGGGCTTACAATGGGCCTCGAAACAATGCAATGAAGCCTCCTACATACTCAAAGTTGATGATGACACTGTATTCAACTTAGAGAGAACACACAAACTTTTGACAAGTCAAAAACTCGAAGGTGATTTCCTTTTGGGCTACATGCTAAACAATACTAAACCTCGAAGAGATAAACAGAATAAATGGTATGTGAGTTGGGCAGAGTATTCAAGGAACGACTATCCATCGTACTTGTCTGGATGGTACTACATTACAACTCCTTATGTTGCAGCAAAGTTGAGTAATGAAGCGAGGTTTCATCCACACTTCTGGATAGACGACATACTGATCACTGGCCTACTAACTGAAGCTCTGAAGATTAAACTTCTTCAACTACCCAAAGGGTTTTGGCTTGAATACTATGAGCTTCTTGAATGCTGTCTAAGAGACTTGATAAATAAAAATATTATGTGTGATGCTGTAGTAGGACCAAATGGCGGTAGAAACAATTTAATTTTAGAGTTTAATGAGGGCCTAAGTTTGTGTAACAAGTCAAGAAATTGTACTGCAAGAAATGAGGAGCAAACTCTCGATAAAGTATGTGTGGCTTATAGAGAAAGAAGTATCTTCAGTGATGGTAAACCTGAAGTACAATTTCTCAGATTAAGATGATTATAATTAATAACATGATTAGGGTTGTGTAAGGCCACATAATGTTGCTTATTTTTACTGGTTGTTAGAGCCCGAATCTTGCTTGATATCCTCGTTTTTCTAAGTAGTGAACCTTACCATAGTACACATACCTACTGCCAATTCGCTCTTTCTCGCAATGTGATGTGGCTAAGAATAAGAACAACCAATTTGATGGAATTAATTATAAAATAATGACTGTAGATCTGTCTAGTCTATATGGCCGTCCATTAGAATAGTAAAAAAAGTAAGAAAATAATGATACTTTATAATATATAAGACAAGAAACATAGTGTATTTTCTAAATAAGGGTCTTTGATGTTTGGTAACCTCTTTTAGTTATTTAGTATTTTTAAATTGAATAAGTTGCATTTTATACATATTTTTAGAGCTGACCGCATTTTACATATGACGTAATTAAGAAATTATATTTTAGTAAACGTTTCAAAAATAAACGTAACTATCACTAACTGAATTTTGATTGCATAAACAAATCGTATACAAGAGACCAAGAAGATGAAGCGGACGCGTTCTGGAAATAATGGCACGGCTGAATCTATAAGTGTCGGCAAAGAGGGACCCAGAAAAAAGCTGTCTAAAAGACCTTGGTGCTGCTGAAGCGGAGGTGTTACGTGCTTGCTTTGGGTCGATGGGACGTGTTGGAGGCGATAAGTGTGCGTCAATCTTTAGGCGCTCGGTTGTTTTATGCGTCAAACGCATGCGTTTCGATATAAATCCCTTCAACGCAATGAGTTTGACGGTTTGACACAACGTATTTATATGGAACGCATGCGTTTGACGCATAAAACAACCGAGCGCCTTATATTTTCAAGCCGCGGGCTAAAGCTTAGTAGATAGCTAAAGTGCGCGACGAATAGAAATAATTTTGTGCATAGGTACATTGACCCAACATTACTTGTCTCTGTCACTCGCGCGCAATTTTATTGGTGTCGCGCTCACACAGTGGCATTGAACGTCAGTGTCGGACGCGCTTTACTTACTTCCTTCTTTTACCACAACGGCGGCAAACAAGCATACGGCGTATCTTGTGGTAATAAGAAGACACCGTAGCCTCCACGGGAGTCGCATGAAAAGGTGCCCAACCTATTGCGAGCGGGATGACATCCTCTGTGCATTCAAACATTAGTGCAAGATAAGTTAAGTTTAAAAGGTAGTGATTACATTCTCTTTGGGTTAAATATGGAAAATATGTAGGTATTTTACCTGCTTACTACATTTGACATACCTACATCATTTATTTGTGGTTATCAACAATGTTAATAATATATGTGCAATTTTATCAATATTTTGTAAATTACCAAATTCAAGGACTCTCCGCTCGTTTCTTTTAAATTAATAATTTAGTACAAAATGTTGTTCAGACCGTATTTCAGGACACTAACAATAGTTTCAACTTTAATTACATCAACAGTGGTTGTATTCTCTTTGACAACAAGAGCACTTTGGATTTTCAGAAATACGAAAACAACACTGAGCGATACGATAGTTTTAAATTCAAGCGAATATATATTCATACAGGATCTTCTAATATCCCCTTCGAATACGATATGTAGATGTGAGTCCTATCCAGTTTTGAATGATATTATCACAACTTATTTGCCGAGGTATCAGATGAACACACAAAAACTTAAGTTCCTGCATTCATCCCTGTCATTGCCTGCCGGTGCGCGGTGTATCATTTCACGGTCCTTTCGACAGTTTCAACCCGTATCATCTTAAACCTTATTAACCATTTCAGCAAAACCGTTAGTAATTATGTTAGTGGCTTCACATGTTGCGCATGTTGAACGGCGAAGAGTTCATCGCAAAGCTAAGCCGCGAAGGCTGCTACAATCCATTAATGTAACCAGAATATTTTTATTGGCAAATATACCAGATCATGAAAAGTAAGAATAATTTGCGTGAATGTAGTTTTTAGGGAATAATACACATTAGGTACTTAGTAATAAAGTGGATTGTAAGACATCAGGTATTTGCTGCACGAGCCGAAGGCGATTTATGATTATGCAATGATTGCAATGTAAGGTCTCATTGAAAGTGGGTACTTTTAGTAGAAATAAATAAACCAAAAGTTGAAAATACTGTTATTACATGAACCTTGTTGCCTGGATCATAAAGTCGATATAAGGAGTGAATTTGAAATGTCTTTGATTTGAATACACTTCAAAAAGAAAGCCAAAATCACATGAATTAAAACAATAATTTTATTAAATTGTTAACAAACGGCATCAGTACATAAAATTGTAACATCGTAAAAATATTAATTTTACCTATGTATTTATTTAATTTGTCACTACTTACAGGCTAACTCAACAAATTCCATTCTAGTAGTTTATTTCTGCTAGACACCCCATTAACCTCGCCGCCCCGCTGCCCGTTGGCACTCAGGGCCTGTTCTCCGAACTTCGAATAGTGCCGTCCACTTCACTCTTATAGTGTATAACACGAGAGTGAAGGGGACGGCATGATACTAATTTCGGATTCCTATGTTCGGAGTAGACCCTCAGATTGAGGCCTCAATGACGTAAACCCACACGCTAGCGGAGAGCTAAGTAGGGATCGGAGCGGGGATCGGAGCGGCGAGCGGGGCGTTCATGACATTTGAGCGGCATGAATTGCCCACTTGCGTCCGGACCTCGGGCCTCGGCCTAACTATTCACAATGACTATATATTTTAAGGTTAATCACCCAAGGTCTCATTGACGAGGAAAATAGAAATTATGGAGACATTCTACAAGGGTCCTTTACAGAAGACTATCGTAACTTAACAAAGAAACATTTAATGGGATTGCAATGGGTCTCCAAAGAATGCAGTGAAGCTTTCTACATTCTTAAAGTAGATGATGATTCTATATTCAGTTTGGACAGATTACTCAGGCTACTAAAAAGAAACAAAATCGAAGGTGATTTCCTCATGGGATATGTGCACAAAAATACAAAACCTATAAGGTATAAACGGAATAAATGGTATGTGAGCTGGGCGGAGTATCCAAGGAACGTATACCCTACATATTTGTCTGGCTCCTATTACATAACTACCCCCAAAGTAGCAGGAAGGTTGACCAACGAGGCAATGAAGCATCCGTACTTCTGGATAGATGATATACTGATCACTGGCCTTCTGCCTGAAGCTCTAAATATTAAGCTTATACAGTTACCTGAAGGATTCCAGTATGAATCTAAATTAAATTATGTACACCACTTCTGCAGAATGGGACTCCTTGGCATACAATGAGTCTTGCAAACAAATAAAATATTGTCAAACTAAATTTGTTTTTTTCCCTAAACAAAATATAGAGATGTATCGGCAACTAGTCGGCAATGCTGATCATTGGTTTCGGCTGAGTTCGGGGCGGGAATGTTCGTTTCGGTCTGCTCGTCGCGCCACTCACCATGCGTTCGTGTTTGTTTTGGTAACTGCTTGTAACTTGTAATTGTTTATTTAATTTATTTAATTATTATTCTAATGATGAAAAGTTTCTGTTTGTAAGATGATTATCTGTGATGTTTGAGTAAAATACTTAAAGTTTTCTTAAAACATAAGACTTGAAAAAAATATTGGTAGTTTTTTTGTTTTCCAGTAGCTTTAGCCGACTAGTCGCCGACTATAAATGTGGCCGGATAGTCGGCTTTCCCGACTAGTCGGTACATCTCTACTAAAATATAATAATGCTTACCAGCTATGACATCTTAAACATTGAAAAAATCGTAACTATAACAATAGTCCATATTTCATGAATAATTGAGCACTACGTGATCCTCCTAGCGTTATCCCCATACAGTTGCATAATTGAGCACTACAATTATCTTTAATATCAAATATTTACCTAAAATTATAAACTATGAATCTTGCATCTTTTTACATGTAATGTTTTTGATGGGATAATGCTTACCAGCTATGACATCTTAAACATTGAAAAAATCGTAACTATAACAATAGGTCATATTTCATGAATAATTGAGCACTACAATTATCTTTAATATCAAATATTTACCTAAAATTATAAAATATGAATCTTGCATCTTTTTACATGTAATGTTTTTGATGGGATAATGGTTACCAGCTATGACATCTTAAATATTGAAAAAATCGTAACTATAACAATAGTTCATATTTCATGAATAATTGAGCACTACAATTATATTTAATATCAACTATTTACCTAAAATTACAAACTATGAATGTCTGTACTATGGCAACATGAAAATGTTCCTTTGAGAACAAGTCAGCACTACTATATGTAATGCAAATACACTTTTCTACAAATACCTATAATATAAAGTTTACGAATTTGGCTTTATATATTTATAATAAGGCAGAAGGTAACCCGATTATTTCCTAGGTACAATTTATTTGAATACATCATTCACTAAAATAATTGAATTGTAAATTAGATAAAATAGTAAATTTTATTATTATTAAAATCAGAACAATCTCTATGGGGAGCTCTGGGAAATTTAGGATAAAGATGTCCCCCCTCCTAGTAGTCTAATCCATGAACTGCCAAAGATACAAGGCTAAGGTCCAAGCTATATGTAGGTTTATTTGCCCAGTGATCTATGTCCCGAATGTGAACTAGCCAGTTACACACTGGGCCAGCATTTGACGCACGAGGTCGCTAGGCTGGTTGGCTTTAGTTTAGGTAAGGTGGTAAATTGCTGGCCCACTGTGTACAGTTGAACTCATAAAGCAGCTAGCTTTCGACCGTCTGTCACGGGCTTAATATGACACACATGATGTTAACACATTTAGATTAATTTTCATTTTCATTCGTTAATCAGAATTGTCTTTATAAGCCTTGTATCAAATGCAGTTAAGTGATTTCAGTGCGTACCTGGTCGGCTATAGTGACCCATGTACGGGGCACGGACTTGTGGAGATAGTTCGTAATGACCCATGTATGGGGCACTGGACTGTGAACGTGTTAAAGTGACAAGGTACAAAAGTGTTAAGCCAGGGATACACTAGGGGACAAATGTCCCACGACATGTGTCGGCGACATGTCAAGCGAAGCCGGCCGATTTCGCCTGACATATCTGGCGACATCGAGCGACTTATGTCCGTAGCGTAGTCAGGCGAAGTCGTGCTACTTCGTGAAACTTCGCCTGACATATCAGACGACATATTTCCGTAGCGACGTCGTGCGCGATGTTGCCATGTCGAGCGAAGTCCGGCAACGTCGCGCTACTTCACCCGACGTCGCTGGCGACACGTGTCGCAGGACATTTGTCCCCTAGTGTATCCCCCGCTTTATGCTCCTTGTTAAGTCTGACCAAATGGTGCGTGTCATCCACGACGACGCGCCTCCCCTGAGAAACTCATACTATTCTATGTGCATTGTACGTGGGCTGTGTAGGGGCGCGCTTTCGTGGATGACACACTATACCTGGCTGTTGTTGAACAAAATAATGAGAATGAGTCATGTATCTTCATCAAGAATCAAGCCACATGTTTGTGATTGAGCTTCCATTAACAATGCAGTCCTTGAATCCCTTCATCACATAAGAAGATTGGTACCAGGTCATGGTATCACTGGACTCTATCTCGCTAAAGTTAGCATCATCACCAAGTTGCAAATTTACCAGGCTCTCGCTTATAACTTCTCCAAATATTTGGAAGTCATTGCAGCAGGACAGGTTCTCCTGTTGCTGTGCTTGGAAGTCGACAACGACAATCTTCGTGTCCCTCGGCAACCTGTGGCCTCGGGCTGGAATGAAAGTGTCGCTGGTCACATGGTTGACTTTTGTGTGCTTCTTTCTCATAAAGATGTACATGTTGGTTGGGGTCATTGGAGAAAAGATGACTTGGCTTAAATCCGATGTGACCAATGTTCTGAAATACATGAAATATTCATTTATAAAGGTCAGATTATGATGGAATGTTGAGTATTTACCAATGCTAGTTACGCGGTATTGCACTATGGGTGTTGTGTTGATACGCAGTATTTACCAGTGCTAGTTATGCGGTATTGCACTATCCCTAACGAAATACAAGTTAACTCACTTGAAGACGCTTCTCTGTATTTTCTGGTCTGTAGCTATATGGTTGGAGTGGCACTGGGATTTGTGGCACACTGTAGGTAGCAGCAGCCTGTACATTTCCTTGCAGGTCACAGGAGTACTCCCGAGAGCTATGCACACTTCCTCTGGGATCACCGATCCATTTATCTCTTGGAGCAGACTCTGAAAAAATATAAAGGGTGTGATATTTTGATTTCTCTTGTCTCATTTATATATTTGCAACGATTGGCTAACTCCACTGACATCCAAGCAATAGAGTATTTAATAAGAGCGTGTCTGGCACGGCCAAACCACTAAATAATAGTTATGGTCGCCGTAGTCGACTTCTATGTCGATCACCATACATACACCATCAAAATAATATAACTACTCAAATTCCTTACCTTTAAAATAAAGTCCAAGTTTTCCAAGGCACTAGAGACTAAACGGAAATGCACTTCAGACTGTAAGCTATGTTTTATATCAATATTTTCATTCATTTTTCTCTTGTTGACAACTTGCTTTAACCATTGATACGTATATGGTATTTGTAGTCTTTGATGGGCAATGAATTTTATGAATTCTGCTACAACGTGGCCGCATGATGTAGCTGTTAATTGGTCGCCTATATTTAAATTAACCAGTATTGGTTTCATTGCACTGCTTATTATGATTATTGTTAAATAATTAAAATTCGAGTTAAAATTAACGGCCGTTGGTTTAAATTACGTCAATCAAGCTGCAACGTCAAGAGTCAATCAGCAGCGCTGACAGCTGACATGGCGGAATGTTCAAGATACATTTAAAACCATCAAAATTTTAAGTATATCTATCGATATCGCATACAGAGCGTCCTGCATAGCGGATTGCAGTGGTCCTACCAACATCTTGCCAACATCCTACAAGCAAAATTATAGAGCAAGACAGGTATATGAATTCCTTGTTATCCTATCCCTGTCGTTCTATCCTGTAGCATGCAGTTAACATAGGACCGTTTAATTCCGTTTAAAATAAATTTCGCCTTAAAACAATATGATTAGGTAATGTAATGAATGGCCACGATGTTCCTCACCTCTGTATTCCACGCTCCAAGACCATAATAGTACCTATAAAACACTTGAGGGCATCTTCACAGTTTTCTTTCCGTGTATACCAAAGAGCTGCTGGCTGACTTTAGAACTTCTACTTATTGACGACTATTCTATGCAAATTCTGTTCCAATTTTAAAATAGACGTTTTTGCAGTGATAAATTTTATGTTATTATTTTATATGCTCAGTGATTTTATTTTGACGATATTTTAAATTATTTTCTACAAAATGTATCGTTTTAAAACTTCTGCATTCTGCAAATCTTTTAACAAGTTAAATTTTTATACTATATTTCGAGACTATGCAAAAGAGGTAAGATTTGGTCCAGATGTACGTGCGCTGATGCTTCAGGGAGTTGATATCTTAGCTGACGCAGTCGCGGTTACCATGGGTCCTAAAGGACGCACTGTGATATTGGAGCAACCCTATGGCCCTCCTAAAATAACCAAAGATGGTGTTACAGTGGCTAAAGGAATAGAACTCGTGAATAAATTTCAAAATGTCGGTGCAAGACTTGTTCAAAATGTTGCTCATAAAACAAATGAGGAAGCAGGAGACGGAACAACAACTGCGACCATTTTAGCGAGGTCTATTGCTAAAGAAGGGTTCCAACGAATGTCCACAGGAGCCAATCCTATTGAAATTAGAAGGGGGATCATGACAGCAGTAGATGCTGTCAAGGAAAGGCTAAAAGAAATTTCGAGACCTGTTGATACTTCTGAGGAAATATATCAGGTCGCAACAATATCAGCTAACGGAGATACTTCAATAGGAGGATTGATTACAAAAGCAATGGAGAAAGTCGGCAAAGACGGTGTGATTACTATAAAGACAGGAAAATCTGTGAATGACAAGTTCGAAGTGATAGAAGGTATGAAATTCAATCGTGGCTATATATCCCCTTATTTTATAAATTCCCAGAAAGGACCTAAGGTGGAATATAACGACGCATATGTTCTCTTTTCGGAGAAGAAAATTTTTCATCTTCACCAAATATTGCCCGCTATCGAATTAGCCAATTCTAAAAAGAAACCTTTGATCATTATTGCGGAAGACCTTGATCCTGAGCCGCTATCAGTTTTAGTTGTCAATAAATTGAAAATTGGCTTGCCGGTGGCAGCGGTTAAGGCCCCAGGTTTCGGACAGTTTAGAAAAGATACTTTATTGGACATGGCTATCGCCACGGGAGGGGTAGTATTTGAGGATGACACAAATTTGATAAGGCTAGAGGACTGTGTGCCTGAAAGTTTTGGAGAAGTTGGTGAGGTTATTATTACGAAAGATTCCACAATACTGCTCAAAGGTAAAGGTTTGAAACAGCAAATCAACCAACGAATTGACGAAATTAATACTGCACTAGCTGACGCCACAAAGGATTATGATAAAGAACAACTCATTGAGCGTGTATCGAGATTAAAGGCAGGCGTTGCTGTATTACATATTGGCGGCTGTAGTGAAGTGGAAGCTAATGAGAAGAAAGATCGCGTAAATGATGCATTGAATGCTACACGAGCGGCTATTTCCGAAGGTATAGTACCTGGTGGCGGTATAGCGCTAATACGATGTATATCAACTCTAGACAAGTTAAAGCCTGTGAATAAGGATCAAGCCATGGGGA
Source organism: Cenopis cana (assembly GCA_951800055.1). Lineage (NCBI taxonomy): Eukaryota > Metazoa > Arthropoda > Insecta > Lepidoptera > Tortricidae > Cenopis > Cenopis cana. The sequence goes on along the minus strand of OX637490.1, from coordinate 11,806,404 downwards.
TCGAAATAGTTAAAAAGGCCTTAGTCACGCCTTGTGCTACAATTGCCAGGAACGCTGGATGTAACAGCGAGGAAGTTGTACACAATGTTCTAGCACTTGGACAAGATTTCGGATTTGACGTGTTGACTAGAGACTATGTGAACATGATTGATAAAGGAATAATTGACCCCACGAAAGTCGTGCGAAGGGCTTTAATGGATGCAAGTGGCGTTGCCTCTCTCTTGACGACAGCAGAAGCTGTTATTTGTGATTTGCCTAGAAATAATTCAGACGAGACGATTAGTGATTACAATGATAACGCCGATGTCATGGTTAAGCACTTGTAGACAATCTTGGTTCGGGCTAATATTCAGAAAAAAAAAACAGTCTGAACGAGCGAGTTAAATTCTAGTTGGTTTCTCGTCTGTAAATAAAGTTTTATTGTAAATTCACGTTGCTTTTTATTATTTAAATTTTTATTAACCAATAACAAACTTTGAACTTACTCGACTAGTGGTGCCGGCGCCAAATGGTGACCACAAAGTGGTAGCTCTCATTGGTCGCTATTTCAATATAATTTAAACACGAGATAATACACGAGATAATATAAACTAGTACAATACACTACATCGTATCGTAAACAGTATTAACACAACAAAAATGCAAAATTGGCAAAGGCACACATAAACATTCGCTGTACCAAATTGGTACCAAAGCACGAATGTCAGCTTTTGTTTTGGCACTTGTCACGGTACATATGGTCCTTTTAACCGGATTTTATTGGTGAGGTGATGATCGGGAAACTACAAAACATTTCTTTCGAAAATTCATAATACTTGCAACTCAGTATAATAATTATACACCAACGTACCCTACGTACGTACCGTACTATGCACCAACTATGTAATTTTCTATAGCTCGTAGTATCTTCTTAGTAGTCGTGTCTATACTATATCGCTTAACTACTTGGTAATTTCTAATCCTATAGCTACGTTTTCTCATTTCTAGTCGTCAGTTAGTTACTACCTACCTAATTTCATCATCCAATAAATAATAATGTACCCTTATGTTCTAGTGTGTGATATGTGTGTGATAAGTGATAACTGATAATTATTAATTACCGTCCATGTGGCACTCTAATTTCCCATCTTTTCTACCGCCGTCATAAGGATCAAGCCCGTCATAGACAGGCGAGCAAGTACGCGGAGTTAAGTGGGTGCTAGATGGGCGAGTTTTAGTTTTAAAATCGGGATCAAGTTTACTGATTTTGTTCGGCTCGTCATCGAGACAGACGTACGAGTTATGTACGTCACAAGTACGTCATATAGCTCTTACGTCCGTCTCGATGTCGATTCCGAGCAAAGTACGTGAATTTTAAGATCGCGATTTTAAACTCACCAGTCTTACACCCACTTAAGTTCACGTACTTACTTGCTCGTCTATCACAGGCGTAAGGCTATGCAGGCGCGAGCAACTCCGTTTATTTTAAGCATCGATTACACCGAACTACATCTAGTGCACTAACTGGTGGAGGGGAGTTAAACTATCTCGCTCTAAGGAGTGAAATGTTATAACTCCCTTCCACTAGAATGCTTTAAGCTGCCTACACAAAGCCCTGCCTGCAGGGCCCTGCAGGGACGATTTAACAGATAACCGATTTTTTTATCTGTTAAATCGGCCCTGCATGCCTACACACAATACGATTTGGCAGTGGCACTGCAAGCAGGGCCCTGCAGGCAGGGCTTTGTGTAGGCAGCTTTAGAGCTTTCGGAACGATTCCTCCAAAAGGCGCGATTGGCGCGAATTCGAAATGTCAGTCAGCTGTCAAAAGAAAAACATTGCTTAGCAGCTATTGTTGTGAACTAATTAATCTATTTTGAAATACTATTTTGTCTATTCAGCATCAATTCAGTGGTAAGAAAGTAGTGTTTAAATAAATATGAGTGCTTTTAGCAATCCATTTCCTTCTGTAAATATTTAGTGGTTTGCTAACGAGTGTTTATCTTTTACTATATACAATGGCCGAACTAAACGACGAAACAATTATATCCGTGCTTCAAGACAAGGAAAATTTTGACACTTTAGACAAATCTTCATCTTCATTTGATGCTTCGCTAGAAAAATCTCCATTGAAGCCTGACAATAGGAATAACCTAACTCTGGACGGTGGGTCGAGCAGTGACGAAGAGGCCGTGAAGAGTGTTAGGAGACGAATCAAGCGATTTTCAGACAGCGACAGCGAAGTAGAGGCCGATAAAGAAAACATAAATAAACCAACTCCTGAAAAAACCAAACCAAATGTTTCTTCAGACAGTGAAGATGAACCACGCAACTCTAGGTTGGTTTTTGACGATTCTAGTGACGATGACATGTCGCGTGAAAATGAGAGTGTCAAGATAAGTGACGAAAAACTTAAGCAGGATGATACAAATATGTCATCAGATAGTGAAGATGAAATATTTCCAAGGAAATCTAGATTGATTAATAAGGATTCTAGTGATGATGATAATCCACCTAGGAATGAAAGTCCCATTAGTGATAACACATCGCCTAAGAATGAGAGTGCTAGGATCAGTGACAAAAGAAGTAAGCTGCATAATAAGTTTAAAGGGCTGTTGAACTCCAGATCTAAAGCTCCTGAAGCTCAGAAAAGCCCAAAAAAGTCATCAGAGGATGAACATAACAGCAATTCTGATGAGTCCAGTTCTGGAATTGAATCTATTAAGAAGGTAAGCAATATCGGATGTATATGTAATTGTTTTATATTTGCCACATTTTTAATGCCTTTCGCTATTTGCTTCCTACTCAAATGTTGTCCGGAATAGACTGCTTTTTATGTTCTGTTTATTGAGATGTGAAATAAACAGTATTGTATTTAAGATTATACAGTTTTATATCAGAATATATGGTTAAAAAACTAGTTACATCATGTGTATTCTGAAAAGTAGGCATAGCACATGAAATTTTATTTTTAGTGCTCCACCCTGTGTTGACTTACAATATCCAATGATAGAAAGGTTCAAGAAATTCCTACAATTTTTTACATTATAACAACTTTAATGTGTTCTAAAAGGAAACTACCAACCCTGTGGTCTAGTTTCTAGTTTTTATACACCCTATCATGTATTGAAAAGAAAAAAAGAAAAGAAAAGAAACGTGACAAACAAAACACTGGAACTGAACACTTGCCATTCTCACTTCCAGAAAATTAAACAGAAGTCAGCACTACTGAAATCAGGCATTTGTGACCCTGATACTTCATCAGATGAAGAATGCAGACAGATACAGAAACAAAAGAAGAAGAAGACAAACCAAAAATCGGCCATCATGATCTCTCCAAAGGAAATGTCTAAACCAGCCAGAGTAAGTATTTTTCCCGGTCCCTTTTCAGGACAATCATCAGGGTCCATGGACATCGAAGGTTAGCAGACATCAGAGTGGCATAGGTACTGTCCGCTATCATTATATGTCACTCGGAACTGTTGGAGTGCAACAGTAGCCCTAAAAAATCTTTTATCTCATTGGTTGACGACCAAAACTGAGTAACAATTACAGTCAGCAGCAATGGTTGCTACGCGAGGTGTTCAAAATGATCTACACACGCTCTTATTCCCTTATAATAAAGATGTGTGAAGATCATTTTGAGCACCTCGCCCGCGTAGCAACCATTGCTGCTGACTACTTAAAATAAAACTTGTACTTGTTTGTATGCTGACTGAAACAATGCTGAGATTCTTTCAGTCAGCAATGTTTGTCATGATACAATTATGGTTGATTGTGCTGAAATTTGGCATAGTTGTGTAAGATTGATGACAATGTAATATGTATATGCTTTGCTAGCACAACAGATTTGTGTGTTAGTGTTAACTGCATCATTAAATTAATTTGTAAAAACATGTTTAGAATAAAATACTTGCTATGAGCTATCAACATGCAGATATTTGCAATTAAACAAATATGTAGTTAAATCCAGGTCACATGTTAATGAAATTTAATGGTTTCAATACATAATGTTATAGTATGTATCTAATAAAATTTAATGTCCTGAAAGGGAGATACATGAAAGAAACCAAAACAATGCATTTATTTATAAAAAACACTAAGTATAAATAGTCTACCAATGAGTCCAGGAAATTGCTTCCTTGCTGTCATTATTCAGTAAAGTAACCTAACCTACCTACCAACTATCATTAAGACCTTTTGTTAATGCACATGACTTAAAATGTTGAATAAATGAAATGAAAGTAGGAATTTATCCAGTGTCAGATTTGCAGTCTTAGCCTCTTTTTTTTTGCGTTGACAGCTTAAGAATAGGTCCCTCACTCAACATAGCGAATCTTCAGGAGCTCTGGTGGTCTTACTCATTACCAGGAACTCAACACCACATACCTAAAGTAAAGATCAAGTAGTGCTGCTCCAAATATGAGTGAGATGATTTTTCAACCCTTTTTCAGTTCCCATTAGGTACTTGCTATTAGATACTTAAGTTTTGTCCCTTGATTGGCGCCCCTAATATATGGGAGCCCCAGTGCCCAAACCTACTACTAAGGGCAAATTTGCCATTAAAAGTATCACCAATAGTTTTTTGCTGTCAATTATCAAGGTACAGGTTTTGCTACTAAAAATATAAACTAAAATCATTGGAATCACTGAAATCTCTTGATTATTTCAACCTAGACCTACTATAGAAATTACAAGTCCTATAAATATTGTAATTAATAATTAATTGTTACAGATGTCAGCTAAACAAGCAATGGAAAACATGCAGAAGATAAAAAGCGAATCTAATCGCATGTTAAGAGAGAAGGAAGTGTCACTTCCATACCACAGACCCAAAGCATTGTCTCTGAAAGACATAATGAAAAGGAGGCAGCCAGCATTATCTGCTGATGGCAAAGCTTTGCCTTTGAAAATGAACAGTGAACAGTTAAAGCAATATGTGTAAGTAAATACATACTACACTGCGGGGCTGGATACTCACAATATGTCAGTGGCGGAGCATCCATACAACTTGATTCCCACCGGCTTACCTAATTTTCAGCCAGTCCATTTCTATTACTACGGCTCATGAAGAATAAGAAAGGCAAATTATTTCCGGCTTCCCAAAAAATATATTTGACGCGCCGCCACTGCAATATGTGTAAATTTATTTGGCAAGAAAAGATGGAAGTTAACATCAAGAAAAAAAATACAAAAATTTAAAAAAAAAAAACCAGGTTATGGCTAACAGCAAAATAAGCATATTGACCAAAAATGATAACTGTAGTGCAAACACAAACGAAGAAAAACTTGCACAAAGTTTGTATGGAGAGAGCTTGCCCACCCCCTCGCCTTAATGTGTATACTTTCAACTGGCGCACCCTGGATAAACAATTTAGTAGACTAGTAATTGAAACCACCCTATGCTGTGATTTCATGCTCCGAATAAAAATAGTGATAATTTAAATCTATTTTTTTTTTCTGTTTCAGTAAGTTACTTGAGCAACGAAATAAAGAAATGATGGAGTTATGCAAGAGTGAATCAGAAGAAGAGGAAGACACAAATGAAAACCCTACTGATGACAACAAGGAGTCAGATCCTCCAGCTAGTGCACAGGATTGTAATTCCAAGGATATAACTGATGATAATTTGGTTCAAAATGATGAAAAACGAGAAGAAAGTCTTGTACAGGCTATGAATGAAACAGAAGAAAAACAAGATGAAAATAATGTACCTACTGCAATTGAAATAGAGGAAACAGATGAAAATGAATTACCTGAGTTGACAGTAGAAATTATTCAAAAAGAACAGAATCCATCAAATACTGATATTCCTGAAAATGATGATGTTGATATGGCGGACGCTTCTAACAAAGATAATGAAGAACCTGTAACCAACACTAAACTGGCCGCTGAAATAGAAAGTCAACTGATGGAGTTACGGTATGATACAGAAAAAATGAGAAATACGGAAGATGTGGATAATGTACAAAATGTAGAGAATTTATTAGCAAATGAAAAAGTAAGTACTACCAATGATGGTAACAACAAAAGCAGTTCTGAAGTAACTAGCGCTACTGTATCATATGCCGATAAAGACATTCTAGAAAATGTTAAAGATAATTCACATGATGGTGACTTTGATGACGGTTTCTCAGATGTTGATATAAATATGGAAGATTTAGACAGTATTATAGAAAATGCCAGAGGTAAGTGTGTGAAAGTATAAATGTTAATTTTATTAATTTCACTGTGTTGTCATTTAACTAATTATTCTATTCTAGATGACGCAAATGCAGTCGATTCTCCAATGCTTATAAGAGATCCTTATAATTTAAACCATAAACCAAAACTGACTGGAGCCCCAGGAATGGTGATTGATTTAGATGGGAGCAATCCTGCGGGGCCAAGAAAACTAACAGGTGTGGAACTATTAAAGGAGAGATTTACATATTTTTCAAAATTGAAAACTCCAGAAGAGAAGGAGAGAGAAAGAGAATTAACGTAAGTACCATACAGCCTCATGGTTTATCAGTATTTGTTTCCAATATCTCATCATTTTAGTTTTTTACAGTTTTATAGTATTTATTTCAGACTCAGGTCCATATCGGTTAGTAACATTTTTGGCTTAGTCTAGTATTAATAATAAATAAATAAATAATAAATAAATTCACGTTTCTAACATTAAATAGGATTTTCATGTCAATAAAATTAAAACATTGAAACAATTTTATGTATTTTGGGCGTATGTGTAAAAGATTTAGATAAATTGCAGTGCCGCACAGGGTTTCATAGCTGAAGTTTGAAAATGTACCATTTTTTAGGGTTCCGTACCCGAAGGGTCAAAACGGAACCCTATTGGTGATTTGACCCATGAAAGCAATAAAAATACTGATTATGCTAACTATTTTTCTGTCCAGGATCAAGCCAGGTATGCTACATTTAAAACTGAAACAAGAACTTGAAGAAAAGATATCGGAACAGAGATCTCTTGAATGGGCAAAGAGATTGGAAGAAGAGAAACAACAGCAAGCTGAAATGAATGCTTTGAGAGGAGAGGATTCTGATGGAGATGATTTGGAGAAGATTGAAGCTAAGTTGGAGGAGAAGGAAATAGTTAAAGAGTCGTCATCCGAAAATGAAGAAGACGAAGAAGAAGAAGATGATTGTGATATGAAGGATAAACCAAGAAAAAAGAATCCTATGATTGACGATGAAGCCGAGGTTTCAGACGACGAGGAAACAGGGAATCACGACGATAAACTGGCTAATGAAGGTGAAGAAAATGATAATGAACCAGCGGATGGTGATGATGAAGAAGACGATGAAGAGAGTGAAGAATCCAGTGACGAGTCTTCAGAGGATGAACAAGATAATGAATCTAAACCCAAGAAAGGCAGAATATTGAAAGCATTTGAAGATTCTGATGATGAAAGTCCTGATATTCGTCATAACCCAACTAGTGGTGCTCCTAACAATGATGTAAATAATAAAGTTGAGAATACCCCCGCAGATAGCCAAATTGTAAAGGATTCACAAGGTAAATTAATTATTTAACATTTTACTGTACGAGTATATACGTTGTGCAGTACCTTTATAACGTTATTTCTTTTTTTAAATAAAACCTTTTGTTACAGATGATGTTTTGCCATTAGCACAAACAAATCAGTCCCTCTCAGAAGATTTATTTGCTAGCCAAGCTAGTGCTAATCCAAGTGATGAAACGAAAAAGATTTCCGATGATGATTGCGCGGACATGACCACTCAAACCCAAACTTTCTCTATTTTAAACACTACGGTAGATCAAAGCAAAACTGAAAAAGATCTACGTGTTCCAGTCAAAATTGATGTTATTTGTGAATCTCAACCTGTTGATGACGTGAGTTAAGATAATACGTTAAATTTCTTATTAGGCCTTTGTCATTAAAATCGCGCGCAACTTCGCAGCAATTTGTGCTAGATATATGTCCTTAATGGAGTATAAGAGGGTATCTCTTTGGTAATTGATCGAATGTTTCCTTCCTAAATTTGCTCATTTACTTTACAGGCAAGCTTAGATGACGTGGTCGGCATGTGTTCTGGAAAATTCACTCAGACTCAAAACGTAATCCCCGCCGAATCCCAACTTACCGAATCGCAATGCCCTATTGGCGAAGATATCCTAGAATTGTGTACTGGCAAGTTCTATGATAATCAATTCGTCTCTCAAGTAGACGGACTTGAAAATGGTGAAATGAAAGAAAAATCAACTGTCTCCGAAACTGTACTCGGTAAAAAGCCTGAGGAAGATAAAGATCTACTTGATTCCATTCTTAAAGAAATGGATGAGCCTGTAGCGGAGCCTAATAAGACAAAATATGTATTTGATAATGCCACTGAGAATGAGGCAGTGTGTTTTGAGACAGTTAATAATGTTAGAAAGAAGTTTACTATTGACAGTGATGATGAGGCTGTAGATGCCAGTAAACCAGCCAAAAAGAAGAAACTTAAGAAAAGGAAGCTTGAGAAGCGGGCGCTTCAAATATCAGGTGAATTTGAATTGAAAATGGTTCCAATAAGTTTTGTAGCTCATTTTCATCATATAGTTCTAATCGGTTTCGACAAAGGCGATCCAAAAAATATATGGAGTTAATTTTTTTAAGTCTAATTCAAAAACTCTAGTCCAGTTTACGCTCGTAATCTTGTAACTTTTATATCGACCACTGGCTGGCATTATTATGTTTTTTATTTATACCAAAGTTTATTATCATTTCAGATGATGAAGAAGAAGAAGAACAACTGCAGTCCGATGAAGAAGCTGATGAATACATGTCGGAGGTTGAGGAAGAAGATGCTGCTGAAAGAATTGTTGAATATGATTCAGAAGAAAATGAGGTGAGTTCAAATAATATCTGTTGTAAATTTTTACGGATGGTTTCCATCGGCAAAGTGGGATAGGGATTTCATACGTCGTGATTTTGTTGAGAGCGCTCGTGGCCCAGCGTCGCCTTCGTACCGCAACCGGTATGCAAGGTTAAGCAATGTCGGGCGGGGTCAGTATATGGATGGGTGACCGCTTTGAGTGGTTACTAACTGAGCGCTCCCGTGCTTTGGAAGGCACGTTAAGCCGTTGATCCCGGCTGCTGTCTATGACAGCAGTCGCCAAATTGGAGGCCTTCGGGCGGCTTGAGAACTTCTAACAGTCAAGTTGCCGACTCACTTGACAAAGGGGGGTCGAAGTTGCAGCACGTCCGTAGGGAAAGTACCCACCGCTACCCTAGACGTGACCCCTGGGTGGTTCTAAAAGTAACAAAAACTGGCAACTGTACTGTCTTCTCGAAGATCTCACGGTTCGAAATAAATGCCATACGATAAATAAATAAATATTAATTGCTGGACAACGTGATCACTCCTCGTTACTCGCTCGTTTCGCCGCTTGCATGCAATTTAAATCCTAAATATAACTCGTCGCCCTTCTCCAATACAGGTCGAAGTGAAGCCTCAAAAACAAAAGAAGACCCGCAAGATGGCCGAGTTCTTCGAGCAGGAGGCGGAGCTGACGTCAGAAGACGAATGGGTCGGATCCGGTGATGAAGACGAGCGAGGGTTGGACCGCATGGAGCGCGAGGAAGGCGACGATGATACCTTCCACCAGGGCCAGTTGCAGCGCGAGCTCGGACAGATACACATGTTAGTGCAGTCAGGAGTGTACTTTAATTTTTGACCGAGGGATACGAAAGTATCCGCTTCAGTTTCGACAAAAATGCATCTTGAAATTTTGTAAGCAGGTTCTATAATTTTATTATATAAATAAACTAAAAAAATATATATAGAATTTTATGTCGAGTCCGTTTTTAGATTATATATAAAAAAAAACTCGCAATGTTTACAGATCACAGAGTCACAGTTTAATTAGAAGTAACTGATAACACCCTAAAGTAACCAACACAAATTATTGACAGAAAAGAAAACCCCTTTCCAGTCATAGGGGTGATCACGTCACACATTTCATGGATCATTTTCTTAATTCACATGTTTCAGGCGTGATGTGCTAGACCAGGACAAGCGTGAGGTGCGGCTGATCCAAGAACTACTGTTCGAAGACGGAGACCTGGGCGATGGACATCGGCAGCGGAAGTTCCGATGGAAAAATCTGGGTATGTTGGTCTAGTTGTCTGCTAAACAGGCAGTGTTCTGTACAGGTGACATCAGGACAAGCGCGAGGTGCGGCTCATCCAAGAACTACTGTTCGAAGACAACAACGTGCGTATTAACTTTTGCTCTCAAAATGGATGTAAGGAGCTTGTTCAGCGTAGGCAAGCACGTGATGGGTCTGTAGTTCTTTGCTTCCGTGGCACTACCGGATTTGTAGAGCAGGGAGGTAACACCAGTTGTTAAGGGAGGTGGCAGGATGCCGAGCTCGAGGGCTTGCTGGAACTGCACTGCCAGGCGTTTGGGTAAGCATCGAAACCACTTTAGCCAGAAGTTGTGCAGTCCATCCGGTCACGGACTTTATTATTTCTAATCGAAATGATGATATTTCAGACGGCGAAGAGGAGGCCGGGGCAGTGCCCGACATGTTCGCAGAGAGCCAGGAGGAGGAGTTCGAGTCTGAGGAGCAGTGGAGGAAGCAGAGGCACGAGCGAGAGGTGTTCTTGAGAAGCTTGGTGAGTTTACTGGTTTTTAGGGTTCCGTACCCAAAGGGCAAAACGGGACCCTATTACTAAGACTCCGCTGTCCGTCTGTCTGTCTGTCCGTCTGTCACCAGGCTGTATCTCGTGAACCGTGATAGTTAGACAGTTGCAATTTTCACAGATGATGTATTTCTGTTGCTCCTATACAACAAACGTGATTTTTTTGACCATTTTTATAGATAATGGTACGGAACCCTTCGTGCGCGAGTCCGACTCGCACTTGGCCGGTGTTACTCAAGACGTGAGAGCCTTGCGCTTCGTCCACGTAAATTAAATTTTAAGCCTAATTTCTTTCAATTTGTCGCGCCGCTAATAACACCCAAAATAGTACATCACACATTAAGGGTAGTAAGAAGGGGATTACTAACGAAAGTATATCAGAAATAATTTTTTTTTGAATAAGGGTTAATTTATGTGTATACTTTATTGCAGAAAGAGAATGAAACAACAGAAGAAGAGCACAACATCAGTATAGACAGAAGCACCATAATCAAGGCTAACCTCTGCTCGAAGACAATGTCCAGTCTGCTGCTGGAAGCGAACGGAACCACAAGTGCCAGGGTAGAGGAAACCACACTAGTCGTGGAGAAGAAGAAAGAAGAGCCGGCCCGGAACTTGCCTTTAACAGTTTTTCAGGTATATACCGCATTCTGAAAAGGGTGATCTCTCCATACTATAATATTATAAATGCGAAAGTATGTCTGTCTGTTACCTCTTCACGCTTAAACCGCTGAACCGATTTAGATATCATACACAACTTTTAGCTCATTTTATGTTATCGTACTAAAATTGTCCACGATTGCTGTGTCGATACAAACCCGATTAGGGTTTAACGACACTTTTCTGTCTAACCTAAAAAAGGGATTTTTAAATGTAAAAAAAAAAAAAAAAAAGATGACATTTGGCATGGAGATAGTTTGAGTCCCGGGGAAGGACATAAGATACTTTTTATTAAGCTAACTTTAATAACTATGTAAGCGCCTGATATAAAACAATAGCAATTAAATTCTATCGCGATGAGCGAGTTCCACGCGGGCGAAGTCGCGGGCAAAAACTAGTGACAACTAAACAATAGTTACAAATAGGAAATTTGTTCAGAAGAGACGAAGACTGTTCCATGCTAATCGGTTCCGTTCCGGTCTTTGAATGCTGCGCCCCGATCTCGAAAAATTGGTGTCGAATCCGATTCAATAATTGGTTAAAAAAATAGTTGAGGTCTTTCTTTTGTAAAATATAACACATATAGTAAACCATAATACAAATTCATAAGCCAAACAGTTTCCACAACTAATTTATAACATATTTGTTGCTCAGACCGCATTAACAGAAAAATAAAATCATGCAAAATTCAAAACGAGATTACTTGTACATTAGGTTGAAGAAATGAAAACATAACATACCATACCATTTCATTCACACAAATACAATCACAATTTCAATAAATACATTCTTTACACAAGGAGAAGGTAAGAGTTATAATTTTTGTATATACTGCATATGACTATTTACATTCACGTACTCATATTTTTTTTAAATTCTATTTTTCGATTTGATTGCAGAAACAAATTGTTGTTGAGACTGATGGAATATATCAATATCATTAAATTTATCATTGTAAATTTTGCAAGCTCTGGCGAGGAACTTATTTCTTGCATATGTGGTACGACCAAAGTCAATTGCGTTGCGAATAAGCTAGAGGAACGTGTTCGTCGATCAGGACATCTTAGTGTTATTTTAGATAGTAGATAGGTCAGGAGAATCAATAAAGCTATTTAAAATTTTGTATAAGAATATCTGATCACGAATTTCACGACGTGTTTGGAAAGACTAAATTGTTGGTATATATTTTTTTAAATTTATATTTCATTCCTCTAATAAATTTGTTTTAAATATTTTCTATTATTTTGATATGAACTTTAAAATGAGGATTGCAGACTGTAGTGGCGTATTCAAAATTAGAATTAAATTTTAAATGGTACATTGCCAGACAGCGCAGGCGTGCGGAATACTGGGGCCGCGCCAGCAATTGGATACATCTAAACTAGCCGCCTGCTCGTGACCAACTGCCTCGCAAGATGATTCTCAAATTCAAATAACCCTGTCATGTTACACGTTACAGCAAAACTACCACGGCTCCCTGCTAACACGCGGGCGAGGGGCGCTGGCGCGACTGGCAGCGCTGGCCATGCCACTGGCCAGCGAGGCCGACGAGGCCAAGCCCGCCGTCGGCCCCACCAACAACCGGAACTTCGTCTTCGCGGCCGTTACACCACCTGTTAAAGAAGCCAAGGTACATCATCATCCTAGCGCTATCCCAGTACAGTTTGCATGCTGAAAGATGCCTGGGGTCCGCTACCTAATCCCAAGATTTGGCTTAGGCACTAATTTTACGGAAGCTACTGCTATCTGAACTTCCAACCCAAGGGGAAACTAGACCTTATTGGGATTAGGGCCTAATGGGATTAGGTAGTTAAGGCTTGGTCACACCGCTTGCGCGACGCAAGCGGGACGCTGCGCTGCGCGCCAATATGTATGAAACCGTCCCGCTCGCGTCGCGCAACCTGTGTGACGTCGCTAATCTGTTAGCATACGTTCCGGCGCGCAGCGGTCGCGTCGCGCGGACGTCGCGCAACGCAGTGTGACCAAGCCTTTAGGCTTGTCAAGTGAGTGGGCAACTTGAATGTTAGAAGTTCTCAAGCCGCCCGAAGGCCTCTAACAAAGCCAAGGTACATATCGATCTGACTACCACGACTCCCTGCTAACACGAGGTAACAAAGTCGCTTCCTGCTGTCTATCCCGTTGTATGCTTAGATCTTTAAAACTACGCTACGGATTTTGATCCGGTTTTTTTAAATAGTGATTCAAGAGGAAGGTTTATATGTATGCTTTGCACCCGTGCGAAACCGGGGCGGGTCGGTAGTTGTTAATATTTCTTGCTTGTTATTCAAATTTTACATTTCATTTCAGGCGCCTAAGCGAAAAGCGGATAACGTGAATATTGGGACACCAAGGCTTATCAAGAAATTCAAGACTGACGACAAACAGAAGTTCCCTAAAGCTAGTTTATTAGATCATTTGAAAGCTCTTTAGCACTTCTCTATCTAGTTTTTAACAATTTTAGTTTTGACACTGGAGATCTTTATAGTTTGAACTTGTATAAAAATATGTAATAACGTGTAACTGATGTTAAAATGTGAATTCGCAACTTCTGCCTTATCTAAAATGGGTCGTTATGCGAATACGCCCGCCAGATCTATACTTTTCTTATGATAATGTCGTTCGACGACCCAATTTAAATAGGCTTTTATAACATAGCCTGGATACGTTGACAACCCTAGTAGAAATTGATATATATGACATTTTAAGGTTGTTATACATTGTATGTATGTAAGCAATATCATACTAAGATGACAGTTAAATGACAGATGTCACCGTACCCGAGCTATATTAGAACGATAATAATAACTAAATTAACGCGAAGCGCCGTGCTGTATGAAAAGGTATACAGACAACTGCAATCAAGTTTTACAACCACAACAAAGCTGAATTTAGCTTCGCAACTATGTGCCTTACCCCCTTATTCATAAAACTTAACAAACCTCTGCTAACTAATATGTTGTTTGTCCCTTTCTCGCAAACGTAAATGTCAAAGTGACAGATAAGGACAAACGAACTTTATGTCACACCTGGTCATAAAGTGGCCATTATCGCACGCTCCGCGCGCGAAAAAACCCACTTCCTGGCCAAGGGATGACATAAAATTTTGTACTTACCACGGGCGATTATAAAGAAAGCCTCAGATCGCATATTTATCGCCCTTGCCTTCGGCTCGGGCGTAAAATACCTGCGATCTGAGACATTCTTTGTTTTATCGCCCTTGGTAAGTAATGTACTATTAGCGGCTTGTTAACTAATATAGGTTTATTGGACGTGGACGTTTATGAATAAGGGGGTAAGTGTGTACCCCACGCCGCGGGCATTTTATAAATTACGCTGGACGTTTTATTTAGTCGAAGCTATTGTAATTATTGAACCCTTTTGGTGCCGTGGATGAGTTAATTCGCTCGAACTCTGTAAATTATAGTTCTGCGGTATTAAAGGGTTAAAATAATGTGCTATCGACGGCGTAGTTAGCTATATCCGTGAAACTTATTCCAACGAGATACGGTTTAAGATGCAAATGCACTGACAGCGGTGGCAGCGCGGTGCGGAGGCGGTACCGGTTGTAATATTCGAACTAATATGAAAGGGTCCGCACAGAACGCTTTTTTCCCGGCCGGTTTTCTGTGCGGACCGTTTCATATTAGTTCGAATATTACAACTGGTACCGCCTCCGCACCGTGACGCCCCGCCCCGCTACCGCTGTTAGTGCGTTTCGGGCTTTACTGAGTCATCGATACGTTTGAAGGGCCAGTGTAACCGGCCATAATTTCGCTTGTTCGCGACTTACACGTTTCACTCGCACTATACAACATAGAACGAGATAGGTGTTATTGTCACGTGATAAGTACGCCATAGAGGTGAGACGTACTAGGCAAAACGCGTACTGAGTCTTGCGAGTACGCGTCCACAAAAAGACTGGATCTAAAGACTAGGTCCAAATACGCGCTAAACCGACCCCGACCCGAGGTGCCCCGAAAGAATCCGAACGCGCAGACGAATACGAATAGCGCTGAACATAAAGATTCTTAGACGTTTCGAGTCCTCCGAGTCGTCGTACGCCTAGTACTCGATACGCTAAAAGACGCGCGAGCGGGATCGCGTACTTACGCGTCCATGCCAAAACCTATTCCAAAAACCTGTTCCCGTAAATACGTCTCACCTCTAGTACGCCACCAGTTATGCTAGCACGTCTGCTTAATGTATATGACTTCATTTAAGGCTTGGTCACACCGCGCAACCGCGCAGGCTATGTAAACTTGCAGGCAAGTTCTTGCCAATATCGGCCTTTAGAATAGGTCACAACTACATACAAGACGGTACTTACGTTTTTTACATATATAGTGCGCGCCATCCACGACGACGCACCCCTCCACAGCGAATCTCATACTAATCTGCAAAGACTACAATATATATACTAAAGGGCGCGCCTTTGTGGATGGCGTGAATTTTACGTACTAATTACAAACCTAGGGCGTTCATGTGATAAATACATACCTACGCTGTTAGACACAGAATATCTCAGATCGCTAACATTTGCGACCTGAGAATCTTTATTACCGCCCTTGGTGTGTACAACATGTTAGAACGTTTCTACGTTTTCCATTGGTCAGGGGTCTATTGCATAATAAATTACAACTAATATTACAAGCGGAAGTCTCTTTCGAATGAAAGGGATTGAAAGGAAACTACCGCTTGTAATATAAGTTGTAATTTATTATGCAATAGGCCCCAGGAAGTACTTAGCAGGTTTCTCTCCTATTTTATGATATGATATGTAAAAATGTGAAAATATACTGTAGATGTTACATCAATGTGTTTTACTTTTAGTACGACTTCGAGTAAAAGGATTTTTCAAGATATATGTGTCATCATTCCATTAACGCCAAGAACCTATAAAGTGGTCGTGTGTCGTCGTGCCCACCACGCCAACAACCACTAAAAAGGTCGGAGTGAAGGTGTACTTTGATCATGAATCAAATATATGTTCCATATGATGATGTGTAGCAGTGTAGGCCTTCAGCAGGTCATTGTCAGATGCTTCTCAAAAGACACTATCCAAAAATTTCAAATACGGTTCACTAACTAACCTAGAGGTACAATATCGTTCTGATCCATCATCAGACCCCCAGGAGATCATGTACAGAAGATGCAAAACACTCAAAAGAACCCGAACACGATCAAGTTGCTATTATGCCTTCACAGGGTTCTCTGTAATGTGGTTCTACTCTATCATCAGACCCTCAGAAGTTCATGTACAACGGCTGTAAAGCAAAAAAAAAGACAAAACAAAATCTACCTCTGTATAGTTCCCTACTATAATTTTCTGCTCCATCATGAGATTCTCAGGCTTTAAATGCATGTAGCCCTATCGAAATCGTCCTCGCTGGTCGAGGAGTTCCGAAGAAAATGTGCTCAAACGTAAGCGAAAATTTGAATTGCAGCGCCCCCAGGTAAGTTATATTTGCAACAATTATCCAAAATTCGTCCCGAATAACTACAAACACGCTACAAACTCATTGCAGAAAACCTTATTGAAATCGGCCCAAAAGTTTTAGAGCTATTTACATACAAACAAACCACTATAATGGCAAATTTTTGTTTCAATTAAAAAATGTAGGTATCTACTAAAAATTATAAAAACCTCCGTTCTGTCGTCGTGGGTAGCTACGTCGTGTTGTTGTTTACTAATTTTGAATGTTCCAAATAACTCTATTCATTTGTTCTCTTAGACTTTGTGCAGTTAAATCATTTAAATCTTAATTATTGTGAAAGAACTTGTTACATACTGGTTGCATTCTAAAATATGCTGACTTATGCTGTTATCACCATGCCCAGTAGCTACCTCGAGCTAAAAGATAGCAAGGCAGACATATACAGTAGGTAAATAAAAAAACAACGTGTTGCACTCCGGGAGTGCCGGCAGAAGTGAAAACCAAACACACGCGCACATTCGCGCAAGCGCCCTGCGCTGCCTCAGTCATACATTTTCGCCGCGCGGTAGAAAGAGAGGAGGATAAAATAATTTGTTATTCTAGTACGTGGTACTTATTTGTATTAAAACAGGTCACGTGTCCGTCTTACGCTTACGATATTAGGAGGGGTCAACTTAGCTGGTCGTAGAGCGTCCTAGGCGTACTTCCGTCCACTATATTGTGGACCTCCTTACGTGTCCGTCTTGCGTCCGGCCGCACGCACGGAATTCAGAACGGAATCGGAGGGGAGGGGAGTTGAAGCCTCTCCCTCTTAGAGCGAGAGGCGTCAACTCCCCTCTCTCTGAAAACTCATACGGAAAACGTGCGTCTGCGGCCAGCCTAACGCTTACGATATCAGGAGGGGTCAACTTAGCTGGTCGTAGAGCGTCCTAGGCGTACTTCCGTCCACTATATTGGGACCTCCTTACGAATCTGTCGCGAGTTTAAACATTTTCTTTTCCCCATCACAAAAAGTGCTCAGCGCCGCTAAAGAAGTTTTCACTTCAAAAATTTAGGTACTTATCGGTATTGTGCGCGCCATCCACGAAGGCGCGCCCCTCCACAGCCCAAGTCGGACAGCTGCGCACAGATTAGTATGAGATTCGCTGTGGAGGGGCGCGTCGTCGTGGATGGCGCGCACAGGGCCCAGTGGCTAATCCTTTCTCTGTGGGTATTCCCAATATTCCCCTAAAATTGCAATGCGAAAAGAAATTCCACAATTTGCGCGAAAAGTCATGTACACCAATATAACAAACAAACCTTAAATGTTGCCCTTTCCAATTATGTTGTCTTCATCTTGACTGGGGTAAAATTTTAGCGTAAATTCATTCGTTAACAAAATAAATAAGAATGAGTGATAACACTTTACAAACGTTGTGTTTTCATTATAAATAAAATAACTGCATACATGACTCAATCTTGAATCAGTCATTAACTCAAGTTTGTAATTTATTCATTTAATTAAATTAGGTAAACCCTAATGCTATACGGCAATACTGATCACTTTTCCTCCTTCAATGTTGGCAAATCTGTCCAGGATACATATCCTTCCGTTTCGTCATCTCCCTCCCTCTTTCATCTCAGTCGATCCATTCATCTTACTTCAACCTTCAACTGGGGAAACTTTCATTATTGCCGTTTCTCTCACGGATTGGCTGTTTGCTTTGTCTCCTTCCTACGTTCAATTTTAATGCTTTTTTGTGTGGTGTGGGGTGCGTAGCGTGGAAGAATTTCTAGTCAAAATTAGATTTTTTATAAAAAGTACGCCCAAGTAACGGTTGTGCTCTACTTGTACAATGGCAAATGAAACTAAAGAAATCGGGGAAATCGTCAAAAAATGCAAAATTCTTCTCCTGGACATCGAAGGTACAACAACATCGATCAGCTTTGTTAAGGTAGGTCCTTTAATGATTAACCGGCCGGCGTTTTTCTTTTAACGGATTTGTTTATGAATATGCGTTATAAGTTGCAATGTATTGGGTAATATTAAGTGTTCAATCAAGTGTTCAAACAAATTGGGGGTGCGAATTTCTTGCGCTTTCGGATTCGCAATATGGAGGATGAAATCAAAATGGTACCCTTTTCACGGCGCATTCATTGTCGTCTTATTTATATATTTATATATCATCATAACGCCCGATTTAAAGTTAAAAAGAAAATAGGATGTTACTTGCATCGTTCCATTATTCAGAAACTAATTTTCTCATTGTTTTTGCATTACGGTGCTTAGTGCTTAAGCAAAGTACTATACGTAGATAGATCTTTAATATGCAAATCTTACTATATTCGAAGATCATGCGTTTTCCTAGGTCACGTATCGATCGTTTGGATAAAATGCTCGATCATTCAAAAACGTGGTTAGCATGTCTACCGGCATGAACAGCTGTTCGAGCAGCTGGCTGGTAAAAAAATGTGAAACAGTTAACCGTCCATTTTGAATAGACGTTGGAGCGACGGGGCGTCCTTGTCGCACATCCGTGTGATTTAATTTGCGATAGGGATGGATGATACCATGGCACAGTTCCATTGATGTGTAGTTATGACAGGCGGGATTATCAAGGTCTTTGTACGATTGTTTTTGTGATAACTATTTTTTATAGCTTAGGTTAAGTAAGTTAGATTTCACTTGTACCTGGCGACTTTCGGACTGACTGAGGTGAGGATACCTACCTTATCTGTTAAAAATTAACTTAATTGTTAATTAATAATTGATAGTCACTATGGTTAAGAGAAAAGCTTTCTAGCGAACATTTTAACTAAATCAATCTATCATAAAAATGTTTAATTAAATCTGGAATAAGGTGTCGAACACTTGCTATTGCTTCTTTTTCATATGAAAATTTGATTCAACTTCTAGCATTAGAAGGTAATTTTTTGATTTGGACGAAACCTGCGTTGTGGATACATTCTGCATGTAGTTTAATTTGTATTTGATAAATATACAATAAATTATTACAAGGTAATTATTAGTTGACAAGAAAAGAAACTGGATGTCCAAGTTGATCCAAATGTTTGGATCAACTTTACTTGAACATATTTCTATATCTGTACACTATACATATGTCTATCGGGCTACACATGGTGTACCGCACCAATATAGAAATTTCCTATCGGAGACATAACATCGTAGATGCCATCGCAGTGTGAAAAGTGAATGCAATATTATAATATTATGGCACCACCAAGCTGATCTGATGTTAGAGACAGAAGTTGGCCATAAAAACTCCTAAACCAGACAGGATAAACCCATTGTGATTGGACTTGTTAGATCAGTCTCGACAAGTAAAAAAAAAAGCTACAGGCATATAAAACCTGGACCAAAAATGAAATGCCGCCCCTCTGTCCTCTTACTCTTGGTCCGCCTTGTGTTATTACTTCCATTTTACCATTATATTGTCAAGTGTTATAATCCGTTATAAATCTTATGATAGTTACTGAATCCATTAACTTCCTCTCCGGCCTTAATTTTCTTTCCTCTTCAGCCTTCATTTTCTTCGGGCACCTATGATTGTCAGGATCATGGATTCGATATGTAATTGGTGGGCATATTAGTTAGACAAATTCTGGATAGTCATTATGCATATAATAGAATTAAGTGTCCCTTTTGTACATTATTGATCAGAACTTGAAAGAAATATAATAACCAGGTCACTCACGTCTTTATCGTCGAATATCGCCCGACAAGTTTCGGGCCAATTCGTGGTCCTTAATCGTGAGTGGAGAACTTGAAAGATTAAAACAATTTTTTTTCTTTTGAGATCATATAATTAGCAGTTGCGGATTTGTAATCTTGGCCGCTCTAGGCCGCAGGCCAGTACTTGGCTAGAATTTTTGTCTTGACTGGCCGGCTCCCCAAATTGAAAGTTTGGACTATTCTTATTGTTTTTAATTATGATAATAAGTGACCTACCTATTAACTCCTATCTACTCCTTGTTTGTGTCCTGGAGATGCCAAGCCAAAGACCATTTGTTAATAATTTTATATCAACATCACATTTTTTAGGTTTTTAACAAACAACGAAAACAAAACATACTACCTTACCCCTTACCCCCTTATTACCTTACTTTGGCTTATAGAAACGTACTACCTGTACTGTTTTTTAAAAAGGGTATAAAGTCCGTCCGTCTGTCACCAGGCTGTATCTCATGAACCGTGATAGTTGAAATTTTCACAGATGTATTTCTGTTGACGCTATAACAACAAATACTAAAACACAGAATTAAATATATATTTAAGGGGGCTCACATACAACAAACATGTTTTTTTAGCCATTTTTATAGATAATGGTACGGAACCCTTCGTGCTCGAGTCCGACTCGCACTTGGCCGGTTTTTTTATATCAAGTTGGTGGCAAATTAGCATACGTACCGCCGGCCTGATTGCAAGCAGTCACCGTAGCCAATAGATACTTGCAACTCCAGCAGGGCTGGCAAAGTTGGCGCGCGAGTTATCTCGCCGCGATGTGCTAGCCGTGCTGGGGAGTCTCATGCTCCGACAGAGAGCAGCCGCGGGCATCATGTCAAACAGTCATACGTGTTTTAATATCCTTCATTGCACCATACAAAAGTGCGAAGTTTTTTTTTTATGTATGACTGAACAGCGATTGACCTTAGTCTCACCTGATGGAAAGCGACAACAAGGCCTAAGATGTAGCTCACTGGTTCAGTAATAGCCTATTCACTCTTGCCTTGAAGAGGCCCAGATTATAATTGTCCGGAAATACAGAAGACGGGAGCAAGTTCCACTCCTTTGCTGTTCGCATTAGAAAAGATGAAGCAAATCGCTCCCCATCCCCCATTCCTTCGCCTGTGCTATAAACGCGAATGTGCGGGCACCGCGAGCCTAAGTTGGTGTTTCAATAGAGTTCAACTTCCTATCCTGTTATTAATCTAACTTTTGAAGGTATGCGGGTGTATCGTATGCTGTAGTTATTTAGAGGGTAGTGTGTGTCAGCTCCTGACTAGGCATCTGCTATGTTGACTAACGGGCTTCCTACTTGGATACGCTCATATTTTTGGGTCATTTGCAAAAAATTGTACATAGGTAAGAGCTTTAATTAAAACAAAACTTAACTATTGGTCCCTTTGTGTAACGATTACTCATTTATTTTGTATGGCTAACTTTTGTTACACAAAGGACGCGATCGTAATTTTGTTTTCATTAAGCCTTTAACTAGGTACGTACAATTTTTTTGCAAAGACCCTTTTAGCGATTAGTTTTTCAGTTTCTGTGCTAGAGATCTCGTTGTATACTTGCAAAGTTAGGGTTCCGCATACTTTGCAGTCCTAGGGCCGGCTTGTAATTTAAACTCTACTCTGTATTAAAAATGCAAAAAAGGAACCCCTAGCTACGGTACGGTGAGACACTGTCTGTGACATCGCGAAATGTTTTTAAGGCGATATATCGATTGAAAGAGACACCCTTTGTTTTTCGCTCACGACAAAACGGGATGCAACCCTCTCCGAGAATGGCTTTTTAGACAAATCTCGTTAAATATCTGACTGTGTGCAGGTTTATTAAATTTCCTCTTGTCAGTACCTAGATGAGGTAAAATACCATCATATTAACTAAATCGTGTTTTTTAATAATGCGTTGTTTTAGTAGGCTGAGGAAAAAAGGAAAATATAGACTCTACTTTGGATTTATTTACTATCGAGAAAATTTTAAGCAATCTTGTTTCGCTATTGTCAGTACCACAATCATATACCTAGTCAAGAATCATATATCTGAAAATCAGTCCCTACTGTTTGCTAGTCTGGGCAGGACAGCGTTTCAAAGTCTCCAAATTTCTCAGTGTAGCGCCTTAAGGGAAAAGGCTATAAGATGAGTCAATTCCTACGCTGTAGGCAAAATATTAACTAGCATGAACCAAATTAAAGGTATTTGATGCTTTTTACAAAAATGGGGTACATTTGGACGATGTTTCCTTTAGAATCGACCCATTTTCTTTTCTTTTTAATACCACATTGGTGACAAACAAGCGTACGACCCGCCTGATGGTAAGCGGTCACCGCAGCCTATGGACGATTGCAACTTCAGGGGTGTCAGATGCGCATTGCCGACCCTTTAAAATTGTGTACACTCCTTACTCTTACTCTTTTTTTTCTTATTTCTTTAGTGTATCAACAGGGGTTAATTTACAGTTAAGAAAATACAAAGATTTTCGCTACTAGTCTCTTGAACGCTGGAAGACTCATATTTCGGCTACGTATGCGGCTCGGCTAGCTCACTATCCGGTTTGCGACAGCGACGCAGTTCGTTCACCCAGCCGTAGAGGTTTCACCAGTTGTGCCCTGCTTTTGTAGGGCACAACTGGTAATACAAACCATGCCGAATAATATTTGTAGAGTAAAACATTATTAACATGAACGCCCCGCTACTAGAAGACATGGTTTCAGTTTGCGATTCTGTGTATTATCGCTTTACGTCAGATTTTTTTTTAACTTGTTGGAAAGGCTTGGGGAAAGTCCAGGGGAAACCTCCGACACGACCACGCGGGCGGCTTGTGAGACAGTAGAGACGCAACACATTTAGGTGTTATGGCGTCTAAAGGGTTAATATATGTTTTGATCGATGTCTGTCGAAGTAAGGGAGTCGATGTTTTTGGTGCGGATTTTTACTAAGTTGTCAAGTTTATTTCAGACATTGTTCCAGAGAGTACGTTTCTGTATGTTGCGCGTAGAGGTATATGTTTGGAGAGGCGTTAATTACAAGCTTTTATTTAACATGCAATGTAACTATCTTTGTTCGGTTGGAATTTTCAACCACTTGCCAGTAACCGATTGAGCAGAAATTTGGCATACTTATGTATGTTCGGTGACAATGTACCATCCACGTTATGGTACCATCGATCTTATCTTATGATGGGGACAAAAGGTGGCCATATCAACTCCTAAACTATACATGAGAAACCCATCGTGTTTGGGCTCATTTGCACCGTCTCCACGAGTATTTGATGACTGTGAAAAAGAGTACATTGGGCAATAAATTGAGCAGAAATTTGGCATACTTATGTATGTTCGGTGACAATGTACCATCCACGTTATGGTACCATCGATCTTATCTTATGATGGGGACAAAAGGTGGCCATATCAACTCCTAAACTACACATGAGAAACCCATCGCGTTTGGGCTCATTTGCACCGTCTCCACGAGTATTTGATGACTGTGAAAAAGAGTACATTGGGCAATAAAAACTGGATTTTTTCCCGTAATTATTTCTTTCCATATGGTTTTACTAACTAACCTTTGATCGACAATTAAGGAAGTTCCAACTGAAACTGCAGTGTATGTATCTATCGACGCACAAAGCATGGGTGTTACACAACTTACTCAAAAATATATGTCCCATTATGGCTCTTACGTCGGCGGATTAAGGTTTTGGCACATTTTTTTATGCGAGGATTAATTCGTTATATATTTTGACAGTAACCTAGTACCAGTAAATGCAGAAAGATTTGCTGCGATTCAAATTTCTGGGTTACCCATATAAAATTAGCCATATAAAACCGTTCTGTTGCCCGGTAAAGCCCCTTTGCGCATGTGCAATTGCAAAAGGAAATCGCCTACATAACAAAGTCTGGTTAAACGTCTAGGTTATGTCTAGTCTAGACGCGTTTTACAGAATAAATACCTACCACCCACCTACCCAATCCGTCAACGTCGTGATATTCGCATTCTCTGCACACTCTTCTCTATTCTAAAAGATCCTCTCTGTCCTGATTACCTCAAATCCCTGTTTAAGTATCTTGATGCTTCCCACAACCGTCATCTTCGCTCTTCTAGCAATCTCTCTCTGGCCATACCACTTCATCGTACCGGTTTTATATCAAACTCCTACGCCGTTCAGGCGGCCCGCCTTTGGAATAATCTTCCTCTTCAAATTAAAAATGTACCCAACAAATTTACTTTCAAAAAATCTGTACGTAATTTTATTGCTGGTAGTAAGTAATTCTTTGAGTATCCGTTTAGCAAGCCCTCATCATTATTTATATAGAATATTATGTATCTATATTATGTATGTATATATTTATTTATTTGTGTAGGTCTATGTAAATATATTCTGTATGTATAGTAAATTTTCCAGTCGGTATTTTTTTTTTCTTTTCTTTTAAATTTAGTTGCACCGCCTACAATCTTTCTGCTTAGCCTGGAGGTTGACTGGTAGAGAATGCCTCATGGCATTAAGTCCGCCTTTTGTACTTGAATTTATTTTGTGCAATAAAGATTAAATAAATAAATAAATAAAATACCAGTCTAAAGTTACAGTAAAACTAAACGTGTTCCAGTAAGTTTCCGGTCGCTTTTGACGTAAACATATATAGGCGCAGAGGCGCAATACACAGTATCTCCCGCATAAAAATAATGTCTTAGTAGACGGGCGTTCATTTTAAAATTGTTTTTTTTTTATAGTGCGTGTCAATCAAGACGCCGCGCCCCTCCACGGCGAACTTGTACGGATTGGGCTATGGCGCGCCTTCACAGATGTGACACGCACTATAATAATGTTTTTGATACGTTTCCACCTACAAGTTTTGGCATACAGCCTCTCCAATCTTAATTACCTACTATATTAACGATTGAAACTGGCTTTTGATTTTGAAATTTCTATCTTCACTTGTATACAAAGTGTGAGATCTTGACCAAATCGAAGATGTCATGGAGAGTGTAACGGAGTGTATCTGCTGATCAATACCAAATCAAATTTAAATATTTTTATTTTATTCATAACTGTGTGTGAATTCTTAGCAGTGCACGTTGTAGTTTACCAGTAAATTGTGTTCTTCAGTGCAGTTTAATCATACAGTTTTCCAAGGCACATTATTGTAAGTTCCTATATTTTTAAATCTAATTGTATATTCTTCAGTTACCAATTAGAATAATAGGCTAAACGCAGTATCTGGTTGTTCCAGGTGCCTTAATTTATAAACATAATAAATACCTCCTGCCCTCTCCTGCATTTTCTTCCTCCACTCCTCCGTTCCACCTGCTGACGACTCGCACCCTCGCACTGGCGCCCTCAACGTGTCAAACCCACCCCATTCCGGATCTACACCGCTGAGCTACCTACTCCACAACAGCAGCCGACAAGCCTACCAGTCTACCCTACCCTTACCTGGAAACTACAACAAGAACCACAGCAAGACCACAATAGTTTTCTATATCTCTTTTTATACATCCTTGTAATAGTTAATTATATTACGATTACATTTTCAAAATTCCAAAAGGTACGTAGTCTACCGAACCCAAATTTGACATCCCTCTCTCGGCCTAAAATAATTTTATTATTAGTCCCTCGAACTATATAACATCGATTTAACTGCACTATAATAATTCGACACCGCTCCTAGTCAAATTGCTTCCGTTAAACCATAATACAAATGTCAACGTGACTTTAACCATCCCAACTAAAATCTAACCCTACTCTCGCCTCATACCATATTTATTATAATTAATTAGGTATCACTTATCTCTCTCGCTAAGATCTTTAATTTGCCATCTTGCCTAGTAGATTGCCGCGATACTAAACAAAACACAGTACAACTAATAATACATACCCACCTACATACAATAACACCATCCAAGATTTCCACTGAAATCAACACAATATTGATTTGCCTTTGGTGTTTTTAAAACTCAACTCGAGTCACCGAACCGTAAATCAATACTCACTATACGGCAGTGCTGTTGGAGCATATCCTCCAGTGTATCCTACACCGATAGTAACAACACTTAAGCCTTATTTAAATTATTCTTTTAAAACCAATATTAACCCTTGACTTTAATAAAATAAATCAACACTTACATATTCATAAACTTTTAATTATAATCTCAACAAGCACTTCTTTTCATAAAACCAATTGCACTTCACTTATAGTCTCTATACTCCAGACAGGTAACAATGAATCCAACACTCTTGAATAAACCTGAGCTGATCTACGAACTCAAGCTCAGAAACATCCCATTCCCAAGCTCTACACAGGCTGACGAACTACGACAATTGTTGACTCCTGACTTGTTAGCCGATCCTTGTGCCTCTCATTCCAGTCCTTACTCAATTGAAATTGACCTCAAAGAGATCAAAAAGTGTTTAGCACTAGTTTCTTCACAAATTCTTTTAACAACCACCACTTCTGCGAATCACGATAAAATAAGCACTAATTTAAATCATTTATCAGGCAGAATTACTCGTCTAGAGGTTTCGACAGAATTATCTTCCGAAATCGTACAAACTTACAAAGACATTTGTGAACAATTGACAGAATGTCAAAGAAAATTCAATTTTCCACAAACGTCATCATTTACACCAACGTCAAGTCATTATGCATCTGCGACCTCTTTGGTAGAGCCAAGTACTAATTTTCACTTACTTACTCAGAAGTTAACCAACCTCTGTGAAACAAAACCGGTTGATTTAAAGAAATATAACTATAAAGGCGATAGTTGTCCGCGCGATTTCATACGAAACTTAGAAGAGTTCGCAATAGCACGTAACATTGACGATAAACGTTTATACAACTACATATACGATTTCTTATCAGGAACAGCTCTAGATTGGTATAGGTCAAAGAAATCTATCTTGACTGATTGGAAAACATTCAAGGAACATTTCTTTGAAGACTTTGAACTTCACAACCATGATTTTAATTTAATGCAAAACATTCAGTCACGTAAACAGAAGCCTAATGAACGTGTAGTTATATTTTTCTCAGCTATGGAGGCACTCTTTTCAAAACTACATGAACCCCTTTCGGACAATACTAAAATCAACATTTTACGAAGAAATATGAGTCCGTATTACAGTTCTAAACTACGTCCCACAGATGTCACAACAATAGATCAGTTATTCAAAACGTGCAAATGGTACGAAAGTTGTAATACTGATTCTTATTATAACCCAAACACCATTGATCAACCAAATTACAAACATGATCAACCCATACAACCCCATATACCACCATTTCCATATAAATCATCGATCCATACTGTAACAGCTAAACCATCAACGTCGTTACGATTCTCCTGTCCTCGTTGCAGAACTAATGAACATACATTAGAAACCTGCACTAGTAAAAACATAGTATGTTTCCGCTGTGGTAAACAAAATGTCACATATCCGAAATGCACTAATTGTCATAATTTTTCAAAAAACGCGTAAAGGAGAAAAGTAACTTAAACAAAACTACTGCTACAGAATGGAACCTTTGGTTAGACACTTTACGTTTATTCATGTCATCTTATAAAACTACTTCTGCACTTTTTAATAGAAACCCTAATGACGAACGTCCCTATGTCCAGGTACAATCAAACAACTTAACTTTATGCGGTCTCCTGGATAGTGGTAGTGCTATTAGCATCCTTGGCAATAATTCCCATACAATACTTTTATCCCACGGTTACAAATTAAACCCCAAACATACAATTACCGGTACCGTAGCCAATGGCCAATCTATTCATTCCGTAGGTACAATACAAATCCCTATTTTATTTAAAGGAAAAGTGGCCATAATAACAGCTCATGTTATACCCTCTGTCAAGCAACCCTTGATCTTAGGAATTGACTTCTGGAAGTTATTCAAGTTAGCCCCAGACATCCTCCAAACTTTAACGTCATTTACAGATAAAAATATCGATACATTAGTTATTGATACTCCTTCCAATCACGTCACTCACTACGATAACCTTTCAGACACTCAACGTCTCATTTCTGATACTATAATAGAAAAGTTTAAAAATATTTCAACTGAATCCAGACCTTTGGGCAAAACTCATCTCGTTGAACACCATATCGATACTGGTGATCACCCACCAATTAGACAACGCTGTTACCGACTTTCACCTGAGAAACAGAAAGCCTTATGCAAAGAAGTTGATGAAATGCTTAAACTTAACGTTATAGAACCCAGCGAAAGTCCATGGCTTAATCCTGTCATAATTACACCCAAAAAGGATGGAACATGGCGTTTTTGCATTGATAGTCGTAAATTGAATTCAATCACTAAAAAAGATGCCTACAAGCTCCCATTTATCTCTGACATTCTTGACAAACTAAAAAATGCTAAATACCTTTCTTCTATCGACATAGCCAAGGCTTTTTGGGAAATACCCTTACACCCCTCTGACAGACCTAAGACTAGCTTCCACGTACCTTCAAAAGGGACCTATATGTTCCGTGTTATGCCGTTTGGCTTGACCAACGCTCCTGCTACTCAACAGCGCTTTATGGATACCCTATTCCCATCAGAAAACCTTGACAATTCTGTATTTACTTACTTAGACGACATTATTATCATTAGTAACACTTTTGACGAACATATAGAGTTACTAAATAAAGTTTACCAGAGATTATCCCAAGCCAACATTACAATTAACTTCCCCAAATGCTCATTTTTCAAAAAAGAACTTAAATATCTTGGCTACATAGTAAATGAACATGGTTTACAAACTGACCCTGACAAAGTCAAAGCTATTCTAGATATTCCCATCCCTACGACCCCAAGAGAAGTTAAAAAGTTTTTAGGAACGGCTAGTTGGTATAGACGTTTCATTCCTGATTTCAGCACCAAGGTTGCACCTCTCACAAAACTTACTTCTACTTCCAAAAAAGCACCACCATTCAAATGGTCTACATCAGCAGACCAAGCCTTCAAAACTATAAAGGAAGCACTGGTTTCCACCCCAATCCTTGCTTGTCCAGACTTTTCTAAACCTTTTGCTGTACATTGCGATGCTTCAAGCTTTGGGATTGGAGCTATGCTCACCCAAGAGTTCGATGGAATTGAGAAACCCATAGCTTATATGAGCAAGTCACTTACCGGTCCTCAAAAGAATTATTCTATTACTGAAAGAGAACTTTTAAGTGTCATTCTTGCCTTAGAACATTGGCGTTGTTATTTAGACAATGGTTTAAAGTTCACCATTTATACCGACCACTCTGCTTTACAATGGTTTCTCCATCTTGACAACCCTAGTGGACGTCAAGCCCGCTGGAGTATACGTCTTTCAACATTTAATTTTGAAATAAAACACAAACGCGGTAAAGAAAACATAATTCCTGACGCATTATCACGATCCCTACCAATAAATGTCATTAATTATAATAGTTCTCAAACAAACGACGATTGGTATAATAACATTTATTCAAAATGTAGCTTAAACCCAAATACAACTCCCGATTATATTATACATAATAATAAATTATATAGATACTCTAAAACAACCTCATTACTTCAATCAGAATACAATTGGAAAGAAGTTATACCTTTAGAATACCGGATTCCCATCATCACTGAAAACCATTCCACCCCTACTTGCGCTCATTTTGGAACATATAAAACATACCATAGAATAAAATTGAAATATTTTTGGCCAGGTATGTACAAAGATATTTCAAATTTCATTGCTAAATGTGAGACTTGCTTAGCTTACAAGCACCAAACTCAACTTAAACTTGGTCTTATGGGTAAGCCTAAGCAATGCTCCCAACCATTTCAATGCATTTCAATCGACCTAATCGGAGCATTACCAACAACACTTAAACATAATAAATTCATTTTCGTTGTAACATGTTGTTTTACAAAATATTGCCTACTCTTTGCAATAAAACGCGCCACGTCATCTGTTATTGTTCACATTCTTGAAAATCTTGTCTTTTTAGTGTACGGTATCCCACAAACAATCATTCTTGACAACGGACCTCAATTTATTAGCCAAGAAATAAGTGATCTCTTCCATTCATACCAAATACCCAAAATACATTATTGCCCAATTAAATGCGCTCAGCCAAATCCTGTGGAAAGATACAACAAATTAATTACTGTAGCTATATCATCATTCGTAGAAGATGACCACAGGAATTGGGACGTCAATTTACATAAAATACAATTCGCTATTAATACATCAGTAAATGAAACTACCAAATACACTCCAGCATTCCTTGTATTTGGACACGAATTGGTCACATGTGGATCGGTATACAATAATTCTGACCTCACAGATGACATTATATTCGCGCCCAGAGACGAATACGCTGATAATATTGGTCTTCTTCAGCCTGTTTTCTCTGAAGTTCAAGCCCGTCTTTGGAGAGCACACCAAGTAAATTCGTCTTCATATAATAAACACCACCAACATTATGAATTTAATGAAGGTGACATTGTCTGGAAACGTAACTACACCATTAGTAATGCCCCTAAGCATTATTCAGTGAAACTTGCACCCAAGTTTGTTAAATGCTTAATTACCAAAAAGATATCACCACTCGTTTATGTCCTACAAGACATGAACGGCAAGATATTAGGTCGATGGCATATTAGAGACCTTAAACCCCTCCCCAAAATTCAAAAATAAACTCGTCTTTTATTTATTTAGCAATTTATTAGACACATATATTTATTCACAAATCTACTTACTACTTACTAGTTACTTTTCTCCGAATTCGTTAATTAATGTTATTGTATATATTATGTACACTTAATTAATTTAATAATATTATATCACCTCATCATCTATTCGGATCCATTAAGTCAATTGCAATTGTTTATTTTTATAACATTCACATTTTCGAACGCTTCTTCAGCGTAAGATGCTGAAGTGAATATTATAATATTTATAATTATTAATTACCTAACGAGTTTCTACAATGAAACTAGATACATACCTACGTATTTTCTTTTCAATACTACATGTATGTGTAGTTATGCACTTACAATACTTACATACATACTGCTAAAGTATGTTTATCCTAAAATGGATTATACCTTATAATTTGTAGTATTTCCTACAAATTGTGATGAATATTATTCAACTTATATATTCATTACTTGTTTATATACTCGTAAATATTTATTCATATTTCATACTTATTCAGCGGATGGTAACTGACTCAAAAGCCTTATACCATTGGAGGGCGATTTAACGAGTATGTCCTCATACACAGGAATACTCTATTAAAAGGCATTTTGGTTGAATATAGATTAACCAAAATACTGCAAGAATGATGGATGAATGGAATTAGTGGATGGTTAGTGTGTCTAAATCGCGCCTCTTGTAATATAAACATTGTAAATAACATCCTCACCTTCTAAATTCCTTTTCATCACAACCCATACCCCACTTTAATTTTTTTTTTTAATAATACGGAGAAATCCATGTGGCCATAAGCCCCAGGATTTCCCCTGCCAGGGCAGCCCCGGTAGTGTAACGGTGCGTGAAACGGAACGTTACACATAAACTTTCTGGCTACTTTAAGTATTCTAAATTTTAAATTTTGAATTTGAACTTCGATTTCCAATTCCACGTGACACTGCGCAGCCATTTTCTGGCAGTTCAGTTCAGTTCAGTTCGATCTTACTGGGTGATCGATAAACAGATCTGCTGATCAATACCAAATCAAATTTAAATATTTTTATTTTATTCATAACTGTGTGTGAATTCTTAGCAGTGCACGTTGTAGTTTACCAGTAAATTGTGTTCTTCAGTGCAGTTTAATCATACAGTTTTCCAAGGCACATTATTGTAAGTTCCTATATTTTTAAATCTAATTGTATATTCTTCAGTTACCAATTAGAATAATAGGCTAAACGCAGTATCTGGTTGTTCCAGGTGCCTTAATTTATATATAATAAATACCTCCTGCCCTCTCCTGCATTTTCTTCCTCCACTCCTCCGTTCCACCTGCTGACGACTCGCACCCTCGCAGAGAGGACTGCCATTCGAGTAAAAACCTTCTCCGAGACAGCCAATTGCTATGGTGTTGTACCTTGTAATACTAACTAGTAACCACTACAGTCTTTTCATCCTTACTAGTCCTATCATTTAAACACACTCTTCTTGAAGACATTAATCATTATCACCCTTTTCTCTAGGACTTTAATCATCACTTAAAATGTTGTATACTTAAAGAAGCTCACAAAGTATTTTAATCCTAGAGAGAAGTGATAATGATTAACGTGTTCAAAAATTGTTTGTTTATATGATTTAAACTGTACGTTTACAAATGACATAAACTAAACGTGAACAAATCGACGTCCTGGGTCATAAACACTTGAAAAAACAAAAGTTGTCCCTCCTGTGGTCAATAGTGGCCATGTACCTAAGTTGTGCTTCTATTACACGGATTCATAGAAATAGAGACACCGTTTATGCGGATCCCTGATACTTTTGATATGTCCACAGGAAAGACGCGCACCTAAATCTGTTTATGATTATGATCCTCCTATGTGTTACCCCAAAGCAACGTTAAACCGGTAACATTTAAAGACCGTACAGCAAATGCGGCGACGATATATTCTCTATTTCCAGTTCTAGTTTAATTTGCATTTTAAAACGTGGATAAGAAAAATGAGATCAGCCGGTCCCGAGCTGTTAGGGCTACACATAATGTAAGTACAACTACCTACAGCGCTTGGTAGTCAGGGGTGGCTCCCTATACTAAACTATATAAGCTTTAGGTACATGGTTACTTTGAATGGTTTTGTACAGATGTACGCAGATGCGAATGTAGTGATTGCTGTTTATTTCAGTTGCGTTACAACATGATTGATTTTATATTTTTAGCTGTTTATTAGCTTTAGGTGATTTAGGTCGGCTCTGACCTAAATTAACTTCAAATAATGGCAAAAGTATTACGACATAAAATATATTTTCGTAATTTGACAGTTTCGACGTAGGCCTCGTATTTCTGGGCGTTTTCCCCCTGGGCAGATGCCCAAGGTTGAGATGGAGCTACCTAACTTACTTTCCTTTCGCAATCTCAAGAAATTTCTGCATTGAATGGAATCTAGCGAAGTTCCACATACGTCAACCGTTTTGATCTTTTGATTTTCTGACCTATCTACATGGATTTTCATTAATCTGAATGTATGAAAATGAATTTACGACCACATTGAAGCTGGAGGTCCCGGGTTCAAATCCTCATCAGGGCATTTATTTGTGTGTGATTTGTTCTTGAATGTTGGGTGTCTATTTAATTATCTATATAAGTATGTATATCGTCGCCTATATAGTACCCATAGTACAAGCTTTAATTAGTTTGAGACTAGGTTGATTTGTGTAAGATTGTCCACAAATATTTATTAAAAAAACCTTTCGTAAATGGAAGCAGACATAAGTACCTATAATGAACCGTGAATGCATCGTAAAGTTCGCAGACGTCGTCATTATTCGTTGAATGAGTTCGTCCTTGTGCTCGGCAGACATAATGCTCACATTTTGTAAAGGAAAGTGCTTGTTATTAAGACTAATTGGTGTGTAGTCTTTATAGTTACTATCTTAATTCCTTTAGTTATTAATGTTTGATGCATATCGATAGCACCATTGCACTCATTTCATACCAAGTTTCAGTTTTCAATCACGATTAGTACCTATACTACACTCACTGGTTGTCTCACTTTAGAAACACTCGTTTATCTAAACAGTACGAGCCCTTGGACTTGACGCAGCCCTACGCGACGCGTTTGCCTTGCTCTGTCCAGTTTTTAATCAACAAAACAACCGTGCGTAATATCGTTGTTTTTCTCCGCTCCCTCCACTCGCCGTCTAGCCTCTGCTGCTTATATGGACTTTCGTTTTCATGGCTCGAAGGAAGTTATTACGGATAATTGAAGCATTTTTTTCTTGGAATTTTAATGAAGGAATTCGTGACAATGAAATATTTTCGGTCTGGTGACGTCGCGTCGCTGTTATAGGTCAAAGGTTATCTGAGTACGATTGTTTGCTTAATGTTGAATCGTGGCTTTGATTGTGGTCAGTTCAAGAGCTGAAATATTCACGTGGGGTGGGGCCCCCTTGCACGAAGCTTCACGTTACAATTTTACGAATCTAAACTGGCAACGTACCTTACGGGTGCATTAGTTGGTATACAGCCAACAAAGTTGTTCCGTATGCACCCCTGAATGTTAGCAGGGAGCGTCATTTTTCTCTGCAGCCGACTGTATCTACTGTCGCTTCAATTCGCTAAGAAAAAGATGATTTTGTGCAGTAGATTTTGTTAAGCCAGTCGTGGCAAAAGTTCACCTCAAAAAATTGTTCGTAGGTATACCTCGGGCGTAGATTGTCTTCGTCGTATGTAGACAATCTACGCCTGATTCCGATGCAGAGACTGCGGGCGGCATACATATTTAACATAGTTTTCCCTAAAGAGTGCGCCATTTTAACATTTATTGACGTGAACTTCGTATTCTAGTCCTGAATTGCGAACGGTACCGAAGAGTAGCGAGCTATAATAGAGGTGCTAATGTATAGAAGAAATGGCAGTATAATTTATCTTTGATTGACTATTATTTGGTATACTTGTGCTCATTTGTGCTAGCTGAGAAGAAGCAGTAAGCTGTTTTGCAAAAGAGAGCTTAAAAAAAGTTGGGTTGAATTATAACTCAGGTGGACCCTTACAGTGGACTTTGTGTAACTCAGGTGGACCCTTACAGTGCAGGACGTTAAGATTTATTTTTATACAATAAAGATTAAATAAATGGACCTTGAAACTGAGCATCGTGTCCCTTTGTTCCAGGACAAGTTGTTCCCATATGCCGAGGAGCATGTTCAGAAGTTCCTCGAGACAGAATGGGAGAAGGAGGACGTGAAGGAGGCGGTCGCGGCCCTAAGGAAGCTGGCTTTGGAGGACCAGGAAAACAAAGTCGACGGAGCAGTCGCTATCCCTGGAGAGGTAGGGTTTGTTGAGCTAGCGGGGGTATAGAACATGTTCTGAGGTTCCTAGAGACAGAATGTGGGAGAAAAAAATCGATTTCGCTATTCCTCGGGAGGTAGGGATGTAGTTCGCACATATAAATAATTCAATGTTGAATGTACGTATGTCATGGACGAAATACAACCTGTAGGCCTAGCACGTGTTGCGCTCGAGAGTATATCGGCGTATCTCGAGCTATCCGTCACTTTCTAACAGCGCCAATCAGAAAAAGACGCGTAGTTCGAGATAAGTCGAGATACTGTCGAGGGCAACATGTGCTATGGGCTATGACAGTGAAATAAGAAGAAATTTCCTCGTGGAATGACGATCTTATCGCCTTTATTTCAAAATTGACAGATCTTAAGCAAGACTTATGCTGTATTCTTCTTGATTGTAGGATGCGTCGAAGGAGGAGCAAATTGGCGGGTTGGTCGGCAGCGTGAAGTGGCAAATGTCGGCGGACCGCAAGGTGGGGCCGTTGAAACAGCTGCAGGGCCTGATCTGGAAGCAGGGATATGATAACGGCGACATTAAGGGACAGTAAGTGTTTTCTAGTTACCTTGGTATACGTCAAATGATGTATTATATTATACAGCATCTCACGAGTGCCATGGTTGTGTGTTGGGCTATACATGTACATAGTCTTGTCACGATCGTGAAATTAAAGTGTGGTGTAAAGGTGGTGTCTAATACTGCTATAACAGCTGAAGGAGATCATCTGGAAGCAGGAACAGTCGCTCCCTGGCAAAAGGTATCACTTTGCTGGCGTTAAAGGTTATAAGAACAGCTATTTTAATCGCTCTTGTGGACAGCTAACAAATCGTAATGTCACAATTACATATTCGTATCATGAAACCTAATTGAAATGTAACTTATCCCTATTTATAGACCGAGTGTAGTGAGTGAGCGACTGACCTAAGTTTTCATATGCCTAACTTGGCTGAATATATATGGGAAGAAATATGTACTTAAGACCTGTTGCAACCATTCATTAATTTGCAAAAGAAATATTAATAACACTTATCCTCGCAATTACAGCGTATACGACGACGTGGCAGCCGCGCTCGACCAATGGCGCTCGACTGAAGGCAACAAGGTCTACATCTACTCTTCAGGCTCCGTGCAGGCGCAGAAACTCCTCTTCGGGCAATCTCTGGCCGGAGACCTGTTGCCTCGCATAGATGGTCACTTCGACACCGCCGTGGGACATAAACAGGAGGCGGCGAGTTACACTGCGATTGCGGAGCAGATTGGTGTCAAGCCGGAGGAGATCCTGTTTCTGACTGATATAGTAGGAGGTATGTTGAAACTTGTAAAGCGTCTTTGGAGTGTCTGCCAGGTGACCTGCTTTCTCGTCTTGATGGGCAGTTTGGTACAGTCGTGGGCCAATAAGCAGACAGGGGCTAGCTACATTTGCGGAACAGATTGGTGCGATGCTGAAGGATATGCTAATTCTTACCAATGTTGTTGACTAATATATAACTATAGTTTTCTTGCTCATAATCTTTAGAGGAGCAACGGGGCTGGAAACCTGCATTAATGGGCACCGTGTTGCGGATGGACCACATTTTGACATCGCTGTGGGCTGCAAGCATGAGGTCGCCAGGTGCCCCTACTCGTACATCACAAGGCGAATTGGTGCCAAATTCGAGAACATCCTGTCTGTCTAAAAATATTTAGTTGTAGTTAGGGTTATCAGGTGACTACAATTTAATTGCCTTAAAAAGATAATGTAGATTGACAATGTAATGTAAAATCACACGATTTTACGTGACATTGTAAATCTACGACAACACAACGTTAATACAATTATATAACATTGTAAAACGTAACTGAGTAAAAAAGTATGTCTGTTGCGCTATTTCCATTTCTTTCAACCCACGATCACGAGTAAGGCGCGAAATACACACAAGCGGCGTAAGCGGCGGCGTTGTATACAAACGTGCCTTATGCCTTACGCCGCTTGTGTGTATTTCGCGCCTAAGATGTGTTACCGATGTACGTTATTTGTGACTGTGGAGAGTGTGGAGTGAGACTAATGAGAGTACCTAACCTCTCTTATCATTTCTGTAATGTCTCGGTGCTAACTATGCTAACATCGTTTTCCAGAGGCCGCAGCGGCGAGCTCGGCCGGCATGCAAGCCGCGCTGGTCTCCCGCGAGGGCAACGCGGCCCTCCCCGCCGCCCCCGCCTTCCCCATCATCCACAGCTTCGCGAAGCTCGCCTCCAACAAGCGCAAGCAAGACCCGCAGGTGCCCACCGTATAGCCATACCGTAGCACGCCTTCCTTGCATGCATATGTAGTTTGTTTTGTGGCAGGTGAGTACTTGTTGAATGTGCCTTTTGACAGTGTTGTAAAGCGCGATTTAGACTAGCAACTTGCGTACAATTGTCAGTGTTTTTCCATTACATTGCTGGGTTTGATCGTATTCATATAAACCCGGTAGCCCGCAATCCCGCAATGTTAAAGAAAGTGCATTGCATGCAAGTTCTTGCCAATGTAAGTCGGCCTTTAACGCATTCACTGCCACAAACGCATATATGCGTTTCCGTTACTTTCACCCAGTGCCTTGAACGCACAGACGCGTTCATAATATTTAGTAACTCACCTTGTGCCTTAGACTTAGAATAGTCGGTTGAACTCACATGTGCGTTTGGGGCACACAGCAATGTGCGGCACCTGCCGAATGTCCAGGAAAATAGGGTGGCAGTGAATGCGTTAAATAAGTACAGT
The DNA here is from genome assembly GCA_951800055.1 of Cenopis cana. Classification (NCBI taxonomy): domain Eukaryota; kingdom Metazoa; phylum Arthropoda; class Insecta; order Lepidoptera; family Tortricidae; genus Cenopis; species Cenopis cana. The sequence continues at coordinate 11,768,219 of OX637490.1, read as the reverse complement.
CAAGGAAATAGAAACACGTGCCTTTTTCGCTCTTATGTCACTGATAAGATAAGGATTAATAAACTACGTGTTTACGTGTCCTCTACTGTACCTAATAAGGTTGTAATCATTATCAACCCTTCAACACGCTACAGCTTTGAAAGTGTTCGATACAAGTGGCATCAGGTGTAAGTGTTTACTTCCCGGATTCATATTTATCTGACGTGAAGTGACTTGTGTACGACAACGATATTGGTCTACACATTACAACATACACACAGCGACATTGACAAACGATACAACACAGAACAACAACAACATATTGCATTACAACAATCTTGGTCTATACATTTAGTACCGCTTTTTACGACCGCTTTAGCTTAGTTGGTAGTGACCCTGCCTACGAAGCTGGAGGTCCCGGGTTCGAATCCCGGCCGGGGCATTTATTTGTGTGATGAGCACGAATATTTGTTCTTGGGTCTTGGATGTTTTCTATGTATTTAAGTATTTATTTATCTATATAAGTATGTATATCGTCGCTTAGTACCCATAGTACAAGCTTTGCTTAGTTTGGGACTAGGTTGATTTGTGTAAGATTGTCCACAAATATTTATTTATTTATTTTTATTTATTTAGTATGGTTAGATTCACACAGTTCACACTCATCTGATGCGCTCTGACGTGACAGAAGAGAGATATATTATGTTTATTTTGATTGAAATTTGTTCATTTTGGATACATACTATCTTTATTCTTTAAGCTGTATGCGACAAAGTTTGTCTATTCTGTTGCTACCAACATTCAACTCTGCTCAAAGGTTTGCTGGAATAGATTCCTTGTAGGGATAAGTTCGCCTTTGTACTTTAATCTTTTGTGACATGCATGTTTTTTCCTATCCTTTCCTATTGTGTACAATCAATTCCTAACATACAATATATACGTGACGATCCATGCAGGCGACAGAGCGCATCAAGGCAGATTAGGTACTATGAACCCAGCTTCACTTGTCCAGAAACTCTGTATTGCACATCTTGAGGTCCTCAATCTTCTTGTCAATATAAATGAACTGATATATATCTCTTCTTATCTTTGCGATTAACTTTTCAGTAAGAAGTTTTTGTTCCCCAGCATTCTACAGACAAATTTTTAATTGGACCAAGTAAACAGACGATTATACTGGGGCAGATTTTCGTAAATGTGGACACGCTGGACAAAAGCACCAACTCATCTTATCTTTGCGATTAACTTTTCAGTAAGAAGTTTTTGGTCCCCAGCATTCTACAGACAAATTTTTAATTGGACCAAGTAAACAGACGTTTATACTGGGGCAGATTTTCGTAAATGTGGACACGCTGGACAAAGGCACCAATTTTTTTCAGAGTTAGGTACATAGCTTTGTTTTTGAAAGGAACTACCTCCATCGTGGGCTATCTTAAATTTTATAGGGGTGGACAGTAGGGTGACACCACCAATTATGGACACTTTAAGAACAAGCACCAATAATGGACACTTCAAACCTTATCAAAGATCATACGGTTTCAAATTGATTGTTCTATAAAAAATGAATGACTTATTTTCTTTTACATAAGAGTTAATGTACATCATTGGGCCTTATCCATTGCTGGTGGTGTCAACCTATGTATGGGGAAAACAAAATTTACAGTCTGTCAGTTTACTTGGACTAATTAAAATTTGACTATAAACGCTTTTTTGCACTTGCCGGAAACGTTGTTTTAGATCAATTCTATGACTAATTTGGAACAAAATTCTAGATCTTGCCTATAGCGAAGTTTTATTGAAATAGTGACACTGTCAAGTGGGTATCGTGTAGTTAGAAAACTAGTATTTATGGTTGTTGGTTTGCTTCAGCATTGGTTTGTTGCTTGATCGTAAATGTATGTGCTTTATATTTATTACAAACTATGTTATTACAACATTACAAATAGTTGTCTAAAGGCGAGGTGAGAGGAGGAGGCGGGAAAATTCATACTATTAGCTATAAGGCGGTTTTCACACTGATGCGGTTTCCGGAAGGTTTCCGCAGTGCGAGCGGAACACTGCTAGAGGCTTGCATAGCGATATCCCGTTCGTACTGCGGAAATCGTCCGGAAACCGCATCAGTGTGACAACCGCCTAAGATTGTCATTTATTTTGTTAGTGCGGGAGAAGTTATGTTCCTCGCTGATGGAAAACACTGTGTTGGGTAATTATTCGTGCGTATTTGACGAATTGGCTGTAGATTTTGGTGATTTTTATAGGTTAGGTGATAGCGATCCCATACTTCTACCAAGTAACCGAAAACGTAATTAACATACTTATCCGCTTCGACAAAATGGCGTCGACGGAAGTGACGCGGTTGAAACGTTCGAATAATGACCCTTTTACAATGTCTTATATTAATGTCTGGTCAAGCTGCAATACAATGTTGGGGTTTATTACAAATTATATATTAAATGTGCTCTGTTGTAAATAAAATAATATCTATCATATTTAATTCAAGCATAAGTAAGTCATAATATTTACTGATATATAAGTAACAGTACAGTTAGAGCACAAACAATCTTCTGGTCTATACTGCTCTGTTATATATATAAGTAAGCAGTACAGACTCGAATCGTTTATTTTGACAAGAAGTTTCTTTTACAAACATACGAATTTTAGATAGTGTGTAATAGAAATTCTATTACATTGGTAGAATATACTATGGATTAAGAGCTCAGGTGTGCTACCGCGAACCGTAAACGTTTTCTCTCTCTGTCGCACTTGCAAGTCTGTCGTAAGTGCGACAGAGAGGGAAAACTTTGTGGTTCGCGGTAGCCCCCCAGGCCCCTATACCACAAAACTTTACAAGCGTACAATTCGACAAAATTGTACGATTTTCCATAGAAAAAGTTGACAAATTTGTCGAATTGTATGCTTGTAAAGTTTTGTGGTACAGGCCCCAGATGTTAGTGTCAAACTCGAGTATTATTTACGCCACTACTACAATAAAATATGGCAGCTAATTATTATGGCTTACATACTCCTATTATTGTTATCTGTATCATTTTGGCGGAAAGGATATCAATAATAAATTGTTGATTATTTGATTGGTTGTATTTATTTTTCCAAATTAAGTTGTATAAGACTAGCTGGGGTTTATTTATGGTGATGGTTTATCTGATGATTCATTTAATTTTAAGGTATTCACTGCCGGCAACGCATATGTGCGATCACGTGCATACAATTTTGTACTTAGGGGGCGTGGCCTGGCAGCGAATGGTTAAATCAGTGAAATATGTGTATAAAATTCGATAGAGTTTGAATAAGCTGCTTCAATGGGCCAAAAAGATTCAAGTGTACAACTCTAAGGGTCAGTTGCACCAACATACGAACACAGGCCGGTCATCGTCAAATATGGCGCCGGCAACTGTCATCCCATTGAAACTTGTCAAACTTTCCATACAATCAGATTTGACGAACACCGCTTACGATTACAGACGGTTTGGTGCAACCCAGCCTAACTCGTATATGTAACAGATGGCTTATATATTTTAAAAACATTGAACCAAGCTGTGTAGTTACCGTTTCATCTTCATACAGAACAAACCGAGAAAAGGAGGATGTGCACATCATCCTCCTAGCGTTATCCCAGTACAGTTGCATCCTGAAGGATGCCTGGGGTCCGCTACCTAATCCCAAGATTTGGCGTAGGCACTACTTTTTACGGAAGCGACTGCCATCTGACCTTCCAACCCCGAGGGGAAACTAGACCTTATTGGGATTAGGCTTTGTCAAGTGAGTGGGCAACTTGCATGTTAGAAGTTCTCAAACCGCCCGAAGGCCTCCAACTTGGCTTAACGACTGCTGCCATAGACAGCAACCGGGATCAACGGCTTAACGTGCCTTCCAAAGCACGGGAGCGCTCAGTTAGTAACCACTCAAACCGGTCACCCATCCAAGTCCTGACCGCTGCCCACGTTGCTTAACCTTTGATACCGCCCTAAAAGGAGGATGGGCACAGGAAAATAAATTATATACATCTGCTTTGCTACGGCACAGGAAAATAAATTATATACATCTGCTTTGCTACGGCACAGGAAAATAAATTATATACATCTGCTTTGCCACGGCACAGGAAAATAAATTATATACATCTGCTTTGCTACGGCACAGGAAAATAAATTATATACATCTGCTTTGCCACGGCACAGGAAAATAAATTATATACATCTGCTTTGCCACGGCACAGGAAAATAAATTATATACATCTGCTTTGCTACGGCACAGGAAAATAAATTATATACATCTGCTTTGCCACGGCACAGGAAAATAAATTATATACATCTGCTTTGCCACGGCACAGGAAAATAAATTATATACATCTGCTTTGCCACGGCACAGGAAAATAAATTATATACATCTGCTTTGCTACGGCACAGGAAAATAAATTATATACATCTGCTTTGCCACGGCACAGGAAAATAAATTATATACATCTGCTTTGCCACGGCACAGGAAAATAAATTATATACATCTGCTTTGCCACGGCACAGGAAAATAAATTATATACATCTGCTTTGCTACGGCACAGGAAAATAAATTATATACATCTGCTTTGCCACGGCACAGGAAAATAAATTATATACATCTGCTTTGCCACGGCACAGGAAAATAAATTATATACATCTGCTTTGCCACGGCACAGGAAAATAAATTATATACATCTGCTTTGCCACGGCACAGGAAAATAAATTATATACATCTGCTTTGCTACGGCACAGGAAAATAAATTATATACATCTGCTTTGCTACGGCACAGGAAAATAAATTATATACATCTGCTTTGCCACGGCACAGGAAAATAAATTATATACATCTGCTTTGCTACTGTTGGTAAATTAGGTTTTGGGACGGGATCGCAAAATTCGAAGTGCTATGTTGAATACAAAACGTGGGTGCCATTTCAGTCAAGATATGACTAAGCCAATATTGAATCATCAACCTTTCTGGTTATGCAAGTTGATGGTGGGATCGGTAGTGGTGTTTTATGTTTTTAATATGCACAGAACACAAGTATAGAGTAGAGGGTATAAAAGTCATGAAATATTAGTGTACACACTATTGGGACCGTGCGCGACGACAGCGCCACGGACAGGTGGCCATTATGGACACTTTGTCATAGCTGTCAAGCGAGAAATAAGTAAATATTGTGAAAAAAATTAATGAAATCTTGTGTTATTTTACTATATTAGACAATATTGGACGATGGTAGTCTGTAACATTATTGCCAATAACATTAAAATTGTTGTTTTCAGTTGTTATTGTCAGGTTAGGTGACTTACTTTTTTTTCTTACGGCAATTATCCACTTATTTCTTTGGTCTCGTTTCCACCACGGTCTTGAAAACTGGTAAAATTTACAGTCGCTATTCTGTGGTGTTTTTACAATTCACAATAACACATTTTACTAGAGCCATATAAAAATTATCTTTACTGCAATATGGATTTGACAGCTCAAGTCAATAGACCGCGGGCCAACGACAGGTCACGATTACCAATCTCCTCTCGCATGAAAACTACATAGAGTGGGTAAGAAAGATGAATAAAAAATTACTGTGGACGTCTGCCACGATTCCGTTGGTGGGTTGAGAAGCAGCAGCCTCCCAAAGACGTAAAAAAAAAAAAAATTCAGTCATTTCCTCTCGACTGAAACTAGGTTTAAATGATACTTAGTTAAGAAAATACCTTAACGAAAAAAAATCGTCTGCCACTTGTAGGGCGGTGGAATACCCGTCTGCCAAGCACGTGAACATGTAAAAAAATAATTAAATTCAGTCATTTCCTCTCGCATGAAATTTTGTCAGATGATAGTTTATGGCCTATTATGAAGAAATAAATTCGTCTGCCACTTGTATCGCGGTGGAAAACCCGTCTGCCAAGGGCCTAAACATTGTATGGGATGAAAAGAAAAAAACAATGTACATCGGCGTGTGGGGTATCTATGGATAGGTCTTTAAAAATGATATAGGGGTTTCTAAAAAACTTTTCCATTTAATTCAACCGTTGGTGAAATATTCGCCGTGAAAGTCGTAAAAAGTTCATCCCCCTCTTTAATTTCTAAACTGTGAGGTCAAAAATTCTGAAAAAATTGGGAGGGTGTAAATAAATAAAGACTCAAAAATATTCGGTTTGAATAAACTACGACAAACGGTTTTTGAATAAACGCTGAAAAACTGTCTTGTTCAAACAAAACGACTTAAGCGACGTGAGTTTCCCATACAGATACGACCATTTTTGCTACGATTTATTGAATAGTGGTTTAAAATGTGAACTAGTACGTGTTGGTACGGAAACCTTCATTGTGTGTAATCCCAGACGCACTCTAGGACTGCTTGAAAGTTATTCGACATGCCTCAGGTCGTGTCTTCATAGAAAACTCACGTCACTTAAGTCGTTTTGTTTGGGCAAGACAGTTTTTCAGCGTTTATTCAAAAACCGTTTGACGTAATTTATTTGAACCGAATATTTTTGAAAGTCTTTATTTATTTACACCCTCCCAATTTTTTTCAGAATTTTTGACCTCACAGTTTCAAAATTAAAGAGGGGGGATGCACTTTTTACGACTTTCACAGCGAATATCTCACCAACGGTTGATTAAAATGGAAAAGTTTTTTAAAAACCCCTATATCATTTTCAAATATCTATCCATAGATACCCCAAACGCCGATGTGCATTGTTTTTTCCTTTTCACCCCATACAATGTTTAGGCCCTTGGCAGACGGGTTTTCCACCGCGATACAAGTGGCAGACGAATTTATTTCTTCATAATAGTTCATAAACTATCATCTTACAAAATTTCATGCGAGAGGAAATGACTGATTTTTTTTTTACATGTTCACGTGCTTGGCAGACGGGTATTCCACCGCCCTACAAGTGGCAGACGATTTTTTTTCGTTAAGGTATTTTCTTAACTATCATTTAAACCTAGTTTCAGTCGAGAGGAAATGACTGAATTAATTTTTTTTTTTACGTCTTTGGGAGGCTGCTGCTCCTCAACCCACCAACGGAATTGTGGCAGACGTCCACAGCAATTTTTTATTCATCTTTCTTAATCACTGTACAAGTTTTCGTGCGAGAGGAAATGACTGACGATTTTAACCTTCTGGCCCGCGGTCTACAACAACGAAATGTAAATTTTAACCGTAGTGAGCGCTGTGATCGTTTAGGCTACCCCCTCCACCCGCTTTGCACCCTGCCAATACATGCGCCTCGCCTCGTTACGAGGTATAAAGAATAAAAGTTCAACCTATTCGCCACCACAATTCTGTAAGTTGTGCCTCACACGCCTCTTCGAAGCAAAAGACTGAAAATTAACCTTACTTGATAGCACGTGGCTTGCCTTTACATCGACTTGACCGACTGGATATGAAGTCATTAGCGTGTGGAGCACCTAATGTTCTGACTTTATACCAAGTCAATGGCGATGTAAAGGTCAAAAATATCTTTAACGTCATACCACAGAATAAGTAATAGTACTACGTTCAGCAGCCTCACTGCTAACAAATCCCCGCGAGGCAAGCCAAACGTGCCTACGCTTGGCCATCTCCTTTTATCGCACGCGCATCACTCGTTACATCACTTTCTATCGCATTGAAAGTCACCCGGCGGGGACCTTTGGCGGCGCGATGACGTCACGAGAGTGAGTCGCCCCTGGTCATACCGATAGTAACGGTATGTACATAAGATGGGCTGCTGCTATCTATATAATGCGGACTTTGCAGTGTGAGAGAGATGGGAGTTAGACTCGCGCGGCTCGCTTCTTAAGCTACTTGTGTACAGAGTAATAGTAGGGAACAAGAGAAGGCTTAGCAAATACAGAGCAGGACCAGTACGGAATTTGTCAAAAATCGAATAAGATGAAAATATTCAGCATCATAAGTTTTCATCAACAATAAAGTGTACCTTTACATTTCCAGGAGGAGGAAACGCCCGCAAAAGTTCCCAAGACTGATGCAGAGAAGGACGTCAAGGCGACCGCTGAAGCGGTGGCCGCAGCGCAACCAGAAAATAACGAACAAGAGAAAATGGAGGTCGAGGCCCCCACGGCCACAGAAACAGCCCCCGAGACAGCCCCCATCACAGAGGAACCTGTCAAAGTAGTAACGGTTATTGAGGAAATCACAGACTCGAACGAAGCTGCTGATGCTCCCATGATAGACGTCGAACCAGTAGTGGAGGAAGAAAACAAGACTGAAGAGATACAGACTGATAAAGAAGCTACCAAAACCGATGAACCTGAGGCACCAAAGGAAGTCGAGATGGAGAATGGAAAGGCCGCGCCCGTGGCGGAGGAGACTCCTCCTGCCCCCGTGACGGTTATCGAGGAGGTCACCACCGAACCCTCTCCCGAAGCGGACGTGGACCTGGTTCCTGTCGTCGAGGAACCCGCCGCTGAAGAAATGGAGGTTCTCCAAAACGTAGGAGAAGTCCTCGATAAGGAATGTGACGAAATCCTCTCGAAGGTGCAAGACGTCACAAATTTAGATAGCATCCCCGTCAAACCATTATTGAACCCCATCGCCGAGGAGACGATGGAAACAGAAAATACGGACTCGAACGATATCGTCGATAGAATACTGGACACTGAGTTGGAATTAGAAATGAAACAAAACGAAATTTTGAATTCGGCGGCAGCTGATGAGCCTAAAGCGGAAAATGGTGTTGAGGCTGAGGCAGATACCAAACAGACTAACAAAATCGAGGAAAAAATTGCAGCTGAAATTGTAGAATCAAACAAGAATGAAAAGAGTAGTTCTAAGGAAGCGACACCTGAAGCGAAACCTGAAGAGAGCAGTGCTGTTGAAACTAAGCTAGTGGAACAGAGCAAGGAAGCAGCCACAGAAAGTAAAGAATCTTCAGAGGAAACTGTTAAACTGGCCGAACCAGAGGAAACGCCAGAGAAAGCTACCGAGGAAAGCAAAACCGCAGAGGAAAATAAGACAGAGCCCGGAACTACTGCAGAAAGCATGCCTGTAGATGAAAAACCGATAGAAGAAAGCTCACCCGCCACAGAAGCCCAGCCTGCAAGCAAACCCGCCGAAGAACAAAAAGAAACGGAAACGAGCAAACCTGAAGAAAAAACCGCCGAAGAACAAAAAGAAACCGAAACGAGCAAACCTGAAGAAAAAAGCACGCCAGACGAAACGAGCACGCCGGAGACAAGCGAAACACAAGTGAATGGCAAAGCGACAAACGGAGACAGTGCGCCCATGAACGGAGATGCCACTGAAGACGTGTGTTCTAGACTGCCGGTTGTGAATGGCAAGACCGAAAACGGGTCCAATGGCGACTCGACGGAGAAAGGGCAGGGCGACAACAAGGTTGAGGAGATCGACATCAAGGTCAAGACTGTTCCGGCGGTCGAACCGGCCGCTGCCCCCGTCGAGCAGCCTACGGAAGCATAAAGCAGAGAAGGTAAGTCGCTTTGATTACACACCTACTATATGAAATTGCTTTTTTACAGGCGAAGTGATAATCGAATTAAAATGACATACAATCGATCAAATTAACTCCTAATTCCTTCGCTTCGCTGGTGGTAAAACCTTTTTATCTACACCCATATAGTAAATCCTCTTTTATAAGTTCAAATACCGTAGATAAGACCCCGCTTTATAATATACTGTGCGGCTGTTGCGTGCGTCCCCTATTAGATCACGAAATATAACACTTTAACGAGATCACGTACAAAATTATATAAGGCGCGGGCCGGCCTGTCGACGCAAACATGGCGCACGCCGGCGAGAAGTGCCCACACGAAACACATGAAAGAGGATTTAATATATGGATGTAGATAAAGTAGTGTATGCAACTGTACATAATTAGGCATTAAAACACTCGTGTGACCTTATTATGAAACTCGCCTTCGGCTCGTTTCATAAAACACACTCGTGTTTTAATACCCCTCATTATGTACCAGTTGCATAAACTACTATTATCTACACCCATATAGTAAATCCTCTTTTATAAGTTCAAATACCGTAGATAAGACCCCGCTTTATAATATACTGTGCGGCTGTTGCGTGCGTCCCCTATTAGATCACGAAATATAACACTTTAACGAGATCACGTACAAAATTATATAAGGACACAGCTGCGGAGGCGCGGGCCGGCCTGTCGACGCAAACATGGCGCACGCCGGCGAGAAGTGCCCACACGAAACACATGAAAGAGGATTTAATATATGGATGTAGATAAAGTAGTGTATGCAACTGTACATAATTAGGCCCCTCATTATGTACCAGTTGCATAAACTACTATTTATTCTTTTTAAACCAGGCAGGTATACTCTATATAACTGGGCATGGGCTTCCCGTCTCTAAGGGGAGGATGGATGGGTTTTTTCTATTTCGAAGCAAACAGAAAACGCATAGTCGCTAGTCAAAATATGTGTAACTAGATATTAAAACGAAACGACGAAAGCGAATGTCGTAATTATGTCTTGTCATATTTGAACCTCACATGAACCGTGTGCTAACATGAAGTTGCAATTTAATCTGGCAATATTGAGGCGTTTGACAGACGCCTGACCAATAACGACTGGCAATTTTACCAGTGTTGCCGGTTTAGAGTTGTACATATATTTGTGACGTGAAAGGGGCCACTAGTTATGTGTTTGTTAGTTCTTTGTAAAGTTAACCACCAGTGGGCGTTATTACATTAAGATCAGATGAGCGTTCCGTTTTTAGGGTTCCGTACCCGAAGGGTCAAAACGGAACCCTATTGGTGACGCCCAGACGTCCGTCCGTCGTCTGTCACACAGGTTTTACAGCCAAACGGTTGGAGCTACAGGCTTCAAATTTACACAGTATAAGCATCTTGTTGGCCCGAAGCCATACAAATAGTCAAAACTTAGTTTTAAATGTTTCTAAGGGGGGCTCCCATACAGCTAAAGGGGGGCGCGATTTTTTTTTTATTCTACCCTATCGAGTGGGGTATCGTTGTTTAGAGCTCATTGAGTAGATACTTACTATATTTTTAATTAAAAAAATATTGGAAAACAAAGGAATGAGAAGCCACCAAAGTCAACTTGGCTTAACGACTGCTGCCATAGACAGCAACCGGGATCAACGGCTTAACGTGCCTTCCAAAGCACGGGAGCGCTCAGTTAGTAACCACTCAAAGCGGTCACCCATCCAAGTCCTGACCGCCGCCCACGTTGCTTAACCTTAGATACCGCAAGCGGTACCCGGCGCCGCTGGGCCACGAGCGCTCCAATTTCTGTAGTCTAGATGTAATAGAAAAATAAATAAGGACATTTTATGTTTTCAGAGAACGGAGAGCGGTATTGCAGGGCTTCGTAAAGTGTATGGTCCACATCCGATTGACAAGACTGAGGTTGCTTCCACGCTAAACGGCATCACTTCCTAGTTTATACGTGTATTAAAATTTTACTGTGTACTACGCGGCGGCTGCCTGTGCCTCCTGCCCGTTTCAACCGACCAAATTGCACAAAAAATCAAGTTTTTTAAACAGAAGTAGCTATGTTCCATTAGTGGTAAATGTGCCATTATTGTTAAGATAAAATACCGACCATTCAGATATGCTTTTGCAAGCGTTTTGACTGAATTTCTTTAGAATTTACTCCATACTTTGATCTTCCCGTATCAGGAGGTATATTAAACAGTATTAAAATTACACGTAGTTATTTGTGAAGCATATCTGACTGTTTGGGCCGCTTGCCCATTCCTTCGCATGCTACTTCAGCAATGAGGCCAAACTCGTGCGTAAATTCGGGCGGTAGGCGCGGGCCGGCGTCGCTTCTCGTATTTGAATAAGGTAACTTTTATTAATAAGTATTAACTGTATTGTGATTCTTAATTCATACATTTTGAATTTCCTAAATTTCATCCATTGCCAAATTAATTGTATGGTTTCATTTGAAGTTGGATGATAAAATTGTTCTGTGATAGCGAGGCGTGGTGCTTGTGATTAAGGGCTGTGCTAGTATGGGGTATACGGGGAAGGTTTGGCTAGTGGTGGTTTTTGTTTCCTACTTGTTTTAATGTGAATCTCAATTTCATTCAGTCAATTATATGAATGAATTATTTCTTCGAATTTCTGCCAAGGTGCATACCTATTTTTTTAATTAAATTTTTTGATTCATTCGATGTTATTGATGCAAGTTTTTTGACTTATCTAGCTTTAAATTGAAATGTTTCTTTAGTTTTAAGACGTTAGGATGACGTCCGGGGACAATTTTATTAACCAACATCAAATGAAAAACGATCCTTTTGGTATAGACTGATTTTTCAATGATTTAATTAAGTTTATAATACCATTTAGCCATTCTTGGGTCAAGGGCGGCCTATAGTCTGTGTCGGATAAGTAAGTTGGTTTCTCACAGCCAGCATCAATGTGCTGATGGAGTCATAAATCATTACTTCGGAACTCTCGATCACTCTTAAACTTATTCTAGGAGCGCGAGCGAAAGGTCCAGAGTAAAGATTTACGATTTCATCGGTCGCTTTGATTCTGTTCATGCTATTATTGTGTCTAAAATGGAACTACATAATACTAGAAGTTGTAGTGAGAACATCACTTGCAAGCCGGCGCGGACTCGAGGGCGTCATTAAGAGTAAGATAGCTCCTTACGACTAATATTAAGGAAACATACATTATCTAGTTCATACATTTTCTACGTCGAAAATGGACAGGTCTTGACATGATTGATATAATTTGAATTGTCACGATTGCAGTATGACGTTGAAATATAATGGAAGTAGAATTTTTAAATGTGTATTTTATTTCACTATCCAAAGCACTCGTCGTTTTACTCGACACAAACTTATACTGTGTGTTGTGTCAGATACTTTAACCCTTTTCCAGGCCGCACCAACCTACGTGGTTTTGCGAAAAACAAAATATATATTCAAAATAGTTATGTATTGGAAATTAACCTATTCACCGCCACAGTAGATTCTGTAAGTTGTGCCTCACACGCCAAAGTCTTCGTAACAAAAGACTGAAAATGAACCTTACTTGATATCACGTAGCTTGCTTTTAAATCGACTCGATATGAAGTCATTGGCGCGTGTGGCACATAATGTCCTGACTTTATACCAAGTCTATAGCGGTGAAAAGGGTAAGCGCAAGTAACTTTTCGCCGAAATTCAATTCGATTTAAACCTTAACTTTCGGTACTAAGGTTGAAATTTTAACTACACGCATGTGGTCGATAAATCGTACTATGCCTGGAAAAGAGTTAAGGACCCACACATTTGCAGCCATGTAATAGCTGTCTCTAGTACCTAGTGATCACAACGACATTGGCAGTCAGCAGCAAATGGCGCGTAGAACCACAGCTACAGGTCCAGTGGGCTGTCCCGATAGCACGATTGTTCATGTTCCGTTTTAGTACATCTTGGCCATAAAAAGTGTCTGTATAATCGCCCTGTTTTCTCGTGGTCCTACTGATTTTTCCTATTAGTAGTACAGTCAGCGTCATATAGTATGTAGCAGCCAAAGTGGCCAAATAGTTCGGTACACGATATATGTTGTATGGTGTGCCGAAGTATTTGGACACTGGCTGCTACGTACTATATGACGCTGACTGTACCACGAGGGAGAATTATTTTTCTGTCCCGTGCTAGCTCGGCTGCTATGCTATTCACAACTTGTTTCAGCTCACCTCAATGTTCCCTAGGTCGGGTTCCGTAAAACGTTTTATCGTAGGTCTTACTGCTTCACTCGAGGTAACTTGAGGAGAAGCGTTGTGACTAGCAGTTTTGCGATTCACAACCTGTCGACTCACCTCGACACGTCCCTAGATCTAGTATAACTGGACCCCGATATTCGTAGCATTCAAACTTAATCAGATGTCAAGCTATATAGCTTTAACACGTTCACAGTCCAGTGCCCCATACATGGGTCACGACGAACTATCTCCACAAGTCCGTGCCCCGTACATGGGTCACTATAGCCGACCAGGTACGCACTCAAATCACTATAAATCACTATAACTGCATTCGATACAAGGCTTATAAAGACAATTCTGATTTATCAATTCATATTTTAGTTAGATATGAAATAGCATTCTATAATATATTGTAATTATCCGAGTGCGTAGCTGGTCGTTTCATAGTGACCCAAACGTAGAGCACGGACGTGTGACATGGACCAAGGAAATTGATACATTTTGTATGGGGACTGTAAACGTGTTAATGCTGCGCGATAATTTCGTGAATTTCAGCGCAGCAGACGGTCGTATTGCAGGCGTCTACCGTTCGCCTTCCAGACTCCAGACCTATTGAACTTGCGTGCGTACTGTATAAAATAAAGGTTAAACCTCACACGGCCCCTATACCACTAAACTTTACACATCTACAATTTGACAAAATATTACAATTTTCCATAGAAAAAATTGTCGAACTGTACGCTTGTAAAGTTTTGTGGTACAGTCAGCGTCATATAGTACGCAGCAGCCAATGTGTCCAAATACTTCGGCACACCATACAAAATATATGGTGTACAGTCAGCGTCATATAGTACGTAGCAGCTAGTGTCCAAATACTTCGGCACACCATACAAAATATATGGTTTACCGAACTATTTGGCCACTTTGGCTGCTACATACTATATGACGCTGACTGTAGCGAACTATTTGGCCACTTTGGCTGCTACATACTATATGACGCTGACTGTACCGAACTATTTGGCCACTTTTTGGCTGCTACATACTATATGACGCTGACTGTACCGAACTATTTGAACACTTTGGCTGCTACATACTATATGACGCTGACTGTACCGAACTATTTGGCCACTTTGGCTGCTACATACTATATGACGCTGACTGTACCGAACTATTTAGCCACTTTGGCTGCTACATACTATATGACGCTGACTGTACCGAACTATTTGGCCACTTTGGCTGCTACATACTATATGACGCTGACTGTACCGAACTATTTGGCCACTTTGGCTGCTACATACTATATGACGCTGACTGTACCGAACTATTTGGCCACTTTGGCTGCTACATACTATATGACGCTGACTGTACCGAACTATTTGGCCACTTTGGCTGCTACATGCTATATGACGCTGACTGTACCGAACTATTTGGCCACTTTGGCTGCTACATACTATATGACGCTGACTGTACCGAACTATTTGGCCACTTTGGCTGCTACATACTATATGACGCTGACTGTACCGAACTATTTGGCCACTTTGGCTGCTACATACTATATGACGCTTACTGTACAGGCATCTGGATGTTGACTTATCAATCAATCAATAATAATTTATTTCGGAAATGTCCATATCTTATTAGTAACAATGGAACTTAAAAACTATGTTAGTATTACATGAACTTATGATATTGTAGTTTTAACTAATTCCCTGCTTGCTTCACCGTCGGCTTCATCTTTGCCCTCTGGCTAGATGGTGGCCAAGAGCAATCCCATTTTAAAAAAAGCCAAACTATGCCATACGAATAAATAAATAAATATCATCGCATACCTACAGCAGCGGTAAAAAAGTAGGTACGCAACCAGCGGAGCAAATTCGGCGCTATATTACTACAAGTACGCGGCGAGTGAAGCGAGGCGAGGCGAGGTGATGTGGAGGTTACGAATACAAAAGGCAACCATTGCGGTCGAGGAGCGGAGCGCAGCGGGCGTGAACCGGCGCGCGCAAAGGGGCCTATTCGGCAGAACACGCAACAGAATAAAATAACCGTCGTCGCGCGCTGAGATATTCGGCACTTCTTATCCTACTAATATTATAAATGCGAAAGTTAGTGTGTTTGGATGTTTGTGACTCAATCACGCTAAAACGGCTGAACGGATTATGATGAAACTTGGTATACATACATACATATTCATATAGTTTGGATTAGCATATAGGATACTTTTTATCCCGAAAATCATCGCTTTTACGCGGACGAAGTCGAAGTCGCTGGCAAAAGCTAGTATGAGTATAATGACAGTTTAGAATGTTTAGATCTTACTCACCGGCAGAAAATTTGGCCCAAAAAGTTTTCCTGATTTCAAACTATAAATTGAATAAATTAATTAATGTTTAATATATAAAAATGCATTTATGTCACACCTAGCCATAAAGTGGCCATTATCGCACGCTCCGCGCGCGAAAAAACCCACTTCCTGGCCAGGGGGTGACATAAAATGTTGTACTTACCACGGGCGACAATAAAGAAAGCCTCAGATCGCATATTTATCGCCCTTGCCTTCGGCTCGGGCGTAAAATAGCTGCGATCTGAGACATTCTTTGTTTTATCGCCCTTGGTAAGTAATGTACTATTTTCTAATTTGGGCCACATTTTCTGCCGGTGAGTAGTTAGTTATATCTTAGGGACCATTAGGTAGGACTATTTATTGCGGAGAACTTTTATTTCACGAGAGCGGGTTAGCCATGGTTGTGTGTTGAGCTATACATGCACATTGTCTATGTGTGCGTCAGCGTAGGAGCTGTGAGTTCACGTTATATATATATGTGTGTTCGTATATATGTCACAACACTCACAACTACAACCATGCCCAAAGGTTTGAGGAGACCCCCTTGGCTATGCCCTGCAAACGTGCGTGGAACGCGTATAAGAAGATGATGATGGACCATTTGATGTGATTTTCTTACGGGTTTCGAGGGGTTTATAATGAGACTAGTCCATGGTTTATAGGCAGATGGGCAACCATGCGGTCTCGTTAGGTACACGCGTTTCTCACGGGCAAATCACAAATACCATGATTTGAACCAAAAACATAAGCAAGCTCAGTCAGTAAGAAACGGAAACTGACCGAAAATAGGCACCAAAAAAATTTCGCAAAATTCAGCTGTAAGTAAGTACCTAGTTAAGTCGACATACCGTAAAATGGGGTGAGTAGGCACAAAACTGAAGTTCAAACCCGGATAAAAGTTTATTTTTGTATGTGGCACATTAATTTATTTACAAAAAGTGTTCCAGTTGTTTGTATTTTACTTTATAAAAACCAGCTCACCCCTCTGTCATCCCTACTCTCCCCATTCATGACCCAACTGTCCTCGCAATACCTACTTACCCCATTTTACGGTACTAATATAATAAATGCGAAAGTGTGTATGTCTATCTGTTACCTCTTCACGCTTAAACCGTTGAACCGATTTAGATGGGGAAGGGCGTAGGATACATTTATCCCGGAAATCATCCCTTAAAGGGGTGAAAATTAGTAGGGAAGAGTGATAATAAGTAGATAAGTGCCTGAAATAAAATAATAGTAACGTGATTAACAAGGTCTATGCGTAAAAAGTCGCGGGTAAAATATTGTAAATTATAAAATAGTACTGCCAATAGTGCGAATTCCAACAATTACACTAGATGGCGTTGAATGCTAAGTCGCAGCATAAAAATTCTTCATAATGCATTTCAATGATCGGTTGTGGTAGGCACCTATAGTTAGGTCAGGAATAAATAATCGAACCTGTAAATAACGCTCGATATAGGGAAGTCCGATTCAGTAATTGCTCGATATTTTCCGCATAGCTCCGTCCCCGGCAGCATATTCACTCGTAACCAAGATAAGTCTGATCTCAGATTACACACATTCACAACGAATCTCTAGGTCAAGTTATACTAGACCTGACCGATGAGTTGAGAACTTGAGACGTGGATCGCATAGCTGGGGTGTTCGTTACAATTATAGTGCGCGCCATCCACGACGACGCGCCCCTCACAGCGAATCTCATACTAATGGGCTGTGGAGGGGCGCGCCTTTGTGGATGGCGCGCACTATACAACGCTTCACATCACCTGAGGTGGACCAGTGTTACTCCAACTTCTAATCACGTGTTGTTATCCGAATCCCGGCGTCAACTTTTAGTGGTGAGGTGAAACTAAGGGTTTGCTCAGAATTTCGAACTTCATATATTAGTGCCATCCCTTTTACTCATATAGTGTATACAACGAGAGTGAAAGAGACGGCATGGTACGAAGTTCAAATTGTGAATAGAATAGCAGGATACGCTGACGTCAGAACATGCGCGGGCGCCGTGAATCACGCGCATGTGTCACCGACGCCGCCTGTTTACGATCGACTCACAACGAAGATAATAAGATTAATAAGCGTAAGCGGTTCGTGGAACGCGCTGTTTTGCTAGCATTATCACGTTCGAATGCGGGTAGGCAAACAACGCCGATTATTGGTAGGGTAAGTACCTATCTATCTACTCTCCTACAGGTAGATTAGCCTTAGCTCGATTCCATTGACACCTCAGCGAGGCTAGCACAACTGCCGCAGCGACGCGACGCGAGTATAGAAAAATCTACACCCCTTCTAATTCGCACAGTTCAAGCGAGACAGGAATCACTGAGTCGCGCCAGCGCCGTATACATACGACTTAGCAGCAAGTTGTGCTAGCCCACCAGATTCCGTTGAAGCCGCTCATCCAATCTCACTGGGGCGCAAACTCTAAGAGTATTTCAATGTTTAAACCGCCCGCGTGGTCGTCTTGGGGGTTTCCCCTGCATTTTCCCCAGGCCACTCTCCAACGGCGCACTCCTACCGCTTTATTAGCCCCGGCCTACAAAGCTACAGTCGGGTTAAAAAAGAAAAGTCTTGACACCACGTCATATTGTCACATGCATATGCATGTGAATGTATTCGAAAATGTTTCTTACCTACGCCAACTCCTACAGGCAAGCCAAAGTCCAGATCTTTACCCCCTGGGCTAGATGCTGGCCTAGAGCAATCACATTAAAAAAAAAAGGTAAACCTCAAGTATTTTTGTGGTCGTCTATCCATTGGCGCCAAGTTATCGTGCCATGCCGTGCCAGAACAAGAGTGCAAAACATGTTGACATGCAAGACATGCATATTTTGAAAGCGTTAAGTTACTTTGACTGCGCATCTAGAGCTACGCCGTACACACATGCATTACAATACAAATAGGTAAGTACGCTTTATTGCACTCCTCAAAAAGAAAAAGTACAGAACATCAGGCTTAAAGTAGAGGCGGTCTTATCGCTAACGCGCGGCTAAACAGCGATCTCTTCCAGACAACATTTGGGTAGCGGAGATAATGCAAGATATTACCTATGTCTAACTGAAATTGTCCTTGATTCAAATCTTCGATAACTCACGACACCTTTAGGCGTCCTTGTCGTCGACAGTTTAATTTGTGAGGATCCTTTAGAAAAATAAAAACTGTCAGCGTTGTAACCGGTACGGTGTCGTTCGCTTTTCGATTCGTATTTTTATGTAACTTGCTCTAACAGGTACAAGTCCGCCGCTCACCGGGCTCGCGAGAGGAACAGCGCTAGCTGCCGTAGCTCGGCGTCTCGCTCTCGCATTAGCTATGTAGGTAACATTGTGAGGTGAGGACGTTCGTTGCGCCACGGTCGCGCGCTGCGTTGCTTCGTGAACTCTACGTTATTGAGGAAAACCTGGCCGTTATAGTCAAAAAGTCAAAGCGCCTAGCTTCCTTGAACTGTTAGGTAGAGCAGATGTTGATTAGGTATACTATACCTTAGCACGTACCTTACGCATCTTTCATACGAATCATAAGTAAAAATGTTTCCTGGTGTCATCTTCAGCCCGTAATCGCCCACTGCTGCACCAATCCAGGAGTGACCAGCGATCTTTTTAATATCGTCGACGACCGACGCTTCCTTTTCCTGTAAGTGGCCACCAATCTGTCAACATTCTGGTCCACCTGCCATCACTGGTGTCAGTGAAAAACAATAATTTTGGATTTGGCTCGTCACCGCGTTGGTGAACATACGTGGTCAGCGCAACGCCCAGCTGAATCCACTACCGAACTGTCATCGCGTCGTTGTCGAACAACGTCTTTGAATTGGCGAAATCATCATGAATTTGATAGAAAGCCTTTTTTTTAAAGAATGAAGTGTGAAGTGAACAATAATTTAGAGAGATTATGGTGAAATGTCATCCAAAAGTATGGTGCAATAAATGATATTACTATGACTATGAAAAGGAAGGGAAAACGATAGTAGGATGCTGAAGGTGTAATATCAATTCGCTTATATTTGGAGTAGCACAACTGAGGAAGTACCTTACGAAAGTCTGCAGCCACAATAACATCAGTACTTTGCTCTGTATTTACAGTCAAATGCAAAAATATGTATCGATTGAATCCTCTCATAAATACTTATATCTCAGATTTCGTGTCTCTACAAAGGGGTTAGCCGCAGTCAGATCTTAGACCATAAGGTCGAGAATGCGCAGTGTTTAGAGCGAGGCTGAGGGACCACATTTATCTGTAACACAATGAGACCTCAAAAATCAAGTGTCAAATGCGCCTGTGACTTCTAGAATCGCAAGTTTGCTGGCTACGGTGCTTGTTTGCCACCGTCGCAACTCGCAGTACCTATACAAAAACATATTTTATCGCCGCGCCAGCCGCTACGTAAACATGTTTATGTAGCGCTGACTCTTTTAACATTGGAGAACAGTTTGTTGTAAATACTTCTACCTATTTACAGACAGATAAAGTGAGAAAAGTTTTTCTCTATCGAAATCTTTACGATACTGACACAGGAGAATTATCCATTTAGTGTAATCCTAATTTTAAAATGGTCGCATCTCCTAGCAGACAGTAGACATACATTGTTTCAATGTGTGAGTTTCTGTATATTGTGCATATGTGCTTAAACTGAACGCCCCTCCTGTGTGGTCATTGGTTTTAGTCTAGGTATAGTGCGTATCGTCATCCACGACAACGCACTCCTCCACAACGAATCCCATAGTAATCTATGCGCAATTGTACGGAATGGGCGGTGGAGGGCGCACCTTTGTTGGTCGCACGCACTATACTAGTGATTTCATTTAGTTTAATTTCTTATCTCTTCTAAAAAACACAAGGATTCTTAATTTAGATAATATTACAGCCTAAGTACAATGTAAATGACTTGGCATTCAGATAACCTATATACTTAGGCTTCAAGCTCTACTGAGAAAATAGCTAGCTACTAATGTTCTCCAATCCCCCAACCGCTGTAGCTGTAACTTCAAAAAACTTGGCAGACATTCGCATTTACACGCCAACTCATCTTATCAGGGTGATAGGGTCGTGATAAGCATATCTCGGTGATATCACAATATCGTTCCATCCGGCTCGAAGGACCAAATTAACGAGCATCTCATTACTCCGTCCTACGCGATTTTTCTTATTGATTCTTATTTTATTTTGCTTCCTAGAGTGGGCGCCGAGTTTGTATAAATAACAAATTTTGTAGTAATTTTTAAGGTTTTTAAAATTGTGAGCATGAAATAAAATAAAAAAAGTATTAACACTGTAAATTAAGCAGACAATAACGATGACATTGTACAGTCCAATTCATAAATATATGTGCTATACCCCTAACAATAAAGTTGTGTTCGATCACTCTGTCCGTACACATGTTCCTCTTGTACAAATGCTATGTACAGTCAGTAACATAAATACCTGCACAAAAGACGACATTTGAGGGCAACACCGATTCTTTTCACTCACTTGAAACCTTCGCTACGCTCAAGATTATACTTTAGAATCCCTCGCTAAGCTCAGCATTCGATATACCGCCCTCGCCGTAAACATATGATTTTGCTCCCTTGAGGCACAATATTCTATTATAAACATTGCGCTTAAATCAGGCAGTAAGTGTGACTACGCCACCAGAGAGAACGGGGAACAAGCGGTAGGGACATAGACTGGCATTGCTTTATGACGTCTCCAATCTAACGCCACACGCTGCGCAGGACCCGCCAGAGTCAAACGATACACCTATACTTAGTCTATAAAGGTATTACCTAAAGAACGACTAGGGAAACAACTCATTGAAACTCGATTTCGATTATTAACTCGACTGATTTGAAATTTGGTAGGTGCGCGTATATCATTGTAGTCTTGGTGCGCGTGTACTAGAGTACGAACGTAATAGAGAGCAAAGTACATGGCTAGTATTTACAACATTTACTGTCAGAACCGGTATACGTCCTCTCCCGTCGACGGGGATCCCCGGGCACATAACAAAACAATGTTTTATTTTGTTTTTTTTTTCGCTGGGAGAGGACGGGTTAAAGTAAGACCTCCGATTACGTGTAGTTGTTTCGATTGATGGGGTCAAGATATATTAGGGCATGTGGCGAGGTGATTCGAAGCAGGTTGTGATTCGTAGGGCCGCATTCACGTACAGAGGGCCTATCGAGAACCGAAAACGAAATCTTCCTCACTTTGTCGCTCGAATATGCAAGTAAAACAGAGAGAGATGAGTTTTCGGTTCGCGTTAGAGGTCCTCTGGCTACATGCCGTGCTAAACTAAACATCGCGTTGCCAACCAGGAACCCAGGAGCCTATTGCATACTTAATTGTAACTAATATTACAAGCAGAAGTCTCTTTTTCCCGCCCTTGCCGTCCGCCGGTCATAGTCACCTGAACAGTCGCGTGGCATGACTGGCATGTAGTGCGGCATGGCGCCTGTACAAGAATTCGGCTACCTAAGTAAAAAAAATGTGGAGCATTTTACACAAATCCATCTAGTACCAAGCTAAGGAAAGTTTCTACCTATTATGGCGATATGCATACTAAATAATAATATAAGTACATAAATAAATACTTAAAAACCTAGAAAACATCCAAGATTCAGGAGCGAATATTCGTGTTCATCACACAAACAAATGCCCGGACCGGGATTCGAACCCGGGACTCCGGGACCACCAGTTTCGTAGGCAGGGCCACAACCAACTAGGCTAAAGTGGTCGTCAAAAAGTCGTAAAATCTAGAACCCAGCGGGGTAATCACGTAACTTTTCGAACGTACGGCAGGCATATTACTTATAATGTAATTTTTTGTTTGGGATTTGACGTTTAGATCTACCTTACGAACGAAAGCGTTCCGTAATCGCACCGCCGATGTTGTGAAGCTATGACGCACAATCAGAAACCGCCAACTTACTAAAATTTATATAACGAATACAAGAGCCTTTACTCAACACAGCCGCCGATCCATAGATATGTCGAATCTTACTCTACTGAATAACTAATAACGCCTAATGTCGAATAATGCTTCGTGAGTGGTGGATCTAAACCAAATAAGAGAACCAATTTTAAATGGGACGCCACTCCAGTGTATTTTAGGAAAATTACTTTAGGTAGGTAAGTACTTATATAATTTGCGAAACATGTAAACCAAATACTTTATGCGGGTAAAGGATGATTCACAGTAGACCGTTCCGTGTCCGGGCCGGCCCGTTTTCTAATACAGGACGCGCGCGGCCGTCGATTTTTTGTACTAGAAAATGGCCGGCCTGGACACGGAACTGTCTAGCTGTCTCCTAGTCCAATCCAAAATTAAGCCTTAACTTTTGATATATCCACCGGAAAGACGCGAACCTAAATCTGTTTATGACCCCACAAATATTTTTTCTAACATCGTATACTTTCGAAGAAGCATGATCTTGATCGACGAAATTAATATCTAAAGTAATTGGAGCATTGCCTGCCTATATAAAAGATAGACTACTACGCAGTTAGGAACGTTTTTGAGAGACGCAACCAGCCTTCTGGGCACGCTAGTGACAGACACCAGAACAGTCACTTTTTATAAGTTTAGGTAGTTTATAATTTAGATCCACCTTATTTTATTTAGTATATTTAATAGCTTTATATTTCAGAACCCCGTTATTTTAAAGTAGATTAGAGCTGAAGTTTAAAGTAGATCATTACAGCATTACGAAGATGTCCATAACGCGAGTTCGTCCCTGTACCCTTGCTACCACGACTGCCGAAAAAGGAGTGTAATGGTTTTTATAGGTTTAGTTTATCATACCTTATTTTACTTATATTTAGTTTAATATCTGAGCCCCGTTATTATATGCGCATAACGACATCAAGAGCTGAAGTCTAAAGTAGATCATTACAGCATTACGAAGATGTCCATAGCGCGCGTTCGTCCCTGTACCCTTGGCAGTGCGCCCTCGCGCGACCCGGCGCGGCGCCCCGAGCGCCCTCCCGTCCTTGCGCACCCTCTGCGTACCTACCTATTGTGAGGATTTACGCCACTCTAATTGCGAACTTTTACATTGATGACGGTTTATGTATGTAAACATGTTTTTCGGAAGCATCTGAGTCTGAAATGTTAGAGGTTGAGCTGAGAAGTGGTTTAGAAAATAATTGGGGGTTAGAAAATAAAAAACCTAGCTCTTAAAAATATGTCTCAACTCCAACATTGTTTCTTGGAATTGAATTTATTTTCAGATAACCTAAGTAATTAAACAAATCCCATCGCTACACTTCCCTAGTGTTTCGTAGAACCTACATTAATTATCCTTTCTATTATTTTAATTATTGAATAAGGCGACTTCCTGACTCGGCGGGACGGGATCGATATGTGACATTTTCTTCTTTTACGTAAACTTATTGACGTCGCGAAGATTCTCACTTGACATAATATTGTCAGTATTACGTTTGCGCAGAAGCGGAGCAGTACCGACTTCGAATCCTCCCGCTACCGCGCATCCCGCGCCAGTCAGGAAGCACTCATTTAAATGTAGGGGCGCAGTAAAAAATGGTACCGACTCGACTGACAGCTGACACTGACATTTGACACTTTTCTCATATCGTACTGCCTCCGCACCGACAAATCAGGAAGTCGCTTTACGAGGAGGGTCCTATTGATATATTTTTTTTGACTTTAGAACTAGGTATCTAAAAAAAATGCGACGAACGCGCGCTATGGACATCTTCGTAATGCTGTAATGATCTACTTTAGACTACAACTGTAGGTACATTTTGACAATAAAATATTTTTAAGATAGGCGCCTAATAAAAACTATAATTATACCTACATATTTCGTACAATTCATTACTTCTTAATGTTTTACAACACAAACCACACATCTCACGGGCTGATTTAACTCATCCATTGAAATGTAAACGGCGTGACGTTTGTTAGACGCGTTCACTCGCATTTTCAGCGCTACAGTGCAAGTGCATCTATGCACCGAACTCGGCCAATTAGCCCCTCCTACCCGCCGTAGCACCGTAGCCCGTAGCAATCACAGCACTTGCACAAATTGCGTGTTAGTTAAAACAATTCAATAATATTTGACAACGAATCTTTCTCGACGCGGCCGCCCGCTACGCTACCATGATACTCGAATTGAGCATGATTTAATCGCTAGTCTGTTCGGCTGGGTTGTAAAAATGCTGCAGAGTGCCGTAGCAGGGGTCTCGTGGTATAGAGGCAGCTGTTTTTCTGGTGCGATCACAAACCGGTTGACCATCGTAATGACGAGCGGCCCTGGGCGTGTATTACTAACGCTCACCGATATATCACATCAGTACAACCATTTAAGCCTGATCTCCGATTGCATATTCTTGTTGAGAAAATCGAGGCCAAGATATGCTAATGGTAGATTGTGAGTTTGAAACGAGAAAGGTCGTGAATCGTAATAGCTGGTCGAGCACGGCTGCAGGCAAATGTCGACTTCTTTGCGCTTGTGAAAATAATAGCAACAATACTTATTATTTTATGTCACACCTGGCCATAAAGTGGCCATTATCGCACGCTCCGCGCGCGAAAAAACCCACTTCCTGGCCAGGGGGTGACATAAATTTGTGTACTTACCACGGGCGATAATAAAGAAAGCCTCAGATCGCAGGTATTTTACGCCCGAGCCGAAGGCTTTCTTTGTTTTATCGCCCTTGGTAAGTAATGTACTATTTAAGTGTAGCATGATAATGTAATTAGAATATTTGTTTTAAACTACAATAGTCTTTCTAAAGAATGTTTGATTTTGATTATGTGGTAGGTAATCCGATTTAATATATTAAATTTTATTGAACCCAGGATAACAATGGTTACTCTGGTCTTTTAATTCACTAGAAATGAACAATTCAAATATAGGGGCCTGATAGTGGTTAACTTTTAAATAAGTTTGACCTCTTAATATGTATGTATCAAAGACAAAGAGCTAGTTATAGTACGAAAAACTCAGTAAAGTGTTCTAAGGCTCAGGGCCATATTGGTAGAGTATATAAGCTCGAATCTGAGCTTTTATTCCCAATACTCCCATGGAAGAAGTTGGGAATACTAGTGAGATTTATTCCCTATAGTTCCGTTCCTGCATAGCTCTCCCTAACCCTTTAACCTAACTACCCCTTGTGACGTTGACGGAACTATTGGGGAAAAAGTCTCACTAGTGCCGCCACGGAAAATCTTCCACGGGAGTACGGGAAATGAACTAATCTGAGGCCTGCCCTGCCTACTTGTTGCCCGTTTATAGGTAATCAAGCACGCAATTAAAATTGTGCAGCTCAGCAGTTTGTCTACAAGGGTATAAAAATATTGAGAAGGTTGCCATAATCAGCTATTTCGAGGCCGAAGTGTTTACGATTGTCGACTGTACAGCCATGAACATCATCGAGAATAAGGCTCAAAATCGATTCAAGTTTTTTTGAGCGCCCGTACGGATGTCGTCACCGGCCGAAGAATGTAGGATCCATAGCTAACGGGATCGGCGCGCGCGCCGGCCGAGTCCTGCCTGTCCGTTCCAAAGTATAGGTACCATACTTGATTTTTTGTATACAACGTTTCCTAACAAGTCAACTGGGGACATCTGCGAGTCCAGAAGAATTATAAGCGCGTTGCCGACCTTTTATTGATTTGAGGATTCGTTGTGTTGACAGACAGAGTGAGAGAGGGCCCTCACTCTTAAGTCTCTTAACGCAACGCATCCCCAGAAACTATCACTTGAGCAGCGGAGGAAGGAATTCATTCGTTAAGTTCGGATTCGGGGTTGTATAATATGTTAATAACTTGTACGTGGTGATACTTCGGGCCTTTAATTAATTTTCTTGTAAAAAGTTTATGGGAAACCCTTATTTGATCAAAAACACAATAAGTAGTTTCTAATCAAAGTGAAAATTGAAAAATTAAACGCCACAGGTGGGATTTGAACCCCCGACCTCTGGAATCCGTCCATTGCTCTTAACCACCTGTCCACCTGTGGCGTTGAATTTTTCTATTTTCACTTTGATTAAAAATTGAGATTTCGCTAGCGAACGCTTCCGCTTGACAACATTTACAATAAGTAGTATTTTTACCCTTTAATCCGATTGTAAAAAAAAATCCTACCTAAAAATTTACTCATTCAGGGGACGTAGAGTCTGGCTCTACGTACGTACGTATATAGGGAACGTAGCCAGACTCAAGTATATAGGTAGCATCATTTTAAACCCGAAAATCATCGCTCAAGCCTACTTCCTGAGGGACAAGCTATGGAACAGCATACTGCCATCGTCTAGATTTCCTTACTTATCTTATTCTCAGTAAGCAGTTATAATGCGCAGAAGCATCGTGGCAATACCGAAGTGCATCACCCGAACTGACGCGTAAGGAACATAGATATTGTATATGTAGGTATATAGGTACAAGTAGTTATAGATGCGCCATCGAGCGACCGGCGATGCGATTACGGAACGTTTTCGACCGTTCGTACGATAGATTTAAATATCTATTTAGCAATGTGACAGACAAATTAAAGTGAAAACATAAGGTGCCTTTTTTACCTTTTTGATACTGAACCCCCTTTTTGATCGCTACGGTAGCCCAGTGGTTCAAGCATGCGGCTGTCAAGCGGCGGTCGTGGGTTTAAATCCCAGCTCTTACCAATGAGTTTTTTTTTGAACTTAGGTACCCTAAAAATTTGCCGCGGTAGATAACGGCTTAAGGTCACTATACCTTAAGCCTTTATCTACCGCGGCAAATTTTTAGGGTTCAGGTTCATCATCATCATCAGCCTATATACGTCCCACTGCTGGGCACAGGCCTCCTCTCATATATGAGAGGGATTGGGCAGTAGTCCCCACGCTGGCCCAGAGCGGGTTTCCTCACGATGTTTTCCTTCATCGAAAAGCTAAAGGTAAATATCAAATGATATTCCGTCCTATGTTGAAAAACGAGCAACCAATTAGGAAAATGCGCGTGTTTTGCTAAGTAAGTAGGTACATACATTTCGCTTTTTTTTATAATCCTTTTTGCTTTTCTCTAGTCTCAAAGGCCACCCAGTATACGCCGAAGTATTTCGGCTATCTTGAAGCTAATAAATATCCAATTGATTTTGTAGGACCAAGGGTTTCTTGTCAGTTAGTTTATTTACTGCTTTTTTAGACGGGGTCCCTCAAAATCTTTATCCTTTGCGTAAAATAGATTCGAGGATATTTTATTGTTTTAATTGTTGTTGTTGTGAAAAATAAACTCTCAGGTAAACTACCCAGTGCTGACCCAATAGGTACCTACTTGGAACTTTCAATCATCAATAATCTTAATATCACAATACGAGGTGAATATAACGGGTCAACTAAAGGATGATTCATAGTAGACCGTATTCAAGCAATCATCATCATAGACCTTTGCGTCTATTGCAGACGATTCAAGCATTGCTGTGTAGTTGCGAACATCGTTTTTGGTGACTGTAGAGACCAATGCGGGAACGGCACGATCTTCCACAGGTATTACAGGGAAAGTTGACGTCAGAAGCTCTAGTTCCGATTTGTTTTCTGCGGCACCTTTTACTAGCTAATTCGTCAAGCAATGAAGACCACTAAATTGGCGGAAATAATTCGTGTATAAGCGGATTTTGGCATAGTTGTAGGGAAAGATGTCCTTAACAATATACTAAAAATCCTGACGGATGGGGAAGGAACGGGGGGGGGGGGGAAGAAACAAAAACTACTAAGACGTGAGTAATCTGCATAAAATTCTCTACGAGAAAGGTTCTACGCACTTTTTCGCTAGGATGAATATTTAATGAGATTTTAAAGGAGGAAATGTCAATTATAAGTGGCCTCATGGGTGGGTCTCATTCCTTTGTTTCTCAATATTCTTAAAAATAAAAATTACAGTATTTGTGCACTCAACGAGTTCTAAATAACGATACCCTACTCGATGGGGTAGGTCAAATTATTTTTATCGCGCCCCCCTTTAGATGTATGGGAGCCCCCCCTTATAAGCAGTTAAGAATATTTTTTGACAATGTGTGTAGATGTGGGTCAACACGATGCTTAAACTGTGAAAACACACACGCAGCGCTTTAGATACCATACCGATCGGTAAAAACAATCAATAACTAAGAAAAATCGAGCCGTCATCTTTCCGAACGTCAAAGTGAAAAGAGCGGGAAAGTTGGCCGTCAGTGCAGAATATCGCGCTCCATTGTACGCAGCGCAGCCCGCCATGTGCGGCGCACATCTGCCGCGCTCGCACCCTCCGACACGCGCCCGATCTAACTATAGTCCAGTGATGGGATTCGTGGGATGATCGTTGCGTTCCATAGCTAAATCGCAGCTACTTACTCGTACATACATTGCTTTAATAATATGTTAGAGCAGACAACTCCTGCACCTCCGTACTCTTTGATTACCTTTGATGACGTCACAAAATGGCGGCCGGCGGGAAACGTAAAGGAAAATTTATTTCACACCACCCCTGCTCGAGAATGCCCAATTATATATTATACAAACCTTACCGAAAGCAAATCATTATAACCCTTGGCTTAAGCCAGGTTGTAATATTGTACTGAATCTCATTATAACCCGCCGGGTAATAATGTGATTTCACTTTTCATAGTTATTATTGTTCTGTACTTTTAATAGGTTTATCTACACCCATATAGTAAATCCTCTTTAATAAGTTCAAAAATCGTAGATAAGACCCCGCTTTATAATATACTGTGCGGCGGTTGCGCGCGTCCCCTATAAGAACACCAAATATATATAATACTCTTACGAGATCACGTACAACCTTAAGGACACAGCTGCGGGCTGGCGGCGGCGCGCGGGCCGGCCTGTCGAGGCAAACATGGCGCAGGCCGGTGAGACGTGCCCACACGAAACACATGAAAGAGGATTTAATATATGGATGTAGATAAAGTAGTGTATGCAACTGTACATAATTAGTCCCCTCATTATGTACCAGTTGCATAAACTACTATAAGGAAATTATCTGAATAAAAAGACTATATTATTATTATTTATTTTATAGTAAATTTGTTTTACTTTCCTCATATTCGAGTGTTCAACTCGGAATAAAAGGCACCAATTTCACTCTCGAACTATTGGCGCTCTCAGGTGCGCTCGAGCGCCAAAATATCTCGAGTGAAATGGGTGCCTTTCATACCTTGTCTAACAATCTACTATTACGTCTCGTGTGTTGTAACACTCGCTACGCTCAGAATTTTATTTTTGAACCATTCGCTACGCTCAGAATTCTATTTTTGAACCATTCGCTTCGCTCAGGATTCTATTTTCGAACCATTCTTTTCGCTCAGGATTCTATTTTCGAACCATTCGCTTCGCTCGTGGTTCAACCATAGAATCCATTCGATAGCTTGTGTTTCAATTCCACACTCACGGTTAAAATACAACTTTGCACCCTTTTATAATAAATAAAACTATTAATTGAAACTAGATTTAAATAGTAGCATTGCGATGATAAACAAGTTAAAACATTCTAATAAAACCGATATTAGTGTGCCGCGGGGACGCATGCGCGAGGAGGGGCGCCCTCGCCTCCCTTCCTATTACACGCTCTCTATTTAGGGGCTGCTACAAAGAACAACTCCGGCCTATCTATTTTGGTTCTCACTCCAGAATATTGTCACAAACAAAGTTATTGGATTCAGAACGAACCGGCGCGAGGAATGAATATTTCAGAGCGCGGGAAAATCTGATGAAACCTAACGGACCATAACCAAGAAAATGTGATGGATCATGAAAATTGATGCATGCATCCTTGATCGATTTAATTACATAAATAAAAATAACTGGAAGACACTATGCACAGGTATTTAGTATTTAGATACAGTAAAAGTAAACCGTTAAGTAGTATTTTAAATTAGCCAAACCCGATTAGGGTCCATGTGGAATTGTAATGCGATAAAAGGCCTTATGTACACAATATATATTATACATTTATATACATATATATTACATATATTTACATCATGGTTACAATAAATAAAATCAAATGTGTATGAAGGTTAGTATTAACAATGAACATTAAGAATGTCTATCTCAAAACCTCCAAACTTCTTCGTCTTGCAACAAAGGAATACATAGACAACATAAAGCGATTTTCGTGTAAAATTAAACTGACTAATTAATTAACATAATGCTGCTAGAGTGGAAAATCCTCTTCGAAAATTTAATCTACAGGAAGGGAGCTTGAGTCCTGGAGACTGCGAATCGTTTGCGTCTATTTTTGTTCATCGCTTGCAATCCAAATCACATTACACTGTGTTTCGCGCGTTTTCCTCAACGTGCGCTGAACTAAAGTAGACCGGCCATGATCAATTGCAACTCAAAATAGGTAACTAAATTATTGATAGCTAGATTGATCCAGATTCAACAGGAACTTCTATGGAGCTCACTTCACCTCACCTCCGCCATTATCAAATATTTAAATCGCAGATCGATCAATCGAACTTGATAATTGCATTTAGACTTCATGGTAGCTAGATCGGAAAGAACGGTGTATCCATATCACCATCACCGCCGTATATAAATATAAGGTTCTGTCGTCTAAGTACCAGACGTTAAAATTGGAACTTAAATTTTGAATAAGTTTGTTTGGCGAAACTAAAAATTGCTGGTCCGAGTGAATCCCCCTGCTGACATGCAGACGAAAGGAAATGTTCCCGGTATAGAAAATTGGTCGTGTCTGCATATGAGAGCAGAAAAACACCGGAACTCTGTGCTGTTTTACTTCAGTCAGCACCAAAAGGGGGGTGTCCCTTAAACGGAATTAAATGCATAACTAATTCAGTCAAATAAGCAAATAAAGCGGTTCAACCTCGGAATGCGAGATAATAAGCTGGAAACGTGTATACCAGTGACGGAGCGTCCATACAACTCGATTCCCACCGGCTTGCCTAATTTTCAGCCAGTGCAGTTCTTTTACTTTGGCTCATGAAGAATAAGAAAGGCAATTTTTTTCCGGCTTCCCTAAGAATAATTTTGACGCGCCGCCACTGGTGTATACACCTTCATTTTGACGTTCTATAAGATAAGCTGCCTCAAAAATTACAAAAAATCTATGCTTCGCTATAGTTATTCAAAGGCCGACTCCTAAAATGACTGGATTAGAAATTTTGAAATGCAATTGAGTACCGAAATATGACCCGAGTAGAATCCTTGTGCCTGCTCCGGCGCGAGCGTCGAATTCAGGTTAGGCTATTTATATAAAGGAAATCAAAGATCACCTGGGCTAAATGCTGGAATTAAATTTCATAATGCACAGGTAAATTGTGGCGGCAGATGTGATTGTTACTTATACAGTCCTACAGTCTTTGCTATGCGATTCACTAAGCACCATCCTCACCTCTCACCTCACCTCACAGCTCACCCGATTTATATGGAAACAGTCAAAAAGTGACATATGAAATTTGTCAATTTCCATATAAAAATTAGTAAAGGGTGAGAGTGACAGGTGAGGATGAGTCGGTTTGTGAATCGCATGCCAGCGGGGTATAGTGCGCGCCATCCACGACGACGCGTCCCTCCACAGCGAATCTCATACTTAATCTGTGCGCAGTTGTACGGCTTGGGCTGTGGAGGGGCGCGCCTTCGTGGATGGCGCGCACTATATCACGAAACTTTTCGAACGAACGGTAGGCGTATTTTAATGTCATTTTTAGTACGGGATTGGACATTTAGAACGGTCGAAAACGTTCCGTAATATAGCATCGTATCGGGATGGTTCCAATTTGAAATATGAACATAATTCAGCTTATTACAGGACTATTTGAAGCCTAATACCATAGATTTAACATGTACTTCTTGTATGTTTTTCATAATTAAGAAATATCGTTTCAAACATCACTCCAAATCGACAAGCTAATAAATGTCATTTTTTCGCTTATATTCTACTAGCTTTTGCCCGCGACTTCGTCTGCGTAGAACTCGCGTCATCGCGTTAGAATGTTATTTCATTCTTCTATTTCATGCGCTTACCTAGTTATCTCTCTTCCATTCTAACTTAATCCCCGTTAAGGGATGATTTCCGGGATAAAAGTATCCTATGTCCTTCCCTAGGACTCAAACTATATCCATAACAAATTTCACCTAAATCGGTTGAGCATTTTAAGAGGAAACAGGCAGACAGAGTTACTTTCGCATTTATAACCCGCCCCAGTTTCGCACGGGTAGTCCAGTTTTAAATTTATTTATCTAAGCTTTTGCCCGCGACTTCATTCGCGTGAATATCCATTATCCATATCAACTTCTACACCGTATTTCGCCGGGTTGTCTAGCCAAACATGCTCAATGCGCCCACATGAAACATGACAGAGGACTAAATATATGTTATTAACTTATTATAGATGTAGATGAAAACGCTCGCGAGCGAAGTGAGCGCGAAACTTTTCGGATTTTCTGATACGGGTGTGGAAAATACTTCATACGCATCAAGTAATGAAGATGAAAACGCGAGCGCAGCGAGCGCGAATTCTTTCAAACATTACGATGTAGGCGCGGAAAATACTTCATACGCATCAAATAGTGTAGATGAAAACGCGAGCGCAGCGAGCGCGAAATGTTTCGAACATTGATGCAGGTGTGGAAAAGACTTCATACGCACCAAGTAATGAAGATAAAAACGCGAGCGTAGTGAGTGCGAAATGTTTCGAACATTATGATGCAGGTGCGGAAAATACTGATCAAGTAATGTAGATGAAAACGCGAGCGCAGCGAGCGCGAAATTTTTCGAACATTCTGATGCAGGCGCGGAAAAGACTTCATACGCATCAACTATAATGTAGATGAAAACGCGAGCGTACGGCGTGCGAAAATTTTTTGAACGTTATGATGTAAGTGCGGAAAATGCTCATCAAGTAATGTAGAAGAAAACGCGAACGCAGCGAGCGCGAAATTTTTCGAACATTATGATGCAGGTGCGGAACAGACTTCATACGTATCAACTATAATGTAGATGAAAACGCGAGCGTACGGCGCGCGAAAATTTTCGAACATTATGATGTAGGTTGTGCGGAAAATGCTCATCAAGTAATGTAGAAGAAAACGCAAACGCAGCGAGCGCGAAATTTTTCGAACATTATGATGCAGGTGCGGAAAAACTTCAAACGCATCTGTAATTTAGATGAAAAAGCGATCGTAGCGGGCGCTAAAGTTTAGTAAAGTGCGGAAAATAGTTCATACTCATGAAGTTATGTAGATGAAAACGCGAGCGCAGCGAGCGCCAAATTTTTCGAACATTATTATGCAGGTGCGGAAAATACTTCATACGCATCAAGAAATGAAGATGAGATCGCGAGCGTAGTGAGCGCGAAATGTTTCGATCATTATGATGCAGTTACGGAAAATAATTCCTACGCGTCAAGTAATGTAGATAAAAAAGCTAGTGCGAAATGATTCGAACATTATGATGCAGGTACAGAAAATACTTCATACGCATCAAGCAATGTAGATGAAAACGCGAGAGCAGCGAGCGCGAAATATTGAACAAAAAAAATTTGTTGACCTAATTAAGTGGCTTTGTAAAGAGGTAGTTGAATAGATATTTTTTTTGTTCATAAATTATTGGAATTTACGAAATTTTGTTCCGATGAATTTAAAATTTGGTAATAATGATTGTTATTACGTATTTTTTACCAACAAATACAAATATATTGATAAATTAGATTTTTTTCTTTGAAATTTCCTTATTTTTCCTATAAAAACCAACTTAACTTTGCGGTCGGTTCGGAACCCTAAATGTGCGAAGTCCGACTCGCACTTGGCCGGTTTTTTTTGCTTTCCAATCCGCCTGTTCGAATTTGGTCATACCTGATGTTTATTGTTACGTAGGTATGTATGTTTTAATAACGAATACCAATATACCCTAAATTTATGTCTGTTACGCGCTGAACGTATTTTATACATTTTGCTGACGGAAAACGCAACTAATCGGCACCTCGAAGAACCTCAAAGATGAAACTCATATCGATTATTAAGAAAAGTAAATAAGTAAATGTCCGCCATCTTCAATTTGAAAATGGATAAGTATCATTCTTGTAATGAGCACCTCAAAAAACAATATTTTATACAAAAATGCGCATACTTAATATATAGGTAGTACATGTCGCAAGTGCTACCATGCAACCGAGAGCCCGCCGCTCTGCGTAGGTAAAGTACCCTCCATCGAAAACAAAAAAAAACCGAGGTTGCGTAGTAAGGTTTGTGAATATTGATAGCGACTGATGACCAACATAATTAGATCTCTCATTTCAAACAGTTAATATGGTTTGATGGACTTTTGTATTTTTGTCTATAGCCTTGAGAGGCAAAGGTATTGTTATTTCACCCCCCATTTTTTCAAATACTATCTGTTTATTATACAATGTTTGAATGAGGTTCTATTTACTTTGCGTCCATGTATATACTTACCAACTTTCAAGCCTGTAAATCATGAACTGAAAGACTTCTCATACAAAGTTTAACCCCTCTTTTCACCCCCTTTCATCCCTAACCTGTATGATTTTTATAGCCTATAACCTGGCCGAAGATCCAATAAACATATTAGTGAAGGCTGTATTAAAATCCATTCGCTAGTTTTCGCGTGATAGTTAGACATATAAACAGACAGACAAACAGACAAACAGACAAACAGACATGAATTCTAAAAACAGTTGAAACGTGTTCTGTTATCGATTCTTAGACCCCTCCATCGATTTTTTTACTAATATCTTCAATGTACAGATTTTCGACCCTCTTCTGCTTTATTATTTGTATATAGAATATAGATTACACACAATAAAAGAAAGAAAAAAAAAACTCCGTTATTATCTAAAAACTTTATAAAAACCTCGTTTTGCGCTAATCAGTTGATTAGATATATCAATACTTTTGTTATAATTTGAGTTTTTGTATAACTTATAAGGCGTCTTTAAGCCCTTTCATCAAG
The DNA here is from genome assembly GCA_951800055.1 of Cenopis cana. Lineage (NCBI taxonomy): Eukaryota > Metazoa > Arthropoda > Insecta > Lepidoptera > Tortricidae > Cenopis > Cenopis cana. The sequence goes on along the minus strand of OX637490.1, from coordinate 11,732,307 downwards.
TTCAGTAATCGCGGCAAATAAAAACAAACTCGTGGAACTACGAGTCGAAAGGTTTTAGAGCTTCCAACTTTTTCAAACAAACAACCACAGCGCTCTAAATTAACCTTTTCAACGCCAACGACGTATATATCCGCACCGTAGTTTCAACGGCAACTGATATATCCGTCACGGCGTGCAATAGGACATGAACCTACATGCGTTCTATAGGTTTCGCGTATGACGTTCCGATGTCATGGTGTGTGAGTGCGTTTGCATTTGACAGAGCATTGAAAAGGTTAAATAGGCACCATTAAATTACATCCTTACTAATATCATACATGCGAATTGTACTTTTGTCTGTTTGGTGGAGGGTAAGTCAGTTTGGATTTGGAGGTACTTAGGTACTACCTAAACGAGGTCCACACGGAAAAAGACGCGGGCAGGGGCTAAATAACCTAATGACTTTTTGAGGACACCGAAAACACTCTTAATGAACCATTTCGTCTCCGATCCGAGTTATAACCATTGATTAGACAAGTTAAGCAACTGCTAATCAATGTTTAACTATTGTTGGAAGTTCAGGCTCTGCCACGTCATAAAAGTTTAGTTTTAATTTGCAGACATTGAACTTGAGTAACCAAGTTGTTGTTCTTATAGCGAAAGAAAATGGTAAGTAATATCAGTTTTGCTAGCACATTGTGTGTGGAAAATGACTTTTCCACCGCCCTTGGTCGGCCTCGCCCCCTCCCCTCCCGCTTCCGTTGCCGGCCGGCCTGGCCGCTTCCGGGAAACCTCGCTAGGATCCAATAATTACTGACACAAAATAATTAACTATAGGGCTAGATTTTCTTTGGTGATACGTTTGACTCGATATTATCGTATTCTGAAATTTTCAGCCGTCTAGTAGACGAAATCTGAAATGATCCAGTCTGAAATGAGGTTGTACGCGTAATATTGCGTATGCGTATGCTTTCTAAATTGAGACACCATTTTATAACATAATGCAAATTTATGTTTTATCTCCGAAAAAAATATTGAATTTAGTTTTTTTTTCAAGTGTATATTAGAAACTTTGTTAATGTTAATAGTGATTTTGAGTCTGTGAGCTGTCAGACGTCGCGGTAAAATAGAAAAAATAAATGTATAGAATTATTGAAAAGGTGTTTACTACCTAATACACATACGTATACGTATATATAGTACTAGCGGTTGCCCGCAACTTCGTCTGCGTAGAGCTCGGTTTTTAGTTAAAACATCTTAATATCCAGGAAACGGTATAATAATTGTGGTACTTTTACCCGGTGAGACCAAATTATTAATATGCTGTACAGATATAAATCGGTCAACCCAAATTCTCAACCCCTCTAAAAATCCCTTTAGGTACCTACTTATCGGTTAAAAACTCTCATTTACTTAGGCTATTTTTTGTGTGAATTGACACGTATCTTGTCGTTTTCTCTTCGTTACTGTACGTATTTAATTATGGACCTGTAGAATTTCGTTTCAAACATCTATCCAAATCCACAAATCCTGAAATCATTTAAACAGTCTTTTTGTGAAATGAAAGTCTCTCAATTAAAAAAATGTTGCTCCCCATACAAACTTTGAACCCTTTTTTAACCCATTGAGGGGATGAATTAAAAAAAACGCCGAAATTTGTTTTGTTGTATTTAAACAGAGACTCTGTAAAAAATTTGAAGTCTCTCTATTAAAAAAATGTTGCTCCCCATACAAACTTTGAACCCCTTTTTAACCCCTTGAGGGGATGAATTAAAAAAAAACGCTGAAATTAGTTTTGTAGTATTTAATTTAAACAGTTACTGTAAGAAATTTTAAGTCCTTCACTCAAAAATTTTTTGCTTCCAATATAAACTTTGAATCCCTTTTTAACCCCTTTAGGGGTTGAATTTCAAAAAACGCAGAAATTAGTTTTGTTTTATTTAAACAGAGAGTCTCTGTAAGAAATTTGAAGTACCTCACTTAAAAAAAAATTTTGCTCCCCATACAAACTTTGAACCCCTTTTTAACCCCTTTAGGGGGTGAATTTCGAAAAACGCTGAAATTACATTTTTTGTATTATTATAAGGAACTTATATACAAAGTTTGAAGACCCTCACTTTAAAAAAAATTGCTCCCCATACAATATTTCACCCCTATTTTCAACCCCTTAGGAGACGAAAATTTTGAAAACGCAGATATCACTTTGATTTTCTTATTTTAAGGAGTCTTTGTACAAAGTTTCAATTCTATACCTTTAAAAAATTATTGCCCCCCATACAAACTTTGCACCCCTGTTTTACCCCCTTAGGGGTGGAATTTCCAAAAATCCCGTCTTATCCCTTGCCTCCGTTATATAACATAACTGTAGTGTAAATTTCAAATTTCTAGGACCGGCAGTTTCGGCGGGGCGGTGATTAATCAGTCACCCATCAACTTTATATATATAGATCAGCGAGCTATAACTAATGTTTTATCAAAAAATATATTTTATCTACACACATATCATAAATCCTCTAATATGCGTTCGGAAACCGTAGAAAATGACTCTCATTTCAACATTAATGAATTTATGGCATCTATCTTATCTGTGGCTAAGGCTACAGCAGTAATAAAATATTTCATTTTAATCTCATATATAATGTTAAAATATTACGTCAAACAAAACTGTCAAAATTTAAATGTCAAAGTTGACATGTCCCTATTCTAGTATCACTGAAAATTCAAATTCAGTCGATGCGAAATGTCAGCTCGATGTTTTTTTAGTATATATCGCACGAAATTTGAGCTAGAACGACATGATCACATCAGAATAAGGACTCTTTACTTTTTAAAATAACATTCAGGTATCTGTTGCCAGTTCTGATTTCGATATTTCCGCAACCGTGCAAAAAAGGTTGTATTAACACAATTATTGTATTTATTTACTACGGTTTCTGAACCCATCTTAGAGTAATTATAATATGTGTGTAGATAAAGTAATGTATGCAACTGTACATAATTAGGCATTAAAACACCCGTGTGACCTCATTATGAAACTCGCCTTCGGCTCGTTTCATAAAACACACTTGTGTTTTAATGCCCCTCATTATGTACCAGTTGCATAAACTACTATTATGTCACACCTGGCCATAAAGCGGCAAGTACCGCAAGCTCCGCGCGCGGGAAATCGCACTTCCTGGCCAGGTGGTGACATAAAATTTTGTACTTAACACGGGCGGTAATAAAGAAAGCCTCAGGTCGCATATTTATCGCCCTTGCCTTCGGCCCGGGCGTCAAATACCTGCGATCTGAGACATTCTTTGTTTTACCGCCCTTGTTAAGTAATGTACTATACCTACGCTAAGACCGATTTTAATTGCAATTTTTGGGTGGTTCATCGTAGTCCTCTTTAAAAGTGTACTTCTTTTGAAGCTCTTAAGCTCACTGCCCTGTTCAGGCCTTCTACTAAAAAAAAGGATAGTGAAGAAGAGCAAAGTTTCTTTAGGTAGGTTGATGTGCATACCATACTCGTATTAGTATTGTGGACGACGGAACGATACGCGAGACTAAAATGTAAACCGTAGACTAAGAAATATATAAACAAATAAAGAAATATAATTAGTTAGGTTGCCATAGGGAAATATTGTAAATTGAACTACCTAGGAAATAATTATTTAGACTGGTATCCCCAAATAGTGGAAAATGTATGCAAAATTGTGGAATTTCCTGTACTGTGATTGCTAGATAGAGTTAGCCAATAGTAACGAAAAATGTAAACTGCGCGTGATTGGTTCACAACACTCCGACCAATCACAATGATTCCACACAAACAGCATAACTCACGCTGACAGGCTAGACGCACGAACCAATCAGGCGCAGGCGCGAGGCCGCGTGGAGGGGGAACGCGCGGAACGGAACAAAAAGGGCACGCGCCGGCCGAGGAACTCAGTTCGCACCGATCCTCCGAGCCAGCAACAAGTCTTCTCTCCGAACCTCCGAGCCGAACCGAGCAGCCGACTTCACTGCAAGATCAACCGAACCGTCCTGAACCTGATCCAGTGAATCTGCTCCAGTATTACGGCGATACCGAACCAGAAGACATCGCTCGCCCCACGCATTAGTATAGGCAATACGCGACCGTAGCGTATTAGTAGGAACAACGCGATTAGCGCGTTTTAGTTAGTTTAATATAGTGATAAAGAACTTTGTGAATACATTCGAACTCTCTTGTGAACCGGTGTTTACTTGCGGCCCGATCCCGATCCCAGTTAGTCACGTAGGTGTGTTGCGAGATCCACCTGAACCACCTAGGTATACAGTCCACACGAAGAGGAACCCGAACCTGAACAAGCGACCGCAGTGTGGAGACGCCGCTCGCGTCCCCCACATTTTGTGGTCCTTCGAGCCGGATCGCAACGAACTTATCGTGTAAAACCGCCGCGAGTGATTGATTCAAGAGACTTTTTAATCACGTGTTAGTTTAGTTAGATTAGGACAGTGGTACGTGTTGCGTGCGAGACAAGGCGCCAGTTGCAAGGAGAAACCGATCCCGATCTTCACCTGCTTCGTGGAGACAAGCCCGATCCAATATGGTGACAAGGTCGCAAACCTCCGACCGCGACAACGAGGAGAGGCGTCTAGCCTTCCTACAGGCTGGCGCTGAGGCAGCGCAACAACAGAACCCCGACGGCGCTGTCCCCGGCGCTATCAATCCACCAGCTCCAACCGAACCAAAACAGAAGCCAACGAAGACGGGGAAATCAAAGCACGAGCGTACTAAGGGCACCCACACTGCCTTAGTACATGATGAGCCTCCGAAGTCACCGAGCGGCCGCGATAGAGGGAGATGGCGTCGCGACCACGGTCGTCTACGTACCCAGGAGGAGGGGACACAAGACGAGGGCGCGTTAGATCGAACGCGCGTTATCTCGTCAGAACCGGCCGAGCAGCGGCCGACATACGAGGGTACGAGCGGGGCGAAGAACGTCGCCTTCGCAAAAGAGACGACGCCACGACATCCAACGAGGCCAGCATCAATCACTTCACGAGCCAGCAGTCGTGCCGAGACGCGACGACTGGAAGCCGAATCGGAAGCGGCTGAAGAATTGGCACGCATACGACGCCAAGAACTACAACTGGAAGCAGACTTGGTGCGGAAGCGACTCCAACTTAGAGTCGCGCAAATCGAGTCAGAGAGCTCGGAGCACAGCTCTCGGATCCGTCGATGGGTCGACGAATCCATGCACCAGCAACATGAACCCAGCAAGGAACCACGAGCCGAGGGCGACCGACCTGTCGTCCCTCATGAACCTGCGTCAGTCGACGCTCGCATCGGTGAGACACCGAAACGTCTAGCCGAGGCTAAGAAGAGACCGGAGCGAGCGACGACACCGAACCCGATCCCAAACCGTCGCCGCCCCACCACTCCGCTGAACGAAGAGGAGTGGGGACCCGGACCACGAACGTACGAGCCGCCGCAGACCCCGCGCTCTCGCTTCACCGCAACGACCACGCCGGAAGCAATGGTGGAGCTCTTTGAGAGAATGCAGACCGCCGCCCGTCCCGCACCGAAAGAAGTTTATGAGTTGCCGCACTTTCACGGCGACGTGAGCGAATGGAGGTGTTTCATAAACACATATAATGAATCAAACAAGAAATTCAAATACACGGATTATGAGAACTTGGCGCGGCTGCGAGCGGCACTGAAGGGCGAAGCAAGAACCAGCGTTCACCACATCCTGTCTACTGCAACGAGACCCGACCTGGTGATACGCATACTAACGAAGCAATATGGAAGGACAGACTTCCTAATCGACAAGGCACTGGAGGACTTAAGAAAACTACCGAGCATCGGGTCTTCGGCGCACGACCTAAACAACTTCGCGATCAAGATCGTCAACATTGTGAGCACGCTAATGGACTTGAATGACTCACAATACGCCAACAACCCGTTACTAATCAGGGAGGTAATGGACCGGCTGAGCCCACATCTACGGTCTCGGTATTGTGATTATGCTCGAGCTCACCGAGACGACCACACGGCGGAAATACAGATGGTCGCAGACTTCCTGCTGGAGGAAAGCGACACACAGCTCGAATACACACACGCCAGGGCGCCTTCTACGTCGAGATACAACCAGCGGGGAGCACCGACACAATACGCACCGAGGTCGACGAACCAGAACCAGAACCGAACCAGCAACAAACCGCCGGCGCCTCCAGCGAACAAATACGGAGGACCGCCGCGACCGTTGCCGTCCAAGGTGACGTACACCACAACAAGGGAACCGCCAAGAAGAAACGAAGCTTGCCTGTACTGTGCAAACAACCACAAGACCGGCGAATGCAGGAAGCTTCAAGGGCTGCAGTTGGCGGCCAGATGGGAATGGGCGAAGCAGAATCGCATATGTTTTAAGTGCCTGGAGAGCAAACATCAAAGGAGCAACTGTCGAGCCAAGGGGTGCAGCGTTCCAGGGTGCCCTCACTCGCACCACCGGCTGCTTCACCAAACGAGGGACGAACCGCAATCGCAACCCGCGACAGCGACAACACCGCCGCAGTCAGAACCCGAACCGGCTTCTGCGGCGCCCCCGCATCGAGCCCACAATGAAGAGAACAGCGGGGTCAGCTACGCATCGAGCAACGAATCAAGCGAGGTGCTGCTGAAGGTGGTACCGATCACCATATCGGGACCAAAAGGAGAAGCCCACATCTACTGCCTTTTGGATGAAGGCTCAACCGTAACGCTATTGGAGCAAGAGATAGCTGACCGTATCGGAGCCACAGGACCGCGCGATCAGCTGACGGTGCGCGGCGTGGGTAGCATCGCGTACAGCGGGCGCAGCGAAAGGATCACCGCACACGTGCGGCCGAGGGACGGAGGAGTGGCGCATCCAATCAAACTGCGGACCGTCACTCAACTCGGCCTACGCGGTCAGGCAGTCAATGAAGAACTGCTATCGCGCTACGAACATTTGAGGGAAGCCCGCGACGCAACCTACGACTACGGCGCACCACAGCTACTACTTGGTGCCGATAACTGGCATCTCCTCATTCCGGAGGAAATCAGATCGGGGCCTAGAAACGCACCGGTCGCAATGAAGAGCGCCTTGGGCTGGGCGATCTTTGGACGAACCCCGGGACTACTACGAGCCTACAGCGAGACTTCGTACCACACGACGTGCGACGGAGATATCCATAACCTCGTCAAGCAATATTTTGCGATCGACTCATTGGGCGTCGGGCACAAGGACAACGTGCGGCCGGCGGACGAACGAGCGGCTCAAATATTCCGGGACACCATCAAACGAACGGGCGACAGATGGGAAGTGGGCCAGCTGTGGCGAGAGGACGAGCCACAACTACCAGCAAGCTACGCAATGGCCTATACTCGACTACAGAACCTAGAAAATAAAATCGACCGAAATCCAAACTTCGCTTCAGAGTACGAGAAGCAGATCGAGAACCTGTTGAAGAAAGGATACGCCGAGAAACTAGAAGAAATCCCAGACTCGTCAAAGATCAATTTCCTCGCACACTTCGCCACATACAACGCGAACAAGGGAAAATGGCGACAAGTGTTCGACGCGTCGGCGAGAAACAGCGGATTAAGTCTTAACGACTTTATATTGGAGGGACCGGACCTGCTACAATCACTCCTGGGCATCCTACTGCGTTTCCGAGAGGGAGCATTCGCCGTGAGCGCAGACATACAAGAAATGTTCCTGCAAATCTCAATAAAAGAAGAGGACCGACCGTCACAATTATTCCTGTGGAGGGGAGCACGCCGAGACTGCAAACCGAACGTCTACCAAATGAACCGAGTGGTCTTCGGCATCGTGAGCAGCCCCTGCTTAGCTCACATGGTCAGAAATCATAACGCCATGTACAACGCCGACGAGTACCCGAAAGCCGTCTACGAGATACACCGTGATCACTATATGGACGACTTCGTGGCAAGCTTCCGAGATGAGCAAGATTTAAAAGAGACGGCGAAACAAGTTGAGAAGTCACACGCAAAGGGGGGCTTCAAGTTAAGAGGATGGTCAACAAACAGCGAGCTACTACTACAAGAAATCCCGCAGAACGAGCGCGCCATCGAACCGGCGGCGCTGGGTGGGAAGAACCTGAAGGTGTTGGGCCTAATCTGGGATCCGGCCTCTGACACATTGAGCTACAATACTTCGCTACTGAGGGTACCAGCGGCAGTGAAAAACAACGAACGAGCCCCAACAAGACGGGAGATGCTATCGACGGTGATGTCAATTTACGATCCACTGGGCCTGATTGCACAATATGTAGTGTCTGCTAATATACTAATGCAATCGGTCTGGGGACGCGTCGAATGGGACAAGAAGCTACCAGATGAAGAAGCCAAGCAGTTTTCACAATGGCTAGAGGCGCTGCAACACGTGACGGAACTTCGCATCCCGCGTTACCATGGCATAACGGGCGCGGATGCAGTCATCGAGCTTCACATCTTCTCAGACGCCTCCGAAGTGGCGTACGCAGCGACTGCTTACTGGCGGTCCGAAGAAAACGGCCACATCACGGTGAGCCTGGCTGCGGCAAAAGCTCGGGTAACTCCAGTGAGGACTGTGAGCGTGCCCCGAGCCGAACTCACAGCGGCCGTGATGGGGACACGGCTAGCGCAGACGCTGTTGAAGGAGCAACGATACAACGTTCATCGAGTCGTCTACTGGACAGACAGCCGAACGGTGCTCGCATGGGTACGAGACGACGCCCATCGCTACGCACCATTCGTATCGCATCGCATCGCAGAGATCGCCGAAAATAGTGAACGAGCAGCGTGGCGTTGGGTGCCCACGCGATTAAACCCGGCAGACGATGCGACCCGCCTACGACCGAGCCAAAAAGTTACCATACAAGATAGGTGGTACACGGGACCAGCTTTCCTGAGTCAAGCAGAGGATCAATGGCCACCGAACGTTACGACGACCGACATCGAACCGACCGAGCGCCGAAAGGCCAAAGTAGCGCTGGCTACTACTCACGAACCGGCGACATCGCTCCCAGAAGTTGAGCGATTCAGCAGTTATGAAAAATTAGTACGAGCCACGGGATATATCTTCCTATTCATCGAAAAGTTGAAGACACGAAACAAGGAAAAGGTTCTCGAGGCGAGACACCTACGAGCAGCGGAGCACGTGTTGACACAACGAAGTCAACGGAACAGTTTTCCTGAGGAGCTACGAGCTTTGGCAGCGGGGAAGAAGTTGACCCGCCAATCAAAACTCTACAAGCTAGACCCTGAGATCTCGGCGGACGGCGTATTGAAGATGAAGACGAGACTAAGCAGAGCTCCAGTCAAATACACTGCCGAGAAACCGGTGATACTGGATGGGAGGGAACCATTCACAAGGCTCCTGATCAAGCGCACTCACTGCAAAGGCGCTCATGTGAACAACGAGGCGGTGGTGAATCATCTTCGTCAAGACTACTGGATCCTGCATTTGAGACCCAGTGTGCGCGCCGTTGCCCAGGCGTGCGCACTTTGCAAATTGCGGCGCGCGAACCCGTGCGCTCAACCGCTCGGCGATCTACCAGCCGAGCGGCTAGAGGCGTATCAGCGCTGCTTCGCCCACACCGCCCAGGACTACTTCGGCCCACTGTGGGTAACGATTGGAAGACGACGGGAAAAAAGATGGGTCGCGTTATACACGTGCCTCACGACGCGAGCCGTGCACCTCGAAGTGGTGCACAGTCTATCAACGGATAGCGCGATCAACGCGCTACGACGCTTCGCAGCACGACGTGGGTGGCCGCACACCATGTACAGCGACAACCAGACGTCGTTTCGTGCGGCCGCACTCGAACTCAAGGCGGCCTACCAGGAATGGCTGCCGGCGCTACGCGACTTCAGTCTACGAGAAAGGATGACGTGGCGCTTCATTGCCCCGGCGGCGCCATCACAAGGTGGCAGCTGGGAAAGAATGGTGAAAACAGTGAAGAACGCGCTGGGCTACGTACTGAACGAACGAGCACCGTCGGAGGAAATCTTCGTCACGCTGCTAGCGGAGGTCGAGCACGTGGTCAATTCTCGACCGCTGACCCACGTGCCGGTCGACCCCGCCGACGACGCCGCATTGACACCGAACGACTTCTTACTACTAACATCGAGCACACAACCCATCATCGGACCTTGCGAAGAAGCCGACAAACGGAAATGGCGACAAGTGCAGGCGCTTGCGGATCATTTTTGGAAGAGATGGGTCCGCGAGTACTATCCACTGTTGGCACCCCGCCAATCCTCAGGCGGAGGGCGTCAACAAATTCATCAAGGAGACTGCGTCCTTATCGCTGACCCTGCAAGCCCTCGCAACGTATGGCCGCGAGGGCTGGTCGTGGCCACATACCCAGGGCCCGACGGCATCACACGGACGGTGGACGTCCGCACGAAATACGGCGTACTTCGACGAGCCACATCCCGCCTGATCGTGCTGGTACCTGCAACGAGCGGCGAGCCAGCACCGAACTCCGAGCCTGCGAACCCGACTTCGGCTACCCAAGCAACAATGTCTGCGGTTGCAGACGGCGGGGAGAATGTGGACGACGGAACGATACGCGAGACTAAAATGTAAACCGTAGACTAAGAAATATATAAACAAATAAAGAAATATAATTAGTTAGGTTGCCATAGGGAAATATTGTAAATTGAACTACCTAGGAAATAATTATTTAGACTGGTATCCCCAAATAGTGGAAAATGTATGCAAAATTGTGGAATTTCCTGTACTGTGATTGCTAGATAGAGTTAGCCAATAGTAACGAAAAATGTAAACTGCGCGTGATTGGTTCACAACACTCCGACCAATCACAATGATTCCACACAAACAGCATAACTCACGCTGACAGGCTAGACGCACGAACCAATCAGGCGCAGGCGCGAGGCCGCGTGGAGGGGGAACGCGCGGAACGGAACAAAAAGGGCACGCGCCGGCCGAGGAACTCAGTTCGCACCGATCCTCCGAGCCAGCAACAAGTCTTCTCTCCGAACCTCCGAGCCGAACCGAGCAGCCGACTTCACTGCAAGATCAACCGAACCGTCCTGAACCTGATCCAGTGAATCTGCTCCAGTATTACGGCGATACCGAACCAGAAGACATCGCTCGCCCCACGCATTAGTATAGGCAATACGCGACCGTAGCGTATTAGTAGGAACAACGCGATTAGCGCGTTTTAGTTAGTTTAATATAGTGATAAAGAACTTTGTGAATACATTCGAACTCTCTTGTGAACCGGTGTTTACTTGCGGCCCGATCCCGATCCCAGTTAGTCACGTAGGTGTGTTGCGAGATCCACCTGAACCACCTAGGTATACAGTCCACACGAAGAGGAACCCGAACCTGAACAAGCGACCGCAGTGTGGAGACGCCGCTCGCGTCCCCCACAAGTATTATCGGTGTGTGCACTTATTGTCCGCCTGATGATGTCATTCTGTTTGTGTAGTGAGATCGAACGGAATGACGATTAAATCGCAATGTCACTGAAAAATGCTCGACCTTTTGAAAATATAGGTACTTACGTATAACACCATGTCGATGGCAAACAAGCATGGGCCACTTGGTGGTAGGGATTTACCACAGGCACTGGGCACGATTTTCCTTTTGCATTATCATTAATACATACTTTTATGTACTTTTACATACTTATAGATAATTTTTGTAACTCTCTTTTTTCGGTAGAATTACCCATAAATTACCCCAGGGCAGGCACACACATCTACCAGACGTTAATCAAATAATGTTTTTTTTTTCTACCTAAGGATCAATGTGAGACATTCATTTTGCATTTCGGCTAAGAAGCAGAACGAACTGAATATGAGATGAGATGCGACTCTCAAGTTGACCCTGACTGACCCTCTGAAGTTGACTCTATATCATGATTGATTTCAATACTACTTAATATTGAAATGTGCAGTCCTGTATGTGTACATGAGTGGTCGTATACATGACTCACGGAAAATACCAAATGAAGATCAGAATCACAGTCAACTTACTCACCGACGCTGCAGTGTTGGGTCTCGACAAATATGGTACCACTAAGATATTATTTTAGAAGTTTAGACATCGTACCACTGTTGTGTATTTTGGTTACGAGTTAATACGATTTTGACATAGTTTTTATTTAATTAATAGAGGTGATTCTTTAGTACTAGTTTATATATATATGTTTATATGTTTTAGTTGGTATATTGTTTTTGTTTCTTTTTTCTATTATTATTATTTAATTGACATTGATATAACTTTGTTCTGTTTTATAATCGATATTTTTATTTTGTATTAAATGTAAACTATATATTTTAAGTAAGTTATTGCCCAATTGTTCAATGTTCATCATTCTGTAAAATTTTTGGTGGGCCCTGGTGCGCCGAGGCCAAAGCATTCGTTGCCGCTCTAGCTCGACGCCTAAGAGACCGTGGAGGCGATCCCCGCTCTGGTGAGTACCTGGTGCAAAGGATATCCCTCTCCATACAACGAGGCAACTCCGCCAGTGTACTAGGAACCTTTGCGCCAGGTGGTAACAGAAGCGAGGAATCCCCCCAACTCGCTCATTGAAAAAATTGGCGGGATTTGAACCTAAGACCACGGCCTTTTTTAGCTTTAGGTTTAGGTAGTTATTTTAATTGTATTTAGAATTAATTCTGTAAAACGATCACTATAACTATGACTAGTGTTGTATTATTTGAAACTTGTATAATGAGATAAATAAAAGTAAACTAAACTGAGATTGGAATTAAAATTCCTGGGTTCTGGACATAACTGGGCGAGATATCCTTGAGTTGAGAAAAGTTAGGGTTTTATGTGGTATTCCCGGAGTGGGTACTTACCTTTGTATGGTAGTAAAGTATGCTAAAAATATTTATATGGTACCTACCACTGGGATTGATAAGATTACTACCAATTGTAGGGACCGAAGTGGAATTTCGCTACAAACCACAACTAGCCACAATATTGTACTTTTTGGCGTCGAAACACTCGGTCCATGTGGTCCCAGCGCGCACTAGTTATGTACTGAAATAACTGGTAACTACTGCCAAGCAAGCTGCAAGGAAATACTGCCAGCATCCATACAATGAAATTAAAAAAGAGAGGTAAAGAGTATTAAAGGCTACTTTTAGATTATTTAAGTTTTTTTTTGTATAGCAGGTCGGTAGCAAACAAGGGTACGGCCCGTCTGACGGTAAGCGGACACCGCAGCATATGGACGCTTCCAACTCCAGGGGTGCCACATTATGCCACAACTTATTTAACAATAATTTTGCTGATCATTTTGGCTAATTCAAATATTTCAATTCAAATAATTTTGAGTATTCAGGATGAGAGCTGATCAGTTTAGAAATTATTGTAATATGTAGATCATGGTTACTCAGTTTGGCTGATTGAAATGATAATATGACTCAGTGGACTTGTGCGAGTAAGTGGAGTCAGTGTACTAGTAACTACGTGTAGACTCAGTGAGCTTATCCGGCGTTTCTAAGTCGCTTAATAAAACCATAGTTGCGCCTAAAAGGTGTTTGACTCTATCCCGTACCCCACGCTCGGAACAATATTTTGCTAATCGTTTAAACTTTAAGTCACACCCAAACTATACTAGCTACCAAAGTGTCTTTCCTTAAGTATTTTATTTGTGATCACCTGCTACCACTCGTATAATTTTCATAAAAACGATATTTTTAAACATCGATGCGCAAGAGACGCCTGCCTTTCGCATGTTGTGATCGCCGCGAGTCAGTTTCCCGTGTTGTGTGAACTTTCTCCGCGTCGCTCTCTCGGAAAATGCGAGATTTAGAGGCAGGCGTGAGGAGTTCAATGCAGGGAAAACCTGGACGTAAGTTGCTGGGTTATAAGCGGAATTATAAAAGTCAAACAGTAATAAGCAATTATGAATACATAAACGAATAATATAAAAAATATACTAAACGCGAATGAATATGGGAATACATAGACGTTGGGAGCTCTAAATGTGGACTTGTAAAGGCCAAAAAATACTCTTATAAGCCTGATTTTCTAGTTTCGGTAATATTATTCAGTGAAACCTTGCTTGATCTATTTCGAGTATTCGATTGCTTGGAAAAAATGTTGGGAAAGGTAAAATAGGTACTCGTGCCTCTTGTAGCTTAATTAATATTTGTTTGGGTCTTTTTAAAATAATCCTAGTTCCCTATTTCAATGACAACGGCCTTATCATACCTTTTAACATCACCTGATGATCAACACTTGATTCACAACCAAATCCGACATCATTCCAATTTAAAAGATGAAAATTTAATAGTCCTGCCACACATTGGTGCGTGTCGAATATAGACTCCGTTCTCGCAACTCAACGTAGCTATTCTATCAGTGCTCCCCTCAGCGCATGTATGACTCATGAGGAAGGGGTCTTGAGGATCAGCTAGGGTGCGCCCGTGGCTTGTACGATGGAGTGCTCTAGCCTTGTATGCGTCTCAAAACAGGGATGCTGCAAGAAATAGTAGTAAGTATTTTAATGATGAGTTTTCGAGGAGAAATTAAAGAAAACCGACATTTTTGGTTTAACGTAAAGGGTAGATTGTGCTCCCCTTGGGCAGTTCAACTACCAAAATAAATAACTATCGTCTCTCACGGACTGTCTTTCTAATGGATATTCGACTATGTGATTCAAGTTCCAAAGTAAGCGCTTGTGTTATGGCTTATGGGTATATTTATACGTATAGCACCAATATTGGCAGGTATGTAGGATCAGTGTTAAGTAGGGTAAAAAACTGTAGGACCAAATGTTAGATTCCATCAAAAAATATGAAGATTCAAGCCTGATATATTTTAGTCCCGCAACTGGACAACATCAGGATCCTTATATTATCGTACAATACTGCGGAGCCATCAAGTTGATTTGATGTTGGAACCAGAAGGTGGAGCTCTTCAAAGGCTAATAGTAAAGCTTGTGTTGAAAATGCTTTTTTAAATTATTTATTTCTAAGCGAACAAGGTTAAAAAAATAGGATGTAACCACCTCCCAACTTGATGATAAGAATATAATTACGGTACTTGAAGCTTATATATGTCCGGGACATAACACAGAATTATACTCGATTAAACAGTAACAGAAATACTCTCTTCATCGTGTTTTAATTGGGATAAATGCTGCACTATCTCTGGGAATAGAGAATCTATTCTGAATCAATTGGACGGAGCACGTCGTACCTATTAATTACATATATTGGTAAGTTTAGCAGTTTTTTTTTCAAATAAACTAGCAAACGTACCGTCTTCTCGAAGATCTCACGGTTCGAAATAACTGTCATAGATACGATAAATAAATAATGAAACCTTTTGTAGCTGCCGTTGTCGTATATTTTAATTAACTATACCTAAGTTACTATTTTATTCAGCAAATTCTACCGAAGAACCCCATAATGATAAGTCTCGTGAAATTATTTTAAATTTTCATTAAGACTTCCCACTAATATTCTAATTTCACTTTACTATGGCTGTACCTATTTAGGAAGTTAGGACACATTTAGGGTTTTGCAGTCTGTGTATATGTAGGTTTTTTAGGGTTTTGATGTTGGACCATAATTTGGATAATTATCAGAATTGCTTTTGTTTCATGCCTCAATCAATCTGCCTATAAAAGACAGATACATAATGGGAGTGGAGATATCGGTGTAACAAATCTCAAACGTAGGTACCAAAATTAATTTCTTTCAATTAGTGACAATGCTCTGGGTATGTAATGTAATAATACTATGATACTATTCTGTGCTCTGGACGATGGATATCACATAAACGCCAAACCTGTCAGGATGTATGTATAATGAATGTAAAAAGATCGTAAACAAAATTAAATTTGTCGTACCTACTTATTTACATAAAAATAACCTAGTTTAGAGATCTGGAGGCCGATGTTTGAGTGTCGAACGCTCGACCTTTCACTCGACATCTGTCAAAAAACCATAGTTTTTTTACAGATCTCGAGTGAAAAGTCGAGCGTTCGACACTCAAAAATCGGACCCCTGTTCCATCCATTTTGGATGCTATGAGCATTTATGATTCAATTCTGAAGTTACCCTCATCTGCACGTTACCTTCTTTGTCCAGTCTAACCCTTATTTGTACAGTCAAGGGCATCAATACGTTTACATATTTAAATCTTATTTCAATAATAAAAAAAGATAATTTATTTCAGACTAATAGAATCCATATTTGTTAGTAGTTACATCTCAAGAATTCAATAATAAAGTCCAAAAATGTATATATATTTATGCCCTCGACTGTACCAAACCTTATATAATTAACTTTTCACTGCCGACTTAAAATAACCCATTAACCATCCTATTAGTGGAAAACTGAAATTTGATTGTGCGGCGAATGTGAATGTCGACTATTAGATCTAGTTCCCATTTTCCAGGATAATGAGCTCGAAATTAACTGCAAATTTTAATAACCCGGGCCACATTCGCACGGGGTTTCATTCATAGGCTCGCTGCGCCGTATACAACGGACACGATTGCTTGCTTAATTAAAAAAAAATAGATTATGAACATTGGTTAATTCTAAAGTATCTTTTTTTCAGTCGCTATTCAATATTTAGAAGCGAACAAGATGCTCTAGTTGCCTGTTCATGTCCAGATATATTATTATAACGTACTCTGAAGTAACTTGAAGTGGGGTTTTCAGCCACAACAGTTTAGATTTAGGCGACTTCCTGATTTGTCGTTGCGGAGGCAGTACGATATGAGAAAAGTGTCATATGCAGCTGACAGTCGACTCGGTACCATTTTTTACTGCGCCCCTATATTTAAATGAGTGCTTCCTGACTGGCGCGGGATGCGCGGTAGCGGGACGATGCGAAGGCTCCGCTTCTGCGCATGATATTACTACTGCGCAAAAGTAATACTGGCAGTGTTCCGTCAAGTGAGAATCTTTGAGCCGTCAGTAAATTTACGTCAAAGAAGAATATGTCACATATATATCGATCTCACCCCGCCAAGTCAGGAAATCGCCTTAGATTAACGTAAAAGAAAATAGTGAATAATTATACAATAACGGGCTTGATATACAATACATAAATGTTAAAAATATATAATATTTTCCGACGTCATTCAATGTATCTTCAACACAATAGTTCAGCAGTGACAATATCGTCACTTGTCTCCTAGAGCTGCCGGAGGCTGGAGACCAATTCTGTTAATGGATGTTGCGACTGAATCATTTCATTCAGTGAGTGTACCTGAAAATAAGGACGACTATAGTTAACCTACATAATGTACGTAATTTATATTAATATAAACATAACATTATCCAATAATTGGATATATTCTTTTTCACCTCACTAGCTCGGAAAGCCCTTTTTTATTCTTTAAAAACAGATAGCAAAACTGCATTTTATCCACGTGTGTGCGAAGTAATTTTGAAATCCGAACGTGTTCCTAGTTACTTTTTTAACATAATAACATGTAAGGCCGTGTTCCCACTATCCGATACAATATCGGTGTAGGATTCATTACCGATAAAAATGTTTGGAAAACTGCTTAGTGCTCACACTATCCGATCCGATATCGGTCAGATTCGTATCGGATCCGATATCGGTTAGTGTGGGTGGACACAAAACAGCCAGGACAATTTTCGCCCATCTGATTTTTTTTTCAGGTGGTGTGAAAAAAATCAGTCCTTGGATTTCAGATTTTATATTTATTTTGAATTAAAAATTTTTTTATAATTATTTTGAATTTTAAGAAAAAAAAATATTTTTTTGGCAAAAAATTGTCATTATACTCCATTTCGACTAATTTAGGGATAGGGCTCTCAAATTTTACATTTTTTTTGAGTCGAAAAAAATATTTTTTTTTGCAAAAAATCGTCATTATACTCGATTCCGACTAATTCAAGGATAAGGATTTCAAATTTGATATTTATTTTGAATTTTAAGCAAAAAAAAAAATTTTTTTGCAAAAAATCGTCATTATACTCGATTCCGACTAATTCAAGGATAAGGATTTCAAATTTTATAACTATTTTGAATTTTAAGCTAAAAAAAATTTTTTTTTGCAAAAAATCGTCATTATACTCGATTCCGACTAATTCAAGGATAAGGATTTCAAATTTTATAACATTTTTGAATTTTAAGCAAAAAAATTTTTTTTGCAAAAAATCGTCATTATACTCGATTTCGACTAATAAAGATTTCAAATGGGAACAAATCAAATGATCACCTAAATAACTTTTGATATCATCAAATTTTCAAACCCTAAAATAAGGTTGAACACTCAAAAAAATTTATCGATCAGCAATTCCGAGTCACCAAAAAAATTCTACCTATTTTTGCAGCACTTGCACCTATTTTACTTATTGCGTTCCTATAAATTTATAATCGCATCAAAAAAATTGTCAAGTACCACCAAAAACACTAAACTACCACCTAATCTCATGCACCTTTTTTCATTAGAATTACATCCAAATATTATATACATCGCATGCTACATTTTAATAAACAGTTACAAATTAATTGTTTTTAGCACTATAAATATTTCAGTTATTTCCAAAATGTTATAAATTAGAAAGTAAAATTTAAAATTAATTTAAAAAGCAACGCGCAATGTGGCTGTGTGAAATAATAACACGTATACTGCTATCTCACTCAATCAAATACAAAGAATTGTCTGAAGCATAAAACCTATTGATATGTCGTTAGAGTGAAAGGTACCTATTGCTGTTTCATTCTAACTACCTATTGCTGATGGTTTACAAAAAGCAAGAAGTTTTTTTTTTTTTTTAAATCGTTGACGTGAGCGCGTTTGATTGAAACCTTTTATTTGAAAATGAGTTTTGTTGATTTATTAAATTGTTAGTTTGTTATGAAAATGGATAAAGGTCCTCAAATGAGTTTACTTTATTAATATAGATAGACTTTCATGGAAAAATTAAAGGAAGTTAATAGGTAGAAATAGGTATAGGTAGGTTTAGGTTATGTTAGTTTTGCATCGGCCCGAAGGGCCAAAACAACTCAAAATAGGAGCTCCGCGCCAGCGGAGATCCGTCAATACTGTTCCAATCTCCACTAGTTTGAAATTAAAATAGCTATTTTTATTTCAAACTTCAACTTCTTAAAATCATTTAGCGCTGTCTTGCTCGCACGCGGTGCGAGGTGCGAGCGAGACGGACCGTATGGAAAACCGCATCAGTGTGCTAGCAATGAGGTTAGACTAGATTGGAACTGCTTTGCACGTCGGACATTAAAAAACAATTGCCGCGTGAAATTTGGTGATCATGTAGTATTTCTGGGTATCGAAAGAATTATTTGGGTGTAAATAATTTTAATAGGATTACGAGCCCTGTAATATTTGGATGTAAATTATATGAAATTTGGTGTTTGAAATTAGGTGATCATTAAGTATTTTTGGGTAGTGACTAATTTATTTGGTAACAATTTAATTTATTAGGTTATCGACATGTTACTTCTTTGAGTTGCACTTTATATTTAAAAGGAGTTGAAAATTTGGTGCGAATCTAGTATTTTTGGTAATCAATGTAATTTTTTAGAGCATCATTCGGCAACTAATTTGGTGGTTCGTTAAATGCTACCCATTTCAAATTATATTTTGCTTTATATATTTACTTTAACATTTGTTTTTGAATTTTGCTTTATTTTTTTGCGTTTTTTTGTTCAAATTTAGTTTTTATTTTCTATTTTAATGAAAGGAAAATTGGAAGAAACCCAACTTTTTTTATTGTTTTCCTTTTTCTATTTCCTTGCTTTAGTGAGGTGAAAAGATTTGTGTTACACACGGCTGCAAAGTTATTTTACCTCGTGTGTTGCAACACTCGCTATGCTCAGGATTCTAATTTTGAACCACTCGCTTCGCTCAGGATTCTATTTTCGAACCACTCGCTTCGCTCGTGGTTCAACCATAGAATCCATTCGCTAGCTCGTGGTTCAACCCTAGAATCCATTCGCTAGCTCGTGTTCCAGTCCACACTCGCGGTTAAAATACAACTTTGCACCCTTGTATAACAAATAACTATTCCTAACGGAAAACTATGAGTCCGGCAGTCTGCTTAAAGAAACCATCATGCATGGTGTTAATCCCCATGTCGTGGTGCAGGCTCAAGTATGGTGCCGAAAATGTTGGCAGTATTTTCTTGCTGTATTCCAATACAGAGCGAGGAAGCTGCCAGCAATGTGGTGTCCGGTGGAATCTTCTCAAAATAACATGAAATCTGATAACAAATTGATATAGTTATATGACACAATCTTCTTCTTTCTTCTTTTTTCTTCTTAGATAGAATAGCGTCGTTTTGCGACAGAGTACGGTCTGCACATCGGCAACCGAATCGCAAATAGTTGTGTTTTATGTTTATTTTTAAGGTTTCTATTGTACCTATTTTATTGTATACACTATTTTGTTTTATTTTTGTGTAATGGGTTTATTGTCTGGAAATAAAAACTATTCATTCATTAATATTCATTCATTCATATGTCTCAGTAGTTGCCAGTTTGACCAGTACACCAAGACTGCCTATTTGAAGCTTAAGTTAACTCCTAAGGAACAATGATAATGATATCTGCTGTAGTTTTAGTAATAACAATTGGAAACTTTGGTGAGCTTTTGACCATCTTGCCTATATGGATAACTTTATTTTGTGGATAACTAACTATATAGATAACTTTTTTGATGCGAGCAAAATAATTGCTAGTATAAAAAAGTTATCTATCGTAGCCACGTGGCAGTCACTTACAAAGTATGAAGATTTTGCGTATTTTTTGTTTACCTATAGCTAAAGTAATAGGTATAGGTACTTAACAGTTTCTTGTGTGATTTTCTATATATTGCGCCTATAGTATAGTATGTGCTTCCGTCAGATGTAAGCGGAAACACTTTGGAAGGGCGTTCAGTTTATTTGTTGAGGGGTTTATGGCTGGCTGGTTTGGTATTGCACTGTGCAAGGTTTTGAGAATTATTCATGAAATTTAGTGGCAAACTTAATGTTTCACGCGCGCCCTCGGCGGCGATTCCAGTTGTCTTAGTGAGGGAAGGGGACGATAAGATATCACTTTTGTACCATGGTCTGTTGTGTGTTGATTTGTGTTGATTTTTAATGGCTGATGTAAGTGTGGGTGGGGGTGGGGATGTCCTGTAGCTGTACAGCTAAGTTACATTTTTTATTGTATTTAACCATGTAGAAAAGCAAAAGTTATATATGGTTAAAAACAATAAAAAATAACCGCTTTCCGTCCAATATTAATATTTCAGGACTAATTAATTATCAATATGTAATAATTCGTTTTATACGTGAGTGGTTAAATTAGCTGTCATGGAGTCGGCTGATGGATGCCCAGCAATGTAATAAAATCAATGTAGTGAAAAACTCAGGCAGCAAAAAGTTAAATTTCCCTGAAAAATACACACTGCTGAGTGTAATTACGAATCCTGTGTGCGAATATTTGCCTTACGTACGTTATTTGTTGGCTTTTTACAGTCAAAGATAACTTAAAAATAGCGTAGCATATTTCTCGTGTGCTCTTTCAAAACATATTATACTGAAAAATAGGTAAATCAACAGAGTAATCATGTCACTTTATGTACCTACTAACGCTAGGCATATTTTAATGTCATTTTTCGACCCAAGCTCATAGATTTATACTTCAAAAATCCACGTAACTTTATGTACTTACCGGTACATAAAATTACGTGATTAGGCTGCAGGTTGATTATGTACGTTTACGACAGTGGTATTTTGTACCGGCAGCACACAAGAAACAAACGAATCACACTGACCAACGAATAAATAAAGTAGACAGGACCATGATCGTAATGGAAGTGTTTCTAATTAATTGAGTTTTTGGAAGGAGAGTAAATAAACAGAGGTAAGGCAGCCGGCGATCGATCGCGTTGCGTTCGCGACAAACATTGGGCTTTCCCTAATTTCCGCGCCTTTTATATTTTCTAATCGCCATAAGTCTGTATAGATATATCTTTATCACTAGCACAACACAACACATTCAACCAATTTGATTTCTGTGTCACTTCGTAGCTCGTCACAATGACGCTAATATGAGATCTCTGGGGCCGTCATACAGATCTTCACTGTGACAAGGTACGAAGTGGCACAGAAACCAATTAGTTGACCGTAGAGTACCACGATGGTGGTTAAGGGGAGGTATCCCCAACGTAAATGTACCGCTCTAACACGCCTGAGTTTACAATTAACCATCCCGCTCTCTACGCAAGCTCTGCGCGCAGTTTCGTAAATATTTACCTATAGTCATTACGCCAATCATTTTATCAAAGCAAACCCTGCGAATATGTCTATAACTATTTAGGATCTTTAATTGAGTACGAAAAATAAATGTTAAATATCAGTGATATTGAAAATACATTCCAAAAAGGGGTAACTTCGCGATTTTTTTCTATCGAGTGAAATTCATCAGGTCATGTAACTGACTGCGAATTTGACTAGACAAGATCCTTATGTAACACATATCTTTTTTTTAGATTTTAAGACACTATATTCTATGTCTCAGATGGTTTTTAGAAACTCAAAAGTGGTAATACCCGGCCTTAACCCGCATGTTTCCTGCTTGATGATACGCAGACACTGTAGACCAGCGCAGCGGTCCACAACAGGCGGCCCGCGAGACTCCTTATAGACAACCGACAATATGTACTTTCGACAAAGGTACCTTTCGTCTGATAGGCACAAATTTTAAAACGCGCTGTCCGCGACAATTTTGTGCGATGCTATGTGGCCCTTGGTTGCTAAAACTAAAACTAAAAAAACTAAACTAGGTTCTATTTTTTTACTTTGTGACTCTTTTGCATTCAGGCCAAAACATTTTGATAAGTAGGTAATTTTAATTTTTATAGCTTTCGTTATTTTAATTGTAGTTTCTTATATTCAATTTATTAATTTCTTAATATGGCTCTATTACAATACAAATACTTACTCTTTATTGCAAACCTCAATAAAAATACAAATAGTTCAGAAACACAACGTAGCGATATATAAGCAGAGCTATAATTAGGTTTTCCGTGATAATAATTATCTTATGTCTGCTTTCAGCAAATCGTATAAGACTTTTACCTTTCAGAGCCTAAGTCCCATAGAGGCCACATCGCATACGCACGTAAACTGTACGTGTGAACGAAAAAGGTCATACGAGCGGTACAAGTACCGAAGTAGGTACGACTTTATAGACTACAACGGGACCGCGGCACTGGCTGCGCTCTCACGCTAATGACACCATCAGTCGCTGGAAATAGCGGACATGGTTTTATAGTCCATGTGGGCTAGGTATTGAATAGTAAATTACGTTAGGATGATTCACTGTACCCCATGCTAAAGTTGAGCTGTGTCCGGGCCCGGGCCGATATCGGAACATACTCGACATAAAGTATTCGTCATAGTCACATCGACTTTTTTCCTAGCAGTAGTTACGTCGTCGTCGGCGGTCGTGGGTTCGAATCCCAGCTCGTACCAATGAGTTTTTCGGAACTTACGTACGGAATATCATTTGATATTTACCGTTAGCTTTTCGGTGAAGGAAAACATCGTGAGGAAACCTGCATACATCCGCGAAGAAATTCAAAGTTGTATGTGAAGTCCCCAACCCGCTCTGGGCCAGCGTGGGGACTACTGCCCAATCTCTCCCATGTATGAGAGGAGGCCTGTGCCCAGCAGTGGGACGTATATAGGCTGATGATGATGAGTAGTTACGTCACGCCACACGTCAGAGTTATCTGTAGGCTAGCTGGGTCTTATTGCCTTACGTTTTTTACAGATCCAGAAGTTCCAACAAAAGGAAAGAGATGCTCAATATCGTAAAATAGTCAAACCGGTGAAAACATGCTTTGCCACTGATATCTGTAAAATTTTTTTTTTGGGTCATTACCATGACCGAATTTTCTACTAGATTCCAAATAACTCCAATACCCTACTTGAAGGAACAACGATTCGGATCAGTAGTATCATTTCTACCGAACCCATGCCCACAACCTCAACAAAAAGTTGCTCCACCAATACATACGTCATTTGATGGTATTGTTTTTTTAGGAACTACAAATCGAGTCCGTCCCCCGTCTACCGAACCCATGGAGTCCGCAGCCTCAACAAAAAGTCGGGCGAAGGTCGCCGGGCGTAGCGGCCCGCTGCTTTCGCCGACCCAGCGCCGACCGACCGGCCGCCGCCACACTCCGGTGCCTGCCAGGGACTTAGTCGATACGCACCAAAACCATACGGCTCTAGCGACTATATACATACAATATTTCCATAGGTGGGCATTAACTTTTTAATCCGTTAATCGTTAATTAACGAAGTTAACAAAACGCTTAACGGATTAACTTTTAAGTTAACTCCGAAAATTGTTAACGGACTCATTAACTTCCGTTAACATTCAATTGGTCCGTTAATCGTTAATGAATTACCTACTTTTCGCTAAAAGAATATGTATTGTACTGTGCCGCCAACAGTTTCTGACTAGGACGTCCATCGGATGATGAAAATCCGAGGTCTATTTGTATGTATGTATGTAATAACTTTATTGTACACAAAAAAACACAAAAAATACAAACAAATAAGGACATTACTACTACTACCACGCCGATGACTATTATTAAACTTGTATCCTAATCACGCATTATACGGAGCTTCCCTGAGTCTATGTATAGTAAGTAGCCGAGTTATTAACGTTAACTTCCGTTAAATCTTTCAGAATGTAACGCTTTAACGTTTAACGAAGTTAACTTATTTTTTAACGGATTAGCGATTAACGAAGTTAACTATTTGATTAAAGGTGCCCACCTCTGAATATTTCCATTGCTTGATGCGTATAATCATCGAACATACTTAATGCTAACGTACAGAACGTACGCTATGTAATAAAACCGATCTTTTACAGTTAAAAACTCAAACCAGTGTTCCGCTCTGCAACATATTTTGTACCTATTTTTTTTACCTGACTGTGGCTCTACAGGCCGGGACCTATAAAGCGATAGGAGTACGCGGATGCAGAGTGGCCTGGGGAAAATCCAGGGAAAACCTCCGACACGACCACGCGGGCGATTAAAACCCGTGAACAGTACCTACGTGTTCTTCTTTTCATCTAGTAATAGTCGGCACATCGTAGCAGAATGCCGGTCGCGCGCGCGATGATTGGTGCCACTGTTAACGAGATCGGGAGGCTTTTGTCTCGAGGACAATATATTATTTTTAAACCTTGATCTTTCACTATTGAGTATCACCTTGAGTACACTCCCTCCATCTACAACTACAAATGAAGTGTAGCAGTAACTGGTCGCCTACGGAATTTCCTCCCTCGGACGCTCCGGTTCTGGAAAAAGGAAAGAGCTCCTTGCCGATGTTTCCCCGAAGGACTACAGTATGCGGCTTTTCAAGAAAGGAGTGTATACATTTTTAAAGGGTCGGCAACGCGCATGTGACACCCCTGGAGTTACATTTACCATCAGGCGGGCCACACGCTTGTTTGCTACCGACGTGGTATAAAAAAAAGCAGCGGAGGTGTGCCAGTTTACCCGATGATCTTATATGACAACTGTCTTGTTTAACATTGAGCTTCGATGGAGGCAGTATAAAACTTGAGTTTCTTAAGGCTGATTTACATTAGCCAGAGCTTGCATGCACGTTTCTTTACATTACGGGGCTGCTGGCTACCGAGGTAAGATAAATACGATCAAACCCTTGATGGCTCGTCTAAACCGCGCTTTAGGCTCGGTTACACTTTATGAGACTATTGTGAACCTATCGTGCAGGGAACCTATAGGGCAGAATAGGCCTAGCGTCCGCATCGTGTGATAGAGAGAGTCGTCGCCGTCGGCTGATCGGCGCCAAATTTCTCACAGAATTAGTGCTTCGGGCGGCAACGTTTTCCACCCCTTAAAACTTTAATCAAATGAGAATGTTGTTATAAAACTATCTCCGTCCAGCCAGCGGGCAGTGTGTAACACTCGCGAGTGGTGTCATTGCCAATGTTGCGGAAGCGTGTGGCGTGGCGCAAAATGTCTTGCGTAAATATGCGTAACCACTAATCACTATCTTTTATCCTATTACTCTGCTATGCTGTTTATTTCTTAATTTAATGTTAACACTTTTACGATGATGGCGCATAGGATGGCTTGGGTTGTTGAGTCTGCAGCATTAAGAACGGCAACAATTCTCATGAGGTAGGGTAGATGTTACAGTTCTGGCCATATTAACTGATTGTCTATTCAGACGTTTGTACCCTAGTAAATTCAATTTAAAGTTCAAAATGGCGAAAAGGACTTTAAATTCAGTACTTATACAGGTTGATACAACATTGGTAATATTTGATAGGTGAAAAAAAATCCCAATAGACCAACTTAGTAGGTCAACGAGTAGGTCTGCTGGGAACGACTGGTAAAAATGTGGGGGTAGGTACCTTACATTTTTTTTTTAAATTAATAATGGGATTGCTCTTGGCCAGCATCTAGCCAGGGGCCAAAGATGAGGCCGACGAACCAACATTGTGAAGGTTGTCTGGAAGAGATCGCTCTTTAGCGATAAGACCGCCTTTTGTTCTACCTCTGTATCCCTGTTTCTTTGTTTTTCTTTTGTATGTGTACTTATTAGGTATGTGAGGTGTGCAATAAATTAAGAGTATTTGTATTGTATTGTATTGTATTGTATTGTATTGTATTGTATTGTATTGTATTGTGCTGAATCTTCGAAATTCTAATTATGGCATTATTTCGCAGTTAGTTTCATAGATTATAAATTATAAACATCATTTTCAGCGTGTTTCCGCAACAGCACGTCTTGAATACAAAATAAAATCTAATCCAGTAATGCACAAAGAAGTCTCGCGCACGCGCGCTGCGCACAGTTTTTGTTTGTTTTGCTCCGGCTAGCACAAGACTATTCAACGGCAACTGGAAGCAGACTGAAACACCGAATTAGAAGGAATTTTGGGTGCCATAAGTCTTTTACTATTACTAGTGGCTACTTAAAGCAACCGGCATTTATACAAACCAATTTCCAATTTTGGCACTTGTAGTGTCGGGTTACCTTAATAGCAACACTTATCCTTTCCCTTATCACTTCTACGACACGAAGTGTAGCGTGATGTGGGCTATGGGCTAGCAACCTACCACTGCATTATCACTTTCCGACCCCGCAGTTTAAAG
Organism: Cenopis cana; assembly: GCA_951800055.1. Taxonomy (NCBI): domain Eukaryota; kingdom Metazoa; phylum Arthropoda; class Insecta; order Lepidoptera; family Tortricidae; genus Cenopis; species Cenopis cana. The sequence goes on along the minus strand of OX637490.1, from coordinate 11,705,190 downwards.
CGTCCAAAGGAGCCACCTGCGCCTTGCCGACCCTTTATAAAATTGGAGGATTCACTGTGTTGACAGCAGAGGCGATAAAGTCCCTCGCTCTCTAATGACAATAACTAAAAGTGTCACTGAAATTAAACTTCATGGGCTCTCCATATGCCTTTCCTGAAGCTCTGGATTCAATGCGATTTTAGGGTTCCGTAGTAAACAAGGAACCCTTATAGTTTCGCCATGTCCGTCCGTCCGACCCCCGTTTTTCTCAGTAACCGTTAGTACTAGAAAGCTGTAATTTGGCATGAGTATACATATCAATGACGCCGACAAAACGGAAGAATAAAATCCTAAAAAATTTTTTTTAGCGTACCTCTCCTACATTTAAAGAGGTGGTGCATTTTTTTTTCTGCCAAACCCCATCGTGATGTGGGGTATCGTTGGATAGCTCTTTTAAAAATATTATAAGGTTACTAAAAGCAAGATTAAAATAATTGGTTAGCGTGATATTAAGCTCTGAAGTGATAATTTTTGTTATGGTCAAGTGTCCCCCCCCCCCCTGCCAGTGAAACGGTGGCTACTAGGCATGTGAAAAAAATTATGGTAGTAGTATATACGATGAATTTAAAAGGAAAACTATCACAGCTAAGTAGACATTACTAGTTAACGAGTAATAGTCGAACTTCAGAAATGTACTTTGCAATAGCAAACTTTCGTAGAATTTCCACTGATACCTTAGATAATTGTGTTAATTCTGTCAAAAACATAGTAAATATAAGTTTGCGAACTTTTTAGTCCACATAACGTAACGGGTGGACGACTACGGAACCCTACCTTGCGCGTGGCCCGACACGCACTTGGCCGGTTTTTAAGGTTCCTACACACACACACTCACACACACACACACGCACACACACACTCACACACACACACACACATACACACACAATAAAATCAGTAGGTAGAGTGAGGGGCCAGTATTTGTCTCACAATGCGTTGAAAAGTGTACTCACTGTGATGATTCCAAAGCTCAATGCGATCACAGAACGTTGAAGAATAAAAGAAGCTGCAAACGACTGGAGCTTTCCGACTCTAAAAACAGGAAATTTACGGCAATAATATAAACGTCTGTCCTAGTGCTTGGTATTGATCCAATTTCAAACAACAAACAAACAATTAGAAACCATCTGTGATAACGTTACTTTATTTGCAGAAATTATTTTCTGCAAATAAAGTACGTAGGCCACACTGAAAGCTTTTAGAAATGGTTACATAGAACCCATACATTAAAAAACTACAAATGTCGTTTTGAAGTGGAACTCTTTGGCAACATTATGGAGTAGGTATATTACATTCGTTTGTCGTTTGTTTATATCATTTGGCGTCAAATTGAAAATTGTTAGTTTCACGTTAAGATGAATTTAAAGTGATACATTTTGGTCGATATTTTTTTATGCCTTTCTATTGCAATGAAATCAACAATATAGTTATGAAAGACTTTTCGATGGGCCCTTGATGATGAAGCTACATCCTTTAAGACTATTTAGGTACAACTAGTTTAACGGGTTCAAATGTCATCGCATCAATGACACTGATGATCTCCGTGAGGGACGTCACTTTATGGCGATTACTGAAAAAAAAACATCAGTGCTGGGCGGCTCATGATAGAGACTGATAAGAGAGTGACCTATCAGCAGATGCAGGCAACCTTAGGCATCAGTATGAGTCAAGTGCAGAAAATCGTTCATGAGTATTTAGCTGTTAGGATACTCTGAACTCGTTGGGCACCTCATAATTTGGCCGAAGCTCAAAAACGCCGTAGAGCCGAGCTATAAGAACGAGTGGGCAAATCGTTTTTCTCAGAGGCTCCATCAAATTCAGTGATATATTGATGTAATCGTACAATAGTCCATGAAACAAAATTACAATAAATAACTTGCTACTTAGCTTAGTTTTTGTTTTTCTAAAAACTTTTAGTGTGGCCTACGTATTTTCTACTTATTCTGTACTATTCTAAAAGTAGTTGTCCACGATTTGGAATTAAGGTGTTAAATTTACGTCGAGTTAAACATATTGAAATGCTTAGGATGTGAAAGAGATGAATCGATGACCACATCGAGGCTGGTTACGTTTTTCACATTTTCCAGTGGATATTCAGTCGTTCTTAAATCTTAGGTAATATCTAGGGTTAACGACTGGAAAGATAATTAAATGATAGAGTATGACTGTGGTCCAATACTTACCAATTTATTTTCATGATTGTACTTTTGAGGAATTTGTTTTTCTCTTGACATGATAGGTGACCAGGCTTAGCTAGCTCAAAGCTAATGCGTTGCGATGCGGACATACTAGGTATTTTAGTCATTTATATTGGCCGAATTGTATCAAATTAGTTCATTCAAAGACGAACTTTAGCGTCCAGCGGGGTAATCACGTAACTTTATGTACTACCGTTAGAGCATATTTAATGTCATTTTTCGACCTGACGGACGGCTGTCAAAAATTCGCACCACGTAACTTCGTACGTACCCCACGTGACCTCAAATATGTACCGTACGGTTCATAAGGTGAATGATACTCGCCGTTTTGTTATTGCAAAGGTGATCAAATGAACGAATGGTTTGTCTTTACAATATCTTGCACAAATTTGCTATGAAAATAAGGTGAATCAAAGCACTTTGATTACATTTTGGGAAAAAGAGATGTTCATAAATAAACACACACGCCATTATAATTTAAAGAATTAATATTTACCGCGCAACCTAATAACACAAAACGCATTCTAACCGTCAAAAATACAAATGGATATTTTGATGTAAAACCTTTGTAATACATACAATTTAAATCATAGTCGATTAGTTACAGTATTTAAATAACGTACGAATAAATCTAACAATTTATAATGTATGAATTATAATTTTTATTCTAAAAACTTAATGCCATCTAGTATGGAATAGGAGAACTTGTTGACAATAAACTCACTTGTATCCCATAACACTGACATCTAGTATTCAGTAGTAGAACTCTCTGACAGTAAAATAATGTTGGCTCTACACTGAGGCTAGACCCGCGCTGAATTACAAAATGATAACTCTAGCTAGAAAACGAAGCAAATAATTGCATATATTGTAAATCTCTTGTGAAATTGCGTAATATTAATATTGCAACAATCTCATATATCAGCATATATCCTCAAAAAAATATTTTATTAATTTGAGCGCCAACCCCTATTAATGCAAACTAATTTTCCATAAGAGATTGAATATATGTATAATCTTTAGTGTACCTAAAGCCCGAAGGGGACTGACATTACTATCTGGGTATTCTCATCAGTCCGATCATCGAACTAGATAATCGGACTACTGTGACAAGGGGTCCCAACTTCCCAAGGGCTACTTTACCTATGTCCTTAAACAAAAATAAAGAAGCATATAAAGTTTTTAAATTTTAATACAAAATTGCTCGGACTTCACAATATACACCTTCCTTCCTTAAATATTCACAATAGAAGATTTTAAGCTCACATGGTCATTTACATAATTACGATACAACACATAACAAAACACACAACTCACATACACAAATATACATGGTAATTATAATTCAATCGGATTCGACACCAGTATTCTAAAATGTCTAAAGATGGGAGAAAATGCCTCAGAATGCGCAAGGACGCCTCGGCATTGTCTAAGGCCTACTCGACATGCCTAACGACGCCTTGGTACGCCTGAGGACGCCTTAGCATATCTACACTGAGCGAAAAAAATACTAATTATTAGTAAATCCCAAGACAAGGAGATTATATACTAACGGTTACAAAACAGTTTAGTAGTAATTAGTAGTTTTAAGGACAATTTTTTTGGTATAAGTAAATAACTACTATTATCAAAAACTGTTTTGTAACCGTTAGTATATTACCTCCTTGTCCTGGGATTCACTAAAACTTACTAATTATTAGTATTTTTTTCGCTCAGTGTAGGGGCCACCAGTAAGGTCCGGCGCCCACTATACTATCGGCATGGCATGGCAAGAAATTCCTCCTAATCTAAGTCATGCCTAGGTGCTTAGGAACACACAGGCATCCCTAGACATACCGAGCCGTCCTCAGGTATACCCAAGGCGTCATTAGGCATGTCAAAGGGTCCTTATAGACACGCCGAGGCGTCCATAGGCATGTCGAAGAATCCCCCTCGCCCTTAGGCGACCCGTCCTTAAACCTTTGACCGCCAAAACGATAGTGTGTCGTCGTGCCCAGTACGCCAAGCATTGTTTTTTTGGTGTAATATCTAAACCAATAAAAAAAAATTAGAACAGTTCATAAATGATTTTTTTCATGATCAACGTACACCTTCACTCCGACCTTTTAAGTGGTTGTTGGCGTGGTGGGAACGACGACACACAACCACTTTATAGGTTCTTGGCGGTCAAAGGGTTAAGTATGCCAAGGCGTTCCCCCAAGGACACTTCGTCGTGCCGATAGTGGGCGCCGGGCCTAAGACTAACTAAGTAGGAAAACGGGCAATGAATGTCAGGTTTGTAGGCTTGCCCAATCATTGCACGTCCATCCCTCCCACTATTCCAATTGTCCAATTATGGGACAACCGATACTTTTTCGTACCAGTAGTCTCATGGGATAAGAGGCACTATATTTTTCGTCACAGATGTCACATTGTCGCACGAGGGGTTCCATGAAATAAAAATACCTCCTCGCTTCGCTCGTCATACCAAAAGGCACTGGTCCCACCGGCAGCGAGTAGTAAACAGTACTCTCATAGTGATTCTACTCGCTCGAGCAACATAACGAGCAGAATTACTATGAAAGTAACTTCAGTTTGGCACTGGTGGCCGGCTGTGAAAAAGTCTCACTATTCCCACCACGGAACTTCTCCCGCGAGACTACTGTGATTATATGATATAACATTTACACCACACCTTGCCAAAAAGCGCGTTTTTCTGCACGCTGCGCGATCAGAAAAACCCACTTTTTGGCCAAGTGGTGACGTAAAATTGTGTACAAAACACGGGTCGTAAAACAGAAAGCCCTCTCTCGCATATTTGAGACCCTCGCCTGCGGCTCGGGCCCCAAACATCTGCGATATCGGCCTTTCTTTGTTTTACAACCCTTGTATCGTAAATAACTATTTCAACTTCACTGACACGCTGATGATGGTTATGGGACTTTTAGTACAAATATATAACACAAGTGCCTCTTGTCTCATGGGACAACTAGGACGAAAAAGTTTCTAATAATGAAACTAAAAATAAAAAATGATTTATTACTAAGTATAAAAATAACTTATAAGGGCGTATCGTTAAATTCTGGGTGCGCCGTGATAACTTCAATGTTGTGGATAAGACCGTCGCCAGCTATAACTTGTAGTCGAAAACCTTCCGTTTGCAGTTTTCAAGCATTCCTGAAAAAACCTTAATCTGTTGAAATTGTTTTATAATCTGAATTATACCCAAAGAAAGAAAAATCTGAATAGGTAAATCATGACAGTAATACGCTATGTTGACGCACATGTGGTATGAAGCGTAAATGTCCCACTTCCAGGTATAGTATGATTTATCGACCCAATGCGTGTAGTTAAAATTTCAATGTTAAGATTTAAATTGAACTGAGTTTCGGCGTTAAAAGTTACTTGCGCTTAAATTAAATTACAATACACAACTATCTTGAATATAAATATAGTCTCGAATACCTCGTCGTATCTTACTTGGCGCTATAGCGAACGCTAAAAGGAACATTGGGAGACCAATGATGCGCTTTAAAGACTGCGTTCAGCGTGATATGGCGGGCTTTCGAATTGATAATCAGGCGTGGGAATCACTTGACGCTGATAGAGACGGATGGCGCAAACGTGTTGTGGACGGCAGAAAGTTATGCGATGAAGCCTGGTTTGACGAATTAGCTAGTAAAAGGTGCCGCAGAAAACAAATCGGAACTAGAGCTTCTGACGTCAACTTTTCCTGTTATATCTGTGGAAGATCGCGCCGTTCCCGCATTGGTCTCTACAGTCACCAAAAATGTTGATGTTCGCAACTACACAGCAATGCTTGAATCGTCTGCAATAGACGCAAAGGCCTATGATGATGATGATTTTGGTTTTCGCAACACCATTTAAGAAGAATACCACCATATAATTTTATGAAGGGTCGGCAACGCGCACGTGACTCTTTTGGAGTTATAGGCTACGGCGTCCGCTTACCATTAGGTGGACCGTACGCTTGTTTGCCACCGTCGTCGTATAAAAACAAAACCGGCCATGTGCGTGTCGGGCCACGCACAATGTAGGGTTCCGTAGTTGTCCACCCGTTACATTATGTGGACTTAAAAGTTTTCGAACTTATATTTACTATGTTATGGACAGAATTAACAATATTATCTAAGGTATCAATGGAAATAGTACGAAAGTTTGCTTTTGCAAAGTACATTTCTTAAGCTCGACTATTACTCGTTAACTAGTGATGTCTAATTAGCTCTGATAGTTTTCCTTTTAAATTCATCGTATATACTACTACCATGATTTTTTTCACATGCTTAGTATCCATCGTTTAGCTGGCAGGGGAGGACACTTGACCATAACAAAAATTATCACTTCAAAGCTTAATATCATGCCAACCGATTCTTAAATAAAAAATGCTCTTAAAAACCTTATAACATTTTTAAAAGAGCTATCCAATGATACCCCACACGATAGGGCTTGGAAGAAAAAAAAATCGCACCACCACTTACATGTAGGAGAGGTACCCTAAAAAATATTTTTTAACGATTTTATTCTACCGTTTTGTTAGCGTCATTAATATCTATACTTATGCCAAATTACAGCTTTCTAGTACTAACGGTTACTGAGATAAACGGGGGACAGACGGACGGACGGACGGACGGACGGACATGGCGAAACTATAAGGGTTCCTTGTTTACTACGGAACCCTAAAAATATAAGTTGGCGTGGCCTGGAAAAGGGTTAATAGAATAGGATGTGAATACGTTTTTGGAATCGTAGCGTAGTACACGGCGCGGAGGATCGTCATCTCATTCGAAGCAGTCGATCTGGGGTTGTCTACCTACACCTTAGTACAGAGAAGACCGCAGTCATAATGACACCCCCAATAGTTCAAGTAAGTTAAAAGTTGATTTATTTTTCGATTTGTTTACAAAAAGTAATGATTGATTTATTGATTTTATAAGTTACCTTCTGCTTTTCTGCGGGCAGAGCTGAGTAATATACTTAGATGTCCATATGGAATAAAATACAGTGGATTTCATTTGTAGCGACCTTGGTTGTAACGACTTTTCGGCTGTAGCAACTCTACACCTAAGTCCCTTGTACTTAGAACATACTTTATATGAAATTCCCCCTGGCTATAGCGACTCCGGTAGAAACGATGATTTTGGGTGTAGCGAGTGATCAACAACAAATTCCTAGAAATGCCATGTTGATGTTGCGACCTCCTCAGTTGGCTAACAAATTTATAAGACTTACTTAAATTCCACGAAGTTTTTTTATACCTACTAGTTACCACGGGGGTGACACGCGAAGGAAACTAAGCGCTGTGTGTAAGTATGTGTGCGTGCGCTGTCGGTACACGCGTCAATTGTTTGCGCGAGAGCGTAGCGCGTGGCGCGGACGAATCGCGAGACGCGACGGTAACCCAATCGTAACCCGGTCTGTCAGCCTGGCCTGTCAGGGACGAGGTAACTAACCTCGGTGCGGGGGGGTTCGTGCCCGTTCTGTCTGTATGTAATACTATTATACTATTCTGTGCTACTACTAAAGAAAGCTCTCTTATCTGTTGGGTACATTCACAGATGGTCAGCACTTGCGACGACCGGCGACCTTTGCCTATTGTTTAGCTAGTTTACAAACAACAATAGGTAACACGTTACACTGGTGATTCCTTTGCAGTCCTTATTTCGTTACAATAAGGTTCACATATTGTCAGTTAACGAGGCTGGTGTTTATATAAAAAATAAATTAAATGCTCAGTTAAAAAGCAAAATTCGGTGCGTTAACTGTGTTCCCTAAACTTGTGGATATGGCTCCTATTTAGACGCGTGTTTACTGTGAAAGAAAAAGCGGAAATCATTTTGAGATTAAAAAATGGAGAAAATAACGTTGATCTGTGCAAGGAATTCAAAGTTTCTCACTCCACAATATCAACAATGTGGAAAAATCGTGACAAAATATTGGAATGTTTTGAATCAAAATCTTTAAAAATGAAGAAAAACCGCATGCCAACTCATGCAGACGCTGAACATGCACTTCTGGTGTGGTTCAAGGCTCAAAGAAGCCAAAACATACCTTTGAGTGGTCGGCTTTTACAAGAAAAAGAGAATGATTTTGCCAGACGCTTTGGAAAAATGGACTTTCAGTGTTCGGAAAGCTGGATTTACCGATTTCGTCAACGTCACGATATTGTAATGGATAAAGTTTGTGGTGAAGCTGCCAGTGTATCGCAAAGTGACTGTGACAGTTGGCTAAAACAGTTTTACCTACATTGATTGAGGGTTACGGAGAAAACAAAACCAAATATGAAACGCTGACGAAACTGGTTTGTTTTTCAAGTTGACTCCTGACACATCATTAAAATTTAAAGGAGAAAAGTGTGTTGGTGGGAAGCTATCAAAAGATAGAATTACCGTGCTTTTTGCAACCAGTATGGCTGGTGAAAAGAAAAAATTGCTGGTGGTAGGCAAGGCAAAAAACCAAGGTGTTTCAAAAACGTCAAAACTTTGCCTGTTGATTATGAAGCGAACAAAAAAGCCTGGATGACATCAGAAATTTTCGAAAAGGTTTTGCGTAAATGGGACTCTCAGTTACGAAATGACAAAATGAAGATCATTCCATTCGTTGACAACTGTCCAGCTCACCCGAAAATAGAGAACTTGACACATATCAAACTGGCTTTTTTGCCACCAAACACAACATCAGTGATTCAGCCTATTGATCAAGGCATAATTAAGAGAATCAAAAGTCATTATTAGGCTTGGGACTTTTGGGTGCTTATCGTGGTTCTAGAATCCATGGAGTCGTCATAATATTAAAATAAAATTTTCGAAGTCAAAGTCAAACTATATATTACACATTTAACATGTATATACATATATACAAACAACACGCTACTGCCAGTAAACGAAATAAACTAAAACTTTGTTTAAATAAACAGAAATCTAAATAAAAGTCGTTAATATTTCCGGTCCTTTTTTAGTGATTTTGGCTGTGAATATGCTTTTTTATAATGGACTTTTAGAGTTTCAAGTAAGAGTCGCGGAGCATTAAATGTGGGACTTGTCCTCATTGACTTAATGTCAATTCGTTGTAAGTTTCTATCCAACGTCAACACACTGTTTTCACCATTTATTTTGATGGGACAATCTTTTAATATGGTTTACAACAAAAATATTTTTTTTTACTGCTTGGAAGTACACATCACATAAAGAACAAAATATAATACTAGACTTAGGTATATTCATTATATTTTTACTCCTTATAGAGCGCTAACCAATACTCAATTTCGTCAGTCGTAACATTATTTATTTTAAATTATATCATTAATAATTATATCCTTCGTAAATCAAAAATGTCAAATTGCTACTTAAATCTTTCTTCATTTTAAGTTACGAAAAGTCTGTAGTCTGTCACAACGCAAGTATCAAAGTGGATGCATAATAAGATAAAACATATACTTAAATCGCGTCTCCTGCGAACTGTGACTACTAAAATAACGGATTATAGATTTATGATAAAATTAATTGCACTCTGTTATAATGTGTTTAATAACGATGTAAGAACATAAATCATGACATCTAATATAACGTTTTATTTTTAGACTTTGACTTTGACTTCGAAAATTTTATTTTAACATATGTCGACTCCATGGATTCTAGAACCACGGTATGCACCCAAAAGTCCCAAGCCTAGTCATTATAGAAAGATTTTAGTACACAAAATGATCACCAACATTGAAGAAAACGGTAGCCTGTTTGCCGTGAATGTTTTAGATGCCATTGAAATGATAACGACGGCATGGGCTCGGGTGACTCCGGATACTATAAAAATATGATTTTTGCATGCTGGATTCGGCAAAACATCTACGATCATAGCAACTAACGACAATTTTGATGATGAATTGGATAACATACCATTGGCACAGCTTGCCACAATATCGTCAAGCGGAACGAACATGGGATACATATACGTTAACATCGACAATCAGCTTATCACTGCCAGCAATTTGTCCGATGATGAAATTATTGAAACTGTTGCACCAACATCTATAATAAAAGATGAAGAAGATTGTGAAGCAAGTGAGATTCCTACGACCAAGCAAGCATTATGTGCTGTGACAACACTGAAAAGATATTGTTTATTCGGTGACGGTCGAGGAAATATAGACATTGAAAGAGTTATGCAAATAGAATACAACTTACAACGCACACTCGCTCAAAAATCCAGAATGACACAATGCAATATTAAACAGTTTTTTTTAAATACCTCTAATTAAATAAGTTTAATTACCTATGTATTCCAATAAATCGATATAAACTGTACAACACGTGTTTTTACCGTCGTAAGTGACCACAAATCGTTCGATCCACGAGGACGCATCCCATTTCTTCCCGTCGCGTACAATGTATGTACTTTATGTTTCGTCTAGCGTAAGTAGGAGTGGGGCGCGTCTTCATGAATTGAACAATCTGTATCCTTGGCTTGTAAACGACTTTCGGATGTAACGACGTTATTGTAGTGGTCCCTTTGTCGTCGTTACTAACGAAATCCACTGTACTATGTTAGATAGTCATGTATTATAATAATATATAGGATTAGGTAATTGATCATCATCATCATCATCATCATATCAGCCGAAAGACGTCCACTGCTGGACATAGGCCTCCCCCAAAGAGTGCCACAATGACCGGTCTTGCGCCACCCGCATCCAGCGGACTCCCGCGACCTTTACCAGGTCAACAGTCCACCTTGTGGGGGGTCTACCCACGCTGCGCCTTCCGGTTCGTGGTCGCCACTCGAGAACCTTTCGGCCCCAACGGCCATCGGTTCTACGTGCAATGTGCCCCGCCCACTGCCACTTAAGTTTAGCGATTCGAAAGGCTATATCGGTTACTTTGGTTCTGCTACGGATGGCCTCATTTCTGATGCGATCACGCAGAGAAACTCCCAGCATAGCCCTCTCTCAGAGAGGTAATTGATAAGATGATTGAATGTTCTGTTTTGTGCAGTAATATAATTTAAATTTAATAATTAAAATCCTGTTAATTTTCCCCCTGGGGTGGAAGGTCAGACGGTAGTCCCTATCGTAAAAACTAGTGCCTACGCAAAATCTTGGGATTAGGTAGCGGGTAGTAGACGTAGGAGGATGATAATGATTAAAATACCGTCACCGTTAGCTTTCGTTTTTCTCTTGAGAACTTTTGTCGGATTTCGGAGTCCCTATTACCTACTCGAACTTACGTACTCGTCCATATGGAATAAAATACTATGCTAGTCATGTATTATAGTAGGATATGAACCATAGACAAACAAATAATTCTATATCTTCCTTACCAAATACACTCAGAGCCATTGTAACCAAGCCAAGCGGCACGCAACTTTCCGTCTGTTTGTCGCGGCTTCGAACGACGGCTTGTATCACTGGGGTTTTCAAAAAAATTCGAACGTAATACATTTCATTCTGAAACGAAATATTTAACAGAGGTTTTTTAAGGAAAATATTGTTTTCCTTCACCGATGTCATCGTGAGGAAACCTGTGCGAACACAACGACCACAACGTCTATATCTATGTATATAATATTTTTCTCTTTGGGTAGTGATTGGAAGGTCAGATGGGATTCTATTCTATTCGCTTTCATTAACTTTCTAGTCCAAATCTTGGGATTAAGTGTCAAAGAGAGATGATTAATCTTTTGAGCAGCCTACTGGAGAAGTACCATTTCCTTAGAGAAGGCATACCAACAATAATACATACTTATTGGGATGATGATGTTGTGTTTCCGGCCATGACCAAGTTTGCCAGTGCTTCAGAGGTGGAGCTGTACCGACAGCGACAAACCTCCATTTTTTGTCCCTTATAGCTGGAAAACAGTTAAAATAATGTCCGCTTATTACCAAATATCTATCTATCTATATAAGCCCCTTATCATGAACCCTTTATTATTGTGAACCCTGTTTCTAATAAAAAAACAGTATTACCAACTAAGTAGTATCTAAGGTGTTTGTCACCACTGAGAGTGTAAAATTTAATAATCTACTTTAATGAGTGATTCACCAGATAGTGCTGATAGAAGTGATACAATTTATATAATTATCATGTCGATCAATCAACATTTATGTAGGTATGTCATTTTATGTTACATTTTTCACATGACAACCATTTTATGATTAACGCCTCATCCAGCACACTGAATCCTCATAATTATGAGGATATTGGCTTGGCAACACGTGGGTGCTATTAAATATGCCTACTTACGTTCATACATACATTATATACATACATACATACAAACGTACGTCGGCGTAAGAAAAGGTTCGTCATTTGGAACGTCGAAGATATTTGATGTCAACGTTTCTTTTAAAAAAAAACCCCAGAACCTGACTGTTTTACTGGGGAGATACAACAAAAATGTAATCCTTTTTTTAAATCACTTATTATAATAATTATTTGGATTATAATAATTATCTGAAATAAAATGATTAAATCGAATTGAATTACACACTTTTTAGTGATACACTGCCAAAGTTCATCTCATGGCAATTCCAATAAGCCCAAACAAGGCTAAGTTACATTGTTTTATTACGGAATTCCGTTACCTACCTTCCGGGTTCCATCATCAGATTCATGTTTATGTTAACATTACATTAAGACCATTTAAAATGGCTTCGTCATATTATAAAATCGCTAAAATGTTTTTTCCTTGAAATTTTGAGGATTTCCCTCGATTCCTCATGGATTCCATCATCAAGTGAACCTTGATAACAACGGGACCAATCTGTAACTATATGCTTTCAAACTAATAAATAATTTTCCAAATCTGTTCATAAATGGCGGAGTTCCGTTGCCAACCTTCCGGATTCAATTACCAGATCAGGTTGATGGTAACATTACATCAGGACAATCTAAATTGGCTTCTTCACAGTTGCTTCATTATGTTGATCGAAATATCTTAGCACCTCCCACTAAACGGTTGGAGTTTTCTATTCTGACAATCCGTGATCTTCTTCATCAGTTCCAACTCACCAAACGCTACTTTCTGAATGCAAATGTCCGATTTGCAACCGAAAATACTAAAATCGTTATATGTTTCCCTTGCAATTTTGAGGAGTTACCTCAATTCCTCATGGATTCCATCATTAGAAGTAGACTTTGAGAACAATGGGACCAATCTGGAAAAATATGCTTTCAAACAAAGAAATAATTTTCCAAATCTGTTCATAAATGGCTGAGTAATCGCGTAACAAACATACAACAAAAAAAACCAACAACCAACATACAGGCGAATTAAGAACCTCCTCCTTTTTTTGAAGTGGGTTAATAAAAATACCTAGAAATGGTACTACAGTCTATCTAACCTGTACCTAAGCAGGCTTGCAAATGATTAAAAATGATTTACATTCGTGATACATTATTTGATGGAATTTTCTGCACCTGCATCATAATGTTCGAACCATTTCACGCTCGCTATGCTCGCGTTTTCGTCTTTTTTTTTCATCTTTCACTTAATGCGTATGAAGTCTTACACATTTGCGTCATACCGTTCGAAATTATTTCATCTACGCTACTTGATACGTATGAAGTATTTTCCACACCTTCATCGTAATGTTCGAAATATTTCGTGCTCGCTACGCTCGCGTTTTCATCTACCTACATTACTTGAGACGTATGAAGTCTCTTCCGCACCTGCATCATAATTTTCCAAACATTTCGCGCTCGCTACACTCGCGTTTTCGTTTCCATACTTGATGCCTATGAAATGTTTTGCGCACCTGCATCATATTAATTTTCATCTACGTTACTTGATCTACATCTATATATTAAATCCTCTGTCATGTGTTTCATGCGGGCGCGTTGAGCCGGCGTGCGCAATGTTTAGTGAGATTGCCCGGCCCGCAGTACCTGGCGACGGCGAAATACGGTATAGAAGTTGATATGGACCGAGTTCTACGCAGACGAAGTCGCGGGCAAAAGTTAGTAGCGTAATATTTCTTTGAGGGAACTAACCTGAAAGAAAATATCACATTATTATAAACTATAATCGTTAATCGCGATAGAATTGAAGTACCTAATTGCTATTTACTTATATCAGGAATATACCTACTAATCGCTCTTTCATACAAAGTTTCACCCCCTTAAGGGATGATTTCCGGGATAAAAATTATCCTATGTCCTTCCCCGGGATTCAATCTATCTCCATACCAAATTTCATGTCAATCGCTTCAGCGGTTTAAGCGTGAAGAGGTAACAGACAGACAGCCAGGCAGACAGACAGACAGACAGACAGACATACTATGTATATATACATACATACTTCTACGACCCGCCCGGCCGCGCGGGACTGGAGCGACCCGCCCCGGCTTCGCACGGATAGCAAAAAAATGCTCCCCGTACAAACTTTCAACCCCTGTTTAACCCCTGTTTCAGAGGGTGAATTTCTCAAACACGCTGAATATAGTTTTCTTCCATTTTTAAGCTTGTTACCTAAGTTTTAAAGAGTTCTAGTGTAGGGCGCTAGTTTTCATTTCTTTCATTTCCAATAATTTTTAATACAAAAAATCACAATAAAATACAATACAAATATTCTTTATTGTACAACATCTACACAACATTTACACATTTATTGTACATTGTACATTTTGTACAATATCTATTTACTCGACGAGTACTTAACAAGAACACCCCGCTCGATGAGGTAAGTCAACATTTTTCATTCGCGCCCCCCTTAGCTGCATGGGAGCCCCGCTACAAAACCTTTAATAATAAGTTTTGACAATTTGTATGGCTCTGGGCCAAAAAGATGCAGTGAAATTTTTAAGACTGTGTAGCTGCAACCGTTTGGTTGTTAAACCTATGTGATAGACGACGGACCGATGGACAGACGGACGCATGAGTGACAGCAATAGGGTTCCGTTTGGACCCTTCGGATACGGAACCCGGAAAAGTATATTTCCAAGATTTTAACCTACCATTTCTAGTAGTAATGGTTACTGGTCCAAGCTGTGGGTGGAAGGACGGACAGACAGACATACAGACAATCAAGGTGAAACTACATATAAGGGTATCTTGTTCAATACGGCACTTTAGAACTCAAATCATATAACTAACTAAGTAGACTGGAGGTTTACTCGCTGCTCATTCCCCTAACGAGGGACATTGAGACATGAGGAGGGATGGAAGGTTAGTTCACCATCATCACCAGCCTATATACGTCCCACTGCTGGGCACAGGCCTCCTTCTTGTAGATGAGAGGGATTGGGCAGTAGGTGGATGGACTACTGTTCGCATCTATGGGATGGATCGGTTAAATATCAGCTTGAGGCGTTGGAAGCAATCGAGAAACGTGCTCATGCTCATAGGAAAGGACTCTCTTGCAATGCGAGTAAATTTCATCTCTTGCTCAAATTGGAGCAGCCCAACTGGGGAAGTACCTCCGCCTTGCAGAAGACCACAGGCATAATAGCATTATTTACTATACAATACAAGTATGTAGTGTTGTGTTCCTGGAGGTGAGCAATATTGCCAGAGCTCCCGACAGCAGCAATGGTTGCTACGCGGGCCAGGTGTTCAAAATCATCTACACACGCTCTTATTTCCTTATAATAAAGATGTGTGAAGATCATTTTGAGCACCTCGCCCGCGTAGCAACCATTGCTGCTGACTGTACATACTGTGAAAATTTGAAGACTAAGCTCCAGCCGTTTGACTGTAAACCTGTGTGAGTTGTGTGACAGACGACGGACGGACGGACGGACGCGTGAGGTAAAGCAATAGGGGTCCGTTTGGAACATTCGGGTATGGAACCCTAAAAACAACCCAAAAGTATTTTTTGGTCCATGCATAATCATAATTTTTGGTCAATAGCATTTCAATGTATCATAATATATATATTAGTCATCGACTGTCCTAAAAAACCGGGCAAGTGCGAGTCGGACTCGCACACGAAGGCTACCATTATCTATAAAAACGGCAAAAAAAACATGTTTGTTGTACGGGAGCCCCCTTAAATATTTATTCTAATGTTTTTTAGTATTTGTTGTTATAGCGGCAACAGAAATACATCATCTGTGAAAATTTCAACTGTCTAACTATCACGGTTCTCGAGATATAGCCTGGTGACAGACGGACAGACAAACAGACGGACAGCGGAGCCTTAGTAATAGGGTCCCGTTTTACCCTTCGGGTACGGAACCCTAAAAAGCTAGTGTCTAATAGCTTGGACGGACAGGCCATATCGGAGTGCCGACACTGTACTGTTTAGGACCAGGGAATTTTCGAGTGACGTGTCGGGTTAAGCAGCTTATGATATTGGCTGGTGACTTGGTAAAGGTGGCAGGAGTCCGCTGGATGCGGGCCGGCCGCGACCAATCATCAAGGCATTCGCCGGGAGAGGCCTATGTCCTGTTTGTGTGTATATGGCGAGGTACATGTAGACATTGTAGACGTCTATCGGCAGGTGATGACGAGTTGTGTCATAGTTTTCGTTTGAATTTAAGTATGAGGTGCATGCCATAAAATTACTTTATCGTTGCTACATTATAGCAGCAGAGCTGCGGAGAAGACAATAGTATAGAAATCAATAAGCGACTGCCAAAGCCAATAATAGAACATAATATTATTAGCAAGATTATATTTTTATATTATTATGTAGATTATAGTTACTCACCAAATAAGTGTCAATATTAGTCTGCATTTATTGTATATTTTCTTGTATTCAGGTAAACATTTTTTAAATTTTTTGACTACTAAATTGTTACCAAAATGTCATTTATATTGACTGACACTAACATGTCACATTATTCTTTTAAAAGGTTTAATAAAGTAAAAGTAATCCAGCCTCTTGCTTCTCGTCTTAATGCTAGAAATAGACTATCGGATTAACCGTGCCAAAATGTGTACAACTATAGACATCTAGTAACGAGTAGAATAACTTGTTAGGTATATACATAAAAAGTTATTAGTTACTTCATGTCATTTTAATAATATCCTAGGGAAAATATTTATTAAAGAAACAAAAATACAAAAACAAATACCTTCATACTAATACTTACATACATCTATTAACTATAAAATAAAAAATTATACATACATACATACACATACATATACTCACGCCCGTATCTAAAAATGGCCCCTGCGGCATTGTGCCGAAGACGCTGGCAGCATTCCCTCGCTGAATAGCTAAACTAATTCTTTGTGCGAGACAGCTGCCAGCTCTTCGGTCACCGGTGGCGTCTTAAAGCCTCTTCGAGATCTCTTTGAAGAGGCTTAAAGCTCCTGGGCCCCACGGACTCGGCACCGAAAGGGATGAAATTATATTCGGTGCCGAGACCAGAATATTTTCCCACCTTCATATGTTCGGCCGCCTCCGCTGCGGCTGCTGCCCTAAAAGAGGTTCTGTGGAGATGCGACGAGGCTAGTGTGTCTACACACGTCGCATCCCACACCAGGACCCGACCTCATACTCCACGGGATTAATGACACCCCGTCGGGTCTCTTGCCGTCGTTTCTTAATATGCCTGATGACTCTAAAACGGCCGGCACATGTCATTAAGGACAGCATGCCTGGAGAAGCGGCCAGCACTCTTCTGGCAGGAAAGTCCGTGGTGTGCGAGCCGGTCTATTATACTTAATTTTTTTTAATTTACAATAAATAGCATATAATCGTAATCTTGAACGTGATATTGTTTCACTAATAGATTACATTATTACCTATACCTACAATATAATTCTTGATTCCTTATATTAAGCACAAATACATAATCGTTACTGATGCAGTTCCATGCCGTCTTGTTCTTTCCAAAGTTTACGATGCTCTACACTAGCCTGTGCTCTATTCTGCATCCGCAAGGTTTATAGATCTGCCTACACTTCGTAAAGAAGAAATAGTAGAATAATGAAGAAATGTTATATTTGATGTCCAGCTTAACCAAAAATACAAATATTATTCAAGTATTTAAATAAGGCAAACAAGAACGAGTTATTAATAATATATATTAAGAAATAACATCGTGTTTTATTGACAACTTTCTTCTCTCTCCATACAAGTATATACGTAAGTACATTATGAAGTACTTACAGTAGCTCTAGTATAAGTTTTTTCGAAACATTAACTAATTCGAACGCGTTTGCGTTTTGTCTCAAAATGTATGAAATTGGTATGAAAACGTGAACAGCGCTTCTGGTGGTCACTAGTGGAAACTAAAACAGCGAGTATAACAT
Organism: Cenopis cana; assembly: GCA_951800055.1. Classification (NCBI taxonomy): domain Eukaryota; kingdom Metazoa; phylum Arthropoda; class Insecta; order Lepidoptera; family Tortricidae; genus Cenopis; species Cenopis cana. The sequence continues at coordinate 11,686,757 of OX637490.1, read as the reverse complement.
TTGTTGCTAACCGATGAACGCGCGTATTTAAAACTCGGTGAGAGTGTTTTCATACATTATGAGACAAAACGCAAACGCGTTCGAATTAGTTAATGTTTCGATAAAACGTATAAGGTAGATGTACCCTTTACCGGATCTGCCCTATCACCGGATTTTCTATATTTTAAGCCATAAGTCGAGTTCTTACAGCTAATATTACGTTGTGATATTTTTTTCCGTTAGCTAGATACCTATTCCTTCCACTACGAGGCAAAGAAAGCCATTTTGTTTCTCAGTTGTACCGGGAGAATCGATTGAGCAGGTCGATCGCGGCGTTGTATGGGAATCCTTACGAAAATGGTTAAGAAACTGAGTGTACTTCGTAAGGTCACAAAAGCGTTTAAAAGTGACTTTATGCTTCAAAATAGGGTGTTATCGTATCATGAGTTAATAAGTGTGTGTGTTTGAGTTAAATAAGTGAAATTAGTGCAGTCAAATTTACAGAATTCAACAAAAATGTAAATTCGGTGATGGGTCACCCTCATCTACTGCTTGAAGGTTTTACCGAACAGCGTTCGGAATCAGGGAAAAACGTATGTTTTGAAAATTATTTTTTCACTCGTTAATCATAAACGTTATATATATACTACTCCGCTTTACACATATCCAATTAATAGAGTAATTTAATGAGCAATTACCGAACGCCTATAAACGAGACAGATTTTTTGTAAATTGCATTTGAAATGTATAGTTTTCACGACTTTTTGACGTCAAAATAAGCTTCATTGACCAGGTAATTTTAAAAATTCCATATTATTTATTTAACATCAGTAGAAGCAAAATAATTGTGTATTTATTATTTTGCAATAGTTCTTATTTCTAGATAAAATGTAATTATGTTGTTATGGCAGAATCATTAAGATTAAAACACTATTTTATTAAATATGTTCGCGTGATAGGTTCAATGTGTACGCTTTACCGAACGGGCGTTCGGTAAAGCGTACCCATGGTCTCTGATACCGAACATATGATTATCTCGGCCTAGCTGCTATTTGGCGTTCATTGGAATATAAACCATATTCAGCGTACAGCTAGATCTATATTGAAATGTGTTATTTTCGTATATCTTTTAAAAAAAGCCAGCGCTACTTAGATGTAAACCGTTAACGAATAAATTATATAAAAATAAATTATTGGCGATTAGCGAAGAATTTTTAATAGATATGTATATTATTTATGTAAAAAAATATTTGATTTAAATTTTTAATTATAGACAGTTTTTTCTTAGATTAAATTACCGTCAAGATTGCTCGAAATCACAAAATTAGTGCAGTTAGGTTGAAATAAATAGTCACTCATCAGTTTACAAATTCACACACTGCCATCATTCCGTACATTTCTTCCCTAGTTCGGAGAAACGGCATGCCGATCCGGTAATGGGTGCAAATTCCGTTTCTTAGTTCGTTGAATGGGACAAATCAGTGTAATCGATATAAAAAACTTTAAAAAATATTTTTATATACGTCTAACTATGTAATAAATTTCGACGTACATTTAAATGATGACAAATTTATCTATCTTCACCATATGCTGTTGATCATAATCGTACAAAAGTTCTAAACCTTATTAAAAAAACAAACGTACATGTAGGTCTTAAGCGTCCGGTGAAGGGTACTTTTACCTTACTAGAGCTACAGAGCGACACTCTGCGCCGATTCAAAATGTTTTTTTTCTGGTCAAAATCCATGGGGTGCTAATATAATAACTTAGCAATACCACCCACCACCACCGTCGACTGCGGAGAGTACTCTGCACTCTTTGTATCATCTGTAACATTTTACATTTAAATATCATACCTTTTTTTTTCACGTGTGGAGAAAACCTGCGGACCAGATACCCAGACATGGTATTTCTAGCCACTAAAAACTCCACGATTACCGTCATCTGCGCTCTCATGCGGGGGACACCATGATCTCATAAAGAACGCACTGGAGTCCCCCTCGCGCTTTTCTGTCTTTTGGCTTGTGCCACCCTCCCTGAGGCTGATAAGCACTTGCAACCCCGGTGACCCCCTTTAATCGCCTTTTACGACAGGCGCAGGAGACCCTATACGGTCTACGTCAGCCGTGTAAACTCGGACTAGAATAGGTCTACACCTATTCTAGTCCGAGTCTACACGGCTACGGCTGACGTCCTATGGCGGACTGCGTATTGTAAAACGGCGGATTATACAATCCGGCTGCGACATATATATTTCATCAGCCCGTACTTACTAGTCCCACCATAGAAATCGACTTGTGGGACGCGTACATGAAAAAGTACATTCTTAAAGGCACTTTTCTATTTTATCATTTTATCGGTGAATAATAAGGCACGTATTATGCTTGGTTCGCGTTACTTCATTTTCTTCGATTCACATTGCGGATATCTGGAGAGTACTACATCTGTAGCATCGCATCATCGTCATGATCATGGGGAGTCTGGTTTACATCCTGAAACGAAGCATAGAATACTACAAATTAAATGAATTATCAATTACGAATGTGTATAAATGAATGCCACAAGACATGATCACATGACATTGTTACAACTTACTTTTCGATTTTTTTCAAAGTATTGATGGTATTTCGTACTCGATCGTGTGTCTCAACAACTAATTTCAATAAGAAGTTAGGACATCGCCACTAATACATAAATACATCACGAATATCACGTTGATCACGATCAGAATCAAACCAAAATCTTTGTTCAATTCATTGTTTTGAAGTGACAGACACAATGACTTTGTCATGCAGTAATTGACATGTTTACAGGACAATTTAAACGTCAAAATGTTACGCGGTTCCAATAATTTCATCAATTGCTCATTTTAGTATGGGACTTCCATTCAATCGTTCATTCACTACAGGTCACCGTCGGGTACATAAATTATGACATTAGCTCAGCAAATTTTACTTCAAAATTGACATTAAATATGCTCTAACGGTAGTACATAAAGTTACGCGATTAGCCTGCGGGAATACATTTACAGTACAGTATATTTGCGCAGTAGTAATATTATGCGCAGAAGCGGACCAGTACTGCCTTCGCATCGTCCCGCTTCCGCGCATCCCGCGCCAGTCAGGGTCAGGAAGCACTCAATCATCAAAGTCAATCTCATCATCATCTCATCTCATTTAATTCAATTCAATTCTTAAAAAAATGGCTTCCATCAAATTTATGATGATTTCGCCAATGTCACATGTTCAATGACGTTGTTCGGTAACGACGCCATGACAGTAGATAAGGTTTTGTACGGTAAATGGATTCTGCTCGTCGTCGCCCCGGGCACGTGTGCTCACCAACGCGGCGACGATCAAAATCCACTCATTTAAATGTAGGGGCGCAGTAAAAAGTAGTACTGAGTTGACTGACAGTTGACACTGACATTTGACAGTTTTCTCATATCGTACCGCCTCCGCACCGACAAATCAGCAAGTCACCTTATTTGCAGTGCGGTAATGCCGACAGCCTTCTGGGCTTCTGGTCACGGGGCTCAGAGCTTGAGGCAATTTTCAAAGGAAGTGGCCTCTGGGATGCCACCTGGGTCAGCATTATCACGGCGTAGCACCTTGGTCGCACAATGAGGGCTGCAGCAGGGATTGCAGATGCGGGTTCTTTGAGAAAGTGAGATGAGTGCGCCGGTATGACCAAATACTTGTTTTTCCCTTTGACGGTTGAGATAACTGGTTGTTGAGTTGAGGCTCAGAGGCCATTGTTTTCCTCGGAGAGGTTAGGCAGCGTCTGCGGAAGAGGGGCATATGACTATCGGTGTTTGGGTTTCGGGTGCATAGGCTGTCCATTTTGATTCAATGGGGGAAGCGTCGAGATTGTCAACTTTGGGCTAGGAATGACACGGTCCGGTTATTTGAGTAACCATATGTTATTTTTTATTTGGTTTGTGTGCCTTTGTATTTTGACTTTGTAAATGTACCTTTTTACTTGAATATTTATGCTGATGATCTAAAAATGTAGGAAAACTGTTGACTGGTGAATTGACGTCTACTCGTTTATCCTGGTAATCTAGAAGGGATATAATGTTGATGTTGAACCCACTTGGGTATGCCATCAACCTACCTTCCACGCCAGCAACCTGCTCCACTATTCACTAAGGTAGTAATAGTGAAATAATTCATAACATACTCTAATAAATATAAAAGTATCTGTCTGTTTGTCGCGCCCACCGTTGCGCAAATTACACTTAAACTAGAATTTAAGTAATAATCAAAATCAAAAAATGTTTTGTTGGGCTGATTTGTATGTACCTAATATACGCAAACCAGTGCATCAGGCTTCAGGCTACCATGTCCGCTGAAATGAAATGAACTTAATCCAGTACGTATAATTAAACGAACCGCCAGTATAACCTTCCCACGCACATATATCATATCCATTTGTTGGTCAGATATCAAACTAAATGCTTTTAAGATAGAGTTCAAATTCCAAGTAACCTAAATGTATGAGATACGATCATGTGGAAGTTGGTTAAATACTCGCTGGACTCAGCCCCAGTTCCAGGTATAGCCGGCAGCGAATCAATACCTACATTTTCCGCATAATGGAAACTGGTAAATATGTTTTAGGTATATATACTAATAATTGACAACCGGTTCAGCCCAATCGGTAGTCTGCCTGCGAAGCTGACGGGTCCGGCTTCAAATCCTGGCACGGGCAAACATTTGTGTGATAGGCGTGGTTTATGTATGAGCCATGGAGATTTTTTTTAGAAGTTGTTATATAAAGTATATATATGTGATCTTCTAGTACCCAAAACAAGAGCCTTATTGACTTATTTACTATGGAGTAGTTTGTTTTGTGTAAGATGGTCCCCGAAATATCATTCATTTTTCTCGTTTTCTCGAAAAGCTGGAAGAGATCCCTTAGAGGGTATAAGTTCGCCTTTGTACTTTATATTTTGTAATTTTATTTCTTGTATTTGTTCTTTTTATGTGCAATGTGGTGTCATGCATACATATGTGCATACATAGTTATGTACATAAATAGGTAGTAAAGTTAGTACATAATTTAAATTATTATCGCATATAATTTATTGTGATTTCTATGTAGGCATTTAAATTAATCAAAATATGTAAATACTTTGATACTTACTGCATTATGTAAGCTGCGATATTCAAAATAAAATATACGTGTCTAGTTCGAGACTTTCGTGGTTTAAAAAAATGTTAATAGTTTTTCCTCTGACTTGTAACGTAAAGCTTGGCGCGTGTGGCAGCGCAAGCGCATATTGGCACAAATATAATTACCTAGTTACTGGAATAGAGCCGGCACCTCCCTGAATTCAGCACCTTTAAGAGCTGAACCATTTGGTGAAATCACGGCACAGTGACAAAACAACACACACAAAACTCAAAATATAAACATACGCGGTAAGCGCGTTCCATCCTAGACCGCAATATCGCTTACCATCAGGTGATTTGTGGTCAAGCGCAAACCTATACTGAATAAAAAAAAAAAAAATACAAAGCACATTAATGGCAAGCAATAAAAAACGCCTCATGTTTGGCTTAAAAACCCAAATCGGGACATTGGGATTGACTTCAGTATTTGGTATTAGCCGCGATTTCTTTATGACAGTTTAGGTTTTCCACACGTGGGGGCGAGTGGGTGCGACAAATATCACACCAATTTCAAATTCAATACGTTTAGTCAAAAATTCCTTTAACCGCCAAAACAAAGACCATGTTATCTCCCTCCAAAACTTTATAGTATTGCTAACCGTAGCGTGCGTCAACAATCATTTTCAGTACCCTTACCATGAGTTTGCAATGTTTGTAATACCGTACTCGCTAGCGACTGTCGACTGCGTAAACGATTTAGTATGGCGATTCTAAGTTCTATTGCGTAACCGCCAGAGGCGCTGTACTTTTGTTTATACTAAATCGTTTACGCAGTCGCTAGCGAGTGCGGTAATGCAAATATTGCAAACTCATGGTAAGGTAACAAGGGTACAGCACGAAAGTTTTTTTTTTGCAAACAGAGTTGTACAGTGCCACTCATATGTATATTTTATCATGTAACTAGTGTGAAAACGACTACACTGACTATTCAGTGTGCTTGAGGTTCATATCTAATAATTACTTATTCTGTGCCAGTGTTGCCTGCAATGTTACTTTTCACAAATTGCAGAAAAACATCTATAATTTCGCAAAATCAATTAGATCAGTAATTTGCCTTACAAACATTCAATCCCGTTCCTTCTGTGAGTCCTGATATGACTGTTCTGTTGCAGAATGCACGGATATGCCACTTGCCACTAATTGTAACCCCGACTAGATGCTACCCGAATATTCTTTAATCCCGATGTACACCGATTGAGCGTACTCGAATATTCCACCAACACGAATATTCGTTCATACCATGTTCATACCACACCGTACTGAATATTCTCACTTCGATTTTAACAGAAGGTATGTGGAAAATGTTAGTACTTTACCATATTACTTGAAAACCGCCGTAAGTCTTCGATATGCTGATGTAAATACGGCATTCTTCGATTAGTACGGCAGTGTTATCCCGTAAAACAGAATGGTACCATGAATGTATGTGTTTCATTAAACATATACGGTGTTTTTCCTCTGGACGGGCTTCTTACTGGCCTTATAATCTATATATATAAAGTTGATAGGGTGACTGACTCATGACCGCCCCGCCGAAACTGCCAGTCCAAAAATTTGATATTTACACTGTAGTTAGGGTATATAACGGAGGCAAGGGATAAGACGGGATTTTTGGAAATTCCACCCCTAAGGGGGTAAAACAGGGGTGCAAAGTTTGTATAGGGGGCAATATGTTTTCTAAGGTATAGACTTGAAACTTTGTACAAAGACTCCTTAAAATAAGACAATGAAAGTTATATCTGCGTTTTTTAAATTTTCGTCTCCTAAAGGGTTGAAAATGGGGGTGAAATATTGTATGGGGAGAATTTTTTTTTTAAAGTGAGAGTCTTCAAACTTTGTACGAAAGTTCCTTATAATAATTTTAGAAACCCTGCAATAGTTTTTAAACGAGATATTCAACGATATCCCAATTGCCACACGATGGGTTTTGGAAAAAAAAAGATTGGAAAGTTACGTCTAGGGGAGGTCTACCGTTTTGTCAGCGTGATTAATATGTATAATACATATTAATCGACAATCGACGGACGAATGGACATGGCGAAACTATAAGGGTTCCTTGTTTACTACGGAACCCTATAAAGGCTTAGCAGGCATGTCAGGAAGGTCTGTTTCGTAGGTCATTATTTATCCTGCGGCGAAACATAGCTACCGTAGCCGTACAGCAAAATACACGGTTGTTCAATTACAGCAGATAATGATTATAGATCATCTATGACCCCTTTAGCGCCGTATCAATCAATCTACGAAGATCATTATCTCCCGCGTTTAATTGAAATATGACAGAAGTGTCACATAAAAGCGATAGTGATCGCGATTATATTACGTAATAAGGGTAGCCAGCCAGCTAAGGTTGCTTAGTAGTAGCTCTAGTAAGTATGCTTGTAGTAGGAAGGATGCGTATTAAAGCGATATGGTATTGATATTTGATAGCGCTTTAGAAGTTCTTGCTGAACTTTAGTTCAGAACTCTCCTACTACAGCTTATGTAGCTAGCTCAGCTAAGCTAGGTTATACTGTCATATTTTATGTGACGTTTTAGTACGTTTAGATCATAAAACGTGACCATAAAACAATCATGCTAGGAGGGCACGTCTACTCTTTACGCGGGCTGAATCTTCTGTGTTATTATTCCAGTATAGTGCGTGTCATCCACGACGACGCGCCCCTCCATAGCGAAGCTCATACTAATCTACATACTTATGATGATTATATTAAGTGTTCTAAATTTATCAAAGTAGCCCCATTTTTTCCTAAAGCCACCCCGGTTTACGGTACCTATCATGGCTTTTGGTGAAGCTCAAACTATCTTCCGAGATACAATTAATACGTGAGTTTTAACCGTTTAGTAAAATTAAATCTTTTGAGATGTTTAAGACAGCCATACTTTCGCATTTATTATAACAGTATAACAGTATGTATATTTTGAGTGTGAGGCGGGTCCGATCCGCCCGTAGTTTCGTTTCTAACTGTTGCGCAAGAGTTACGTGCGCGGTGCGGGCGCAAGCTCGGTCCAGTATGCCGTTGTGCAAGCACATCTTAAAACAAGAACGACGCAAATGCCATAGAAAGTATATCGTACTTACGCCGTTTTGAAATAACTGGGTGCTGTAGCTATGCAGTTACATTGTGCCTTTACATATGCAATCAATTCGGATATTTTGTTGTCAAATTAAACTTGGTGTTTAAAGAGGTCATTGTTTATAAAACATTATACCATACCTTTAACAAAAAGGCAAGTGTGGACTGTGGACTCTAGTAGTAGACATTGTTTCTTGAGAGATTCCTTACTTAACCCAACTGGGGAAGCAACACCACCTTACAGACCGCAGCTCCTCTGCAGTCGTAAGTATCCATAGGATATGGTGTCTACTTCCCATCAGGCAGATTGTAACATTAGAAATACGTTTGTAGTAAAGGTTACTTAGATAGATACTCGTAGAGTTAGATAGATAGAAACATTTATTCATTGCCACAGAAGACACACAATATTACAAAAAAACAAAAGAAGAAAAACATACACAAAGGCACACGTGTGTCCCCGCGGCAGTGAAACGGACACTGGCTCAGCATTATGCTGAGCTGAGCTGAGGTGTTAGACACCTACAGCGCTGATTTTCATTACATACAATATATATAATAGCAGGAAATAAAATAAACTTAGCTGCAATAGATTAATAAAAAAATAAAAAGTACATAAATAAGTTAAAAAATGGTTAAAAACTACAATTACTGCTTGCTTACATACAGCATCTAGGGTACAAAAGCAAAAGAACTAAAATTAAATAGGTTGGTATATTTTCTGTTGCTGTGCTGGATTAGGATTGGGATTTGTGTAATCGGAAACTGTAGTGAACCAGCGACAAAACTCCCAGTAGCTCGATTACACAGATACCTCAGATTCGGTTCAAGCCGTTCAGTTCAACCAATCTCACTGGTGCGCAAACTCGTAGCGTATTCCAGTGTTTAGACCGCCCGCGTGGTCGTGTCGGAGGTTTCCCTGGATTTTCCCCAGGCCACTCTCTAACCGCGCACTCTTTATTGGATTGCATATTGCATCTCTTTATTGGGCCCGGCCTATAAAGACACAGTCAAGTTAAAAAAAGTACGTGCATTCCATTTTCAATATTGATTGAGATCAGGCGAGTGACACACATTGGAATTACGGTAGATAACACCAGTAGAAATAAATTCTGGATCCATAAAACAAATTCTGGTTAATCTTATCTACGAATCATTTGGTAACATCTTATTTATTTATTCCAATCCCATCTTAATATATCGATATGTCGTTAACACAAACTTGGTAATAAGATCCTAGGCGACTTACCTACTGACTTGGCGGGGCGGGATCGATATGTGTCATTTTCTTCATTGACGTAAACTTACTGACGTCGCAAAGATTCCCACTTGACAGAATACTGTCAGTATTACATTTGCGCAATAGTAATATTATGCGCAGAAGCGGACCAGTACTGCCTTAGCATTGTCCCGCTTCCGCGCATCCCGCGCCAGTCAGGAAGCACTCATTTAAATGTAGGGGCGTAGTAAAAAGTAGTACTGAGTTGACTGACAGTTAACACTGACCTTTGACAGTTTTCTCATATCGTACCGCCTCCGCACCGACAAATCAGGAAGTCGCCAGCCATTAATTCATTGTCAAAAATGCGCTTCAAATTAGGCTGCCGAATATGAATCAGACAAACCATTCAAAATCTAACGCCCAAAAAGCCCGGGGTGGACGAACAACACCCTTACAGCCAATTATTGTAATTATTTTCTGCGGTTTATGCACCGCTGAATTATAAAATGTATTTCGGGATGAAACCAGATCAAAATTGCTTTCACATCGGCCAGTTTTTCAGTAAAACATTGGTATAAAAACTATGAGTAAATTTCAATTTGCTCTAGAAAAAAAAAATATTATTTCGAATCTTTGTAGTCTCATAAATTTTTATGACTTTAATTACTTTATCTAATACTTATTATAATTTGATGGTTTTCTATCCATAAAGGCACTTTGTTATAAATTGTAACATATACATATGAGTCATCTACCCTATTACAATTGGCACTGAAAAAAGGAACCACATTATGTCCACCTATCATAATATCTACTCGTATAGTAATAATTTTAGTACAGTTGCGTCTTGAAGGATGTTCGGGATCCGCTGCCTAATCCTGTGATTTAGTGTAGGCACTAGTTTTTATAGAAGCGACTGCAATCTGACCTTCCAACCCAAGGCGGTACTAGACCTTATTGGAATTAGGCTTGTCAAGTGAGTGGGCATCTTTGACTGTTAGAAGTTCTCAAGCGGCCCGAAGGCCTCTCTCTAACTTGCCTTAACAACTGCCACGATTAACGGCTTAACGTGCCTTCCAAAGCATGGGATCGCTCAGGTAATAACGACTCAACGCGGTCTCCCATCCAAGAATTGACCTGGGCCGACGTTGCTTACTCTCGCATACCGCATGTGCTCCTTTATATCCACCTATATCGGTTCGATATTTTCAGACTACTTCCTTGGGTTACGTTACGTATACTTAAAATCATTTAAACTGGCCGAACTGTATCAAATTAGAATATTCAAAAAGCGACTTTTCTATACAAGCAAGAAGGTTCACAATCTAATGAGAGTTTTATAAGAATAAAATATTCGACATCTTAAGCCGTCCGCTACCGGTGACTGGGATCCCCGGCCGGATAACAAAATAATGGTTTGATTTGTTTTTTTATTTCGTTGGGTTGAGGACGGGTTTAATCATTTCATTTATACACATGGACGATCTTACCACGATTGAGTCTTATAGGAAAGTGGGAAAAAACAGACAGTAATAAACTAAGTTCAGTCTTCGAGACAAGACGAGAAGCCGACGTTCCGTATTATACAAGAATGAATCACGAACTAGAGGCACTGATTCATAACGCCACGACCATCAGGCAAGGTACAAAGGCTAAGCTGTGCACAGTGCAAGTCACTTGAAAATAATGGACGACAACAACGCCGTAGGTAATACTTAAATTTAACACCTCCAACCGGCACCAGAAAAAGGCCCAGAGGAAGACCCAAGCGGTGGAAGATTTAGAAGAAGGGTTTAAGAACGCACCAGGCAATAAAGGTATTGCATAAAACCAAGACCTGGGGGCCGATTTTTGAGTGTCGAACGACACTCAAAAATCGCCCCCCTGTATAGGATTGTAGCTCTGGCTGTAACGCCACAGGAAGATATAATGACGAAGCAAGAAGATGTCTTAATAAGGTTGCATTTACGTCATAACTTATACGTTTCTTTTCTATCAAGCGATGTCAGAAAAACTGTTCTTATAATTACGTGATAAATGCAAATACTATTACTCCTCGGTGAAGTATGTGGCCAACATCGCGAATCACTAAATTGAATTTAAGATGACCTACTGAAAAAAACCTATCCTCCATATATGAACTCCTTTTACCAACTGGATCCTTTTTTTCGCTGATCGATGAAGCACGCATCCCGCAAGCGGAAATCCTTGGGCTTTAATGTCCTTGGTTTTTTGAAGGGGGAAAATAAGATAATACGAGCTCTAACTACCGGGTTTAAGGTTACCTCCGTATTTGTCGGTGGGGTATTATTAGGTATAGTAAGCGGTCAGTGTCAACTGTGTGTCAGGATCTTTACTGCGACTCTACATTGAAATAAGCGGTTCATGATTGACGCGTGGCTGCATCCATTCCGCCCCGGGTTCGCGAAATATACTACTACTTACTGCGTAAACATAATACTGACAGCTTAGTAAATTAACAAGTCTTGACGACATCAGTACTTCAGACCTCGGTATGGTAGAATTTCCGCCTTAAATATAGATTCCGCCCCACTATGTCAGGAAGAAGCCTTACCTCAGCTTAGTTAAGTACGAGTACACTAGGTAGTTGGTTCTAAAATATATCAACGAATAATGACACATTTGCAGTCAAAACCAGCTGTGGCATGATAAAATTAAAACAGTCCGCAGCCTTTGGACCCAAAAAGCCTTAATTTCGATAGGTATGTTTTGTTCCTCTAACTAATTTTAGTTTTCCAATTTTCTTTGTTATTCGACTAAGTTCAGTGACAGCAAGCGCAGGTATTCCAAATCGGACCTTATGTCTTTGCGTTAAGACTCAAAGAAGCTTGAAAGAAGTTATCGACCTGCTAGGTATGCTATTTTTGGTAGCTTAAAAAAGTCAAATGTCAATGACTAAGAAAAATTGAATAATAAGTAAAGCCGCGTAAGTTACCTATACACGCGTGCATTTTCCATAGTCCAGAACATATATAGGGATGATGACTTATAGGTATTCTAATTAGCAACTTTGAATAAAACTTCAACAATATTCTGTAAGTAAGTGTAGTTTGTAGGGATATAGAAAAAAATGGCGTCACGTTTTATTGTGGCCAAGCAGCATCCGCACAACAGGTCACTTGTGCGTAAACGCGGCCTAATATTCCGTCAGCATCTCAGAATCCTCACTGTCTCTTTAGGTTTGGTTCTGTTTTCTTTGAGGTAGCTAGCGCCAAGCACTGATCCTCCACAGTCGCTAATAAGACCCCAATGATCCGTTTAAGGCCGTGTATTACCACTTTTGAGTTTTTAAAAACCATCTGAGACATAGAATATAGTGTCTTAAAATCTAAAAAAAATATATGTGTTACATGAGGATCTTGTCTAGTCAAAATCGGAGTCAGTTACATGACCTGATGAATTTCACTCGATAGAAAAAAATCGCGAAGTTACCCCTTTTTGGAATGTATTTTCAATACTACGGCTATATTACTGATATTTAACATTTAATTTTTTTACTCAATTAAAGATCGTAAATAGTTATAGACAAATTCGCAGGGTTTGCTTTGATAAAATGATTGGCTTAATGACTATAGCTAAATATTTACAAAACTGCGCGCAGAGCTTGCGTAATTGCGGTTAATTGTAAACTCACGCGTGTTAGAGCGGGACATTTGCGTTGGGGATACCTCCCCTTAACGATCTGTTTCCTATAGGTAAGTATGAATTGATTTGGAATTGGTTTTGTATTCGTGAAGGCGCTGGCTTCCTACTCTTCGTAGGGCATAAAACCTATAAGTAACTAACACGCACCGTAAGCGGACCAGCAAGTTGATTACGTAACTGTCATTAATTTTTCGTATAGAAAATTAATTTTAGATTAGGCAATATTTTTCTTCACATAGAAAGGTGTGGTGATGTGCGAGTTAAACTAAAACCTAGCAAATTTCTTGACATGATGACCGAGGCGGTTGATAAGGTGATAATTATGTAAATAAAAATACAATCATAATTTGAACACATACTTATTGTATGTTACAGGTTTTGTCGTGTCTGGGGCCAATTTTTGAGTGTCGAACGCTCGAATTTTCACTCGAGATCTGTCAAAATACTACGATGTTTTGACAGATGTCGAGTGAAAAATCGAGCGTTCGACACTCAAAAATCGGCCCCCTGAGGGCAGACACGATGCAGCATGGCCGTGTTAGCAACACGAGGCCGTGTAAGCAGGTAGAAGTATACAGGAAGAAACACCTAGGAAATCCGAACACACTGCAGGAAGCAGTAAACAATATAAAGACACTGATAGGTTTCATACAGGAACTTAGGATGGTTAGAGTAGCGCTACCCCCTTTTTCACGCATAATAGGCTCGTTGGATGACGACTTGCGGAAAATGCCCAGTATAACTAACTAACACGAGGCGCCCCCTAGTGGCTTCGACTGGAACCTGTAGCTCTAGTCTCAAAATGTATGAAAGTGGTATGAAAACGTGAACAGCGCCTCTGGTGGTCACTAGTGGAAACTAAAACAGAATGTGAACTCATAGCTCCTACGCTGACGTACACATAGACAATGTGCATGTCAACACACAACCTTGGGTTACCCGCGCTCGTGAAATAAAAGTACTCCACTCGAAATTTTGTGAATAAACAATTATTTATTTATCGAATGGCGAATAAAACACTGTTCACAAGTTACAACTTAAATTTACAATTTTTTAAGTAAACACAATACAACAATACACAATCACAAGTACAATTAATCATACAATTATATGATTCATTAGCCTCTCTTTATTTCTAATATAACTTAACCCCGGTATCCCTTACAACCATATGTAATGGGAGATCACATTTATACTGGGTCCTGGCAGACGTATGATACGTTCATGAACAAGCGTATACAGCAATGCGATTTAAAAAAATCTAGTTTTCTAATGTAGGTACTTTGATTGATCCCAATATCCCTAGCAACTATTCGTAATCGGTGATCACATTAATACTGGCTCGCACTGCGTTGTGATTGCGATTCAAATCTTGCTGGACTCAAGTCTCTTTACTAATGTACGTTGATCTCGTTATCCCTGACAACTATACGTAACCAGTGGTCAAATTATATTGGTACCACTTAACACGTTCACTGTCCCCATTCAAAACGATATGACAATGTCACAAGTCCAACTGACTATGCATTTAGTATGGGGATGTGACCCCACAGTGAAAGCATGGGACTCCTGGTTATCCTGAAAAAAGAGTTAAAGCGAGCCGGTAATGCGATTCAAAACCTGGCTCGGCTTACTCCACCCCATTATATCATGAACCCGATATCCTTAACAACTGTACGTAAACAGAGCTCATTCTTACCCGGTTCTCATAGACGTAGGTAAGCGTTGCGTAGCAATGCGATTAAAACTGTTTCTCGACTCGTACCTATCCTTATATATCTTGACCCCGATGTCCCTATCAACTATAAGTAATGAGAGATCTGATTGAACTGGTTTTTGTTAAAGTTAAGGCGAGTCGGTAACTGTTGTGAGTACAGTCCCACATTGGCCTGATTTCAGAACGGCGGATAGCGCAGAAGATTTAAAGCTAAATCCAAAATATCTTCCCGCGTTTTAAAACCTGTCGAGCTAATGCGATTTCCTTATGCCAGACTATGATGAACCATTACCTATTTATTAGACAAAAACGGTTACCTATTACAGATTGACAATACTAGAATGTTATCAGAATCATTGTAGTAGTAGAATGGCATTCCTTGTCGAGGTTTTCCCAAGGGATTACAGTATTGGGTTCTTCAGGAAAGGAGAGTATAATATACATTTTTAAATCGTCGGCTACCCGCATGTACACCTCTGGAGTTGCAAGACCGAGTTGGTAGTGTGGTGGCTACGGTCTCAGTCTGTAGGTATAGTTCGTACACAACTGTAAGGCCAAGTGCTGTCAAATTAACGCAAGCTAAAACCTACCTAACAGTCAGAGCTCTACGTCGAGTTTTGCTTGCGTTCGTTTGACAGAATTTGGAATTTTGAGTTTTGTACGAACTATACTTCCCCAGTTGGGATCTGTTAACATCGGTAACGAAACAAACGAATCAAATCATCGAAAAAAAGAGTTGACTTGTGACTCTGTAGTTGCAAGCGTTCATAGGCTAAGGTGTAGGTAAAGTAGATATTGGTATAATCACAACTTTTTAACACGCGTGACCAGTGTTAGAATGTTTTAGGATAGACTCGCGTGCGACAATAGTAAATGTTATTTCGATTACTTACCAATACGTCAAGCCAGATAGACCGCGGTAAAGTACTTTCAGATGATAACCTGACAGTTGTTGAAAGAACATTCGATTTTCCACCTTAAGTCTAATCAAGCAAGGTCTTCATTGTATTCTTGTGCGGCGTCTTGGTACTCGTAGTTAAAGCATTTTTTTTAAATTATTATTGTCTAAAATAAAAACAAATAATATCTTCTAGAATATTTTCAACTTTTTATACTTAGGTCACCTAAGTACTGGATTCATAAGCAAACTGTCTTGTGTAAGTTCCTATTTGGCTGATAACAAAATAATATCGACCCTATGTTACTTCAAAATGGTCTTATAACGTATTAGAAAGGCATTTTGGGACATGAACATAAAGTGGGAGACATAATATAATAGTTTACCGCGTCAGAAGATCTTTCAAATAATTTCAATAAACTTTTGGTGTCTGGTCTGGGGGCCGATTTTTGAGTGTCGAACGCTCGAATTTTTACTCGAGATCTGTCAAAAAACTATGACGTTTTGACAGATGTCGAGTGTAAAGTCGAGCGTTAGAAACTCAAAAATCGGCCCCCTGGAAGGAAATTCCACGAAATAATGCCATAGGTTTAACTAGGTAAGACACTAAATAAAGACGTAAAGGTTAGTCAACAACGAAAAGCACTATGTTTTCCAGTAAATTAGATTGGAAGGGCTGATTTTGATTTACTCCTACGCCATAGTACCTACCTACCTACTTAGATATCTTTGGCAGTAAAGGTTTGCACAATAACCTCCGAGATAATCAACAGAAAAGCTTAATTCGAATCAAATTCGACAGTGCTGACGTCATTGGCGGCTTTATGCATATTTTCCCGTGTCACTAGTTTGCGGAAAAGCGTTCCAACTGTGATAGCGACATCTCTGAGCGACGCCGCAAACTTCTCACTGAAATGCGTTTACGATCTTTATTATCGCCGGCCGTAATACTACAATTTAGTTCTTGCCCTACAAAAAGCGTTTCTCCTTTCATAATAATAAGAATACGCCGAGTCGGTCGGCTGGCGTTCGCTCGCTCGATATACACGGACGTGGCGGCGCGTCTATGTGTGCGGGTGTTGTTTTAGTGTGCGTGGGTCGGTCGCCCTCCCCCTCGCGCCGCTCCCCCGCTGCCGCGCGTCGACCCAACGTAGCTTTCTGTTCACTTATATAACGACATACATATATACGCTGGTAAATAATATACACTGTGAATAGCGAGCTATGTGCGCCACCTAGCGGCCGCTCGCCTCCGCGCGGCACAGAGTAATGTATCGTGTTTTCAGATTTTCCTTTCATGCTATGTTAGGTTCATGGGCCATTAGGTTTGAGACTGCGTTGTTACGGAATACATATTGATCGAGTTGACGTTTGCTGATTCCTAGCGTTTTTGCGTTGATGTCTTATTTGAACTATAATATATAAGCGCTACGGTAGATTGCAAGTATTTATATTGGTACTTTATGTTGTGAAATACCTAGTTAGGTATCGGTGTCTATAGTTATAGATAATGGTTGATATGAAGGAAATTGTGCTGGTCATGGAAATCATATTCTTTTAGTTTTGCTATCAGTATCACTATAAATTGGTTACTTATTTAATAAATTGATGTTATTTAAATAGGAATAAACTTGAACTAGGTACTTAAATATCTTCACCAAGGCACAATACGACTTCGAAACAGTTCATATTATTTGATGATCCTATGAAGATGCAAAAATCAAGTATTTGTCTAGTATTCCATGTTTCAACTACTTACTTTTTGACTATTGTTCATTTTCAAAAGTGCTTAACTTACATAGATACTTAACAATTGTAACTTTAAATCTAAAAGAATTATACTTATCTAGCGTAATCCCAAACATAACCTATATATACTATACGACCATCTAAAATCAGAAGAATACTCAGGTCGAAACCAGAGGAGTTCTCAGCATTGCTCTGTGGGAGCTACACGTGAGCGAAAGGCGCCCGACGTAGGCGGGTATGCCGCCAACTTCTGGCTCGAGTCGGCTCTAGCTGGCTCGACCGGCCCGAGATCACGAGCCGGCTCGAGCCACCGGCTCGAGTGCCGGGGGAAAATTTCACAAGTTGCAGCGAGCCATGACGGAGTCAAGCTACCCGCGGTCCCGAACCGAACGAAGCTGGCACGTCTTTAAAATGGCGCGATCGCGTTTTTGAACGCAACGCATCAGCGGCGGCCATTTTCAAATTTGTATCTGTCAGGATTTGAAAACATCTGGGCCGCGATTCCGGGTATCTAAATGACAGAAGGGGACGTCACTAGGATATCGCTTTTCCTTAGCATCGTTATCATTTAATTAAGAAAGGTAGAAGCAACTTGTCATTTTGGTTCTCGCATCGGGCCCCTGAAACAATTGGTACAGTCAAGGGCACCAATATGTATACAATCTTTCCACCTTATTCCATTGAAATAAGGTCCAAAAATGTATACATCTTTATGCCGTTGACTGTACCTATGAAATGAATGATGTCACGCTCACGTTTGGTATCTTTGGGTATGTAGTATATAAACTTTTTATATAATCAACCTCGCATTATATATGTAATATCTGGGCGACTGAGCTTTGCTCGGCGTTTTCCCGGGCATGAGACCCATCTAGATCGATTGGTTGCCCCCGAAAACTCCCAAATACCAAATTTCATCAAAATCGTTAGAGCTGTTTCCGAGATCCCCGAAAGAAATAAATACATATACAAGAATTGGTCGTTTAAAGATATAAAGATATAAGATAATATATATTGACCAGAAATGCAGGCCCATTTTGTGATAAATTATTTCATATTCGAAGTAGGGTTCACAACTTTGGTTTCGCGACTTACGCGTGAGCGAGAGTGAGAGCTTAGATGAGATGTGATTGATGGATAACAATAATATAGGTAGCTTAATCAATTTTAATTAAATTTAAAACTTAAATAAAATATTATTAAAAAAAATTGCAGAACTCCCACAACGGTAGGTATAGTTGGAATTATTTTTCTAGAACGGGTCTTATCTTAAGGACCCATCGGTCCAACAAAGCCTTTGTTTAGCCACGTGCCACAAATACTTCGAAATGAAAAGGACATGCTTCATAAATACTCTAGTGTTAAACTTTATTAGTCGTCCTACGCTGCTCTATTGCTGTTTTAAATACAAAAAGTCAACACTGATAAGTCGTATTTTTTTAATGTGAACCTTCTTTCCTTGTAAGTAATGCCGACTTTTGGCCGAAATTGTTAACGTTTACTTCGTTTAGTTGACAGGTATCAATTAGCGGTTATGCTTATGAAAGACAGGGCTTTTGTTTAGGAGGCACAAAGAGAAGGATAATTCGTTCAAGGAAAAGAATTTCAACCATACCATACCACAAGGAACAGGGTATACCAGAACCGAAGAGGGGACGAAGTTTATTCGTGTATTATTCTCCTCTCTCTTTCATTGTATTTGCAAGTTCGACAGAGAGGGAGATTCATAAACTACTTTGTCTTCAATTCGCGTGTTTTTATATGTTCGTGGCAAACAAGTGTACGGCCCGCTTGGTGGTAAGATTTTTTTAATGTGCCGTCTTTTGCTATGAAACGAAACTACTCATTGGTCAGTCTGTATGTATACTTATTAGCAGCTGGCTTTACGACTAGCGATGACAAGGACACTCCAATGGACAGTGTAGAATGTATATCGCTGTCCTTGTCACGCTATCAACCTCTGACACAGCGATCAACTCGTATTATCATTTTGTGTGAAGTCCGCAACCCGCACGTTGCTAGCGTGAGCCTGTGAGGTCTCAAGCTGCCTCAAATATGGGGAATTATCAACCTACTTATACCTATGTATATTGTATTACCTATAGATAAATAAATTTATTTGACAATATGGTTTACAATAAATAAAAAATAATTAAAAACAAAACTTACAACTATTCTAATCTAACAACCCACCCCGAGTCATATGCAAAGATAAATAGTTACATGACCGAAATGTCTTAGGAGAGGGGCGTTCATTTAAAAATTAATTTAACTCTGTTTATGTATTTATTTAAACAAACACATATAACTTAACATATAGAAAAACAAACGAAACAAATAACTTAAAATATATGTATTTATTCTAACTGTTTTTATTTGTTTTAGTGTGTTCTTTTTAATAGGTAGTTTGGTACCGAAATAATTTTGTAAGTAATACCAGATTTTTATGCCTTTACGGTAGCCAATAAGCATAGGCACGACTTGCCTATTGGTAAGCAGCCACCATAGCCTATGGATGCTGCCAACTCCATAGTCACAACCGCATTTCTAACCCCTTTTTGATCAGCTATATTTTATTCAGTATTTGAAGGTTGTTATATAATTAGAAATATTACTTAACTCTTATTACCATCGGTATACTTGGCTGTATATTCGTACACGTTTATTCAAACCAACAAACCCGACTGAAACCGCGCCAAAAACAATTCGAACCCTAGGTAAACAATTCGCTGCAAAAAGTTTCCAAGCAAAGTTAACCGCTCGAAATAGTTCGCGGAAACTTCATAAAAGTCGAGATATGACAGTTATCAATCTATCGGGAAAATCTCGGCGCCGATGATCTAGCTCCGTCCCTCTCTAGCCAGCGTTAGATGACGGGCAAGCACTAAAACATATCGAGCCCAATCGCGGCGGGGAACCCCCGAATACATGTGAGTTACCGCTTTAATACTTCGTACCTACTCAAAGTACACCTGTAATCGTAAGCAGTTTTTTAATTCAGTAGTTTACCTATAGCAGTAACCATTCTCCACGCTACAAGTTTAGCACGAACACCCCGGGCATTCAATAAAGTACTCTATCGTAGCGTGATAGAGCCAATTTTCCAACGTTATCACTCGGCCACTGATAACGCGGCTCGTGACGCAGTGCCGCATGAAAACATACGCTCGGCACCAATGTCAGTCCTTTGTTATCACACAAGTGTCCAACTTGCAAAAGCAGTGATATTTGTATCACTTTACCAATGTGACGTTTCGTCACAAGTTGGCGAAAAAGGTGATGTTTCGAATATATTTCGGAATTTCAGGACCAAAATCAACTTCATAACAATTAACGATACGACCCCTCTAAATTCCTCGCCCGGAGCGTGCCCGCTCGGTATACGTGGCGCGGCGATAGAACGCCTTCGCATAGATAGAATAGAGTAGAGAGCGGTTTCGGAACGCACCCGTACAGTCAACCCTGCTTGTGTGCGTGCGGCGTCGCAGTGTGCGCGCCGTGCACGGACGCGCGCACACACCGACGCCGCCGGTGAGCGCTGTTCACCGCACTCTGTGAGCGCAAACAACCATCTATAAGGCCACGCTATAGCTGACGGAGGGACGCGCCGCGACTCAGGCCGAACATCGCGCTCTGTATTTATAAAGTACCTACTGCACAACAAAATATTGGAAAATGATAACTTGATTTTAGTATTGTATTATGACGTGCTGTGTGGTTGATGAACGATATGCGTGTCATTTTATTTAGCCATATATCTTGATATGTATTTTTTTTTTGTATTTTATACATATTAACTTTATTCTTAGATGTAGATAAACCTTCTAAATTTCAATATAAATAACGCAGTCTAACGAATGGCATTTAAAGTTGTTTATACCATTCGGGTTGATGAGCTTTATAGTGCGTGTCATCCACGAAAGCTCCACATCTACAGTCCGGAATATACAGATTTTAGATCGCGTCTTTCCCGTGGACTTATTAAAAGTTAAGGGCTAGAATGCTAGAAAGCCTAATTTTTGGTCGGACTCTGCCTCTTGTAGTAAAGAGTTGACCACAGGAGAGAAGACTTTTGTTTTCAACTGTGTATGACCCGAATGTGCTAGAGTTTCGTAGGCATTTGACTGTAAAATCCGCAATCGGAGAAATTCTGTAAGGAGATCACAAATACTTTGTAGATAAACGAAAAACAGTCGGCATTTTTTAAAAACCTGATGATTATTAAGAAGTACATAATCCCAGCTTGAAGAAGACTGCACAATTTTCGACAATAAGTTGCTTCAGCAAAATATGATTTGGTATTATACGTGTGATATAGCTTACTGCTATCTGAAAGGCCGGCAATGCACTTGTGACTCTTCTGGTGTTCCGTCTGCTCATTCGCCACCTATAACCTAAAACCTAAAATAAATATATATGCAAGTGCTGTTCAACACTCGTGTCTATGTAGAAAGAGGGATCTGTCTGTCTCAGGATCAATAATTACGCGCAAGCTATGTAGGGTTCTACTTCACAAATCTTAGTAAAATTTATGTTTTGGTGAATTTAAAAAAAACATTATATTGTAGTTATTTAATTTCCATTTCCTCCGTTTGATGGCAGGAAAAGATTTGAACTAAATTAACTACAAAATATACCTATGGCAAAAGTGAACGACTATGTAAAATTTATGTTTGACTTTTGAAATTTATGTTTGACTAATACTTTTCACGTGATTTTCTAATTTATGTTTGACTTATATATACTTAATAATAATATAGGTAACCTTAAATAGGGTGTTTTTTCGGTGAAATTATCTATTACCTATCTTCAAGGGATACCTCAATCTGATAAATCTTTATCTAGTCAGTACGGCGTTTTAAAGAACGAATCACTTTTAAAGGAATGCTTTTCATTGGGCGTGAATCAAACTGGTATTACTTTTATTAACATGAGAAGTTTTAAAACAAGAGGCTGCAAAACTAATGTTATTCCGTACTCTCCCGGCGAAAAAAAAGATACAAAACATTATTTTGTTATGTGCCAGGAGATCCCCGTCACCAGGAAAAGGTAACCCTCTCGTGGGAAAAAGTCTTAGTGAAAGATATAAAACGCTCAAGCGGCCGGAAAGTAGGCCGGAGATATTCGGGCCCGTCAAACAGTGCCGGAGATCCGGGAGCGTCAAAAAATACGCTGAATCATTGAGTTGAACGTTTCTTCACACCAACTCGTGTTGTAAAAATCCATCCACCACCGTCCATCCACATCGAATTTTTACACGACTGCCCAAAAAAAGGAGTGTAATGTTTTATACGCTAGGTGTTAACAAACACGTTTAAAAAATATTATATCATTTTATAATATAAAATAAAATGTTTCACAAATAAAATTCTGATTCTGATTCTATCATAGTGAGTGTGGAAATATATGTAGATCTACACGTGAAATATAGTAAAACAGTGACGACCGCTTTAGCTTAGTTGGTAGTGACCCTGCCTACGAAGCTGGAGGTCCCGGGTTCGAATCCCGGCCGGGGCATTTATTTGTGTGATGAACACGAATATTTGTTCTTGGGTCTTGGATGTCTTCTATGTATTTAAGTATTTATTTATCTATATAAGTATGTATATCGTCGCTTAGTACCCATAGAACAAGCATTGCTTAGTTTGGGACTAGGTTGATTTGTGTAAGATTGTCCACAAATATTTATTTATTTATTTAGTTATTATAGCAATAAGTAAAAATAGATCAAGTTGGGGTTGAGAACTTAAAATTTTTTTTCGAGGTCTACAGCTCACAGAGGTGAGGTACTAGGGTAGTTTATAAAAGTTCGTAAAATTTGATTTTAGGAAAAAAATATTTTAAGTTTTTTAAAGTATATTTTAATCCATTATAGTATTTTTAGTCGTGACTGTTACAAATGTTTTATTGTATTTAATAGAGTTATTCGTTATAACGGAACACGTATAATTTACAAAAACATATCGATTAAATTTATTTCTAAACTTGAAGGCCGGGACTAACCCCATACACCGTCAAGGAAAGCTCCCTCAACACATTATATTTTACCGAAAGAATTACTTCCGTACCCCTTTCTACTGTTAGTAAAATCGCATTTGAAACTTCCCATACAAACTAAATAGTCAAACAGTGAATCGGCTTGAGACGCGGCGCGGCCGGTATATTTCCGACATAATACCGCTGCGTCGAGCGATTACTACTATATATTCTATATACATTTAATAGCTATACAGGCGCGCGTAGAACTGGCCGTACTTATGTGAGCGCTGCGGAGCGAACGCCGGCAGCGCTGCAGTGCTTCACAGCGGCGCGCGGTCTACGCGAGCACGGGCACGCTCGCAGCGCTGCAGCGGCGCGTTGCCAGCGGCCCCGGCTTATTATTATCGTAGATTGGCGTCGGCGCAACTACACGGCGTTAGAAGGACGTTCCGTTTTAAATATCAGGTTTTATTATTATGAAGAGCGGCGCAGCGGAGTGCGGACGGCGCGGCGGACGGTTGCGTGCGATAACATTTGACATTCGTAATTAGCCGAGTGCTAGCGGCGCGGCGAGGCCGGCTGGCGGGCATTCCGCCGCGCCGTCCGCGGGGCCGGACAAAGAGGTCGCGTTGCGTCAGCTCGCTCGCTCGCTGCTCGCCTCCGCCTGCCTCCACTCCAGCCAGCACCCTGGTGGCTCCACCGCGAACCCTCGCCACACATTACAAGGCTGCCACTATTTTTAGACTCGTACGCAGCTGTATTCCTGGCAAATGATACCCAAATTCGACTAGGTTGCTGGTGTTCTCCACTATGCTATTGATATGGTTGTTAATAGCATAGTAGAAATGCATATGGGTAACAGCAAGTTCCAATTAAGGTATTAGGTATTGCGATAACACATTTTTAAGTTTTATGGTCATTTTGGAAACTTTATATTTATAGGTTTTATTGCTTAATTCAATTATACTAACGTTTTGGTGGGTATGTAATAAATGAGATTTTACATATCCCAAATTAACTATAGTCGTATTTTTGCAGAATAACTGTGTGTGGGTAGTTACCTACCCAAACATACTTACCTCCTCCTCATTAGACAGTATCTAATCACCAACACTAATAAAAACAAAATAACAAAGCGCTCTCATTTATTCTGACATCGAAGTCCTATTTACCAAATCCAAAATTCCCAAATGCCGCTTAATGAGTCCAAAATTCAAGCGCGCGTGAACGATGGGGGAATAGCGACCTTACTCTTTAAGTTATACTGCGTTAGTGGATGTCAAAGAGCAGAGAGAGATAAAACGTTGGAAAACATCGTGGACGCGGTACTGCGTTATGGAATGGAGCGAGATGAAATCTTCTTTGCTGCTTTGTACTGTCGCTGCTTGTTTTTTTAGCTCTATAGCCTGATGGGAAGCAGACACCGTAGCATACGGACACTTGCGACTCCAGCAGCATCACAAGCGATTTTTTTTTTTACTTGTTTGTGGCTTTTTATAGGCCGGGCCCAATAAAACGAATGAGTACGCGGTTGGAGAGTGGCTTGGGGCTTGGGGAAAAATCCAGGAGAAACATCCGACTCCACCATGCGGGTGGTTTAAACACTATAGAATACTCTACTTAAGAACATCACAAGCGGGATGCCGACCCTTTACTGACTTGAGGATTCGTTGTAGGCTGTTGTGTTGGTAGTGTCATTTGTTGCAGTAACGCTGGATAAATGATCTTATTAGACTTTGTATGGAACTGTGTGGACACGACGACATAGGCGGCAAGTTGATCTGAAGGTGGTGGACTCGGCTGAACAACAAACTGTTTGATCTCTGTCTGGCAGTCTAATTGACCACAAGTGACCATCTTTTTTATACAACGACAGTGGCAAACAAGCGTACGGTCCACCTAAAGGTAAGCCGACAAAGGCTAGTGTCTGAATATTGCGCGATATCATCTCGCATCATTAGCAAACTTATGCAAGATTGAGAACCGCGTATCGGCTCGAAACATGTCGAGCGATATTCGACCATAATGTAAGTAATCCGTTACATTACATCTTATATCTTTAAACGAGTAATTCTTGTATACATCTATATATATATTTATTTATTTCGGGGATCTCGGAAACGGCTCTAACGATTTTGATGAAATTTGGTATGTGGGGGTTTTCGGGGACGAGCAATCGAGCTAGGTCTCATGCCCAGGAAAACGCCGAGCGAAGCTCGGTCGCCCAGATATTTTTTATATGATGACAATATCTTGAAACTCGGATTTCGAAACCAGATTTCTTTATACCTCCTTAGAAATAGCACTATGGGTAACCCTCATACCCGGACTTGGGACCGGGAGCGCCACCGAAATGAAATGAAATGAGCACTTGCAGAGTTTATACCTTTCATCGATTACAGTACAGACAAGCCTTTGACAGTGTGAAGCGCAAACGAGCGCTCCTCGACATGAAGGAACTCGGTGTACCAAAGTTGGCAAGACTTCTCGTAGCCACACTTACTTCGAGTCTATCGTAGCCATCCAAAATGAGATATCTGACTGAGCCTTTAAATATACACTCCGGAAGACTGAAGCACTGAAGGATGCCCTCAATCGTCACGTCCCTCAGTCATGCATGATTATGAGGATACGACGAAGAAGAAGATAGCGACTTTGAGGATGTACTTACCTAGCAGAAAGTTTTGACGCTGAGAAAATGCATGGGTTCATCACTTACATTACAAGCCAGATCAAGACGGATAACGAGATAAAGGCGAGGATTATTGCCAATATTATTGGCAATAAGTGCTTCTACGCGTCGCAAAACTGCTTAGCGCTAAGTCAAAGTACACCATCTACAATACCATAGGCCCGTAGTCACATATGCCTGTGAAACGTGGACGCTAACTCATAGGGATAGACAGAGGCTGGCTATATTCGAAAGAAAGGTGCTTAGAAGGATATTCGGACCCGTCAAAGAAGGCGATTGAACATATAGGCATCTCCTGAACTATGAGATGAGATAGACGCACGAAAATGCTATGAAACTATAGTCAGATTCTGCAAATCCTAAAGACAGAGCAGAGCCGAGAGCTGAGGTGAGCAGGCCTTTTGGAAAGAATGCCGGGCAGCGTGCGGGCAACAGAGCATCAAAAGTCATAACCGAGTGGACATCACACCACAGCAGAAGAGACCCAGGGGCAGACCGAAGAAAAGATAGAGGGACTGCAAGCGAAGGGCAAGTTCATGAACTGGAAAAGAGTGGCCAAGGATCGTGAAAAGTGGAGAAAAAATGTGGAGGTGGCCATGACCCACAAATGGTTGTAACGCCACTGGAAGAACAAAGAAGAATAATTTTGATGCTTTTGAAGAAAAGTGATACTTAGATAGGTATACCTATAGGTCGCTTAACTGACCCCGGCGGAGGGGAAGCCGGAGGCAGGGAACCGCCACCCGCTACCCGTCTGCTACCCTTTGATGTCTCTCCTCTTACCCGTACTGTCCCGTCCCGTCACATCCGAGGACATTAAGACCAGACGATCGATCTATACATACAACTTTAAATATTGTGAGTTGGCCGAGTTGTATCGAAAGACACGATACAAAAAGCGACTTTATTATGTTTGCTAGAAGATTTAAAATCCAATAACAGTTTCAGAAAATATCGGCCGGCAAAAAAAAACACAACGATACTGTGTGGTTTAATATATTATTTGTCCTCCGCTTATTCGTCAAGGTCACACTAGTTTAATTCAATACGTTGGGTCGAATTGACTCTTACCTCTTACATTTCTTGGACTGCGCATTTGCTGATATAGTACGCGCCATCCACGACGACGCGTCCCTCCACAGCGAATTTCATACTAATCTGTGCGCAGTTGTACGGTTTGGGCTGTGGAGGGGCGCGCCTTCGTGGATGGCGCACACTATAATCAGCATTGAGTTCTCCGACTACGGATATATATATGTTACGGTTTAGGGGTCAAATTTATAACTACATACTTAGAGGCTAATTAATGGATTTGTGAATAACATCTACAAAGAAAAAGAAATTATTTCTTTATCATCAAAGTGGACTACCAATATTTTTATTCTAAAAAATAAATAAACAAGTAGATACCTAGTGTATGAGCGAGAGCTACGTAGCTAACCTAGTCCTTGTCGCATTCTATCCAACCAGTATAGTATCCGCAGCAACCTGAGCTATAGTTCTGTCAAACGCATACAAGCAAGACACGACTTTGCACTGTTTGAAATACGGTTCAAAACCGAACAACCGATGTTTCGTCTCAGTTTTTGGAAAAAAAGAAAGGCTCTAATGCCAAATCCTTATGCCAGGTCCAATCCACATTTTATCTCCTGTTGTTATAAATAATTTTGTTTTATTTCAATTGACGCATACTTGGGCTCGGCGTGCTATGAGCTATGATCATGCGCGGAGCGACTATTTTAAACCTTAAATCCACAGAGAAACGGTTCACGCAGTCCAGGAGATCAATTCAACTCGACTCGTCGCCTACTTACCAATACAATAATCAACATGTTATATTGAACATTGAATGTTGGCATGCGATATGTTGAGACAAATTGGCTTCCATCCAGTTTAACATCGGTCGTCTGTGGCAAGTTATACATGTTCCTTGAAAGGTGTTATTTGTTATAAGTGGATACTACTAATATTGCAGTAGTCTCGTATAGGTATCCGTTTTGAACCTATTGTCTAAGGAGTAAGACTGAAAATTGTATATGTAAGGTACCTAAGTATTTTCTAGCTAACCGTACCTACCAATTTCTGGAGATTCCCTGTTTCATACCTTCATCAGCCTACTGCAATGTATGTTTTACCTAGGGTTTGCTGTCCCCGCACATATTGCTAATATGGAAGTTCCAAAAAAATTTTTTCAGACCGAAGCTTTTCGGGGTTTCATACAAGCTGATCCCGGTGGTGAAAACCATAGTTCCCATAGATACCGGAAAATTACATTCACCGCGATAACGGCGTAGTGCATGGATCTATACACACGTTTAATTTTCGCAAAATAGTATGTTTCCTTTTGATTTTTTATCCTTCATCGAAAAATTAGTTGTGGGTAAATTTGAAATGATGTAACTTATAAACCGGCAAAATGTTGCAGAATTCGCGCACCAATCGTTCCCGGTGTAAATTCATTTACGGAAGACCTCACACCACAAGTGAATTTAAAATTAGTATAATGCGTATTTTTACAAACAAACATCTTAATTATTTCAAAAGATTTTCGTATGTCTTTTATTCGTAATACTATATTCGTAATTAGTAGGAATGGAAATGGGTACCTACGACTTGGAAGTTGAAAATTTGACTTTTACAGCCCTTTGACAACTCACATGACAACTGAGTAGGTAAAATAAAACGGGTAGCATTTAACGAACCACCAAATTAGTTGCCGAATGATGCTCTAAAAAATTACATTGATTACCAAAAATACTAGATTCGCACCAAATTTTCAACTCCTTTTAAATATAAAGTGCAACTCAAAGAAGTAACATGTCGATAACCTATTAAATTAAATTGTTACCAAATAAATTAGTCACTACCCAAAAATACTTAATGATCACCTAATTTCAAACACCAAATTTCATATAATTTACATCCAAATATTACAGGGCTCGTAATCCTATTAAAATTATTTACACCCAAATAATTCATTCGATACCCAGAAATACTACATGATCACCAAATTTCACACGGCAATTGTTTTTTAATGTCCGACGCGCAAAGCAGTTCCAATCTAGTCTAACCTCATTGCTAGCACACTGATGCGGTTTTCCATACGGTCCGTCTCGCTCGCACCTCGCACCGCGTGCGAGCAAGACAGCGCTAAATGATTTTAAGAAGTTGAAGTTTGAAATAAAAATAGCTATTTTAATTTCAAACTAGTGGAGATTGGAACAGTATTGACGGATCTCCGCTGGCGCGGAGCTCCTATTTTGAGTTGTTTTGGCCCTTCGGGCCGATGCAAAACTAACATAACCTAAACCTACCTATACCTATTTCTACCTATTAACTTCCTTTAATTTTTCCATGAAAGTCTATCTATATTAATAAAGTAAACTCATTTGAGGACCTTTATCCATTTTCATAACAAACTAACAATTTAATAAATCAACATAACTCATTTTCAAATAAAAGGTTTCAATCAAACGCGCTCACGTCAACGCATTAAAAAAAAAAAAAACTTAGAATGAAACAGCAATAGGTACCTTTCACTCTAACGACATATCAATAGGTTTTATGCTTCAGACAATTCTTTGTATTTGATTGAGTGAGATAGCAGTATACGTGTTATTATTTCACACAGCCACATTGCGCGTTGCTTTTTAAATTAATTTTAAATTTTACTTTCTAATTTATAACATTTTGGAAATAACTGAAATATTTATAGTGCTAAAAACAATTAATTTGTAACTGTTTACTAAAATGTAGCATGCGATGTATATAATATTTGGATGTAATTCTAATGAAAAAAGGTGCATGAGATTAGGTGGTAGTTTAGTGTTTTTGGTGGTACTTGACAATTTTTTTGATGCGATTATAAATTTATAGGAACGCAATAAGTAAAATAGGTGCAAGTGCTGCAAAAATAGGTAGAATTTTTTTGGTGACTCGGAATTGCTGATCGATAAATTTTTTTGAGTGTTCAACCTTATTTTAGGGTTCGAAAATTTGATGATATCAAAAGTTATTTAGGTGATCATTTTATTTGTTCCCAAATAAAACTGGCAGAAAAAACGCACAGTTTTTATTATTTTAATGTGCAACCTCTAAGATGTTGGTGTAGGTATGTATTAATATATTATGCATTTGTAAATTTTAGACAGGGCAAAGTGAAAAAAATAACACGACTTATTTTCAAGCTTTTACTCAGTTTTCACTATTTAGCATAGAATAAGGCCATTCACAAACAATCAACTCCAATTTGGCTCTCATTAGCTTTTATGGCGGACGTGGTGGATTCGTCCTTTTCTAACAAGTATTGTAAGTGCGACAAGGATGAATGCTTTACGTCGGACGTATACGCGATCATGCTACCATTGCAGTCGGCGTGCATGTCTTGAACAATTAGTAATTTTAGTTTTTAATTTATGGACACGGGTATATTAAATCTATGTATTGGTATTCCCTGTGACTCATTTATATGATTGTATACTTGCAAGTAAGCATAATTTAAATTCTCTTGGCAACCAAATCTACCTATCTGTAATATGAAATTCAGATGGGTCTGTAGCTCTAGTATAAGTTTTTTTTCGAAACATTAACTAATTCGAACGCGTTTGCGTTTTGTCTCAAAATGTATGAAAACGCTCTCACCGAGTTTGAAATACGCGCGTTCATCGGTTATACTTGCTGTTTTAGTTTCCACTAGTGACCACCAGAGGCGCTGTTCACGTTTTCATACCACTGTCATACATTTTGAGACAAAACGCAAACGCGTTCCAATTAGTTAATGTTTCGAAAAAACTTATACTAGAGCTACTGTTGAATAGGATTTTAGTTTTACATTATCTACACTATCATTCATTACTCTCTCTCTTTTTTTGAACCTGACTGTGGCTTGTTAGGTCTTGAACAATAAAGCGGTAGGAGTGTATGGTGGGAGAGTAGCCTAAAGAAAATCCAGGGAAACTTCCAACACACTGATTTGGTTTCAGTAGCTCTAGTATAAGTTTTTTCGAAACATTAACTAATTCGAACGCGAATGCGTTTTGTCTCAAAATGTATGAAAACGCTCTCACCGAGTTTGAAAATCTAAAAAATCATCGGTTAGCAACAAATGTTATACTCGCTGTTTTGGTTTCCACTAGTGACCACCAGAGGCGCTGTTCACGTTTTCATACCACTTTAATACATTTTGAGACAAAACGCAAACGCGTTCGAATTAGTTAATGTTTCGAAAAAACTTATACTAGAGCTACAGCACAGCGATGCGGCGTGCAAGCGGGACGTCGCTTTAGACTTGTCTCACTCGCACACCGCACCGCCCTGCTGTAACCGTACCAGAGGGGCTAAGATGATCGCGTATACATCACGTTTTAGGGCCGAAATGTATGAAAACGTCACATAAAACATCACGGTATACGCGATCATAGCCCCTCAGTGAGACAACCGCCGAAGAGTTTACGCTCCAGTGAGCCGCTCAGCTTCAACCGAATGTGACGTGTGAGTGGAACCGCACTACTGGGAGTTTCGTCGCTGGTTCACTAAACCTAGCCTAGTTGAGAGGAGTCCGACAAGAAACTCAGCTAGATCCGACTGGGTCGGAGACAGTTAACGGCATTTTAGCTAAATTAGGTTTGATGAACTTATATGAATAAGGTCAGTAGCTCTAGTATAAGTTTTTTCGAAACATTAAGTAATTCGAACGCGTTTGCGTTTTGTCTCAAAATGTATGAAAACGCTCTCACCGAGTTTGAAATACGCGTGTTCATCGGTTAGCAACAAATGTTATACTCGCTGTTTTAGTTTCCACTAGTGACCACCAGAGGCGCTGTTCACGTTTTCATACCACTTTCATACATTTTGAGACAAAACGCAAACGCGTTCCAATTAGTTAATGTTTCGAAAAAACTTATACCTACTAGAGCTACTGAAGAGTGTAACACTGACACGTTACCCTCTACAGTCTAATTTGCAATAAGTACACACTACAGGACTTGCTTAATTACTTATTGCACTTCACAATGATCGGTGATGACAACGGCATGATGTGACGCCACCGTGATGAAACCGATCGGATGCGGAAACACTCGCGAAGGATGTCTGTGTGTAATAATGTGTAATCAGTGTTTATATACCGGGTAAAGCTACGGACGGGCTACGACGTAGAACCCGTAACATAGCTTAGGTATTAGAAAATTATTTGTCTTGTCCATAATGTACTTTTAAAGACAACATACACATGAGGCAAAAAGTACATGGCCACACAGTGGCCCGACTCGAGATGCCAGAATACGCCGTCGTCGGCTATTATGGGGATGTCCCCACTTTTGAATGTCAGAATTCACAAATGTGGATTTAGAATAATAAAAACTGTGAAATGAATATACCTACAAGCGAAGGTAAACGTAAATCCGTTAGAATATTTGCGATGTGACAAACTATAAATGCGACATCACGATTCGTTTGTTTAAAAAATATAAATTTACTCCGTTTTATCA
Organism: Cenopis cana; assembly: GCA_951800055.1. Classification (NCBI taxonomy): domain Eukaryota; kingdom Metazoa; phylum Arthropoda; class Insecta; order Lepidoptera; family Tortricidae; genus Cenopis; species Cenopis cana. The sequence continues at coordinate 11,654,113 of OX637490.1, read as the reverse complement.
TTTGGCAACAGTTTAAGTGTAAGCTTTTTCCTGTCAAAGTCTTTGATAGATGTGAATATTATTGAATACAAATATAATATTTTTTATTATCTAAAATCGAAGCCAACCTTTGACTTAACGTATTGAATTGGTATTGGTTTCGTAGTGGTCGTATGTACGCGTTCGCTCTGACACAACCAATACCTGAATATATGTTAACCTGATTCCAATTACGTTACCTTAAGATTAATAGACTCCGATTCAGGTACTACATCTACAGTACTTTTATCTCACGGGCGCGGTTTGGCCATTGTTGGACTTGTGACATGTACGAGCACATAGACAACGTGAGCTAATAGCTCCTACGCTGACGCACACATAGACAATGTGCATATTGTAATGTAATAGCTCAACACACAACCATGGCTCACCCGCGCTCGTGTGATAAACGTGGATAGAAAGAACAACTAGTTTCAGTATGATCTTTTTGTTCAAACCAGAATGAAAATTGAAAGGCATAGTCATAGTGACACATCGGCAAGTGAATGACACCGCGAGGGTGACCAAGTGAGGGTACTTTTACTAGAATAAGATTTGACAGCTATTCCTTTCCTAGACCGTCGCGGTCGATTAAAGCATAGCACACACTGCAGCGGCCTGCGGGGGCTGCCGCGGTGGCGGTCAGTTGTATGCTATGACTTTCCTAACATTCATTCAGACAGACGCGGCCTGGGTTTTCATACTGTCAACTGGCCGCCACTGTGGCCGCCACCGCAGGCCGCTGCAGTGTGTGATAGGCTTAACACTTTTGCAGCCAAGCTTTTCGTACCACTACGCAATTTTCTACGTCTGCGACCAAAGCACCCGGGAAGTGGGTTCCTGGCAGTGATTGTGTTAATACGCATGTCTAATTTTAACTATAGTTTTCGAACGTATACTCCCAAGGATCATTATATTCTAGAATTGAACAATACGCACGTAAGAAGTGAAATGGAAAATAATTCAAACACGACTTTATTGCTAAGGGCATGCCGCGAATTATATTTCATGTCCTCAGACTACCCCTTATGGGATTACAGGCGTGAGTTTATGTATGTGTATGTATTTTTTTTATTATAATCCAATGGCACAGTCGGTGTTCCCGCGACCTCTACAATAGAAAGTCGAGAGCTTGTTACACAAAACCGAATTTAATACTTTTTGTATTCAATTCAATTAAATTATTCATTTATTCACACACAAGTTTACAGTATAACACCAAAACACTTTATGTGGTAGCTAAACAGAACCAAATACTAAACAATTATGTGCGAACAGTAAAGGCGCACTAAGTATACAGACAATATATGGATAAAATTATAAAACAGTAGTTAATTAATAAAAAAAAAACAACGGGTTGCACTCCGGGAGTGCCGGCAGAAGTGAAAACTCAATAAAGATAGTAAATGGGTCATTGTCAGATTTAGGTGCGCGTCTTTTCGGTGGACAGGACATGCCAAAAGTTAAGGGCTACAAAGCTTAATTTTCGATTGATCTGATAACCCGCATAATCTGTAATTCCGTGTCTATAAATCCATATAATAAAAATGTAAATTACATGCACACAAGCCGTTAACTATTGTCCACCGAATGGACAACTTTTGTTTTTCCGACTGACAATGACCCAAATAACAAAGATATTCATATCGGTGTCGGTATCCGTATCGGTATCCGTATCTGTACTGTACTCATACTCATGTTCATATTCGCATAATCCATTTACATAATATGTCCCGAGTATCATTGTGTCTTACGCATCTAAGACCAGGAACCTGTACCACAATACTTTACAAGCGTACAATTCGACAAATTTGTGAACTTTTTCTATGGAAAATTGTGCAATTTTGTCAAATTGTAGACTTGTAAAGTTTTGTGGTATAGGGGCCAGCTGAGTTGACACCTCCTAACATCGCAATCACGATTACTAGGAGCGGTTGGTCTTAGAATCTTAGAATCTGTCGCGAGTTCAACAAATTTTCCCCAGTACAAAAGTGCTCAGAGCCGCTAAAGAAGTTTTCACTTCAAAAATTGTAAGCAATACTACCTATGTCCCATTTTTATTTCTTTAGATTCGTTGAGTGTGCTCAGGAACTCCATGAGCTCATACCGCCTTCCCCCTTCTTCCATCAGATATCCAGACGACGTACGACTGGCTACTTTCATTACCTGGTCAAAATCATCTTTTTTTATAATGTTTACTGGTTTGGTATTCGAATACTTCCGAGTTCAAATAACCTGGACCTTTTTAAGGTACGAGTGAATCTTCTGGGTGAGCTCGCATAAGCGTCGGCCTCATTTTCAATTTAAAAAAAAAATATATGACTGGTTAGAATTAGGCGTTTATTTAAGAAAATTTAATTTAGCTGTTTGCTCTAAGGAAGAACCCAAATTTGGTTTATTTTGAAAATTAATTTAATTTTTTAGGAAATATTATATTATTAATATCTATTCATTTAATGTGACTCGTTTACTTTCTTTGTCTATTCTAACAGAATCGTGCTCTATCAAGGTCATAGGGGCCCCATTACCCTAATGTGCCCAGGGCCTCAAATTGGTTAAAGACGGCCCGGCCCTGTGCGTTTCGGTGCGGTACCCTAAAAAAAATTTTTTTTAAACATTTTATTCTACCGTTTTCTCCGCATCATCGATATGTATACTCGTGCCAAATTACAGCTTTCTAGTACTAACGGTTACTGAGAAAAAGGACGGACGGACGGACGGACATGGCGAAACTATAAGGGTTCCTTGTTTACTACGGAACCCTAAAAACTGAAAAAATCAAATTGCTTGAATTTCCCGAAACGTGGGGTAATCTTCAGGGGATTTTTTTATTATTTGTTGGTATCCCGAAATCGAATTATAAACCGACTGAATGATGGGACATCAATTCTAAGCTGGCTTCTATGGTAGATTTATACTACGCGATTTGATCGGTTTATATGTGAAATGTTTGGAGGTTATTTTTGAATTAATTTACATATTTTTCCTATTTCATCAAGTGTCTCATGATATAACTTATGATTTAGCTCAGTAACTTGGTACCGGTGAGATTTTAGAAATAAACACGGGTCCAAAATGCAAAGAAAATGTACTTACGCAAATTACGCATGAAATGTAACATCAGCCTTTTTTCGGTCGAGTTTGCTTTTACAGCCCAACACTGAACACCCCACCATGTTTGCACTGAACACCCAAACACTACGGATCTGATAATTGGTAAATTATTATTCATTTAAACCAAACTTATCATTAATTCTCCATTTATAAAATGCACTACCAAATATTGCCAATTTGTTTTGCAATCTTCTTGACACAAAACTTTGACACAAATACAAATTTTTTCGATCGGTGATAAGGACAAAACATCGCACTATTTTCTACTTTCTCTCATAGGAATCGCAATAAGGCTATCTTTCTCTTACAAAGCGTGTCAGGCCCTTGGTATTTTATCCATCACTCTTGGCCACTAGGTATTTTGAAGGGAACTGTCACCGTATTTAGGGACAATAAGAACTACTTTCCATGAGAATTTATTTGAAATATGATCTTTACGGAAATCGGTCAGTCTGGCTATCCAATATTGGACTTTGGAAACGCTTTTTTAGGGACAATAAGAGCTACTTTCCATGAGAATTTATTTGAAATATGATCTTTATGGAAAATCTTAGGATTGTCTTAAAACAGTTAGAACCTTGGCTTTCTAAGAAGACCAGCTGGGGACCCCTCGTAACATAGCAATCACGATACTAGGAGGGGTCAACTAACCTGGTCTTGGAATTTATCGCGAGTTTATACATTTTTCCCCAGTACAAAAGTGCTCAGCGCCGCTAAAGAAGTTTTCACTTCAAAAATAAATATACCCCCAGAACGCCGGTGCAGGGTGCACGGGTGGCGGTCGTTGGCAATGACGATATATTCACCATATGACTGGGAGGCAAAGCACTTATGACAGGCAATTTTATTTACAGGTATTAAAACAAACGTTGCACGAATTCATCATATTAAAATATCAATTAAATTACATATGTGACGAAATTAGTTCTAACAGTGTATTAACTCCGTTTGTATTGTAGATACAATTAGCAACCCTTACTGACCGACCAATACGACGAGATAATCAAAATGTAGGCATAGCCTTTCTAGCGAGTTATCTACGTTACTTGTTCGGGTTATAGGTTGAGACGTTGTATAAGTTGAAATCAAATGTCCGACATTTTATAAAACTGTCATTAGATTTGGAACCTTCTCGCTTGGATAGTAAAGTCGCTTTATGAATGGAGAAATTTGACCTAACTCGGCAAATTTAAATGATTTTAAGTTATGACCAGCTTCGCGAAGTAAAGAATCGCTTCGCTAAGAATGGTGATATGAGAAAATGGAACCATAACATGGTTACATAAGGTTCACGTTACATTGTTCGTAACATAAACATGCGAGGTTGAATAAGTTATCTTATTTTTGCAGTATAGGCAGAGGCACTATATCTATAGGCATAATGGCATAAATAAAGTTTTATTGGGCTGCTACACATCACATAAAGAGCATTAAATAAAACTATTTTTCTTTATAATCTTAGTTTTACACTCGTATTCGTTTGAGACGCGTTTTTAAAAATCTGCACAATTTGATTGCAAAATTTGCCATGCGTTGTTTTAGTATTATATTGGGCTGCTACACATCACATAAAGAGCATTAAATAAAACTATTTTTCTTTATAATCTTAGTTTTACACTCGTATTCGTTTGAGACGCGTTTTTAAAAATCTGCACAATTTGATTGCAAAATTTGCCATGCGTTGTTTTAGTATTATATTGGGCTGCTACACATCACATAAAGAGCATTAAATAAAACTATTTTTCTTTATAATCTTAGTTTTACACTCGTATTCGTTTGAGACGCGTTTTTAAAAATCTGCACAATTTGATTGCAAAATTTGCCATGCGTTGTTTTAGTTTCTTGCTGCTACCGCTTGGCGCGCTGGTCACGACCACACACAAATGAGATAAGTTGGTGTAGAATCGTATGTTCCAATAAGCAAATCCATTAAAAATAAATGTAAGGAACAATATAAACAACTGAGAACCACCTTTCTTTTAAGCTGCCTACACAAAGCCCTGCCTGCAGGGCCCTGCTTGCAGTGCCACTGCCAAATCGTATTGTATGTAGGCATGCAGGGCCGATTTAACAGATAAAAAATCGGTCCTGCATGCCTACACACAATACGATTTGGCAGTGGCACTGCAAGCAGGGCCCTGCAGGCAGGGCTTTGTGTAGCCGGCTTTATTGAAGTCGATTTATTATAGAAGGTAACACTGCGGCTGTAGACATCATGAATAGAATATAGAATACAAACAGTTTATACACTATCAAGTCATTTTCCCAGAGGGAGAGGCAATCACGGACATCCAGTTGCTATGCTACGATTCTGTCTAACTCCGTTCTTCTTTTGACAATTGAGGTTGACTCCTCGTACCTAGTCAAATAAATTACTGGCATACTTTAACATGGGGACTGAAAACCGTGACACGTGGGCTTCAGGATTCAGGGCTCATCATTACGTCGCAAAATCGTTCTACTGACAATGACCGCTACGTCATCCATTGTATTCGATGCACTTCGACAAGTAATCTTCACTAGCACCTATCTTAAACTGTTTTGCCGCTGTAAATACAACCGTAATGCTAAGAAATGTAGGTTTGAATTTGAAAGTTATAAACAATGTGCTAAGAGTTTGGTTTAGATTTTCCTCGATATTTATTATTGCTAATTTGTTTACTGCACCGCGTCGCTAACGTCATGATACGATTTTTCAGTAAAGTACCTATCCAACTTCACTTGTTTCGGCTTTTCTTAAAATGCTGATTATTCTGTTTGGGAGAAACTTCTCGAAACATCGACATACGTACAATATAAGAACGTACGTACCTATGTATGTATGCGGTATAACGTTGAAATTTGTATAGATACATAATAAATAATTTGGATTTACCCTATCAACCTCGCTTGGTCCTTTGGTTATTCCCAGTTATTTCCAATGACGTTTTCCTGATGTTCTTAATGTTGCCAGTGGGTGAATTTTTCGTTAGTAGTAATTGAAAAATATTAATGAATTTCAGAATCATATTGTCATGTTCATATATGTCGGTATACAGTTTTTATTTCACGTTAATAACAAAAAATAAAATGTTACCCTCTGTCGCAGTCTCAGTTAAGGGATTGGCCTAATAAATATATAATATAATACTACTCAAAAGAAAATAGGGGCCTCAAAGCCTACCTACCACATAGACGAAAGGTTGCCTGTCTTTACGTCTTCTACAAGTTGTTTCGGTGAGTGTGTTCAGGAGCTCCATGAGCTCATACCGCCTTCCTCCGTCTTCCATCGGACATCCAGACGTACGGTTAGTTACCATCCTTACCTGATCGAACTTCCTCTTTTACGAACCAAGCGCGTTTTTATCATCTTTCATAATGCGCACTGCTAAGGTTTGGAATTCGCTGCCAGCGTCTGTATATTTACGAATTCATATAACCTAGAACTTTTAAGGCACGAGTGGATGGCCATCTTCTGGGTGAGCTCGTTTCACCGTCGGCCTCATCATTGCCTCCTGGCTAAATGCTGGCCCAGAGTAATCCCACTTATAATAATAACAAAGAAAAACAAGTATTTTCGATGAAAATCACACACAAATAGCATAAAGATTTTTAAATAAATAAATGAATGACACCGCCATTGCCAGGTAGGTTGCATAAGCGCTCGGGTGAGGTGCAGCATTACGCGTAGCCTGCATTTTGATGCTGACGCGGTGTCGCCTTACGGAGAATCAGGCCACAGTACCATCGCCAACACAAGCTGACCAATATTGAAACTTATTGGAACGGGATAAGGTCTACTAGCGGTCAGTGTGTGTTGCTGTATGTACCACGCAAGTTACACATGTATGATGGATTTATTATAATATAGACTAATGAAGACGGACAAAGAGCTGTAGTGGGACATTACGGAGGCTAATCTAGTATCTGGCTTCATGGCTAAGCTACAGCCTAGTTGCCTAAGTGTACGAAAGACGTGAGTCCGTTCTGTTTAGTATAGGCTCTGTGGTTTACCTATAAAATAATTGTACCTATATCCGTCCTAAAGGACAACTTATCCAAAACAACTCCACTTCAACAAATTAAGCAAGAATTTTCCAAATTGTTGAAGTAGTTACGGTGATTACATATGTAGACTTTAGCTTGTAAAAGCGCTTGTGATTCTTCTGGAGTCACAAGCGTCCATAGGCTAGTATCCCCCTACCACCAGGCAAACCGCTCTGGTTTACCACCGTCATTGAACTAGAAATTATCAAATCGGACAACCCCGTACAAAAGTGAGGTATTAGTACAGTCGCCACGACATATCGAAGCGAACAAGGTCTTCACAAATATCTAAATAGGTACGACTTTATTGTTAAGGCATGAGAGTGCATCTTCAGATATTTGAACACCCTGCAGATTACATTATATGTATTATTGTGACTGTTCGGTCTACATCAAAGGTAACTACGTAAACGAAAAAGAACTGAAAAAGTGGCTTACTGAAAAAGCCTTTTACAATATAAATGAATTATATGGATGTAACTATCAATAAGTAACTTTAATTGTACATGTATTACGTTGACATTTTCACAATTGATGTATAAATTTTAATAGGTATCCATGTAAGTAACTTAATCATATTTGAAAATGAATTCAAGTAACATATCTTAATATTGTAAACTTTATCTATTTGACATGTAAAATTTCACATTTTATAAATAAATGAGTATGAGTATGAGTAAATGAAGAGGTGAAACTGTTATTCCATTACAAGAAAGGCTTTTGAACTCTTCATAATACGTAGTTACTTTTGTTGTCGACTGTACCTAGTCCATGCGTCAATACCCGGGAGACGTTAGCTCCACTAACTAGCGGGCTCAGAACTTTTTGGAAGACGCATTGCAGTGTCTGATATTTTCACTTCTGAAAATTGACTTCTTTTGGATCCATTTTAGAGTGATTTCAAATTGGTAGCCAAATAGCAGTAAGCCAATGAAAAGTGGTCTAACACTTTTGAAACTTAGGGTTCCGTACCTCAATAGGAAATAACAGAACCCTGATAGGATCACTTTGTTGTCCGTCTGTCTACCCTTAATACCTTATCTCGGGAACGCGTGGAGGTATCGAGTTGAAATTAAAACCATATTACTCAGGTCTACAGTCCCTTGAAGTTGTGAAAACATCAAAACTTCTCTAAGTTTACGCTAAAAAAGCCTCTCAAGGGAATCAAAATTTATAGGGTACGTTAGGCGACTTCCTGATTTGTCGGCGCGGAGGCGGTACAATATAAGAAAACTGTCAAATGTCAGTGTCAATTTCTGTCAGTCAACTCAGTACTACTTTTTACTGTGCCTTTACATTTAAATGAGTGCTTCCTGACTGGCGCGGGATGCGCGGTAGCGGGGCGATGCGAAGGCAGTACTGTTCCGCTTCTGCGCATGATATTACTATTGCGCAAATGTCATACCTACTGACAGTATTCCGACAAGTGGGAATCTTTGCGACGTCAGTAAGTTTACGTCAAAGAAGAAAATGTCACAGTATATCGATCCCGCCCCGCCAAGTCAGGAAGTAGCCTTAAAGCGGGTATTAGACTGTCCTGAATCAGGCGTCCTAACTAGTAGAGGGGAGTTGAAGCATCTCGCTCTAACGTATAGGTCGGGACCCTTCTAAGTGTCCTGAATTCAGGACAGTGTAATACCCGCTTAAGCTAGAATTATGAAATTTTTAAAGTAATATCGTCTAATACTTCAAGTGCAGGGAAAAATCTGACACTGACCATACATTTGTAATTAAATCATAAAAAGTATCATCTTTATCAATCAATCAATCAATCATCTTTATTGCAGACCAAAACGATCCAACATACATTTATAATGCTACATTTACATTTAAACTGCGAGACTCCTTTTTTAGTATGTACAAGATAGTAGACAACTTTTTTAGTATGTACCCACAAATAGTACAACACGAAACCCTCGGCGGGTGAATCCGACTCGCACTTGTCCAGTTTTTTATATATAATAGAAATTGAGTAGGAAAGCGATAGATCTTGGATGGCAGTATGGTCGAATTCACAATTATAATATTGTCATTTCCAATATTTCCAACGATTGAAAGCGACAAAGTAACAAAGTGTCCAGGTACTTAAAAGTTTGACTGTATCTTTGTGTTTAGATTGTTCCGTACCTCTACTCTAGTATGTTTTTGTTCGAAACATAAACGCAAATGCGCTCCTTGTGGTCTTTGGTGGTAACTATTTTTAGCATGTAAATTGAGACTAAACGCTAACAAAGATTGCGCTTTGTTTAAAAAAAACTAAAGGATTCGGAGTTGATTCCAAAAATATATCTCACCATTAAACTTCAGCCAGTAAAAACTCTATCTACACTTCTTTGTCTCCTTCAATCATCAAAAAAACTGTTACCTACATTGGAAAGAAAACTATCGTCGAGTATAACACAACATCATGAACGTACGCAAGAGGGGAAGGCAGAATCCCACTTTTGAAAGTTCATAATTTAAAAAAAATGGGATCTAAAATAAAAATACTTCTACATAATGTTATTCAACATACAACATAATACGTGTTCATTACTAGCCAACGACAGACCATCTATCCAAGTTGGTAAGTTGCTAAAAATTCAATCTTGAACCTCGAGGTAAAGTCAAGGGCGAAAGTTGAACATTGTATATGAAACGTTTAAAACATTGTTTTGAGGCCATTTTTTTAGCAGTTCCATGGGGTCTATAAGGGCTCGTAAGTAGAGGTATATGTAGTATAGATCGTTCAAACTATGAGGGTTCTCCCTACCTCCTTGTTTTGTTCTTGTAAATTTTCAAAAAGCCTCTATTTGTTATTGAACAGGTGGCATTGATAGGTCTTTAGAAATTAATGCCGTGTTTCTCAGAGAGAAGAATAATTAATAAAAAGGATACGTGTGCTTTGTACCCAAGTCACAATAATAGTGCCCTCCACTGCTCTACCTTTCGAAACGTGGATTCAAAATATATGGAAAAATGACCATAGTGTTTAGGTAGCGGACCCCAGGCATCCTTCAGGATGCAACTGTATGGGATAACGCTAGGAGGATGATGATGAGTGTTTTTAAAGAAAATTGATTTTGGGATAAGTGACTCTTTTATGGGTTTTCGCTGAAAAACTACCATGCCCGAACAAAAGAACGAAAGTGCTGGGAGTTTCCTGTAACGATACGATCTTTTGTAATTGCTTATATTTTTTTAATTACTTGAATATATATATATCTTTGGGATTGCAGCTTTAAAATATACCTAACAAAACAGTACCATAGAAAACTGAAGGAGAGCGACGTAGTTGAGAATCAAATAGCACTAATATTTCTAACCAAAACAGACAAATGGTCAATGGTGCATCTGAAGGTTTCCACAAATATATTTATTTAACTTAGATAATTAATGAACACTAGTTACACAAAAGCAAACACGGCTTCGGTGCTTTAACTGTAAACCAATTTAAAATTGGATCTGACAATGGCATCGAGCGTTTATATAAATAACAATTTTATATCAATTAGCAGATAAATTAGGCGCTCATTCTACTGAAATTGCAATCATCCGATATTCGTAATTTGGAAACATTCATTAACAATATGGTATTAAAGCAGATTTCAAGCCGCGCGGCCGCGCGCCTCGCCGCTATTTATAAAATGGCTACGAATTGACACTGACTTTGGTATTAAATACCTTCCTTCTGAGGTTTCAGCTCTAAACAAACATTAACGTCGTGCTACGGTGATAATAGGATAAACAGTTGAAGTGTGGTTCGGGTTTTCCGAGCCTCACCATACCACCGTATCGATCGGCACCCGCCCCACTGCTGCGGGTTCACCGCGCCGCGCCGAGCCCGCTCCAACTGCACGCGAGATGGAACGCGAATAACAAACGGCTCTTTTGTCAGCGGATGATTTGCAAAACGTAACACGGTAAGGGCGTAGACGGAGCACAAGCAAGTGGCGCACTCTCGTGAGAGATGAACGAACAGATAAATTTAAGACTGCGTTATATAATTTATGAAAGTATTTATAATGTTTGATGTACATTGCGGCTTTAGAAGATATAGCGCAGCACGCGTAGCGTATAAAGGAGTAGATGGACAGCGTATATCCCGATGTAATCGATCGCGTGACAAAAGCAGAGGGATTTGTGGTAGCGGCCGCGGGTCGCGCTAGTGCGGCTCACGGCCTCGCAAATCGTTGAAATCAAAACTTTCACGCTACGCGCTCGCTACGAAGTTTTACAGCTACGAACTTTCTGCTACGGCGTAGCGCGCACTCAAAACTTTGTTCAGAAAGCTTTTTTATTTGTCACTTTCTGTTGTCAACCGTATAAACTTCAGCTCTTTATGTGGCACGAGGTGGGTTCTCGTTGGGTTCAGTTCAAACCAGTCTCACCCTACTTACTACTAACAAGAGCCACCGTCTTTACTATTTCTCATATTGATATCATTTACTTAGGAATTTAATGAATCTACGTGCAACCCATCGAAATTTAAATATTCTAGTAAGGTATTAATATCGAGTTATTATGGTTAAATACTATAAAAATCAAAAATTAAGTATTTATTCTTTAAGTGGGCCTCAAGAGCTGTTTTACAGGTAGTTTTAGTTTAGAGAAACCATGGACATGTTAAAGGTCCCTCAGAAGGCAGGTAGGTAAGTACTTGTTCGTATTTCGTATAGCAGGCATCCTTCGGCTGGTCGGATTGTGGAGTTGGTCGCAGTCGAGTCGGTTTTGTTGTTCGTGGAAGCAAGTCGCAGGTGGGCGCCGGCGACCGCGACCGAGCGCCGCCGAGCGCGCCCGAGCGGCGTCGCGGACAAAACGTCGCAAGCGCCGCGCCGAACGCCGACCGCCGCCGCCGACCGGAGCGACCGAGCCGAGCGCCAGTCTACGATCACCCTCCATCCTTTGCGGTTGTGTCAGTGACGGCGTAAACTACATTTTGACAGTTGTTATCGTGATCGAGTGATGTTTTCATATCGGAACTATGGTGTATCCCCATGAAAATGTGGAGTGATTTCCAGGTAAGTGTCTTTTTTAAAGCGTTGCATTACATACTAGGATTTCGGTCACCGTTCTGTGATAAATTCGACTTGTTGAAATCAGCCTTGTTCGTTTGGTCTTTCCAATGTTCTCTAAGTTGGCTTTTGAAAGAGGGTAGACTTATCTCGTTTCTTTTCATTTTAGGCATCTGATGCCTTGTTCTTTACGTAAATATTTGAACTGTTTTGAAGTTTGACCACTTTTTGAAAAATTCAGTTTTTTGAAGTTTCGCTAAGTTTTAACATTTGAATCATTTAGTTTGCCGTATTGCATTCAATGATTTCATTCTAAGTAATTGCAAGGTAATTCAAACAATCACGATATATTTCTCAATGTGACATTAGTCATTTATTTCGTCAGTTTGATACCTATTCCTGAAAGATGTTTGAAGCGTTGTGTCAAAATGGAAAACGGGAAACTAAAATTAGATTTATCTTTTTTTTTACCATCATATATTCGTATTAAGGAGACACTTAGCTTAGTTTTCTAGAAAAGTTTTCTACATCACCCCAAAATCTATATATAAATTCCTGAAAAATTACCAAACTTTGCACATTAGTTGCGCTTGGCGCCTTTTTTTTTCAAATGTGACAGTTGTCGTTTCCGGCGATCTGTCAAACGCCATGTGATGGAAGGGCGCATTCGTAGAGTTTTAAATCGGCATTATATTCTCGTTGTAAGTGCGCGGCGGCCGCGAGCGAGGCAAGAATACGTGGGTATCTGCGTCCCGCTCGCGCTCGGCGCGCCGGCTCGCTCTAGCGCTGTTTTTGTGCCGGAGCGGGTTTTTTGCCGAGCTCGGCTGGCGCCGCGCTCCCTACATTAATTACTTGAACGCGAACGCCACGGCGGACGAAGTTTACTTTCTACATCACCATTCGCTGCAGGGTCTCGCCTCGCTCGGACGCTCGCTGCTTTTTCTAAATACCATTTCGCATGTCGACTGATGCAATTTTCAAGGCTGATGATTCGATAATATTTTTTTCGATGATAGGGACATGGGTATTGTTTTGACCAATAATTAATTAAAATTTAATCAAGAATTAGCAGTGAAACGGAGCAACCATGTGTGTGGTTGGTACGGGGCGGGCGGGGGCGGTTGCCGGGCGACGGGCGCCCCGCCCAGCGCCGCCCCCGCGCCACTTAGTGCGATTTACTTTGAGACTGGGATCGCCAATGGCGACTACACTGGCGAGCCTGGTCTTCCAAATGATCCCAGTTTAGCTTCGAGGGTCCAAACTTGGGGCTTATGAAATGATAAAATAGGTAAAACCTATTTAGGGTCACGGAAGCCTTTTAGCTCCATTTTGTTCAGATAAAAAATTAAAAAGGAAAAAGAACAGTAATTTACAAATCCCAGATTGATGTATGTAGTACTATTTTATAGTTACACACATATTTAGTAGTATACTACATACATATTTAGTAGTATAGCTATACTTACATTTGTAGGTGTCCTTCCATACGTTTCGAGTATAGAAACTTTTTGTGTTATTTGTTCAATCATCATCCTCCTAGCGTTATCCCAGTACAGTTGCATCCTGAAGGATGCCTGGGTACCGCTACCTAATCCCAAGATTTGGCGTAGGCCCTAGTTTTAACGAAAGCGACTGTCATCTGACCTTCCAACCCCGAGGGGAAACTAGACGTTATTGGGATTAGGCTTTGTCAAGTGAGTGGGCAACTTGACTGTTAGAAGTTCTCAAGCCGCCCGAAGGCCTCCAACTTGGCTTAACGACTGCTGCCATAGACAGCAACCGCGATCAACGGCTTAACGTGCCCTCCAAAGCACGGGAGCGCTCAGTTAATAACCACTCATAGCGGTCACCCAACCAAGTCCTGACCGCTGCCCACGTCGCTTAACCTTAGCAAGCGCAAGCGGTACGCAAGCGCCGCTGGGCCACGAGCGCCCCTGCATAGATATGTCTAAATTGTAATATAAATAAAATATTTACATATACGTAGGTATATGTTGTGAATCAAGGATATGTTTGTTGCACTAAGATATTTTCTTTAAGTTAGTACTTAATACATCACAGAGTGCGACGAAAAATTAGATTAACGTGCGATCTAATAAAAGACAACCGTCGTCCTTAGTACAAAAGTCTTGTATTTATTTAGCCATACCTTGTCGACTAGACCGAACTGCATTTGTTTTTCATGTTTTAGATTTTTTTCGCTTCTGAAGTAGAAAAAATATTATTACGGTATTATTTACGGGAACAAATAAAATGATCACCTAAATAACTTTTGATATCATCAAATTTTCGAACCCTAAAATAAGGTTGAACACTCAAAAAAAATTATCGATCAGCAATTCCGAGTCACCAAAAAAATTCTACCTATTTTTGCAGCACTTGCACCTATTTTACTTTTTGCGTTCCTATAAATTTATAGTCGCATCAAAAAAATTGTCAAGTACCACCAAAAACACTAAACTACCACCTAATCTCATGCACCTTTTTTCATTAGAATTACATCCAAATATTATATACATCGCATGCTACATTTTAGTAAACAGTTACAAATTAATTGTTTTTAGCACTATAAATATTTCAGCTATTTCCAAAATGTTATAAATTAGAAAGTAAAATTATTATAATAATTAAATTAATTTAAAAAGCAACGCGCAATGTGGCTGTGTGAAATAATAACACGTATACTGCTTGCTATCTCACTCAATCAAATACAAAGAATTGTCTGAAGCATAAAACCTATTGATATGTCGTTAGAGTGAAAGGTACCTATTGCTGTTTCATTCTAACTACCTATTGCTGATGGTTTACAAACTGCAAGAAGATTTATTTTTTATTTTTTAATGCGTTGACGTGAGCGCGTTTGATTGAAACCTTTTATTTGAAAATGAGTTTTGTTGATTTATTAAGGGTAGCATTTAACGAACCACCAAATTAGTTGCCGAATGATGCTCTAAAAAATTACATTGATTACCAAAAATACTAGATTCGCACCAAATTTTCAACTCCTTTTAAATATAAAGTGCAACTCAAAAAAGTAACATGTCGATAACCTATTAAATTAAATTGTTACCAAATAAATTAGTCGCTACCCAAAAATACTTAATGATCACCTAATTTCAAACATCAAATTTCATATAATTTACATCCAAATATTACAGGGCTCGTAATCCTATTAAAATTAATTACACCCAAATAATTCTTTCGATACCCAGAAATACTACATGATCACCTAATTTCAAGCGTCATTTGTTTAATCAATTTAATATCTAGTCTGATGCCGAATCTACGCAATGGACATTATGGCGCAATGTAAGGAACGCAAGCGACATGTTTCGGATTGATCGAGCGACATATTGTGTCGGACCCACACGCGACATGTTCGGGCTAATCGAGCGACATGTTTCGGACTCACACGCGACATGTTGGGGTCATCGAGCGACATGTTTTGGACTCACACGCGACATATTCGGGCTCATCGAGCGACATGTTTCGGACTCACACGCGACATGTTAGGGTTACCGAGCGACATGTTTCGGACTAACACGCGACATTCATAATAGGGTCACACGAGTGTTTTTTAGGGTTATGCTACAATGTTTCGGACTAACACGCGACATGTTCGGGCTCATCAAGCGACATGTTTCGGACGCATCCAGGGACATGTTTCGGACTCACCCAGCGACATGTTTCGGACTCAACATGTGTTGGTTCTGGCGCTTCGCCGGCCGCTGCCGCGGCACGCTCGCTTCGCTCGCTCGGCTCGCGCGTTGTTATATATATATATATATATATATATATGTATATTATATACACACGCTAACGTTTGAGTCTTGGGTATCAACAATATCAACATAAGGTGTCAAACATTGCGACGTTTACCTTAATTGGAAGTTTAACTTATAATTCAATGCTAATAGTAGTTTATGCAACCGGTACATAATGAGGGGCATTAAAACACGAGTGTGAGTTTTATAAAACGAGCCGAAGGCGAGTTTCATAATAGGGTCACACGAGTGTTTTTTTAGGGTTATGCGACATGTTTCGGACTAACACGCGACATGTTCGGGCATTAAAACACGAGTGTTTTGATACACATTTTTTTTTAAAGTTACAATTCAAAGTAATCGTTGAATTGTGTAATTAATTATTAAAACCTTTGTCTGTTGAAATAATTGTAAAATTTGAAATCCTTTTCCCCGAATTAGTCAAAATCGAGTATAATGACGATTATACGTAAAGAATTTTTTTTTTACCTAAAATTCGAAATAAATGTAAAATTTGAAATCCTTATCCCCAAATTAGTCGAAATCGAGTATAATGACGATTTTACGTAAAACAAAAAATTTTTTTTACTTGAAATTCATAATAAATGTAAAATTTGAAATCCTTATCCCCGAATTAGTCGAAATCGAGTATAATGACGATTTTACGTAAAAAATTTTTTTTTTACTTAAAATTCAAAATAAATGTAAAATTTGAAATCCTTACCCCTGAATTAGTCGAAATCGAGTATAACGACGATTTTACGTAAAAAAAAATTTTTTTACTGAAAATTAGAAATAAATGTAAAATTTGAAATCCTTATCCCCAAATTAGTCGAAATCGAGTATAATGACGATTTTACGTAAAACAAAAAATTTTTTTTACTTGAAATTCATAATAAATGTAAAATTTGAAATCCTTATCCCCGAATTAGTCGAAATCGAGTATAATGACGATTTTACGTAAAAAATTTTTTTTTTACTTAAAATTCAAAATAAATGTAAAATTTGAAATCCTTACCCCTGAATTAGTCGAAATCGAGTATAATGACGATTTTACGTCAAAAAAAATTTTTTTACTTAAAATTAGAAATAAATGTAAAATTTGAAATCCTTATCCCCAAATTAGTCGAAATCGAGTATAATGACGATTTTACGTAAAAAAAAATATTTTTTACTTGAAATTCAAAATAAATGTAAAATTTGAAATCCTTATCCCCGAATTAGTCGAAATCGAGTATAATGACGATTTTACGTAAAAATTTTTTTTTTTTACTTAAAATTCAAAATAAATGTAAAATTTGAAATCCTTACCCCTGAATTAGTCGAAATCGAGTATAATGACGATTTTACGTAAAAAAAAAATTTTTTTACTTAAAATTTCAAAATAAATGTAAATTTTGAAATCCTTATCCCCGAATTAGTCGAAATCGAGTATAATGACGATTTTACGTAAAAAAAATTTTTTTTACTTAAAATTCAAAATGAATGTAAAATTTGAAATCCTTATCCCCGAATTAGTCGAAATCGAGTATAATGACGATTTTACGTAAAAAATTTTTTTTTTTACTTAAAATTTCAAAATAAATGTAAAATTTGAAATCCTTATCCCCGAATTAGCCGAAATCGAGTATAATGACGATTTTACGTAAAAAAAATTTTTTTTAGTCAAAATTCAAAATAAATGTAAAATTTGAAATTTTTAACCCCGAATTAGTCGAAATCGAGTATAATGACGATTTTTCGTAAAAAAAAAAAAAAAAATATGTTATTATATTTAATAACATAATGAACAATTTTAATTCATAATAATCATTATGTTACTGCTGTAACCTTCTCCACACGTAAGAACATTGAATTTTATTATGCGAGTTTCTACGGTTTCTGAACACATTTTTTAATTTGTATGTATTAACTACAATATAGCTCGTAATGTGTATAATATTTGGATGTAATTCTAATAACAAATGATGCACGAGATTAGGTGGTAGTTTAGTATTTTTGGTGGTACTTGACAATTTTTTGATGCGATTATAAAATTTCAGGGAACGCAATAAGTAAAATAGCTGCTACTGCTGGAATAATAGGTATGAGTGTTTAGGTGACCTGAAATTGATGGTCGATACATTTTTTTGAGTGTTCAGCCTTATTTTAGGGTTCGAAAATTTGGTGATATCAAAAGTTATTTAGGTGATCATTTTATTTGTTCCCATTTATTAAATTGTTAGTTTGTTATGAAAATGGATAAAGGTCCTCAAATGAGTTTACTTTATTAATATAGATAGACTTTCATGGAAAAATTAAAGGAAGTTAATAGGTAGAAATAGGTATAGGTAGGTTTAGGTTATGTTAGTTTTGCATCGGCCCGAAGGGCCAAAACAACTCAAAATAGGAGCTCCGCGCCAGCGGAGATCCGTCAATACTGTTCCAATCTCCACTAGTTTGAAATTAAAATAGCTATTTTTATTTCAAACTTCAACTTCTTAAAATCATTTAGCGCTGTCTTGCTCGCACGCGGTGCGAGGTGCGAGCGAGACGGACCGTATGGAAAACCGCATCAGTGTGCTAGCAATGAGGTTAGACTAGATTGGAACTGCTTTGCGCGTCGGACGTCGGACATTAAAAAACAATTGCCGCGTGAAATTTGGTGATCATGTAGTATTTCTGGGTATCGAAAGAATTATTTGGGTGTAAATAATTTTAATAGGATTACGAGCCCTGTAATATTTGGATGTAAATTATATGAAATTTGGTGTTTGAAATTAGGTGATCATTAAGTATTTTTGCGTAGTGACTAATTTATTTGGTAACAATTTAATTTAATAGGTTATCGACATGTTACTTCTTTGAGTTGCACTTTATATTTAAAAGGAGTTGAAAATTTGGTGCGAATCTAGTATTTTTGGTAATCAATGTAATTTTTTAGAGCATCATTCGGCAACTAATTTGGTGGTTCGTTAAATGCTACCCATTATTTACCTAGGATTTTTTTCGATCAGCTCGAATGAAAGGCTCTGAAAGTGAGTAGAATTGATAGAATGTCTTATAGGGTCGATAGGTACCCACCTATCTTGCGGCCAGCTAATTTAACGCGCCGGTTTTCGGCCACTTGATGAGTTGATGAATTGAAAGGGTAAGTATATTATCGTTTTTTCAAATATATTCCCATTCAATAGTTACCAATTAAAATGCATACGAGTCACTGTTTCTAACGGGAGATCAAAATCTTTAGTTTAGGCGACTTACTGACTTGGCGGGGCGGGATCGATATGTGTCATTTTCTTCTTTGACGTAAATTTACTGACGTCGCAAAGATTCCCACTTGACAGAATACTGTCAGTATTACATTTGCGCAGTAGTAATATTATGCGCAGAAGCGGACCAGTACTGCCTTCGCATCAAACTTCGCATCGTCCCGCTACCGCGCATCGTAGTACTGACTTGACTGACAGTTGACACTGACATTTGACAGTTTTTTCATATCGTACCGCCTCCGCACCGACAAATCAGGAAGTCGCCTAGTTGAAAAATCTTCGTTCTTCCGGCGGCCGCAAACTGACGCAGGCCGCGTAACTGGCCTATAGCGACCCTATGCTATAACGTCGACCGTACCTACCTTTTTTTATGTAAATTAATCTTACCTTTCTACTCATGGTTTACACGTTACCCTATCGAATTCAGTGGTTTTTATGTATTAATGAAATCACACAAACAATGTTGAGTACACATTCCGTACAAAGTATAACATATTTTAACCCCACCTGAAATTTTAATAACGCTGAAGTTCTTGAATTTTACAATACCTATGAATCATGTTTCGCAAAATAAGATCAGTCACTATGCCGCTCAATTTGTTTGAAACGTATTAAACAAAACAAATCCATAATTTGTTGTGGCGGAAGATAAGTAAATATGGTCGAAAGCGCAAAACTTTTGCCAACTTAATAAGTCATTATTATTTGTAATCGCTGAAATTCGAAAAATGACACAAAAAAATCACATGCGCAAACAAAACGGCCCAAGTTATCAATTATCAGATATCATTTAAACAATTTGCATCCTAATTTCTACTGTAGCATCCAATTTAACGAACCTATACCTATTCAAGTCCATATAGAAATATTACACATGGCAACAGACTCGAACGCTTGTAAATTATTAAATTGAACCTTAACATCTACGCTGTAACATGCACTTTCAGTTTAAAGCGAGATTTGGCAGAAAAATTACACATGCTCGCGCGTGTATTTATTTACAAGTGCCGAAAGCGGAAAGTTCACGTGGAGTTTAGGCCTACGGGGAGGCAGGGTGCACCGAGGAATGCGACTTGTTGCAGTCACGTGTGCCCTGTTTCCAGCCGCGTTACATCGCGACCGGAACATTTCTAGCTATTTCACGAACTGACTGTGTAATGTAAATGTTGAGGGTTCTTGCACTAACTTAGTAAAACCTAAACTAAAGCTACTAATACAGACTATGGAAGTAACGCCATAAGTCTATAATAACGCAGATCTTTCAGCATGATTAGGTACTGTTATACAGAATAGGTACGTGGTTGGAATACTTAGATATGCCTACAGTGCCTACATACACTTATTATATTATTACTGCTATATACCGCAAAAATGCTTACAATATGTGTATTGTTGTGTATAATAGTCTTCCAGATGAAGTTCGACAATTGAATGGCAATATATTTGTTAAAAAAAATCACTAAATGGTTGTCTGACAAATGTTTCTATAGTGTAAAGGAATTCTTGGATTTAAATTGCATGGATAATTTACTGGATTGCATGGATTATTAACAAATTGACATAACTATACAATTTATAGGGAATAACGTGTCTACCTCTCTGTGTAAATTTTGCACGTCGTCTAACGACTGCATAGGTACTATACCGCTGTGCACGTATATCCTGTACTGTACCGCATAGTCTTAAGTATTCTAGCAAATAAAACAATTCTAATTCTAATTAGCAAATTTAATTGACAGAAAACTATTTTAATTTACTTTTGTCTACTGCTGGTGGCAACATAGGTATAGAATTGGAATCTTTATCGTATTTAGTGGGGGTCAAAACGTAGGTAACTATTAAAAATCATGACAAAGACAGAAGTTTAATAAACTTACTTTACAAAAACTTAGCTTCCAATGTGAACAGATCGTAACGTTCTTATTTTGAAGCGATGAAAAGTAAACCACCGAGATGTAACAATTACGGTAATCAGTTGTTACTTTCCGCGCGACGCCTAATTCAGAGCGGTAATAAAGAGCTATCACTCTTGCGCACCGCTTGCATCGTAATGCCGGCATTTACTACAATTCGCGCTATACGCGTAGTAAACAATCAGCCACGTGGTGTTAATGTAATAAATAGGCGCACACGAGAATGAATTAGCCATACGACGCAGCGTCATCGAAGACACGCATAATAATCGCTTATGCAAACGAACCTAATTATGTAAAGCATTATGAACCGTAGCGAGTGCCGACGTATTTTGACATACACGCTAACGACCAATTATATGGCCATTGTGTGACTCAATGAACTTGAACGCGCTATAATAATATAGGGCATCGACATCTATGAATGGACGAACACCTGTTTCGAAGACTTTGCTCAAATGTCAGGTGTAGTGCCCCGAATTCAATGCGACCCATTATATTTTTATTACCGAAGCATTGAGATGCGAGCGAGTCAAATCGACCACCTGTTTGTTTATTTTTAAAGGATTTATGTCCTGTGGCATTTTTTCGTTGCGTATTAGATTGAGCCGGGCGTAATTGTTGTGCATTGCAGTCCTTTGCCAGCCTTTGTACAAGCAAGGTCGAGGACTGATACCTTATTATACACAAATTAACTGGAGAATCGAAACATGATCTGAGGTTTACCGTCAACTTCAGCACGCATTTAGCGGATTCCTAAGAATTCACCAAATCCCGCCAGCGACACGGGATCCGCGAATGACGGATGAAGACATGAAGACCTCGCGGCGACGTATCCCGTCTTCGCGTAAATAAATTCCCCATACCGATGCGACCCGCGACCCATTTACGTCTCGCATAAAACAATATACGAGTCGTTGAACTCACTTTCGTGTGCCTATGTAAACACTGCATATTTTCGGTAAACACGCCGCCCAGCGAGACGCCTCGACGCCAATAATTTATGTAAATCCACTTCATTGTATAAGTGATGTTTTTATTGCCATCTTGTTTTGACGGTCAAGTTCAGATCGCGAAAGTTTAACGTACCTAACTACAATCATTCTTGGAAGTTTCGCTGCTAAGTTGTTGGCCGCGCGTAGGTACCTACCTTTGGTGTGACAAGTTTCAGGACATTCTAACTTCACTTTGATCACTTTACTGAGGCCTAAGGTATGCATTAGCACTTCATAATCATAAGCCATTTTAACTGACTGCTTCAAAAGTTAAGTGATGCCTTGCGAGGTGGAATAGAATCAAAATCGTCATGATCATGATGTATCATGAGGTAGGTATCTGGGCTGGAGTGTGTATAATAATGTGATAACATAACACTGATAACTAGGCAAATTTGAAGCATAGCAAAATGCATAGTTTTCTGCTTAACCACGTATGCATGGGTACCTATGGGGAAACCCGGATGTAGGTACTAAAAACTTAAGCTTATCAACTTTTGACGATAAAACTCATTTGTAATGTAGCCAAGCTGCAGACACGAAAATGTAAATAAACAATTTACAACCAGCGAGTAGTAGGTAGTAGCGTAAAATCTCATTCTAATTACTATGATAATGCTTTATTACCACTACAAATCTGTTTCCTAGATACCGCACATTAATCACTCGTGAATTGTGAATGAATGCTATTATTATACGGCAACCGGTCAACGATATCAGGATGATGTAAACGTCATTTTATAATCATAAGCTCATAAATAAACATGGTGACGTAGCGATCGGAAGCGGCAGGTCGGAACTTCGTGAAACAAGGCATAATTGCGTAACAATGTTTTGACATTCGACAGCGTAGCGACACATTTAGCGCGCATTAAGTGGATCAATGAACTTGAGCCGTTTGTAGGTATGTACTCGTTACGCAATCGCCGTTTGAGTGAGATTAATGCGCGGATTATGGCACGCGATACGTTTCAATTTATGTACGTTCCGTTTCATTCATGAGTAAGATAATGACGGCATTGTTCCGCTAGGATGTTTGCTGGTCAGTTGTCGCACACGATTACCGCGTTTCACATCGGCGAGGAGCACTGCTGACCGCCATGCGCAAGTGCATCATGTGCACCTACCCGCCGACTCAAACTTTTTAAATACAAGTCGCCTTTTAAACAACACTTTCCTTTAAAAACATGCACATCTTAAAACTGGTTACTCGGACATGGTGCACGAAAATTACAAAAATAATGAGGAGAATCGTTTTGCAGCCATCCAGTCCAAGACTGGGAAGGAAGTGTGTTAGTTCGAAAAGCGTACTATTAGCTGCGAGTTTACAAGACGGCGGGGGCAGGGAGTACGTCTTCACCCATTGACGGTTGAAGCACCCCGCGACACTTTCACTGCCCGTTATTGCACTTACTACGCGCCTACTGCAGCGGGCGAGGGGGCCACCCCAATGCATTCACCCACCCCGCGCCCTTATACAAGGGTGCATGCTTTACTAAATTTAAGAATACAATCTTCTACTGTGTGATCTATCATACGGAATACCTAGTCCTTTGGCGCATTCGTGCGTGCATACGGATTTTCTTTGACACTCGAGTCGCACGCCATTCGAAGGGTTCAACGGTCAGACGTTCACAGTAAAATGATTGCGTTATTTAACAATCTGCCAATCGAACTGTTATGCGCTAGACGAGGCGACATTGTGTCGTTAATCTGTGACGTAACGATTATTCGTTAATCACCGGATCGGAGACGATCGATCGGGCCGTAGGAGTTTAAAACAGCGCGTTAGCGTATCAACGATCGTATCTCAAGTCTAGACGGTCGGGCAGTCGAGTTTAAGTGGGACAATGTCAGTGGTGAGGGCTCGCTATTATTTGCGTAGACACGTGTGCCGAGGAGCGGAGTGACAACTCGTGACGGAAGTTTGTAAACAGAGGCGGCCTTGCCGGCGAACTGCACCGATAGTCACGCACAGACGATGCCAATACTGATACAGATTACACTTTCTCAAATCCGTTCTATCAATGGAAACAACGATAAGCATCGGCGTCCATGAACTAGGTACTTAAACGATGTTTTGTCGAAGCAATAAACCTTGCGCTAGTTCGCTTTACCGAACCAACCAGAGCAATATATGATGAATTTGAATACACTTTCTCATGTTGTACCGATATCCAAAGAAGAACATGGACATTAGATATTACCACTTCGAGAACTTAAGCCATCTTTCAGCACAAGTTCAGATAAAGTTGTTTCAATAGTTTAGAATGGCGCATTTTGTTAAAATAGCATTTAATAGGTACCCACTGTAGTAACAGAAGGTATAGTCTTTTACATCTAACCTGAAACAAACCTGTAACCTATGTAGCCCACTTAAATATGAATTGTAAAGAGTTAAATTGTATGGTATTTGCGAGGAAACCCTTTGATTTATTGAGATCGAGTGCACATGGCATGGCAACCGGCATCGCATCGGCACAGGCGGGCCGCGCGTCTCGCCGCGACTGATTGATGCCCGATAGATGGTCGACATTGAACCCGTCTACTGTAAATATATCGTCGCCCCCATGCTAAACTAACATAACTGCAAAAAACAAAATGTTGAGGAGAGCGATTTAAAGGTGCTAAAAATTTTATATTGATTTTTTTTTATGTATTAGTTGAAGTTGTATTGATATAGTATACATGTAGTGTCTTCAAAATGGATGTATTACATGATCAATTTCTCAGATAAGCATTATTTTATTGGATTTAGAAATTACAGCACATTCGCAATTTTGCATCTCCATAGAAAGTGCAACAAAGGTAAGTTTTTTCACCATAATAAACTCACGAAACTACCACTTTCGCAAATTAAAACTACTTTTAATATATTTGAACCCAGGTAAAGTTACGAAAATGACAGTTTCGTGTGTTAACTATGGTCTATTTGAATGCCTTCCTATGCATTTGTATTGGGACATTGATTTGCGAATCTGTATTTATTTGTAATTCCAACAGAAATATATTGTATAAAATCATTTCAATTCATTTCAAAATACTTAAAACCATTACAG
This sequence comes from Cenopis cana, assembly GCA_951800055.1. Classification (NCBI taxonomy): domain Eukaryota; kingdom Metazoa; phylum Arthropoda; class Insecta; order Lepidoptera; family Tortricidae; genus Cenopis; species Cenopis cana. The sequence goes on along the minus strand of OX637490.1, from coordinate 11,628,979 downwards.
GAATTTATAAATAAGGGTGAGGCCGTCATTTCTTGTTCCAGATTTCAGTTTAAATCGATTAAATCGATCGAAATCGATTCAATCGATCCAGTTTCAATCGTCCATATTTTAATCACTTCCAATCCTTCCGCCTATAACATATATAAATGGATTACTAATATTCGTAATCAGCCCAAGTCCTATCCAGCAATTCCAGCATGGAATATTGTAGTCCTTTGGGATTGTTTGGCTAAGTATCAACTTGCCGCAATCGACTCGGTGGATCGCAGAGCAGGGGCTCATACGGGGACGGTACGGTAGTAGCAACTAAGCTGCAGAGCCTAGCATATACGCAAAGTAGCGTGTCTGTGCGTCTTCTACAAATTGTACTCATACGCCTTCCCCCTTCTTCCATCGGGCGTCCAGACGAACAAATGGTTAGGTAGGTACCATCCTTATCTGGTTGAAATTGCTCTTGCTCGAACCAAGCTCTTTTCATGAGTAAATAGGCATCTTCTGGGTGAGCTCGCTTCACAAGAGCAATCCTATGTTTAATAAAATAAAATAAAACCCAACGGAAGTGATTAAAATATAGATGAGTCAAAATGCTGAATTCGATACCATGTCTGGGAAAATTACGCCAAATACTAAATTAATAAGGGGATATAATTCGTGTAGATTTTAAAATTGGTATAGTTTTACATTGCGGTATTCAGATGAACATATACTTACACAAATTATTTCCCCCGATTTAATAAAGTTTCTCGGAATTCTACGTCCACTATCGAATAGCCAAATTTACCAATCCCACTAAGGATCACATTTCAAAGAAATTCTCATAGCTAGTAGTCCTTACGGTCCTAAAATACGGTGACGTGAGACGTCAAAATAGCGGCCAAGTACGAATATTTTTTAATCGATTTGGGGATGGATGCTCGATATATGATTTGAATTAAATCATTAATGTTGCAGAAATTTTTAATTGAAGCAAAAATAAATGTGTATGTGGCGATGATTATAATATTTTTGTAGATTTGATAAACTCAAAGGTCTTTTCACCCAAAAACAGCAAATAAAGGTATTTTGACGAAGCTCTTCTGACGCCGGAAACGATTTTGAGACTGACATATTTAATCGATTAAATAAGTAGTTTGTATTAACGTGGCAGATTTTCCTCCTGTACCTTGGGCAGAGGGTTAAGTTCGAATATAATGGTGTCTCCAGTCTTTAATGTTTTATAGAAGCCACGGGTACCGATGAGTCCTATGACACTGACAGTGAGATACCTGATAGTTATGAACATGCTTCTATTTTTTTTATGCAGCTATGTTGGTCGACATGCTTATTAATTTTAGTATACACACTTCTAACAATGTCTTACATATTTTTAAGCGCATTAAATTATAATACAACGCTGTTTTATTTATATACAGTCCCGTAATCCCATTACAATATAATTGGAATATAAGACACGTTTTATAACTTTTATTTCAATTATCGATATCTGTTTATCGACAACATCGCTTCGTTAGTCGATACAGACCAACTTTTGCAGTACGTCACCATGTAGGCAATACTAGTTTCTATAATATTAATATTACTAATTTGCATGTACTGTCAGGATGAAAGTTTATAAAACAAAGTAGGCAAAGGCATTTAACATTTCAGCCAAAAAATACTCTTTTAAAAAGTAGGTACATTTAAATAATTAGTTTATGTATAAAAAATTACAACTCGCACCATTTAATTTAATGATTATCAACGATAACAAAAACTGCCATTAACAATCATGCATTATTTTAAGTTTTTCTTAAGGTACATACGAATGATTTACTATTACAAACTCGCGGAAATGTGAAATTCGCAAAGTTTGATAGTCAAATTTATGTGATGTGGTAATAATAGCAACCATGCAAAATAACGAATATGCCAGATTCGCAAATTTGCTAAAGGTTATGAATGTATAAGAATTAAATACCACCATAATAAACTGACGTATGTGCCCGATTCGCCAATTTGCTGTAGTCTACTTTTTTGGTTGAGTAATAATTGCCACTATATTAAATTAACCAATCTGCAGATTCGCAAATATGCTATAGTTAATAATATGGATGAGGAATAAATGCCACCATAGTAAACTATCGTATCTGTCAGAATCGCAAATTTGCTATAGGCTAATCGTACCGGTCATGAATAATTTCCACCATAGAAAATTAACGAAAATGGCAGATTCGTTAATTATTCACAGGCGTCCTAACTTTATCGGCCAAGGAAAAATGCCTTATCTACAATTCGCAAGTCTACCATGGGATAAAACAGATAAAATGTCAGATTAGCACAACCGTAACTTTGAAATCTTAAAAGATAGAAGTCTAGAAATTTGTGACATTGTAGATTACCATATTTGGTACATAATTACATCAATAACTCAATTTTGTCAAAAATGCACTTATGTTAGTTTAGCATGGGGGCGACGATATCTAGTGCAGACTTCCGCCCGTGACGTCGCACCGCGCCCCTCTGACGTAAAGCCTACGTAACACATTTACATTCTTTTGTTTACACTATAAAACTTGTGTTATTGTTTCGTGGGGTCGTCGTCTTATCTCTTTACTGCTTTATGGCTCGGTGCCGTTTACGTGCTACCTGTTACGGTGTGTGACATTTTTTTTTATTTGTGGACAATCTTACACAAACCAACCTAGTCCCAAACTAAGCAAAGCTATGGTTTTGTGAGACCCTGTTAATTTTATGTTTTTATACCATGATTATTAAATAAAATAAAAAATAAAAAAATGGATACCAAGCGAAGCGACGATACAAATACTTATATAGATAAATAGATACTTAAAGTAAAACATCATGTTAGAAAAGATCCAAGACCGAACAAATATTCGTGATAATCACACAAATAAATGCCCTGACCGGTATTCAAACCCGGGACCTCTAGCTTCATAGGCAGGGTCACTACTACTAAGCTAAAGCGGTCGTCAGTTAATTTGGACAGCGGTTTTGGCTAAACGGCACCGGAACCTGTTATGGTGTAATTGGATTACATACAAATATTCAATACCGGCAAATTATACATTCAAATGGAAACCCCAAAGGTTATGTTAGTCATTGACATGTTTATTCAAATAAACATTATATTCTTTACGACTTTATCAGCTGCTTAATTATGTAACATGATGTTTAAACAGCTGGTTTTGATACTTCCATATTTACTATTACTACGAGCATATTTAGGATTCTACTTAATGTTGAATATTTATTCCTTAGTTCGACTTCGACCAGTTCGACCTTGGCCATCTGCTAAAACATTGATGGAAATGTTGTGACGACATTATACAAACAACTCTTTCAGACTTAAAGGCTACCTACAGTTATTTTGGGAAACAACGGGAAGAAGTATAACTGTGCTCGCTTTTTTTAGAATTTCGCAAACTGTGAACTGCTGGCCACGTTAAAAGTAAACGTTACAAAACGTGGCCACGACATTACATCCATACTAATCCGACTAATATTATAAATCCGAAAGTTTAGAGGTTTCTTACTCAATCACGCAAAAACAGCTGCACGGATTATCATGAAACTTGGTATGCCAAGAGACTACAGGGGTAAATAGTCTGGCAACACTAATACAAGATTATTTATGTTAATAATTAATGGACAGTAAAAAGTACAACTAGTATTACTCAATACTAGTTGTATAGTATTACTTAATTTTGTTGAATTTTCACTAACTTTCAACCCCCGCCCCTTCCAAACGCAACGGCTCTGGCGGTAGCCAGACTGGCATACCTATTTATAGTCCAGTGACAAGCCTTAACACAACTATACCAATTCCAAGTCAAAAGTCTTTATTACAAGGGAATAAGAACTTTTGACCTCTTCATATGCATAGCTACTTTTGATGCTATCTGTACGCATATAAATCATAGCCCATTTCTTTGTGGTATTTATTAGTAGCCTAATTAACTATATAAATGCCCATACCAAATTTCTTCTAAATCGGTTCAGCGGTTTAAGCGTGAAGAGGTAACGTTCAGACAGACAGACATACACTCTTTCGCATTTATAGTACGAGTACGACTAGTATGAATACATTTGCGATTTCTAAAAGTATGCTTGATGGTTTCATTCACACTGAGCGAAAAAAAATACTAATTATTAGTAAGTTTTAGTGAATCCCAGGACAAGGAGATTAATACTAACGGTTACAAACCTTGTCTTGGGATTCACTAAAACTTACTAATAGTTAGTATTTTTTTCGCTCAGTGCAATCCCTAACCAGCTTAGCTTGGAGCATAGTTCTCCGTAGAACGCAGGAGCTGGTAGTGAGTTAACTAGCGAGCTCCGGGGACTAATCTCCTAAGTGCGTACCCGAGGAGTAGGGTTGCCACCCGTCGAGGGTTCATTAAAAATTCATTCGTATTTCGGAGCCGCGTAATCAGCCACAGGGAGGCGCGTTCTGTTTTCTTCGTTATCTCCTATCATGATTTATAACTACATTTGTTTTTTTTATATATTGATGTGTCAATGTCAATAACCTTAATCGGTTTTTTTTATTTGGTTAATTAATGGTAATGCTAGCGAATGTTGGTTTTATTTTTCCCTACTGGGTGGTGGGAGGGCTCCCTTGGTCCTTTGATCTTTGCTACTATTATTCATGACTATACGAATTAAACTCGAAATGAGTAACAAATGTACTTGTTGTTTCAGTATTGTTGATGAGTGAGAATATCTTAATATAGAGTAGAGACGTTAGATAACATATTTATCTGTTAGTTGTATTTTCAAAAATAACTTAGCTAATCACAATCGGTTTTATTAGTCTAAGTAATGTATTTTTAAGTTATCTGATATTTTAATTAGTTATTTAGGCATTTGGGTACAAGGCAAAAATCATTTAAGCGACAGCACCTTGTTTCCAAGATATTTTAACAATATTTTTTCAATCTAATTACTCACCAGCTGTACTTATACATCAAAACCATTTGGATCCAAAACGCGATGTGATATTTACGTGATTTTCGTTCGAAGTGAGATCTCGTGGTAGCGCAGCAGCGGCCCCGCCACCCCTTCGACCGCCTAATCTCCCCCTCGCCCCCACGTGACGTCACCACTCATAGGTTTTTTGGCAATGAAAAAGAAATGATAAAGCCCTCTCAGATAATACCTCTTTTACTTTTTTCGAAGAGGCGAGACAACGGTATTATATGGGTCATTGTTTTGTTTGTTTCCAAAAACATGTATGCGCATATTCAGTTGGCCTGATTCGGCGTAGGTACGATAATATCTGTATCTACCTACTAGTCATAGACAGACATCACTGGATGTTATAGATAGATAATTTTCAGAGCATTTAAATCAAAGAAATAATAAGCACTTATAGTGTACGAAATGGTAGTAGGTATGCCTTAGAGTTTTTTTTATATATTTAACTTATGAGTGCTTATACTTAGAGTGCTTATAGTTAAATTTCAACTGAACCTTGCTATAGTAACTTATTATCAACTGAATTGACTTTAATTCTAAAAATCTCAATTATAAATAACATATTATGAACTCGACTGAAAAAGTAATTGAAAAAATGTCGACGAGATATTTGTGAGCGCGTAGTTTAGATATTAATGCAGTTGACTGTAGGTACCATAACCATGCCAGACAGGCAGACACCAATCGAATTCGTGTTCATAAATCCCACCGGGCGAACATCTCAATATTTTAATTGATACTTGATATGAGCGGTCGTAAACATTTCGAGATAAGCACGATTTTTATGTTAACGGGACTAAACAGGTTTATGAATGGCGTGCGGGGTGCGAGCCGCTACGCATCAATCACACGATCAGCTGATCGGCGTTTTCCTTTTCATCTCGTACTTTATGTAATTAATAGCTCTGCGGGCGCGCGCTGCGCTCCACTCGAAAAGGCGCTTGCGTCTCTGAACAGTGTGAACCTCCGCCGCTCTTACGACCTTTCAGGGGCCGCTCTCCGAACTAGACGCCTCGATTTATGACAGTCACGTCGTGATTACATGAATGAACTGCGTTATGGGTTGAATCCTCGACTGCTTAGTAGATGGCGATACTGGCGACGAATGCTGATTTGGGACTGCTTACTTGCTTAGTTACTTGCTGATCGGACAGCGGACCGCACGAGTAGCTCTATTGTTTAAACCGGTTAAAATCGTTTGTTTACTGATGTTGAAGTAAATCGGTATAGGTAATAAAAATGTATTGTATTGATGAATGGAGTGGTAAAATTACCGTAATGATTAGGGTTTAAGAACAAACTTCAGAAAAAACCGTCACAACCACAACCGCTATACAACTTTTTTTGTTATTATTATCTAATATTTGCGACGGTGTGGGCACGAGCCACAGTTTTTATAACGCGCAACAAAAAAATCTTTTCAGGAGCTCCACTTCCTTTGTTCGGAATATTCGGCGAGAAATCCTAACAGGTGTCCGATTAATGGGATCGTATTTAGTCAGTCGGCATTAAGCGAAGCTCATAAATACCCCGGCCTCAACAAGTGACAGAGGCCCGCATCACGATGGGCCCGTATAAGTATCAATTTATGAACAGATTGGGGAAGGCCAGTCCTTCGGTGTTTCGTATTTTTTCCAAGTCACTCTGTTGGGTAACGGAGTAACGGAACGTGTCGAGAGGGGCCGGCTCGTATCGCTGGTTTCTCATGTAGTGTTGCAACTAGCTGGAGGCTACGGCGATGATGGCAACACTACAGTACAGAGAGCGGACTCGGGGCGTAAGCCACGCGTGCGCTGCGCGTGTGTGGGTGACGTCAACGCGCCACTTTCTCCATACTTTCGTCGCTGCTGGCGCGCTAAAAAACTGAGCGACTAGACGAAGACTATTTATACATACGGTGCGACGTCGCACGCTCTGTCGCGCGAAACGATACGGAATTGTTTTCTATATGTACCCGACTCGCATGCCCGCGAGCATCGACTCTCCCTCGCGTAGCTACGGCCGTCGTAGCGTACAGTTATAATGATATGATTAGGCAAGTTACGTTACGCTGCTGTCTTACTTTACCTACAGGCTGGTGCGCTAGGTGTACTTGAGTACCTATTTGGAGCTTATGGAATCGGTCAGCAGCGTTGCGCGGGCAGCACGGCGCTAACTCGGCGTGCAAACTACACGCGCCGGCCGCGCCGCCGCCAGCGACCTCGGACTTCACGCTAGCGGCCCGCTAATGCAAATATCCCGACTTATTTAGCGACATTAAATTCAGCTTTAATTCGTGCAGAAACATCGAACAAGTAAAATCCATTTGTTGGCATCGTGCGCCTGTCTAATTAAGCTCTGTCATAGACTTTTCGAAGGTTCTATTACGAGCCGCCTCCAAACTTAGAACAGACTATCAACACATTCGGTATTCCGATAAGAGAACTTAGGCGGCTGATATTGAGTTTTATTTTTATGGGAGTAAGGGTGATATTGTGGGGCCGGATTGAAATTTAGCTCGGTTCGGTCGGTGTGACAATTACGGCGATGCGGCCCGCCCTCGCGCCGCGCCGCCGCAATCGATAGGCCTAGCGAGGGGCGGGAGGTAGCGGCGGGCGGGGGCGCCGGAGGGGCTCATTACTTATGCAAAGCAGCAGTGAGCGCGCACGAGCACCGCGGACACGCCAGCACGCCAGCAGCCCCCGAACTGACCTTAACTCCATCGATTAATCGACCCAAGACTCCACCGGACTCCGAACGAACATTCAAATATCAACAATTCAGTCGGCCGATAAAGCAGGATTGGAAACTTTTCATTCAGGCAGGGTTATAAAGCGTATAGGAAAGTTAGAAAGGGCCCTAATCTGCAAGTTGGCAATAGACTAACGGAGCCCATTACTGAATTCGGGGGCCGCGGCCGGTCTTTGTGCGCTCCCTCCGGCGGGCCCTTCCTGCAGGAAGGGTCGCCCCTGACTTTTGTCTCCTCTCCTATTCAGCCCGCCCGGCCGCTCGCTACAATATTTCATTTGTGGAATACCCGCTTCATATTTATTCACGTGGACGGCTCCGCTTCTAAACTTTAGCAACTCTGAATAGATGCAATTTCAACTATGAGCTTCATAATTGCAGCCTAATTTTGCAATTAGAGCGAATTCCATAAGGAAATTTGAAAAAGAGAACATATATTTATGTTTCTCAGTCTCATAGTGTTACTGTTACCTTCTATGCTCTGTTTTAGATTATATTTTATAGATGACGTAAAAATAAACAATAAAAAATAACATAAAATATGATATTATACCAACTAACTACATAATGTAACATTAATTCAACAAAAGTCATTAACACCGTAATCACCGTATTGGCTATTTGAAAAACACTTGTAAGCAAGTTGCACTGCGCTCTCAGAAAAGTTGGTGTAAAGTTATAGAAAACCGCCACATCATCGTGTGTCAGCACCGGGCAGCTTCCGCGATAAAGTTTACGCGGCAAAACTCCCGCGCTTTATAACCAAGTTTAGCTTTATACCCCGCGGTAGATACCCCTGCTCCGATACCCCGCAGGGTATATACCCCGGTATATAATGTAAATTGGACGGCTCGGAGCATTGCGGGCGCGTTTGCGGCCGCCGCTGCACGTTCTCTCTACGAACGAACCTTTGTCCTCCAACTTTTTGCCCTACGGCGCTATGATTTTCGCAACATCTTTTACCTTAGCTATTTTTAGGTTAGAAAACAATTAGAATTCACGTTATCTTACTCTAGCGTATTTTCCAATGATAGAAACAAGCTCTTGTTCTGCAACGATTAAAATCACAAAGTACCTCAGTGGTATGTTACGCGCTTTGATACCGCCGCGGTATCGCGCCTTATCACGCGTTATCGCGCCAAGGTGACGGCCTGTAACGATTGCTTAGCTACTGATAGCACACAATGATTTCTTCGCGTTTCGACATTAACGTTGTCAGCTGACTTAATGTATTGCAATTTGGAAAATAACTTTTGCACTTGCGGAACCAAATATTTATGACGCTGTAGACAAGTTTAATGTTGATTTTCAATAAAGGGAGTGGACGTGATAAATACAACACAGATTTCAATTCAATGCTTAATGTCGAATAGATTCCAAGAACAAGCTATCGTATCGAATTGATAAGCAGCGACACAATCGACTTTGCCGCGTACCTGAAGAAATCCATTGTTTCAATACTTGTCCATCAGTTTCAAAATTAACAGAAATACATAGTTTCTCTCACCTCAAATTTGAGGGCGAGAAACTTCGCAAAGAAGTTGCCGCGCGCGGCCAATTATGTGCGAAAGGAGTATCATATCGGCGAAGGCCACGTGCTCTGTTGACGTTAACAAAGTTTCCCGATGCGGGGAAAACTTTGTGACATGTGAGTGGTAGATACTTACAATATGAGCCCCTCCCGCCGCCCTGCGCCGCCGCCGCCGTGACTCAGCGGCGCCCTCGCGCGACGTCGCCCCGTCTACCCCCGTGGAAAATTTATACCCACCCTCTCTCCGAGAGCATTAGACGCTGTCCCGCCAAATCCAACCTTATCTTGAAACATCAAAGAACGTTTTCCTTCGTATCGAACGCTCAAGACAAAGGAGCAACGCCGAATTTGCCAAAAACGAACCGTAACTCCAGAGGGATATAGTTTGTAATTTATGTGGCGGGCTAAGTCATGTGCTACGAAAACGCAGTTGTGACGTGACATAGCTTGTAGGCAACACGACTATGCTTCCATAGTTTAGCTCAACATGAATCTTTTACGTTTTGTTTAGAATCCGTAACTGCCTGCTGTACTTGCAAAACTTAACTAGAAATAGCCGAACGAATGTGAAATTGATTCTTGCACCTCGCAACAAAGGCATGGATGAAAATATTCCAAATTAGAGTAGGAGTCGGGTTCAACAATGCTTTTTTCTTTAGCTTAGTTAGACGGCAGGAGGTGGGTCGGCAGGCGAGGCGACACGGCGCGCTCTGATAGCTCCCTTAATTCCCTGGCGCGAGGTGGCGCGGCTCGAGAGCGTGTGCTCTCTCATCTCCTTAATTCGTCCTTCGCCGCAGCCCCCTCGACGGGGGCGGCGGGCGGGGGCCTCACTCTCTTCGTTAACCCGGGCTGCCCCCCTTATTTATGCCCGGCGCGTGGGGGCGGGAGGGTCGGCCGGGGGCGCTCTATCGACGTCCATGTACGCTGCGCCCGTGTGCTGGTGAATTAAGAGCGAGTCGGCTTTCATTTTGCTAAAGCTTCCAAGCTCGTGTGCTCGCCTTTCAGGCGCCCTACGTCGGTGTGCGCGCCTCCTCCCAACCTACTTTAGACTTTACGCCGCAGCGATAAGGTTTTAAGCCGCTCACTCCACCCCTGCTTTCAGTGTTTTATAACTTCAGAGAAGGCGAGGAGGCGGTGGAGTTTTTGTGAGTGGAAGGACTTTTTTGACGTACGTTTTTTATGTTTTACTCGGTTAGGGTTCGCTAAGATAACGACGTCTCACAGAGGGTGAAAAGCGTTCTAGCAGGAGCGACATGTTTGGTTGCATTGCTGTTTACAGAAAAAGAGCAAATATATATGAAGCTCTCTGAAAACAGCGTAGAAGAAGAGTATTAGCAATACATTATCATATTAGAGTATGTAATGTATACCTAATGTGTATCTGAAAGAGTATCGATGACATTGGGCATAGAAGATACAAGTCTAGAACTAGACCCAAGTTGGTTAGGTAGGGCGGGGGCGAGTGGGGGCTAAGTCTACGCACAGCGTCTTCAGAGAAAGTGAAATTTAGCACAAGTTCGGAGAAATATAACACTGCCGCCGCCTCCCCCGCCTCCGTCAAGTCGACTTGAGGGTGGCAGCCCGCGAACGCGGCTTATAACAATTAAATTTATTCGCTCGCAGGCTTTCTATTTGTTACCTAAAACAAAAAGTTTGTCTCTAAAACTTTGGCAAAATACTTGGTATCTATAAGTTAGGATTAGACTTTCACGGAAGCTTCTACAGGTAAAAATTCTCTTCTGTAGAGAAATACGTATATAATTATAAAAAGAAGGACTCCACTCTTTCTAATCACACCAATAAAGTTCAAAGCTGGGGAAGCATCGCATATTAACGTAGCCGTCGTATAGTGGGGTGGAGCGCTTTTTAGGTACCTACCAGATTCGGTGCAAGAGCTACTAGAAAAGTGTTAGTGCTTGCCAGGCATCTCGTATGGCGGGCGGATCGCGACGTTTCAGACGGTTGAACGACCTTTGTTAAGGTGTCGTTTTCGGGCAGGTTATTTAGTACGGGGAGGAGGCAGGTGGGGTCGCGAACTGGGTCACTCCGGGCCGGCCACCCACCAATTATGTACACGCTCGTTACCGGACACGCGTTTTTCAATCGCATACATATTTAATTGGGCATCACGATGCTGAAAATGTGTTTCAAATGCCATGTTTTACAGGTTCGGCATTCAAATTACGTTTTAGATTATCTGTGCGTTGGCCCGCTTTGGGATTCAATCGTACACTTAACTACATTACGTTCTGTCTGGGTTTCTCTTATTTAGCGCTTTGTAATCTTTCGTGAGTCTCATCCTTACCGAGCGCAGAGGCAATTAAGAATAGCGAAATACAAAGTTGCGTTAATTTGCGTATGAGGAAGTTAAGTGTAGGAGTAACGGGGTGGACGCAATGTTGACATCCCCGTCCCACTTGAGTCAATGACACCGCATTCCGCAAGCGAACTTCAATCATCCCTATATATCTCGGCGCTCCCAACTTCCGGAACTCCTTACAAGACGGAACGTGAGCCCTAACTTGTTGCATGGATGCACCGAGGGCGCGGGTGGGGTTGGGAGGCGGGCGGGGGCCGTCTTCATAGTGAATGGGCGCGAGATGTCGTGGCCGGCCACGTGCTCGTATGGAGATCCACCATTGATAACCGCAGCTTATCGCTAGAGCCGCTCGGCAAAGGCAGCTGCCGACCGAGAGCCCACTGCAGACCGTACCTGCACTCTGCAACAAACTAGAATCACGGATACTTGAGTGTACGTAGTACGAAGACTATTCGATCATAGAAAAGTCTTAAAATTATCATTCTCCATCGATGGCAGTACTCAATCCCGCTATCTATGCTTTGGCCACCCTACGGACTTGGACCTAAGGACTTTCCTAAAACAGTCTCCTGAAGACACTGAAGATAAGTTCCATAAAGTAAATGCCTAACATGAAAATGTATGTTTTGTATTTTTTTCCTTTCGACACAACTAAACTGGTATTATGGATTAGGTTTGTCAACAGTACGATTGCTATAGTTTGGTAGAGTCCTTTATCGTAGAGCCGTAAAATAAATCGTAGCGGAGCAATTAGCGAGACGAGCGTAGCAACTGTAACAAGTGCAGCCTTGGCAGTGACCGCCCTCGTAATGTGACATCGAGTGGCATGCAAACCATCTTCATCGGACAATAATAATAGTTGTGAACGATGAATGAACACATTAGCGCGCTCGGCGGCGCCGGCGGCGGGCCCGAGTCATTACGCGCCCCCATTAATCACTGCAACAATCGGCCGATATCTCGCTATTTACAAACGCGGGAGCACGTGCTCGCGCTCGTAGTACGCCGAGTGTATTGACCCATTTAGATAGCTCGACCTTCGCGCGGCCATTGTGTGCGAAAAACATAAAAATAAGTTTTATTGCGGCGTCGTTATGCGTATCGCCGCGGCCCGTCACGCCGCGCGCCCGACAGCTGATCGCTACGTGACATTTTTATTTTATTCTCTCTTCCGGGGATTCTCCGAGATACGTGCCGGTGACGTCATAATCTGCTCGCGTACGCCCGCGGCCCCTGATTTATTATCTTAAAGGCTAGCGGTAGCGGTGTAAACTTCCACCCCGGCCGCGCACTCGTGTGATTTATACCTCGCCCGTCCGCAATGTCAGTGTTAATCGCAGTGCCTTGAACCGGTTCATGCGACACACGTTATGTCGTGTCGACACCTAATCAATCGCTAACTGCACTGCCCATTTATCGACGCGAGTGAGGGCTCTGTGGAGTTCAGTTAGCGAGCAACCTTAAGGAAATTCTCGCAAGGCGGCTCTCGGTTTCCGAGAAGTTCTTGAAGCTGAGGTTTATGCTGTGTACGAAAAACGCAGTAAAGTCGTGTAGAGGTCGGTATCGGGCGAGGATGTGTGAGCTGGTGGAGGCGGCCGGGCCGACATTCCGCGCAGCGCGCTCAGGCGCGGGCGGTTCGGGGAAGCGTGCGTCATCTCATCTCGCGTTCTACCGACAAAAACTACAATTTTCCCTTTCAATGCATTGAGTGGTCGCAAGTCGGTGATCATAAAATAAAAGCGCATAACACCGGCCCCGCACGCGTCCGCGCACTGTAAACAATGCGTTTCGGGAATTCCCTCTTTTTTATGCTCGCACATTCCTGAGGGATTCCTTTTGTTTGTTTTTCTACCGTTTATTTGTTCCACTTGTCCGTCGTCACCTTGAAACCCTTTGAAAACGAGCGTAGCGGTAAACAAATATGTAGATAGTAGCGCAATAATAGATGAACAGAAAAAACGCACTCGCTAAGTCTGAATACAACGAACGGTCTACCTAGAACGAACAAACCAAAACGTACATATACATACTACGATCATGATGTCGCTGTTATGAGTATACAGATACAAATATTTACAGTGACGAATATTATACTTATTAGCCTCTAACTACACATAATACAAACGCCATCTTTGAAAAATGCTATTTTACCTCCATAAATATACTCCTGTACTATCGACATGGTTCACAGGGTCTACAATCATTATAAAAACGTAGAAACAAACCATTAAAATTCCGCTTATTATGGAAATAATTAAAGAAGTCCCTTGGCTGGGCAGTAAGTGGCCAGAGGCGTGAAATAAAAAGCTCTACGACGGAGCACGAAGCTGCGCGAGCGGCGGGCCACCAAACAGGATGTGGGACTGGTTCTGAGGCAGTCGCACACAGGCGCGGCGTGTGCGCACGGCACACAGCCGCGCTCGGCCTCGCAGCCGCCGCTCACGGAAATGTGCGTGCCATGCCTTGCCAGCGGCTCAGGGTTTCTGCCTCGCTATTCATACATTCCAAACCCGATGCTTACCAGCCGATATAAACAGACCCCTCCCTACGTAACAACTACACACTACGACTCACACTTATACTGGTTAAATATTTAAGTGTTAAGTAAGTTTGGTGAATAGCAGCCGTTTGCTCACTTGGTTCTCTCAGGGCTCTTGGTTTCGTAACTTGTAACGTCGAGGTGTACCACCGGGCTTTTTTGTGAACCGTATGACACAAAAATTCTCCATGTGGCATCTATCTGTGCTCTATTAATAGTTTTGCTGATTTAAAATATGAATAAAAAGATAGCATATGTTGCCTCTACCTATAGGTATGCCCAATTTTTCAGACACAATATACGAGTTGGCGATAATGGTTAAAATTGACCAATGGTTCAGTTTTTTACCTTCATTTGCATTCATTAGATGTATAGATTATCTTTACTTTGGAAATACTGAGTGAAGATTCAATCTCAAACTGCCGCTATTTTAGACTCTCTTATCAAAGCAATAAGGCTGATTAGAGCAAGTAGACGCTTGCAGATCGTCTGGCATGTCGCTTTGTGCCGCAGCAAAAAGCCGCATTGGGGTTTTAATAAACTTCTAACTTGGTTATAATGTCTTGGAAATAAAGTCAATAAAAAAACTGAGCAAATAAAAATAAACGTATGTATTTGAAAAAATGCATCATGCTCTAAAATCTTTAAACTTTGAACTATTGATCAACTAGCTATACTAGTCAAAATAGTACTTTTTCTATGGTCAAACTAACTGTTAAGCATCTTTCTAAAATCTTCCATTGTTGAGCTACTAAGGCAAACTCTAATAGCCGAGACTGCCGCGAGTCCCGCGACAGTTGAGATTAAGTACGAGTATCTCGTTTAATTGACGAGGTTTCAATTGGACTGAACTGCAGTAAAGTGGTAACTCTAGCCGTGTACGCTAGGACTGACTGCTTACATAAAGTTTGTATGAGGATTTCTTGGGCTTCTACACATCTGTGTAAAAATGTTTGAGACTGAGAGAGGCATTTTTTTTATTTACATCATTTTTATTGCACTAATGATGAACTTATAGAGGTGCATTTAATATAGCATTCTATACCATATAGCCTTCGAGGTAAAATAAATATCTATTTAAGGACTTTGCAGCTTTATACATCCTAATTCCATAATTTCAATGCAACTGAAAACTGCTTTGGAGCAGCTATACGTCATAATAATTAATCTAAGCCTCCAGTGTTCTCTTTCAGAAAAAAGACGGAAAATTTCTATTTTCCGATCTGCGTAAGTAATATAATCCATTCGCATCTACACACTAATCTCAATCGTTTTCAGATAATAATTGAGAATTTAAAACGACCTTAAGTCATTTCTGCGAGCATTTCTTTGATCCCAAATCTGATTGTGCGTAAACCTATGAATATTGCAATCAAAGATGAGCCATTTCGCAGCTTCGGCCGAGTCGGCGGCGCCTTTTACAGTATGATAAATGCAAATAATTCTCGCCAGTTAATTAGACGTAACTTGCCATCATCTAGATAGCCTTATCGGTGTCCTAGGCTGATCTGGACTTGAAGGATGGAAGTGCAAATCCTTTTAAAGGCAGCCCTGATTATTGTCTTCAATTCTTGGCCAATTACGAGAAGGAAATTAGGTAAATGATGGCAATTGTATTTAAAGATTTAGGACAATTTATAGCAGGTACTTAGTAGACTAAGATTGAAGAAACCCGAATAAGGACTTATCCGAGGTTAAACATCAAAATTCTGTGGACGAATCTTGGAATAAAGTTTCTTCTGGTTGCTTTGACTTAGGCGGTGGAATGAATAGGTGCGGTTGGTTCTTAGGACACAAATTACGTGAGAAAAAAACGACGCGTGGCATGTCGCGATCTGTCATGTGTCACACAGCTGTCTCAGCCAGGGACCGGAACCGGTAAGCCTAATCAGGGTTTTCGATAGGCTTATTTTAACGGTGGTTTTAAAAACCCTATCGATATTGGTAACCATGTAAAACGGTAACCCTATCGATAGGGTACCGTATCAATCGGGTTAACCCAACAAACCGCTAACCAAAATCAAAACCCTATCAATACGGTAACCGTATCAATAGGGTTTTTAACCAGTTTTTAACAAATGTAATCTCTACGCACATTTCAATTAGACTCATTTTTAGATAACCGTGGCTCGCACGGACGATGTGCTCGCCGGCTCGCCGTGGGGCCCGCTCTCAGTACAAACAAACTGGTTTGATCTACCGAAACGCTCCTTGTTTTTAATGCAAACAACTTTGTACTTTGAGTCCTTAGGCTTGAATCGTATTTACTTTATCGTGCGTGCAAGTGTAGATTTGTAACTCACGCTCGGGCGATTGTTTGTTTATTTCACATTTTAACTTTTGCGCCTATATTTTTATCTAACTTTCTGTGCAATGTCAGCAACAACTAATAATCTGAAGGTCGGTTTGTCGAACATTAAATATCCAATTAAAAAAATGCTACTTTATCAAGATCACAATTGTCGCATTTTGACGGTTCATTCGAACGCTAATGTATTTATTTTAATATTTTGAAACAATCAGTCGTTTTCATAGTACTGATCATAATCTATAATTAAATTTTATTTTGAAATAAACACCAGCCTCCTTGACTGACAATATGTGAACCTTATTGTAACGAGATAAGGTCTACAAACGAATCAACAGTGTAACGTGTTACCTTCTTTTGTTAGTATACTACCTACCTAAACAATAGGCAAAGGTCGCCGGTCGTCGCAAGTGCTGACCACCTGTGGATGTACCCAACAATAAGAGAGCTTTCTTTAGTTGTATAAAAAAACTTCATTGAGTCGAATAAATTTGTAGGCCAACTGGGGTCGCAACATCAGTATGGGATTTCTAGGAATTTGTTGATAAACACTCGATAAAATCAGTCGCTACATCCAAAATCGGAGTTTCTACCGGAGTCGCTATAGCCAGTGGGAATTTCATATAAAGTATGTTCTAAGTACAAGGGACTTAGGTGTAGAGTTGCTACAACCGAAATGTCGTTACAACCAAGGTCGCTAAAAATGAAATCCACTGTAATTGATTGTCCTCCATGACCTGAGGTAAAAGCAAGTGCGCACGAACATAGAGTTGTTAAATCGCCCAATTCCGGGATTGTAAAAATGTTTTTAATAAATCCGGGATTTTAGTAGTAGGTTAATACACGTATTGCAGTCAGTATATTAATTCCGCATTTTTATGTGTGGGATTTCATTACATTAAGTATTGGGCTGTTAACTACCAAGTTGTTAAAACGTTCATCTATTTAAACCAGCACGGCAAGATACAGATGAGCCGAAAGCTGATAGGACTTGCTGTTTTCCATTGTCTTAGGATTAACGAGATTGCGGCGACAGTTTCAATGGCAAAAATAACCTTTCTTACACTATAAAGACATTTATGCCGATGTTGTTATCTTTTCACAACTTAATACAATAGGTACACAAGTGCTTAAATGTCGTGGTATTTGTCTTTTTTTTCCAGGTAAACCTACACACGCACACAATAAAAACAAATAATTACGTTTAGTTCGTTAGTTACTTTACGTAAATCTGCAGGTTCAGTAGCAGTGCACTGCTTGCAGTCTGAAGTGCATTCTCGTAACGTAACCATCTAGTTGAGTACGCGTGACCATAGAAGTGGACTTTGTTATTATTATTGTTTCTGTTATTTTTGTTATTATAGATATAGGTATTTGAATATAGGCGTGTATTTATGGACACTGATTAGTGATTTTGATTGGATTGTGAAGTTAAGTGGGTGTTATAAGAAAGGTGAGTGTGTTACTTTGCATTATTTTTTATACTAATTATAAGTAGAGTTCAAATTTTTGAAAGATAGGGAAGGTTGTCATACAGTTCATAATATACGTAATTGTCGTGTAACAAAAGTATCAATACAATTATAAACAATTAAAATATACATATTTATGCATATGATTGTTCCAAAAATTTGAACTTTACCCAAGTAAGACCAAATTTTTAAGGTAATAATGAAATTGTATTAGTACCCGTTGATTTTATGCCGTTGACGCAGGAATAACGTATTGTCACATACAGGGAGCTATTTTATAATACTACCTACATGTAAATTAACTAATCTACTAGCGCATATTAAAATAAATAAATACTTGATACGTAAAACATAAATCAAACAATTTTTTTTTGTATTCTATTTCTATACTTTTTTTCATTTTATTAAAAATATTGTTACCCTATCAAGTAATCCACCAAATTGCTCGTTTGCTAGAAGACAGTAAATATATATTAATACAGTATTTAGTTTAAAAGTGTATTCAGCCCGGATATGGGCATGAAAATATTATATAAAAATACAATAAAAATGGACATTATTTTACGATAATCAGAACTATAAATATCCTGTTTATTTAATAAATGAAAAATAAAATATAAATAACATTATAAACTTTAAATATTAAATATAGTCGGGTTTTTTTTTAATAAATACGTAAAATAAATTCATGATTAAAAAATCATCACTTAAACAAATATGCAGCGTAGCGTATTCAAGATTTGTATAAAATGTCTTGCATGTCAGGAATTCAAAAACATGTCTTTTGAATGTTGAAATGTTCGATGCTTTAAAAAATAATGTTCGATTAAAAAGTACACAACGACGGTAAAGAAAACTATTATCTAAATAATAACAAAGCTCAAGATTTCTTGATTTCTCTCGCTAAAACTTGTATTTTCATTCACCCATTCATCGCTACGTCCTAATTCGAGCAGTATGTACGGCGCGCTGTCATATATTTGAACTAGCTGTCTCGGAGTCACGACATCGTGTCGTTACTCATTGGCTTACCGGCACGCAGTATTGTGCGGATGGCGTAATGCATGATTTCTATTTAACCATTTATGTAATTGTTTGAATATAATAAATGTTGTTATTATTGTATATAATTAACACGCTAACTGTACAAAAGCGCGGCCTTCTCTGCAATCTCAAAAACAAAAGATATTCCAGGTAAAAGCCAAGCCCAAAACTAATAATCAGTTTTTTTATTTCATCGCCACATACAAACAATTATTATCTTTATCTGTACGAGCAACACTAATCCTACAACCTAGGTATCTACAAAAGGGTCGCCTTGGTAGGTAATGACTCTAACGTAAACAAAAGGCAAAACAATAAACAATCGGCAACTCAAAGTTAGCGAACAGTTGCAGGTGTGCCATATCTGTCATCGCCGTCGAGTATATGATACATGAATGGAAAGCACGTGCAATATTTAATGAAACGAAAACAGATAGCTCCCACCCCATGCTGTAATTAAGTATTTAAGTCTATGTAGAACAAATATCATGTTCAGTACGTCTCACATATCTCGCGACGCACCATTAGTTTTTTAAGTCATAAATAATTACTTAGTACCCATAACATGGCTTTATTTGATCTGGAAGAATTTAGGAGCTGGAAGAGGGAGTACGAGGCTGAAGCACAACGAGAAAGTAAGTTAATTTATATGTATAAAGTAGTTATTTATAATATAATTTTCAGTAACATGAAAATATATCATATCATTACAGGAGAACACCGGCGATTAGCCGAAGAAAATAAAGCGACATCGTCGATGAAGGCAAAGGAGATAAACAACAGGAAGTGTAAGCATTCTAGGATTAATTTGTTACCTTTTACCTACGACATTATAAGAAATAAGGAATTAATTCAGTAAGACTAATGGAATTTGTGTTTTCAGATAATCAGTTCGACAAGAGAGAGTTATGGTCCAAAAAAATCAAGGAGCTATTGCAAAACGTTCCCGATGAGAAAGTGGAGCAAGTTTTCGACGAAGTAAAAGCTTTGATCGAGCAACCCGACCCAAAGCAGAAAATCGAAAAGATTTCGGCTTCATTTTGAATGTTTCTCTTTTTTTATAGTCGTATTTTTTGTTTTCAATATTTAAATAAGTAATTGATATCTATTGTTTTTAATATTTAGTAGATTTTTGTTATGTAGCTAATGTTGATTTTTATATTGCTGATTTAATAACTTGTTTATTAAAACAAATACTCTATTTGATACTATTTTTTATTTTTAATCACCTATCTTTGAGGTGCCAATTTAGGTAACTTCTCACAGTACTAACTTATGTCATTGTATAGTACAATAAACAATTGTCAACTAATATTAATTACCTTTCGTCGCCGATCGCGTCTTCGGCAGGGTCGATGGTTAGATACAGAATAGAATAACACCATTCGCATTCATTACTCACAAAGAAGCAAAAAAATATGTAACTGTTCGTCGATTTAAACATAAATAAAGTGTGTGCGTACGGGTTAAGGTCTATTTTAGACTATACTACGACGGTGGCAAATAAGCATATACGGTCCACCTGATGGTAAGCGGACACCGCAGCCTATAGCATATGGACCAAGTTTAAAGTTTAGTCACTATTAGCAGTGATAAAAATACATCATTCGCCGCAAGCTGTATCATAACATTCACAACACGCTGTCGTGTTGCTTAAAAGCTATACATAAATAATGCACTTTTTTACGTACTGTGAAAGTATGCAATGAATAAAATAGCTAAAGAATGAAAAAAACAGAATGCTTATTGAACGCCACTAATATTATCTAAATAAGTATCAGTTCTTATCAACATAGCCTTTAAATATGCAAAATTAAGAATACAGTTAAAAAACATACGAATCAAAAAGTGTTAACGACACAATGTCGTGGCTAGCGCGCGAACACGGTTCCGAAATCACGACAACGTAGTAAATGGGTTAAAATAAACGATATATACCTCCACATCATACTTATCATTCCCGCGGGTTCGAAACTTACTTTTAATTTGTAACCTTCATAATCCCGCAATTGGGCGGTTTAACAACTCTATATTGTATGAGCACGCGCAGTCGCCTCAAAGATAACCGTGCCGAACCGTGCTTTTGTTCTAATATTCTCTTATCTTTTTCTTTTAACAACTACTCGTGCCCACCGGCATTTGTTTCTCTTTTCTCAAATGAAATAAACTAAAGTATGTACCTATTTATCCTACTAATATTACAAATGCAGGATGTTTGTGACTCAATCACGCAAAAACGGCTGAACCGATTATGATGAAACTTAGTATACACCGAGATTATAGCCTGGATTAACATATAGGATACTTTTTATCGCTGAAATCATCCTTCAACGAAGTCGCGGGCAAAAGCTAGTTTGTTATGAATCTGTGTAATGTGACCTTACGTGTGACCTCCAATAAAAAAAATTCAACACACCATTGCAATTAATTGAAATGGAAAATAATCGTAAGTAGGTTGTATTTTTTACACTCGGGGACTTATGTCTTTGCAACTGCAAGCGTAATGTACTTGTAGAAATAATAAAAAAAGTTAGAACAAGTCCCAGAAGGGAAATTTCTTAATTGTCTAATAGAAAAGCAAATGTAATGAAAAAATGTTATTAACATCATATGTATATGATTTGTCAAGCCTTTTTGTAATACCTAATATAATTTAATATGTATTATAAAGATTTTACTTAGTGAACTAATTGTCATATATGTTTACATACGATGCATAATTAGAATAACATATACATATTATTGAATATTAATTGTTAATTAATTCATAAATTATTTAGCCACACACAATACCAGCCGCAAATTCATGTATATTTATAATTGTATAATGCATATTAATAATTCTTTCATTTATTACAATACAATACTCTTTATTGCACACCTCAGTTTTAATTATTATAAAGGACACAGGACACAGAATTATTATTTAACGAATCAGTCTAAAATTCATTTTAACCCAAAGCATCAGCATCTGGCGATAGGGTTTCATTGGGTTAACCAAAACCCTATGAAAACCCTATCCAAAAACCCTATCCGATAGGGTTTTAAGCTTAACCCTATTGAGGGTTATGGTTACCGCATCGATAGGGTTAACCCTATCATACGGTAACCTCATGATAGGGTTAACCCTATCATACGGTTAGCAAAATGATTGGGTTACCGAATGGATAGGCTTAAGCCTGAAGAGGGGTTTTCCGGTCCCTGGTCTCAGCTTTTGTAACCATAAAAGAGCACCTGTAACCAAGTGCGTGCGTGTCAAAGAGATCTCGAGCAGGTCCATAACAAGCCCTGTGAATGAAACTGCCCTGCTCCGCTATTGTGGACTTTAATGGTTAATCCTAATCGGTCATTCCAATCGCTGCGTCCGATTTCGATATTGCGGAATAAACATTCTTCACGGTTAATGCGATTTTATGAATGAACGCCGGATAAAAGGGCCGCTTATTTGAGGAACAGATGATTGCAATTTACAATTAAAAGTTCAGTAGCGGCTGCAACTTTGCTCAGAGTGCACCGCTGTGGAGCGAATACAGAAATACGTGTGACCTGAATTCCGTTTTATATTAGTATCTGTGATACGCATTTCATACGAGCCCGTTGTTATAATATCCTCAGTGTAGAGCAGCCCCTTGCTCAGCGCCACGCGAGCTGGCTGCGTTCACCCCACGACTCTACCCCATTTTATAGTTGGTTCGGCTATAATACAACGTCGAGCGCGCGTAGGTAGCCGAGTATAAGCGGGTATTACACTGTCCTGAATCAGGCGTCCTAACTAGTGGAGGGGAGTTGAAGCATCTCGCTCTAACGTATAGGTCGGAACCCTTCTAAGTGTCCTGAATTCAGGACAGTGTAATACCCGCTATAGCGCTAGATAGAGCGGCCGTTGCGATGCGATGTTATTATATCCGCGCGTGTGTGTGTGCTCGCACACGCGCGACTCCCCCGCCCGAGCGCGCTGTGAGGCAATGCCGTCAACCGACCCGCCATCTATTCTGTCTCTACAATGCCATAGAAAGTCACCGGTACACTGTGGCCCGACTCGCCTCGCCGGCCGAACTTTTCCTACCTTCTCACAGATTACCCCCGCTGTGGACATAGCGGTCGGCGTCCAATCAAATCTTAGCACTGCAGCCCAGTGGAATTCTTTATGGCAGTAATTTTGAATAAGCAGTAACTTCTCGCCTCGGCGCTATTGCCAGCGGTACGGTTATAAAACGCCGCATATCCGAGACTAGCGATAAAATAAACGTCAGACGTTTCCAAGTTTCTAGCGGAGAGAACGAGCGACGCGCTGCGCATCAGAAAAAGAACTTTACGACAAGATTAGAAAGAGCGACGGAGCGGCAACGGCGCGCAGCCGCGTTCCAGGGGCACGGAGCGGCAACGTTGCGCGCCAACGTCATTTACTAAATTTATTTTCATGAGCGCCAACTGCCAGCGCTGGCAACGCGATGACACTGCGGACTCGAGCGCGTGATACCGCGAATAAACTCCGTGGAATTATGTAGATATTCTATTTCTGCATATTGAGACTTGTAGTGGTCGGTCATATTTTTGCGGCTAACAGGGTCGCTTCGAGCGTACAGTATACAATGGAACGTTCGTTCGCCGCGATAAAGGGGTGACGCAAAACAGCCAACAGGCAAGCGAGGCGACCGAGTTAATGATTATTTGCAGCGTTGCGATGAGTGTTGGCTGAGTCAGCCGCTCGCCGCTGCGGCCGGCGCCGCCTAGCACTGCTTTGTCCCGCATTCCTCACCCCACTTCGCTCGCTCGCGCTCCAGCCGAGCCGAGCGATAGGTATAAACTTTCAGCTCTCTTCTGACACAAATACGATTCACTCAACAGGAAAAATATCGCGTAAATTAGCGGCATCTATAAATGGTATAATTTGGTCTAGACAATATTATCCTTGTTTGTTTTCGCGAGCGGGACTTTGCCCCGCGTTCCACCTTTCGCCTGTCATCAGATGTTTCGCAAGCTAAATACGTCTATCTAATATATGAGCGGGCTGGCCCTACGAAGGCGCGTGTGGCACCTCGTAATTGTCGCGCAGGTGCCCAAGCATCTGCCGTCGCCTGGACTTTGACTTTTACCATGTTACTTATTATTCGACGCGTAGCGCGGGCACACTGCCGCGCGCTATGTTCATTGACTCGAAACACTGCAAATTCCCCTCTGGCTGTTAGGTAAACTAGAAATGTATACGACGCAGTCTAATAAGTAGTATTACCGCGTCCGTCGCCTCGCCCGTCATTATGAGCAGCGCTGCAGCTGCTATGATACTTCAGTCAGTATTTCAAGTTTCAAACGAAGACTACAATTATATGTCGGCTCATTCTTTTTGTTAGAGACACATAAACTTTAATACTTATAACTAGGAGACATTATTACTAAATCAGCTCTATTGTTTAACTTATCAGTACGCATACGCATGTAGGCGGTTGAAATGTACATAGAAGAAAAGAAAAATAGCAGAAAAGCAGAAAAGAGTTCACTAAACTCAATAAGAACCTTTTTGTTAGAAACATTGTGCACATATTGTGCAGCACGCAAAGAATGCGCGGGTAAATCCGGGGTCCCATGCGAGTCTACCTGGCCGGCTGTGGGGCTGCGCCCCATTGTGCCCCAAAAAAACTGAGAAGGGTCGCAGCACAATACGGGCAACCCCAGGTACACGGACCCCGGCGAAACCCGGCGTGGGTTCTCTTCTGTGCATTTTTAACTACGTTTATTCTTTGCGTTCAGCCGTTCAGAATAGCAGATACTGTTTAAATGGAGGAAGATTTTGATTTTGGAAATTGATGTATACTTTGGTGCAATTGTTACGATACTACTAGGCGAGTACTAGCAATATTTAAAAAAATTACAGAGGAAAATCTTGTAGGTACCTATATGTAATACTGAAGTTGGTAGAGACAATACAGATAGTAGAGACTTACTTATTATCAAAGTGGGACCCATACAGGCTGAAAATGATAAATATATTAGGTAACTTAATTAGGTTTTCAATTGTTTAATTTAGTGATTTTGTAGAGTCACTTAATATAAGGCGAACATTTTATTTCCTTTTTAGATTTTTAAAATCCATATTCCTTACGTTATAAAATAAAAGTACGTAATCCCAAGTTATTTGGGAAATTTAAAATAGAAAATTACAAATATTACTTAGTTACTAATTAGTACAGTAACAGTACTAGTTCCTGAAAGTCGTAACTGTTGATTACCCGAGCACTTTGCATTCTCACATCCCATGCGGTAATAAACGCCATTGGTAATAATTTCTCATGGCGGCGTACGGTAAGCTGCGCCGGAGCAGGTTACGGTACTTTCGTCGGCGCGTGGGCCGCGGCCGCGATCGAACCTACTACGAGCGCTGAACCAAATTCTTCACCCATCTTTTGTTCATATACTAACGTTATTGTTCTACAGTCAAATGTCAACTTATTAATCAGAGTTTTGTCTCTTCCATTAAATTGACTTAGGTACCTACATGTTGGTTTCAATATATTAGTGTTTTGCCTTCATACGGTTATAATTTCATGTTTCGAACAATGGCAACGTATAGTCGGTTTGCGTAGGCTGACCTCGCGTCGACCTCGGACTGCTCTCAGTGTAACGTTTTGTCGGAGTTTGCGACTCGGTACCTAAACGTGTTGTTTGTTGATGTTGCAGGGCTCGGGCGGCGGGTGCGGCGCCAAACGGCGCAGCGGCTCCCCGTGCGAGGGCGGCGGCAAGGTCGCGCGCTGGGAAGACTCGATAGCGAGGCTAGAGGCGGTGGCCGCCGGCGCCGGCGGCGGGGACTGCTGGCGCGAGGACGAGGAGCGGCGCGCCTGCCGCCGGCGCTGGTGCGGCGGCTGGTGCGGCGCGCACGACACTATCCGCGCCGAGAACGGCAAGTCCTACCTCGAGCTGGGCGGCGCCGCGGCGCGCGCCTGCTGCGACGGCCGCGCTGCCGGCCGCTGCGCCTCCCGCCGCTGCTACCGCGAGAGGCGGCTCAAGATGATGAATCTGTGCGCGCTCAAGCTAGCGCGATTCCGTCAGACGGCGGACCCTTCGCTCCGGCGGTCGGTGCTGGTGTGCAACACGCTGCGCGGCATCGAGCGCGAGATGGAGCGCGAGAGCGCCGAGGAGGCGCCCTTCGAGCCGGCGTGCGTGCCCGGCGGCGCGGCCCGCTGCGAGCTGCTGGGCGCGCGGGACCCCGCCGCGGGGCGCGCGACGCCCTTCCCCTCTCCGCCGCCGCCGGACCGCGACTCCGGCTACGGCGACGAGGAGCAGCGCACCATCGACTGGGGCTCGGTGCTGAGCCTGTCGTCCCGGTCGGCGCTAGACCCCCCCGAGGACGCGTGGCCCGACGACTGGGGCTGGAGCGAGGACAGCTTCGTGCGGCTGCTGGTGCCGACGAGTTAGTGCACGGCGCGCGGGCAGGACTCGCCCGCGCCCCACTGAGCGCCTGTGATACGGCCGCGCGGGCGGCGGCGGCGGCCACGGCCCGCGCCGCGAGGTGAGGCGACGCCGCGCGGTCGCGCGCGCTGCGGCCGCGCGGCTCTTCTAGTCGGTCTGCCGGCCGGCGCCGGCCCCGGTGCCCGGTGCCCGGCGCCCGGCTCCTCTCCACGAAGCGACGCCGACGCGACGCATACACGCAGTCAGTAGTTAGTATTATATAATTGCAAAAGGGAAGGTGCTAGCTTCGGACGTGACGCAGGACTTAAATGCGAGCCGAGTTATTTTTGATAGTTTTATTTCTTTAAGTGAATTCCAAACCGAAACTGAAGTGACTTAGCTAATGACGTTATAATCGTTTAAATTAAAACTCGGGTGTTTTAAAATTTTTGTTGAAATTATTGTGTAATTATTAGGTAAAATGCTATATTTATTATTTCGTTGAAAGGGTAAAGTAATAGGTTGAAATTATTTCTGTCTTGATATTTTCAATGATACATCCGTACAACGAGCGTGACTGATTGAGTTCTGTTATGTGATGTGGGCACTGCGCGCGGTAGCGAGGCTTCGTCTCTCTCGACTTCTGTAAATCTTTGATACGCTACACACTAGGTACCTCCCTGGAGTCCAGACCCGTGGCAGTCCTTGGCTAGCCAGTCTAGAAGCCTCGCTCCCGCTCGCGGTGCCGTGTGGACTTGTGCCGAACGCGAGTTATATGCTAGAACTGCTGACGTATGCGATGATTGGCTACAATAACCGAGACGAACAAAATTATCTTATATACCTAAGTATGTACTTAAAACTGCTGGACTTTCATCAGTTTTGCATCCACAGTTTCAACAGCAACTGGGTGTCAATTAAATAGCCTTACCAGCTGTGAACTGTGAAGAGTGTGAAGGTTACGCTTCAGCAGAATCGCGCATTACCTAACCGGGACTAGACTTGCTACGGGAGCTGGCGGTGAACAGGACACCTTGTATAATGAACAATTATCCTTTAATCGGAATTGCATAACATAAAGCTCTGTCCATACTTCGGGCGCCCTCTAGTGAAGGACTGCTTTCTATGATCATTAAACAAACTATGTAGTGCAACGTTTTCATCGAATAAGTGACCATAAGTATTAACTATTTTAAACATTGAAAAACAGTTCCTATACCTCCATAACTATAACATATAGATAAAAGTATTTGCATTTTGTATTCGCAGTGCTAAACGTGATTTAATTTAGTGTTTAAACCATTTACTAGAGGGCGCTCGATTATAAAGTAGGTTCAATTCATTGGTAATAGACAATGTAGAATTCAGAACGAGAGACACTGAAAATAGACGCGCGCATCGGTAATATTGGATAATTCAATGTAAAGATGTTACAATAGAAGATCAACCCGTCCTTGCTATTGGGAAGGATGGTGACATGCGGCCAACAGTATGAGTATGATCCGATGGCGCACGAGTGAGACCCTCCCTATAGAAACGATGGGTTGATCGAATTAGCAAGCGTCCAGCTGCCCTGCTCTATTAAAAACTGAGAGGAATTTAACGCGTACGCGTGTTGCGAAATAATTTGACCTTTAGATGATTTCCGATATTAACTATATTTAAAACAGTTTTTGAATAGAATCGGGCCGCAGCTTACCGTGCGTCGTGGGCAGGGGCTCGGAAGAGCGAACGAGTGCTGCAAGGATTAGTACTCGGTAGGCACAACACTCATGTTCGACTTGTTCAGCAAAAAATTAAAATATCGAATGAAAAACACCAAACTCGATACAGATTTTATTTTGTAGTGGGTAGACTGTGCACACTCCTTGCCGCACCACCCTGCCTCGCCCCGCGGACTCGGACTGCATGGACCAAGATACCTAACACAACATAAATAGAGCAAAGTACAAATTTCAATAGAGTAATGCATTTAGTGCCCCGGCGCGTGTAGTCCACCGTTGTCAATTACTCAAATATTTGAATTGTGATTCGGTAGCTAATGAGAGAAAACTCTATGTTCTTAAATTTAGTGTACATAATATACGGAAATGGGCATTAGGCGCGCGACGCGGCCGTTGTATATATATGTGTAAAGTAATAATTTAATGAAGGACGCGGATGGCCCCTGGCCCGCACCGTGTTGTAACATACCACCTCCTATTCTGTCCAGTACATCTTCTCTACCGCTACACTATATCAAATAAGATGTCACAAATTGCCAGTACAGATGTGAACAATATTCTAGGTATTATTGGGTTCTAAACCCGCGATGCACTGGATGATTCATGTTCAGCTCAAACTGTTTTATTTTTGAGTTTACTTTTAAACGATATTTTGTTAAACGTGTCCGTATGGTTGTGATGGTTTACTTAAGTAAGTTAACTTGTCGGCGAACTGCCATGTTCTGACCTATGCCTAATATTTATGGACTACTACAGAGTATGTATAAGGGATTCTGAACTTTATGTATTTGTGTCGCATGACGTACGTTTGTACGATTTTGGAAGGTACTTAATAAATAGTCATCTGGAATATGTTTCTCTTGACCATAATTTTGTAATAATATTTTAACAATCATTTTACAAACTGTGTTACAGGCATTAAACGAATTCGGTACTCCCAATAAATATAATAGTGCGAACTACCGTGGCATCCTGTCATTTTCCTGAAAATAGTCACCAATATTGTAAACATCTAATTGTTAAGTATTGTGAAAGTCGTGCTCAATGCAAAAAAAGGCTTTTGATTGTACTTTCCTGTCTATTTTTCCAAGTGTTGCGTCAAGGGCACAATATTTATTAGAATTACTATAGGCACTTTTGACTCCAAATACCACCGAGACTTTGACTGCTACTCATTTGGTCGGTACCTAAAGCAGTCTTCCTAAGCGGGCCCACTAGTCGTCCCTGTTGAAGCTTGTATCGATACCGAGTACGCTCGCCTTGTGCCCTGGACGCCACTAGTTCTCATTTGCCATAGCCGGGCGCCCGCGCGGCGCAGCGGCCCTAGGTACCTCGTGGAGTTGTGACACAGCAATAATTGTTATAACGACGATGTTCTCGTGACTTCTCTTCCTTGCGAATTTTTCAAAGAAATTTTCGCATCATCATACGTAATATAATACACGTGAATGTGGATCCTTAGCGTTTTTCATTGCCATTGGTTACCAAAAATGACAGGATTTTTATTGAGACGTTTGTGTATAGATATTTTAGAAAGAATACTCCCATTAGAGAATTGTGAAACCGATTTGAATAAACTGATATTGCACATCGAATTGTTGAATCGTTCCTCAAGTTGAGAGTTATTCAAAACGCGTTTCGCGGGTTGTCTAATGTATGATCTATAATTGTAATATATTATTGTTTAAGCTGTTGTGTCGGAAATAACAAGAACAGGAATAATTTTGTGAAACAATGGCACAAAGAATGAACATAAAAATTATATATATTATAAAAACAGAAATGTCGCTATAAGAGCAATTTTTATAATAAATATTTACTGTTGAAGAACCTGCGAGTTTTATTCTACTGTCAGTGGCAGATTCGCCCGGAGCACTATATTGATCAAATAACGAAGTAACGCAACGCGTGTGAACACTTTCCTGGAAAAAGCATTCCATTTAATCCCCAACTTTTTATGCTGTCCGGTGAAAAATGTAAAAAAATAAATCCGATCATTTTGCTGTTATTTCAAACTCGTTATTCCTATTTACGGATCTACCAATGACCAATACATTTTTTAAATTTCATTTACTGATGAGGATAAATTCCTCGCTAGCTAAATTACTGTACCAGTCTCAATAATTGAACTGCTGTCGGCGCCATGACGGCTCTAGCTGTCTGAAAGTTGTTCACTAAATGAACATATAAGGTATGCGAATGTTCTAATTAGAGACACAGTTCATCCAAAATATAATACGTAGACAATTTTTAGACACTTCTCGACTTATTTATTTACTCAAGAGCAACGAACGTCGGTAATTTTTCAGGCAATTCGATACAAAGTGTACCTACCACCTACCCATTTTCATTGTTCTTGTCAAGTTCACACCAGAAATATCAATCCATCTAAAAGTGTATCCTGAAAGTACCTACCTTGATCAGATTAGTGAATTTCCTGAGGTCCTTCAAGATTGAGCTACAAAATCTACCTACTTAATTGGTAGGACAGCATATTATTATATAATGGTATCAGCGTAAGTAAATGAAAGAACAATGCATCCCACGCTTCACGAAGCGGCGGCCGTGTGAGACTGGGCAGCCCAGATGAACTCACAATACATACCAACAGACGAATACCAGCGTAAGTCTGACCATCGATTACGCGTAGCTGTTACGATCTTGGGGTCAAGATATACTAGGAGTGCGTGAGGTGATTGACAAGTTGTGAATAGCGTGGTGAGATCATTGAATGCCTAACGCGATTGTTATATCGAAAGAATCGATGAAGATGGTGACATCTCTCATATCGTTATTTATGTCCAGTATCCAAAGCTTGAATATAGAAGGTTCAAGGACACCAGTTATTGACTAGCAGTTACTTGCTAAATGCTAGTGAATGTGCGTTGAAGCAGGCATCCTAAAAATTTGTGAAATTTTAATGAACAACATGCATCCGCAGATTGAAACATTCAAATAGATGTTATAGATGCCATCGCCAGCAGTCACATAACTTCATTAATTATTGAAAATCGTAAAAACAAGAAAAAACTGCGTTGACTTAACAAGCAGGTTAAGGGATCGCCCTAATTGGCGCGCGATCGCGCGATGATCGCGACTTTAACTTAGAATAGTATTTACTAGTAAAAGTTGCGAATTCGCACGATAATCGCGTAGTCGCGTTTGTTTTAGGACGATCCCTTTAGGACACCTATTCGAGTTTAATATATTCGCGAATTTCACTTGCGCGACCGCGCGATCATCGCGTTGTATTATTAGGACGATCCCATAGATAGGCGAGTGAAACTAAACATTTCAGCAATCCATCGAACTTTGCAAATCAAACAAAAGCTGGTAGGTAAAGGACTATAACTATATCACTTTACAATACATGGAAACTAGTAATGCTTTGTATTTCAAAGGTAAAGTTAGCATAGGAATAAAATGTGAGATCATAAGTTACTAGAAAATGAAATATTGGTTAGCTCTTCAGCTCCTCAGAGTTACCAGCCTGGACTCCATGAAGGGTCCTCTTGTGCTTCCACATGTCGCCAGACCGCCTGAAGACCAACACCAGAAAAATGGGTAAAAAGGTAAGTGAACAGGGTGAAAAGGTAGAATTGAAATCAGAACAGCTAGGTAGCTGGAAAACGCAGGGCAGTTATGTGAAATGTAAAGCTCAATGCACTATACATTACATGCATTTTCTACAGTCGTGTTAGAAAGTATTTGCACGTACACAGTTTCAAAAATAACGAATTAGCTGATAAAGAAGGTCTTTTTGATATTTTTGCATCTTTATAGAATAGAATAATTATTTATTGTTTAACTGTGTCGGTACAAAGATGATCATGATAAATAAATAATAGTTTCAACAGTTACCCTTTGCGGGCGTACAAATAACTATTACTTTGTGAACATCATAGGTACACAATACAATATAGTATTTATATTGTCAACCTCAAAAAGATCATAATACAGAAACATTAGGCTTAAAGTAGAGGTAAACAACAGGCGGTCTTATCGCTAAAGAGCAGTTATTTAATCATATATACATGCACTAGTCTTGTAAAACAAAATGCAAGGATTATGTAACCCAATTACTGAGACCCAATTTACCGACCCATAAATATGCACTGTCAGTGTAATACCCTCCAACGTTTGGGATAAAGGCCTTTGTCCACTGCTTGCACAACGCGACAAGATTTCAAAATCGCGCGGAAGCTGTTTAAAGCCATAGCGTTATGCAGTCGCTGGATAAAGGCCCTTAGGGTTTTCGTAAGCTGCTGTCAGAATGGGTATTGTATTGTGACTTTGAATTTGCAACTGCCATGCTACAAAAGGCACCCTGGTGCTTGATTGAACTAGGGTTGAGAATGTATCTAGTTTGGTTGGTCTAAGCAATAGCCAATAAAGTTTAGTTTTCTCTACAAATTTAAAATGAATTCTTACATCACATCACTGACAATCTCCTGCGAAATCAGATCAGCTGGGTAGGTACTTGTTCAGCGTTGAACTGGTCAAAATTACTTACCTACTCATCCGAGCCGAGCGCAAGAACGGTGCGCTGCGCGCGAGAGTAGAAGAAAACAGGCAATTCTGAAGCCGGCGCTGGACATAGCTTCAAATGTTTGAACACACGTTTGATTGCTATGTGTGGCAAGGGACTCTGACTACCTATCTGATCAAAGTTTGAACAAAGATTTGCACTTTGCCATGCGGTGTCGGTTTTTGGACACATCAAAGCGTTCAAATGTTTGCAAAGCATGTCTGGCCGATTGCGTCAATATGTGTTTGCAAAGTCTTCAAAGATGTGAGCAAATCTTTGAAGCTATGTCTGGCGCCTGGGTGATGATAATGTCAGTTACCTGAAGGTAGTGCCACAGACGTCACACTCGTGGGGTTTTTCTCCGGTGTGAATGAGCGTGTGGACAGTACGTGCGTACGGACGGCGGAACGCGGCGCCACAGATATCGCACCGATATGGCCTGTAACCAAACTCCATTAGAGAAAAGATAGAGTAGACCCACCAAGTGAGAACGTCTATTTGATTCGAGGGACTTGTCTCTCTCTTTCGTTGTATTAAACATCTAGTTAAATCAGCAACAGATATGGGTACTCGTTTTTGGCTTGACGAAGAGTCACATTTCTAGTTGTGACGGCTGATGCTGACGAATAAAGCCTATCACACACTGCAGCGGCCTGCGGTGGCGACCGCGGTGGCCGCCAGTTGACACTATAATAATCCAGCCCGCGTGTGTCTGAAAGAATGTTAGGATAGTTAATAGTTATAGAGTGTACAATGGACCACTACCGAGGCCGCTGCAGTGTGGTGCACGCTTAACTGAGCTTGAATAAATTCAAAAGACGCGCCTCTTATACATTTAATTGGTATCCAAAGTACCAACTAAATGTGTCTAAACCTGTAAAAATCAGGAACTAAAACTATTCGTCTTTCTTGCATACAATACAAAAGTTAACGGTAACGCTGTAAATGATGTGTCAAATATTTGTATGGTTCCGCTCCAAACAGGACATATTTTACATTTAATGTGTCCAGAGCAAAGACGTTAACTCATACAAAAAAATATGATTATGACCTAACACTTGATTTCACTACCACGATTTAGGTTAGCATAGCAGGATGTACAGTCGCAAAATGTGCTGTGGAACAAATCAAAAGAAGTAAGTACCTATATACGGATCGCAAAAAGTGAACCCTAAAAAGGGGAGTAGTTGATCATTTAGAATGTGGCATAAAATTATACTGAAAATCACGTAGTAAAACACCGGTTTGATCAAAGTCAAAGTCATCCTTCGAATCTAAGTAACCCCGCTTTATAAGTTTACCGCGGTATGTATAATTTTTTTACATACTTTATGTCTGACAAAGTTCAGGGTTCTGAACACAACACTATTGTCAAGAGGTCCTTTGTAGTCAGGACCCCGAAATTGGAGGCGGTGGAGGAAAATACTTAATTAGTTCAAAAAGCGAAATAGGTGAGTGGGAATAGGGATAAGTGGAGCTATATTATTTTACGACTCGCAAAAGCCGTGTTGAGAGCAATTAACCTTTTATGAAGGCGCCAGTTTATGGCAAAATTTCCGGCTAGTAATATAAAACTTCTTTTGAAATAATAGTTCTCACGAAATTCCAAAGTGCCAAAGTTCTAAGTAATCCCTTTGTTATTTAGTTTCGTTGTAAGGTATGTGGCGCCATCTATACAACATGCCGTGTAAGTATAGTTTGGTGTTAGTTGCCAGTCCGTCCACGGGTAGCGCTGCTTGCTATTCAGGTCGATGGACTTAAATAGAGTATGGGTGAGTAATCATCATGATTGGGGAATAACCAAGCTTTTTTGTCAAATATATTGTAAAACGTTAAACTTGATTAAGAAAATAAACTGTACCTACTTATAACCAATTCAATTTGAAGTTTTATTATGATACCCTTTTAATTGTAGGTAATGAGTTATTTACTACCAACCGCTAATCGGCACACCAATATACCGAATTTTGTACACAATAACATTCAATGGTTCTTGACTTTCGCGGCCAAAGTAAAGTCATTGTTCACAAAGACCCAATTTGTACAGGCTTAAATCAGACTTTAAAATATTTGTTCTCATTAGAAGTATGGCTACTATGACGTACGTAGGTACGTAAAATAAAATACATAACAGTAAGAGTCAAAACCTATTTTTTTACATTATGTATATTGCGAGAGATTCTTTACAAATAAATAATGGTATAAGCCATACCTGCACCCTAAAAAGACCCACCAATATCCAATAGGTTTCAAAATTACCGTGGGTGAAGTAGGTACGCACAAGCTACCTACCTACGCGGGTTATCGGTAATTAACTTACACGACCTCGTATAATGCCCCTTTCTTTGTTTGATTTTACACCTTAACATAACGGTACAAGGCTTAATGTGTAACTTTATCGAATGACGAGACGATAGCTTGCGATGTTAAACATTATAAGAGCCCACTCTTCGTTTTCCAGGAGTTTGCCTACCTACGCCTGAATGGATTGACTAACCTAGGTTTCGTCTGTGGCATCGCTTGTGTCTAAAATCCGACGTAAGTATTCTATGTAATACTAATATCTAATCCTGGCCACAGTTATGAATGAATGAACTTGTAGATATGACAGGTATATCATCTAATAGGTATTTTATTTCGATTGATATGCGACCTGGGGGGCGATTTTTTGAGTGTCGAACGCTCGACTTTTCCACTCGAGAACTGTCAATAAACTATGAGGTTTTGACAGATGTCGAGTGAAAAGTTGAGCGTTCGACACTCAAAAATCGGCCCCCTGATTTGATTTTATTTACAACATACGTAACAGTCGTTACCCTGATATTAGACCTCATTTACACTGGTCGCCAGAGCCCAGCATCCTGCTATCCTTGTTTATTTTTTCAAATAAGAAAACAAAGGTAGCTCTAACTCTCCGCATTCGTGATTTTTCGCTCTAGCAAACAGTGAAAATGAGCTCTAGGGCCTTAGTCCTTCGTTAGTTTCTGTATGGTGCTGACGGTACCCCGTGCTGACGCATTAACGCAGCGGAGACGCTGGCGCAAAGAGATGAAGCAGAGCGCTTCCTCGTGAATCGAACGATCCATAGAAGTGCTCTGACTTCTGGCGCAATAGGGTAAGTATCTGGTCACGACGGAGATGTGCCAGAGCCGAGTTTCGCCGAATCGGCAAGAGAAAGAAGCCTGTAGCTCTAGTATAAGTTTTTTCGAAACATTAACTAATTCGAACGCGTTTGCGTTTTGTCTCAAAATGTATGAAAGTGGTATGAAAACATGAACAGCGCCTCTGGTGGTCACTAGTGGAAACTAAAACAGCGAGTATAACATTTGTTGCTAACCGATGAACGCGCGTATTTCAAACTCGGCGAGAGCGTTTTCATACATTTTGAGACAAAACGCAAACGCGTTCGAATTAGTTAATGTTTCGAAAAAACTTATACTAGAGCTACTGAGATATATGAGTATGGATGAACCGATTTACCTCTGGTCGGTGTGTATCCTAGCGTGCTCACGCAATCGCGCGACATCAGTGAACGCCTTGGAGCAGCATTCTACTCGTTAGTAAGAGATAAGTATGCACTGAGCGAAAAAAAATCTAATTATTAGTAAGTTTTAGTGAATCGCAAGACAAGGAGATTATATACTAACGGTAACAAAACAGTTTAGTAGTAATTAGTAGTTACAAGGACAATTTTTTTGGTATTAGTAAATGACTATAGTAGATTATACACCAAGGGGATAAAACACTGTTTTATGTCACGGGTGCGATAATGAATCCCGAACGTAACGAAGGACTCCAAATTTTACTCCCGAGCGGAGCGAGGGAGTAATGACTTAATTCCTGAGCGAAGCGAGGGAATTAAGACTGAGTCCTGAGTGTAGTGAGGGATTTAAGGGGAGGTATCCCCAACGCAAATGTCCCGCTCTAACACGCGTGAGTTTACAATTAACCATCCCGCTCTCTACGCAAGCTCTGCGTGCAGTTTTGTAAATATTTAGCTATAGTGATTAAGCCAATCATTTTATCAAAGCAAACCCTGCGAATTTGTCTATAACTATTTACGATCTTTAATTGAGCACAAAAATTAAATGTGAAATATCAGTAATGTAGCCGTAGTATTGAAAAAACATTCCAAGAAGAGGTAACTTCGCGATTTTTTTCTATCGAGTGAAATTCATCAGGTCATGTAACTGACTGCGATTTTGACTAGACAAGATCCTTATGTAACACATATATTTTTTTTAGATTTTAAGACACTATATTCTATGTCTCAGATGGTTTTTAAAAACTCAAAAGTGGTAATACACGGCCTTAAGCGCTCCCAAGACAAAAACAGCTTTATCCCCGAGGAGTATACTCTACTTTTCTCACCTCTTGCGAGGCAATAAAAAAACCAAGGCTACTGAAAACAGACTTAACTTAAATCAGTCTATCGCAGCAAATTTTAGTATCTATTTTAATAGAATCTGTTTTACTCCTTATAATTAAGCGTCTTGTAACTCACGCGGATCTTGTTTTTGGTACCTATTTAATACCTAGTACATCGACGACTCCTTGCATTCATTTGTGTGGTGAGCACAAGTATTTTGTTCCTGAATCTTAGATGTTTTCTATGTATTTTAATTATATATTTATCTTTATAGGTATATGTATATTGTCGACTAGTAATAGTACCCATAGTACAAGCTTTGATTAGTTTGGGACTAGGTAGATTTGTGTAAGACTGTCCACAAATATGTATGTATGTATTCATTTACATTGCTGCAACTGCTGCGAAGGGAGGAAGGCTAGCTACGTCCGAGGCACGGATATTAAATAGTGATTTTATTTAAAAATGTAATAAAATATGAGAATAATGTATAAGAAAACTCCAAAATGTTATTCTACAAATATTCAGTACTAAAACCACGCGCTTGACGCGCTACAGGAGGCGGCCGACGACGCAGTCTTTTGTTTCGAACACGACGTTCCAAACAAAACACGGAGCTGGTGTGCCGCCTCCTCGCCGCTTAGTGGACTTCACGACATTAGACTTTAATGACAGAACTATAAGAACTATGAAAAGTGAAATCACATTATTACCCGGCGGGTTATAATGAGATTCAGTACGATATTACTACCCGTCTTAAGCCAAGGGTTATAATGATTTGCTTTCGGTAAGGTTTGCATGATATATAATTTGGCATTGACGAGCAGGTGGTGTGAAAAAACTGTTTTGTAACCGTAAGTATATAATATCCTTGTCCTGGGATTCACTAAAACTTAATAATAATTAGTTTTTTTTTTCGCTCAGTGTGCATGACCCGTTTACCTCTCTTCTTCTTTTTGTGCCTCTCCATTACTGAAGGTTTGCAGCTTTACCTCTGGTCGGTGTGTATCCTAGCGTCGACGCCTTGGACCAGCATTCTACGCGTATAGTAAGAGATGAGTGATGAACCGTTATACCTCTGGTCGGTGTGTATCCTAGCGTGCTCACGCAAGCACGCCGGCGGTGGTGGACGCCTTGGACCAGCATTCTACTGGTAGTAAGAGATGAGTACCCATGAACCGTTTACCTCTGGTCGGTGTGTATCCTAGCGTGCTCACGCAAGCACGCCGGCGGTGGTGGACGCCTTGGACCAGCATTCTACTGGTAGTAAGAGATGAGTACCCATGAACCGTTTACCTCTGGTCGGTGTGTATCCTAGCGTGCTCACGCAAGCACGCCGGCGGTGGTGGACGCCTTGGACCAGCATTCTACGGGTAGTGAGAGATGAGTACCCATGAACCGTTATACCTCTGGTCGGTGTACTGTATCCTAGCGTGCTCACGCAAGCACGCCGGCGGTGGTGGACGCCTTGGACCAGCATTCTACGGGTAGTGAGAGATGAGTACCCATGAACCGTTATACCTCTGGTCGGTGTACTGTAACCTAGCGTGCTCACGCAAGCACGCCGGCGGTGGTGGACGCCTTGGACCAGCATTCTACGGGTAGTGAGAGATGAGTACCCATGAACCGTTTACCTCTGGTCGGTGTACTGTATCCTAGCGTGCTCACGCAAGCACGCCGGCGGTGGTGGACGCCTTGGACCAGCATTCTACTGGTAGTAAGAGATGAGTACCCATGAACCGTTTACCTCTGGTCGGTGTGTATCCTAGCGTGCTCACGCAAGCACGCCGGCGGTGGTGGACGCCTTGGACCAGCATTCTACGGGTAGTGAGAGATGAGTACCCATGAACCGTTATACCTCTGGTCGGTGTACTGTATCCTAGCGTGCTCACGCAAGCACGCCGGCGGTGGTGGACGCCTTGGACCAGCATTCTACGGGTAGTGAGAGATGAGTACCCATGAACCGTTATACCTCTGGTCGGTGTACTGTATCCTAGCGTGCTCACGCAAGCACGCCGGCGGTGGTGGACGCCTTGGACCAGCATTCTACGGGTAGTGAGAGATGAGTACCCATGAACCGTTATACCTCTGGTCGGTGTACTGTATCCTAGCGTGCTCACGCAAGCACGCCGGCGGTGGTGGACGCCTTGGACCAGCATTCTACGGGTAGTGAGAGATGAGTACCCATGAACCGTTTACCTCTGGTCGGTGTACTGTATCCTAGCGTGCTCACGCAAGCACGCCGGCGGTGGTGGACGCCTTGGACCAGCATTCTACGGGTAGTGAGAGATGAGTACCCATGAACCGTTTACCTCTGGTCGGTGTACTGTATCCTAGCGTGCTCACGCAAGCACGCCGGCGGTGGTGGACGCCTTGGACCAGCATTCTACGGGTAGTGAGAGATGAGTACCCGTGAACCGTTTACCTCTGGTCGGTGTGTATCCTAGCGTGCTCACGCAAGCGCGCGGCGGCGGTGAACGTCTTGGGGCAGGCGGCGCAAGCGAAGGGTCGCTCTCCCGTGTGCGTGCGCCGGTGGTCGTCGCGCTCCACCTGCGCTCACACGAGTGGAAGGGTGAAGGTTGATGGACCGCGCAACATACAGTCTACACTGAGAAAACTGTTAACCAATAATTTAGGTAGGTGATTTCACGTAAAGTGGGGCGATGAAAATATTGAATATTTTGGTAAAGCTCATCGCATAATTGCATTACTTCATGAATTAATGATGAAGTAATACAACAGCCAACAAATATGAGCAGTTTTCTCAGTGAACATCAAAAATATCTATACGCACTATAGTAACAAAAATACGCGGACATGACTTTAGTGACAAGGGCGGAAGACCGTAAGTGCAGATATTTACGTCACTTTTCATTAGTCAGTGGATAGATGGCCTTAGTATATTCGCAACCTAAGCTAAGGCAACGCTTAGACCATGTAACCACCCTAGGTTATTAGTAATGAGTAAAACTAGCGACATGTTACGAACACGAATTAGGGTTCCTTCTTATGCTACTCTCTCTCTCTTCCCGGAGTGATGTACAGTGAGCTGCGTTCGCGGTGTTCCCCATTTGTTATGTACTCTGTTTCCTTGAAAATAGAGTCTAAAAGTGGAACACCATGAACGCAAGCCACTGTACCCAGAGGTACAAACAGCACACGCTCAAAGCATTAGTAGACCTTGTCTAATTACAATAAAGTTTTTTTAATACTACGACGGCAGTCAACAAACATACGGCCCTCTAAATTGAGACTAGTAGAGAAGAGATATATAGTACCTACCTACAGTCAGCAATAAAAGTCGCATGTGAAGAGGTCCAAAACTCTTATTCCCATACAATAGATACTTTTGTTTGACGTCTATATATTTATTTTTATGCTGACTAAATCCGAAATTTATTTATTTATCGTATGGCAATATTACGAACCGTTGAGGTCTACGAGAAGAATTCGTTCCTTACTAGAAGTAGAGTTTGAGAGGGAGGAATGATCTATTATGTGCACATAAAAGTGCCCGTACTAGTAGGCAGGTACGAGTAAAATACCGTTCCGTTTTTATCGATAGATAGTGATTATTCGATAATAATTCGTACACGATACCACAACGACTGTCGCTAATACTCCAAAGAGGCTAGAGTCTCGCCATGGTTATTTTCTCATAGGAGCTAAGGTAATAATTTATTAGCAGGTATCGATCCTTGCCCGGAGTAGCTGGAGTGGGCCCGGACGGCCCCGATACCGGGTTCCAGCCCGACAAGCGTTGCCTAGGAGAATGTTACGGATACGTTCAACACCAAAAATATGTATTAACGGGTACTGGGATCATTTAATGTGCCATGTAGCGCTTTAAATGTAGTAGGGCTATGCACAGGTGAGCTAGCTGGAAGAAGATTTTTATTAAGTTCACCACAGTTTTTAAAACCTCGTACTTACTTGACGCGCTCCTCCACAACGAATCTCATACTCTACTAATCTATGCGATATTGTACGGATTGGGCTGTGGAGGGGCGCGCCTTCGTGGATGACACGCACTATATATCAGAGGGCCTACCGCGAACCAAAAACGAAATAACTGCCTCTCTGTCGCACTTGCATATTGGAGCAACAGAGAGGGAGATACTTCGTTTGTGGTTCGCGGTAGCCCCTCAGGACTGGATCGCGTTGTAGACTTACATTAGCTACATTTGATCGATTTGGTAACTACACCATCAATTATTGTAATGGTACGCAGTTCGGGCTGAAAATTGAAGATGACTTTTTTGTCGTTATCGGATGTAATGAAGTCTTCAGGACAGGTAAAACACGCTCACGTTAACCCTGCCATAAGGAAAAAGTACGCTGTAAAAATTAAGAAGGCAGGAACATCAGAACTCAACTCGGTAATAGCTTTTGCCAAATGCCTTTTTCTTTTACGCAGCAGCAGGCTATTCACAAAGCCAATCACAGCTTGGTGAACAGTATAACTTTGAACTCCGATTGACGATTATGCGTAAATGGTGCCTACGTATACGGAGTTCGAATTATACCACGAAAAATTCTCGAACGAGTAAAGTTTGTATGTCTCTTTAAATATAGGGACGTTCAAACCGCTTGCCGACAATTCACCTCAGTAGATAGAACCAGTGTAACTCTGAGCTCCCATTACATAGTAGGTACATATAGTTTACGAATCGCTGAGGTACGAATTACGATAGCGGGTTGAGTCGAAATGTGTTGTGTTGTGAATCGCATGGAATCGCATTAGCAGCGCGAATATTCCCAAACTTACTGACACGAGCGAACTAAGGTCAAGTCCATAGTTCGGCGGAGTAAACTGGCAGATGAGATGTTGCCAGTAGTAGAAAAAAAAAATGTGACGGTATATATCGATAAAAATATGTCGATAAGTATAAAGTAACTACTATACCCTCTTATTCACGGACAAAAAGGTGCCACCATTTTTCGGAATATTAAAATCGATATAGTTACTATTCGATAGGAAGTTTTTTCGATCAAGATTTAAGTCCTAACTACTACTTTACTACCTAATTTAATAAATGTAATAGTTTCTACTTTTCGGCAACTAAAGGCTCATTAACCGTACTGTGGCAACATTTGTGCATTTTGACTTGTCAATAAACTCCGCCGAATGGTGGACCAGAGTTTAATGTTATCATGACCTCCGTTGAAACACATTTGTTAAAAGTCTCAGGGTCAAGATATAAAGGCCGATTTACATTGGCAAGAATTTGGTTGCAAGTTTCTTTACATTGCGGGGCTACGGGCTACCGAGCTAAGATGAATACGATCAAACCCTGCAATGGCTGCAATGGAATGGAAATTGACTGAAAATTGCACGCAAGTTCTTGCTAGTCTAAAACGGCGCATAAAGGATGATTCACGCTAGACCGTTCCGTGTCCGGGCCGACCCGTTTTCTAGTACAAGAAATCGACGCCCGTCGCGCGTCCTGTATTAGAAAACCGGACACGGAACGGTCTACTGTGAATCATCATAATTGGGCCATTTTACGGAAAGTTGTACACTCGACTTTTTTTTTAATTTGGATAAAATTGGGTTTTTTCTACTCAGAATCGAAAGCACTTTCGAATGATATAGGGGAAAAAAGTGTCCCAATTTTTTTTTATTCCTTTCCATTACCGTTTTCATACTAAGTTTGTAAAATTGTATGAAAAATTTGGGACACTTTTTTTCTCCTATTAGGTTCGAAAGTGCTTTCGATTCTGAGTAGAAAAAACCCGATTTTATCCAAATTTAAAAAAAAAGTCGAGTGTACAACTTTCCGTAAAATGGCCCATTTAGGGCAGAGTGGTGAATAACGAATAACATAAAGCTCTTTCAAAAAGTCGTTTCGCCGAAACTCACCTCTCACTCTTAGCCTCCTAGCATATGTTTACGCCAAGATCAGTAATAACAACGTGAAAAATTGAAAATTTAAATGTGACTGGTGGCCTAAGGTGAAGTGAATCGTAGGTAAGCGAAATAGTGAAAACGGCTCAGGGCACGCAGCCCCTCCGGCCGTAACTTACACAATACACCTGCTCGCGACAAGTGCACGGTCATTATACAGCTTGCGATTGCTTGCGTATTTCATTAGCGATGGTGACGTAGGTCAGTGTTCTTGTGTTGTTCCCACAAACAAATACGTAGGTACTCCGTGGTTGAGATTTCTCGTCTTGAATTGACTTTTTTTTTATGCGACAATTGAGGCTAATTAATTTTTCTTTGTGTGTCTGTTTCAAACTTCCTTAAATATTGGTAGATTGGTATACTCCCGAAAATACATCTAGAAAACCTTGATTGCACGCAATGGTCCCGTGTTGCCGAAATACCACAGAGAGCTTTATATGGAGAAAAATAACTACTCAATCGAGACAACTGCTCGGACTCTGTTCTTTCTACTACCTGCATCATGGGTAATAGGTACAAGTTTCGAGAAGATTTCCCAACAACGAGAAGCTTATTTTGTGTAAACCTTATTTATAAAGCAGTAAGCTCTAAATTCGATTAAAATTTCACTAATACCTTTACTTTGAAAGCCTTGGGGCAGAGATCGCATGGATAGGGCCGCTCTCCCGTGTGCATACGCATGTGTATGGCGAGGTGTCCGGACTGGTTGAAGCGGCGGCCGCACACGCGGCATGGGTAGCCCTGTACAAGAGACAACTGCGTCCGAAATTCAATCGTATATTAATAAGGGTAAGGTAAATATTACAAATAGCTTTAGGAATTAACGCCGTCAAGTATCAAAACAATGAAATCTTTGAGGTTGTGAAGTAGCTGAAAGCCGTCTGGTTGAGCTAAGATGAGGCTTGGGACGCTGTTTAGGATCGAGAGACGGTGGCGACTCGTGAAGGCAGGTAGTCAGAGACCACTGAGGTACCATAGGAAATCTAAAATAGGATCTTACCGGCTTAGTCACCTTGTGCATCTTCTTGTGCGTGTGCAGCGCGCACATACTGCCCAGTACTTTGTCGCACTCCTCGCACACGTAGGCCATTAGCGGCGCGCCTGACGGCCGGTCTTCACCTCGCTTGTGACGGTACAGCTCCCTGGTATTGAGACTATGTCAGCTTTTGGGCACAAGTTCCCTCTCAAGGACAGGGGAGATTAAGTGCTTATGCTATAGTAAATCTTTTGAGGTTT
Organism: Cenopis cana; assembly: GCA_951800055.1. NCBI lineage: Eukaryota > Metazoa > Arthropoda > Insecta > Lepidoptera > Tortricidae > Cenopis > Cenopis cana. Next base: position 11,584,913 of record OX637490.1, on the reverse strand, counting down.
GTAACAATTGTAGTTCACCTAGTTTTCACGGAGGCGACGTGAAGTAGTAGGGGCTTGTTTCAAGGAGCTACAACTTACAATTGTATAAATCTAAACCGGCAACACAGGCCTTTCTCATTGGATTGATTATGGCCTGGATGCAAGTCCTTTAAGTCAAAAATATCTCTCTCATCTCATTCGTCCAAAGCCATAGTGTTGCCAGTTTAGGTTTGTACAATTTTATGGGATTTCTATAACCTGCATAAATATATGGAAACATGGAAAAGGGCGACATGCATGCCTGGCTAACTTAACAGCAAGAGTGAAGAGCTTTTTGACTCTGGAGTCAAGTCTTGGAGACACTGTGACCCTTTGATGATGACGATTTGACATGCGGGTATCCAATGGGATAAATGAAGGAATCATTTTTACCATCAACACTGCGTATCCTCAAGAGCTCAGTTTTAAGACAGTGTGGTGTTAATTCGGTATGATTTGAAAGGTGGAATCAACAGTTCTATTCAAATATGTTTCATAAAAATCTCACCTAGCTGTGGCAAACAGCTGATTGCAGGATCCGCAATTCCACATCTTGCTGCTAGCGGTACTGTTGTAGGGCCGTCGGTCCCTCTTAGTGACAGCTTGGAGGCACCCGACGGTGTGCAGCTTCAGCTCTTCGATGGACGGGAAACGCATGTTGCAGGTGTCACAGGCACAACATAGGGAGTCGTTGTTTGTGGCGCTATTTGAATCCTACGGGGAAAATAATGTTTTTTTTTCATATATGAAAAGTATACAAAAAGTTACCCTTTATTATACAACTTTCAGTAATGCAGTAGGTTGGTTGAAAAAAAATATAACGCGATGAAGCAGGCCTTTTTATAAAAAGCAACCCGGTCCCCAGATAATCGGGAGGTTGCACCTCCTCGCCTGATAGCGGCCCCTCCTGGATCCACGCCTGGCCTTAAGTGACCCGTTCCTAATGCCCACATCACACTACACTATCGGATATATAGCGAAATAGTTCAACTCCCTTCCCCCCGTTATAGGTTAGAGCCCTAACGATAGGGTAGTGTGATGTGGGCTTTAGGAAGGGGTCACTTAAGTTAAGTCGTAGGGCTCTAACTGGGGGAGGGCAGTTGAACTATCTCGTTCTAATGAGTGAGATGCTTTCACTCATTAGAGTAGGGTAGTTCAACTGCCCTCCCCCAGTTTGATCCCTACCGTTAGGGTAGTGTGATGCGGCTTTAAAGGCTCGACGTGACGAGTGTGAACGTGGTGTGAACTGTGGGTACCTCCTTGACTTTTTTATACCTTAGGTGGCGGCGGTGAATAGAAGCTTTGGGTCTGGTCTTGAGCAAAGCAAGTGAGCCGGTGGTTGTCCAGAGCATCGGCGTCCGCAAAGAGCCCGTTGCAGAAGTCACACACGTACATTGTGTGCAGCTTCCGCGGCGTGACACTGGTCTTGCCGTCGCTCGTAGTGCAACATAGTTGTTCTAAAAACACATTTGAATTCATATATCATACGATCATAGTCGGTTCTTGACTTCAACGATTTTGATCAGATCTAGGTATAACGTTTAAGCTGAATAGAACTTCCATCTAATTAGTAAGTCTTATTCCCGAAAAAAAAATAGTACATAGTTATATATTAAAACTATTTTACCAGTAGGTTCCGTTTCTAAAGCTGTAGACAGTACTCGTTCACAAATACCACAAACGAGCCAGTAAGAATCGAAATCTAAGTCATTTTGATTTTGATGGCTTATATCTGAAACAAAATATTCTTGGCTTCATTAAGGCTCGACCGTCACAAACATATGAAGCCGCGCAATCTGGATAAAAAAAATCAACAAATGACAATCTTGAAAATCGGTCTGAAAATGGATACGGACTAAAGGTGGTGCAAAGTCTACCTTGTAATTTAGGCTGCAGATCCAAAGATTCAGACGTCGAATCGCTGGGAAGCGCGTCTAAGGCCGAATCAGAGGTATGGAATGATATTGTGTGGTCTAAAAGATCGGAGTCCGTTGTGAATATCTCGTGACAAATGACGCAGGAGTGTAGAGCTAACAAGTCGGGCCCAGTATCTTCGGTATCCTGGAAAATGTTGAGGTAACCAAGTTCAACGGTCGTGATTGCTAAAATAGACACTTTATACTAAGATTTTATGCCGGATTCACAGTGGGCCTTGATGGGCCAACGTACAGGACGCAGTTATTCGGAAGAACAGGGTAAAAAAAAAGTGGACAATCTTACACAAATCAACCTAGTCCCAAACTAAGCAAAGCTTGTACTATGGGTACTAAGCGACGATATACATACTTATATAGATAAATAAATACTTTAATACATAGAAAACATCCAAGACCCAAGAACAAATATTCGTGCTCATCGCTCAAATAAATGCCCCTACCGGGATTCGAACCCGGGACTTCCAGCTTCGTAAGCAGGGTCACTACCAACTAAGCTAAAACGGCCGTCAAAATACAAGAAAAAAATCGGTGAAAATATATTTATATAATATTTTGTGTGGATTTCATTATGGCGCTACTACACTTCGCTATGCGCTATGCGTTATGTGACTGCGCCGTATTTGCGTAAATATTTGTTATGTGCGCGAATAACAAACATCCCCATCCACACTTTAAAGTTAGTTCTTTAAGATACGCCTCCAATAATTACATTATAACTAGAATTGTTAATCATAGTTGCTAAGTTAACTTTGTATTAAACTTGCGCATGACATTTAAATATTTAGCTGGTCTCCCGCGATACAGGCCTAGCCTAGTGCGGGGACTCCTGGAATCTCTGTATAAACAGAATGTCATGCACCAAATGCCTGTTTTGTAATTCCTTTTGTATCTCTTTCTTTTCTGTGCAATAAATACTTTTTATCTTTTATCTTTATCATAAACACTTCGTGCTGGTTGGCCGAATATGCCAAATATGTGTGTTATTTGTGTAATCACAAGTCATATTATTTTTAACATTTTTATTTAAAACAATCTAAATGCAACTCACCAATACCGGTTTTATAAGTACAAAGTTACTAAAAGACCGAAAAATAGGCGCTGGTGAGTAAGTGAACGAAGTGTGGGCAGTTGATGCGCTATTTGACATATGCGTGGCCTTTGATGTCTACCAAAAAACCGACACGTCAACGGATACGCGTATTCGCTATTCGCGCTTATGCGTTATGCGTGCGAATAAAGCAAACATAAACGAATAAACCCTCCACACTTCGCCGAATACAGGCGCATAAGCCGCATAACGAATAGCGCATAGCGAAGTGTGGTGGCGGCATTATACTTTGCATTATGTGTATATAGTTTTATACATTATTCCTAAAAGCCTTATCACACTACCCTACCGGTAGGGCCCTAACTCGGGGAGGGGAGTTAAACTATCTCGCTCTAATGAGTGAGATGCTTTAACTGCCCTCCCCCAGTTAGGGCCCTGCCGATAGGGTAGTGTGATAAGCCGTTAAATATTATCAACATATGGAGAGTAGGTGTGTACGGACCTTATTTGTACTTGATGATATCTGAAGCGGCAATAGAAATTGGTTCACCGTATTGTCATCAAGTAGAGTTGGTTCATAATTATTAAGTAAATTATCAGATTGAACTATAAACAGTTCTGTATTCTGTTCAGTATGGGTGCCACTGGATAGAAACGATGATTCTTGTGCTTTCAAACTGTCAGTAGAATCAAAGACCATCTGATTTCCTACATTCGTAATCATTTGATCAGTGACATCGACTAGATCTTTATTGATACTGGTAGAAGGATCTGTTGATATTGTATCAGTATTGAAAAGAAGATAGTCGGAGTCGTAATGGTCTCGCAGAGTTTCTGATAGCTCCTTGTAGGGGAAGTCCGGTGGGTCGAACATCATCTTCGGCACCTGTAACGAGATACCTATTCCAATATTCAAATATCGATTGGGGCTTTATACACGGTGATTATTATCACAATACTGGGAATTCAATATTATTACACTAAGTATTTACCTACCTTAAAACTAAAAAATAAAGTATATTTTTTACTAGTCGAAATGTAACATGAGACAATATTTTACAATCGTCCAATCTTATGGCGCTACCACACTTCGCTGTATTTGTGCAAATATTCGTGTTTCATCTCATTCTTTAATATTGCAAAAGAAAGGGAGGCGAATATGCAACGCGACACGCATAGCGAAAGCGAAGTGTGGTGGCGGCCTAAGAAATTGTAGGGCATGCGTGGCGTTCTCCTACTATGTTCGTACACGGTGTATATTATATTCTTATTTATGGTTGACGAAAAACTGAAAAACGCGTCAAGCGCTTAGTTTGACATTGACGTTTGATTGTTATTGTTGTCCTTTACCGAAACGTAATATTTTCTAATATAGTTTCAGTTTACAGTGATTTAATTTTCCGACAAGATGAAGGCCGAGGTTGTGTCTTCCTCGGAAAAACCAAAGATCCCTTTGCCGACACTTTCCCAAATAAACGCCGATCGTATAACACAGGTGAGTTTAAAAGTAGGGTTAGGATTGTTATTTCCCAATATTGGTCAATATACCTTAAAAAATATTATCCTCTATATAACTACAATAATAGCAAATTCTAAAAAAACTGTTAAATATGTTTAGAATTTAGATATTGATATATTTTACTAAATGTCAGTCGAAGTAGAGTCATTAGGCCATAGGTTATAATTTACAAATAATTGTATGTTTTACTTCAAAATAACTAGTTATTCTTGTGCTCTGCCGGTGTATTTATTATACTAGTATTCTATGGGCTAATTTACTATTAGATTAGGTTTCAACTGTCTCATGATCAAATCTTGTCAATTACACATTGCAAATACAATGAAAATGCGCGGGAATCTTTCATATTCAGTACATACCAGATATACATTTCCGAAATTGTATATGTGCTTAATGTGTTTAAGGGTACTGTTAAAGTCATATTTCGGATAAAGAGGGCTGGTGCAAGTGTACATTTGTACGGAGTAATTTGAATGACGTAGCAAGCCATATTTTTGCCCATTATATAATAAAGTTAAGTAAAACAGCAAATAAATCCGGTATATGCCATGTTTATGTAGCTCAAGCTTCATCCGTACTAAAATCTTATCTCAGCAGGCACAACCATGCCCCAAACTTAAATCCTGAATCAATCACTGCATACACCATCTTAAAATTCCAACCGCATCAACATAAAATTACAAGCGCAGCCAAGCTAAATACAAAGTTGACTCATATTGACCTTGGAAACTAATTCCATTATGCTTGTTGATAAAGAGAAACATTTGAAAATGTTATTCAACATTGTAGTATATTCTTGAAATATATATTAACAATCCAATCAAGTCCAATCTCCCTTTCAATAAAATTTTCTCTCTAGCGAGTTCACTAACTATAGTTTACAAAATTATTTAAAAAAGTGCTTCGGTGGCAATAGAGATATCTAGATTGGAATTTAATATTATACAAAGGGTATGCATCAAATCAACATGTTGAGTTTTAAGTGCATTGAAAGTACATCAAATCACAGCTTCAGGGATTTTATAATTAAGTTTACCATGGCTAACATAATTTAAATAAAGCCTACTGGTGTCATCTAAATCTATGTAACATTCCACACTGAATTATCTAACTAATCAACATGGTTGCCTTCCGTAGCTTGCAAATCAGTACTGGTCACCGCAAACTGAGGAAAGCCACTTGCCTTATGATGCTGCTATTGTGGAGTCAATTTACCAAGCAGAAATCCTTGGATCAAAGTAAGTATAATTTATTTGTAACACTCAACACCAAGTTTCACTTTCAAAATTCCAAACTGGACTGAGCCTAACTGATTTTAACAAATGAATAAATGCAGGGTCAATAGCCTCATAGATAGTGCATTGACCTTTTTATTTTTTCGAATTTGCCAGTTGCATGTACTGATTGAATAGTGGTTTGGAATTGCCTTAAATTGCTCTGAAAATTTGGAATTCTAGGAGAATTATTATTTAATATTGTTGTCCTGTTTTGTTTATGTTTTTTAATAGACCAAATATAAATCTCCTAATGATCAAAAATACTCATAATATAACTTATGGTAATAGTGAGGTTTTATTTAGTATTATAATAAAATATTTCTATGAGCTTTCTACCTTAGTTGCATGATAATTATGGATGATTTTTAATGATTAATAATAATAATAATATAGAAGAATATATTTTATTTAACATTTGTATGGTCAGCAATGAAATTAATGTTACCTACTTAGTTGATAACTTATATATTTAAGTTGCTATATTGTATCTACTGGCATAATAAATGAAAGACAAGCTACTTTGGTGTGAATGTATGTCCCATTTGTATTGCCACGGGAAGCTAACATTTGACAAACTGAGCCTTCCTTCACCTCATTAAATTAGTGTCATTATTGATTAGTGTCAAAAATTTGCTTTAATTGGCTTTAAATTAACGCCACCTTTTTCATCAACATGACAATTGTCACCTGACAATGACAATTCCATGTACATTGTTGGGTCGACAAGTACCTAAAGATGATTGTTGGACAGCATCATTAAGTATTTATTGCCTCAGCAATGTATGTCGGATTTTCGTTGTCAGTAATTGAGTGTTAAAGATTGAGATTTGTTGAAATCGGGGTCTGAGCTTTTATCTTGGTTACATTGGAGGAGCTGGGTGCGGCCCCGGCCACCTTGCTGGATCAGGCATCTGTCAAGTGCATGCATGCATGCATGGAACACCTGTAACTCGGCTTAGCTACTGTTGTCGTAGACATAAACCGTAATCAACGGTTTGACGTGCTTCCCAAAGCACGGAAACTCTTCACACAAAGTGGGCACCTGGAGTGCTCTAAGGACTTATCCAATTTGATATTGCTTAGACTCCTTTAATTTTATGTCACATTTTCATGTAAATACAGTATAGGCACGGAATTTAATTGATGACCCATTTCGAGCTCGTTTTATACTGAAACACAGAATAAGTAATAGTACTACGTACAGAAGCCTCACTGTTAACAAATCCCCGCGAGGCAAGCCAAACGTGCCTACGCGGGCCATCTCCTTTTATCGCACGCGTATCACTCGCTACATCACTTTCTATCGCATTGAAAGTCACCCGGCGGGGGACCTTTGAGCGGCGCGATGACGTCACGCGAGTGAGTCGCCCCTGAATGGACTTCATTGCTTAATTAACTATGGAGAGTCCGTATAAAGTGAGCTCGAAATGGCTCAAAAGTTAAAGTCCGTAAGTGTATGTACGGCAGTTAAAATAATTGCTGATCCAATTTGCAACCTAATTAAGAAAAATTATCAACTGCTTTCTCTCTGTTTTCATTATGTATTATAATTTAATTTAATCTTTATTTCGGACTCGCTTCCATTATTGTGAATTCTACGAAATTCATTGGGTATTGTCAAAATAGCATTGCATGACAATACATTGTTATCTTACCTTCCGGAAACTCAGAAGCTCCCGGTCTACATTCATCAGGAACTCCATAATCCTTCCGGCCCCATCAGTCCAGATTACGGGCTCTAGGGACATTCATTGTATTACTTTCATTGACAAATTTTATTAATTAAATAGTTTCTCGGTGCGGCGCATCATGATGCTGGAGTTCTCCCAGTACCTGGAGTGCTACCTGTGGCCGCAGTACCGCGTGGGCGCGTCGCACGCGCACATGATGTCCATCATCGTCATGATCAACGAGAAGTTCCGCGAGCGAGTGCCCGCCTGGCAGGTGAGTGGATGTCACATTTTCTTTCTTTTCTTTTTGAACCTGACTGTGGCTTTATAGGCCGGGCCCAATAAAACGATGGGAGTGCGCGGTTGAAGAGTGGCCTGGGAAGAATCCAGGGGAAACCTCCGACACGACCACGCGGGCGGTTTAAACTCATACTCGGAGAGTTTGCACTCCAGTGAGATTAGTTAGTCTTGGACTTCGTAAGAGACTGGTTGGAGGCTGACAGCACGGAAAAACTAATTCGCATGACTACAAATAGGTCGACATATAGGCAAATGGTCGCCGACCTACGGGATGGAACGAGCACATAAAGAAGAAGAAGAGATTGGTTGAGCGGTTTCAACCGAATCTGAGGTGTCAGTGGAATTGAGCTACTGGGAGTTTTGTCGCTGGTTAACAACACGAGAGTCCAGCAAGAAACTGGTGACTGTTACATGTTGATGTCGTAACTAGAGTGGTGCGCGTCATAGTGCTGGAGTTCTATTTGTATCAAATATTTTGTTGGCATTTTCCTGTTAGATAATATTGTAGGCATCTACAACGTTAATATAATAATTATATATTTGTTACTAGATGCCCGCGTGGCTATATTGTGGGGGTGGTTTATTCCTATGAGTCCTATTATTATATAACTATTTCAAATATCCTATAGTACTTATAGGATTTTTGAAATCGGGTGAGTAGTTTCGGGGGTAACTCTCTAGATACGAACTTGCATAACTACATGCCTATAAATTATACCTCTTCATAATATTAGTGAGTATACATAGTTTAATCTTTTCAAAATTGACACTTGACAAGAGCGGTGCGTCGCTTTAATACATACATTTAATTGGCAATTAAACACAATTATCCGGTACCAGACTTCTAGACAGTGCTCACTCAATTAGACAGATTGTTTCTAATCTCTATGATGGTTTTAGGTTGCAATCATTGTAAAGCTTTGGTTAAACCGCAATGTTACGTGTATCTTATGATTCAATATATAAATGACCTAGTTTACCATCAACTGGTTCTCAGAAACTGGAGTAAGGTAGATGTACCCTTTACCGGATCTGCCCTATCACCGGATTTTCTATATTTTAAGCCATAAGTCGAGTTCTTACAGCTAATATTACGTTGTGATATTTTTTTCCGTTAGCTAGATACCTATTCCTTCCACTACGAGGCAAAGAAAGCCATTTTGTTTCTCAGTTGTAACGGGAGAATCGATTGAGCAGGTCGATCGCGGCGTTGTATGGGACTCCTTACGAAAATGGTTAAGAAACTGAGTGTACTTCGTAAGGTCACAAAAGCGTTTAAAAGTGACTTTATGCTTCAAAATAGGGTGTTATCGTATCATGAGTTAATAAGTGTGTGTGTTTGAGTTAAATAAGTGAAATTAGTGCAGTCAAATTTACAGAATTCAACAAAAATGTAAATTCGGTGATGGGTCACCCTCATCTACTGCTTGAAGGTTTTACCGAACAGCGTTCGGAATCAGGGAAAAACGTATGTTTTGATAATTATTTTTTCACTCGTTAATCATAAACGTTATATATATACTACTCCGCTTTACACATATCCAATTAATAGAGTAATTTAATGAGCAATTACCGAACGCCTATAAACGAGACGGATTTTTTGTAAATTGCATTTGAAATGTATAGTTTTCCCGACTTTTTGACGTCAAAATAAGCTTCATTGACCAGGTAATTTAAAAAAATCCATATTATTTATTTAACGTCAGTAGAAGCAAAATAATTGTCTATTTATTATTTTGCAATAGTTCTTATTTCTAGATAAAATGTACTTATGTTGTTATGGCGGAATCATTAAGATTAAAACACTATTTTATTAAATATGTTCGCGTGATAGGTTCAATGTGTACGCTTTACCGAACGTCCGTTCGGTAAAGCGTACCCATGGTCTCTGATACCGAACATATGATTATCTCGGCCTAGCTGCTATTTGGCGTTCATTGGAATATAAACCATATTCAGCGTACAGCTAGATCTATATTGAAATGTATTATTTTTCGTATATCTTTAAAAAAAAGCCAGCGCTACTTAGATGTAAACCGTTAACGAATAAATTATATAAAAATAGATTATTGGCGATTAGCGAAGAATTTTTAATATATATGTATATTACTTATATAAAAAAATATTTGATTTAAATTTTTAATTATAGACAGTTTTTTCTTAGATTAAATTACCGTCAAGATTGCTCGAAATCACAAAACTAGTGCAGTTAGGTTGAAATAAATAGTCACTCATCAGTTTACAAACTCACACACTGCCATAATTCCATACATTTCTTCCCTAGTTCGGTGAAACGGCATGCCGATCCGGTAATGGGTGCAAATTCCGTTTCTTAGTTCGTTGAATGGGACAAATCAGTGTAATCGATATAAAAAACTTTAAAAAATATTTTTATATACGTCTAACTATGTAATAAATTTCGACGTACATTTAAATGATGACAAATTTATCTATCTTCACCATATGCTGTTGATCATAATCGTACAAAAATTCTAAACCTTATTAAAAAAACAAACGTACATGTAGGTCTTAAGCGTTCGGTGAAGGGTACTTTTACCTTAAAGATATACGGGTTCAATAACAGTAATAATAGTGTAGTTTGGGGGTAGGGCTGCCATCTCGAATTTCGCCAAACCCGGACAAAGATTCAAAAAAACCCGGACATTTGGCGTAAATCGCATTTTTTCCCCGGACGAGTCCGAAAATAATATTTTAAAAAACAAGACCTTTAAATTCAATGAGGTGCTTCCTTACATGAAAAGTGTCCGGGTTTTCCCCGGACACTTCTTGACACCCCGCCCGGACGGCCCCCGGGCGGCCTCCAAACTAGGACAAATCCGGGAAAACCCGGACGGATGGCAGCCCTAATTGGGCGTCATAGTGGCTAAGATTAAAAAAAAATTAAACTAAAAATTTCTTGTTTAATAAATGAAAAAAAAAAAAAAAAACACATATTGGTGGACATTAAAGGCGTAATTTGACCTGGTAGAGGTTGCGGGAGTCGGCTGGATGAGAATGGCGTGAGACCGGTCTGAGTCACTCTTTGGGGGTGGCATATGTCCAGCAGTGGACGTCTTTCGCCTGATATGATGATGATGAAGGGTGTATAATCTTATTGTTGCTGGCCTCGTATCCGTTAATGTATTTATATGAGAAATGTTCAGAATCGGAGTAAGAAAAACGCCTTATTTGTAGGTACATAAAAAATTTAGGCTTTGAACATAGAAGAGAGTAGCTAGACAATATTTTACTACAAGCTATTTTACTTCCTGAAAAAAAATGGTACTAAAAAAGAGGGTACAATTCTTGGTAGTCGCAATGCAAGCGTGGACTAGTTTGTAACATTCTCCTCATTGGCCAGGCATTCCTCAAGAAACCAGAGCACTTCCCCGCGTTCTTCGAGCAAGTCCTCCGGGCCAGCATAGCCGAGGACCACGCGAGCCGCAACATGCGCGAGCAGACGGCGCTGCTGCTGTTCCTGAACCACTGCTTCGGCAGCATGGAGGTGCAGCTGTGCCGGGACCAGGTCAAGCGGCTGGTGTCCCTGAGCATGTGGATCAGTCTACAGGAAGGTATGGTTCCACTCATCCTACATGCCATTCCTCAAGAAACCAGAGCACTTCCCCGCGTTCTTCGAGCAAGTCCTCCGGGCCAGCATAGCCGAGGACCACGCGAGCCGCAACATGCGCGAGCAGACGGCGCTGCTGCTGTTCCTGAACCACTGCTTTGGCAGCATGGAGGTGCAGCTGTGCCGGGACCAGGTCAAGCGGCTGGTGTCCCTGAGCATGGTTGTGGATCAGTCTACAGGAAGGTATGGTTCCACTCATTCTACAGGTCATTCCTCAAGGAACCGCATGGTTCCACTCATCCTACATGCCATTCCTCAAGAAACCAGAGCACTTCCCCGCGTTCTTCGAACCAGTCCAGGTCAAGCGGCTGGTGTTCCTGAGCATATGGATTGTGAATGATACAGGAGGATTTTATTTTTGATTAATTTAAAACATATAATTGGAACAACGAAAGCACAATATATGTCTTATGTATAATCCCGTTTAACCGAGGATTAATTGAAGAAATAAAAGGGGTAAAATAAGCCAAATAACTGCCTATGAGGAGTATCTTTTTCCTTATTTTACCACTAGCTTTTGCCCGAGACTTCGTGTAAACTTCGAACTAACTATTTTATCCCTTCGAGGGATGATTTTCGGGATAAAAAGTATCCTATGTGTTAACCCAGACTATGGACTCCTTGTACACGAAGTTTCATCATAATCCATTCAGCCGTTTTTGCGTGATTGAGAAACATCCAAACATCTCAACATCTAAATTTTCGCATTTATAATACTAGTAGGCATAAAGGTTATTGGTATAATTTAATTTATTTCTAAACTAGTGTAACCACATCTGTTAACCACCATGTTAAATTAATTAAACGAATATGTCCACCGTACATTAAATTATATTAATTGGGATGAATCAGACTAACCGCGATATTGAACTAGCGACGAGCCCAGTAGTTTCCAGTAAGTCGCGGCGAACACACTTAAATAACGACCGACAATATTAGAGCAAGTATAGGTATCTCTGTGACTCGTTGAATGTGCAGTGTTGTTTGAAATGTGTTTGTTTGATTCTGGAAATTTAAATTTGAAGTTTCTTTAAAAATATTTAATACCTAAAATCCGGTGAGAAGATGTGACTGCATGTAGCAATGGAGATTTTAATGGATTTCGAAACATGCTGAGGCGAGACCTTTTGGTAACGATTTCTTTTTTTTAACTTTATTACTTTTATTTTTATTATTTTGTGTTTATTTGTCTCGTCATGAATAAATGTTTTTCTTCTTCTTCTTAAACAGTGGGTGTTGAAGATTAAATAAATACTAGGGGGTCTTATACAAATCTAACTAGCCCCATAGTATATGGGTTGTGTTATGTTATGGGTATTAGACGACGATATATTTAATAATATAAATACATAAAAACATCCAAGACCTAGAAACAAATATTCATGTTCATCGATCAAATATTTAAATAATGCGATTTATTTAAATCTTAACATATGATGATTATTTTGTCTGGCTAATTGAATGTACTTAATATCATGAAAACTTATATTGACATGTTGGTTTTTTCTGTTGAAAAAGGTTTGCTGCATAAATGTGAAGTATTTGATGGCGGTACAGTCAAGTGCAAAAATATGTACCATGAATCCTCTCATAAATATGTACCTACCGAAACCTGAATTCACCGACATAAGAAGTATGCGTATGCATCCATATTTTTGCAGATGAACAGTCATGAAAAAAGATATCTCATTCGGCACAAGTACATACTTGTGCCGAATGAAATGAGATATCTATTTTAATCTTATATACGATAGAATCGTTAGACCTGTTAGTCTGCTACCAATTAGGTAATAACATAACTTTTCTTATAACAGGCCGTCGCAATCAAGAATTCAAAGCAGTGCCAAAATGGAAAAAATATTGGCGTGCGATCCAGAAAAAAGACAAACCGGAATTATTGGAGAAATTGCACTGGGAGAGGCGTTATCTGCAACGGCTTATGATAAAGTTCATGGCTGTTTTGGAGACGGTACCTGAGGAGGGCGACGTCGACCCCAATGTAGTAAGGTGGGTGCACACATTTTGTTATTCATGCTAACTTAATAATTACTACTACTTTAACGGCGCAGCGACCCAAAGAGGATCTTGGCCTTCGAAACGAGAGCACGCCACCTTTCCCGATCCTGCGCAGCCTCCTGCCAGTCTTCGACCTGAAGCTGCCGCAGATCCGCCTCCACACTGTCTTCCCAGCGATACCTGGGTCGACCAACCGGGCGGTGCCCACTCAGTCGCCCCAAGTATGCTTTCTTGACGGCACGATCCTTTCCCAATCTCAGTAGGTTAGTCAACTAAATAATTGATAGTGTATATCCATCGTGAAGAATTAATGTCAAATTGAAATGTGATTTTCGGAATCTATTACTTTACAATAGGGTATTTTCCAAATTTGTGAAAACTGCTTATATTTAAAGATAGGGACGAACGATTTAACATAAAAATAATAATAATGTCTTTATTTCACCATTAAACCATCCATCAATCAGGCGTATCGTATCGAGCGCGAGCGTGATACAAGTGTTTACAAAGCTTTAGTTACACAAAGTACTCGTAGACGTCATCGAACCGAGCGTTTTTGCTCTTGGCCATGTACATCTCGAAACATCTAGACTAGACTGGTTAACGGATGACATATTTTCTAGTTGAACGGCATTTTGTGAGCCATTTTGGCAACATGACTTTTCCGGAGTAAAAAAGCCTGCTGAATCAGATTCTCAATGTTGCCAAGCCGAATTTTGCCAAAATGGCTCACGAAATGCCGTTGAAAGCGAGAAGGAGACCAGTCTGGTCTAGACTTAGAATGTTTATTTTTCTTGGAACTGCAATTTGTTATATTATGTGTAATGTTTCGAAATTGAACTATCTAGATCAGTATCTCTAGTATGAGTTTCCTCGAAACAAAACACAAATGTGATAGCAAAAAAATAGTTACCACCTAAGGCCACCAGAGGCGCTGCTCGCGTTGCCTTACAAAATGAGACTAAACGCAAACGTTTGGGTTTTGTTTAGAAAAAACTTGTACTAGAGGTACAGTCGTATTAATCCCGTCCCATCCATGTTATAAGCATATTTTTGAGAGAAAATGGCTGACTGTCGAGTTTCTTTCGGCAGTGGCCTCTGAGAAACGCTAGTAGGGTTTCACTTGTAAAAGTGCCATTGCGGCCTACTTACAGAATAAAGTTCATTTTATTCATGCCCTGCAGGTACTGCGAGCGCTTCCTGGAGTTGATGATAGACCTGGAGGCGCTGTTGCCAACTCGCCGCTTCTTCAACACGGTGATGGACGACTGTCATCTTGTAGTGCGTTGCCAGCTCGCGCCACTGATGCGACGGCCGGAGGGACAGCTCTTCTCACAGGTCAGTCTTGCATTTTTAACCCATAGGCAATGTTCAATTATCTCATCGGTACGATTTTTGATATAATGTGTAACCAAAACGGGTTTTTTTTTTGTATAGGTACGGACTTAGGTAGTTAATATATAATTGTATAACGCGAATGTGCGCGCGTAAGGCGTTCCATGGTGTCTATGATAAATGATGGGTCATTAAATCATTACAGTCCACGATAAAATCTATGGTTTCATTCATAACTAGACCATAGACTAATTGTGAATGAAACCATATAATTTACTGTGGACGTGACCAGTGAATTCATGTCGAAGAACAAGACCTTAACAAAGCCAATTAATATGTAGATAAGTAATGTGTAGGAATAGCACAGAGTGCTCCAAATATAGACAAAAAATTACTGTCTAGACAGTAAACTTAGAAATTAAAATGTATTTATTCTGGTTTAATTGAAATTAAACACATCCGTGAGTATTCAGAGTATTTATTGAAAGTCCAATTGAAATATTGTGATATGTAAATTATATTATATATTACATATTATTATATTTATTATTTACATGAATACAAAAATGCCTTTCATTATTTCCTAGTATCAAAGCAAATAAAAACTCACAACTTTGTAGCTGCGAAGAGAAATTTCAAAATGTTATAAAATCACTAACCTATCAGTGTTTATTCGTTAATACGAATGGACGGACTTAAAGGCTCATCATGTGATTTCGAATACAGAAATATGTTATAAACATTTCTTATTAATATTAATAGTCTCTGAGTCGATTCGATTTACTATTCCATTTGCAATGGTCGCGTAAATACATATATATATATATATATATATATATATATATATATGATATTTTTATAATACTTCTAATAAAAATGTCAAAATAATGATTATTATCTAAAAATACTTCACGTCACGAAACTAAAATATGTCACGCGTACGTATATGTAAGTAAAGGATCTCGAGCTCTTTTACTTTCACATTCTTGTAATATTAACGGTATGGCGATTATTACAAGACACGCAAAACAACAATACATTCTTAATACAAAAGTTAAAACTCGCACTCAATTATAAGCTTAAATGTTTACCATTTGGTCCAAAAATTCATGAAATTAAGTACATATCTTATTTGAGCATTAGTCTAATAAGATATTTAGACTTGACATTATACTATCTGCATCTATATTATTCAAGCAAGAGAGCAACAAAAATGTATAGTAGTTTTTAAAAGGAATTATGTAGTGGCCCTCTTTTACTGATCAATACCATCTTTACACAAATAAGCAGTTATTCCATAATATCATAAATTAAATTCTGCGCCCGCACCTTTTTAGCACTTTCATGTCATGCGTAAACGCTCAGTACAATATCCTTAACTACAGTCAATTCAGTGGTCATGTAATCACAGTGATTGCTAACAACTATTTTAATACTAACTACAACTGTAGTGTTAAAAGTCCATTGTGAATAATTTACTGAGATTTCGTCTACTTGAATTTTAGCTAATTGTAAGAACTAAAATCGGAGAGAGCTGTGAGTCTCATCTATTTTGAGATTCATTAATAATTATAATTTCCCCCATTCATGTGTGTCATTTCATCACCCCACTCCCCTGTGGGTATGGGCTCGGAATAACAGCAACTTTTCCTTAACAAGAATGTAACATGAGATTGTCTCACTACACACACATAAAATATTAGTATAGCTTGCATCAGGTTCACGAACACATGCGCGTACAGCAGTCCGGTGAAGTTGAGCCAGGACAACATCAGAAACAGCCAGGCTATCGTCATGATTAGAAACATTTGCAGGAACAGATCGAAACTGTAACAAAAAAATACATTAATGGACCATCTATATCGTTCAATCCACAAAAAATGACCACTCTTAGAACACTATGGTCATACATAAACTAGTAAACCAATGAAAAGGAGCAGGGCATGTTTTCGTATTTAATATTTTACATATTGCATTGATCTATGAATGTCAAAATACACATACCATCCTTTGAGTTTGTAATGGATCCTTCCGTAGATATTTATCCTTTTGATGACTTTGAGAGTTGTAACATAAAATATTATGTTGAAAATTATTGTGAATGCCACTGGTGTGAAGAATATAGCAATGCCAAGCCATCCTGAAAGGGTAAAATATGATATCAGTCATATGTCAAATGCATCGACCAAGGTTTGTCCCTAATTTTTGCCATTCATTGTGCTCTAATTGTAGTTAGTCCCATATAGGCATTAAAATTTGATTTGAAACTGGTCCGAATGGCACCATACAATAAAAAATTCAAAATGCGGATTGTTACGTTTCATTTAGTTGTTCCTAGTTAGTTGTTCCTGTTATTAGCCACTTAGTAAACCTTTGTTTTGAAAAGGGAGTCTTCCCAAGCCCACTTAAGCAATCAGTTGTAACCCCGGTGTATAAAGGAGGTGGGAGGGATGACGCAAACAACTACAGACCCATCTCGGTGCTACCTGTCATTTCTAAAATTATAGAAAAACTAATTAACAACCGACTCAAATCTTACCTTGATAAATACAAAATACTCTCGGACTCACAATACGGATTTAGAAACGGCAGATCTACTGAAGATGCCGTATTGGCTCTTACGTCTTTAATTACTAAGCAAGTTGACAAGGGAGAAAAGAGCCTGGCAGTGTTCTTGGACCTGAAAAAGGCCTTTGACACTGTCTCCCCCACCTTGTTAATAAAAAAACTTGAAAAGGTGGGGATCAGGGGAGTACCTCTTGACTTGCTTAAGGACTATTTGAGTGGTCGCACACAAAAGGTTAAGGTGGGAGGTTATGTAAGTCGGGAGGAAGAGATCACATTCGGTGTACCTCAGGGCAGCGTTCTCGGCCCCACTCTCTTCCTGATTTATATAAACGACCTGACAAATCTTAAAATCAACAAAGGGTTCATTTGTTCGTACGCGGATGACACTGCGGTGGTATTCAATGCAGATACTTGGCAAAATGTCCATGCCAAGGCTGAAAGAGGACTACAGCAAATTTCAGATTGGCTCCGATCAAATCTTCTTACACTTAACCTCGAGAAAAGCAATTATATGTGCTTTACTAAGTATGACAATACACAACCTGACACAAACTTGAAACTCAAAATGCATAGCTGTGACCAAAGTGACTCCACATCTTGTAATTGTACACCACTCAAAAAAGTATCAACCATTAAATATCTTGGAGTTATCATGGACCAGCGGCTCTGTTGGCATTCACACATTGAATACATGAACAACCGTATTAGAAAATTGATCTGGATTTTTAAAATCCTTAGACATATTGCTGGCAAACCGTTGCTAAATCAACTTTACAAAACGCTTGCGCAATCTGTGATGAGCTACTGCATTGTAGTATGGGGTGGGGCAAATAAAACCAAATTTCTGCAAGTGGAAAGGGGGCAAAGATGTCTTTTAAAAGTAATCCACAAACTACCTCACAGACACCCAACAAGCGAAGTGTATAAAGAAAGTAATGCCCTCACAATGAGAAAACTGTACATTTTGCTAACTGTCCTAAAACTACACAAGACGCTCAATTTTGATCCATCCATATTGAAACGCAGGTTAAATCACATTGTAGCACCTAGATATCATACTAAATCTGTGTTTGCCAAAAGACAGTATAAAGCAATAGCGCCAGATATATACAACAAAATAAATAAAATTCTAAACATTTATCCTCTAAATCTAGTACATTGTAACAAAAGGATTACCGAGTGGCTTCTTACGCTTACGTACGACGATACCGAGGCACTCCTTAAATATAAATATAAATAGATTGCTTCTGTGATTGATCATCTATCAACATGCGAACACACACACACACACACACACACACACACACACACACACACACACACACACACGCACGCAAGCACGCACACATAGTGTTATGATAATTTGTATATAACAAGGCGTTTTTTTCTTTCTTTCTGTAAATTGTATATTATTGTTGTATTCCAGTTATCTAAATGTTAACTGTCAAAATTATCGTAATCTATAAACTAGTTAGGCATAAGTTCTTTGTATATCAACCAGTCTGTATTGTATATAACTCCGGATGGGAGGAGCGGCTTCTCCTAACACAAGTATTGTCATACTTACCTGGAGGGGTCGGCCACATTCATATGTTACAACCAACACTATACCAAATAAATATTTTTGTATTTTTGTATTTTTTTTGTATTTCGGCTTTTTAAATATTTGTGGACAATCTTACACAAATCAACCTAGTCCCATATTAAGCAAAGCTTATACTATGGGTACTAAGCGACGATGTATTATACATACTTATATAGATAAATAGATACTTAAATACATAGAAAACATCCAAGACCCAGGAACAAATATTCGTGCTCATCACACAAATAAATGCCCCGGCCGATTTGAACCCGGGACCTCCAGGTTCGCAGGCAGGCTCACTACCAACTAAGCTAAAGCGGTTGTTGCCCTTATCTCACTATGATCAATTTGACTTGAACATTTGTACTCAAATAAACGCAGTAATTTTACATACCAATAGTCTCCTGTTCTTTGTCGTCCACTAAAACGGATGATGAAAATTGGTTGAGCTTATTTCCCGTATCTAGGAGGAAATGCGCCCCAATGGCCATAACTGACATGATCACCACACTCGACCATACTACTGACGAGTAGTAACAGTACTTCCGTACGTCCGTCACTCGGAGAAATACATTTCTTGATCTGAAATGTAAGACAATTTTCAAATACATGAGTAAAGATAATCTTCAAGTTCTACAATCATGATTTTAATGAAGTTCAAGAAAGGAGTGTGTGTACATTTTTAAAGGTTCGGCAACGCGCATGTGCCGCCCCTGGAGTTACCAGCGACATGGTAAAAAAAACTAAATGTCTTAAAGTAAATTTTTGATGTACCTATTGACATATGAATTATTTAGATTTAAAGAGTCTGGCATCTTAATACTTACTTAAAGGTCTTCCAGATGTAAAATCCAAAGCTGTTTAGCCAAAAGAATGCTCCCAATAAACTGATGTACAAAAGTATATCTGAAAATATAAGTAATGACATTTGATTAGGCATACATATATTTTTCAAAGTTTGCGATTTATTAATAGTTAATATTTTTTACTGACCAGTTATCATGAAGCTGACATGATTACTCAATTCTGTAAATATCCTGACCAGATCCGCTGCTTGACTGACTATAAGGCACACATTTATCGTCGTAATAATATTGCCTGCCAAATCCCTTAGAGTTGGAAGAACAAAGTATATTATGGCAACTATTAAGTACAGTATCATAGAGGTGGCATGGAACATTGGATTAACAATCTTCCTAATTATGAAATCAACATCTGTCCAGTTTGTAACATCCGGTATGCATACTAAAGCATATTCCCCAGTAATTGTAGAGTTGGCTGACATCAGTATCTGAAATATAGTCATTACATTACTATCGCGAAACCATAATAAAAAGTTCAACTATAAAAAAAATAAAGGACTAGCCTTAAAATAAAAATGTGTGTTGTCAATCTATACATATTCAAGGGTAACCTTAAAGGGTTTATTATTAGGTGTTGAACTTGACTATATTGTTGTATATAAATATTGCCATCCATTTTTATAACCATGTATATTGTTATATACATGGTTAGTTACAAGTGAAATTGATATGATTTATTAAAAAAATATTCTTTTAATAAATCATCAATTTAATTATAGACTAAATTCACTAAAAGTTCAGAAACATTTAGTGAATTTAGTCTATAATCAATTCCAAAAGTAGCAAACACTTGATATGATAATATACCTTATCCATACAGTATTTATGTTGCATGTGTATGTAAGAAGAGTGTTGTTGTTCCTTTGGAATAACAATGCTTCCTTGTATCCTCATCAAAGGGTCTTCCTTCACACTGTCTGCGCTGGGTTCATGGTGAATAATGTGTAACATCCGGCCATCTGATAATAAGTTTAACCTGAAAATAAGTTGTCCTCAATATCAAAACTAAATAAGCATTGGTGAGTTTTAGTGTCTTTGGTTTCCATGACTGTTACTTAACTTGAATATACTCGATAATGACAAAAGTAAGTTTATCATTTTCATTATGAAGAACTTGTCAGTTCAGATTGACTTTCTGTGAGACAAAGTGTTGTAGCTAGGAATATTTTCTCTCAACATGAAACATGGTATTAAAGGACCAACCAGGTCTTTAAACAATAAGTGTAATCTAATCTTTTTTTGAACTAGTTGTTCCACATGGTGAGTCACTAGTAAAATGAGGGCTTTTATTCTTCAATTTAGACATTTTACAAAAAACCTATCAATGACAACTCTTTAATCTGTCATTCTCAATTACTATGTCTCCGGTCCACTTAACTTCTGTAATTTTTTTAAAGGATATGTGTCCATAGTTTGACAGAGTTAAGACGCAGACATAAATCTGAAGAATGACCAAAGACATTCTCTATCCAGTTTATCCATTTGTAAACCAAAACTATGGTACCCATCTTAAGCTAGTTATTCCTCCTATCACTATATCACCATATTTCCACTGACTAGTTTAGTAACATGAGGATTCTTTCATTATCACATTATTTCTATTACAACTGATTCTGATCTATTGTGATTGGCATAGTAGATCAGAATTGGTTGTAAAAGCTTCAGCACCTTTTGGAATTAATAAACTTAACATTAGACTATACTCTGTATTTTTTATCTATAAAGTACTTTACCTATCCAAGTTCTATTCAAGAATTGGCAAGAAACAAATGAATGTGCCATACATATTACTATGGCAGTATGTTATAGTTAAAAAAACCAGTAATCAACACATACTCATCTTCTGATTTTCTCGGATTATTTAGATAGAATATAGCTCTTCGCTGTGTTGTCTCACAGTCCGGAAGACCATGAATATATCTATAGTATTTCACTTTCACATCTTTTCCATCTTCTGTCTTGAATTGCGGCTTCCATAATGCTAGAACCATATGTAATTGACTATTAGTGTATGAGGTTTTGTCTTATAATTGTAACAATTTATCTAACTAGATTATAGTTTCATGACTGAAATCTGTATGTTAGACAATACATAATAGCTGGAATGACACTTAGTAGAAACAATACACTTTAACATTCTATAAGTAGGTAGGTACTAACAGTTTGTACAGTTAATCCTTTGATTTTATGTGATGTATTAATGCTACTTCACCTCAGTCCTAGTTTGTGTTAGACAAACATTTGTGCAGAATACAAGTACTTACTTTGATTGTAATCTTTGGCTAATCTGCATCCAGCGGTCACTACAATTTCGTCTGGTTCACAGCATTTGTTTATTTGAACGGAATTCTGTTGTTCGGACAAGTCGTTGAGATCAGTTTCACCGACTTCAGCAAGCAGTTTATGCGGCAATATCACCAACATGAATGTTATTAAGATTATCATTTTGTCACCACGCTATTAACTTTTCATTACAACAGTTTTACATGCAATAGCATCAAGTACAATTCTTCTTTTTGTACACCGCAATAAAATACACTGGCATTATTAAAAATAAAATAATGCAGACTTAATTCGTGATCAAAGAGTGATGGTTTTGAGTTTGAGTTGAGTTGAGGCTCGGCTTGAGGCGTTTTTCGTTGCTAAAAGGAAAGGAAAGGGCTAGGCTAGCAGCACGCAAACGTCAACGTAATATGCCACAGATAAGTTACAAACACTTTGGTTAGTTACCGACCGTAAGCCGACCGTAGTCGCGCACGAGGCAACTTGTGTCTCCGCGAAAGTATGTCTGTCTCTATCGCACTTAAAATAAATGCGACAGAGACAATCAATCCTACAGTTGCGGTGGTTGCGGTGACAACATTGCCTCGTGCGCCCATAGCCTTAGGGTTGTTATTAACGCTCGTTTTTTGCTAAAGTGAATCATTATCAAAGAAGCGGTTAAGATGACTCACGTAACTGATTTGTATTTTCCTTGAGTCGTAGCTGTTGGCATATTGATCAGTGAATACTGATAACTCAGACATTAACTGCCAATAGGGACGATATCGCCTTTGTAAATGAGCTACTTACCTACTTTACTTGTACCTACTTATGATATGATTTTTGGTCAGTATGCTTATTTTTCTGTTAACCAGAACCTGGAGAATTTGTTTTATAATTTCTTTTTTTAATTTTTTTGTCTTTTGAAGTTCTTCGTTTATCCAATATTTACAAGCAAAAAACAAAAGAATATTCGGGAGGGCCAAAACCGACGAATAAAACGTGCACAAAGTTTGTATGGAGAAGGCCTTGCCCTACCCTGCGCCTTAATGACAAATCAAAAATACCTACCTACAACGGGTATAATATATATAACGATAATAGGGTCGATAGGTGGGTTTGCGGCCAGCTAATTTGATGCGCCACTGCGCCAGTTTGCGGCCACTTCGATGAGTTGATGAACTGAAAGGATATTATCTCGTTTTTTAAGGCTCCGTAGTCAAAATGGCGAAAACGGAACCCTTATAGTTTCGTCATATCTGTTCGTCCGTCCGTATGTCACAGCCCATTTACTTGGAGACTAAATATAAGCACTACAATTATGAAATTTGATAGGAAAGTGTATTCTATGAACCCGACATAAAAGTGATATGGAATTACAAACACAAAATATTCAATTAGGGGGGCACTTCATACATGTAAGTAACCGGAGGAATAAAGACAAAAAAAAGTAAATATTTTATTATTATACAAAAAACATGCATTCATAACAATTTATAGGAACCAATTGAAGATAATGTTGATAGGTATTTAAAGTATCCTAATATTTACAGGAAAGTGAGTAAGTAGTAGAATATCTATACCTAAATATTCTTCAAAGTAAGTATAAGAAATATCATTAAATAAAGTTTAGAAATTATGTTTTCCATGGCACCAGTTGAGATAAAAAAAGAATAATAAAGTAGCTAATAACCTACTTATAATATTAAAATCCTGTATTAATACATCATTAGCAGAGACCGAAATTTTGGTGGCATTTTTGAGCTGTCGTATTGACTTCTCATTTAGCGACTTTTAATGAAGATATGAAAAGTTATCGATAAAAAAACACCTAAATTCAAAACATATCTGCTTAATTATATTGCTATATTGTACTTAATGCTGTCAATTAATAAATTTTACCTTCAGGAAACTATTATCAAGAAGAATTTTTGGTATAATTGGCTAGAACTAGATGCTGGCCAAGAGCAATCCCATTTTTAATAATAAAAAAAATACTCGTGTTAGTACGAAATAAACCGACGAAGCACACAAATAAATATATCCTTAGCAAATCTAATATTTTAGTAAGGTATAGTGCGTGTCATCCAAGATGACGGGCCCCTCGACAGCGGAATCCCATAGGTAAGTACTAATCTATGCGCAATTGTACGGATTGGGCTATGGAGGGGCGCGCCTTCGTGGATGACGCGCACTTATATATTAATATTGACGAATTCGATGAATAAGTAGTCACATGTAGAGTTCAATAATGCCACCAGAATTTCGTTCTTCTGATCATTAGCACCGAATCATAACTATTCCTTAACATATTTATTAAGGAAAATTAAATAGGTACAAAGAAACTAATTACTTAAATATATTCAGATTTATCAAACTAATTGATATTCGATGCATATTACACATTAAAATAACATTTATATTACCTATTATTTTCGATTAGCTTTTAGCGTTACGAAAAATAACATCTTAATTGTAAGCAGTCTATTTATCGTCTTCGATTAGAAATACGATTAGACATCGATGACTTAGGTTTAATATTTGGATAGTGTTTGGTGAACTAAGAACACTGAGGGTCTACTACTCCGCACATTGAAATGCGCAATTCGTATCGTGCTGTCCCCTTCACTCTCGTGTTATACACTATGAGTGAAAGGGACGGCACAATACGAAGTTCGGAATTCGATGATCGGTGTACGGCCCTGGCCGGTGGTTTGGTTGAGCCGGTCGGCCAGCGCCCGAAGCACCGGTGGACAACATTACAGCTCTCCGTCACTAGCCCGTGCACGGCTCTGACCGGCTCAGTTGAGCCTAACTTCCTGGTGGTCGTCGGAGAGTATCTGCTCGTCGTGCGGACTGAGCCGGTCGGCCAGTCCCGAAGCACCGGCAGACAGCAGCTCTCCTAGCCCAACCCGTGCATGGCTCTGACCGGCTCAGTTGAGCCTAACTTCCTGATGGTCGTCGGAGAGTATCTGCTCGTCGTGCGGACTGAGCCGGTCGGCCAGTCCCGAAGTACCGGCAGACAGCAGCTCTCCTAGCCCAACCCGTGCACGGCTCTGACCGGCTCAGTTGAGCCTAACTTCCTGATGGTCGTCGGAGAGTATCTGCTCGTCGTGCGGACTGAGCCGGTCGGCCAGTCCCGAAGCACCGGCAGACAGCAGCTCTCCTAGCCCAACCCGTGCACGGCTCTGACCGGCTCAGTTGAGCCTAACTTCCTGATGGTCGTCGGAGAGTATCTGCTCGTCGTGCGGACTGAGCCGGTCGGCCAGTCCCGAAGTACCGGCAGACAGCAGCTCTCCTAGCCCAACCCGTGCACGGCTCTGACCGGCTCAGTTGAGCCTAACTTCCTGATGGTCGTCGGAGAGTATCTGCTCGTCGTGCGGACTGAGCCGGTCGGCCAGTCCCGAAGCATCGGCAGACAGCAGCTCTCCTTGCCCAACCCGTGCACGGCTCTGACCAGCTCAGTTGAGCCTAACTTCCTGGTGGTCGTCGGAGAGTATCTGCTCGTCGTGCGGACTGAGCCGGTCGGCCAGTCCCGAAGTACCGGCAGACAGCAGATCTCCTTGCCCAACCCGTGCACGGCTCTGACCGGCTCAGTTGAGCCTGACTTCCTGGTGGTCATCGGCGAGCATCTGTTCGTCATCAGCATCGTCGTGCGGACTGAGCCGGTCGGCCAGCGGTTGCAGCACCGGTAGACAGCAGTTCTCCTTGACCAACCCGTGCACGGCTCTCCGCCTCAGCACCACCAGTAATAGGAATATCACCACGCCTTGTAAGCAGTTGAACACGTCCATTATGTCCCTGGAATGAAGAACTTAATGTCAATCTATGGAGTTAACAAGACTGTGGAAAATATTACGTATAATTATTAATATTATTATCCTTGAATATTTCCACGATTATTCATAATTTCTCTCACTGTCTTAGTTTATTTGTTATCTCGTATAATTCGTACGCACATATATTATCTTATCTTATATCTTTAAACGAGCAATTCTTGTATATTTATTTATTTCGTGAACCTCGGACCGGCTCTAACGATTTTGATGAAATTTGGGAAAAAAGTATGTGGTTGTTTTTAGGGACGAGCACTCGATAGTCTCATGCACGGGAAAACGCCGAGCAAAGCTCGGTTGCCCAGATATCATTATTTTATAATCCAGCAAAGATGGTTGGTCGCTTTTTAAGGGCGATGGGTTTCTACGTACACTTGCTTTTGGCCTAAGCTCTATTGAACTGCTAATGAAAAAACAAAATATTAATAATTAAATAAAAAATATGTTACTTACCAGATAATAAGATCTTCGTCGTGAGCAAAACTGGCAATTTCAAAAGTCCATGAAACTCCCATAACGAGGAACAATTTCAATGAAAGCAGGAACCTGTAATTGTTAAAGTGAATCTCATTTTAATTTATTGCACGTGCAATAGGGTATTTGACACATGTTAAAATTTATAACACAGTGTCACTTTTTGGATAGTTAGCAATCAAAATATCACAATAAATCGTAAATTATAAAATTTTACCAAAATCATAAAAAGATACTACCTATACTGTTGTTGTGAGCGGTGCGATACATTCGCGTCACGCATAAACCTTAAACAGGTTTCTGTGCGCGTCTTAATTAATGTTGTATTGTTTTTATCTTTTAATATAAATAAATTGAAAAAAATCTATATATATATATATATAAATTATCAAAAACTCAGAAAATTATGTATTTTTTTTACCATCCAAAATTCAAATAAAAGGTATCAATAGAATGCTTATGATAAATCCTAATCCTAATATAATAGTATAAACGTGAAAGTTTGTGCGGATGTATGGATGTACGTTCCGTTTAATCTCAAAAACTACTGAACGGATCTCTATGAAACTTTCCAGTGTTGTAGCTTAGACATCAGAATAGGACATAGGCTATAATTTATTTCAAAATTCAAAAAAAGCCGGCGATGGGCCGCTAGTAAAAAATAAATTTTATGGCAACTATGTACCTAAACGCATTATTTTAAGACTAAAACAGCACAATACTAATTTTCCCATACAACGGTTGGTCGAATGGCGTGCAAGTGACTACATTTGCCAGGGCCAATTTTTAGGAGCCTTTTTGAGGGCCGCTAGCGTCGAGCTAGGTTTGTCCCTAATTTTAGCCCTTTATTGTGCTCTAATTGTTGTTGGTCCCATATAGACATTTGATCGTCTATAAAAACTGGTTCGATTGGCATTATAAAAAAAAATAGTCAAGTAGCATATTACCGTGCACCTAGCTTCACCGACGGCCTTATTTTTGCCCCCTGGCTAGGTGCTGGCCAAGAGTAATCCCATTATTAATAAGATTAAAAGCACCATTTACATGGTGCAAGAAATTACATGCGATTTTCATTACATTGCAGCGTTTGCTCGTTCTCGTCCTAGGTACATGACAGTACTACATCACTTCTGCGCAATGTAATGAAAATTGCAGGCTAGTTCTTGCACCGGGTAGAATCGACCTTAGTATGCGTAGAAGCAGACCTGTGTTTGAGGATGTTAAGCTTGTTGACTTCGTACTTCATTGTGCTACGCGTTAACTGGAATGAAGACATTACGAACAGGACCACGTTGGCCGAGATCAGCACGGCG
Source organism: Cenopis cana (assembly GCA_951800055.1). Taxonomy (NCBI): domain Eukaryota; kingdom Metazoa; phylum Arthropoda; class Insecta; order Lepidoptera; family Tortricidae; genus Cenopis; species Cenopis cana. Next base: position 11,557,264 of record OX637490.1, on the reverse strand, counting down.
ATGGGCCCATAGAAAAATAACCACGTTTCAGCACGACCTGGGGAAAAATATATAGTTATAGGCAATTTCGATCTGGGTAGTTATTATATTACTAATTTCCTGGTTCAGATGTTTATCATACCTTCGAGATACAATAATATCTAAAAAAGGAGAATTGTAATTAAGAGGTGGCTGGTTAAAAAAAATCTGTCAAGTGCGTGTCGAACTTCACACATTTAGGGTTCATATGTATTACCTATGTGATGTTTTTTCACCACCAAATACAGGGATATGGAGATTTGAGGAATATTTTCTAAAATATCGTAATGCTAAGTACATGTGATTCTGAGCAGGAAAAACGGGTTTCCAAACTCTGATAAAAAAAACACTAAAAACTACACTTTTAAGTGAAAATGCCTTCAGAAACCGGAGACAAGAATGCGAGCATAAACTCTCCTAAGAATAGGCGTCGAGGGCATACAAATTTAACTTTTACCTATTATTGTCCCAGATATTATTTACGCCTCACCTCGGAACCAGCAACTTTCTGTCCCAATGCCTGGCTTCAAGTGATCGCCTTCCAAGAAGTTGGTAATCAGCGCCACGAACAATAAGATAACGGTGCAGCCCCATGCATAACAGCTGTATATACAGAATTGTTTTCTTTCCGTTTTCTTTAAGTAACTGGAATTTCTGAAAAAAATATGAGCCATTAAATATTTTCACATTTCGGAGACGGACATTTTGTATCACACTAGCGCCTGTACCAGCGAATGAGGGCTACCGTTTTTGTGCTCACCAGTTGGCGCCATTGCGCTCTGAGTCCAGCTGTCAAAGTTTGTTATTGGTTATTATGGGCGTAAAAAACAAATATACGTTGAAATCGTATTTCATACATTAAAACCGCACCCTAAATATTTTTATTGAATATCCCGTATTTTAGCGCAGTCCCGTTTTGTTCGGAAAAAAGTATGACAAAACTTTAAGAACGATAAAATTATCGCAAAGCGCTGAAATTCGTTGACCCATAATTCATATTCCATTTCATTTCATTTTCCATTATCAATCTCAGATATTGCAAAATAGTCACCATATTAATCTAATTAGAAATAAACCCGCGCAACCCACCCACAAACTATGAAATTTGACATTTCGGAGGACTGAAATCACACTAGCGCCTCTAGCGGCGAATCCATACGCGGTAACCCTCATTGTGAGCGAATTCTTACGCGGTAGCCCTCATTGACATAAAATCTCCGTGGCACGACGATTTATGTCGGGTTATGATTATCAATTTATCATCCTAGTCGGGCAGGGATAGGCTTACAGAACACACAAAAGTTAATTAATAGATACTACAAGTAATTATATATGCCTTACATTTAACTGGTGTTCCTCTAATTAGACTAGAGATAATGTAATACGAGTTATATAATGCATGTATGATGTTTACTCGTAAATTATGAGATTAGAGTTCGTTGTAAGTAATAAGAGTTGTTTAAGTTATTAATACATAACATGCTATGTTGTATTGTATGCTTACGTCACGGTGCGAAATACGTTTATACTTATAACGTTCATCCAGAAGAATGTAGCGATCATCCAGAAATACACGAGGAATCCTGAAAAATAAGATAATAATACTCTCAGACTCATTCATATCATATGCATCCAAAGTTAGACTGCACACACAGTTTTTTTTTTCGTACCAGTAACAGCACAAACTTCGCTTGTTTGATATCCCGGGCTAAGTTGCAAAATGCCTAAAGACAGGAATCCAATTGCCATACTTATACACATGCACATGTAGCACTGGCCTTGCAGGTCCCTGAAACAGATAAAAAAAATTTTTTATTGGAGAACAAACATAAGCAAGTCTGCATGATAACTTAATAAGCTAGGAACACACGGGCTAAGCATGTACCTACTTATTTCCTAAATAGCTCTCACTCAAAGCATATGAGGAAACAATTACAACTTTTTTTTTGATGCCTATCTATAGGAGATCCATTGGCATCAAAAAAAAGTTTGTCAAAAATGGCCTTTTTCTCGCACCCTGTATGTTTTTTCCAAAATCTGAAAACGCCATTTTTCATTAATTCAAAATCAAAACAAGGTCTTCTAAAACCATTTTCACGTAGCAGCACGGGATCTGGTAGCTGCCCTCACTGACCCAAAAAGAAAATCCACCCTGTATTTTGTTTGCTATTATGGCTGCACTGACCATTGTTGGTTACCACTTCATACTAAACTTACCTTAACAACAAATTACTTAATAATGACAAGTAAAAATAATGATTGCGAAAAAGTAGTGGTTATTGGTAATAGGGTCCCGTTTTACCCTTTGGGTACGGAAGTACGGAACCCTAAAAATGAGCATCCACAATCCACATGCTATCTAGGAAATTCAGTCAAGTTTCGTCGCATAACCGGAATCTTTTCTTTTATGTAACTATATGTATGTATAGTGATGGGCCCTGAAGAAACTAACCTCAATTGCGGTAGATACATGTACACAGCTAAAGTGGCGAGCAAAAACAATACGGAGACCAATGTGAGGAAGCCAGTAACTTGAATAGGCCTCGTTTCTTGGTTGTACTTTTGAAAGCAGGCGATCGCGACCGGTATCTTGCCCAATCCTGGCTGAGATGCATTGCGGTACATCTCGGCGAGGCAATATCTGAAAAGCCATAAATATCATATATATTTTATGTCACACCTAGCCATAAAGTGGCCATTATCGCACGCTCCGCGCGCAAAAAAAACCCACTTCCTGGCCAGAGGGTGACATAAAAATTTGTACTTACCACGGGCGATAATAAAGAAAGCCTCAGATCGCATATTTATGATATTTATCGCCCTTGCCTTCGGCTCGGGCGTAAAATACCTGCGATCTGAGACATTCTTTGTTTTATCGCCCTTGGTAAGTAATGTATTATGTTGTTCTTTTGAATGCTTGCAGTGCCTAAAATGGTGACGAGATCTCTTATACCTACATAATGCGCATGCTATTATAGTTGATAGAGTATAGGTACTAAAGTTGCAAAGTACTTGCGTTCATATAAGGGTTATCGGTCTTCTGTATTATATTGTATGAAAAACATTGGCGTGTGACTCACAACTTATGTGTTGACAGATCGGACAAGGGTTAAGTTCAACGTAACAAACAATAGTTTATCATAATATCATGGACACATTGATAGAAATAAACAAAAATAGATTCGGTCAATCATGTATTAAATCTAACTTGGACATTGAAGCACTATCGTGTCAAATTAAGGCAGACTTTTCGTAGACGATGCGTAGCTTTATTAATACTTCTTCTAGATGAGCTCGCTTCACCGTCTCAGCTTTTCCCCCTGGCCAGCAGCCAATAGAAATTCCATTTTTATAAAAAAAATCTTACTCGTCTGGATCTTGGACAGCGACAAGATGCGGTGCATCTCGAGTAAACACTTTGTTTCCGTCGACTATCACGTTTTTAAGCAGCATGTGGCCAAAGGTACAATTAAGCCGGACGCGCTCCTCGCTTTTGCCACAGAACCCGCCGGGCGCCAGGATCTCATTCTCGGGGCAGCAGTTTTTCGCGCACTGCGCCCCTCCGTAGAATGCCACTAGCAGGAGTATTAATTCCTGAAAATAGATACAATTTAATTAGTGCGTAACCGGAATCTCAATGGACTTCCATTGAAGGAGTCCAGGAATTCTAGGATTCGCTTACTAGCTTACTACCACTTTCCAGTAGGCGTATAGTACCTACAATTAGTTTTGCCGCGGAAACGACTTATCTGTGTCTCTAACCAAAATGGGAAACTAGATCTTATTTTTAGTACTACCAAAATTGGAAACTAATAGTACATTACTTACCAAGGGCGATAAAACAAAGAATGTCTCAGATCGCAGGTATTTTACGCCCGAGCCGAAGGCAAGGGCGATAAATATGCGATCTGAAGCTTTCTTTATTATCACCCGTGGTAAGTACAAAATTTTATGTCACCCCCTGGCCAGGAAGTGGGATTTTTCGCGCGCGGAGCGTGCGATAATGGCCACTTTATGGCCAGGTGTGACATAAATCTTATTTATTTAGTTATTTGGAGACGGATCGGGAAAAGTGGCAAGGACTCGAAGGCCAAGGCCCTTTATGTATCACTGCGCCAATTTAGGTACCTAGTTGTTAGTAATTTATTTAAATCTTCACGAGCGTTGTGACTTAGTACTAATCATTATCAAAAAACTATGACGAACTTATATTTTAAATACAAATAATTATTTGACATAGCTAGCAGCTGCAAGCTGGACTGCACATCGACTTTTTGTAAAGTTGGTTAGTTCTAAATTTAGGTATACAGTATGTAATATTCACCTTGCTACGACCAGTTAGTATTGAGGACATTCACCTTATATTTGAACCAGTAAATATTATGTTATATGACACAATGTTATGTCTTATGCGAATGAGATAATTAAATTGTCATTGCGATTATGTTTTGCATAATTATAACCGACTTTGTAAAGTAAGTTTAATCATATACATATATTACATTACGTATGTAAAATAGTGCATACACGTTCGAGACACCTAACATACTGATTAGTCTGAATCAGAATCTGCAAAATGGAATACGTCACCAATAACAACCTCATAATATGATCTAGATATGTGGGTCAGATAACACTTAGCAATCTGAAATGATATGTATTTAGGCTAATTCAATTACAAATTGTCAATTACTTGAAGTTCATTATTACGGTAAGGCCAAAAGGTCGGCTCTTTGTAAAGCAATGCAGACGATAGTCTGAGCCAAGGACGGGCCGCCATTGCATCCAAGGCGCATGGTCAGCTGTAACTTATACGCACTTAAATCAGGTATGTTTTAGTTTTACCATTTGCATATAAGGTACAGGTTATTCTACTAATATTACCTATAAATTCGGAAATTTCGATGTTTGGATGTTTACTTCGTATATCTTTAAACGAGCAATTTTTGTATATATATTTATTAGTTTCGGCGATCTTCAAAACAGCTCTAACGATATCGATGAAATTTGGTAAGTGGGGGTTTTTGGGGACGAGCAATCGATATAGCTAGGTATCATGCCCGGGAAAACACCGAGCAAAGCTTGGCCGCCCAGATATTGTATATCAATCACGCGAAAACGACTGAACGGATTATGATGAAGCTTTATATGCAATGAGCTTGGATTAGTTAACATATAGAATACTTTTTATCCCAAAAATCATCTCTTCCCTCGAAGTAATGAAATAGGCATTAGGCAGTGGAAGGTTACGCGGACAGACGCGGACGAACTCGCGGGCAAAAGCTAGTTTTTAACAGAGAGAAACGGAGAACGGAGGTCTCCGCTTCAGCTTCGACAGAAATGCTTTCGTATGTCCAGCAGATTTCCAGTTGTTCTCCTCTAGTGGCCGCATTTCTCGTTTCCTTGGGCAGAGTTCAGTTGGTTCGCCTGTAGGTGGGCATTTTCACTTTAAAGTGTATCCCCTACTTTTTTTTTCGGATCTCGGTGATTTTGGGTATTCTGACTCAGAATCACGAGTACTATCCATTTCCGCGAAGAAAAAGTGTCCCGCAAAAAAGTCAGTTTCGTGACGCTTTTTTCATACAGTTTATATGGCTCGTCACAAAACTGACACAGAAAATTTGTATGGAAAACCAAGGACATTTTTTTTCTTCATCTTAATCAATAGTACTCGTGATTCTGAGTCAGAATACCCAAAATCACCGAGATCCGAAAAAAAAGTAGGGGGTACCTACACTTTAAAGTGAAAATGCCCAGGTACAGGTTGCATTTCTCAACCGATTCTCGTGTAATTTTCTGAGCAGTTTCGATAATTATATTGTAAATTTTTTAAGTGTCTTAAAACATTTGAAGAAGGCTTGTTTTCTTAATCTACAAATTTTTATTGAAAATTTACGTAACTCATTACAAAAAAAGACATAGTAACATTTAAGTAACGACACTAGCCTAAAATATTTAAAGTGCACACAGATATACAGTATCACTATAGGTGTTAGCTTAGAACTAAGCTAGAAGCTAGCTAGAACAAAGCAAACCGTCATTCGCCTCCTAGATACTTTGGCTGTATTTACGGGATTCTATTTACTTCATTTACGTAAAGGGTTCGTATTAGTACCTATAGTAAAATGGTAATTAAGTTATGGGCAAATATTGTGGCATACCTACGAAATATCCGGTTAAACGCCATCAGAAATAAAACAAAATAAGAACACCTGCCTAACGTGGGATGGTGGGAACTTGAAAGGTATATAGGTATAGTTGTATTTATATTTTTTTAAGATTGTAAGAACTTAGTCTCGGTGGACTAAATGCCATTCAATTCGGGCCTAGGATTCTGGGCACGGAGTGATTCTGGGGCTACTAAGTGGAGGTGCAGCATATTAGATTCGGATATTATTACTATTAATGTTTTCCTTTTGAAACACAATAAAATTTATGTCTAGTGTTGTGAAATCACACGATGTTTTCTTCTATGCGTATCACCTATTTTCTAGGAATTGAATACTAATACGTGACGTAAATATGAATAGGTATGCGTAGTACGATTTTGTTTATTTAGTTTGGCATAAAGAATTGCCCTCTGTCACTCGCTTTCCTGTTTACCTTTTTGAAGTTTTCTCATCGGCCTACAGATTTTAATTTAGTTTGACAGTATTGTGAAAATAATTTTATCCGAAAGCCTGCGTAAGAACTGAAGCTGTTGTACCACGCTATGCTGTCAAAGTAAATGACATTAGCATAAATTTAATTTCAATTTAGGGTGTTCACCCTATATACTTAACATAAAATTAAATTGTACTTATTTCATTTACTATTTACTTAATGTTTACTATAGGGCGGACACCCTATAGTTAACATAAAATTGAAATTAAATTATGCCATTGTGTCGTTGTAATTAAGCATTAATTGAACAATTAATTTGAGAGAGAACGTACGAGTATGTATTTATTTCTAGGTAGGTCTGCTTTTCATTCTGTTATGATCATTATTTTGTAATTTCGTCCAGTTGAATATTTATATTGCCTACATCATCATTCATCATCATACTCCTAGCGATATCCCAGTACAGAATATTTATTTACCTATATGTTGAGTTGTACATACAATGGTAAATCCGTAATTATTACTAGAAAGCGCCGATGTATGTTACCATATTAATCTTTTTAGGGTTCCGTACCCAAAGGGTAAAACGGGGCCCTATTACTAAGACTCCGCTGTCCGTGCCAAGTCCGACCGTCTGTCTGTCTACCTGTCCGTCTGTCACCAGGCTGTATCTCATGAACCGTGATAGTTAGACAGTTGACATTTTCACAGATGATGTATTTCTCTTGCCGCTATAACAACAAATATTAAAAAACAAAATAAAAAAAATATTTAAGGGGGCTCCCACACAACAGATAGGTACATGATTTTTTGTCGTTTTTATAGATAATGGTACGGAACCCTTCGTGCGCGAGTCCGACTCGCACTTGGCCCGTTTCTTGTTCTGTTGTACACAACCTCAAAACTGTATTTTACTGAGCATGACGGACGTAAATCAAAGAGTATTTTGGCATATTATAGAGCACAAATATACTAGGTCATTTAATGTGTTGTTTTGTTAATTATAATTAGTTTATTAACATGTTGTAAATTGACACTTAAATCATCGAGAGGTCACATGCCTTTATGATAAAATGTTGTTCAATTGCTATCTGCGGCACGCTCTGTATAGATAGCGTGATATAAAAAGCGTGTATCTACAGGAAATCACATTTTATTTTTCACGACTATTTCATTATTGTGCCATTAGATTGTCAATTTTTAGTAAGCCAAGTACCCAATGTTCTACTTAATAAAGACCCTTTTTAGGGTTCCGTACCAAAAAGGTAAAAAAGGAACCCTTATCTATCTGTCTGTCTGTCACAGTGCTAATTATCTCAAGAACTGCTTATGCTATCGATTTGAAATTTGGAATAGTTATAAATAAGGGTAACCCAGATAAATGGAAGTTGGTTTTTTAATATATTTTATTTTATTTTCTGTGAATAATGACAGATAAAAGGGGGTTCAAAATTTTAAAGTCTGGCGACTATGTCAAGTGGGGTGTCATATGAAAGGGCTTGACTTGTACATTCTGAAACAATTTTTTTTTTCGTTGGGTAAAATCATCAAAAAACTCTTTTATACTTAGTTTGTAATTTAATCACCTTTGCATTTATTTTTGTTTTATATTTAATCTTACAAGATTATGTTGAAAATACCTACTTTCTAATAATAATAATAATATTGAAATCGGTTAATGTGATAAAGAATTATCCTTGTAAAACCAACATACGTAGGTACTAAGTTATTCAGTCGCGCAAATTAGTAACAAAATTCGCTGATAGATGGTGCTGTCATGTTTTTTTAAGATTGTTCCTGAATTAATGGGGTCGGGACGGGTACGGGACATACTCGTATACAAGAACTATGTACGGAACCTTCGGTGCGCGGGTCAGGCTCGCACTTGACCGGTTTTTTTATTATAAGTGTACCTAAGCCTTAATGTAGGGAAATAAATATTTTCTAAGGGATAATCTTATACAAATCAAACTAGCCCCGATAAAGGTTGCATTGCATTTAACGTCGATATATTTTTTAACAGATAATAATTAAATAAATACAGGGATAGTTAATACCCATACCCAAATCTCAGGAAGGGTTTACCTTTGAATTACAAACAAACATCATCGAATAACAGTTCAAAACAACAATTCCCATATTTTCATTTCATCTACTTCTTCCTTTTTTTATTCGGGTGATTTTCGATTTTATGCGGGAAAATGTAAAAAAAAACATCCCCAAGAAAAATATTAAATTATTCCAGGGTCAGGGGGCTGATTTTTGAGTGTCGAACGCTCGACTTTTCACTAGATATCTGCCAAATCGTCATAGTTTTTTGACAGATCTCGAGTGAAACGTCGAGCGTTCGACACTCAAAAATCGGCCCCCAGGTCGGGTACACGGTCCGTTTACGGAACCCTTTGTCGAGCTCGCACTTGACCGTCTTTTTTATTTTTTTGTTTAGTATGATCAAAATACCGAACTACATAATAATTCCTTATCATAAAGAAATGCTCGGCGCGCTGAACCAGGTCTTAACTATGCACTTCTTCCAATAAGCGAGTAACATTCATTTTACCGGGCGTTTTTGTGATAAATACGTTGGAGAACTTTAGATATGCATGGCAATAAGATTCTAAAATACAATAATAATAATTAAACACGACTGCAATGGGTAAAAAAGTGAACATAAAAAATAGAAAATCCACCGTATATGCCCTGTATGCTGTAACTGTGTTCGATTAATGATAATGTGACAATAATCCTGACACGATTTCCAATAAAATATAAATGTAACGGGACGAACTAAACACGTGTTGATAAGGTGCTATGACTGAGTTGTATATCGTAAAAGAAGAACTCGTATCACAGTTAACATAGAATGAACAGATTTGAAACAAGAAAATCGTGGTCACGACACGACTCTAGTTCTGTTCTTAGTTTCTGTCTTATTTAATTCACCTAATAACAAACAGGTACTTGGTTCTTCTAATATTTTACTTGGATCAAAATGTGTTGAGAACCTAGATAGCTAATCAAACCAATGGTACTAGTAAGTTGAGAAAACTAGAATGAAAGCATGTAGACAATACAATCTTTAAACTTTATCAATACCCAGTTATAACGCTAAGCTTGCAAATATTTAATTTTTCATAAAATTCTGATTTCTTTGGTTTTGAGGGTAGACGCCATAAACTGCTTAAACAATTAAATCATATCGCCTGATATGGATTGTAATAATTTTGTTTCAAGTATAATTGTAACGGAAACGAATAGTTGATAGTACCTATTATTTTAAAAAATCTCCTAGTTTGTTCACTTCAATAAAATAAACCAATTTCATTTCAACTTTCCACGCCGTCGAACTTACCTTCATAGTTATATTTGTAAAATGTGGAAACTCCAACACTAAAATAACACTTAGCGTGAACTGATGTTACATTAACATTAAATAAAGGTCTATTAAGATAAAGAGTAATTTGAGACTTGGATGCGTGTAGCGCGGCCGCTGTCAACGATGAAGTAAACACGCTACAAGCCCCCCGCTCGAGTCACCGACCGGCAATTAGCGATTCCACCCGACGTTTTAAATATCGTGCGTATTCGTATATATCATATGTATATCTGCACTTTCCACTGTTAAAGCCGAGATACACAAGACAACTCGAGTCGCAAGCAGGCCGCGCGGGACCGGTGTAAAACGACGCTGTTCGCGGATTTCGTCACTGATCGATCTTATTTGTTTACGGCCTTTTATGTCTATTATTATTGGTTTGTTGTGGGCTTTCTATGCCGCCTCGACCAGTAATTGATCTATTGTGGCAGCCCTTAAAAATTCTTTGCTTATTATACCCGTTGCTTCCAGGAATTTCCAAATTCTTTGGGTCGCAATATGTTGTATCTCCTCTGGGTGCATGATGTGCCTCCCTAAGTAGATTTTTTTTATGTCTAGCTTACATTTAATAATTTAACGACAGCAATAGGCAACTTCTCTCTTTTACATTTTAATACGAAGCGAATTAAATTAAGTCTTCCGTTGACCGCTTTTGGTATGGAACACTAAACCAGTACCTTTTATTTTACATTGGGACGTTCGAAAAATATAATTCTCCGAATTTTCGATGTTAAATATTTTTTTTATTTTTTTGGTAAAAGTTAATAATTTTCAATTCATTGTGTTATTTTGATGGTTTACTATTCATACCATAAATTTTACCATGTGACAAATACCCAATTGCCTTTTAATCAGATCTGTACTTGACAGATGGGGACATGTCGCTACTTACAGAAGACTACAGAAGGATAGATAGATAGATAGGATAGATACTATTTCTTTGCCGGGAATAGCGATATCGTCGTTTAGTCAGGGTACCGTCCCACGGCCTTATCTGAATCCGTTACTGTTATTTTAAGGCGATATATCGATTGAAAGAGACACCCTTTGTTTTTCGCTCACGACAAAACGGGATGCAACCCTCTCCGAGAATGGCTTTTTAGACAAATCTCGTTAAATATCTGACTGTGTACAGGTTTATTAAATTTCCTCTTGTTAGTACCTAGATGAGGTAAAATACCATCATATTAACTTAATCGAGTCTTTTAATAATGCGTTGTTTTAGTAGGCTGAGGAAAAAAAGGAAAATATAGACTCGACTTTGGATTTATTTTCTATCGACAAAATTTTAAGCAATCATGTTTCACTATTGTCAGTACCACAATCATATAGTCAAGAATCATATATCTGAAAATCAGCCCCTACTATTTGCTAGTCTGTGCAGGACAGCGTTTCAGTCTCCAAATTTCTCAGTGTAGCGCCTTAAATTCTGAAAGTTACCTACTCCGGTCTCCGTGGGAGCGACTGAGTTGAATTTCAAAATTGGAAATCGTACATTTTTGTTTTGGATATAATTCTTAGCTTCAATATGTATTGCTGTCCGTGATACCTATAATCCTATGATTATATTCATATTAATTTATTAACCTAATTATATGTCCTGTGCTCTGCTTAAGAATAATGGTACTTAGTAAGTAAATTTCTACATTAAAATTAACGCCATCTTTCTGTTGTTCGTGCCTCTAATTTAACTACTCAAGCCAAGCTTTGATCGTGTCTCAACGTGCTGTTGATGATGTGTAGATCGATTCAATAACCAGACTTTCCAGTAGATGGCGTTATGCGTAGCAAAATAATTTGTGCTTTTCGTATAATATTTCCGTTCACGGGACAATGGTGTCCCGGACCTTTGGGAGGCGTGCGTGGAGCCGAAGTACCGATGTACCGAAGTACCAACGAGTACCACATAGCCAAAACGTAGAGGCCCTTTTGACACTTTAATGGAATGCAAGGGATACACTGAGCGGATACTGATAATGAAAAAAAAACCGGCCAAGTGCGTGTTGGGTTCCGTAGTTGTCCACCCGTTACATTACATGGACTAAAAAGTTTTCGAACTTATATTTACTATGTTTTTGACAGAATTAATAACATTATCTAAGATATCAATACAAATTGTACGAAAGTTTGCTTTTGCAAAGTACATTTCTTAAGCTTGACTATTTATCGTTAACTAGTAATGTCTACTTAGCTGTAATAGTTTTCCTTTTAAATTCATCGTATATTATTATTATTATTAATCATTTATTTACAGACAACAGGGGTCCATTTGTGTTAGTAAGTTCTTAATTTATATTAGTAGATTCAAATTAAATTATAACACAATTAAATTAGGAAATTATAACAAAAAAACTATCAATACATTACATCATCATTCATCACATTAATTCAAATTATAATTTACAACAATTTTTCATATTAAAATGTCCAATTTATGTCAAAAAAAATTATAATAACTGTATTGACCATAACGAAAATTATCACTTCAAAGCTTAATATCACACCAACCGACTCTTGAGTCAAAAAATTAAAAGAGCTATCCAACGACAACCCACACGATGGGGTATGGAAGAAAAAAAAAAATGCACCGCCACTTTACATGTAGGGGTTACAATTTTTTTCCAGATTTTATTCTACCGTTTTGTCGGCGTCATCAATATCTATACTCATGCCAAATTACAGCTTTCTAGTACTAACGGTTACTGAGATAAACGGGGGACAGACGGACGGACGGACGGACATGGCTAAACTATAAGGGTTCCTTGTTTACTACGGAACCCCAAAAAGCTGAATGGATCAACAAGAATAAAAACAGCCCATACATATAGAGGATCCATTCCATTGATGATGACAGAATTTTGAAAGTCGGATGTGTGACCTAGTATATTTTCTTATATACATATAAGGTACTTAAACTTTCCTTATTTTAGCTATATTTCTACAAACATGCAAACCTGAAAAGTACCTATACAATTTAAAGCATTGGCTTGCGCTTTCTAAGGTTAAGCAACGTGGGCAGCGGTCAGGACTTGGATGGGTGACCGCTTTGAGTGGTTACTAACTGAGCGCTCCCGTGCTTTGGAAGGCACGTTAAGCCGTTGATCCCGGTTGCTGTCTATGGCAGCAGTCGTTAAGCCGAGTTGGAGGCCTTCGGGCGGCTTGAGAACTTCTAACGTCAAGTTGCCCACTCACTTGACAAAATCCCAATAAGGTCTAGTTTCCCCTTGGGGTTGGAAGGTCAGATGGCAGTCGCTTTCGTAAAAACTAGTGCCTACGCCAAATCTTGGGATTAGGTAGCGGACCCCAGGCATCCTTCAGGATGCAACTGTACTGGGATAACGCTAGGAGGATGATGGTATAGATTACATGACCAACCATAAGTATCAATAAAGAGTAGTTGAATAATTCTCCATCCCAAGTCTTCCCGTCTTACCCCAAGGAACGGTAGGCGGGATGAGTGTAGATAAATTAAATATAGATTATACCTACCTAGGTGTAACTTCACAGCTACTGTCACGATTACTTGCTTGCTAGACTTTAGCAAAATGTCAAGGATATCACCTTGTGTAATACACAGTTTCATGTGTTTATCGCTATTTGCATGATTTACTTTTTAACTTGGATATTAAGTTTTAATTGTTTTGAATAGGTACCTATTGATTGAAAGACAAAAAGTCAATTAAAAGTTTACCTTAAGATCAATCACACTTGTGTGTGCTATACAAAAGAGTTCAGAACTTCAATGCGTCCAAATCACGGTCCTGAATTGGGCTCCTGCAAAAGTTTATTTTTTGCAAGACCCGTCTTGCCTTTTATGTCTGGCCATTGCCCTCCAGTACAGAGTAACCTTGAAATTCACTAACCTCGCGTCTCTCGCCATGACGTTATACTTACGGTAACAAACAACTAAGGCATTATTGTCTATAATTTATCTAGTGTGTTTAGTTTAAAAACTCTGAAACTAGCATGAAAAAACCTGAAAAATATTTTCTAGCTTCTTTTACGTAAATCAAAAACAGTTTTATGTTTCTATTATTTTATTTAATCCAAATTAGTAGCAGTCTCTTTAGAAGACTCTAGTCTTCCTTGGAGTTCCATAAATATATGTCAAAAAACTAGGTTATGGCAACATCGCGATTTTAATATTTATTTGATTTATATTCACATTGTGTCTATTTATAATTTACAATTATGGGATAACTAACACAAAGGTTGTTTTTTGTTACATATTTCCTATAAACAGTTATTCAAAATTGACATTTTTGCTCTATAGTTAACACTCTTTGCGGCGACCTCTCTTGCCTTCTGTATTGTCAACAATGACCAGATCTCTCATCTTAGCATTATGTGACTTATAAGTATAATATTATACACGGCGCACTCTGCACCCAGACGTTATACAACCATCAGTTCGGTTACTTCTTTACTTGGCCATATTTTCCTTTTATTTGTCGCCAGAGCCTCGTCAGTTGTCCAGCAGAGAGTACCGCGAGCAGGTGAGGTTGGCTATGGGACGGATTAAAATATGTTTAAAGCCAGATTCTGTACCCTTACTACGAGTTTTCAATGTTTGCATTACCGTACTCGCTAGCGACGTGTAAACGATTTAGTATGGACAAAAGTACAGCGCCTCTGGCGCTTACGTAATAGAACTAAGAATCGCCATACTATAGTACATTACTTAACAACAATGCTCATGGTAAGGATACAGATTCCTAAAGGTCTATGAAGTGTCATGTAGTGACGCGACAATATCGGTTTCATATCATGCCGTTACATTCACGTTTGTGTGATGCGCTTGCGCTCTAACGTGACGGCTCCTTCACGTCAGAATCTGGCTTTATTCCGTTACCCCTTACTCTCCGATAGGATATTAAAAGATTAGTTCTAAGTCTAAGATGCTAATAGTAGCAGGCTTAAATTTTGTTTTTAGTCTTCATTCCAAAGGAGTGGTGCGCCCTCCAGTAGATAATGAGTGTCATTTCGCCGTAAACTCTGTTTATTACGCATGACAAATTGACAACAATAGAGTGATATTATTAGCTTGTGTTATCTTATGTGTTAAATAGAAAGATAAGATGTTAATCTGTATTGTTCGTTTCAATGTCGATATCTGGTTTGATAGTAAAAGATACATCTGCAGTTACTAGGTATTTGCATTTGCTATTTTGTTGAGTAGGGTCCGTTTTGATTACATAGTTTTTTTAACATATTCGTCACATAAAGTGTGGCATCACTTGTCTTCCATAGGCACGGCTGTGTGTGTAACTATGTCTTTTTCTTCGTCAGTCGCCAATGCTAAGTATTTCTCAGCCAATTCATTTAAACAACCTAGCGCTCTTCTCTTGTGTAGCGCCTTGATCACACGTCGTCTGAACACCACCAGTATTATGAAGATTATAAGCCCCTGGAGACAGTTGATTATGTCGAGAATCACCCTGAAATGAACAGTATTTTGTAGCTTTATCTTAGTATTTTTAGGTATTTTAAAAATAACTGTCCTCTCCGTCAACTACGTTACGCGGCCACAGATAAATAAGAAGCATCAGAATCGTCAGTCACATTTTTAAATTATCTAATGCAATAGAAGGGACAGAAAAGATTGAAAAAACTGGAATCTTTATAACAGCGTATTTTATAATGCACACATTTTAGTCATCTCTTTATTTTTTTCCGTAGGGAGCGCAGTCGAGGCTTGAAAGCAGGATTTTTTAAAATGTGTCGAGTTAAGGGTTAAAATAATAAAACGCGCCAAGTGCGAGTCGGACTTCGCACATTTAGGGTTCCGAAACAACCTCAAAAAATGTGATTTATCTATATATTAGTATTTGTTGGTAAAATATACGTAATAATAAACATTATCACCAAATTTCAAGTTCATAGGTCAAAGGCAAGTTGAAAAAAATTGTGACAGACGACGGACGGACGGACGCATGACTGACAACAATACCCTAAAAACATCTAACTTACATAAAATATTATACAATGTACATACCCAATAATGTGAACAGGTGTCAGCGACGTGATCATTTCAAATATCCACGGCAAACCCATGATTACAAACAGTCTTAACATCATCGAAAACCTGAAAAATAGTAAAACATTATCTATATACATAAATACTAGTAGCTCTGTGGGCTGTCGACCTCGCAAGTGTTCTTAAATTTCCATAGTCTGACATGACAAATAAGTTCTGTATAGTTATTGAACCTGCTCACAAAATTTCACAATAATCGTTCGAGAAATGCGATCTGTAAAGCACGAGCAAAACGAAATCCGCCCGCAGAAATATATATACGAAACTATTTAAAACAAAATGATTTTGAAAGTATCCATTCATAAACTAACTTGACTCAATTTAATTATCGAACCTTATCACAAAATTTTACTAAAATCGGTTGGGAACTGCATAATTACTTGTATCGTAATGCCCGCACGTGTGTCGAGCAAAATGTGTGTCTCCACAAGAAGATTGAAGTGTAGATGAAGATCCCCACATTCGCCGTTATTAGTATCGTAATCACGCTGTACATATAAATCCACATGCGTTTCAAATCTGTCAAATAAATTATTTTTATTATAAGAAATATTGCACAAGAGGAATGAATAAAAATTAAGATGACAACAGATTAAGGAACAATATTTACAAAAAATAATATCATTATTAAATGAACCTAGTGTGCCATCGGCAGCGAGACGCGGCCTAAGCTACCGGTGGTTAGGGCGACAGATATAGAGGAACCTCCTGACTATCCGACTACTTATCGGGAGTATCGGAACAATGGTCGTCGATTCAATACCTATCCAACATGGTGGTTAGTGGTTACCTCATGTGCCAGGTCTCTGACTATGTCCTTTTCGGCCTTCACGAGATTATCGATGGATTCTCGTCATGAGGGCTGGTGTTGTTAACAAGCACTGCCTGGCGTTTCGATCGATATGTCAGCACGATATCAAGCTTATTGGTTACATTAGTGCTCTCCGTAATGACAGATCGATCCCAATAGAGCGTGGCACGACCATTTTCGAAAACTGCATGGCGCCTGAGTGTTGTTTACCTACTGTACTTATGGGACTAGACTTCGAAGTTCAAAGACCGTATAAAAGAGCAAGTTGGTGGTGACTAATTCTGGAGTTATGTCTGTGCAAGTACTCGCCGTTAGCAAGATGACCACAACCGGAAATAATATTGTCTGAGTGACTTTCAGGAACGACGGCATGCCCGACAAATGTCCACCGTACCGTCCTTCAAGATACCTACGTATATTTCCGCTTAAACCGCTCAACCGATTTAGGTGAAATTTAGCATGCAGAAAGTTTGAGCCTCGGGGAAGGACATAAGATAGTTTCCATCCCGGAAATAATCCTCGTTGTATGGAGGTACGATATAACCAAGTCCCACGCGGACGAAGTCGCGGGCAAAAGCTGGTTTAGTATCAATTTCGATTTAGTAGTATAGTATAAATTTCAATTGTTCGCGATTAATTCCTGTGTACCAATAATAATGAAAATAAATAGATGTGTTCTACTGTGACGAAAATGTGACAGGCCAGTAACATTAGGGTTAAACATACCATGGAACCAACAATGAGTGTGCCCTATCCCTGGTTTCTGGTGGCGACCAGGATAATAGTTCACGATAAGCAATATTATTGTAAAGGTGGTGGGCACCCCCCAGCCGTATAGGGCATATAACACGAACTCCCTCCAACCGTAACTACTGATTGTCGAGTTCCTGTAAAAGGAAAAAAAAAGAATATCAGTAGGTGAAATAGTATATTCCTACCAAGGCCAGGATGGAAGGGATAGAGCCGTCCAGCATTTTTTTAATGAATACGAATCGCTGGCGTCTCAATTTGTGGTGCCGAATCCGCAGACTATAACGGCTAACGCACGATATTTCTGAACATGTATGAGAGACAGTAATTTACCCACGAGTTTAATTATTATCATTTCCGTTCACTGTTGTTATCCTATTAAATTTTCTTGATCTTTGAAACAATCGCTAGTAGAACGTAATTTGTTTCAGTTAAAAAGAGGACGAAAATATTCAAGCCAGAAGTAAAATCCTGTAGTAAGTTAGAAAGGGCGTTATCAATCGTAGTGTCAATTTATTGCCATACGATAAATAAATAATAAATAATTGCTATGAAGGTTTATTATTTTACTATTGTATACTACTTAAATTTTTTTTAATCCAAAATATTTTTAGTACATATAAAGTAAATAAAAACAGTAAAATCTTACTTTATGTTCACTAAAACTTGTATAGCTATCGCGTTCATCCAGAAAAAACTTGATATTATAAAATAGTAGGTGAAGAATCCTGAAACAAAATTAGGCACGGTAATATATTTATAATTATATACCTAGAATGAGAATAAACTTGTCTAGGTTTACTCAGAATATCGACTTGATGTAATGTATATGTAATAACTGCGACATGTATTATTTGAATTTTGAATTATTTTGAATAGACATTTTAGCTAAAATGTCGTTATAATTCATTTGTCTCTTTATCTGTCGCTTTGACATTTGTGTTTGTGAGAACGGGACAAAACACATTTTAGTTAGCAAGAGGTATTTTTTATGAATAAGAGGATAACAATGAGAAAGTACTATAAAACAAATTTTTGCAAACAATATAGAAATTTATTAATAATGAAAACTATAGAAAAACATATTACCTAACAAAAATAAAACTAAATACAGCTAAATTCAAATCTAAATATAAACAAATTGGTATATATATAATGTAATTCTCTGTTCAATTACCTCTGATAGCACACCACGTCATATTCTCGTATGGCATAACTTTCAGTATACACATAAGAATATTGGCAATAGCAAGAGTAATGCATAAACTTATTATGCTCTTCCCTTGGAGATCTCTGGAACAAATATTAGGAAATCATCATCATAATTGAATTATTGTTGAGCTATCTTCCGCACCCATCAATCCAGATAGATGATGTTTTTACCCAAGCGCAAACAACGGTAAATCTGTACCTGAGTTCCGGAAGTGCCAGGTAAACAAGAGCAGTAAGTGCGAGGAAGACACTGGACACTGCCATAAAGTAGCCCTGCAAGTCCTGGCTTACCACCTCCTCTTCCTCGGCATCCGTGCAGATGAGTACTGCAGAGGGGATAAATGTTCCATTATCCGTGTGCTGTCCCAAGCAAAACCTGGAACGTATTACAGAAAAAATTGAGATTATTTATTTTGGTATTATGATACTGGCAGTTTTCTGACTAATTGTTATACATTGTAAAAAAAATCGTGCAACATAATAAACTGATATGGAAAGGTACCCAACAGCCCGGCTCCGATTTGATATATTTTGATTAAAGTGTTAGATTAGAGAGCAGTCTAAAATAACCGACATGTATTTTTTAGCTGCCCCAAATATGCGACCATGATATTAATTATATTTTTAGCATTTTGGGAACGTTCATATATTTATTTCCTTGATGTTGACTCTAATGAAATATACGCTCGCGGACAAAGAATACGGGTCGGTAAAAAACCATCATGTTTCCTAAAATACTGCGAGGTTGTAAGTTTTTTTAATCATGTGATTATCTTCATTTAGTTTTACATCTATACTGCAAAAGTAACAGCCGAAAAAAGTAACGTGCCACTGCCAGGTTTAAATTAAATCGGACTCGTAAAAACCCATGAAAAAAACAACGTTAACGGAGAACGGAGCGAGATATCGCGAAAATCGTCATTTTCGGACATTGATATTTTTATGATACGATCCCGGAAATTCCTAATACAGTTGGGCAATACGAAGAATAGAAACAATAAAAACTATACCAAAATTATATATTTTATAATAGAATATGTAAATAAAACGAGTTTAGAATATTTCACAAAACCTATTGAGGCTATTTAAACTAGGGTAACCCGATTTTTTTTACCGCAAGTGTACTTACTCGCCTCTTTCGACAGATGTTAATTCAGAAAACTCGTCCTCCATAATAATGAGTTTTCCTTTATCACCCAACTTAACTGGGAAGTTAGTGTCGTTTGCCAATATCATAGTCATGTTGTCCAAGCATAAGAGCGTGATGTCTTTTGTCGTCTTGTGTGTTTGCGTGTCCAAGCAGTGGTTGAAGCCATCTTGGTCCTTCCAGATCTCCTCACCCTCGGAGCAACAATAGCTTGAGCTGTTGTTTATCGCTAACGCTCCGCAAACGACTATGATTACGAGGTAGCATATTGTAATACTGCTTTTGTTTTGCATTTTTTGTATTATTTTTTTAAGTTTTTATAATACGTAATTACTTTTCATACTTGCAGTGAGAACTGAAATAAAATAAATCCTATTAGTCTTTACCTATGTATACGTATTGCTACAAGTAACGTGATCGCGTTCACATCCATGATAAAACATTCGTTCCCCTGGCATTTTACTTATTTATTTGCTATAGGTATAGTGAAGGACACGCTTGCAACGAACGTTGATGATACGCAATACGCAATGATGATAATCTACGAACTAGGTAACTTTTAAAATTGGATTGGATTACTGTATTCTATGCAAATAAATCATTGATTGATTGATTGGAATGGACTTAGAGCAGATTGCATCGACGACACTATTACTGACCTGGGGATGCAATAATTTTGTAAACCACGCCTCCAGTGTAAATATATCATTGTGTTTGGTCTTATGGGTCAGGCCGTAGATTTTGCCACTTTTTGTATAACCTAACTCTCCGCCTCTTTTTTTCCTAACTATATTAATGACTATATATTAATCAACTACTGCATTTTATTCCCCAAGAAATGGTGAACCATGGTCACTAGAGATATTACAATAAATTCATAAGCTTGGAAAGTTATGACGATATATTTGTCAAAAAAGGGCGAAAATTTCATAAAAATCGCGAATCCGCCTTGGTAGTAGTGCACTTTGAGCGAACATAAAATTGAAACAATACCTATTTCTGGTTATCTGTTTAATTTGACGTTATGATATAATAGTTACCTATCCCCCTTTTAAATATCGTTTCGTGTTTGCTAAGAAAGTATATTGTTTTTCGTACATTATAATAAAATGACCAACAGCCATTGTCTGTGCGTGATTTTTATTGCGAGATCATTATCTCCCCAATTTGTGGCGTTAAACAACGGGTAGTTTGTATTCTGAGTAGTGGCAACACCGAACTAACCTAATCTGTGGTCAATATAGCGACAGAGGCCGTTATTTTCGTGAGTTCGATGACGCAGTGCTTCGGAGTGAAATGGGTCACTTTTTTTGCGGAGCACATTTTTTGAGATTTCAATGTAAGTGTTGAATTAATATCTGTTATTGTTCTTGCGGCATATTAAGTAAGGTGAGCGTGATCTTTCAAGGTTAAATTCACTTCAAAACATAGTTAATTTACTGAGTAATTGTCGATTTTATTTGCGCTATGTCGCGCAACGGTCGCGCAAATGTCGCGCAACGATCGCGCAGGTGTCGCGCAACGATCACGCAAAATGGATGCGTTATCGTTTTGCGTCAATCTGCGCGACCATCTCGGAGAATATTTTGCGCGACCGACTCGTAGTAAAGTGGCAAAATCTACGGCCTGACCCTTATACGCACGAAAAAATTTGATGCAACTCTCTTCGGAATGGGTTTTTTTTAAGCAAATTTTGTTAAATATTTTACTTCGTGAAGTGTTAAATACCTTATTTTCTGATTGTGTTAATAATGTGTTATTGTAATAATGTATTATTGTATAAATGTGTAGTGTTTTTTTCGCTGTAGACCTAAGTAGCCGAGATCACTATTGGTGGAGCAGATGGCATGGTGAGCAGTGAAGTTCTCACATTTTACTGGCGGGTTTCGGAGTTACTAAAATTCTTATGTCACTTAAAACCTACGGTAAAATAAATACTTAAAACATACCCATGCTGCACCAATTTCTGTCAAATATAAATCCAATAAATAGAGCACAATGTGATATAGTATCCAAGCCACTACATACGTATTTTGTTTTTCGCGTATGGTACATAGGCTCGCGGTGAGCGGTTATATATTAGATATACATATAGCACGGCAGGCGGCGAACTTGCCTGCGTGCTTCTCCGCTACTAAATGAAAAGGCGCCGTGAACGACGTTATCGCTCCGAAAACCGCGGATATACGATTACATTATAGCTATGCGACAAGCGTCGTGCTTTGCACATACATGCAATACAAATCTCTTAATTCGCTATTTGACTATTTTTTGGAACCAGTTTTCATAGACGATCGAAAGTCTCGGGAAGATATTAGGGACGAACCCAGCTCAACGGTAGCGGCCCTCAAAAAGGAACCTACAAATTGACACGGGCTAATGACGTCACACGCACTGTATCGAACCAACAGTTGTATGGGTATTATGTGAAAATAAATTTAATAATAAGTATTTTGTGAAAATAAAGTTTATTCAATACTGAATTGAATGTATTTCATTTGTATTCATTTTTGTTGATACGACGTATGCACTAAAGAGATGATGACGAAGTGGCAATGTTTCAATATCGTTTTTTTTTTTCAGCTCCTGCAAATGCTGAAGTTTTACACACGCTTCGAGATCAGCGATGAATCCGGGGATCCACTGACGGATCGTGATATGACGCTTCTACACTACTCGAGAATCACCTCTTTACAGGTAACTACATATTACACTATAGTGCGCGCCATCCACGAAGGCGCGCCCCTCCACAGCTCAAGCCGTACAAAAGCGTACAACATTCAAAAAAATTCATAATTCAAACATTTATTCTACAAATAGGCCACAAGGGCACTTTTACATGTCATAATGTTAATTTACAATTTAATAGTCTGACAATATAAGCATATGATATATTTTTCATGAGAAAAATCAATTTACAATTTAAGAAATATGACAAAAAGAATATATATAATAAATTTTTCATGTCAAAATATTAATTATCTATTAGTCTATTACACATAAGTAGTACAATATCAGTATAGTTAGACATGTATAAGGACTCGGTCTGAATAACAAAATCTTATCTAATATCTTTAAACGAGCAATTCTTGTATATTTATTTATTTATTTCGGGGATCTCGGAAACGGCTTTAACGATTTTGGTGAAATTTAGTATGTGGTTTGGGTGTGGTTGGGTTTGTGGTGTGGGTTAGTATGTGGGGGTTTTCGGGGACAAGCAATCGATCTAGCTAGGTCTCATGCCCGGGAAAACGCGTCGCCCAGATATTTAACTTTTATGAGAACTGGTTATGTACATGACAAAAATTAGAAAAAAACTAACGATCCAAAGCTTGAAACGTCTATCTATACTGTATTTTTTAATTGTCTGTGTTAAATAAAGATCACAGCGTGACTATATTGACTATTTTAGTGTAACCTTGGATTGAACAAAGTTGGCAATAACGGAGGTAACCTGAATTTCCTTTTTAAGTACTCGTAACACAGATATGGCATCGTAAAAATCATGCTGCGCATCTGGCGTAGGTACCGGCCTCGCGTTTACCACTTCGGACATTTTTAGCCGACCTCAATATAGGTTTTCCATTCAACTTACGAATCTTTTTCTGGTAATTCAGCGATAACTTTTTTTATACCACGTCGGTGGCAAACAAGCGTACGGCCCGCCTAATGGTAAGCGGTCGCCGCAGCCTATGGACGCTCACAACTACAGGGGTGCCACGTGCGCGTTGCCGACCCTAAATCTATTGAAACTACGCTATGCTCGCAAGCACGCATATACTCGTAGCAACCATATTTACCTACAAAACAATAAAAGTTTTCTTTATTTCACAACTTACATAATGGAATAAAGCAATACATCCAAATAATAAACATACAAGGAGACGAAGGTAGAACAACAGGCGGTCTTATCACTAACGAGCGATCTTCTTCTTCTCTTCTCTTTTCAGGGTATTTCCTAGATGTAAAGTTAGTTTTATCGTAAACCAGAGGTGGAGAGAAAATGTGAAGTGTGTATAAGACTGAAAGTGAGTTTTGTTTGTATATATATAATCTCAATGTTTTCTATCCGTTTCGCTCTCTCTTTAGTGTTCGATTATATTTTAGCAGTTATGTGAGCATAATATCGGTACTAAGTATTTGGTTGTTTCTAGATTGTCAATTTAACCTAGCTATTAATATTATGACGAACACATTTAAGTGTATATGTAAGTGTGTTTAGCGATAAGACCGCCTGTTGTTTACCTCTGCCAGCATGTTATTGTTTTCTTTCTGTATGTAGCTGATTAATTTGTGTGAGGTGTACAATAAAAAGACCCAGGTCGGACCTAGCTGAGTTTCTTGCTGGACTCTTCTCAGCTAGGCTAGGTTTAGTGAACCACCGACAAAACTCCCAGTAGCTCGATTCCACTGACACACTTCGGATTCGGATGAAACCGCTCAACCAAGCTCACTGGAGCGCAAACTCTTAGAGTATTCCAGTGTTTAAACCGCCGCTTGGTCGTGTCGAAGGGTTGCCCTGGATTTTCCCCATGTCACCCTCCAACCGCGCACTCCTATCGCTTTAATGGGCCCGGCCTATGAAGCCACAGTGAGGTTAAAAAAAAGGGGTATTGTGTTGTGTATTTCAGTGTATAGCGTCATGGAATATGAATGTTTTTTATCATTAACACACACAAAACACCGTTTTGAATACTGACGGGAAAGGTTAAACAGCGCGTCTTGTCTCGTGGTTATTATTTGCTTCACACGTGAAGACTTAAGGCCGATTTACACATTGCAAGAAATTACAACCAATTTTGATTACACCTTACCGAGGTAAGACGAGTGCGACCAAACCTCGCAATATAATGAATCGCATGAGAGTTCTTGCATCGTGTAATTGGCCTTTAGGTACCAGTAAATGGTTAGCCACATAATTAGGGTTCCGTATTTTTCTCTGTTATTAAATAAATGTGTCCATTGCAGAAAGCAGCCTTTGCGAAATTCCCCGACCTACGGCTATTCGCTCTAGCGAACGTAGCTAGTGTCGACACTCGAGACTCCTTGCAAAAACACTTCGGCACTTTAAGGTAATGAATTATTTATATACTTGTCGAAATTTAGACGCGATTAATACCCACAATAATTACTAATATTAGCCACTACTCGTACTTTATTTTTAAACTAAAGCATTATGCCTAAATAATTATCTTACTAACAGGTACGGTACAACGCTCACTTGGGCGCTCGTCGCTTAACTTATTTTATCTACACCCATATAGTAAATCGCTCGTCGCTTAACCCCTTAGACCCCGCTTTATAATATACTGTGCGGCGGTTGCGCGCGTCCCATATAAGAACACCAAATACAATACTATTATGAGATCACGTCGCGCGGGTCGGCCTGTCGAGGCAAACATGGCGCAAGCCGGCGAGACGTGCCCACACAAAACACATGAAAGAGGATTTAATATATGGATGTAGATAAAGTAATGTATGCAACTGTACATCGCCTTCGGCTCGTTTCATAAAACACACTCGTGTTTTAATGCCCCTCATTATGTACCAGTTGCATAAACTACTATTATGTGTTACGACGTAATGAATGAAAACATTTCCTTTTTTTCATCTAAAAATAAACGTCAACGCGATAAAGCGGACACACGTGAGAATAAGCACGTAAACACGTGGACGCCAGGACCAGGCGCTCACGCAGTGCGGTTAGGTATGATGGTCAGTTTATCTGGCAAATTTAAAGTAAAAGTATAACATAAATATACATAAAGTGCTCTTTACACGACAATACAGGCGACACTCGTCATGAATGTTCATAAAAAAAAACGTACAAAACCGGCGAGATTTAGTTATTTGCGAGCAAATAAGATAAAATTAATTTAAATGCACGTAGATAAGATAAATTCATTGAAAGTGAAGGTCTGCCAATGTTAATGATATTGAAATTCAAATTGTTTTTGTTTTTATTTAGTGACAAAGCGTTACGAGCAATAGCAACCCATCTGAATCTGGTGCCACCAGAGGGGAAGGAGCATGAAGCTCCACATTACCGAGTTGACAAGGAGTTCCTCAAGGAGTTACTGGTATTTATTTCTTTTTTACCCCCGACGCAAAAAGAGGGGTGTTATAAGTTTAACGTGTCTGTCTGTGTATCTGTATATCGCCCAAACGGATGAACCGATTTTCGTTTAGTTTATTTTTGTGTCATAGATAATTTTACCCCGAGTGTTCTTAGCCATGTTTCATGAAAATCCGTTCAGCCGTTTGAAGATCATCAGCTCTTTTCTAGTTGATGAGGGGATCTGACTAACTTCCTTAGGTCCAATCGATTCGAAATTTGGTGCCGTGTTACTTCAATGATATTGAAAGTATATGGTAAGGTAAACATGACCTGACGAGCCGTTTGAAGATCATCAGCTCTTTAATAGTTGATGAGGGGATCTGACTACCTTCCATATGTCCTACTCGTATCGGTTCGAAATTTGGTACCCTTCCTAATATTTATACCTACTTTAAAAATTGTCGAAAAAAAAACAGTGAGAAAGAGTGTCGATTTTGCGAATTTTTCGGAGTAAATTTTTTTGTTGCAATCGATCTGCAATACACCTGTTTTTCTCACTTAGCGGTCCACCAACGCGACGACGCTTGGAAAATAAAATTTTTGAACTTACATAATATATGTGACGATAATAATTATAATAGGTTTAAATAGTAGATTGTTAACCAAGGGTTGAAAGCGACCCATTGCAGACGAGATATTTTGGCGCTCGAACGTAGTGAGAGCGCCAATAGTTCGAGGCTGAAATGGGTGTTTCACCCGAGTTAAACACTCTGCTTTTCATTCCGAATACGAGGAAACTAAAAAAAAAATTTTATACTTAAAATTCAAAATTAATATAAAATTTGAATTCCTTATCGAGTTAGTCGAAATCGAGTATAATGAAGATTCTTCGAAAAAAATTTTTCCTCATCCCCGAATTAGTCGAAATCGAATATAATGATGATTTTTCCCAAAAAAAAATTGTCTTAAAATTCAAAATAGATATGTCAAATTTGAAATCCTTATCCCTGAATTAGTCGAAATCGAGTACGACGAATTTTCACAAAAAAAAATTTTTTGCCATAAAATTCACAATAAATGTCAGATTTGAAATCCTTACCCCCGAATCAATCGAAATCGAGTATAATGACGATTTTTCGAAAAAAAAAATATATATTTTTACGTAAAATTCAAAATAAACGTAAAATTTGAAATCCTTACCCCTGAATTAGTCGATATCCAGTATAATGACGATTTTTCACCAAAACATTTTTTTTTACCTAAAATTCAAAATAAACATAAAATTTGAAATCCTTACCCCTGAATTAGTCGAAATCGAGTATAATGATGATTTTTCACAAAAAAATATATTTTTTTACTTAAAATTCAAAATAAACATAAAATTTGAAATCCTTACCCTCGAATTAGTCGAAATCGAGTATAATGACGATTTTTAGCAAAAATATTTTTTTAAATTAAAATTCAAAATTAACATAAAATTTGAAATCCTCATCCACGAATTAGTCGAAATCGAGTATAATGATGATTTCTAGCCATTTTTTTCCCTTTTCTCTTTTTTTTTTAACTCAAAATTCAAAATTAATATAAAATTGGAAATCCTGGTTGGCATTGGCTGATTTGGCTGTCGACGTGTTTTGTGATTGGTGGATTCAATGTGGTGAAGCATTTGGATTGGTTAATTTAAAATGTTTTGGAATCAAAAATATGTATACATGTTAGCCCGTGGGGCGCAATGGCCCACTTTCAACCCGCTCCTTAGGTCAAATATGATACACTTTCAGAGTATGAGGAATGAAAATATTTTTTGTATTACTCAAAACAAGTTTATATCAGTCATTCGACACCATGTTTACACCATATTCATGTAAATATATCAAATTTGATTAGGTTAATGCAGATTATTTTATAGGGATATCGGAAGTCATATCCTTAACCTAAGTCATATCGTGCGTAGCGGTGAGTAAAACGTATTTGACAAGTAATGTTCCCCGCTACCCGCGTGGACCATGGGAGTATCACGACCTACTTGTCAAGCTATGGATATAGTACGAAATTTGACACTTACCTGATACAAACGTTTAATTTATAAAGAAAACAGATCGACCGTGAAACCGCTTCACGTTCGTTGCGACCTGCGGTTTCGTCATCACTGACAAAACAACGGCTGGCAATATGGGATGGGTTTCATTGATAAATCTTGTTTTGTATTGATTAAATTAGGTACCTAATTGTAACTCTTTATTTTTGCGTATTTTTAAGCCCCAACGCAAATTAGGGTTGTTATAAGTTTAACATTTGTATCTGTGTGTCTTTTTGTGGCATCGTAGCTCCCAAACTAGGAACCGAGGGCGGTTTTTTTAATCGAATGACTTGTCTATCGGGATGGCTAATACAAATACTACGAGAACGGCTAGCGGAACGTAATTAAGCGCTGTGGGTAAGTATATGTGCGTGCGCTGTCGGTACACGCGTCAATTGTTTGCGCGGGTGCGTAACGCGGACGAATCGCGAGGCGCGACGGCACCCGATCTACACCAGGCGGGTCTCTCAGGGACGAGGTAACTGACCTAGGTGTTCGTGTCCGTTCTGTATGTAATATTCGTTCTCTATTATACTATTCTGTGGTACAGATCTCCCGTCACGAGCGTCGCATATCCCAGTTGGAGGAACTGAACTCCATGCCCCTGTATCCCACCGAGGAAGTGATTTGGGACGAGAACGTGGTGCCCACGGAGATATACAGCGGCGAGAACTGCCTCGCGCTGCCCAAACTCAACCTGCAGTTCCTCACCTTACACGACTATCTGCTGAGGAACTTCAACCTCTTCCGTTTGGAGAGTACATGTGAGTTACCCACTTCTGAGTTGAAAAAAAACATTTCATAGTGGTCGTTCCGGCTCGCGGGCTAAGCTGACTATAAGTGTAAGGCCTGAGTGGACGCTCGAGTCGGGCGTGCAGCGGGGCGTGCATGTTAAACAATTGAAACCCATACTGGTGTCATGAGTGGCCCCTGCACAAATGGTATGCATGCTCGCCCGTCCCGCTGCACGCCCCGCCGAAAGCTACGCTCCGAGCGTCCACTCAGGCCTTACACTAAAAAAATGTAAGTAAATAAATTTCGTAGTGGGCATTTCGGCCCGCGGGCTGAGTGTGAAAATCTGGATTTTTAAAGTAGCCCCTCAATTTGAAAATAACCCCGGTTACCCGACAGTAACATCCTGAAGGATGCCCGGGGTCCGTTTCCTAATCACAAGATTAGGCACTAGTTTTTACGAAAACAACTGCCATTTAACCTTCCAACCCAAGGGGAAGTGAGGTACCCACATAAAATTTATAATTCATATTCCGCGTAAAAACTTTTATTATCCAATCCTCTGTGTTTAATATATATATATTGAATATCTTGTATCAGTCATATCGTGACAGGTCAAACGGAATCGGTCCGAAAAATAATCAATATTGAGAAATTTAGACTTTGAGCTAACAACAAATCTGTCCAAGCATAGGATTCCTAGCGACCCTGAATTCAGCAGTGGCGCATAAATATAATGAATACTTAAATAAACATTTATTCCAGATGAGATAAGACAAGATATTGAAGATGCGGTGTATAGATTGGCGCCATGGTGAGTACTAATTTCATTTATTTATGGATTGTACGTACGTACGTACTTTGCGTATAATTGTATTCGGACTTTAAAATGACAAATTCGATTGTGACACTAGTTATCCTGTCCGGGAGGCAAATTTACAATCCCTATACTATTTGAGTCCAAAGTGAGAACTAAACTTGCGTCCAGGAGCGATGGGGGACGAAATACGGGCTATGAAGTGTACGGGGTGCTGCTCGAGCTACGTGTCAAATGTATGAAAACATAGCATAGCATAAGTAGCTCTAGTGGAAAACCAGCCTAATACAGAAGCGTCATTCGGCTGCCGTCGCTGATGGCGCAAACAGTACGTCAGCTAGTATGTCTCAGACATTTAACTAAAAACTCTCCAATTAAGTTAATGCAGAATATTTGTTAGGGATATCGGGAGTCATATCCGACGTTTGTTGAGGCGATCAAAACGTCAATAACTAGTTAGGTCTCCCGCCACCCGCGTACACCATTGAGAGTGTCATGAACAAATTTGCCAGGCTACTCACTTATATATATTAGTTTTGTATATAAATGAAATATTTTATAATACTATAAAATAATATATTACTACAATTAATTTTTGCTGTTTAGTACTTCGGGATGATATCATGTCAATTTTCCGTTATGTAGGCAACCTTAAACAATCTTTGTTGTTTTGTGCTCATATAGTTGAAATTTTTGCATAATTTTATTACTTAGGTATTTACTTTACCTTCAGTATTTGCATATACGCTAGCTACGTTATTAAAACCATTCTGAGAATTGCCGGTATCCTTTTGATGCAATTACGAATTATGCAAACCACAACGCCGCAGTCATTAATTGAATACTGCCGCACTGTCAATTAGTAATTACACTGAGAGAAAAACCGACAAAAATAGAGTAATTAATTATTACTAAAATAAAACCTAATCCGAGGACGAGAGATGTCTTCCATTAGCAACGAATTGACTTACATTTACTAAACACTATTTGTTGATATTAGATTTAGGATCAGTAGGTTGTTTGTAGATATAGATAAAGATAACTTTTATAAAAAGCGTAAAATTTCCGTAAGCCGTTGTCTAACGGTGACGGGTATCCCCGTCATGTAAACAAAAGATTGTTTTTTTTATATGTCGGTAGAGGACAGGTAGTAAAACTTATTCGGTTCAACGGTTTTTATGGGATTTTAAGAAATCCGAATATTGCACGCATTCACTCAGCGAAACGGTTGCTTACTGATAACTGGTCAGACACACTGGGTGATAGCAACTTGACTTTTAAATATATTGGCGTGTCAGTCTCACTCTGTTCCTGCCAAACGGAGGGGCTAAGATGATCGCTTATATATAGGACATATCGCATTCGTCCCTTACTGTTATGTATGTAAGTGCGAGAGGGACGAATGTTATATGTCCGACATATGGGCGATAATCTTAGCCCGTCTGGTGACGATAACAAGAATATTATACCACGAGCTCGTGGTATATGCCTGTGTCCATGTAGCGTTACATATGTGGTAGGTTCTATGGTGGTTCTAATGGGACCTATATAATATTTCTACTTAACTGATTGTATATACGTACACGCGTTTGAACAGGCGTGCAGAAGATGGCAGCGTCTATTTCGGTGGCTGGGCCCGCATGGCGCACCCGATCCAATCCTTCGCCGTGGTGGAAGTGGCCAAGCCCAACATCGGGGACAAGGCGCCTTCGCGCGTGCGCGCAGACGTGACCGTGGCTCTCAGCGTCAGGAACGAGATCAAACACGAGTGGGAGAGCCTGAGGAAACACGATGTCTGCTTCCTTGTCACTGTCAGACCCACGCAAGGCATAGGTAACTTTTTTTATACAATGACGGTGCCAAACAAGCCTACGGTCCACTTGATGGTAAGCGGACACCGCAGACTATAGACGCTCGCAACTCCAAAGTAGTCACTTGCTTGCTCCCTTTATAAAATTTGAGGATTCACTGTGTTGACAGCAGAAGGGACAAATTTAGGTCCTTCGCTCTCAACATAGTGCATCCTCGGGAGCTCTGGCAGCCTTGCTCACCTCTAGGAACACAAGTAACACAACACTACATACTTGGTATACTAAATAATGTTATTACGGCTGTGGTCTTCTGCTAGGCGGAGGAACTTCCCCAGTTGGGCTGCTCCAAATTCGAGAAAGATGATATTTTGCTGTGACAAATTACCTCTTTTGAAACCTGCATCTTAACAGTCCGGTGCATAACGCAGTAAAAGCGGCCGAGTTAGTGGCACGGTAGGGCGATTTCACATTTCAGTACATATCCCGCTTCGCTCTTCGTATAGTGATATCGTTTTCTTGACTCCGTCCCACCAGGGCGGTCCCGAGCGGATCTTACACGACAATTAACAGTGACAAACCTGCAAGTGTGTAAACCGCAACTATGATAAATAATATTAGTTTGTGATTTATTGCCAGTTTACAAGATGTATGATTAATGGCTATTAGGATTACATCGTGACATGACACACAAGTTCACACAACAATAGACTATTAAATAATACCTTATTATAGGTTACCATGACCCGCGTTAAATCTTTAATGATAACTCACACTGTACTTTGAAACGTCTTGATTACCTATACATGCCAGATACCTGATTGACTATATTAAAAACCCGAGGGTGATTTGTTTATTTGGTCCCTCAGTGACGAACCTCAGAGCGACATTTTATTAAAGATGCTAATGTGTCCTTTATAGGTATAAGATAAGTTTTAATTGTTAAAGTGGATGGTACGCTTCAATTAGAACCGTTGCTAAATAGAGTGCCATTTTAGGTCAATTTTGCTTACACTTAGTTCTCCCATTACGACCCAGGTACAAAATACGACTACCGCAAGAGCATGGTGGAGCAGGCGGGAATCGTGTACGTGCGTGGTTGCGAGGTGGAAGGTATGCTGGACGCGGCAGGGCGCGTCATTGAGGAGGGCCCTGAGCCGCGTCCGCAGCTCGACGGCGACTCACGCACCTTCCGCCTGCTGCTCGACCCCAACCAGTACCGGCTCGACCTCGACCGCGCCAGCAAGGGCAAGGAGGTGAGTTCGTAGCTGTCTGCCATCGCTGTTGTTAACGGCCAGGCCCCGACTTCGGCCGGCGGCGGCAGCGGCAGCGGTTTTCCTAATACATTGCTTGTGACCCCAACTAAACGCAGTGCGTTGCGCGTCTCGACCGTGCAATGAACAGAAAAACGCTTGCCGCGTCGCAATTCGCGCAAAGTCGTGGCTGAGCCGTAACCCCTTTTAATCCTACAGATATCTCGTGTTGTCGTACCTACAGCACCAAGAGTAAGTCTATACTGTAGAAGTACTTTATCATGCTTTCAAGAAAGATTATTCGCATGCATGGCGGATGGGTGTAGAGTTGTTCCTTTACCCACATTACGATTAGCAGCAGCGCTTGCCATGGAATTGTTGCGGCATTCACTCAGATCCCCTCAAGTATCCGGATTAAGTCTTAGTGATGATGGAGCGCTTTGGTGGTGACATTAAGCGCTACCTCCACCATGTATTTGTGTGTGAATCAAACTTTTACTTCGGAGTTCTGGGTATTCATAGAAACATAAACAAATTGAAAATACATTTCATGCACTTACAATGTTTCCCGCATTCTTTAAAAAGTAAACAACAGTGTTCTCCGATCTGTGGTGTTATTGTAATAATTTTGCCCACAGGATGTTTACGAAACCTTCAACATTGTTATGCGTCGGAAACCAAAGGAGAACAACTTTAAAGCGGTCCTGGAGACGATCCGAGAGTTGATGAACACCGAGTGCGTGGTCCCGGAGTGGCTGCACGACATCGTGCTGGGGTACGGGGACCCGGGGCAGGCGCATTACACCAGGTATGTTTATGGTAGGGGAGCCCAATAGGGGATTTTGGGATTTACTCGAGCGCGTCAGTAGTACCTTGCATTCTATTCCATTTATAAGCTCTATTTTTTTGCTCAATCATGTACATAATTATTTAAAAATCTATGAATGCAGTTTAAATTGTTTTTAAAATTAAAATAATGTCTTCTTTTAGTAAAATCTTCTATCTACAATATTCAAGGTATATTCCCTTGATATCCCATAGTCTTGGGACGCCTTGTATATTAGTCATAACGCAGGATGGCACTGTCGCCATGCCAACGCGCCTGAGGGTCTACTCCGAATATCGAAATCCGCACCGCTCTCATGCACCGTAGGAGTGAAAGGGACGGCACTATACGAAGTTCGGATTTCGATGTTCGGATAACAGGCCCTGTATCCGCGACCTCTCGCTGTGACTGCCGGTTCTGACTGATGAACTCTCGCAACGTACCTACCAGGCCCCTATACCACAAAACTTTACAAGCGTACAATTCGACAAAATTGTACGATTGTCCATAGAAAAAGTTGACAAATTTGTCGAATTGTACCTGACATATATTATTATACTCTTTGAATTGTACGCTTGTAAAGTTTTGTGGTACAGGCCCCAGGCATCCATTTGCGCGGTGCAATGCACTTCTTGTCCAAACCTAACAGATGTTTTATTTCAGACGAAAACAAGGCCTTGTCACTAATTTATTACCGGACACGCTAAATTACGACGAAACTGACATGACTATTTAGGTCCCAATTAGTGATGTGCCGCGGGA
Source organism: Cenopis cana (assembly GCA_951800055.1). NCBI lineage: Eukaryota > Metazoa > Arthropoda > Insecta > Lepidoptera > Tortricidae > Cenopis > Cenopis cana. The sequence continues at coordinate 11,522,974 of OX637490.1, read as the reverse complement.
ATATTCCCCTGGGGAATATTCCCGGGGAATATTCCCCAGGGGAATATTCCCAGTAAATTCCTTTGTGCCCGGGAATATTCCCCAAACCGGGGAACAATAAAATAGTAAAAAATATAATAAATTAAATCATAAAATATGATAGTAGTGGTATAGTTAGGTCCAATATGGCGCAGTATTAACATAGATGGATTAATCTCGAAAATAAAAGGAAGGAAGTTTGATGCAAACGTAAGTTCTTCATGATTTACAACTGTGGGTAAGAGTTGTAAATTGTAAATCATGAAGAAGAAGCACTTACATTTGCATTAAACTTCCTCAATACCTGGAGTTTCCAGAGGAAGTTGAAGCATTAAGGTCGAAAACTGCTAGAGAAAGGAAGCCGATTACTGTCACTAACACCGTTCCTAGATGACGCGCACAAGAAGACTTTACACAGAGGTCCTCAACTAATGACTACATACCTGAGAGAAAGATACTGGCTTATTGACGCGGGAAACGCGATTAAGGTCTATGTGATAAACGTACGCATGAGCCCAAGGCGAGGGCCAAAATCGTTCAAAGCATGTACCTATCAAACTATCAACATTATCATGCATTTTGCACGTCATCAAAGGTTATCCACATTGAGTGTGTGCCTAATATGGAAATAGAAGCCTTTATGGCCGCATTTATATGATTTAAGTACTTCAAGAACAGGATTGGTCAAAGAGATGTGGAGTTACCACGAAAATAATTTCGTCGCTGCGAGTAATGAGCTACTGGAGACCTGAAGTCTTGGTATATCATCAATCCCTGTCGAACTTGCCGCAATCCTTGACATCGAGGGTATGCCATGGAAATTTATATCAATAATGGAGGTTTGTGGAAAGCGTATCAAATTTAATCTGGAAAGAACCATGCTACGTACACCTACTTTCGAAGATCGGAACATCTTTCTTATACAAATAGAGGTCAATCCAATTTCTAGACTTAAGCGATCGACACCATTAAGCCATCGCCCTTAAGCTTTTAAGCGATCGCCCTAATGACTTGGTGCCAATGATACCTGCACATTTTATAGTTGGCAAACCACTGGGGTACTACCCCTCCCAGACAGAAATTTCACAGAGCATAAAGTACAATTTGAGTAGTACTTAGTCACGTTGGCAACACATTCAAAAAATGTTCATCGGAATACTTAACCAGATTACAGTAATGCAATGCGCAAGAGTTCGAGATTGGGGTCCTAGTACAGATCAAAGGCCAGAGGTACCGACCTATCAAATGGTTATTAGGACGATTTCTACAGAAGCACCATGGACAAGATAACTTGACGCGTACTCACATTTTATTTGCGCACTATGTCAGGCGTGTTAACCCGTACGATTTCGAAACTTTGTCCATTACCTGACGGAGTAACAGGACTCTGTTTTTTAGGCTCGAGTATGTAGAAGTTAGCCTAATTTCCTGGCAGGTGGCGCTGCTGAGACCTAAACGTGACAGTTTTTATTCAAAAAACAATTATATATTAAGTGGCAAATATAATGCGTTATATTGTACGTTCGGATTCGCAGTAATAATTGCTTCATTTTGAGTATACGCCAAAAAACTAAAAAAAAAAATACAAGCAATAGGTAGTTTATATTACAAAAATTAACCTATAGGACACGGCTAACAGAAAAATAAGCATACTGACTGACCAAAAATCATGATTGAAGTGCAAACACAAATGAAGAAAAACTTGCACAAAGATTGTACCTATGGAGAGAGCTTGCCCTACCCCTCGCCTTAAATAGTCTCGTTTATAACATACAAATAAATTCCAACACACCATAAATGATTTTTGGTAAACATAGAGAATGTTCACAGGGACATAAGGCATATTCAGGGGAACATTGGGAAATATTCCCGGGCACATTGGGAATATTCCCAGGGAACATTGGGAATATTCCCGGGAACATTGCGAATATTTGTAAGGAGGTGACTATTTTATTATATTTGTCTAGTAATCAAGAAAACAACACTTTACTATTCGTACAGTACATTAAAATGGTTGTTGTATGCACGTGAGTCTTAAATTCCCCTATATTCCCCGTCGGGGAATATTCCCGGGGAATGTTCCCGGGAATATTCCCAGTTGGGGAATATTCCCGGGCACGGCACATCACTAAGTCCCAATTAATTAATTTCTGCGTCAATGGCGGTCGACGAGAATTCATCTAATTTTATTGAACATAAATAAATAAATATTTGTGGACAATCTTACACAAATCAACCTAGTCCCAAACTAAGCAAAGCTTGTACTATGGGTACTAAGCGACGATATTACATACTTATATAGATAAATAGATACTTAAATACATAGAAAACATCCAAGACCCAAGAACAAATATTCGTGCTCATCACACAAATAAACGCCCTGGCCGGGATTCGAACCCGGGACCTCCAGCTTCGTAGGCAGGGTCACTACCAACTAAGCTAAAGCGGTCGTCATGACTATTTTCTTAACAGGATGCCCAATGAAATTCCCACTCTGGATTTCAATGACACGTTTCTGGACATGGAGCACTTGCGGAACAGTTTTCCGGGCTACGAGGTCAAAGTGAAAACCGACGACCCGCGGAAACTAGTCAGACCCTTCAAGTAAGTAAACAGCTAGTCAATATGAAAAGTTATAAAAGTTGGAGTAACTTTGAAATGGACACTGGATAGAATAGATGCAAGCCTAGACAATAGCACGTGTCAATGAAATACGGTCCCATAAGTTCTGAGAATTGTTGGCCTTTTTTTTTTTTAATACAACGTCGGTGGCAAACAAGCGTACGGTCCACCTGATGGTAAGTGGACACCGCAGCCTATAGTTTTGGACGGACTAGGTGTTATAATTATGTTATCGTTGGCTCTCAGTGATTATACGAAATGCAAAGTCTGTATATTCTGGATAAGCCCGGAAATTATCTATTGATAGTAAAAATATATCGCAACAGCCTAAGATGTAAAAAAAAATTAAACTTTCATCCATAGTATGTTGTCCGACAGAACCAAAATACATGTGACCCAGAATTATCAATAATTAGAATGAATCTAATGTATCTCGGCTCGCAAGTCTCTTTCCCATTTTTTTAAATTGTATTTTACTAATTTATCACGTTCACTGTCCGAATCTGAATTGTAAACCTTGGCTTTAAGTACATGTAATAGAGGCTTGGCTCGCTACACGCTATGTGTTTAATAAAATGTTATACTACTGACATACCTCTGCGCGTTTCTCGTTGGTGGAAGCACTAGAACAACTGTTATTTTGAGCTTAAGTTGCAGTCGCTGTGATTCACTTCACGTCTTAATTTCTGTGATTCATCAACTCATTTCCTGATACCGGTCAATAGTACATAATTACCGAAATAACTTCGCGCTTTTTTTTACTACTTTTAGTATTTTCTTCGTCTTGATGTTACTGAGGTACGATAAAAATATTCTCTTCACCTATGAAATTTGGACGGTATGAGTTGAGGTATCGTGGTTAATGAAAATGTGGTTAAGTAAAATTAAGTACCTACCTACTTAGTGGCTTTTAAGGTAAAAACTGGTGTCATTAGATACTATCAGCAGCAAACATGTACACATCATAAGTCAACATTTCTTTAATACGATAAGATTAAAAGTACCTAAACCGGTCACGCGGTAGGATCATCGTTGGATATTACCAAATATTAAACTGTGTTTAATGGATTTAAAACCTCAAGCCTACAGTCTTCCAAATAATACTGACCCTCAATAGATTGTTTAAGGGCACAGCGTCCCAGGCTGTACAGGTGATGTCCTTAGGATATCGCATTCATTTCATTTTCGGTGGGGACGTCACTTTATGTCATCTCAAATCGAACATCAGAAAGAGTAACATACCTAATCGTAATACAGTACTTTTATCTGACGAGCGCGGATTAGCCTTAGTTATATGTGACACATACGAACATATAGACAATGTGAACTCATGGCTCCTACGCTGACGCACACATAGACAATGAATAGAAAATGAATAGCTCAACACACAAGCATGGCTCACCCGCGCACGTGAGATAAAAGTAGGTACTGTAAAATACTTGTTGACTACTAGCTCTTGCCGGCGACTTCGTCCGCGTAAACTTCCACTTCCTATTTAGTCTCTTCGAGGGATGATTTTCGGGGTGTCCTATAGTTAATCCAGGCTACAAACTTATTGTATACCAAGTATCTGTTCAGTCGTTGTTGCGCTGCGAGTTCATATATACGTTGTGATTTCTTACTTCAAATATTTGGCACATAACAACTTCCATAGAACGTAAACAACCATGAGCCATCGAAATTATAAATAAAATCACGTAAAAATAATAGGGCTTCTCAAGTAAATAAAAAGATTACTTTACTTTTCTCAAACATAATTTAACCCACGTTACATTTTTTCAGATCATAGTTGTTGAGGATTTTACGATAATAATTCACCAGCCAAACAGTTACGTGTTATGTCTTTTTTTTTTAAACCAGTGTTGTGACCAAGTCTGTCGTTTCGATTCATATGACATTTCCGTAAATAACACAGATAAAAAATACAAATTCATAACATCAATTACACGTCTAAACAAAACCAAATAATAATACTTATTCTAGTCAAATAACCCTCCCCGTGCCATTCCCGGTGCAAAGGTGCCCATTACGCTCGCCGCGTTCCCACGTTGAATCGCAATGGACAGCCTCTGCACCAGGAAGGAGCCAGAGCGAGGGTCATGACCCCTCTCCCTAAGACGCTGCCCCACCTCCCTGATGAACACCTTGGCCTCTGAGCTCCAACAACCGGTTGTCTCGACCGCAAGAGGGACAAACAAGTAATTTGTGAGAGCGGCGTATTTATCCCGCTTCCTCAAAGCCGCCGCCTCCGCAGCCGCACCCGCAACCCTAACCGTGCGACAAAGGTGTGATGCCGCAAACGTACTGACACATGTCGCGTCCCAGAGTAGACACTTGCCTCTTTGCCAGGGTACGAGTGTCAAGCCATCGGGTCTCTTGCCATCCGACCTGCTTAGGCCCGAAGGTTCCAACACACACGGAATGTTTGCTGAAACCAACGCCCTTCGCACGATATCGTTAAGCGCGTGGTGGCGGGGGAACCTTCCCGCACAACGACTACAACTCAGAGCGTGATGCCCGTTACTCTCCACCATGGTACCGCAGATGCATAAATGAGGCTCGCAAACATCGCAGCCCAGGCGGAGAGCAACAGCCACTCGGAGTGAGTCGTTGTCAAGGAGTGTCCCCAGATGCGGAGAAGGAAGAGCGTGCGTTCCGTAAATTGATAGAAATCGATTAGGTATAAACGATACATTTAAAATCAAAACCAAATATCATAAAATTAAACTATGAAATACAACACGAAAATTGAAAAAGTGTCCGGCAACCAACTTGAAACAGAGTTCAGTTAGGGACCATTAATGTCTGTCTTTCTTATTGCATGGAATATAGAACGCCATACATGATAATTGATAAGTAACAAAATTTTGTTTGTGTAGAATGATACAATTGTGATATGGAATATAGTTTATATTAGGCTTGATAAAAATATTTCAAAAATCGGTTGTAAAATCGATGCAATGAACTATTCGATAATAATCGCTTGATTTGACAGGCGAGATGTCTTAGCCTCATCACTACAAACTTCAATTCACAAGTCTCAAATATTTGAAGTTACATATCACAATCTATAGGTACTTTAAGAACAATGGTACCATCATTGTAATTATTTCTCAGGGTGACGTTCGAGAACGTTCTCCGCAAGCAGGAGCTGGGCGACGACGCAATGGAGGAGGAGGAGGAGGAGAAGGAGCACAAGTCCATCATCGTCGAGCCACACGTGCAGCCGAAGCGAGGGCCCTACCTGTACAACGAGCCGAAAAAGTAAGTCACTTCTCTGTTAGACGCGGCACCACGAGGCCCATAACTCCCGAAGATCAATGTTCGTATATACTTGAAATCATTTCAGTTGAACGAATTGCACCAAAGCAATTTCTTCACAAAGCTACTTTACCGTTCAAACTATAAGGTTCAAACTCCAATGACATTTTAATAGAAATATGTTCAACAAAAAGAATTTCTACCATACCGATCGGACGATCACTGTTTTTTGTTTAAATAAAAATGAGACTGCTCTTGGACAACATCTAGCTAGGGGGCAAAGATGAGGCCGACGGTGAAGAGAGCTCTCCCAGAATATGCCTATTTACTCGTGCCTTAAAAATATATATACTCGATTATGTTGGGATATATCTCGGAATCTCGATGTCATAGCATACTTACTTGGTCTGGTCAAATTTTGATACAAATATTCTATTATATTTTTTATTCAATATTGTATGTTTCGAAATATTAAATTATTATGCGTTATTTAATGAAATTCCTAGTAACTCTAAGGTCATCATCATTACATTTCTGAAAATATTACTTCACTAAATGTACTAGGGCACATTTAGTGAAGTAATATTTCTATTAGGCAAGAAATATAACTTATATTTATTTTTTCTCAAAACTCTAGACCATATTTAACAGCATTTGTGTTTCCAATGGGTCTCTGCTCTAGCTACTCCCGTGAGGAACCCTGCTATTTTTCTTTTTGGCACAAAACACATCAAATTTCTACTAGAAACATCTATCTCTATTCATATTGGGAGCTACAAAGAAAATAGGCTCGTATATTTATTTTCTCAAAAATGGCCCGCAAACTGGACTTTAGTCGCTACATATTGGAAGGTAAAGTGTATAGTTTAAGGTCAGATCCAAATTAAAAAGTATAAAACATTGCAGGCCACATATATGGCCTGCAATGTCACATATAAATTCCTTTATTTGTCGAGTTATAAACTTTTTAAAATGTAGAAACTGTCATATAAAAGGAGGCACAGGTCGTATTCAGCCAATTCAGCTCGTATTTTTCTGTTGAAAACGCGACGTTTTTTTATGTGTCTCGAATAATTTGCGTTTTTCAGTGGAAAACAACACTTGCGATTCTGTTAAAAAAAATAAACGGCGGGAAAACATGATGTTTTGACGTTTTAAGGTTATGTTTATCAAATCTTAATTAAATTTTTGTCGTATTTTCCCCATTTTTGAGAAAAGCACTATATTAGCCTCGGCCGGAATGGCAATTGCAGGCTTCGTATTATAATTAAACGGACTCGCAAGCTCGTCCGTTTAAACAAATACTCAGCCTGCAATTGCTCCCTTCCCGGCCACGGCAATAATGTACTATTATCGTCTCATCTTTGTATCCATTCAGCCGCGTAGTGAACTGAATAAACCTGGGTACACAATTTCGCCGTTTCCCACAATTTTGATCCAGAATCAGGGAACGGGTTTAGTTGATGACTAACTTCCTTTCATGAATGTTCTAAGAACGTTTTACGTCAGTTGAATTACTAAGTTATGGTTACAACGGATGTTTTAGCCTTAATAGGAGATTACCAAAATTAGGTGTAATTTTATTGCTAGGTACAGTCGGAGTCATAATATGTATGCTTACCGTATTTCAGTCGAATAAGATGCTGAAAATTATTATTGACATCGTTACTATCTCGTAAATAAATAATTAATAACCTTATGATTATACTAGCTTTTGCCAGCGACTTCGCCCGCGTAAAAAGGATGATTTTCGGGATAAAAGTATCCTATATGTTAATCCAGGCTATAATCTCGTTATACCAAGGTTCATAATAATCCGTTCAGCCGTTTTTGCGTGATTGAGTCACAAAAATCCAAACATCTAAACATCCAAACACACTAACTTTCGCATTTATAATGGATAATTAGTATGTTGTAAATGTTCAATTCAATTCAATTTTTAAAAAAATGGCTTTCCATCTAATTTATGATGATTTCACCAACCACGTGTTCAAAGACGTTGTTCGGTAACGACGCCATGACAATAGGCAACAAAGACAGTGTACAGTAGTGGATTCCGCTCGTCGTCGCTCCGAGCGCGTGCGCTCACCAACGCGGCGACGAGCCAAATCCGTTGTATATGTTAATTAGTAGTAAATAATTGTGTTTGTTGACAGGAATAACATTTTGTTCACGCCGACCCAGCTAGAGGCCATTCGTTCCGGCATGCAGCCCGGGCTAACGCTAGTCGTCGGTCCTCCGGGAACCGGTATTGTATTTCCAAAATAAAACAAATAACCCCTATCCAATTCACGAATTTTAAAAGTGACTTCAGAAAATTTGTAAACTTTTGTTTTACTTATGGTACGTGGCTAACCACCACTTGTTCAGTCGTTATTTATTAATTTACATGCCTCATTCAATATGACACATCCTAATATCTCTAGAAATAAAGTTGTCATGTCATGGTCACCAATTATAATTTTTGACACAAATGCTGTCCTTACAATGGCATTAAACGCCTATCAAAACTATATTTTTCAAAATATCTATTAAAAAAAAAACATTATAACAGTGCTAAAATCTACATAAAACGTAATCGACTCACCTTCTATTTTCGTAGGGAAAACGGATGTTGCAGTACAAATAATCTCTAATCTATACCACAACTTCCCGTGGCAGCGCACACTAGTGGTGACTCACAGTAACCAGGCCCTCAATCAGCTGTTCGAGAAGGTTGCCGAGCTTGACGTCGACGAACGTCATTTATTGCGTCTCGGTCACGGCGAGGAAGCTTTGCAGACTGATAAAGACTTTTCGAGGTAAGCCCGCTCCGCATGAACGACCCTAAGACAATGACCATACTAACCAGGCCATAAATCAGCTGTTCGAGAAGGTGTCCGAGCTGGACGTGGACGAACGTCATTTGTTGCGTCTCGGTCATGGCGAGGAAGCCTTGCAGACTGATAAAGACTTTTCGAGGTAAGTCAACTGCAGGACGACCGTAAGAAAGACAGTGAAGTCAGTAACCAGGCCCTGAATCAGCTGTTAAAACCACCTGACCATTGCTGAGTTGTGACCATTTTGTGACAAAATTCGGTTTGTAATGTCCTGTTTTGTAAGTGTTTTGTTTGTCACGAATAAATGTTTCTATTCTTTTCTTTTTTTCTTTTCTTAAAAAAAGGTTACCTTGCTGGAAGTGGATGAACGTCATTTATTTAGGTCACGGTGAGGAAATCTTAGGAACTGATGACACTGAAAGCTGAAGAACAGAACTCCATTCCGCATAGCGTTCTACTTGGAACGACCCTAATACCTATAGATTCCAATAATAGGGTAGTGATGAAATTTTACGAAAAAGAACATGCTCATCTTTTTGAAATAACAAACGGACACCGGTTGTGTATGTAATCTTGTCTCCCAAAATCTTAAAGTAAACAGATCCCATAACGAGTTTTACAAGACAAAAAATGTACGGTGTCCATTTAGGACTTAACACACTAATTGAGTAAGAAATTTCAAACGGTTACTTTCAGTGCTGTACTTATACTTTTATATGATGGATTTTATTATTAGTAAGCAAATTAAAAGACAATTTTTATTTAAAGCTCCCTATTCGATAGTTTACGTTTCTACTAAAACATATTTCCACAGTCATGTCGGTTTCCGGATAGGTATTAGGTACTATAGACGTTTGTGATATATATCGAACGTGTAAATGATAGCGAAGATATAGGCAGTATCTTTATGCACTACTGCGTAACCATGATATGCTTTACGGCAAGCTAGTGAATTGGGAACACGTGAGTGCATAAACCAATTCTGCGAAATATGATATCAGCTGTTGTCTGTTGGTCTATGTACATTGGACGCGTGTAAAAAAACCCAGATGCGAACACATGTGAATTAGGTTAATTATGGACTAAAACTATGTTACTAGGCACAGTAGGCACGTAATGTTAATTGCACGTCATTGACATGTGGTAATGACTATTTAATTTTGTTGTGGTTGCCATTTTGTTGGCGTTATCGACTCCAAATTTCACAGGATAATCCATTTACTACCTTTTTTGTACGGGGGCAAATCCGTTATGGATACCCCGCACCGCGGGGGCAGCGCGGAGGTTATGTCGGACTTGCACCGACTAAAAACCCCCCGATTGTCCTCCTCAACCCTGCTCTCCCATGCTCCATGGCTCTGGGATCTCCCATGGAACGCGCTAGTGCCCAGCCCTCAACTACGACCGTCTACGACCCACGACCCCCTTTTCGACTAAAATCTTTCACGACAGGCAGAGGGTACCGTAGCCGTATTATATGCTAGGGCTACAGGGCGCAATGCGCAATCCATTACTAGCTATTATTATTAAATTTAAGAGTTATCCTCTTGTCGGTGGAGTATTTTCCATTTTTCCCTGTCGCACGCCAGCCCTTTGACTTCTTGATACGACACGACGCCAACTATTTCTCTTATTTGGTCCATGTAACTGCGCCTTGGTCTTCCCCTGCCTCGCCTTTCTTCTATCTTTCCTTCCAAAATGGTCTTGAAGAAGTTGTCGTGTCGTATCAAATGTCCAATCATTTTTCCCCTTCTATTGTTGATAGTGTTTAACAACGTTCTTTTCTCTTTCACTCTATGTAATACCTCCTCATTTGTTACTCTCTCGGTCCAACTAATTCCTTCCATTCGTCTCCAGCACCACATCTCAAATGCTTCCAGTCTCTCTCGATCTCTTTGTGTCATTGTCCACGTTTCACTGCCATAGAGAGCAACACTCCAGATATACACTTTAATTAGCAACTTTTTGCTCTTTCGTGACAGACTAGACTTGAGGAGCTGTTTCTTCTGATTGAAAGCCTTTTTTGCCATGGCTATTCTTGCGACAATGTCTGGTGTGCATCTGGAGTCTTTTGTAATCAGGCTGCCTAGGTATTTAAAACTATCTACTTGATCTATTGTAATATTGTTTATAACTATGGGTGGATGGTGTGAATTATGTTTTGAGGTAGTCAGAGTTTTAGTTTTCTTTACATTAATCTTTAGTCCTAATTCATTAAAAATTGTATTCATCGTCAAAATTAATTCCTTTAACTTATCTGGTGTTTCTGCAAATGCTGCGATATCGTCTGCGAACCGAATGAAATGTATTTTTTCCCCATTAATTTTGATACCCCCCTTGCCAGTTTCTATTATTTTTCTTATAGCATACTCTATGTATATATTGAAAATTAGTGGTGAAAGTGGACACCCTTGTCGGACACCTTGCCTAATTCTCGCACTTCCATTTTCGTCTCCTATCTCCACCCTTGCTTCCTGTTCCTTGTATAATTCATAAATAACTCTCCGGTCTCTAAAATCTATTCCTACTTCCTTCAAAATACTCATCATTTGCGCCCAGTTTACCTTGTCAAAGGCCTTCTCTAGGTCTATAAATGCGATATTTGTTTCAAGGCCAAGATCTAGGCGCCTGTCTACAACGAGTCGAAGAGCGAGTATTGCTTCCCTGGTACCTTTGTTTTCCCTAAATCCATATTGGTCTGGTCCTATATAATTTTCTGATAAGGGCCTGATCCTATTTTGAATTATTTTCAAAAGAATTTTGCTGGCCTGTGAAACTAAACTAAGCGTTCTGTGTTCTTCACATAGTAGGGTATTAGGTTTTTTAGGTATAGCAACAACTTTATTTACTTTAAAATCTTTCGGGATTTGGCCAGTCAAATGTATTTGTTTAATAATTAAGAATAATTCGTCAATAATTTGGTCACAATTTGCATACTTAATTAGTTCAATATACAGGTTATCAATACCCGCAGCTTTGCCATTTTGTATTTTGTTTATCGCTTTGTCAAATTCTTCTCTGAGTATTTCGGGTCCTAACTCATCCTCTGGTACCAGTTCTTCTCTCTCTATATCGACGTTTGCCATCTCTTCGCCATCGTATAAAGTCTCCAAATACCTTACCCATCTGCTAACTATATCCGTGTTGTTTAACAGTATTTGTCCCTGTTCATCCACTATAGCTGTGCTCTTACTTTTAGGTCTTTTGTTTAAATTTCGTATAATATTGTATGCCTGGTCGTGTTTTCCTTTACTAGCTACATACTTCATAAAAATCGTAAAGCATTCCAAACTCCTTTTAGACAAGCCTGCATTCCTAGTCAATACATTCACGTGAATTGAATCCTGCGATGCAAATTAAACAGCACAATAGGAACCATCTGCTATTGTCTGATAACATCTCAAATTGACTGGAACGTGATTTAGTATCATATTCTGGTCAGTCGTGATTTGTTTACCGAATGACACATTAATATTATTGAAAAAATGCAAGTGATTAGCAATTTAACGGATCTAACGTAAATGCCCAAGTCGAGTAGGATTGAGCCGTCTGCTACCTGTTTAATGCAGGTAGCAATTAACTGAAATAACCCATATTTTTCGAGATGCGCAATGATACTCATAAGCAATTTTTTATTTATTTTTGAGGTTTTTACAATTCCTTTTTTTGCTCAATTATGTTCTCCTTACGTTCAAACCAAAAAAAGACACAGAAACATATGTAGTTTAAAGTACATACTACTTAAGAACAAATAAAAACTGGTTTATAATAATCTTCAAATGAAGCCTCCACCTGTTGTTTACGTTTATTTTAAGCCTACTGTTCTGTACTGTGTTCTTTTTGAGGTGTGCAATAAAGAGTACCTAGATTTGTACTATATTCTATCAAGCTCTTACGCCGGTCGTTTGACATAGAATGTATTGACTTCAACCGACCATAAGGGTTTTACAAAAGAGCAGAGTGTATTAGGCAGTGAAGTGGCACTAATAAGGTTATTGTCACGACACGACACTGGTTTTGTTCGACAAACATTTTGACCGGTACTATGCTGGATTCAGTAATATTAAAGCCCGTGCCAGACGGTCGAAAACAAGCTCCAAAACCGCGCGACCTTGGTCCGCACGGACCGTGCAGACAGTTGTTTGCAGCAAGATTTCCTTTGTGAACCGGTCTTAGTGGACCAAGGACGCGCTGTCCTACGGACTTGTCGGATCGCGCTTAACTTATTTACAATTTGCGGTATTGTTTCCTCGTACAGATACGGGCGAGTGAACTACGTGCTGGCGAAACGTCTGGAGCTGCTAGAGGTGGTGGGGCGGCTGCAGCGCACGCTGGACGCGGGCGGGGACGCGGGCGCCACCTGCGAGCTCGCGCACCACTTCCACGTCTACCACGTGCGGCCCCGCTGGCAGGCCTTCACCGACGCGTGTCAGCGAGACAAGGTAGCTCTTATAATACTTGTGGCCAGTGGCGGATTCGCCCTAAGGCCCAGTAGCCGAGCCTAGTGCGGCCAATCACGACAAAAAACCTAGGTGAATGCTGAGATCCTAGATCTGGAACGCTCGCACAGCAGAGATGAAATAACCAACGCAACCAAAGTAATACCTTGCTCGTTGGTTTTCCCAATTGACTCTCGTCAGACGTACACAGGCACTAACAAATTTAGACTCCATCAGAATTGAAGTGAATAGTGATTCTATAAGGAATTCACATTCTAGTCCGCATCAAAAGTAGCTTGACGTCAAAAGTCTTTATTACAAGGGAATAAGAACTTTTGCCCTGTTCATACGCGTATCTACTTTTGATGCTGATTGTACATATTTAAAAACTATCCAAATAAAGTTGGCTTGATTTTCGATTCCCGTGATTTCGCACATTAATCTGCTGTGTTTTGTGGTAAGGTCACTACTTATTATACGATATAATATGACTATCCATTTTCTCGGGCCTTACTGCGGCAATTTGGCAAAACAGTTATTTTGCATACTTATTTTCAATCCTTTACCCTCTTAATTATTTGACCCCATTCGAGCACATTGTTTCAGGCCAAGTCAATAGAGACCATAAGCAAGGAATTTCCGTTCCATGAGTTCTTCGACGATGCACCCAAGCCTCTCTTCCCCGGAAAATCCTATGAAGAAGATATGGAAATTGCCCTCAGCTGTTATAGGTAAGAACGCTATTAGAAAACAAACAAAAACAAGACTAGATTAGTTATGACAAGTATCTAGTGGGTGTCTCTAGGAAGTTTGGTGAGGCAATCCGTCCATCACAATTGAGATCACAAATCTATTTTTAAAATGTATTTTTGTAGTCGGCTCTATATAATGTTACACTCGCGGTCAATAATTTCAGGTCACCCTAGTTTAAATAGCCTCAACAGGTCTTGTTATATATTCTACACCCGTTTTATTTACAATATTATACTATTATATTTCGTCGCTTCATTTTCGATATAATATTTACAACGTAGTACCTTAAGTCTACAAGGTAGCATTCGCACAATTTATTTAAAAGTAATTTTTTGATTTTAAACTGTCAAATCAACTTCCGGTAACCGTCCGGGCGCGCGCGCCGCCATTATATTCCTCATTCCTTATTTGTGCGAGGTAGCAAGCAGACGTTTCATCAAGATGTCGAAACGTAGCGCGCAAGACCGCATTGAATCGTATAGGGATAAAATAAGAAAATTGGAAAACGATCCTAAATCTCGACGACGTCGAATCATCTATTCATCATCGGATTGCTCCGACTGCGAAGAAAAATCTGGTGAGTGTAACTAATTGTATTTTAAATAGTTAATCTTTTACCAAATCCCATTAGCTATTTTGCGGGTTTCGTACTATTCTGTTAACCGTGAGTTGACATTGTAAGTGTTTGTGCTATCAAAAGAGTATTTATAATAAATCCAAATGCAATCCTGGGGGTTGGTCGAGAACCAACACAAAGGAAAACATATTCGAATATCCTACCATGCCCGGGGGTTGATCGAGAATCAACACGAAGGCAAGGATCGAATACCTACTGCACAAAACGAAACCATGACCTAGATGTTAATCGAGAATTAACACAAAGGTTTTTCAAACTACCCTCAAAAAGAAATAAAAAAGTGGAGGGTAGAATTTATCTCTGAAAGTTGGGATTTAATACGCAATATAGGTAGGAATAAATAGAATAACGGGGCGATGCCCTTTTTACGTACAAGTCATGTAATTACGTATTTTAACGTTTACAGACACGAAAATGTAACTTCCCAAATACCTAAGGAAGTAGATTCAAATATGAATCCCCCTGACGTACCCGTCCCCGGTCACTCAAAATCGCCGGACGCACAAGAAACTGTGTCTCAATTAGAGCCTGATATTTTGGTAGCATTGGGCACCAAAACCGGCGATGGTCCCGCATACGGAGACAAGGTACATGAAAACCTGGGTCAGTTATGGTTGCCTTTGTTGAAAAAAGGATTATCAAAAGAGAACAAAGAAAAGATTCTTAACGAATACTTAATTTCCCAAAATTGTAATATGTTGCAAGCACCGAAATTGAATCCCGAAATTTCCGCCGCCATTTCGGATAGTGCCCGAAATAGGGACAAGAAAATTAACACAATTCAGCAACAACTGGGTACAGGCATCACGGCTGTCTGTAGGGCAATGGATGTACTGATCGTCCCTAACGAAGATAAATTAAAGACAATAAAATACTTGAGCGATGCTTGCAGAATACTAAGCGATCTACACTATGTGGAGACGCAAGCGAGGATTAAGTTAATAACCCCAGGTTTAGACAAGCACTTCCTGAACATAATCCAGGATACGAACAGAGACGACACATTATTCGGAAATACATTATCCAATAAAATTAAAGCCTCCAAAACAATCGAAAAAAAAAAGAAAGTGGAACCATTCCGGCTCCATCCACATCAGCGTCTCGCCCTCCTCAATATCGGGGAAACTGGGCGTGGCCTCCCCGTTACCCGTTGATCAAGAGGACGAGGGGAGGACCTGGGAAGAAGTTTTACCGCAAGCCGAACTCGACCCCGGCTGCTCAACGAAGCCGGCCCTCAAGCCACAAACTCGTGCTCAGTCAGCGCAGCAGTAAACGAGGAACCACATGCTGGTAGAATTCATTACTTTTACGATTGTTGGGTAAAGGTTACAAGTAACATTTCTGTGTTAAATTGGACCCGCGAAGGATATATTATCCCATTTGACACGGAGGACATTGGCGTGGTCCCTGCTTTGGCCGCGTCAAGATAGACTTCAAATTTCAGAAGCTATTCAAAATTAGTTAAACTTAGGGGCAGTATCTGAATGTCTTCCAATACCAGATCAGTTTTTATCCAAAATATTTCTGGCACCCAAGCCAAACGGAGGCAAGAGGTTCATACTTAACCTAAAGCCACTTAATAAATTCATCACCACTAGTCACTTCAAGATGGAAGACCACAGAACTGTGTCTAAGCTCATCCCTAAAGATGGATTTTTAGCTACGATTGACCTAAAAGAAGCATATCTTTTAGTACCCATTCACATCACAGGTCTCAAAGAAAATATTTACGCTTTCAATTTGAGGACAGCGAAGCACGTCCCATAACTTATATACGAATTTACGGCATTGCCGTATGGGCTTTCAGTGGCCCCTCGAGGGTTTAGCAAAATACTGAGAGAAGTAGTAACGTTCCTTAGGTCTCGTGGCTTTAATTCCGTTGTATATTTGGATGATATTCTATCCATCGGGAATAATTATATGGAATGTATGGAAAATGTTAATCAAATTGATTTGTCATTAATTATGACAAGATTACAGCCAAGACAATCTTGTAAATTCCTAGGCTTTATGTTCAATACCACTGATTTGACATTGTCATTACCCTCAGATATACAAAGTTGCACAGTTAATTAATAAATTAATATCTTTGCCTCGATGTACAATTCTAGAGTATGCGCAACTTATTGGCGTTTTGGTCGCTGCCTGCCCAGCTTTTCGCTATGGATGGTTGTACACAAAAATTTTAGAACGAGAACAATACCTCCCGTTCCCCAATAATAATGTGTGAACATCGTGTAAGTTTAAATCAATATATTGAGAACAATACCTGTTTTTTATAATTAAAAAAAAAACTGGTAATCATGAAACAAAAATTACGCCCTCAAAAACGTTCATTAGTGATTAAGTCTGGTGGGCTCAAAACATATTTAACGCTAAATGTAATGCTCGCGTTAATGGTCACTGGAGAGACAGAGACAGCGAGCAAAACCACCACATAAACTATCTCGAATTGCGGGCTATATTTTTGGGATTGAAATGTTTGGCACATGATTGTACTAACTGTAACGTATATCTATTGTTAAAAGTGGATAAATACCACAGCGCTGAGTTACGTTAACAGAATTTGGCAGTGGTGCGAGATGCGAACAATCTGGCTATCTGCTTCTTACATAAATACGAGAGATAATGTTGAAGCTGATGAAGAATCAAGGAGAATAAATCCCGATACTGAATGGGAGCTCTCCCAATCAGTTTATGAAACTATTGTCAGCAGGTTTGGACAACCGAAAATTGACTTGTTCGCGTCTCGTACCAAATTACGAATACTAAGTGTCCAAATTATATTTCATGGAAACGAGATCCTGAAGCGCAGTCAATTGATGCTTTCACGATAAATTGGAACCAATGTTACTTTTATGCATTCCCTCCATTCTCGTTAGTGTTAAAATGTGTCCAAAAATTACTTAATTGAAGATGAGGCAACCGGCATCGTGGTGTTTCCTCACTGGCCATCACAATCGTGGTTTCCGTTGTTGAAAAGCGTGTTATGCTCAGAAATATAATTTTTTGGACCTCATAAAGACCTGTTACATTCTACTTTCGGGAGTCATCACCCACTGTTCAGGCAGCTTACCCTGGGTGCCGCCAGGCATTGCGGGAAGCCTATTCCAGACAGGGCTACTCTGAGACCGCTTAGAGTTAATGATAGCCTCGCTCGCCGACAATACAATAGTTCACTTAAACTTTGGTGGAACTATTGTGTTATTAATAAAATTGATTTGTTTGAAAGTTCTAATAAATCAGTAATATCATTCTTATCCGAGCAATTTTATAAGGGAGCATCATATGACACTATGAATTGTCATCGCTCGGCGTTATCCCTTGTCTTAGGGTCTAACAATATTGGATCTGATGAATCAATCAAACGATTATTGAAAGGCGTGTGATCGTGTATGTATATAAGCTTAAGCCGTCAATGCCTAAATATACTGGTACATGAGACCCTAAGAAAGTTTTTGATCTTGTTTCAAATTGGGTACCCCATGAAGATATATCTCATGAAACTTTAACAAAAAAGTCAGTTATACTGTTAGCATTGTGCTGTGCACGGCACACCGTGTTCAAACTTTAATCACTAATTAAAATAGACAACATTCATTTTACGCCTATCGGAGCCCAAATATTCATCACAGACACCATAAAGACTTCTGGACCTAATAGAGACCAGCCAGTATTGGTGCTTCCATATTTCAAAGAGGACCTAAAGATATGTCCTGCTACAACCTTAAAAGATTATTTAGGCGCCCTTATAAAGCCGCATCGGCACATACGAATACTATTAGTAAATGGATTAAAAAGGTATTGTCAGCGAGTGGGATAGACGTGGCGGTGTTCGAGGCACATAGTGCCCGGCACGCTTCCACATCTGCTGTGAAGGCGGCTGGCGTCAGTACTGACGTTATTCGGAAGACGGCAGGCTGGTCCGAATCTTCATTAACATTCGCTAAGTTCTATAATAAACCTGTTGTATCTGTATTTGCACGATCAGTGTGTTTAGCAAATACGACAGAATAGAAGTATACTAATCTGTATGATAGACATTAATATGTCATTTAAGGCAATCAAAGAAGAGAATACCTAAATGTTTCTGTTAAATAAAAAAATTACAGGATAATTTCATAACCTGATAACTTTTTATTTACGTCACCAAAACTTACCTATTTAATCTCTAAATGTCTACGTTGTAAATATTATATCGAAAATGAAGCGACGAAATATAATAGATGATCAAACGAACTTCTTGAAGTGAAGTTCGATCGATATTATATGAGTCGCTTCATTTGAAGATATAAGTTCCCTCCCACCCAGGAACCCGTGTGTGGAGTAAGTTTTGGAAATTTTCTACTCTGAAGGAAATGAGGAATATAATGGCGGCGCGCGCGCCCGGACGGTTACCGGAAGTTGATTTGACAGTTTAAAATCAAAAAATTACTTTTAAATAAATTGTGCGAATGCTACCTTGTAGACTTAAGGTACTACGTTGTAAATATTATATCTTCAAATGAAGCGACTCATATAATATCGATCGAACTTCACTTCAAGAAGTTCGTTTGATCATCTATTCTTCGTATTGGCCGTACCTATTGCCCAACTGTATTAAGCAATTTCCGGGATCCTATCATAAAAATATCAATGTCCAAAAATGTCGATTTTCGCGAAATCTCGCTCTGTTAACGTTGTTTTTTATGGGTTTTTACGAGTCCGATTTAAACTTGGAAACGTTACTTTTTTTGGCTGTTACTTTTGCAGTATAGATGTAAAATTAAATAAAGATAATAACATGATTAAAAAAAACTTACAACCTCGCAGTATTTTAGGAAATATGACGGTATTTTACCGACCCGTATTCTTTGTCCGTGAGTGTATATGACCTATAAGCGTACCTAGTACACGTACCGACTTCTGAAATTGCTATGACGTACGCAATACACACATGTGTTTCGAAATAAACTGAATAAATATCGAACAGTCTGGGAATTTACTGTATTTTGGCATACTTATACATATAACACTTAATAGTGTAATTATGACAATAGCACACGTCCCCGTTCTGGGTTAGTCACGTTTTACGCCCACTTATAGTAATGTAACTAAATACTTAATTATTATGTATATTTGCATAAACCATGTATTATGCTAGTAGATAAACTGCTGACAGATCTATTACATCGTTTATAACATATCTATATTATTTACAAGTAGTTTCAAAGAGAAAAAAGCACAAACGCTTACGTAGTTGGGTATTTTTGAATATCTATCTCAATACCTCTAGAATCAGTTTTTTTCAAAACAAAACGCAAACGAACACGTTTGCGTTTAGTTTTAATTTATATGGCAAAAAATAGTTACCATCTAAAGCCACCAGGGGCGCTGCTCGAGTTGCCTTACAAAATGAGAATACGCAAACGCGTTCGTTTTTTTTTTGTTTCGAAAAAAATTATACTAGAGGTACAGATACACAGTACAGATACACGGTTTATATTCCTCACAGATACATCAACCATATCTTCGAAGAGCTCGAGGAGTTCCGAGCGTTTGAACTGCTCCGGTCGGGCTTGGACCGATCCAAGTATCTGCTCGTGAAAGAGGCTAAGATCATAGCCATGACCTGTACTCACGCTGCCTTGAAGCGCTCAGAGCTTGTGCAGATGGGTTAGTATTCTTCTAAATATTCTCAGTTTATTGATCGTCATTTTCGTTTTCCTGTTCAACTCATTCTCTCTTCATCTACTTGTTGTATTATTTCCCCTTTTTGTTTTATGTATAATTTAATAGCAATATATATATATACACTATATAAGTAGTTACATTCTCCGATTCTGTTCCTTCATGAGTCTTACAACAACTGATCCTTCGTTTTTACAATTATTCTGTATTAGAATTACAACTTAAGTTTAACACTTTCAGTGCCAAGAACCCCCCTAGCGAGCTCTCAATACTATACTAGTTGACTATCGCTGGCATTCAGCGATGGTCATGGATTTTTTCTTGGCAATGAAAGTGTTAAAACCAAACGACAATGACAATATCAGCAATCCAATCCAGCTCCAAACAAACTCTAACTAGTATCCCACTTGTATAGGTTTCAAATACGACAACATCCTAATGGAGGAATCAGCACAGATCCTCGAGATAGAGACGTTCATCCCACTGCTGCTGCAGAACCCTCAGGACGGGCGCTCGCGGCTCAAGCGCTGGATCATGATCGGGGACCACCACCAGCTGCCGCCCGTCGTCAAAAACATGGCCTTCCAGAAGTACTGCAACATGGAGCAGAGTCTATTCACGAGGATGGTGCGCCTTGGAGTGCCATACGTCGAGCTAGACGCGCAGGGACGCGCGAGACCTAGGTCAGTTACACGTTACAGGTCTGTCAAAAAATTGAATTGGACAAAAGCGGTTCGGAGGAAATAATTTGATTGATCAATTCTGCAGGTATATTGGCAGGCTCTACGCGGATGTGGATCACTTGTGTTGCATAATAACTGTAAATCAGTCAAACGACCCAATAATTTAATTTAAGCATGTCTGCTATTACATTTATTTACATGGTTGTTTTACAATTGTATGAACAATTGTATTTTCCAATTTACAATGAACAATTTATTAGTTGGGTAAACGTTGGTTGAGGCTTAAGTGAATAATAAAATTTATGCTGATATAAAAACATCTCAACCGTCTAGTCTGGTTGACACGTATGGAGGAACATTTTAACTGTCTTAGATTATCTAACTTGACGTTTAGATATCAACTCGTAATTTAATTTATGTCACACCTGGTCATAAAGCGGCAATTACCGCACGCTCCGCGCGCGGGAAATCCCACTTCCTGGCCAGGGGGTGACATAAAATTTTGTACTTAACACGGGCGGTAATAAAGAAAGCCTCAGATCGCATATTTATCGCCCTTGCCTTCGGCTCGGGCGTCAAATACCCGCGATCTGAGACATTCTTTGTTTTACCGCCCTTGTTAAGTAATGTACTATAATTCAACAAGTGCATAATAACAAGTTCAAATAAATAATGGAATTTAAAACAAAACTAACTAACTGTCTTTAGGTGTCGACCAACTTAGTTGATTATCTTGTCTAGTCATTTGATCTTGTCGGTCAGAAACATGATATATTTTATGAACCGCTATCAGTTTTATGTAGGTACCTTAATAATAAAAAAAGTACTAATCAAACATCGTTTTGTTTAAGTGAAACACAGTTTATATGCTGAAGCATCGCGTAATCTACATCCGGCCATCCTTAACATTACGTCACCTACACTACAATTGGAGCTTTGTTTCTTTACAATGTTATGCTTGTAAGAAGTGAGTGCTTCAACAACGCAGTCTGTTTAATAAAGCGGGATTAATTTATAGTTATGACTGATAACTAATTTATTTATGTATAAGTAGTACCTACCTACCTCTCATACTTGAAACTTTTTTTTTATTGTAAATATGTTTGCGCTTGACCACAAACCTGATGGTAAGCGATATTGTGGTCTAGGATGGAACGCGCTTACCTAGTAAAAACCGATTCACTCTCGCCTTGAAAACCAAAAGATTGTATGGGCAAGGATTCCGGCAAGGAGTTCCACCGCGTAGTGTAGTTCCACTCACGCCTCAGATTCGGTTAAAGCCGCTCAATGAATCTCACTGGAGCGCAAACTCTTCGAGTATTCCTCGGGGTCGTGTCGGAGGTTTCCCCTGGATTTTCCGCCTGCTACTCTCCAACTGCGCACTCCTTTTTCGCATTCAAAGCAATGTGTGTTTTACATATAGAGCATTATTCCACACAAGTCAACTTCCACTCAACTCTGACTACTTCTGAAGCTCCCTATTTAAATCCTCGATAAGTAATTCATAATTGACGTCCGCTTAAATTCTTATTTCATGAAAGTTTGACAGCTGCAGGCATCACAGCTCAAAACCACAGACCACACTATAAAATAACCACTGTGATTTAATTGAGTGCATCATTTGATCTTTGATCAAAGTACCATAGTACTGACTTACTCGTATTACTCGTTGGCCGGACTTGTTAATTAAATTAATTAGCATTTATGCACGAGATCGGTTGTGTATTACAAGTGAGCTGTGTATTATCTGAATAGATATTACGCTTGAATGACATAATGTTATGAGCATGTTAAATTAGTCACTGTGACCGTCACCCGCTCAATGATTTGCATAGATGACGACCGCTTTAGCTTAGTTGGTAGTGACCCTGCCTACGAAGCTGGAAGTCCCGGGTTCGAATCCCGGCCAGGGCATTTATTTGTGTGATGAGCACAAATATTTGTTCTTGGGTCTTGTATGTTTTCTATGTATTTAAGTAGCTATTTATATCTATATAAGTATGTATATCGTCGCTTAGTACCCATAGTACAAGCTTTGCTTAGTTTGGGACTAGGTTGATTTGTGTAAGATTTTCCACAAATATTTATTTATGTCACACCTGGTCATAAAGCGGCAATTACCGCACGCTCCGCGCGCGGGAAATCCCACTTCCTGGCCAGGGGGTGACATAAAATTTTGTACTTAACACGGGCGGTAATAAAGTAAGCCTCAGATCGCATATTTATCGCCCTTGCCTTCGGCTCGGGCGTCAAATACCTGCGATCTGAGACATTCTTTGTTTTACCGCCCTTGTTAAGTAATGTACTATTAAGAAATACAAATTAATAAACTAAATTAACAAATAATGGCGATAAATACAAAGAGCACGCAATCTTACGTCTATCTCGCACGACGGACGACAGGCAAAAAGTGAGCAGTACACCTACCCTACTTAAAACTGTCAACCATCATACCCCCACCACAACCTAACCTAAAATAGCTAACAATAAGTGTATCTGTGGGCACAGCATCTGCAACCTGTACCGGTGGCGGTACCGGGCGCTGGGCGACCTGGGGCACGTGACGCGGCTGCCCGAGTACCGCGCGGCCAACGCGGGCCTGCGCTACGACTTCCAGCTCGTCAACGTCGAGGACTTCAACGGGGCCGGCGAGACAGAGCCCAGCCCTTACTTCTACCAGGTCCGTTACACTTACTAAACGTATCTAAAGGCCGATTTTTTTTATTGATATATAATAAACGGGTCACTCACGCCTTTAACGTCGAATATCGCTCGACATGTTTTGGACCAATACGTGGCCCTTAATCATGAGGTCTAACATAACACTACAATTCCGATAAGTGTGATCATATTTCAGAATTTGGCTGAAGCAGAATATGTGGTGGCAGTGTTCATGTACATGCGAATCATCGGCTGGCCCGCCGAGAGAATATCCATCCTGACCACGTACAACGGACAGAAGCATCTCATACGTGACGTCATTGACAAGCGATGCGCTGACAATCCTCTTATTGGCCGACCTCATAAGGTAATTAAGTCACACATGATTTTATGTCACACCTGGCCATAAAACGGCAATTACCGCACGCTCCGCGCGAAGGAAATCCCACTTCCTGGCCAGGGGGTGACATAAATTTTTGTACTTAACACGGTACTATTATAGCACCGGGTGTAACGAAAATGGTATATAAATTGCGATTCCGAAAATCACTTTCCTTTTATTTTTAGACAATTTAGAAACGTACAATTAGGTAAAAAAAATAACACGGCAAAATCTTTTCGAAAAAGGTTGTTTACCCTGGTAGGTAAATTGGCTCCGCCGTACTAGGCCAAGGGCGAGGTGATTGGCCTATCGGCATTTCTTTGACTCGCACCGCAAAAACCTGCGAAATTAATTCACAAAGCAAGAAAATGAACTTTATCGCGACTCAAGCCAGAGCTCTAATAACGTAGTTGTTACTTGTTACGGATCTCGAGGTCATGTTGAACTAGCCGAGGTAAGTCGAGACGAATTGTGAATGACATTGGCAGGTGAGTGAAGCAGGGCGGTCTTTTATTGCGAGAGCGGGATAGAACATACGCGACAGGAGTTAGCAACCTTTTGTAAAATGTTTTAAATGTTAGTATTATTTTTTATGCGTGAGTTTTCTTTAAGTACTGTAAAAGGTTAAGTAGTAGTAACAAGCGCTTCATATACATACCTACCATTTTTGTTACACCTACATATATATAGGACCTCACGTCTCGTCTTATTTACTTGTCTCGATGCAGCGCGAGGAGTGCATGTTACATAACATACCTATAGACTTATTTGAATGGCGAACACATTGAAACATATTGCACTTTAAGTCAGTATTTTACTCAATCGTTTATTGGGTTCCGTACCCGAAGGGTCAAAACGGAACCCTATTGCTGTCACTCACGCGTCCATTGGATCATCTGTCCGTCTGTCGTCTGTCACACATGTTTACAGGCAAACGGTTGGAGCTACAGTCTTAAAATTTTCGCAGTATAAGCATATTGGTGTCCCAAAGCCATACAAATAGTTAAAACTTATTTTTAAATATTTAAAGGGGGGGGGGGGGGCTCCTATACAGCTAAAGGGGGCACGAAAACAATTTTAACTTAATTTTGCGGTTGGTTGGGAACCCTAAGTGTGCGAAGTCTGACTTCCACTTGACCGCTTTTGTGAAAGATACATATTTGATGGTTTTATAATATTCATTTGTATCCAAATTAGTCCCGAAATGTGATGGTTTGTTGTGGCCGGCAGGTGACGACGGTGGACAAGTACCAGGGTCAACAGAACGACGTGGCGCTGGTGTCGCTGGTGCGCACGAAGGCGGTCGGTCACGTGCGCGACCTGCGCCGGCTCATCGTGGCCGCCTCGCGCGCGCGTCTCGGACTCTACATCTTCGCGCGCGCCAACCTCTTCCGGAACTGCTTCGAGCTGCAACCCACCTTCAACCAGGTACGACTGTCTTCACAACCCGGGATATATCATGGGCCCACTGCCCGCGATCCTGATATATTATTTTCATTCAGAAAAGAGTCGATGCTGCTCTCGAATGAGGGATCAAAGTCGTACATTTCTTCCCTCATTTGAGGGCTACAAGGCTCATCGTGGTCGCGAGCCGCGCGCGTCTCGGACTTATCTTCGCGCGTGCTAACCTCTTCCGGAACTGTTTCGAGCTGCAACCCACCTTCAACCAGGTACGACTGTCTCCATCGCGACCCGGCAATGTGAAGAAATGTACCTGCGTTGTGCGACCCTTTGATTAATAGTACATTATTGCCGTGGCCGGGAAGGAAGCAATTGCAGGCTGAGTATTTGTTTAATTATAATACGAAGCCTGCAATTGCCATTCCGGCCGAGGCTAATATAGCGCTTTTCTCAAAAATGGGGAAAATAATACCAAATTTGAACCAGATTTGATAAACATAACCTTAAAACGTCAAAAACATCATGCTTTCCCGCCGTTTATATATTTTTAACAGAATCGCAAGTGTATTTTTCCACCAAAAAACGCAAATTATTTGAGACATAAAAAAACGTCGCCTTTCCAACAGAAAAATACGAGCTGAATTGGCTGAAATCTGAATACGACCTGTGCCTCCTTTTATATGACTGTTTCTACTTTTTAAAAAGTTTGGAACTCGACAAATAAAGGAAGGAAGGAAGGAGGAAGGCGGCCTGTAATGTTTTTTATTTTTTAATTTTGATCCGACCTTAAACTTTACATTTTACCTTCCAATATGTAGCCAGTAACGCCCAGTTTGCGGGCCATTTTTGAGAAAACGTTCTATGTGTAACAGTAATAAGTCCTTATGTTCCCTGTATTAGGAGATATAAATTAACTGGTATCCCCTCCTTTTACAGAAAAATGTTTCATCGTCTGTATCTATTGGTTCGCAGAATTTTCGTTTCACGGAAACTTTTTTGAAACTTCTGTCTGCGAAACAAAGTATAACCTAATTAGCTACATTTCTCAGGTCTACACGTAATGTTGAAAACCAGCCACTTTAGAAAAAAATATTTTCTGTGCTAATGCATCAATTATTTAATAGGTATGGATATGAATATCAAGATATTATTAGATTGTTGCATTTGCGGGCGCTCCAATTTCCAGATGGTGATTTCGTGGTATTCCAATGTGCTACAACGCACGCTTATAAACTCGATATATGTTCACTTTTATTTTTGGATCCGACGTGGATCCGACAGCATATTATACGGTTCCGTAATTTAATATAGAGAATCGAACTTCCATGTATATCAATGTGCTAATCAATCCGGTTTATTGGATCTTCAAGGACAAAAGATGATCATATGTTGATTTTAGTATCCTTCGTTTGTATAATTAATGGGCTATAATTAATCGCATATCAAAAATTATTACTGCGCATCAAAGAATAACGATTTGTACAGCTAAAATATTAATTACACATCAATGTTAGCATTTGAGCTTGCAAATAAACAGATATAGGGTGTCAGGTTTTAAATTTTTGATGTGCCTTTAAATAAATTGCAGCCGAGTCATGCCCTAGGCACTAACTTCAGGCCCCTAGTTAGTAACTTCGACAGTTTTTAGTGCTTTGTAACAAACTTGGGCCAGAGGCGATGGAGGGAGCACATTCGTGCTCAAAAGAAAATCATTAACCACACGTTAGTCATGGATTAAGAAGTATGAAGTAGACCAAAATTTGTCCAACGGAACGCTATTTGTCATCACTCGGTGTCTGTCCGTCTGTCACAGGCATTTTTTTACTATTTTATATTACCTTTATGATAAGCTCCTAACGAATGTTACTCGTTAAGAACTCCTTTATCACTCTTTTTAATAGTTGTTTTTTATTGGAATCATAATCATAAAATTAATACAAGCTTGGTATTGTTAGGCCAAAGTGATGACGGCATCGGCCATATAATCATATATGTAAGTAGGTAATTAAGTCGGCCGGATTCGGATGAACAGAAACATGGACGACCGTTAAATATTTTTTAATGTATTTGTCACAAAAGGATTTGTTCAATTTGCTCGTAAAAGGAATTCTCAAGGTAACGTAAGATTGTATCATTGCTTATTTAGATTGATTTTATATTTAGAGCTTACGTTTCTGCGTAAATAGATTACTAGAGACGGCATATAAAAAAGATAGCATAGGTAGGTATTTAAAATCCCAAGAGCTATGAAAAATCGAACACATCATGCACAGTCAGCTGCAAAGAAACCTTGGTTTATCAAACCAGTAAGCGTGAGCCTTCCGTACATAAGTAGTAACCACAGACAGTGCCTCATCAAGATATTTTCTTGCCCATAAGAATTTCTAGACCATAATAGTGCCTCCTAAACAACGTTTTTCCAGCATAGGTAGGTATTTAAAATCCCAAGACCTATGAAAAATGGAACACATCATGCACAGTCAGCTGCAAAGAAACCTTGGTTTATCATACCAGTAAGCGTGAGCCTTCCGTACATAAGTACTATAAGTAGTAACCACAGACAGTGCCTAATCAAGAACATCCTAAACAGCGTTTTTCCTAAAGTAAATTTTGGTGTTTCCTCATTTTGTTTATTGGTTAATCCGGCACTGAGGAACTCTGTTTGGAGTTATGTTCGCAACAATAGACTGCGGATGCTATCGTTACCGGGCGTTGTGAATTTACAGGACTGTAAATACTTTCGAATTTGCTCATATATTAAAAAAGTGTTATCCTATTACAAAGTTTCTTCAAACTGCGGACAGGTATTGTCTGCCTCGCACTACTAGACGTAGCCCCCCAAACCCAGTGTAACCCAGTGTGACCGAAAATTTGTATCTATGTTTGGTTTTACGAGCCATGTCCGTGCTCATCGGAGGAAGTTGTAGGGGTCGCCGTTGTCGGATACGACAAGGAGGATTAGACACGTTTACAAGATACTCGGCAGGCGAACCCTTCCTCCCCAACCTTGGTATTAATGTAATATTGTATCGTTTGATTGTGTCGCAGCTAGTGGCGCGGCCGCTGGAGCTGGTGCTGGTGCCGGGCGAGCGGTACCCGGCGCAGCGCGGCGCCGCCGCCGCCGTCCCGCCGGAGCTCGTCCTGTCGGCGCGCGACATGCCGCACATGGCGCGCCTCGTCTACGACATGTACCTGGAGCGCGTGCAACACCACCAGCGGCAGGAGGTAACACACATGCATACACACCACATTACATACACATACAACACACTCCCACACACGCTCTTGGTACATTACTTACCGAGGACTTTATAGCCAGGTGTGACATAGACTATATTTATACTTGACATTATTTGAGCAGGCAGAGTTGTGTCAGAGTGATCCGTACATTCCGTACAAAGCGCGACTTAATGGTGCCGGCTACAAGACTTGAAATCTAATAAGTTTTATAAAATATTGCAATTTTGATGTCGGTCCTCGCTTCCTTCACGGTATACCTAATGTAAAGCTGGGCCTTACCTACGGTTTTTGAACTTATTAAAGAGGATTTACTATATAGTGTAGGTAGATAATAGTATTTTATACAATCGTTATATAATGAATGCTTTTTTAGTCGAGAACCGCGTTTAGACCACGAGGCTTGCCGAGTGGTCTAAGTAAGGTTCGAGACTCAAAAAGCTAATTATATAACTATTGTATACAATACTTTTTCTACGAGTCCACGAAAATAACAGAAAGTTGCCGCTGAAACGATCTCATTAGTGCATGAGGGTTACACGGTGATTAATAGCACGTGGTCTGCACATATCACAATACGTATCACGTGGGTATTGATGAATATTAAAAACAAGTCTAAATAATTATGAAATTTACGATAATATCACAAGTATTGTAAATTTGTAATAACAATTCCCACAGGGCCGGTGCCCTGTTAAGATGAAAAAAAAAAATATCAGTCCATGCCCGCCTTTGGCATCATGTCAAATTTCGACCAATCACGACACAAGAGAATTTAAGTTTTTTTCTAATGGTTATGGCCAGTATCCAGACGACCGTTTAAGTAGGTAGACATTTGACAAGTGCATTGACGTTTTTACGTTCAGAAGCGCGTTATATTACTCCATAGAGCATAGACTTTTAGTTCAGCTTAAAATGTATAATATTGTGCAATGGTCTATGAAGTTGTAATTGTAATATTGTAGTCGACGAGTATAAAAAGTGGTATTATGATATTCAGCAGAGCACCACGGGCTCGTGGTCGGCACCGGGCACAGAGCGCGCGGCGCGCTCACGCGAGCCGCGCCACTTCGTGCCCTCGCACCCCGGCGGCGGCGACTCCGACGAAGAAGACTTCACGCCCACGCAGATCGTCAACGAGGTCGAAGAACCCGAACCTGCCAGTGCCAGCTAAGCCACTTAACCCACACTTTAGAACAAACACCACCACGCTGGAAAACTACCATGCACCAGGGTTAAACATATACTACTTAGGCCAGGTGGATTAGCACAACTTGCAGCTACGAGTAAGTCGTGCCTCGCGCGACTCAGCGATTTCATCTCCCTCGAACTGTGCGAATTAAAAAGAGGAGGGTAGATTTTCTCTACTTGCGTCGCGTCGCAGCAGCAGTTGTGCTAACCCCGCTGGTTTCCACTAAATTTATCGCATGTCAGACCCGGATTTTGGTCGGATGTTCCAGTGGCAGAACATTTTATAAAATTTTATATAAGCTATTCACACTTGCCGGACACCAATTTGTATGAGGCGCCGACGCCCGATAAAAATCCGAGTCGGATATCCGACAAGTAGGAACCAGCTCTTTGCGTATCACTGTCGCCGAAACATGAATCTGTGAATCCAGCTGTTCAATTATTTAGTGTCTTGTTCACGATTTTGATACCACATACTCGTAACACAAAAGTAATACTCATTGAGGCGACACGGGTCTATCGGTGTGAACCGAGTGTCGGTGACCTTGGAACGCTACGATTCTATACTTTGCCCGTCCGAGGAGTGATTTCCACACACCGCGCCACCCTCGCGCGCCCCCGCTCGCGTCCGGACACGCACACATAGCCGCGAGACACATTGTCGCTTCTTGTTACGTTAGTATATATCTTCTTTGACGTGGTGCATTAAAATACTATCGTGGTGCATAAGAGTTAATGATGGATTAAAAGCGATGCAATTTCTTTAGTTAACACAACAAAAATACCTACCCAAAAAATGAAGTGTAGCTCGTCGCTTTAGTTTCTAACTAAATATAAGCTAACAGAACTGAAAATTACATTATAGCGCGCCTGTTTGTTTGTTTGTGTTCAGTGAATGATGTACAATACAAGTAAGATTAAAAGAATAAATAATGTAACTTCATTAAATATTTTTATTGATCAATTGCGACACAGTGGTCATCGAGTTATGGTAACAGTGTCTGAGAGTACACAACTATTTGACAGAATGCGATATCGATACAATCATGATTTCTCATTCTGACAGATAACTATATCGTTACAAGGCGCACAGGTTCAATGTGTAACCCTCTTATTCCTAAGACTTATGTTTTATTTTCCTACAAACTGCAAACCGGTCATTTCAAATGAAGCTGGTGATTCACTAAGGGACAAATGTCCTGCGACACGTGTCGCTAGCTACGTCGGGTGAAGTAGCGCGACGTTGCCGGACTTCGCTCGACATGTCTGACAACATCGCCAGATATGTCAGGCGAAATCAGCCGGCTTCGCTTGACATGTCGTGGGACGTTTGTCCCCTAGTGAATCACCAGCTTTATGGAACTGGGAAACAAAACTACATTTTACTTGATGAACAAATTTTCATGCCTACATACAAAATATAACTTAAAAATTTGAAAGAAAATAATTACTTACCTAAAAATAGTATCACAGATGACGACTGTTCACATACTTAATAAAACTGTAACCCCCTTATTCATAAAAAATAACAAACCCTTTCTCACAAACTTGAATATCAAAGTTATACAGATAAATAGACAAACGAATTTTAGTGGCAATTAATTAAAATTGGTTTAATTAACGATTATGAATAAGAGGGTAAGAGTTACGTTACAACTAGCAGCGCTGACTCTGCGATGCATACAAAAGAAATTCATAATATTCTTATTCTACCTACTACATAAAATGCAGACTTCCAGTATACAAGTGGCCGATCGAATGATATGAAAATATCGCATCTTCATTCTCGCGCTCACCCTCGACTCGAATAATAAACAAATATTTGTGGACAATCTTACACAAATCAACCTAAGCAAAGCTTGTACTATGGGTAGCGTCACATAGTATGTAGCAGCCAAAGTAGCCAAATAGTTCGGTACACCATACTTATATTTTGTATGGTGTTCCGAACTATTTGGTCACTTTGGCTGCTTCACACTATATGACGCTGACTGTACATACTTATATACCTAGATAAATAAATACTTAAATACATAGAAGACATCCAAGACCCAAGAACAAATATTCGTGCTCATCACACAAATAAATGCCCCGGCCGGGATTCGAACCCGGGACCTCCACCTCCAGCTTCGTAGGCAGGGTCACTACCAACTAAGCTAAAGCGGTCGTCAAATTCAAATGTGTTCCAAGTTGGATTGACGATGGCGCAATATAATAAACTATGGCTGAGTATGTCCCGTATCTTCCATAGGCACACCCGCCGTAGGTGTGACTATGTCCTCCTCATCATCAGCCCCTTTAAGGTAGCTCTCGGCGGCTCCACTCAGACAGAACAGCGCGTTTCGTCCGTGCAGCACCTTGATCACGCGTCGCCGGAACACCACAAGTATTAGGAACACTAATATACCTTGGAGACAGTTTATCAAGTCGATTATTACCCTGGAACAAATGGTTATTATTGCCATAGTGTCATGAGATGAAAAAACAAAACTTTATAGCCAGTTACGTCAACAGAAAGACGCGAACCTATATTTGTGTATGGCTAGCAACATATGTTGTAGTGCAAAATAGATGCTCAAATCATCAAGACTCGCATGACATACCTTAGTGCCATTCGACCGCTGCCATTCCGGTGTGAATCGGCGCTAACAGTTGGAGCTACAGTTTGTAAATTTTACAGTAGTATCTGGGTGGCCCCAAGCCATACAAATAGTCAAAACTTATTTTTAATGTTTTAAGGGGAGCTCCCGTGCAGCTAAAGGGGGCGCGAAGACAAAACCAGCTTAATTTTACGGTTGGTTCGGAACCCTGAATGTGCGAAGTCCGACTCGCATTTGGCCAGTTTTTCATAGCTCTTGGGTTTTTAAATACCTGCCGATGCTATCTTTTTTATATGCCGTCTCTAGTAATCTATTGGAGCGCTCGAGGCCCAGCGGCGCCTGCGTGCCGCGTGCGGTATCCCAAGTTAAGCAATGTCGGCCGCGGTCAGTACATGGATGGGTGACCGCTTTGAGTGGTTACTAACTGAGCGCTCCCGTGCTTTGGAAGGCACGATAAGCCGTTGATCCCGGCTGCTGCCTATGGCAGCAGTCGTTAAGCCAAGTTGGAGGCCTTCGCTAAAATATGTAAATATGGCTGGCATATGTGTTAATTTAGTTCACCAACTTAGGCAGCTTACCAAATCGTATGAGCTGGTGTTAATGAGGTGACCATTTCGAATATCCACGGCAACCCCATTATTATGAAGAGCCGGAACATCATCCAGGATCTGGAATAACAACCGCCACCAGTGAGTTTTTATACCACAAAGGTGGCAAATACCCTTGCAGAGGGTTAAGTGGAAACTAGGCCAAGCTGGATTCATACTACCTATTCTGTTCTGACTTTTCGTGTCGCGCCGTAACAAACGATATTGGTTTCAAAGGTCGCACTTACATGACAGTAAGGGACGAATCATCTTCTCATGCACTTGAAGTGGCGGCCCGTACTGGGACGGTGCATCAGAGAGCATCGCTTCAGAGAAGTATGAATCCGGCTTCATTACTATTTATTACTACGATACATGCAGTTAATTTTAATTATGACTATATTTGACGCTGCTGTCGTTTTACATGATTGAACACAAGAGCATAATTTGTGTCGTTCCCAAGCAGCTATCCTACAGCTACGTCGGTTGTTAGTAAGGACAAAGCGTTGTGACAAAAACGCTTTTCTTTTGTCGCATTAATCATCATCCTCCTAGCGTTATCCCAGTACAGTTGCATCCTGAAGGATGCCTGGGGTCTGCTACCTCTTTTGTCACATTAATATGCTTTGAAATTTAATTATGAAATTTGCTATGTAGAGGTTTTAGGGGGCAAACAATTGCACTAGTCAACCTGTTAAATAGGTTGCCTGAAAACGACATATTTTATTTATATAGGGAGCAATGGTTAATGTTGAGCTATACATAGGTAGGTACATATGCAATGTGCGTCAGCGTAGGAGCTATGAGTTCACATTGTCTATGTGTTCATATGTGTCACAACTACAACAATGGCCAACCCGCGCTCGTGAGATAAAAGTGCTGTACAAGTGCATGCACAGTAAACAGAAGTGAAACGTGACCCCACCTAGCGTATAAGTTTGTATGCTCGATCTGGTTTCTCTTAAACTAACTGTATAGAACAAAGAAATAGGGTGACACTACCGTAATGGATACTTTATGCTGACAGCACCAGCAATGGACACTTCAATCCTAATTCAAAGATCATACGGTTTTAAATTGATTGTTGTTTAAAAAAATAAATGACATATTTTCTTTGACATAAGAGTCAATGTATCGTCTATTACTGGCGAGTGGTGGTGTCACCCTAATGATGAAGGCCATTACTTATGTCTCAGCGCCTGCAGGTGACTGGACGAGAACTTGTGCTTCCACAAGAAGACGGAGCTGTATATGAAGATAGCTGCGTTTGCGGCCATTAGCACCGCGAGCACGCTGTACATGAATATCCACGTGCGTTTTGTATCTGAAATGTTACAATTTATCTGGTTAGAAAGTTTACACTGTGTTTAGGCTGTGAGCCTTTGAAGAAAATACAGAGAGGTCGCTAGTAGTGGCTTAAAATACAAGGGAAAGATTCGCTTGATGACGTAGTGATCTCGGTAGTGTAGCGGTAAGCACGCTGGTCCGGTAAACCAGAGGCACGGGTTCAATTCCCGTCTAAAGGTTCGATTCCGCAGCCGACAGCATACGACAACTGCACGTACCGCCGCACTCCAAATTGAACCGTAATCATAAGACTAAAAGTCCCAATTTAGAGTGAGCGGCATGTGTCATTCCGACACTTGTTCTCTCAGCTCATTTCAAATGGAGCTTTTTACGCATACATTTACGGTTATCGTGGACGCGTCGTCGTGGATGGCGCGCACTATACCTACCAAGAAACCAGCATTGATTGTATCCTATTCCTGGCCTCGTGTGGGTCCCCGGGTGATAATTGGTGATGATCAGTGCCGTGGTAAGGACTGCGGGCATCCCCCATGCGTATAAAGCGTACCACATGAACTTCCACCAGCTATCTTTCGAAGTTGACGAATGCCTAAAACAGATATCAACTAATTAATTCCAAGTAGACCACTGGTTGTTATGGGTGATGGTTATCTAACTTCTACTGGTATTATAGGTTATGGTTATAAGTTTGACTTGTATTTTAAACTTACTTTATGTTAATAAGAATCTGCAACGCTATTGCGTTCATCCAGAAGAAACTTGATATGGTGAAGTAATAGGCTAGAAACCCTGAAAATAATGCATTGCATACATTTTGATTGTTATATTTTCATAGACCAAATACCCGTTATGAAGAGGCGCAGTGACTTTCACGGTATCCTTACCTCTAACTGCACACCACGTCATGTGAGAGTATACCATCACCTTCAGGACACATAATAGAGCGGTGGCGATAGCCTGAGTGCCGCATAAACTTGTGATACTCTTCCCTTGTAGGTCTCTGAAAGAACAGGAATAATGAAACATTATAAACACAATTTAGGTACATTTCAAAACCATTTCTAGTAACCATTTCGACGAAAACTAAGTTATAAGTAGGTATTGTAAATCAATATTTAAATAAGGAACCCTAAAACTAGTTATATATATTGTTAA
Organism: Cenopis cana; assembly: GCA_951800055.1. Taxonomy (NCBI): domain Eukaryota; kingdom Metazoa; phylum Arthropoda; class Insecta; order Lepidoptera; family Tortricidae; genus Cenopis; species Cenopis cana. The sequence goes on along the minus strand of OX637490.1, from coordinate 11,487,550 downwards.
TATTTATGTATTAGTATTAATATGTAGGATACTTAGAATATATGTCAAAATTTTGAAGTTGCACCGCCCACAATCTCTCTGCTTTGCCCTAAGGTTGACTGGTAGAGAATGCTTATGGCATTAAGTGCCAGTTGCACCAACGTACGAACACAGACCGGTCATCGTCAAATATGGCGCCGGCAGCTGTCATCCCATAGAAACTTGTCAAACTTGCCATACAATCAGATTTGACGAACACCGCTTACGATTACAGACGGTTTGGTGCAACCCAGCCTAAGTCCGCCTTTTGTACCATAAGTTTTACTTTTGTGCAATAAAGATTAAATAAATAAATAAAACTGACTCATGCATGCAAATAAATAATTTGCGCACTCAGAGCAAAAAGCCGTGACAAATTTCAAACTGAACTCTTTTATCTCAGGTCTTCTTGCTAAAAATATATGGAGGTATATACCTACGGTACATGTTACTTTGAATAAAATGTACCTACCAAGATAATTTTATGTACCTATGCTTGAAAACGATGCTAAATTGTATTCATATCCTATAATAATATTATATTTTGTTTACAATTTACCGAAAGACTTTCCACGAGGGCAATATGATGTTAACGTGCTGGTAAAGTGGAGGAAGGCAAAGTATGAAATGGTACCTATACCTGAGTTCTGGAAATGCGAGGTAAACGAACGCTGTTAGTGCGAGAAAGACACTGGACACCGCCATGCAGTAGCCCTGCACCTCCTGGCTCACCACTTCCGGTTCCATCTCACCCTGGCACATGAGCACCACGACAGACACCACGCCTCCGTCATCAGTCTGATGTCCTAGGCAAAACCTGAAAGAGTAAACAGATATGAATTCATTAATTGAGAGATGATGAACGCCAAATTCATTTTTTAAATAAAGCCCACAAGTCTTTGAGATCAAACCAAGTTAAAACTGAAACAGCTTTCTAGGCACCTTATAAGGTCTACACTCAGTCGGCAAAAGACGTATCATTCGAGCTTGAGCATACTTATTAAAGGTTACCTACTGGTCAATATGTTAGATCGATTCCCTTAACTGGTGCAAATTTTAACTAGGTACCTACATTAATTGTAGCTCTAACTTTAGCCACCCTACATGTTTTTAACACACTGTACGTGTGTGTACCTGTACCTACCGATACTCGTAAAAAGGCGATTACTGCTGTCCAACGGTCCCAATAAATAAAATAAAGTAAAATAAAAACTGTCCCCCTTAAGCCCATGCCACAATGGAAATGTTAATTTTTCATCACGATAATCATGTCTGAGATATTTTAGCCAGTGTACATTGCTAATCCATTTAGAGCTCACTTTATACTGGTCAATTCATAGAAACAACTATGAAGGTCCAGTATAAAGTATAAACTAAGATCCAAATGGCTCAATAATTCAAGTCACCGAGTGTACATGTGTAGAATTACTTACTCGCCTGTTTCCACTGATGCAATTTCGTCATCCACCGTTTCTCCCATCATTATACCCAAACTTCCATCCGGTTTCAGTCTAAACGGCAGAGATTCATTTGAGGCTATAAATGTCTTGTTGTCAAAGCATTTAAGGGTGATCTTCACAGTTGTGTTAGTGTCTGCGTCCGAGCATTGGTTGAAACCATTGTCGTCAACCCATATCACTTCTTTTCCGGAACAACAGTAGCTGCCGTTGAGTGCCAACGATGTTTTGATCATTATCAAACAAACAAGAATAGACTTCATCTTATGGTTCTCTTTTTACTTGAATAGTTCTGAAAACATAGGTAGGTAACTTTATATTTATCATTAGGAAAATAACAAATGTGCTTCGCGAAATCCTCGTGCTTGTGGCATTTCGAGTTATTTTTATTTGGGTTGTAAGTAGGCATATTTTGCTACATCAACGGAAACCCGACACAAGAATCTATTAAAATATGAATGGAAAGAAGTGTCGCAGGTAGCATTACATCTCGTTAATATCAGGAAAATTGTCCTATACCGCTCACTTACTTACCCAAATCCGGTTCGAAGGACCATATTCCCGTAGTACCTAAAGTTTTGTTTCGTTCCTGGCATATCTTAAATTATATATCGACCTATAATGTTTGTTTGTACGAATTTTGGTGTCGGGGTTTCGTTCTTTTCTATATTAAAATTTACGCACATAAATTTTCCCTTGGGTTGACGGCGAAAAAAACAAAACAAAACGATCTTTTGTTAACTAGGTATGATCCCGTACATCGGCGACACCGGAAGCCATAAGGTTAAGACAAAATTTTCAAAACTAATTAATTAACCTTATACCTTAACCTATGCAATATTCGTAGGCCCCGTACCTATAGATAATAACAATAAATAGATAACCTATTTAGATTCTAACTAGTTATATATATATTAACTAACTTAAAATGTGCCCCCAAAAAGACACAAACTGTGGAACATATACCTACCTTTTTTAAAACTTATCACGTATTTATGTATATTTCAAATAATAACAGATGTTTTTTAACTATTTTACACTTAAATAACCACTGCATATCACTCTCAACTCAACTTAGTGTACCTACAATCTAAATGATAGACCGGCGTGCTCCTTTCACGGGAGGCATTGAGTGACTGTCCATGTCCACAGTGCAATATTTATACAGAGAGCGAACCGGTTCATACACCATGCTCGAGTGCAGTGTACAGAAAAGTATTTGATATGTAAACGACATAAAACTAGACCTAATGAATTCTGCACAGATAGCCTGTACTTATAATTATGATGATGTCCAATGTAGGTACCTACTTATAACTCTTGAATCATTATTAACGTAGTTTCGCAATATAAATAAACGTGTTGTATTACAAACAATTACAAACTTCTGGGAAGCTCGGGGAAACTAGGTAAGTACGGTGTATAGTACTTTTATATTACGACCGCTGGCGATCCATTATTGTGTTGAGCTATAGGTACAGTCAGCAGCAATGGTTGCTATTTATTTATTTTTATTTATTCAAACTTTATTGCACAAAATAAAATACAGTGTACAATTGGTGGACTTAATGCCAAATGGCATTCTCTACCAGTCAACCACTGCTATGCGGGCGAGGTGTTCAAAATTATCTACACACGCACTTATTCCCTTATAATAAAGATGTGTGAAGATCATTTTGAGCCCCTTGCCCGCGTAGCAACCATTGCTGCTGACTGTACACTCACAAACATTGTCTATGTTGAGTTCGTATGTGTCACAATTACAATCATGGCCAACCCGCGCACGTGAGATAAAAGTGCAATTAAATACCGTAAGGTACAGTCGCCATTACACATCTCGTAGGGAATAAGGTGCTCTTAAGAAATCTGAACTCAACTCTATTGTTAAGGCGGTAAAACAGATACATGTCCAGATATTTTTGAGCACCTTGAACTGTGCAGATAAATTGGACGGCGACTGTACAAAGAATAGGTATACCTCATTTAGTATGCAAAAAAAATCGCTCGGTTCTTCCGATAAGTGGGTTGAGATCCGTTATTCAACGTATGGGAATTACCTGGGTATTCTCGACCGCCCGCTCGAAATCTTATCCTCAAATTGGATTCCCCATACCACCAATGCATGCTTTTTTTTTTATAGTACGACGGTGGCAAACAAGCTTGCGGTCCACCTGATGGTAAGCGGACACCGCAATCTATAAACGCTCGCAACTCCAAGAGTCACGTGCGCGTTGCCGACCCTTTATAAATTTTGAGGATTCACTGTGTTGACAGCAGAAGGGACAAAAGGTCCCTCGCTCTCAACACAGTGCATCCTCGGGAGCTCTGGCAACCTTGCTCACCTCCAGGAACACAACACTACATACTTGTATAGTATATAATGTTATTATGGCTGTGCTCCAAGCTGCGGCGAGAAATCTTGATGTAAAATTCAAAGATTGATGATTTCCCCTGGCCAGGAAGTAGCATTAACTGCGAGCGTAGCGACCGACAGGTAAATCTAGATGTGTAGACATCACGTAACATGTGAGTAGGTACAATAAAGATACCTACCCATTGTGCAAATGCAGACATTTCAGACTAACCGAGGTAGGTATCTGTGTGTGTACCCAAGTACCTAACCTAACCTAACCACGCTACACTGATCAGATCCACTTAAGTTCATTCAGTAAGATTGAGTCATACCTACGGTTGAAGAGTCAGACGTGTTTATTTAAAGAAGAATTATGTAAATAGGAATTCTTGTAGTGGAAGTAGTCGTACAATATAGTACCATTAAGTACCCAAGTAGTTCTTGCGATGTGACGTCATCGTAACGCAGTGTTGCGGCCTCGCCCTTAATCCCACATAAAGAGGGAAAAATGTACTACGGATACTAAGGAAGTACCGATAATTATCTAGGATAAATCTAGGATCCTACTACAAATGGTCTTAAGCGCATTCTTCTAGACCTCATTCGCATGATGGAATTCTAAATTATGTAAAGTAGGTACAGTCGACATCATATATATGTTTATGTCACACCTGGCCATAAAGTGGCCATTATCGTACGCTCCGCGCGCGATAAAACCCACTTCCTGGCCAGGGGGTGACATAAAATTTTGTACTTACCACGGGCGATAATAAAGAAAGCCTCAGATCGCATATTTATCGCCCTTGCCTTCGGCTCGGGCGTAAAATACCTGCGATCTGAGACATTCTTTGTTTAATCGCCCTTGGTAAGTAATGTACTATTACACTATTGCACCTTATTCCATTATAATAAGGCGCAAAATGTATAGGTAAGTACGGTCAACGAATTTGATTTCTGGGCCACTTCGTATCTTGTCATGTCACTGAAAGAAGGCCCAGAAATCAAATTGGTTGACTGTGCATCTCTTTGGAACTCAAATCAAAAACATATTTTTTTCCGGTTTTATCATTATCAGCCGGAAGATTAGAAATAGCGTGGTTTTGATGGATCTATCTTTTAAGAATGGAAGGCTATTCCAATAATAGCATTATGTATGTACATGGGTCGCATCGGGTGTAAGTATACCTAGTGCTTCGCTGTGGAGGGGCGCACCATCGTGGATGACACGCACTTGATAGGTAACGTTTAAATGAGACCGTGCATGTGACGGGAGAAGGGAAAGAGGGGAGATGTCAAAGGGTAAGAGGACATAGGTAGCTGAAGACAGACGTCCCTGCCCCACGCTACCCTTTCGCGCGGTCTCAGTGAAGTCAGGTCAGGGGTGAAAGTAAAAGCATCGAATAATTAAACGAATATAACATTTATTGATACATTTAAAAAACTCATAACAACGATTACATTATACAATATAGACAGGTAGCAGCACGGTATTAAGGGCTTGTCCTTACCACTAATGAGAATAGCAGAGCCACATTGTGACTAGGGGGCCGATTTTTGAGTGTCGACCGCTCGACTTTTCACTCGACATCTTTCACAACGTCATAGTTTTTTGACAGGTCTCGAGTGAAAAGTCGCGCGTTCGACACTCAAAAATCGGTCCCCAGACCCCACACTGAAGGGCTAGGTACCGGTTGTGGTACCCACAAATATTATCCATATCTTTGTTTCCACTCCATGGTAAGTACCTAAAGACCGTGGGAGACGGATGAAAGCCACAAGAAAAATCATAGTCATTTGTCCGAGCCTTTCAGTGTGGGGTAGGTCACAATGTGCTGGCATGTTGCGCGGACAAATCATTTCTTTCGCACTGTAGCAATTAGATAAAGGTAGGAATATTAGTCGCAGTACAGAGTAGTCAGTCGTGTAACAGTAATTTTATCTCATGAACGCGGGTGAGCCATGGTTATGTGATCAGATATACATGCACATTGACTATGTGTGCGTCACTGTAGGAGCTATGTGTCCACATCTATATGGACACAGTCTTGATAGGCTTTTTTATTCGAAAGCCTAGACAGATTTTGATGATAGCCTTTTTTTATTCGTATGGGTCACAACAACAATCAAGGCGCTCGGAAGATAAGGGCAGGCCTGGCACCTTGGAAATCTCGCCGACCATGGGCACGATAAGCCGGCACCCACCGACACGCAGTACGAACACGTCGTTGATCCGCAGCGTGAAGCCCATAATGTGTGCGTCAGCGTAAAATCTAATAGCTAGTGTTCATATTGGCTGGGTTGCGCCAAACCGTCTGTAATCGTAAGCGGTGTTCGTCAAATCTGTTTGTATGGAAAATTTGACAAGTTTCTATGGGATGACAGCTGCCGGCGCCATATTTGACGATGACCGGTCTGTGTTCGTACGTTGGTGCAACTGGCACATTGTCTGTGTTCGTATGTGTCACAAACAACCATGGCTAACTCGGTGAGATAAAACTTAATTCAGTGACAATTTAGAACAGCCCCTCGATCTCCAAAGTGTCGGTGTTAAGGTCGATGTCGTATATGCTGGGGCGTGTGGGCAGGCCGGGCATCTTTGAGATTTCGCCGACCATGGGCACGACGAAGCCAGCGCCCACCGACACGAACACGTCGTTGATACGAAGGGTGAAGCCGGTGGGCGCGCCCTTGATGGCCGGGTCGCCCGTTAGAGAGTTGGACGTCTTCGCCATGCAGATCGGGAACTTGTCGTAACCCTGCATACAGATATATTTTGTGGGATTGGTGTTTTGATTTTATATGAAATGTTTGTTACTTTATCTAGGAGCGCTCGTGGCCCAGCGGCGCCGGGTACCGCTTGCGGTATCTAAGGTTAAGCAACGTGGGCAGCGGTCAGGACTTGGATGGGTGACCGCTTTGAGTGGTTACTAACTGAGCGCTCCCGTGCTTTGGAAAGCACGTTAAGCCGTTGATCCCGGTTGCTGTCTATGGCAGCAGTCGTTAAGCCAAGTTGGAGGCCTTCGGGCGGTTTGAGAACTTCTAACAGTCAAGTTGCCCACTCACTTGACAAAGCCTAATCCCAATAAGGTCTAGTTTCCCCTCGGGGTTGGAAGGTCAGATGGCAGTCGCTTCCGTAAAAACTAGTGCCTACGCCAAATCTTGGGATTAGGTAGCGGAACCCAGGCATCCTTCAGGATATGCAACTGTACTGGGTTTGTTACTTTATCTTCAAAGAACTAGACGATCCCCAATTTCCTAACTCAATCACGTCAAATGGATATTTCACGAATTTGCTTTTCCGGGAATGGAGTTTCTGGGGATATACTAAAAATAATGTTATCCTCTTAATAGGTAACGGTATATATTTAGAATTAGTCATAATGAATATGCAATCATTCAATTTACTGCAACATTAGTCATTCTCAACCGTGCAATACAACGGGCGGAAAATCTTAATACAAAACCCACCTTCTCAGTAAACAGCTTAATCTTCTCGAGCACCTCATCAGTATACTGCACGTCACCGGCGCCATACATCTCCGTGGCGATGGTTCGGATCTTGTCCTGGATGGAGTTCTCAAGCGGGTACAGGAAGCGGAACGAAGAAGGGCTGTCGCAAGCGGCGACCACCGCGTCTGCGAGCGCGAGCGCGCCCTCGCCGCCGCGCGCCCAGTGATCGCACACTACGGCTCTGAAGGCGCCGTTCTTCTCGGCGAAATCGCGAACCAGGTTCAACTCGGCTTCAGTGTCATTTCTGAAATGTTTTTTATGTCACACCTGTGCCCCTAGCACAACATGCATTCCGTATCTACTCGCGCGCGAGATAAGCTACCTGTCACTTTTTGACAGCATTCATCAGACAGTGACAGGTAGCCTATCTCGCGCGCGAGTAGAGACGAGATGCATGTTATGCTAGCCCCCCTGGCCATAAAGCGGCAATTACCGCACGCTCTGCGCGCGGGAAATCCCACTTCCTGGCCAGGCCATAAAATTTTGTACTTAACACGGGCGGTAATAAAGAAAGCCTCAGATCGCATATTTATCGCCCTTGCCTTCGGCTCGGGCGTCAAATACCTGCGATCTGAGACATTCTTTGTTTTACTGCCCTTGTTAAGTAATGTACTATTTTAGTTTACTTAGAATACAAACAGTCGCATATCCAAATTGTACATGTTGTACCTATACGTAGTGTGCTAAGTAACATTAACACAAAGAGGTTAATTTTTCCATACAATTTGTTAAGAAAATGTTACTAAACGATTACAACTTATTCTTTCGATTAGTACATAGTAATAATTGTATGTCTTGTTTTCCTAAGAGAATGGTGATTCACGATGAATTGTGCCGCGTCCGGCATGAGTATTGGCCAGTAGGTACGCAAGCAGCTAACAGTCTGGACATTTTCCGAGAATCGAGCAAAGTTGCGAAATAAGTGAAAGTTCGTCATGGACACGGTGCGTAGCGGGAATGGTATCAACCTTAATCATACTTCTGATGATCTTACTTTTTAATTATTTCGATTGTGAACTCAATTAGAAACATATTGGGAAAACCTGATTCACGTAGAAGAACATACGGACCCGTGTCGGTTGACGGCGATGACGACGGGCACGCCGAACTTGTTGCCGTTCTCGATGTGCTTGCGCAGGTTGCACAAGCCCTTCTCCAGAAGTTCCAAGTTCTCCTGTTGAGTAAAACTTTTGTTTAATAATAGGCACTTCTAATGGACACAGTTTATGCTGCTGGCAGGTTCGCCATGTAGAGCCGTTGCATGTTGGCAGAGGCACAGAATAGTATAATAGTACTACATAGCAGAGGCATGAACAAAACAAGGTACGTATTATAAGTAGGGGTAGCAGCAAAATGCTGAGAATGCTGACATATCATCACCCTTTTTTCTCTTCCTTGGGCAGCGAGGACGAGACCGCGGCCTATTTGGCCAAGAGACGTGCGCTAGACAATACATACCATACCAATTTGCCATAGATATAAGCCAAATATCATTGTTCTATTAATCCATTCGTAAAAAGTATTAAATTAGATTTGCTCCTTATTTCATTAAATCGCCGTAAAATAGTTCGTTCCTTCCCGAATATTAAAACTAGATATAATACCTAGAACCGGAAAAGCATTTCCGGTATTTAATTTGTATCATATTGTTTGCACTATTACGCACAGGCGGGCGCAAGACTTGCAAGTGGTGCTATAACAATGCATTAGTCACAACGGGAAAACAAATTGAGCATGAGTGACAAGGTATGCATACTAAATAAAAAAGTGGTAGAGCGTGTGCAGTCGGCTACAAACAAAAAATAAACCTATCCAAGTTTTTAGTTCAAGTTTATATTTCGTCTAAAAAGTATCTATACGTCCTCACATGATCACATTGACTGTATAGAGCGGTGATTGTTTAAGCCGTACGGCGCAGGGGCGCATTATTAGCAGTCGCACAGGGTGGTACAGAGACAGCACGGCTGGCACATAATGGAACGTGAGCTATCTCGCCGCGAGATAGATTATCCGTCTGTTTATGCGTGTACTAAACTAAAAAAGACGGATAGTCTACGTGCTAGCCGTGCAGACGTAAGTACCTTGACGTAGACGTCGTGGAGCGGCGCGCCGGGCGACACGGGCGGGCCGCCGCCGTGCATCTTGAGCGCGCGCACCGTGGCCACGATCACCGCGCAGTGCGGCGTGTCGCCGCTCGCGCGGCACTTGATGTCGAAGAACTTCTCCATGCCTGCAAACAGTAGCTACCTTAGCTGACGGATTACTAGTAGGGTTCACACTTACGATGATAGTCGTCTTAGCGTTTTTTACCTTTCTATTTACTGACACAATTGAATGCGTGCATGCAAGCATATAGCTTGCGCAACCTGCGACCGCCCAACTGATATCTTTAATTCTTTTGTAAATCCGTCGTTAAAGGAATTAAGTTCGCAATTATTGGTTTCTCTCGTTCCTCCGACTCCCAGCCTACATAATTTGCGTAAGGGACAGAAAAATCTAATCAATCAAATCAATCAATCAAATAAGTACACAACGTCTTAGACACTTGGCAATAGGATTGTCTGTCGAGGCCTAGTACCTAATATAGCGTAGAAAGAATAGGGCGCTAAGCGAATAATACGTAATAGGTTATTATGTATATGATGCTTGTCTGATATGTCATTATTAATATCTCGCTCAAACGAGCAAGAAAAGAAGAGAAAAGAGAAAAGTTTCTAAGAGATGAGATAAATTATAGCATGGATTTATCTCATCTCGTTCGCCACATTACGTCCAAATAAAGTACTTACCAATGTCGGAGCCGAAGCCGGCCTCAGTAGCGACGTAACCCGCCGGCCCGGCCAACTGTAGCGCAATCCTATCAGCCAGGATAGACGAGCAGCCGTGTGCGATGTTGGCGAACGGTCCCGTGTGTACTAGCACCGGTGTGCCTTCTAGCGACTGCATCAATGTTGGCTCGAAGGCGTCACGAAGCAGTGTCATTATAGCGCCCGTCATGCCCTGCGAGACATTTCCCATTAATATTGATTTTGTTTATAGGAATACAGACTTGGCACGACTAGAAGTATGGCTAACAATAGATCAATGGAAACCAAGCAGATACCACTTACTTATGCTCTTAATTACGTTTGAAAATCAGCGCTAGAAATATTTATCACTCAATCGAGCAAAGCTACTGAATGAAGAACAAGTTAACTTAGTAAATTCCAACGAGGCCGCACTGGCAGGATCGCCATGTACGGATGTGCGTTGTAATAAAACTGTTCGCGTTGAGATTTAAGATAATATTCTCTCTAAATATGGTGGCACATTCAGCATCAATGGTAACTATGCAAATAAAAAGGTCAAAGCTCTTATTCCATTACAATAAAGACTTTGAACTCTTCATATGCGTAGTTAGTTACTTAGTTCTGATGCTGACCGGTTACTGGACACTAAAATGGTTGTTTACGTTTTATAGCGGGGACCTAAGTATTATACAAATTGCCAAATTGTAAGTATCCTTTGACCAGCATTTACCAAGTCGTCAGCAGTGACGGGATTGCCGCTCTTGTCGAGTGCGACCACCATGCTCGCCAGCCGCTCCTTGATGTCCTTCAGGTCGGTGCCCAGCGCGAGGATGGCCATGATCTCGGATGCCACGGAGATGTCGAAGGCTGTCTCCCGAGAGAACCCTTTCTCCGTCGGCGACTGGCCCACAGTGATTTTACGTAGGTATCTGTCGTTTAAGTCCACCACTGGAACAAAGTGTCATCTTTATTTCTTGTATAGTCTATCCGGTGGCTTAGTGGATTAGCTAATTAGTTAATCTATTGCAAAAGATCATAAGTGATTTCCAACACAGAGCAAAAGCTAACCTAATAGTTTGCAGTAAAGTTCAATATCAAATCACCCCACTAAATATTGCAATGCGACAAAAAAAATCGAAGGTAGTTCTTCAGATCACTGAGATAATCTCTGTTACGGAACACACAAGGTATTTTAAGCTTTACAGAAGCTTAGGTTGAAATTCAAAAGTTCGTGTTACGACTTGTGACCATTCGAAATAAAAAGTGCTATCGTTGCAGTGTTAATTTTATTGGTTAATGTTTTATGTTTATGGCTCTTTGACTTTAGAGCACCGGGTAAACTATAACTAGATAGCAGACAACTTTGTCAGATTGATATATTGACTGACTATCTAGTAAAAGAACACTCGAAGGAGTAATGTATGAAATCACAATAGAAGAGTGGCACAGTGGAATGTAATATCGCTCATATTAGGAGCAGGCCGTGGTGTCTACTTATGCAGGCCGTATGCTTGTTTTCCACCGTTGTAGTATATAAAAAAACTATTAAATTGTAACCAATAGCACAACGAAGTAGGTACTAACATTGGTATTCTGGTATCCCCAAATCTGTTAGACTTTGATGTCTAAGGGCCGATTTTTCAATCCCCAGATAAAAGTATCTGTCATTTTCTTTCATTTGACTTCAGGAAAAGACAGTCATTATTTTAACAAAATAATAAAGAACTCAGCCCTAAGTATATTCAAATAGTAGATTATACACCAAGGGGATAAAACACTGTTTTATGTCACGGGTGCGATATTGAATCCCGAACGTAACGAAGGACTCCAAATTTTACTCCCGAGCGGAGCGAGGGAGTAATGACTTAATTCCTGAGCGAAGCGAGGGAATTAAGACTGAGTCCTGAGTGTAGTGAGGGATTTAAGCGCTCCCAAGACAAAAACAGCTTTATCCCCGAGGAGTATACTCTACTTTTCTCACCTCTTGCGAGGCAATAAAAAAACCAAGGCTACTAAATCAGTCAATCGCAGCAAATTTTAGTATCTATTTTAATAGAATCTGTTTTACTCCGTATAATTAAGCGTCTTGTAACTCACGCGGATCTTGTTTTTGGTATTTAATACCCAGTACATCGACGACTGCTTGCATTCATTTGTGTGGTGAGCACAAGTATTTTGTTCCTGAATCTTAGATGTTTTCTATGTATTTTAAGTATATATTTATCTTTATAGGTATATGTATATCGTCGACTAGTACCCATAGCACAAGCTTTGATTAGTTCGGGACTAGGTAGATTTGTGTAAGACTGTCCACAAATATGTAAGTATGTATTTATTTACATTGCTGCAACTGCTGCGAAGGGAGGAAGGCCAGCCCTAGCTACGTCCGAGGCACGGATATTACATAAGTAGTGATTTTATTTAAAAATGTAATAAAATATGAGAATAATGTATAAGAAAACTCCAAAATATAATTCTACAAATATTCAGTACTAAAACCACGCGCTTGACGCGCTACAGGCGGCGGCCGACGACGCAGTCTTTTGTTTGGAACACGACGTTCCAAACAAAACACGGAGCTGGTGTGCCGCCTCCTCGCCGCTTTTTGGACTTCACGACATTAGACTTTAATGACAGAACTATAAGAACTATGAAAAGTGAAATCACATTATTACCCGGCGGGTTATAATGAGATTCAGTACGATATTACGTACTACCAGGGACGTATATGTGGGGGGGGTTTAGGGGGTTCAAACCCCCCCCTTAGGGCTCGATGATCCACTGACCATTCCTAGAGCCAGAAAAAAATCAGTGCGATCCAAAAATTTTTCCTTAACTAGAAAGTTGCTGTGTACTTTTTTTTTTGGGAATAGGTACTTAGCTTTAGAGAGATTCCTCTATTGGCTAAGAGACTGACGCCGGGGCGCCCCTAAGTATGTGTACAGTAAGAACTTCAGTTTTAGAGGTTCTAAAAGTCGTAAACTTTGCGTTTTGCGTCGGCAAAATGTATAAATACATACGTTTTTTTGATATAATTAATTTGAAACAATTTAAGCAAAACCGCAGCCTTTGCCGCAGCGTTATAAGTACGCCTATTTTAGCTATGGCCATTCAAAAATGGTCTAATTTATGTTCTCGTGGTTCGTAACATTGTCAAGTTTTTCGAAGTTGCAGGATGAACACTACCCTAATTGATCCATACAGCTGAAAAACTGGCCAAGTGAGTGTCGGACTTCGCACAATTATTATTATATAAATATATTGGTATTTGTTAGTATATAAACATTAAGTATGACCAGATTCGAAGTTCAACTTCATAGGCCGATAGGAAGCAAAAAAAAATTGCCTTTTTTTTTTCTCTTTTCTTTAAAAAAACTTACTTTGGGAGCTGGTCTTCTCATTCACTTCACAGCGAGACAAGACGGTATATCTCTCTAACTAACTCTCTCCTATCCTATCTCTCAGAAAGTCACACACCTCTCAGGACCAACCAGGGTGGGTGCGCTATTAAGGCCGGGTTATAGTAAAAATCTGATTTGGTAAACGGTTTTATTTCGAAATACTACATATTAAAAATGTAAAAAAAATACGATGTTATATTTGAGACCTTTGTCTAGTGCCGTCGGATGTCCGTTACACAATTTGCAAAACTTTGTTCGATAGAAAAAAATGCCAAACATACCTCTATTTTCTATCTTAAAACTCATTTTATTTCAATCTTAGGTAACATGATGAGTAGAAAATAATACTAAAATAAACGTATTTGATGGTATGAGGGATGTCGGGATTAATATTATTAATATAGTAAGCCATGTATTTTTCTCACCCAAAAATGTACTAAAAATTTACGAAAATTACGCGCACAGTTCCGTAGAGAGTGGGATGGTCAATTGCAAACTCACGCGTGTTAGAGCGGGACATTTGCAATGGAAGAACCTCGCCTTAACGTAGGCTTCCACTCGATCTTCAAAAGTGAAAGGACAGACAAAAGGGGTTTCCAATATTTTTTAAACAAAAAATACAGTATTTATCTATTCAACGAGCTCTCAGCAACCATAGGTACTCCACTCGATAAGTAATTTTTTCCCCTTAAAATATAAAAAATATATATAGGTAATAATTTTCATGACTGCATCAACAACATGCTTATACTATGAAAATTTGAAAACGGAAGTCAGTTCCAGTCGTCTGTCTGAAAAACCTGTGACTGGCGCTGTCGCCAGTCAGGTGTGCGTCTGTACGCACACGTGAGCTGAGAGACAGCAATTAGGACGGACTCCACCTGGACCCTTCGGGTACGACTCCCTAAAAAATAAGTAGATTTGCATCGAGCTTTGCGTTGTTATAGTTTTTTTAGTATCGATTTCCACTGGTTATTTATTTATTCGGAGAACCAACAACTAATACGTTTACGTTAGGTAATTATGTATGGTATTTTCCGCACCTGCATTATAATGTTCGAAAAAATTCGCGCTCGCTGCGCTCGCGTTTCCATCTACATACTCTAGACGACTTGATGCGTATGAAGTATTTTCCGCACTTGCATCATAATGTTCGAAAAATTTCGCGCTCGCGTTATCATCTAAAATCTAGTTGTGTTATTACTTGATGCGTCTGAAGATTTTCCGCACCACCTGCATCATAATGTTCGAAAAATTTCGCGCTCGCTACGCTCGCGTTTTTCACTTACATATATCATTTTCAAGCCTTTCAAGTATTTTCCGTATTTGCATCATAATGTTCGAAAAATTTGGAGCTCGCTACGCTCGCGTTTTTCACCTAGATATAATAATATCATGTATTGATGCCTTTCAAGTATTTTCCGTATTTGCATCATAATGTTCGAAATAATTTCGCGCTCGCTACACTCGCGTTTTCATCTTCATATGTTTTGAATTTATGACCCGTCCCCCCCCTTAGAGTTTCTATATCTACGTGCTTGCGTACTACCCGGCTTAAGCCAAGGGTTATAATGATTTGCTTTCGGTAAGGTTTGCATGATATATAATTGGGCATTGACGAGCAGGTGGTGTGAAAACACACTTACCTCTGTTCCACATAATCTTGGACGTATCAATATTGAGCCTCGCGAACTTCGTCCTCTCCCCATCCGTCAAAGGAGTCCGGATCGGTCTTGTTAATCCCCAACCTCTGCAGGCGCCGCAGTTGGATGGGCGAGAACTTCCTGACGCCCTTGACGCGCGGCACGAGCCGGTCGTACAGAGGACCGTCCTTCTGCGTGAGCTCGTGGAAGATGCGCGCGTCCATCTGAGCGGCTACCAGGTTGTTGGCCGCTGTCACCGCGTGGATGTAAATTTGCCGTCTAAGTAGGTATAAAAAAACGCTTACCTCTGTTCCACATAATCTTAGACGTATCAATATTGAGCCTCGCGAACTTCGTCCTCTCCTCATCCGTCAAAGAGTCCGGATCGGTCTTGTTGATCCCCAACCTCTGTAGTCGCCGCAGTTGGATGGGCGAGAACTTTCTGACGCCCTTGACGCGCGGCACGAGCCGGTCGTACAGAGGGCCGTCCTTCTGCGTGAGCTCGTGGAAGATGCGCGCGTCCATCTGAGCGGCTACCAGGTTGTTCGCGGCGGTTACCGCGTGGATATCGCCCGTCAGGTGCAGGTTGAATTCCTCCATGGGAATTACCTTTGTAAAAATAGTAAAATGTTATTCCCCCAAGTCATTATTTATTATAGTAACCTTTATCTCACGAGCGCGGGTGAGCCATGGTTGTGTGTTGAGCTATACATGCACATTGTCATAACTACAAGTATAGCCAGCCGCGCTCGTCAGACAAAAATACTATAATCCTGTTAAGTTGATTTTAAACCTATCAAACAATATTGATTAAAACTTTCACGATTTTACGAGAAACCGGACTTAATTGCGTACAATTATAATTTATTTACCTTTTTTAAGGTTTGCCCGACGTTTCGAAAGTATCACGAAATTCGTGGTAGCCAGCTGACTAGCGTGCGCGGCATCATCTTCTAGCCGCACGGGTTTTTCGAACTACCCGCACTTGGTCTTTATTCACCACTTTTACACTAGGGTTGGCACTCGCCCGACACACAACACTGACAATGTTACTAAAAAAAATACACATATTTCTCGTATAACTTTGTATCAGTGTGCACATACTCACTAACTCTCTAACTTTTAGCGGTTAATAGAGTAGGTACCCAGTAATCCCAGTTTTAATAAAATAAAAATTAATAATAATCATGAAGTCCATGCATGCGAGTTTCACTACATTGCGCGGTTTTGTAGAGCGATTGATTTCGTTGTACCTGTGTGACCCGCATTGTAATGAAACTGCCATTCGTGTCGTAAGTCTGTTCGATGTAAGCTTACCTGCGAGTAGCCGCCGCCGGCTGCTCCGCCCTTAACGCCGAAGGTTGGCCCCTGGCTGGGCTGCCGCATCACTGCGAAAGCGTTGCGGCCGCGGCGCGCGCATAACGCTTGCACGAGGCCCAGCAGTGTCGTACTCTTTCCTTCACCGAGCGGCGTTGGGGTGATTCTGTACAGATACATGTGGATTGTGGATATGAGTTACATGGAAAGAGATGATGTCCCTTCTAACTTAATCATACGACACATCCATTGTGTGATTACGTGGCATGTGTCACGTCTAGATTCTCTCGGTCGCTCAGCCACTTCATCACGGACAGTTGTGTCTTGCCTTGGTGCCGTGCTAAACTTAACTGCAGTGGCGGCCATAGCCTCCAGGCACAGACTTACCAGACGAGACACGCAAACCACGTGCTCGCGAAGAAGCGAGACGGCAATTTACAAATTTCGGTAAGTGCGACAGAGATATATAGATTATTTGCTGTCTTTGTCACCGTGCCGCTTTTTTTTTGTTTGGCGCAATGTCAGATTTGACACTAGTTGCGTCCAACAGAGCCGCCATCTTGCCGCCATTCATCAATTTAGGGATACCAGCTAATATGATTTAAAAATAACCTGATTATCGGGTAATCTAGGATGTGAAAATGTTAATTGTGATGATATAAAATACTTATACTTCTAGACTTGGGTGAATTGTATTATCTATTATTTAACATTACGTAGAAGTAAATATTGTGAAAAAAATATTTCACTAGGTAATAGGTATCATCACTACATAGTATAAAACAAAGTCGCTTCCTGCTGTCTGTCTGTCCCATTCCAATAACGCTATCGAGAGAATTATATTTTTTTAAATCTTTATTATAAAACAGTGCCTATAATGAATCGCATTATACAAAATAAACAGAAGCAATGGGGTAATTTTAGCGATATGGTCACCCCACGGTAGCCATCTTGCTTTGTTGCCGGCCCTCATGGTGGCACACGTATTTCGACTCTTTAGTATATTTATCCTCTAAGCCTCCAGGCCATATAATAATTACCATCCGCATATTGACCGCATTTTTTTGACAACACTGGCAGTGGGACTACTGTACGTAATAGTACTATTAATTATTCTTTTTTGAAGTAGAGAATGGCAAATGCTCACCCGGCAACGACGATGTACTTCCCAGGCCGCTGGTCGCGCAGTCGCTCTAGCACGGAGAGCGCGATCTTGGCCTTAGTGCGCCCGTACTGTGACACCTCGTTGGGCGCCAGACCAATCTCTGCCGCTAGCTGACTGATTTCCTTCGGCTTCTGCGAGCGCGCGATCACGATGTCGCTGGGAAAATTATGCATTTATTAGCCCATATGTTTATCAAGATAGAAATAGAACTTGATTGAAATACATAGTAAGCAGTTTCCCAATTCTTAAGTCTAAGGTCTTGCTATATTATTGATAAGCAGCAGCTATAGCTAACTCATTTCAAGTACGTACTCATTTCAATTTCATTTCAAGTAAGTAAGTACGGATGGTATTGATGTTTCACATATTTGGGAAGCCTTAAGCGGCTATTACACTTCGTCGTTCACCTAATGCGGTCGCCGAATTCATTTTAAACTACTTAGGCCAACAAACGTCGTCTTTAAACAAGTCTGTCCGCCTACTACGGCGACTTGGCAGCTGTCCATCGCCGAATGCGGCCGACTAACGTGTAACGTGTTCTTTACACTTTTGCGGACGAAGTGTAATTGCCGCTTTAGTTTTGAAGTAACATTTTAAAGATTTGATTACATATAGGAAAAACATGATTATTCATACTCAAGTGACCGTGCAGGTCAGACTAGCCTGGGATAGTGTGGAATGATTCAACAATTTTACTATCCTGCAGTTGATCTGCGGATCTCCTGATGTAGGAAATCAAGAATTTAATAATTATATTAGCTGACGCATAATAAAATCCCTTATTACATTCTGCGAAGTCTAAAAATGACGCCTCCTTCATCTACGGCGAATGCCATCGCCATTACGAGCTTAGACCCGGTAACCTTACACTTACTTCTTGAGTACTTTTAGGTGTTTATTTTTTCCACTGGAAGAACCAAGACACCTGTTCTAGACTGCCTCGATTAAGAACCTAATAAAATATCTTCAGAGAAACCCACACTGTTGACAATCTCAATTGACTGTGTCCGCCGCAGCTTAGTGGCTTGAGCGGCCAGGGGGCAGCACCACAACTTACGGCAATTTATAAGCCAGTTCATTGCGTTCTAAATGGACCCATTCAACTCAACATCTGTACACTTAAAAGCCAGTTAATTCCGTTCTAAAAACGGACAATTGCGGAAACCTAATATTAGGCAACTCAACAGCATTGGTTTTGTTTCCCTAGGTGGCGGTGACTTCGGCAACAGCCGTAGCGGTTTGAGCCGGCGGTCAAGGCTTCTCCGCGCGGCCTGCACAGTGTTCCGCACTTCCGCATCAGCATGGCTAATACATTTCATATTGGCACTAAAGTTTACCTGGGTGGCGGTAACTTCGGCAACAGCCGTAGCGGTTTGAGCCGGCGGTCAAGGCTTCTCCGCGCGGCCTGCACAGTGTTCCGCACTTCCGCATCAGCATGGCTAATACATTTCATCTTGGCACTAAAGTTTACCTGGGTGACGGTGACTTCGGCAACAGCCGTAGCGGTTTGAGCCGGCGGTCAAGGCTTCTCCGCGCGGCCTGCACAGTGTTCCGCACTTCCGCATCAGCATGGCTAATACATTTCATATTGGCACTAAAGTTTACCTGGGTGGCGGTGACTTCGGCAACAGCCGTAGCGGTTTGAGCCGGCGGTCAAGGCTTCTCCGCGCGGCCTGCACAGTGTTCCGCACTTCCGCATCAGCATGGCTAATACATTTCATCTTGGCACTAAAGTTTACCTGGGTGGCGGTGACTTCGGCAACAGCCGTAGCGGTTTGAGCCGGCGGTCAAGACTTCTCCGCGCGGCCTGCACAGTGTTCCGCACTTCCGCATCAGCATGGCTAATACATTTCATCTTGGCACTAAAGTTTACCTGGGTGGCGGTGACATCGGCAACAGCCGTAGCGGTTTGAGCCGGCGGTCAAGGCTTCTCCGCGCGGCCTGCACAGTGTTCCGCACTTCCGCATCAGCATGGCTAATACATTTCATCTTGGCACTAAAGTTTACCTGGGTGGCGGTGACTTCGGCAACAGCCGCAGCGGTTTGAGCCGGCGGTCAAGGCTTTTCCGCGCGGCCTGTACTGTGTTCCGCACTTCCGCATCAGCATGGCTAATACATTTCATCTTGGCACTAAAGTTTACCTGGGTGGCGGTGACTTCGGCAACAGCCGCAGCGGTTTGAGTGGCCAGGCGGGCGCCCGCAGGCGGTCGAGGCTTCTCCGTGCGGCCTGCACAGTGTTCCGCATGAGCATGGCTACAGTCATGGGGCCCACGCCGCCGGGCACGGGCGTCACGGCCGACGCCACTGATAGCGCCTCCGTGTACGCCACGTCGCCTACTAGCCGCTGTCCGCTGCTCTTGGTCGCGTCTGTGGGAAAAAGTTTCAAGTCAGGAGCGCTTGTCACCCAAACGCGCCCGCGTGCTGCGTGCGGTATATATGCGAGTTTAAGCAATGTTGGCCCAGGTTATTTCATGGATGGGTGACCGCTTTGAGTGGTTATTAACTGAGCGCTCCCGTGCTTTGGAAGGCACATTAAGCAGTTGATCCCGGCTGCTGCCTATAATAGCAGTCGTTAAGCCAAGTTAGAGGCCTTCGAGAGGCTTGAGAATTTTGTCAAGTTGCCTACTCAATCGACAAAGCCTAATCCCAATAAGGTCTAGTTTCCCCTTGGGTTGAAAGGTCAGATAGCAGTCGCTTCTGTAAAAACTAGTGCCTACGGCAAATCTTGGGATTAGGTAGGTAGCGGACACCAGGCCTCCTGCAGGATACAACTGTACTGGAATAACGCTGGGAGTATGATGATATACCTTCTCATATTTGAAGGTGCCCTAAATAGATATATGGCAACTCAATTATTATTCATGATACCAAAACATGTGCTATTTCTTTATCGGAGGCGTCGGAAACCGTTCCTATTCGCCGAAAACTTAAATTAAATAAATTCGCAAGTAAATTAAAAAATACACGGCATACCTAAGTTAAAAAAGTACCTAACATAAACTTAAACTAAAATAGGTAATACCTACCTATTATTCACCAACTTTTTACTATTACGAGTAGTTTCCACTTACCTACGCTCTGTCGTTGAGCAACAATATTTGAAAACAACTCTCAATACGATAAGAAGGCGTTACCCCTGTGAACCCATTTGTCGATTATGGATTATTCGATTACTATTATGTAACAGTGACCAACATTTCATAGTACTACACTAAGACACTGTTCTAGGTGTATGTAGTAGAACTAGCAGATTAGACCGGTTTTACCTATGTATATAATCGAAAGTATGCCAGTGAGGTACACACAATAATCACAAATTTAAAATCGCAGTCAGTCATGACAAACACCGTGGAAAACGTACAAAGGCAGTCTGCTGCTGGTTTCAAAGACTGTAAGTTTACACTCGATTCCTTTCATCGGTAAGTT
This sequence comes from Cenopis cana, assembly GCA_951800055.1. Taxonomy (NCBI): domain Eukaryota; kingdom Metazoa; phylum Arthropoda; class Insecta; order Lepidoptera; family Tortricidae; genus Cenopis; species Cenopis cana. Next base: position 11,466,471 of record OX637490.1, on the reverse strand, counting down.
GCGGCGGTCAGTTCCGCCTATTGTACTTTGTAAAAACAAACATTAAATGTCCATCAAGCAATTATGAATCTTAATTGATTTCAATAAAGCACTTGTCGCTAAATTCCTAAGTATCTTAAATAATCCTTTACCTATCAAAATAATCACTAGGTACATATTTTGTACAGTTGCAGTTGCAGAAGCCATAGGCGATAGCATTCTCTGTTGATAAGCAAACATCTCATCATACGCAATTTCATACCTATTGGGATGAAATATATAGATGCTTCGAATGAATAAAATTATCTAAAAGGTGGTGATGCTAACCTCACAGCACAACTCAATGGTAACACGTAAGAACATAAGTCGCACATGTAGGAAGCTTCTTATTTAATAAGATGTTCCTTCCCTTTCTACGTGTATTACACGCTCAAAGCACTCAAAAATATCTGACACGCTCTAATGACACTAGGAATAGAATTGTATCAGACATTTTAGGGCGCTCTGTTTTCGATAGTGTCACAATCGTCTGGGAAGTAACATCTTATCAAAAAGGAATCTCCGTGTACACTCATTTAGCGTGTCAGCGTTAATTATAAGAGAGAGGCAGACTAGCTATCACAGCCAGTTTGGCAGCAAACAACTCTTCTTACCCGGAATGGGGTTGATGCCGCAGTCGATGACAACGGCGCCAGGCTTGATCCACGAACCACGCACCAACTCCGGCCGTCCGATCGCCACCACCAAAATGTCAGCGGTTTTCGTCTGCAACACATAGGGGTATTATAACTAACACATATTAGGTGTTAGAACAAATCAAAAATATAAGACTGAAGCACGACCACTAGATTCACGATAGACCAGGGCCACTAAGTTATACTCCAATGAGACACTATAACTACTCACAATCTCGCTCAAATTCTTCGTCTTAGAGTGACAGACGTTGACGGTGGCTTGGTCCCACTTAAGTAGCTCAGCGACGGGTGTGCCCACGATCCGGCTACGGCCCAGCACGACCACTATACTCGCGATGGACCACTATCGTTTACACCAATGAGACATTTTAACTACAACTTACAATCTCGCTCAAATTCTTCGTCTTACAGTGACAGGGTGACGGTGGCATGCTCCCACTTGAGCAGCTCGGCGACGGGTGTGCCCACGATGCGGCTACGGCCTAGCAGGACCACTACTCGCGATGGACCACTATTTTATATGCCAATGAGACAGTACAGCTACTCACAATCTCGCTCAAATTCTTCGTCTTAGAGTGACAGACGGTGACGGTGGCATGCTCCCACTTGAGCAGCTCAGCAACGGGTGTGCCCACGATGCGGCTACGGCCCAGTACGACCGCGTTCTTGCCCGCGATGGACACGCCGGCTCGCTTGATGAGCTCGATGCAGCCGGCCGGCGTACAAGGGATGAAACCAGTCAGGTCGCCCACGGCTGCGCGCCCTTCGTTTATGGTGTTCAAGCTGGGGAATCGTATGCGTTATTATATTTCAACGCCATCATAATCCGACCATCAAAATAAGTATTGAGAGGCAATCAACCTAAACTAAGCAAAGCTTGTACTTAGACAACGATATAGATAGTCGATATACATACTTAGGTACTGTCGAACCAACTGAATCATGACACACCGTTGCACGATTCGCTGTCGCTATGACATTTTCTGTGACAAGGTTCCACATTGGGTCACGATTCAGTTGGTTCGATAGAGTACATCCTGCCCGCTTAATATTATAAATGCGAAAGTTTAGGTGTTTAGATGTTTGGAAATTTAAATGTTTCCGTTTCGGTGTTTGTTATAACTCAATCACGCAAAAACGGCTGGACGGATTATAATGAAACTTGATAAACAACGAGTTTATAGCCTGGATTAACATATAGAATACTTTTTATCCCAAAAAATGCCCTCGAAGGGATGAAACAGGGAGTGGAAGTTTACGCGGGCGAAGTAGCCGGTAGAAACATAAAATAATGATTAATAGACCAGATACCGCTGGAAAGATGAAGCCCTGCTCAAAGTCCTAGCCAATCTCGGTGTACCCAACTGGCGTGAGGTGGCGCAGAACAGAGAAGAGTGGCGCTTGTGTCAGAGGCCAAGATCCTTTTTAGAAATTAAAACATTTGTATCGTACGTATACGATTCGTACATACGCGTTTTAACGTAATAATGGAAACGCATTATAGGTATAGGTACTATATAGGTCCTATGACCGAAGGCGAACTTATCCCTATGGATAAGTTCGCCTTCGTACTTTAATCTTACGTGACATGTACATATTGTTTTAACCTGTTTTGTGTACAATAAAGTGCTTACATACATACATACATGTAGCTAGTGGTGAGGCATACTATACAACTCGACTAGGTCGAGTTTATGTATCATAAGCATATCGTACATATCCATTACAATACAGTAAATAAGCTTGCGGTGAGCCAAGAAAGTAAATAGGTATCTAGCCAATGGAAGGTATTTAGACCAATGACACTAGTTCGAAGCTGGTTAGAGAGTTAACTTAAATAAATGCTTATTACTAGAATTAATACGAGTACTTACGTACAGAGGTTCAACCATACATGCGATATGTGACTGACAAAAAACTTTAATCATAGCAACATCACACTAAAGCATAGCACGTTATTTTTCGTTCAAGTGCGATCGGGTGTATCGTCGATTTGGAGGTGCGAGAGTTTACCCCAAACGACAAGTGAGAGGTCTGTTTTTACCAAGACTTACGAGTAGCTGGCATGGATGAGTTACTGTTACTCGCACAGGGACGTGCTTTGCAAACGCCACCTACCCGTCAACGTCCTTGTCTGACGAAACGGCGTCAGTGACGAGGTGAGGGTCGATGGGCTCCGTGGAGTCCAGCGGCATCTGCACGATGATGCCGTGCACGGACGGGTCCTCGTTCAGCGCCGTTATCTGGTTCAGCAGCTGAGACAAAAGAGAACGTTTTAGTTATTGACAAAATAAATAAATATTTGTGGACTATTTTACACGTATGTATATGTAGTCCGCTCACCTAATTAACCCCTCGAATAGGCGCAAAGAGTTTTTGCGGATGCGACAGCCACTTGGTTTCTAACTCACACAGAAGACTATTACCTATATAAATGAAGTAAGGCCTTGCGAAAATGAGTCTGAAACTCTACTGATACAGACTCATAATTAAGGTCGTCGAGCCGCTCCAAGGATTCAACTCAGCTTATCTGAAGCTGTCATAAACAACTGGGATCAATGACTTGAAATGCCTTCAACCGCACTGAGGCCGATAAAAGATACCTTCAATGCAATAATTAATTCAAAATAAACATCCGACGAATCGTTTAACTAGTAGTTTTATGTAGGTGTATGTCAAACCAGGGTAAACCAGTAACGTATTCATTCTGACTAATCATAGTATCCTCCTCATCGAAACGTTATACCCCAGACTATTCTACTAAGTAAACATTTTTAAAAAATAAGAAAGAAAGTTAAACATTTGTTCCTAACAGTTGTATTTAATACAAAAATAAAAAATAATAGTGGAAAAAATGTTAGCGGTTATTATCTGAGCGCTCCCGTGCTTTGGAGGGCACTTGAAGCCGTTGATCCCGGCTGCTGTCTATGGCAACAGTCGTTAAGCCAAGTTAGAGGCCTTCGGGCGGCTTGACAACTTCTAACAGTCAAGTTGCCCACTCACTTGACAAAGCCTGATCCCAATAAGGTCTAGTTTCCCCTCGGATTGGAAAGTCAAATGGCAAACTAGTGCCCATGCCAAAATCTTGGGATTAGCTAGCGGACCCCAGGCATCCTTTAGGATGCAACTGTACTGGGATAACAGCAGACTCAAAAGAAGTCGCGACGTGACAAGACGGTGGAGAGGAAGAAGAAGCCTACTTGTCGGAATCTGTGCGGTACCGCGCACCGACTGGACCGAATCACCTGCTGCATGCTGCTACACCAACGACGCAGCTTTACGTGTCCCGGCTACATTACACTACGAAGCGAAGGCAGAGGAGGTCGTGGAGTATGTACGCGTGAAGACCGGATTCAACCTGAGGGTCGTGAAGTTGGAGTCTCGCCACAATGTGAATTTTAATTCCTTCGTTGTGAGAATTCCAACAGAACATCTACCGACCTTCACCAAGGAAGAATTTTGGCCGAAGGGAGTCAAGTTCCGGCGTTTTCGCGGTCGGTTACCTGACACCTCGAAGTTGCGTAACACATCGCAGTAAAGTTGTAGTGTGTTTATTTGTGCATAGTTTTTAAGTATTTTATAGATATGTATGTTAGTCTGTAAGGTATATGTAAATATGGGCCTTGTTGCCTGATTCAAATAAATAAACAAAAATAAAAAAAAAACGCTAGGAGGATGACGATGTTAGTGTACAAGATGTGTACAAGTAAACAATCAATCGCTTCCAGCTTCCATAGATATTTTCCGTAAGTAAGATGATGCGACGATTACATCACGTAACGTCAACAGCAGTAAACAGCTGATAGCGTTATCTCAGGTCGGCTGGTCATGCGCAATGCTAAATCGAAAACTTGTTTACCGAGACTAGGTACTACTCGTAACTTGTTTGATTCGGATAGGCAGATGTAGATAATCTAATTTTGGAATAAAATGATCCCTAATAAGTAATAAGTTAGTACGAGTAAAGCTGCGTTTCCACTTAGGCGGAGCGTGCCGGAGACGTGCAGAATTGACCACCAATCAAACTAGTTCCTTCACTCCGCTTCTCTCCGCTTGGGTTTAGTGGATTAATTTTATTGGTCCATCTGCACCACTAAGCTCCGCCTCGTGAAAACGCACGCTCAGAGTAAAAAATACATATTGCACCTTACCTCACCTATCTCTCTCTTATAGCATCAACGTATTTCCTACAAGGATTAAACTGCGAGAAGATATACTTACCAATAAAATCCGGTTCGAAGGACCATTTTAACAGAAACTCGGTTGCGGTTAGAAATCAAAATTCGTACATTTTCCACTCGTATTTTAACGGTGCAAATACAGGCCTGTCGTTGTGGTCACTGCAGTTACTTTAGAGTAGGTACATTGGCAGCAGCTCATGCCACAGTTCATCTTCGATCCATCAAAGCACGATGATTAGAATATACTCATACGCATTTATTTGCAATGTATACATTACATGTCAATTCTTTTTTTTATAGATAACCAACCTCATTCTCGGTGATGTCCCGCGGCAGACGGAGATGCTCCGCCCTGATGCCGATGTTCTCGGCCGCCTTCAGCTTCATGCGGATGTAGACGTTGGAGTCCTCGCGCCCGCCGACCTGCACGATGGCCAGCCGCGGTAGGAACGACGCGCTGACGCTGCGCAGCTCCGATACTTGCTGTCGCAACTCATCCTCGATCGATCTGGACATGGAGGGATCGAAAGGGTTTATCACGTTTTTTTTATACATTAGGATGTTGGCCCGCAAAGGTTACAGGGATGAGAATGTTGAGATGGATGAGTGGCGTTACGAGAATGGATCGGGTTAGAAACGGGTATGTAAGAGGAAGCCGGAAAGTAGCACCTATAGTTGATAAATGAGGGCTCATCGACTACGGTAGTACGGGCATGTTACGCGGAGGGAAGAAAGCCATGTGACAAGAAAGGTACTAGGTATAAATGTGGAGGGATGTAAAAGAAGGGTACACCAAGGAAAAGACGGATGGACTGCGTGAGAGACGATATGGCGAGGAAGGATGTGAGCGATGAGATGACGAGCGATAGTGAGGCATGGAAGAGAAAAACATGCTGCGCCGACCCTAAGTAAATGGGAAAAGGGCAAGCGAATGATGAGGTAGTAGTAGTAGAAAGCCAGCTTAAGATTTTGTTTTTCGAATGGCATAGGTACCTAAACGGTGAGCTCGAATAGTACTTAAATATTAGCCTAAGGAAAGCGTTGTTTATGGTTGATTCAGCGGATAAGCTAGCTTATCCTCGATAGATATTCTAGCTAGGTCTAGATCTGGAATTTTATCAAGGCCGAAATTAGGACATATTTCCAATCAGCCACCTAAATTATTGATCTACATAAATTATGGATTAATTTATGATTAAACTTAGTAAGGTTTTTTTAATCGTCGGCATAAAATTAATTTGAAAAAAAATATATATATAATTTTAACTAAATGATGAAACATGTCTAAATGTATTTGGAATTGTGCATACCGCGCTACATCCCGTCCCGAAATTTGTTTAGCCACCATTGTATCAGCCACACACCCGTCTGAGAGTCAGCTGCCCACTGTTGATCCCAACTTGAAAGACCCCCTGAATAGCTGTTTTCTCAGACACCCGTCCTGTTTACTATCATCGAGTGCGAAAGAGATATATATACTCATAAGATAAAGTCCATTGTCGAAGGGGCAGGTCAAAGATAACTTCTCGGAGATAACCCCTAGGTTTCAACGAGAACCCTGGTCGATGGTGCTGAGTGCTGACGTCAAACTGATGGTATATGTTGTAATCTCCGTCATGTAAAAACATCGTACCTACATACAATACTTTAATAATTACCTGTCGAGGTAAATGTAAAAAAAATAGGTGACACAAACTAATCGGAAAAAAAATGACAGCTATCGCTATATTAGCGTGATACCTGATTGAACCTGATCTATGTACCTGATGCTTAGTTCCTTTACTTATTGGACGTTTTTATACTTTAAATACCGTGGAAGTGCACGTCTACGATAAACTCTATGGTACCTATTCGTAAATAGACCATAGACTTTAGACTAATAATTATGAATGAAACCATAGAATTTACCGTAGACGTGCACGTCCACGGTAAAGTATAAAAGCGACCATTGTATTGTATAAAAGCGACCACGCATATAATATCGATAATAGTCACAGTCACAGGGTATGTAGGTATTGTAGGTACCTACTCCATTCGACGCGCGCACAACGAAATCCCAATCCCATTATAATATGGCACAGTTATTACCTACCAGTGACTTTTCAGCCATCTTCGAATCGGCAGATTTAGCAAGAAAATGGTTTTAAAAGTGGAATAACGTCCATGGTCAAATTTGTAGCACAATCCAGAAACGTAGTATTGTATGTGGATATCGCAACGGCTATGATATACATCGGAAACTTCGGTAGGTATAACTGGTGCAATACACATTGGCTGTGTCTAATGTCGGAGTGATCAAATGCAATACGTCTGCCCTAGCATGACAAAAAAAAATCTTACCTGACACCGTCTTTGCAAAAATATCGAACAAATTTTAATGGTTTCAAACACTTAGTTATTTTAAAAAACATTACAATCGTACGCACTGGACAATGTGACCAAGGGATGGACAAATGTTGTTTGACCGTTGTTGAAACTTATCGATTTAAGTAACATTATAAATGATAAACAATATAAACTTAAACTAAGCATTTTGTTTTTTACGTCATCACTACTATCAATAAGGGAATTGAATCATTGATGGTTACCCGTTATCGTTACAAGATGTTTACTAAGCTTAATTAGTAAGTAATTAATGATTAATGACGATCCTTTTTAGGGTTCCGTAGTAAACAAGGAACCCTTATAGTTTCGCCATGTCCGTCCGTCCGTCCGACCCCCGTTTTTCTCAGTAACCGTTAGTACTAGAAAGCTGTAATTTGGCATGAGTATACATATCAATGACGCCGACAAAACGGTAGAATAAAATAAAAAAAAAAAAATTTTTTTAGGGTACCTTCCGTACATGTAAAGTGGTGGTGAATTTTTTTTTCTGCCAAACCCCATCGTGTGGGGTATCGTTGGATAGCTCTTTATAAATAAATATTATAAGGTTTCTAAAAGAATTTTTTGATTAAAGAATTGGTTAGCGTGATATTAAGCTTTGAAGTGATAATTTTCGTTATGGTCAAGTGTCCCCCCCCCCCCCTGCCAGCTAAACGGTGGCACCTAGGCATGTGAAAAAAATCATGGTAGTAGAATATACGATGAATTTAAAAGGAAAACTATCACAGCTAAGTAGACATTACTAGTTAACGAGTAATAGTCGAACTTCAGAAATGTACTTTGCAAAAGCAAACTTTAGAACAATTTCCATTGATACCTTAGATAATGTTGTTAATTCTGTCAAAAACATAGTAAATATAAGTTTGCGAACTTTTTAGTCCACATAATGTAACGGGTGGACGACTACGGAACCCTACCTTGCGCGTGGCCCGACACGCACTTGGCCGGTTTTTTAATACTCTAGAATCTAGTCTAGATTTTAAATTCTTGCGAGTATGAGTATCTACAGTCTATTCATCCTTACGTGCCCTATCATGTAAACAAACTATTTTTGAAGACGTTATAACACTTTTATCTAGGATTACAAAAAGAGTTTGTTTACAATAGACTGTAGATGTTACTAGGTAGTTTACCAAGCGAAATTAGCAAAAATCAAATATGTGACCGTCCATCACACAGAGGCCCTTATGGTCGGTATTGAGTTACGCACGTATCTATAATCTACAATACCTACATAAGCTACCAAAGACAATAAAAACCATGAACGTAGGTGGCATACTTTTTTTTTTAAATCATCAAAGTTACGCAACCCAAAAATGCACTTTAGAGAAATAACTAAGAGAAGTTTAAAACTCATTTAAAGTATGTTCCCGTGGGAAGTTACATAGATGATGGTAGATTCTGAATCCTGAGGTTCTCTTCTATAGGAAACAATCAAAGATTTTTCAATTCCACTACCCCGTTGAGAAAAAATGGCCTTTGATCAGTGCAAGGCGCCGATCGTAAAAAAATAAGGAAATTTGTAATATGTGAATTATTATTTCGTATTTTGTGATCTTTGTCATAGTGTATGCTAGAAAATAGTTTTCTTTACACCTCGAATGGAAAAAAAAACGAAAAACTAACGTGATATATATTTTTTAATAAATATACAAAATTATATTTTTTCTATCTCGTCACGAATAAATTTAACAATTTCCGTGTAGTACACCATACTTACCTGTAATAAGTCTAGACAAGCATTACACAGGTTTTAATTTTTTTTTATGTCAATTAGTTCAGTTTTATGACCGATTAAAGTTACATGAAAATCAAGGTTTACTTCCATACATTTGAGAAAAGGGCCCTTATGGACGGATGTAACCAAAAATGTGAGTAAATAATAATATTTACATTATCAAAGTAGCAATCTTGTATTAGAACGTAATTCTGAATAAATCTTTTCATTACAAGTTTTTTTGAATTTTGCGTAATTTTTAAATTATACGAAAAAGCAATTTCGCATAGTAATTAGTACATTACTTAACAAGGGCGGTAAAACAAAGAATGTCTCAGATCGCAGGTATTTGACGCCCGAGCCGAAGGCAAGGGCGATAAATATGCGATCTGAGGCTTTCTTTATTACCGCCCGTGTTAAGTACAAAATTTTATGTCACCCCCTGGCCAGGAAGTGGGATTTCCCGCGCGCGGAGCGTGCGGTAATTGCCGCTTTATGGCCAGGTGTGACATAAAATTATTTTTTAACTCTATTAATAAAAAAACCGACCAAGTACGTGTCGGACCACGCACAATAAAGAGTTCCGTACCGACACCTACTAGTCCATATTTAAACCCACTATCTGATACGTCGAATCGAAAAAGGTCGTATCTTCATAGTAAACTCACTGCACTTACGCCCTTTTGTTTGGGCAAAACAGTTTTTCAGCAATTACTCAAAAACCAGTAGCCGTATTTTTCAGTGGCGTGCAGTCCATAAAGACAAAAAGACATTGCCTACCCTGACATTGTGACAGTCATTTATATTTATCTAGGCTTTATAATCAATGTTCAATGGATAAATTTAATCACAAAACCATAAATTAACGTTAACGCCATCTATTGACTCTTCAAAGTAAAATTTCTGTTATTCCAACGCGATGCGGACTAATACATTATCACGCTGCACTAGCGCCGCCGTGCCGCCGTCTGCGGTGAAGGCAGAAACTATTTCTGCCTAGATTAGGCTACATTTATCTATGTGTGGGTGTGTAGCGACGCGGATTCACTGTACTGTACACCTCTATAGCACGAGGCATACAGCAACAAAACTCACGCACACAAACGCACGGGTAGACAGTGCCTCATCCCGAGCGCCTACGACGAGCGAGATTATACGGCTATTTGAAAAAGTTGCATTGGTCAAACAATTTGTGCAAAAACGATAAATACGGTAACCATTTCGTTTTTTCCGGATATATTTGAATGACAAAGTTTGTTTACTTTTCTTCTTGGTCGCCATTGTTTGCATAAATAAAAATGTAATTGATTGTTTGTTGTGTTGAGTGTTAGTGTTCGGTTCAAAGTGTGAAGTGATAGATTTTGTTGGAAAAATGGATAATTTTCATTGTGAAAGTATGGTGTGTGCGTGCTAAAAATAAAAGATAATACGTTTCAAATCTTTCTTTCCTTATACGAGTAGATTACGCAATGCAATAATTTTGGTAAGTCAATACTCAATTACTCATAGCTCTAATTTTTTTGCCTACCCTGTCAAAAAACTCTGTGCACGCCACTGGTATTTTTATCAAACCAAAAATCGTCGTAAGATTTTATTAATGTACCACCTATTTTTTTTTAAGTTTACGTTACTATTATATTATGTAGCAATTCATAGAATAATACTTTCCTACCATATGTTGTGACATACAGACGGACGGAAGCACGGACGGACGGACGGACGCACGGACGGACTGACGCACGGACGGACGGACGGACGGACTGACGCACGGAAGGACGGACGCACAGACGGACGGGCAGACATGATGAAACTATAAGGGTTCCGTTTTCACCATTTTGGCTACGGAACTCTAAAAATACAATTCAATAGGAAATGTAATACGAAAGAAAAATTTTTGCAACGGTCATGCACGACTAGAACTTCCTTGACTTGAGACTAGAAATAGGTATTTGTAACGTGTACCACCTAATCCAGTAAACAGAAAAGGCAAATAAATAATACAGAAAATGGTTAGAAGTAATTAGAATAAGTTATTAACCTATTTTATATCATTATTATCTGCGCTCTGCCATAAGGGCCCTTTTTTACTAAACTTTACAACTAATTTTAAGGTAGAAATACTTAACTTATACGTGTGAAACCAAGCTAGAAATACACATCTAGTCTTATACTTTATCAATATGCAAAAAACAAAAAATATGTGATTTTACCGTATTTTACTAAAAGGCTGATATCTACGAAACTAGAAAGTGCCATAAGGGCCCTTTTGTTATGGACGGTCTCATATAAGTGTAAAAAAAAAATTTTTTGGGTAGGTGGCGGTACTGGCGGTAATTACTTAGTTAATTAAATGTTTTTGAATTATAATAAACGGGTCACTCACGTCACGTCTAAGATATCGCTCGACATGTTTCGGACCAATACGTGGTCCTTAATCATGAGGTATTCTCGCGAGTGTGAGACGCGAGGCCGTCGCGAGAACACCTCATGATTAAGGACCACGTATTGGTCCAGCGTGTCGAGCGATATTCGACGTTAAAGACGTGAGTGACCCGTTTATTATATTTCAATGTCTGAGACTCACGGGAGTTTTCTATTTAAAAATGTTTTTCAGAAATGTTTTTTTTTTCGTTGTGCGACACTGAATTGTAGGTACCTATTCAAAGGGATGAATGCCAACAAATTAAGTATCAGCTGTTTTTTACCCGGCTCCGGCGAACTAAGAGAAGGCAATGTTCGCTTTTATACTTTACCGTGGACGTCCACGACACGACACGAGCCTAAAGTCTATTTGAATGAAACCATAGAGTTTTACCGTGTGCTGTGTCCGTGCCGTGACCGTCGACGAATAGACGATAGTATAAAAGCGTCAATTGACATCTATTACTACTAGCTTAAAACCTGTTTGCCTTCCAAAGAAAAAAAAACAAAAATACAAGCGATGAAGGTTTTTTCACACTCACAACACCAAACACAGTAGGTTAGGTACTATCAACACATGACAGTTAGTGCGGACAAAAATAGCAGGTACGTATTGTTACAAACACGAAACTAATAGGCATTTTATTTCCACAACTTTTGTATGTAGTTGATGACTTTTTAATTGCATAATATATCGATAACAATAGTTTTTTACCAGTCACCTTGCACAAAAAACATACTCGTATTACTGTTTATCATTGCCGTATTATTAGTAAAAATAGAGGGTAGTATAAAATTGACTTACCTTACAACTGCATCAATGTCTTCTTGCTTCCACATGGTAGTTTTTTAAATACACCCGTAGTACATTTACAAAAAAAAATACATGACAAAATATATTACACATACAAGTTCGGTAAAACCGTCGCACGCGGGCGATTGACCGGCTACATTAGACTTACGGTAATTTATACCAAACGGGTTCTGCCGAAGGCCATAACGTGGACGCGTCGAACATTTGTGTTAATCACTAATGAATGACAAATTGACGATGAAAGAATAGTAGAAGACGTTTGCAATTTCGTCGTTATTATTGTTAAGCTAAATTGGCTTTGTTTTAAATGTTTTTAGGATCATCTTACATGATAGTATGCTATTGATATATAATACCTAAACTTATACCTACATGTCCTACATTCCACCGGTTTGTTATATTAAAAAAAAGCTTTTTATGAGCAGTAGGTACTTTTTTAAGTTATTGCCACTTATTGCGTTCGTTGCATTCGTATAACGGTTAAAATGCAAATCTGTAAATTTTATCACTACTGCGTCGAAAAGTCGTAAGGTGAAAAATATATTAATGAAAAATCAACAGAAAAAAATTGAACATTTGGAAAATCACTGGCCACTATTGAGTAAAGATAACTCGGGACCGGGGCGACTACCATAAACGAAGAAACATATGCCATCACAGGTTGGAAATGAGGATAATCCAACTTGTACGGGGCAACCCTAGTTAATGGCCTACTTTAGTACTATAATTGTAGTCTTTCGGCCTACTCTCATTGTCGAGGCAGCAGAACTATAACTCACACAAATCAAGTTTCTATAGTAATTGTGGTTAATGTCACAGGATAACATCAATTATTGTCCCATGAAACCCACGAATCAAAAACCGTATCCATGTTAAACTAGAGAGAAATGTCTCGTAAGGGTGAGTATCCGTGACACTAACCACTCTAACCAGCTTCAGGAGGATGGTGACGGAATGATAACACATGTTTTTATTTCCATTTATTCTATAATCAAACTATATAATTTTTAGACTTAGTCTTAAACAATCAACATGGAGAGATGTATGGTCTAATACAATGTCACCACAAGAGTGACAACACTTTTGTGACATTGTATTAGACGTTTAGTTTACTAGTATAATCGTAGTAGTTTACTAGTATAATCATACTTTTCTCACTTAATACTAACATGTTTGGTATAGGAAATTACTTAAGGACTAATCATCACAACGAAGTTTATCCATAATATGCTAAACTCTGCATCAAAATAATCAGTAATCACATAGTCAACAACAAACAAAACAAATGTTAGTTAAAAGAATAAACAAGTAATTAACTGATTGAGACGAGGAACGCGGCTTCAATTAATACTGAAGATTACTACCAAAGAAATATTTTCGAATGATATTGCTCTAATTGTGTGAGGTGTGTGTGCCAGAAAATATTGGCACTACTATGGCACTAACATTTAAAAAGTTCAGAAGAAAAGCTATAGCTGATCAAATTTTAAGTAGATATACATTTAAAATGGGCTTTTTTATTATTTGTATTTTTTACTGTATACCTTCCGTCATATGGGCGTACAATTATCTTACATTGATTCTTGTCAAAATCACCTCTATTTATTAATCAGATCATACAAATACTTAGAAACAAAAGAGTCGTCTCGCCAACATCAGCCTTCGCATGTCGGAAGATAAAATAAATTGTAACAAAAAAAACAGAAATAAAAATGACAATAAGGTTTATTTACGTACACCAAACAACAACATTTCGCAAAAGGAGAGTACATACTTCATTCTTCATTACACTTACTTTAAGAATCATTGTAGTTACCATAATGAAGAATAGAGGATCTTTCCTTGTTGAGCCTCGCCGACCAAGCAAGTCATTAGATTTTTATAATTAGACCCTGCATATTTTGAGACCATTTTTCTTCAATCTAGATTGTATCAATTCTTCAATGAGACAAGAATAAGCATAAGGACACAGCACTTTCAGACACCACTAGCTAAAAAGAGACAGATGCTTCACCTTTGTTATCACGTGATAATTCGGTGCGTCAATTGGCATTTTCAACGCGAATCGGCTCTTAGAAGTGTGGCAGACAAAAATGCCGTAGTACGTACTAATGGGACTCCCTCATCCCTTTCTGTTAACCGGTAGATCTCTTTAAGTATAACTCGAACAAATAATGACTGAGAATACAAAATTGTACACTTTGTAATGACAAATAATGATTGAATGAACGAGACTACCTGGTACCGTTAAGTCCCGTTAGATGGCGCTTTACGCGTTGAAAACGGCGAAGTCCTCCTCCTTCTCCTTGTGCGAGTTGGAGTGTAAGTGGATTCGCATGGCGTGCGTGGGCATAGGCGGCGTGCCGCACAGCGGGCACACCAGTTCCGCACTAGACGATATTGATGACCTGTAACAGAATGTACAGTTACGCCTGGACAGTGGGCATATACAACTCGTCAGAGAAACACTTGACCTCTGTAACTGACGTAACGCACGCGAGTTTCAACAGGTCGAAACTACTCGCTTGGGTTCGCACTACTTTCGCAATAGGCAGCGATCTGGGGACCGATTTTTGAGTGTCGAACGATCGACTTTTCACTCGAGATCTGTCAAAAAAACTATGATGTTTTGACAGATCTCGAGTGAAAAGTCGACACTCGAAAATTGGCCCCCCGGTCTTGGATAGGTCTTCAACAGAGCGCTCCCGTGCTTTAGAAGAAGACACGGTAAGCCGTTGATGGCGATTGTTCCCTACAACAGGACTGGTAAACTTGAGTTAGAGGACTTCGAGGTGTTTTAGTTCTAACACTTTATGGCACCGGAAGCTGTCTCCCATAGAAATTTGTCAAATACTAGAATTTTACCTTTCTGCCCACGTTTCTACGTTTCCCTGGGATATTAAATAGATAATAATAATTTGTATTATAAATTCATTTATTTCAAGTTATCACGATTCAAAAATAGAACTACGCATATTTTCCCGTTTCAATATTGTTTACTCGCATGACGGATAACGCACAATTTCTATAAAAAGACGTATAGTTAGAGATGTGAAAGGTCCTCGAGTCGTACCTGTCGACGAGCAGATGCAGTTTGTCGACCTCCCGCTTGAGTTGGTCGAGCTGTTCGCGCGGCACGGGGCGCAGTTCCTGCGGCGAGTGCAGCGGGTAGGCGGTGGCGCACGCCGTCAGCTCCGGCGCCGCGATCTCCAGCAGCTCCTCCTGGGGTACCGAGTTCCACTCCCAAGCGTTTGTCACGGTCTCGGGCTCGCGGTGTTTGCGCTGTCTCAGCACTAGCCTGATGGGTGCACGCATTAAGTAAAACAGTACCTCTAGTATGTTTTTTCGAAACAAAACACAAACGAACGCGTTTGCGTTTAGTCTCATTTTGTAAGACAACGCGAGCACCGCCTCTGGTGGCCTTTGGTGGTAACTATTTTTTGGAAAATATACGTGTTCGTTTGTTTTGTTTCGAAAAAACTTATACTAGAGGTACAGAGTATCCCCTTATTTCATCGA
Source organism: Cenopis cana (assembly GCA_951800055.1). Classification (NCBI taxonomy): domain Eukaryota; kingdom Metazoa; phylum Arthropoda; class Insecta; order Lepidoptera; family Tortricidae; genus Cenopis; species Cenopis cana. Next base: position 11,450,760 of record OX637490.1, on the reverse strand, counting down.
CAAACGTTTCATAGGATGTATTGTTTTACAGATTTATGCGTTTCATAAAAACTTTACATTGTACTTGTTGGTGAAGACGGATACGAGGTGCAGGGCAGATTAGAGAAATGGCAATCAATAGATTTTTTTTCATAATAATTATAAACCCCGACACTATACTAGCACGTCGACTCACTTGTACAAGTCGTTGCGGATGGTGGCGGGGATCTTCTGCCGCGCCTCGTCGTCTAGCGCGGGACAGTCCTGACCTTCGCGGCAGTACATGGAGACATCCATCAGATAGCGGATGTGGTTGATCTGTGACAAAGGTTAACCGATTAGGTCGCATCTCAAACAGGTCGATTTAATTCCGCCTTCTCCGTTCCATCAGCGTACGTCCAGACGAGGGGAGCAGTGTCACCCTTATGATGTTAATCTTCCGTTTATTCGCACGAAGCGATTTGCTTCCTCTTTTCTAATCTCTTCTGTATTTCCGGACAATGGGGAAGATGCGTTAAGATTACATCGAGAAATTATATCAATAATCCAATAATGATAGCCATTACAAGTTTATTACTGGAAGATTTATTCTGAAATTATTGTTTTATTGCGAAATATTTTAATTAATGAAATAATGCATGTTCCCATTTATAATCTGGGCCTCTTAAAGAGTGAATAGGCTAATACTGAACCAGCGAGCAACATCTTATGCCTTGTCGTCGCTTTCCATCAGGTGAGACTAAGGCCAATCGCTGTTCAGTCATAGATAAAACCGGCCAAGTGCGTGTCGGGCCACGCGCAAGGTAGGGTTCCGTAGTCGTCCACCCGTTACATTATGTGGACTAAAAAGTTCGCAAACTTATATTTACTATGTTTTTGACAGAATTAACAACATTATCTAAGGTATCAATGGAAATTGTACGAAGGTTTGCTTTTGCAAAGTACATTTCTGAAGTTCGACTATTACTCGTTAACTAGTAATGTCTACTTAGCTGTGATAGTTTTCCTTTTAAATTCATTGTATATACTACTACCATGATTTTTTTCACATGCCTAGTAGCCACCGTTTAGCTGGCAGGGGGGGGGGGGGGGGACACTTGACCATAACAAAAATTATCACTTCAAAGCTTAATATCACGCCAACCTATTCTTTAATCAAAAAATGTTTTTAGAAACCTTATAATATTTTTGAAAGAGCTATCCAACGATACCCCACACGATGGGGTTTGGAAGAAAAAAAAATTGCACCACCACTTTACATGTAGGGGAGGTACCCTGAAAAAAAATTTTTTTTAAGATTTTATTCTACCGTTTTGTCGGCGTCATTGATGTATACTCATGCCAAATTACAGCTTTCTAGTACTAACGGTTACTGAGAAAAACGGGGGTCGGACGGACGGACGGACGGACGGACGGACGGACGGACATGGCGAAACTATAAGGGTTCCTTGTTTACTACGGAACCCTAAAAAGGGCGAGCACCCCGGCCCGCACAGTAGTCAGGCTAGACTAGACACTACTAGGTGGACACGTACGAAGCTGATGTCGTCGGTGTCGAGGTCGGCGTCCACGTGCACGAGCAGGTCGTGTTCGGGGAACAGCGGCGCGCCGTTGGGCAAGCAGCCCAGCCCGCATAGCGCCGCGCAGTACCGCGCTCCGCAACCACCGCGCCGGAGTTCCGCACTGCAATCAATTCCATTTTGCACATGCTAAAGACAACTATACAGATGAGGCAATGTAGTCATGACCACAAATAAGACTAAAGAATATACTGTAAGGCAAACTTGGACATAATTTTTAACTATTTTGTCAATCATCCGATTTCCTGGAGTCTCAGAATAAACACCTAGATTAAAGAGCATTAACTAATACCGGAGAAATGGCCGCCGTTTTGGATTTTTTCATTAGCCATCCGATTTCATTCAAGACCGAAATCGGAGGCCTCCAAATAAACAACAACTTCGTACGGCATAAAGTAACAATAATCGAAGAAATGCTTGCCATTTTGAAGTTTTTGGTTAAAGCTTAACAGGCTACTTGGGTCTATCAACTATTTCTTGTAGCTCGTTACGTCTCCTGGGTCACTATTTAAAACTGTGATTCTACAGAGTTTAATCCTACTAAACATGTTTTTTTAGCGATGACTATGTTAACGCTGCCGCTAAGAAACCAGTCACAGAGGGGTTAGGGCTGAAGAGACTGACGTCACAACCGCGACGTTATCTCCGCGCGTCCCACACACCCATTCTGACGTGGCCCAACTCTTGAGCATGCTAGAAGCCCATATTATAAAAAAAAACGAAGAAACTCGGTTACTGTTGTCTCCTGGCTGACGGGACAGAATAACAACAAGGTAAAGTTGATTGACCCATTTACTGAACTCGCATAAGATGGAGAGATGGCACTCACGTGGGACAGAAGAGCAGCGCGATGATGGCGGGCAGGCCCGGCACGTTGGGCATGAGCGTGGTGTGCCGCAGGGTCAGCTTGCTGCTGTGCTCGTTTTGTCCCACGTCCGCCGCTACCAGCAACCTGTCATCGGAACAATCGTTGACTAACTACTCGAATCAAACGTTCACATTCGTCCATGCCCCCCTATCATTTCTCTTTGGCTATTGGTTACCTATTACATAAGCTTTTCATCTCACCCGCTCGGAAAGGCTTTCTTTATCGTTTCAAATCTGCGTGCAAAAGTCCACTTTCCACGCTAGCGTGGAAAGTGATTTTGAAATTCGAACGTTACGCAGTTCCATGAGTTCCAACTTTTTTCTATAAAGTGAAACGACAGGTCATTCCTAAGCGTTTAGAAGTATACATATCATGTACCTAATGGTGCAGTTTATTATTGTTTTGTTTTTATAATGATATTAATAATACTTTTTCCAGCTTAATTTGATGATATTCAATAATAATTTAGTTTTATTTATAAAGAAATAACACGAAGAAACATATTTGAAATGTTTATATGTTTCAACATTTTACGCTCAGTGCAATTTCGGAACGCACCGTTTAAAAAGTTAGTTTTTAAGAAAAAACTCGATGCGAGAGATTAAGATATTTAATTAAATATTGTTTTGTTCCGTTGTTGAGTTAGAATGATATCAAAATAATAATGAATTTAATTAATTGATTTCAGTGCAGAAGATACTCCTGATAAGTTTGGAAATGAGTGAAATATATTTGTTTTAGCCGTTAGCCGTAAGTATTTCGTACCACAGTACTCAACAATAATAATTAGGCTCTGATGCATTTAAATGTTAATAATCCACGAAACGCTTTGTAATGGGTGAAATTTAAATAACCCTTTATAGAACATGAGTACATCTTGAATTATACATGAAAGTATTTCCTCGCTATGGTGAGATGAAAAGTTGTGTGTTGCGCTCGGCAGCAAAGTTATTCGGCGTCTCGTGCCTTGAGAGCCTCGCTACGCTCAGGATTGTATTTTTGAACCACTCGCTTCGCTCGTGGTTCAATCTTACAATCCTTCGCTAGCTCGGCTCTCAATACAAACACTCGCGCCAAAAATCTACTTTGCAGCCTTGCATAACAAATAACTATTAATCTGATCAACCGACATCAGCAAGTTATCAAAATTCCTTCAACTTTTCTTTACACATAACACTGGATAGAAAGGGTTTTCTTGGAATTTGTTTCTGCTAAGTTGGAAGCTCAGTCTTTTCTTCGCCCTAGCGTATCAGCGGCTGCCATACAGTTATGCGCCGTGCCCTCAAAGGGGTTATACTAGTGTCCGACCGAAGTTTTGGTTTCGGTTTCCGCAGGTTTCGGCATAAAAATCATGTTTCGGCCGAAGGTTCGGTATCGATCAAAAAACTGCCGAAACTGATATTATTGACCGAGCGAACGAAGTGAGGGAAGCGTCTCCGTTTCAATTTAGGTAAAATTATCACTTGTTACATATCTTGTTACTCAAATTGTTTTATTTATACCACTTGCACGAATAATAGGTTTTTCTTTTTTTATATGTCTAGAAAGAACCCGCCCACTGACGTTTTATTCAATGATTTTAACGTCTGTAAAAGTTACGGTTTCGGCCGAAACTAGAGCCAAAACCGAACCTTACGTTTCGGTTTCGACAAAAAACATATTTCGGTCGGACACTAGGTTATACGAGGGGCGTTCAATAAATTCTCGGTATTGATATCTTTTAAACCTTTTTAGTAAACTTTTTAATACTGGCCGGTAAGTGTCATTCATTAACATAAAAAAAAGGTAAAATTCAAACGGCGATGTTCTTTTGTTTTTCTGCAACTGCCGAACAAACGTGATCACAATGAGCGATTTTTCAATGTTAATTAAATTAGAGCACCGAGCGGTAATAAAATTCTTGACCAAACAAGGAAAAAATCAAAAAGCTATAAAAGAAGAAATGGATTATGTTTACCGAGAGTCTGCTCCTTCTTTATCAACAATTCAAAAGTGGTCAAGTGAATTGAATTGTGGGAGAGAGAGTATCGAAGACGACCCCAGACCTGGTCGGCCCGTCGAAGCTTCTTCACAAGAAAATATAAAAAAAGTGGAGAAAATTATATTGGAAGACGCTCGAGTGAAGGTGACAGCAATAGCTCAAATAACCAAGCTTTCTATTGGTACTATACACAATATAATCCATGACAATCTAAATATGTCAAAAGTCAGTGCGTGATGGGTACCGCGAATGCTGACGCCGCTTCAGAAAAATACGCGCGTTGCTTGTTGTTCCGAATTTATTAAGCTGTGTGGTGAAAATCCTGATGAGATACTGCAAAAGATTGTTACCGGAGATGAAACCTGGGTTCATCATTATGACTCTGAGAGCAAACAAGAGTCCATGCAGTGGCACATTAAAGGAACTCCTCACCCTAAGAAGTTCAAGGTCATGCCTTCAGCTGGAAAGGTCATGGCCACAATATTCTGGGATTGTGATGGAATATTGCTGATCGATTATAAAGAAAAGGGTGTAAATATCACAGGAAGGTACTACGCTTATATTCTACGCCAATTAAGAGAAGCAATCAAAGAGAAGAGAAGGGGAAAATTAGCCAAGGGAGTTCTGCTTCTGCACGACAACGCCCCTGTGCATACTGCTCATATCGCCAAGGCTGCTGTTCGGGAATCTGGGTTCGAAACTATTACACACCCACCGTATAGTCCAGACTTAGCCCCGAGTGACTTCTTTTTGTTTCCCAACCTCAAAAAGGACCTACGAGGAAATCGATTTTCTGACGATGAAGCTTTGAAGACAGCACTGGAGGAGCATTTTCACACTAAAGATAAAAAATATTTTTATGAGGGGTTAAAAAAACTAATTGACCGATCTTGTAAGTGCATAAACATATAGGGGGAGTATATTAAAAAATAAAATAAAAAAACCTATCGTATTCTTTTGTTTTCATTCTCATACCGAGAATTTATTGAACGCCCCTCGTACATACCTCTCGTAGACTCGCTGTGGCTCGGTGTCTAGTAGCACGGAGTTGATAGAGTTCCACTCGATCTGCACCTGCTTCTCGCGGCTGCCGTACATCAGGTTATGCACCGTGCCTTCAAGGGGGCTACAACAAAAACACATCGTTAGGTGACAGAACTGTAGCTAGAAATTCTTGATGGCACATCGTATCTCGCTACTGATGTGCCAACACATGAGCCTTACTTTAATTTTTTTGAATGTTTTGGGTTCCAAAAAATGTAGGAGATCATATCACACATGGCATAATTTACACTGGAATGACAGCTGTCAACGTAACCAAGTTATGTTAAAAGCATAACAGTTCAATGCCATTACCTAAGCCTGGTCTGGTACGAGTTATAATGTTGTTCAACAGTGTAAATACCTGAATGGCCCCTTGAGGCAGACGTCGGTGTAGCACTCCTTGGCGTCGAGCGCGGAGAACTCACGCAGCTCGTGGAAGGCGCACTCCATCTGCTCGCGGTCGTACGCGCGGATCTGCGCCGTGGTCAGCTCGGAGTTGAGCGCGCACGCCGACTGACGCAGGTCGTGGTTCAACTGAATGATATTATCAATTAGTCGTATGAATCTACATTATGTTACATCTAGCCACTTAGGCTGGAAACAGAGCTCAATGTAATGGCTGTATGGTCGCTAACGGTGAGCATCGATCTGAACGCCCGCTTTCATACAGCGATAGCTCCGCCCGACCGACCATACGCGCTTCCATGTCACATCATCCTCTTACAAGGTAAAATAACTCGTATAAGGCACAGAACCCTGGTAACTGCTGTCCCACTGGCAGTGACATAGGCGCCAGCTTACACAGCGTGCACGCCACGGTTAAAGCTTTACAATACGGATGACATAAGCTTGACAGAGATCCGCATTGCGGGACTATCTGAAGACAGCAAGCGCAAATAGACAGGATGAGAGGATCATCCAAACTGAGAATTTTATACTATTGGCGTACTAGAAGAGAGGCCTATGCTCAGCACTGGGCGATTACAAGCTGAAAATGAGTATGTTGATAATATTTCGAGGGTGATGGCAATTAATAGGAATAGGCCTCATCGTGTGCGCTAACCTTGGATTCGTAGCTCTCTTCGCATCGGATGGCGACTTTCTCGCGGAGGAGTTCCTTGTTGAGGCTGAGGTCGCCGTCGTGTGCGAGCAGCTCGATCGACACCACACCATGCGCCACAGAGTATATCTGTATGTGTGTAAACACTTATACATGTCACATAAGATTAAAATACAAAGGCGAACTTATCCCTATGGATATTCATATTGCGGCCTTGGAAGACTACTGTTTACGGACTGGTATCGTTAAAATCAATCGTAAGTTTGCGGTATACATACCAATTAACAATATATATTAAATATGTACAGTTATATGTATCTATAGATAAAAAATCTGACATGACAAAAAAGTTCTACATAATTATCGAACCTGTCCACAAATTTTCGCGAGAAACGGTTGAGAAATGCAACCTATAGAAGAGATTAACCGGAAATCCGGACATACGAAAGCATTTTTGTCGAAGCTGAAGCTCATCAGCTACTCATCACACCCATATTAATTTACCGTTAGCTTCGTTTAGCAAGTCTTCGCACTATAATTGCACACACACAATCCACGAGGACGCGAGCTTTCTGTTATGTTCATATTTCCGATAGGGGTGGGATCTGTAAATGTGTTACCTTGCCCATGAGCTTTTTCTGCTTGATGAACCGCTCGAATATGGCGTGCGCCCGCGGCGTCCACTGCGAGTGCTTGTCCAGCAGCGGCGCGGGCGCCAGCTCGCTGAGCGTGCACGGCATGGCCAACGGCGGCGTGCAGCGGCACGCGCCGGCCGGCAGCTCGCGCAGGTTCGACATGGCTAGGCGCCCGAACGTGCCGTAGTCGATGTACGCGATCTACCGGAGAGTAACTCTCTTTATTTATTTTATTAATTATTTGCATCAGGCAACAAGGCCCATATTGACATATAACGTACGGACTAACATACATAATATATTAATTATTTAAAAAAAAACAGAAGAATATAGAAGACACTCTATGAGACTCCGGTGTAACTACTTACTTTCTACCCACAAATTGACTACAGGCTACTTCGTACTGTCTAGTAATATACGTCTTTTGACTAAGACCCGTATTAGGCGGATTTTCGCGACCGAATTTATTGCGGAAATTTCTGACTGAATTTTTTTATAGATTTGTTTAAACGGGTCTAACGCGAAATATATGTTAATTTTCTCACTACAAAATCTATGGCATACGTGAATTGATAATTAATGTGAGGATAATCAACGATATTCAGCAGTGACGATTATTTAAATAATTTCTTCACTGTTGTAAGATTCAAACTTGACACCCGAGTTCCAGGAACCAGCTAGGTATACGATGTGCTCGTGCTCGTAGCGAATTTGCTAGAAATGCGTTTTCGCATACCATCGGGCTATGCGTTCAACACGCTTGTTAGCACTAAATGATAAAGTAGTAACGTAGGTGGCTCCCTTATGCTACTATGTCCCTAATTTTGCAAACAAAAAATCTTCCAAAAAAACTATGATGTTTTGACTAATGTTGAGTGAAAAGTCGAGCGTTCGTTACTCAAAAATCGGCCCCCTGGTGTCTCACCTCGACTGCGTCCTTGAGCACCTTCTGCACCCTGGCGCGGTATATCATGGAGTCGGTGTAGGGCGCGGCGACCAGGTCCCCCGGCGTGACGTCACCGGTGTAGCTGAACAGCTTGCCCCGGTTCAGCGCGTTTTGGATCATGGTCAGCTCAGCTTGGGCGGTTTCCTCGTCGTATTGCACCCAGAACTTGCCCACGTTTGTGGTCTATGGGTAGAATAGAAGTAAGGTAAGTTGTAGTAATGTTGGCCCCACTCCAAAAATTGGCCTCTTGAATGCTGTATTTTTTTTCAAGTGTTCTATACCTGTTAAGTTTGAAAACTATCTACTACATTTTAAAGTGTAGTAAACAAAGAAAAATATGAAAATTATTTTCTACCTTGTATTGAAGGATTGCGCTTTATACTTTGAATTATCATTCAAGAGGCCAATGATTGGGTGGGGGAAACATTACTACAGCTTACACTATGTTAATCGGAGCGGTATACTCCACGAAACATTTCGAAGTGAAAATAGAAACATATCTAAAATGCAAGTTTATGTTTCGCTGGTAGCTCTCTCTCTCTCTCTAAAGCTCGATATCACAAATTAGCTTTTAGTAGGAACTACTTGTTGTACGAAAGCGCCAGGCGTGCAGACGTGAGAGAGGAATGGCGCCGGGTGGTAAAGCTCGCCACCCACAGCATGACGGCCACGACCACTCTAGCAAGAGTGTAACGACGAAGAAGAAGGAACTACTTCAGCCAAGCTTAGGTAAGAGCAAAATCGGTGCGCTATCGGCTAAACCCATATTAAGTGTCCTGTTATTCTTGTTTAACAAATAATATAGGTATTTTAAGCGAGAAGACCCACCAAATATTTGCGAACAAATTTGTAGGTCTGTACGCCCCCAAACCACACTGGGAACTGTAGTGTAGCCCATTCCCTCCTTGCTTATCCATGTCAGATCTGTGCCCAGTTGTGAGACAGATATAAGCTGGTGATAACGATAATTAAATCACGTACGTGCGATATCTTGAGCTCGAAGTACATCTGAGTGACGCTGGGCAGCCGCGGCACCATCAGCTCCATGGCTATGTCGGCGCGGCTCTCCGCCATCGACTCCGCTAAAGCGTTCGCCCGGTCCAATCTACAAATACGAGTTATAGGTAATACCACACCTCTGACACGAGAAGGAACTTAAGCGCTGTGGGTAAGTATGTGTGTGTGCGCTGTCGGTACACGCGTCAATTGGTCGCGCGGGTGCGTGGCGCGTGGCGCGGACGGATCGCGAGGCGCGACGGCATCCGATCAACACCAGGCGGGTCTCTCAGGGACGAGGTAACTGATCTCGGTGCGGGGGGTTCGTGGCCATTCTGTATGTAATACTATTGTACTATTCTGTGGTAATACCATAACATCCAAACAATTCATGCGCTTTCGAATCATCACTGTCATCTCTAGCAACCCTAGTGTCAAAATCAATCAATGAAAATGAAACATTTATTCTACAAGTAGGCTTCAAGGGCTCTTTTCACATGTCACAAATTACAATACAATTTTACAATGATATCATTTAGATACATATATTATAAAGCAACATCATCAGACAGATAAATACCTGGGCACATATTTGCTGAACTTATCCCATAATACAGAGATAAAAAAAAAAAGATTAGATGTAAAAGATGATGTGATGTTTTAGATGTAAAATTTAAATTTTATCAATAAAATGAGTATGAGTATGATGTAAAGAGTCTCTTTGGTCCAATACACATATAAGCGGAGATGTAAAGGGTCCTCATAGTCAAGTAAGTTTCAGAGGTGTAAAAGGCCTATAAATGTCGAAAGAAAGCATACGAAATAAAGAAATCGGGTCAAAGAGACTGTTAAGCTAACACGTGTCACGTGCTTTTAACCCTTTCAAAACCGGCTAATATGATGTGGGTTGATTACAACTTATTGGCAAATCCAAACACATAAGATACTTCAATTTACTTCAGTACAGTGCTGTGTTTCTGATCTGAAAGGGTTAAATTAAAGCTTAAGCGTGCTCAAAACTTGAGGAAGTAGCTAAGAGGTCTTACGATAGCAGTGGTATTCTGATGTCCATTTTCAGTTGTCGCGCCTTCACAGCCTTGTACACGGCCAGCAATATTTGACCAGGAATCGTTGGGTCCTGATTAGAAATAAAAATTAAATATAAGTACCATAACAGAAAATATTTGCAACAACTACACACTTAAAACAACACCTATTTTATTAAGTGTTTATAAGAACTTACTCCACTTGTCGTTTTGTCGCGGCTACAGGTCTCTTCACTCGTTGGGAACGACAGGAAAACTTTCCTAAAACAAAATATAATCGATGTTTACATTTTTTATATTTATCGTGTTACTACAAACCTAAAAGCAGCTTAGGATGATAAAGATTCATCAAGTGAAGAGATAAATTAGGGATCGTCCTAATACAACGCGATGATCTCGCGAGTGAAATTCGCGAATATATTGAACTCGAATAGGTGTCCTACAGGGATCGTCCTAAAACAAACGCGATTATCGCGCGAATTCGCGACTTTTACTAGTAAATATTTTAAGTTAAAGTCGCGCGATTAGGACGATCCCTTAGACATGACTTTTTGTATGTGCTTTGTGCGGCTTGAAACAGTAAGGCTAGGTTCACACGGCGACTATTCGATTCGATATTTTCTCGTATAGGGTTTTACCGTATACGGGACGACCGTTCACACAGTGCGAAATCCATTCGGTTTTTTCACGTATGCGGTCTGATGTCACAAACACAACTGCCTGCACGCGCGCGACTCGTATACGAGAAAGAAACCACGTCCGTGTGAACGACACAACGTAAACACCAGCGCTCCTGAGCATCGCATTCGATAAAATCGATTCGATATTCCCGCATTCCCGGTGACAAAACTATACGATATACGGTAAACATTTTTTCTCGAATACGAGTTTTTCCCGCATGGATGCCGTGTGAACGTTTCTATGCAAATTCAGTTGCCACTACGATATTCGATAAAATCTCGTATACGGTATACGGGAAAAATGGGGCCGTGTGAACCTAGCCTAATGAGATTTATGAGATATTTTTGAAAATAAATTGAGCATGATGGCGGCAAACAGGTTGTACGGTCGCGGTCTGTACACATAAGTACTATTTTTAACCTTTTCACCGCCACTGTAGATTCTGTAAGTTGTGCCCCAACGCAGTCTTTATAGAAAAACACTGAAAATGAACCTTACTTGACAGCACGTAGCTTGCCATTACATCGACTTGATCCATTCGATATGAAGTCATTGGCGCGTGGGGCACCTAATGTCCTGACTTTATACAAAGTCAAATTATTTGAGTAGTAAACTTGCCTGCTGTTCTTGTCGAAGGTGACGCGGGGCTCCTCTTTGATGAGTTCGTGCACCTTGCTCCTGATGGCGGCCGTGTAGATGTGCCCCGGTTGGTTTTCCGGGAAACTCTTCAGGTACACCTGCACAATACATACACTCTACTGATTTATTTGGTTCCAGTCTAGTTAGGATGGCATTAGGATTATCCAATATCTTTGTGCAATGTCTATGTCCAATCTCAAATTTCTTTGCCGGAGACCCATTCCACTTATCCAATAACTATTCCTTCATAGATTAGTATGAGATTCGTTGTGGAGGGACGCGTCGTCGTAGATGACACACACTATACGCTGAGAGACTTGTTAAGTGAAGTTTTCATTTCATTGCAGCGCTTGAACGTTTTCCTCCCATCTCAGTAGCCCTCAGCTCCACAATAGTACATTACTTACAAAGGGCGGTAAAACACAATGTCTCAGATCGCAGGTATTTGATACCCGAGCCAAAGGCAAGGGCGATAAATATGCGATTCGATCTGAAGCTTTTTTTATTAGCACCCGTGGTGTATGTCACCCCCTGGCCAGGAAGTGGGATTTCCCGCGCGCGGAGCGTGCGGTAATAGCCGCTTTATGGCCAGGTGTGACATAAAGGATAATGAAGGTGTACTGACGGTGGTCCTGGGGTCGTGGCCGTTGAGTTCGCGCAGCGCGTCGCGCTCCCGCGCCTCGTTCTGCGAGCCCTGCATGAAGTACTGCGGGTAGAATGCACCCGCCAGGATCACCTGCAACCATAAATATAGTATACAGGGTGGATTTTCTCTTTTTTTCGAGCATTTTTGCATGGTCGGGTAATAGACACAGGCACTTATAAGCAAGACATTGGACATGCAAACCGATCAAATTGCGTTGTATAAATTTTATACGAATATTCGTTCTCTTATCCCCGGTCGCTCGGTGGCGCATCTATTACTACTTATATGTATACAGGTTGGATTTTCTTTTTGGGTCAGTGAGGGCAGCTCCCAGATCCCTGCTGCTACGTGAAAATGGTCTTAGATCAGCTGCACGTAGAAGCGGCGCGCCCACGTGACCTCGCTGTTGCCTGCTGCTCGACTGTACCTTGTACACGAAGGAGAGCTGGTTGCGGCTCCAGGGCGAGCCCTTGACCGGCTCGATGTTCTCGCGCGACAGGCGGTGCTTGAGCTCGCGCACCATGTCGTCCAGCTCGCGGAGCGCGCGCAGCTGCACGTAGAAGCGGCGCGCCCACGCGACCTCGCTGTTGCCTGCTGCTCGACTGTACCTTGTACACGAAGGAGAGCTGGTTGCGGCTCCAGGGCGAGCCCTTGACCGGCTCGATGTTCTCGCGCGACAGGCGGTGCTTGAGCTCGCGCACCATGTCGTCCAGCTCGCGGAGCGCGCGCAGCTGCACGTAGAAGCGGCGCGCCCACGCGACCTCGCTGTTGCCTGCTGCTCGACTGTACCTTGTACACGAAGGAGAGCTGGTTGCGGCTCCAGGGCGAGCCCTTGACCGGCTCGATGTTCTCGCGCGACAGGCGGTGCTTGAGCTCGCGCACCATGTCGTCCAGCTCGCGGAGCGCGCGCAGCTGCACGTAGAAGCGGCGCGCCCACGCGACCTCGCTGTTGCCTGCTGCTCGACTGTACCTTGTACACGAAGGAGAGCTGGTTGCGGCTCCAGGGCGAGCCCTTGACCGGCTCGATGTTCTCGCGCGACAGGCGGTGCTTGAGCTCGCGCACCATGTCGTCCAGCTCGCGGAGCGCGCGCAGCTGCACGTAGAAGCGGCGCGCCCACGCGACCTCGCTGTTGCCTGCTGCTCGACTGTACCTTGTACACGAAGGAGAGCTGGTTGCGGCTCCAGGGCGAGCCCTTGACCGGCTCGATGTTCTCGCGCGACAGGCGGTGCTTGAGCTCGCGCACCATGTCGTCCAGCTCGCGGAGCGCGCGCAGCTGCACGTAGAAGCGGCGCGCCCACGCGACCTCGCTGTTGCCTGCTGCTCGACTGTACCTTGTACACGAAGGAGAGCTGGTTGCGGCTCCAGGGCGAGCCCTTGACCGGCTCGATGTTCTCGCGCGACAGGCGGTGCTTGAGCTCGCGCACCATGTCGTCCAGCTCGCGGAGCGCGCGCAGCTGCACGTAGAAGCGGCGCGCCCACGCGACCTCGCTGTTGCCTGCTGCTCGACTGTACCTTGTACACGAAGGAGAGCTGGTTGCGGCTCCAGGGCGAGCCCTTGACCGGCTCGATGTTCTCGCGCGACAGGCGGTGCTTGAGCTCGCGCACCATGTCGTCCAGCTCGCGGAGCGCGCGCAGCTGCACGTAGAAGCGGCGCGCCCACGCGACCTCGCTGTTGCCTGCTGCTCGACTGTACCTTGTACACGAAGGAGAGCTGGTTGCGGCTCCAGGGCGAGCCCTTGACCGGCTCGATGTTCTCGCGCGACAGGCGGTGCTTGAGCTCGCGCACCATGTCGTCCAGCTCGCGGAGCGCGCGCAGCTGCACGTAGAAGCGGCGCGCCCACGCGACCTCGCTGTTGCCTGCTGCTCGACTGTACCTTGTACACGAAGGAGAGCTGGTTGCGGCTCCAGGGCGAGCCCTTGACCGGCTCGATGTTCTCGCGCGACAGGCGGTGCTTGAGCTCGCGCACCATGTCGTCCAGCTCGCGGAGCGCGCGCAGCTGCACGTAGAAGCGGCGCGCCCACGCGACCTCGCTGTTGCCTGCTGCTCGACTGTACCTTGTACACGAAGGAGAGCTGGTTGCGGCTCCAGGGCGAGCCCTTGACCGGCTCGATGTTCTCGCGCGACAGGCGGTGCTTGAGCTCGCGCACCATGTCGTCCAGCTCGCGGAGCGCGCGCAGCTGCACGTAGAAGCGGCGCGCCCACGCGACCTCGCTGTTGCCTGCTGCTCGACTGTACCTTGTACACGAAGGAGAGCTGGTTGCGGCTCCAGGGCGAGCCCTTGACCGGCTCGATGTTCTCGCGCGACAGGCGGTGCTTGAGCTCGCGCACCATGTCGTCCAGCTCGCGGAGCGCGCGCAGCTGCACGTAGAAGCGGCGCGCCCACGCGACCTCGCTGTTGCCTGCTGCTCGACTGTACCTTGTACACGAAGGAGAGCTGGTTGCGGCTCCAGGGCGAGCCCTTGACCGGCTCGATGTTCTCGCGCGACAGGCGGTGCTTGAGCTCGCGCACCATGTCGTCCAGCTCGCGGAGCGCGCGCAGCTGCACGTAGAAGCGGCGCGCCCACGCGACCTCGCTGTTGCCTGCTGCTCGACTGTACCTTGTACACGAAGGAGAGCTGGTTGCGGCTCCAGGGCGAGCCCTTGACCGGCTCGATGTTCTCGCGCGACAGGCGGTGCTTGAGCTCGCGCACCATGTCGTCCAGCTCGCGGAGCGCGCGCAGCTGCACGTAGAAGCGGCGCGCCCACGCGACCTCGCTGTTGCCTTGCTGCTTGAAGAATTGCTGCTTCCGGAGGTTGTTCCACACCTACGAAGACAGTTCAATTGAATACTAGGATTGCCATACGCAGCCCAGTACGTCGACGGCAACCTTCATCTGCTAACCTTTGACTTTAAGGATGAGTGAGGCAAGCGCCGATGTCCTGTGATTTTTTCTCTTTGACCTACACTACTTTTGTTTTAATTGTCCCGGTCTTTGTCCCCATATTTATGGCAACCCTATTGTACACCTACAAAGCACCTAGTTGGGCAGATAACAGAATTAACCGCTGAACCAAAAAAAATCCAACAAATGGGAGAAAAGATTTAAAAATTATTAATCAAGTGTCACATGTTTATCGCTGGGGCGTGAACTGGCAGTAAATGTTGGAAGGAAGTTAAAAGAAACTATTGTACAGCAGTAAAGCATGAAAACTATATCAACACACAGTTAGCTGGTAGGAGGCCTCCTCCAAAGAAGTTTGTACAGTACGGCTAAGAATGACAGTTAACGAGTATTTTCATACTGATGTCACTAGATACGAACCTTGTATATGTTGAGGAAAGCAACGCAGTCGCTCGTGGAGCCATCGGCCCATGTCAGTTTGGCGTTGTACGCGTTTAGTCGCTCGCGGAACGGACTGCTACACACGTTCTTCACTGACAACGCGGCGGCTGAAATACACAATATTTTATGGCCTTCAATTATTGATTCCCATCCCAAAGCTGCGCTCTTGAGTGTGAGAGATCTGAGGGTCTACTCTGAAATTCAAGACCGTACTTCGTATCATGCCGTCCCTTTCACTTTCGTGAAAAAACGGCACTATCCGAAGTACGGATTTCAAATTTACGAGTACAGGCCCTGCATTTGCATCTATCTGTCGACACAATCCTACAATCACTATTATGGTCAGCAACTTCCTCCTCCCAACAACAAGATGGCAAAATCAGAATCTGAAAGAACGAATGAATGTCTGTTTTCAGTACATTTCCAGTTTCTAGGTTTCTCGTAGAAACTTAACCAAGGACCAGTTCGTGTCCGTTCTGTATGTAATACTACTATACTACTCTGTGCCAAGGAGAACCATGTATTTACCCATAATGATACTTTCTTCCAAGCAGCCGAAGATGTGGCCCAGTATGATGATCTTGGAGACCTTGACATCGAGCGGCAGGCGCGCCATGATACGGCCCATGTATGTTAGCTCGCCGTCGGATGGAGTCCATTCGCCGTCCACTGTCTTCCTTAGTGCTCCGATCTAAGTTGAATCAAATAAAAACAATTCTAAGACAATCTTATGTGAAGAGACAAGAGCGGGAGTAGCAAGGCTGAATGTACTCTCCCATTTTATAGAAGACCACAGCTATAATAACACCACTAATTGTTCTTGGTTTAATTTTATACTAGTTATTGCCCGCGACTTCGTCCGCATGGAACTCGTTTATCGCGTTAGAATTTAAGTAATTGCTATTTACTTGTATCAGGCGCTTACCAAGTCATCACTCTTTCATTCAAACTTCCACTCCGTTAAGGGATGATTTCCGGGATAAAAAGTATCCTATGTCATTCGCCGGGACTCAAACTATATCCATGCCAAATTTCATCTAAATCTGTTCAGCGGTTTAAGCGTGAAGAGGTAACAGACAGACAGACACACTTTAGCATTTGGTGCCTGGTGGTGAGTAAGATCGCCTGAGCTCCTGGGATGCGTTCCTTCTCCAAGAGATAAATGCAGTTTCCGCACCCTCAACACGAAGCTCAATTGCCCTTTGTCTCCCACTGCCGTCACAACGAATCCTCAAATCCATAAACTGTCTAATATGCGCTTATGACTCTTAGAGTCACCTGCATCGAGCCGCCGAGCGGTATAACGGGGCCCTTTAATGTTCCCCTCATGACCAGCACTTGCAACTGAGTGATGTCAGTTGGCCTACCTGCTTGAGCACTAGTATAGTGCGCTGTATGTTGGACATCTCTGGCGGGTCCATGGCGAGCGCGAGCACGTCGCTGGGCGGGCCCATGTCCAGCATCTTGGCCAGGAGCACCAGCCGCTCTAGAGGACAGCGGATGATCTCCGGCAGACCGTCTTTTTGGAACTTGTCCTGTGAGTGATGTAGGTTTGCCTACCTCCTTGAGGACTAGTATAGTGCGCTGTATGTTGGACATCTCTGGCGGGTCCATGGCGAGCGCGAGCACGTCGCTGGGCGGGCCCATTTCCAGCATCTTGGCCAGGAGCACCAACCGCTCTAGAGGACAGCGGATGATCTCCGGCAAGCTGTCTTGTTGGAACTTGTCCTGTCAGACATATTATATTAGAAATAAATAATAATTGGCAAAAATAACGAATACAATTTGTGATAGACGCCATCTGTATAAAATCTGCACTTTCGCACGACTTTCGAGACAAAAAAACATGTGCACTATCTTGGAATCAAGAATAGTATAACTATATGATACGATACAATACGTGATGTGGTCACGTAGAGAACCTGTCTTGTACGAGGCACTAGACGCCGCTCTAACGGCTTGCTCTTTGACGCCCGTGTCCGGCTTAGGCTGGGTTGCACCAAACCGTCTGTAATCGTAAGCGGTGTTCGTCAAATCTGATTGTATGGAAAGTTTGACAAGTTTCTATGGGATGACAGCTGCCGGCGCCATATTTGACGATGACCGGCCTGTGTTTGTATGTTGGTGCAACCGACCCTTAGTCCGTCATCGGCCCTCGAGTACCCCACTAGAGGATCAGGCTACGTGATGTACTCACGTAGAACTTGGCGGGCACGAGGCGGTAGACGCGGCCGTCGCGCACGCGGCCCGCGCGCCCCGCGCGCTGCTCGCAGTTGCTCTTGGACGCCCAAGTCAGAGTCAGGCTTGAGAAGTTTGTACTTGGGTCCGCTACTAAGATCTTCATCAGGCAGAAGTCGATCACTGCGTCAAAATACGAGTAGATATGTATTAATTCAGATACTTTTCGTGGTTAAATATATAGTCTACCATCTATTCCATATTTAATCCTTGTTCGTCGTGATTAATGCGGCAGCAACTAAATACCAGGTAACTATTTCACGTCTGAGTTTGCAATACAACTAAAGGTCACTGGTTATCGTTACTCGACGACCCAAACAATAAAGGCGAAGGGGGACAATTGTCAATTTGATAGGGTGGGGTACACCTGAAGTACCGGTGGACGCATCACCCGGGGACATTCTGGGGACACTCGTACGTACCGTACTTGATGTCGGGCACGGTGATGGAGCTCTCGGCGATGTTGGTGGCGAGGATGACCTTGCGGTGGCCGGGCGGCGCGCGCTGGAACACGCGCACCTGCTCGTCCGCAGTGATGGTGGAGTGAAGCGGCAGCACCCACCAGTTGTACCGGGGACATTCGGGGGACACTTTTTTCCTACACATACAGACACATTAAATGACTCAGTGCACAGTAAGAGCTGGTGTGTGTGCTATAAGCCTATAAATAATATATGTTTACCTTTTTTTGTGAATCTTTAGCGGCTAAACAAAAAAATTGTGTAACAATTTTTTATTTTATGGAATGTGATTTTTTTGGTATTTTTTTCCCCCGAAAAGGAGAAGATGTGGTATATATTCTAATATAGGGTAGTTATAAATTGCTATGTCTATTGATACAGGAATATGTCAGTGCTTTCCCTAATATATATATACTTAGGTGCACATTATTTATACATTAATAATATAAGCACTACTATGTATATACTATCAATGTTTTTAAAGATATGAAGAACAACGGAAAGCGGCAATTACACTTCGTCGTTCGCAAAAGTGTAAAGAACACGTTAGTCGGCCGCATTCGGCGATCGACAGCTGCCAAGTCGCCGTAGTAGGCGGACAGACTAATGTAAAGACGACGTTTGTTGGCCTAAGTAGTTTAAAATGAATTCGGCGGCCGCATTAGGTGAACGACGCAGCGTATGTGCCGCTTCAATAGGCTTATAACCCATTTACTTACCGCAATTGCATGTCAGTCAACGCAGCATATTGTTCCTCAATCTCATTAATACCAGGCAGGAATATCAAGATGGAAGGCAGGTCGGCCTCAGAGCGATCAGCGATCTTGTCCTCTGTCATGTCAATTTGCTCAAATGCGTTCACCAGCTTCACCACTAGGTGGTACATGTCCGGGAGTATCATCGGCTCGTGAGCTTTGGGCATACAGGATTCTACCAACTGAAAATAACGTGTTCAGTCAACTCAGAACTCTATTTCCATTGAAATAAAGTAATATAGTGATTAGCATTTAATTTCCACGACTGTAGCATTGATGTCATAGTTATCTGACCATTTGTGACCCTTGTTGCAACGAGATAAGGTTGGTTATTGGTGTGTAGTGTTTGTAAATAATAATGGCTGGTTTACGTGAACCATTGAGTGATCCCTGTCATTAAATCATCAACTCCATCCTGCCTACAGTGCTTATATTATATCTATTAAATATATTGTCTAGTTAAGCACTAACAACACAGACCTAAATAGAGCTTTCTATGGGGCCAGAATGTAATATTTATAATAAATTTAAATTTATTATAAATTTTACTCACCGAGCCAAATTTAGTCAGTGAATCCAGATAGAATGTTTTCACTGTAAACATTGTTTGCTTTTTCTCCACTTGAATACAGGAAGCCATATGCTGCCCTCTCGGCGTGGGTATCATGAAATAGTCCGCAAACTTCTCCGTTTGGAATGTGGCAGACATGAGAATGACTTTCACAGTTGGTGAGACAGTGTAGAGCAGCCTTTTCACGACGAGCAGGAGAAAGTCCATGTCCTGACCGCGTTCGTGGACTTCGTCGAGGATTATGTGGGTGTACTCATTCATTGTTTTTGCGTTCACTGAAATTTTAATTGAATAATGTTTCTGGTTGTCTGGGTGATCTATCTTTGGTGATAAGACCGCCTGTTGTATTCCTCTAATCTTTGTGATTATGTACTGTATTCTTTTGTTGAGGTTGTGCAATAAAAATTACCTATTTATTTGTATAGTGCGCGCCATCCACGAAGACGCGCCCCTCCACAGCGAATCTCACACTAATCTGTGCGCAGTTGTACGGCTTGGACTGTGGAGGGGCGCGCCTTCGTGGATGGCGCGCACTATATTGTATTGTTGATTCTATAAATTATGGCTTATCACATGGTCAATGATAACTTGATGAGACATGAAGATAAATATTTCGGCCATTTCGGGCCTCTAGTTACTTTTATTTTACGTTCCCAAACGGTCTCTTCAACAAAAAAAACTGTAGTGTTAATGAATATAGTTGTATACTTATTTTACTGCTTAATTAATATGATTAAATGTATGGCCTAAACTTTAAACTTAAAAATGTATTCGGCGCACTGTGTATTATGGAGAACTACATCTTCCTAGTGTACGAGTAGTGTTTGAAATGTAATCTTACCTAGTTTTTGCAATAAAACTCCCGTTGTCACGTAATGTATCCGCGTGTCATTAGAAGTTCTGTTTTCTAGCCCAACCTGTTAAATATCACATGCATTAGCTAAATTCGTAAGTGATAAGATAATGGATGAAAAATTAATAGTTTAAAAACACTAGAAAACACGCTTTGTGTGTTAATTGAAACCTGATCGTGTTCAAAGTCCATTACGTGACCTTTCTCAAAAGTGCAAACACGACTATGATATGATATTCCATCATGGAATGCCAGTGCCTATCTTCCGGCTTCATCATCAGACCTTGAAACCTAATCGTGGTCAAAGTTCATTACAAGACTTTTCTAACAAGTCCAAGCACAGCTATGATACGATGTTCCATCATGAAGTTCCAGTTCATATCTTCCGGCTCCATCATCAGATCAGTTCGACAGTACCATATTATTGTATTGTCATCAGAACTACATGACAGCTGCCAATTTTCATGACGCTACGATCCTTGGAAAATGGTTAAATTAGTTACCTTAGATTCCATTACATAGTTAGTTACATACAGGTCGACCTATCAGACCTTGAAACCTATTTGTGGTCAAAGTTCATTGCAAGACCTTTCTAACAAATCCAAACACAGCTATGATACGATGTCCCATCATGAAGTTCCAGTTCATATCTTCCGGCTCCATCATCAGATCAGTTCGACAGCACCATATTACTGTATTGTCATCAGAACTACATACAGCTGCCAATTTTCATGACGCTACGATTCTTGGAAGATGTTTAAATTAGTTACCTTAGATTCCATTACATAGTTACATACAGGTCGACCTAATAAAAGCGTTTTTTTTTTTTTTTTTTTTTTTTCTTTCTATATCTGCGATCAGTCGCAAGACTATAAGCAGATTGGTTGTAGTTGGTCGACATTGGGAGTGTTGGGACCACTGTCCTAACTCTCATATAATTCCGGCAGCACATTTGCTCTCTTGAGTCTATTAATTGGGTTTGGCTCCAATAGCGTTGCAGAGAGTGGGTTCGGGTGGGCTGAAAGACGAATCTTGTAGTTCGCAGAGTAGCGCTTCGCCACCTCCGGAACAGTAGGCATTTCCAGATACTCGTGGATTTCTGAGTTGCGAGCGAACCAGGGTGCCGACGATATAACCCTCAGTATGTTGTTTTGGGATCTCTGGAGGTACATTATGTTGGATTTGCTGGCTGTAGACCATAGTTGGATGCCATATGTCCAGATAGGTTTGATTATTCCACAGTACACTCGCAACTTGTTGGTAAGGGATAACGCCGACTGCCTTCCCAGAAGCCAGAGCAAGTTCTTGAACCGAAAGTTGATCTCGTCGCGCTTGGCTTTGATGTGGTCTTTCCAAGTCATTCTCCGGTCTAAGTGAAAACCCAGATATTTGACACATGTCGACTGTGGAAGGGTAGCCGGGCCCAGCCTTACTGGGGGGCAGGTTTCTCGCCTAAGTGTGAATGTGATGTGGTGTGACTTGGGAGCACTAGCTTTTATTCGCCATCTGTTTAGCCAAGCGTTGGTAGCGTCAAGTTGATTCTGCAGCAAGCCGCTGGCCTCGCTGGGGTCCCGGCTGCAAGCGAGGAAGGCGGCATCGTCCGCAAATGTAGCCACTGTGACGTTGGGAGATTGAGGCAGGTCGCAGGTGAAGATATTATACAGGATCGGTCCCAGAACCGACCCTTGGGGCACTCCTGCCTTGCAGCTGAGCAAAGAAGATCTAGAATCGCCGAGTTTCACTTGAAACATTCTGTCGCTTAAGTAAGATTCCATGAGTAGGTAGAACGAGTGAGGCAAGTACTTTTTGATTTTGCAAAGCAATCCCTTGTGCCAGACTCGGTCGAAAGCTTGCTGGACGTCCAGAAAGGCAGCGGAGCAGTACTTCTTTGTTTCTAGACTTTGTCGTATGGTGCCGTAGACTCTGTGGACTTGTTCTGTGGTGGAGTGATACTTCCGAAATCCGAACTGATGGTCAGGGATTACATGATCCATATTGAGGCAAGGCTCGAGGCGTGAGAGGATGATGCGTTCCCATAGCTTGGACAGTATTGGTGTGAGACTGATTGGGCGATATGACGATACTTCATTTGGTGGTTTGCCCGGTTTGTGTATCATTATAATTTGGGATGTCTTCCACGGTGCAGGTACATGAGATGTCCTAAGCGTTGCATTTATGAGGGAAGTGAGGAAGACGATACCCTTTTTAGGAAGCTCTTTAAGTGTCCTAGCAGTGATCAAGTCGTAGCCAGGTGCCTTTTTGGGGTCCATTTTAGAGATCTCTCTAGCCACCTCTCTGGGTGAGGCGGGTCGCAATGCCAGGCAGAGCTGGAGGTCCCCCTCGAGCACTTTGTCAATTTCCGGGTCTTCAGGAGTCTCAGTTACGTTTGGTTGAAAGATATTAGCGAGATGCACGGCGAAGGCTTCGCACTTTTCTTTTTCGGTACGAGCCCACGACGTTTGTCCGGACCTAATGGGCGGGGTACATAGTTGCGGTTGTAGGTTGTCTTTGGTCGCTTTCCAGAGGTTGTGGGCGCCACGACCGTCGGGAGTCATCTTTTCAAGCCTTTGTTTAACAGATTCGTTAACCGAGTCAGTAAGCAGGTCCTTCAGCTCTTTGATAGCCCTGTTGAGTTTTGTTTTATCGATACTCCTGTGGGACTGTTGCCAGATTCTTCGCAGTCGGCGTTTTTCTGCAATTTTCTCCCTAATTGCAACAGGGATTGGGACACTAAATAGCTGCCCTTTTGTTTCCGGTGTACTGATCCAGCTTGCTACTTGTATAAGGTTTGTAATATACAAGCTGGCGTCGTCCACTTCATCTTTAGTTTTAAGTGGAATCTTGAGGTTGATGTTAGAGTCGAGGTAATCGCGGAAGCAGACCCAGTCAGTGTTTGAATTGTGGAGATGATCAGTATTGCTCTCCCGGATCATAGGCACCGAAGAGAGTATTAGAGTGACGGGGGTGTGATCGGACGAGCCGTCAAGACTAGATTTAACTATTACATTCTGTCTGCCTACACTCTTAGTGATGAAGAAGTCCAGTAGGTCTGGTGTTTTCTTGCTGTCAGTTGGCCAATACGTAGGTTCTCCCGTAGACATTGGTGCAAGGTGGTTGAATTCGCAACTTTTTTTTAATTCACGACCTCTAGTGGTTGTTAGTCTTGAGCCCCAGTGAGTATGTTTTGCGTTCCAGTCGCCACCGGCGATGAAACGGTTGCCCAGGGATTCAAAGAAGCAAGTGAACATGTCCTCTTTGATATTATGACGCGGTGGGCAGTAGACTGCCGAGAGGTTAAGGGGTCCAGTTCGATCATCTATTCGGACAGTGGTAGCTTGGAGGTGGGCGGTCACAAATGGTTCTAAGAGACAATGTTTTATGCTGTTTTTAATTATTATTGCTGAGCCAGCATGTGCACCGCCGTCAGGGTGACAGGTTAGATAGACGGAGAAACCAGGAATGCATATCCTGCTTCGCGATGTAGTGTGTGATTCAGAAATAAGGCACACGTCCAGGTTGTTGGTTTTCATGAGTATTTCTAGCTCATGTTTGTTGGGAGCAAGACCATTTATGTTCCAGGTTGCAATGTTTAGCGTAGTCATTTTGCTAGTTTTGTGACGAGAGTTGTTATAAGTCCAACCAGGGAACCTATTTGTTGAATTAGTAAATCCATCTTTTCACTTTGTTTCACTAGTATTTCCTCTAGTTTGTTATAATTTCTGTCTTTGTTTCCTATTGTGGCTTCTGCGTATGACTTAGGTTGACTATTCTCAGTGGTGCCGGGAGTTTTCATTTCAGGGTTGGAGATCGGGTTTGCTGTTGAAGCAGAGGCTGGAGCCGGGTTGTCCTGAATGGTTGGTCGTATTCTTTTTTTATTTCTACGAGCAAGTAGTTCTTTGTACACTTCGCAGCCTTTATAGTTAGCCGGGTGGTCACAGCTGCATAAACCACAAGTCGCAGGGGTGGATTTATCCTTTTTACAGTCTGAGCTTTTGTGAGCCTGGCCACATTTGACACATTTGTACGGCCTCATGCAGTTGTTCTTGGAATGGCCATATTGTTGGCAACGCTGGCACTGGACAATGGTTTTTGACTTCCTAGGATCCTCTATCTTGACTCTCTGATTAAATACATATTTGATATTTTTAACTTCAGGGTTGTTGACACTAGGCTCAATATTGACAAAGAAGGTAGACGTAGGCGTCTTGTCAGGGCCGTAGCGGGCGTTAATTATTTCGCCTTTCACTTTGTTGCTGGTGGCCTCTACTGCTTCGTGAATAGCTGCATGAGGAGTGCTGTGGTGGAGATTTTTAATAACTACCCTATAGGGTTTTTTTTCCTTTGGCGTGAATGTGTGCCCTATAAGCCCATTTGCTCTTATGGTGGATACAATCTTGTGATATTCTTCAGAGTTTCCGACGAGAACATGGAGGATGTGTTTGTTGATTATTTTTATTCTGATTTTGTCTTCAGCGCTAACCGTCAGGAGCATTTTCCTTAGTTCGTTGACATCTAGGATGCCGTTGAGTACTATCGGCGGAGGTTTAAAATATAAGTGTGATGTAATAAAAGCGTGTTAAAAATTATAAGTGTTGTGTAAAAAGTATTCTAACCTGATACCCAACAAGTCCGCCAACATCCCATCCCCTCTCCTGAGCAACTCTTTTAGCAATGGATATAGCAGCAATCCTCCTGGGCTGTGTGACTATGATCTTACAAGCTCTGCGGTGCTTGTGGCAGTCATCCAGGATCCACTGCGGGACTTGTGTGGTCTTGCCGCAGCCTGTGGGCCCTTCTATAATGACCACAGGAAACCCTCGGATGCGACTTAAGATCTATAAATAAACAAAACCTTGAATCATGTCAACAGGTGTTGATATAAGAAAGATATAACATTATTTGTTTTAAATATACAAGATACAAGACGACATAAAAGGAAAAGCCGGCACAGACTGGATGACTTTAGCACAGGACAGGGACAAATGGGCAGCACTAGAGGAGATTCAAATTTAAATATGTAACCATTTTCAAAATGAATAAACGGCTTTTTTATTTATTTCATTATACAAGATACAAGTTGAGAGTCCTTTTTTTTATAATTGATGAAAACTTATGCTTCTGAATACCAACACAAAATTACTGTCTCTCATTCAAAATGCTGGTAATTGACAGGTTCAACATAAATTTATAGTTATTAGCTATTCATATTTAAGATAAGTAATAACAATAAGTGGTATGAGGGAAGAAAGCCATGTGACAAGAAAGGTATTAGGTATGAACGTGGAAGGATGTAAGAGAAGGGGTAGACCAAGGAAAAGATGGATGGACTGCGTGAGAGACGATATGGCGAGGAAGGAAGTGAGCGATGAGATGACAAGCGATAGAGAGGCATGGAAGAGAAAAACATGCTGTGCCGACCCCCAGTAAATGGGAAAAGGGCAAGCAAATGATGATTAAGATAAGTGATAAAATAATTGTGAAAGAAAACAAAAGTTTTACATCATTCTTGGAACTGTTAATGGACAAGTTGTTGGTGTCTTCCTTCATTTGGAACGAGTACTTGCTGTACACTTCCGTCATGGCTTCTTCTGTGAGCTCTCCAATGTTCGGCAGAGAGGTACCCAGTGAGGAAAGATGCTCCAGTGACTCCAGCCTCTCTGACACACTGTCCCAGCGGTCATGCTCATTTTCATTCTGGTGAATAACATAAAAATTATATTTAACCCATACTCTCCCAGTGAAAAAAACTAAACAATCTTTTGTTATCCAGTCGGGAATCCCAGTCACCAGTAGTGGACGGCTTAATAAAATGCAAATTTATCTTTTCCATTGAGCCTTTGGAAATGCCGAGATCTCTGCACCTGATGGATGAGGCCTCAAAGCTTCTGCTAACTCACAGCCTAGATAGAAGCCCTGCTGTACTAAGCCCCAAAGGATCATTTAGCCACCTTTTTTTAACAATATTCTGACATTGATAAAAGTAGCTGAAAGTTGTCTTGACTATATCTTATGTTTGTATAATATTATTATTAAAGGTATTGGCGGCCAGGCTAAACCTAATCCGATATGACGATTCAGTCTTAAAGACTGCATGTGTATTTTAGAGGCCATGTGCTTATAAAGAACAGCTATAAAAACATACCTTCAGGTAAGTTGCTATCTCCCGTTCCTTAACTTCCCGCGCGTAATCAGTGCCGCTTAAAATAACTGATCGGCGATGGTCCTCTCGTCTGTTCAGCTCATTTATATTGTCTTCTTTTGTGATACGAAAACCAGAGGTCAAGGGTCCGCGAAGTTTTACCACCTTAGAAGTTGATGGACGTGGGTCGTTGAAAAACGACCGTAACTCGTCCATTTTTCCTGTTTTAGCGCACCAATTCAGTTAATGATCATATACTTTACCAAATACTAGTAAATGTTTGAACGTGCAACTATTTAGCAATATACTAAACTAAAAGTCCTGTTAGAAACTCTGTGCGGAGGAAAAGTCGTGTGTGATCCAATGAGATTTAGAATAGTTTGTCGTTGTTTTGACAGCAAAACAAAAATGAAGGCGCTGGAAAGGAAATACCAGGGACTGGAAACTTTCTTAGAGGCCGCTCGTCGAGAAAAAGTGAATAGAAGGTGGCGACATCTCTGGTCCGTTGGATGCTTTTTTTGCAAGTTTTTTGACAAGCGCCACAGACTACTTAGAAGATACCAAAGACACTAAGGCGCGTCCTGACGTACCAGCGCACTAGACTGGCAGGATAGTGTTGCCCATGCCGCTGAAGCGTTAGGATGCGCTTTTAATAGTAATTATTTGACCCACCACGTGAATTACTTTTAGGATTTAAAAGTAAATTATACATATTCGTCCTTAGGATTTAATTTAAAAGTCTTACGTAATTGAAATGAATAAAATCTTGAAATTCGGTCTTTTTGTTTTGTCAATGGTTCAAAACCATAGAGATTTCTATACTATTCATTAGTCTAGAAAAAAGAACAACTCTGTGGTGGTTTCAATGTCAGTGAGTCGTATACAAACAAGTTTTCATAAAAAATAAAATAAAATCATAGTTTCATCGAGGTTTCATCGTTGTGATAATTGTGTGTGAACATTTCAAAATGCGAAATATTTCAAAGAGGGCTGTGCGTTGAAAAATAATCTTCGATAGGCAAGTTTATTTGGTGTATGTTGTGCCTTGATTCCGAAATCGTAAAATAGGTATTCGTCGTAACTAATATCAGTGTTCATGTGTTAAGTTAGTGTATATGAATTGTGACTTGTTTACTTTTGTTAATTGTGTAGTTTAAATAAATACTTCTAGCAATATTGCGTATTTTACTTGAGATGTGTTACCCTAGTAAGTGTTTTGGTGTTTACTTAAAAACCTACAATGTGGCTAGCAAAGTATGGAAGAAAGCGTAATTAAAATGTATATTAGACACGTTTTCGTCCTTACTTTGCTAATCACATTGTAGGTTTCAAAGTAAACACAGAACAAAAAGGTTATGTTATGTACGTGTGTGTGGGTGCGTGGATGTATGAATGTGTGTGTATGTGTGTAGGTGTATGCACGCATTTGCATGTGTGCGTGAGTTGTGTATGTGTGTATCGATGAGTTTGCATCCACCTTTCGCTAGGGGCTTGGGGGGGTCAGTTTTTTCTCGGTGTTGCCACTCTTTACATAAATATACTTATTATACTCTTTGGGAAATACTCTGAATTTCTGTGTTGCAAGAGCCGTGTTCCGAATCACGCCAACAACGACCACAGCGTTTACAGTGCTGACGGCCGGTCCGAATCAGTAAGCGCGCTCAAGGTCGCGTGAGTGGTGTTTTGATTCGGACCGGGCATGTTGTGTTTACTGTCATGTTCATATATCAAACGTCAACTTGACGTTTGGTTTAAGGTGCTGACGCCTCGGAGTGTGAGCACTGTAAACGCCAATATGGCGCCGTCCATGACGTCATCAATGACGTCACGACATCTCATGTAAACGCTATGAGCGTGATTCGGTCCGATCGTAAACGCGTTTATACGTTTTAAGCGTGATTCGGAACACGGCTAAGGGTTGCAAGCAAAAGTTGCAAACTTGCAAAGAAAAAACATGACATTGACATACGCGCTTTTTCGTTTTACGGGAGCGTTCGTAAAAATTTACGATGGAGCATAAAATCGTAAGGAAATATTTATTTGTTTACCGATGAATTCTTGTTAAAATATCTAAGAAACAAATGAAAAGATAGATGATCTTATTAGATCCTATGCAAGATATGTTTTTTTTTCTACCGCCGCCGGGCGCCGACCGCCGCCGATTCGGATGGCTGACACGGCTAGAATAGAATAGGTCAAATAATAATATGTAATAAGCAAACCAGTGACCATTAAAATGAACCTTATTGTAACTAGATACGGCGATTCGATGAATTTCGGAATAACTGACATGAGTAGTTTTGGAAGAGTCCGTGCCTGCGTCCAAAGCAAACTTCAAAAATATATATGCCCGTGCCAGACGGTCGGAAACAAGCCCAAAGACCGGGCGACCGTGTGGACATTTGTTTCCAGGAGTGCTGCTATATACCGCGAACCACTAAGTTTTTCCTCTCTGTCGCACTTATGTGCAAACTTGGAAGTGCAACAGAGAGAGAAAATTTCTAATGCCGTTCGCGGTAGCAGCCCAAGATTTCCTTTGAAAACCGGTCTTTGCGGACCAAGGTCGCTCGGTCCAAGGGACTTGTCGGCAACCGTCTGGCACGGGCTATATACTAATACTACAGTGTTGTACAGGCAAGTGCAAAAATATGTATCGAATGAATCCTCTCATAAATAAATAATATCTGGGCGAACGAGCTTTGCTCGTCGTTTTCCGGAGCATGAGACCTAGCTAGATCGATTGCTCGTCCCCGAAAACCCCTACATACCAAATTTCATCAAAATCGTTAGAGCCGTTTCCGAGATCCCGGAAATATATAAATAAATAAATATACAAGAATTGCTCGTTTAAAGATATAAGATAAGATGTACCCAAGCTCAAACCTTAATTCACCGACATAAGAGCTATGGGGCATATTTTTGAGCAAGTTGTATGCACCCATATTTTTGCACTTGACTGTAGGTACAAACTGTACCTTCATGTAGGCTTAATTTATAAACCGGGGGACAGGGAAAGATAGGTACATTTTTTGCTTAACCTACCTACATTTTAGATTTTTAGTTTCTATGAATGTATTCACACTGGGTAGGTACATTGTAAATGTTATAAACTATTTAAATGAAATAGCTAAAGAACTCTTTAAATTAGATTTATTATTCTCAATCGACAAAGATTACAGTTTAACTTAATTTTTGATCAGCAGAGCAAATCCCAGAAAATAATGACGCGCGCCGGTCAGTTCACTCTCTTTTATTAACACGTCGCGCGCTAGAAGGTACTGGTTTTAGGTCAGGTTCCAGTCGAAGCCACTAGGGGGCGCCTCGCGTTGCTAACAATGTTTACTACGTTTTAGATTAGTTTGTGGAGGTAGATAGTTAGCGTTTTCTGCGACAATAATAATGAAGGTACTTACCTAGGTAGTGCTCAGTCAAAGTCGTCAAGAGCTGTGATCATGTCAAGAGTTGAGATCATAGATGTTGAGATACATACATGTAAGTCTGTGCATTTAAGTCACCGACAACCGTGATAAACACCCTTGATTTGGCAACGTATGGCAGGATGAACAAACTACCTATTCGATTGTCTTTTGTTTTTTTTTTATAATTTCTTGATAAACAGTGTGCTGTTGGAGAGGTGCGTGGCTCCACCCAGAAGCATGATCGCGTTTACATCCAATATGAAGCATTCTCCCCCCTCGCACTTACATGCCAGTAAACGAAACGTCGGCCTTATTATCAGTACCTAACATCTTTGCTAACACCGCAGGTGGAGGTCCTAATGGAGGACTCTCGAGCCACAGTTTTACTGAGGAAGGAGCTGATACTACCACGAGATCCTCAAGTCCAAGTCCTCCACTAGGAGATACGGAAACTCAACAAGTTGAGGAGCAAATATTGACAGAAGCTACACAGACATCACCAACGTCGCATACTGTACAGTCTGCCAATATAAAACCAACTATGGGTCTAATCACTAGTAAATACAAGTCCAAAGAAGAGAAGAAGAAAGCTAGACAGGCGCGACGGAAAGCCAACAGAGCCAAATACTGTAGCAAACGTGGAAACACTCTGAAGCCTCCGAATGCCATAGCGCCAGTTTCGAAGGAAAAATGCAGCATTGAAAACGTACGTCAGGCCGAAATTCGTAACGAGCAGCCTCAGACAAACCCCTTGCATGAAGGCATCACAGCAGATAACCACCGTAGATCCATAAACAAATACCGACACTTGGCCGTGGCAATACGTCGCGAAGACAAAGCACCAGTGGATAAGGAATTGGCAAAGCTCATACGTAAGAAACTGACTGACCTTATAGGCGTAGAGGTTGAACGTATTCTGACTACCAAAAGCAGCGGAAGACTGATCCAATTTAAAAAATCGGGGTTGGTATCAACAGGGTTTTTTCTGGTGACACCAGCAACTGAAGAAGCAAGAGATTGGCTGCTGAGCCGCGACTTTGGACTGCTGGACGGGACAAGGGTCGTGGCGAAGAAGTTGGAGGGTAGGAAAAGCAAATCTAAACCCGGAGGTGAAAAGAGATTTAAACCACACGCGGAAGACAAAAGCGCCGTACCTACAACGACAAAGTAGCATTTACATATTGTAGATACAGTCAGCCAAGGTGCTCTACTAATTTTAAATCTTTAGTACATCTTTAGTATAGCGTCGAAAAGTTGTAGAACACTTTCTTGATTGACTGTACAAAGTATTTACCTACATTGTAATGATAACATGCATATTCATTTAGTAGCTAGCATTTATAATAGTTTAAAGTAAATTAATAAACGCTATAAGTGCTATGACGTGTGAATTAACTTACGAGGGAATAAAAATTAAAACAATTTCTAATTGAAACATAATTTTATTTCATACTATTTTTCACGTAACAAAAATATTCAGATCATTTATAATCAACGTATAATAATGATGGTACATTTCAACTCATTATGCTTGATTTAAGATTTTATTATAAGCAAAACAATCACAGTGCCAGTAAAAATCGAACATAATATTCCAAGACGTGAAAATAGAAAAACACAAGATACAAGTGTACATCTGTTGGCAGCTTCTTCGTTGTGTTCATAGATGGCGCTATTGTGTTAACCAGAGGTCTTAGTGGCATACGAATTTAATGGTAAAGTGATCTCTCCATAGTGATACTAGCTACAGCAGGCTCATTATTTTAAAATTACGCCACAATGTATAGGCATTAGCAGTCTATATAATTCCTAGTCTCTGGTGTAGGTTAATATCCAGGCCCCTATTTCACCAACTTGACAATTGTCACCGTACAATGACAATTCTGTTTACATTGCCGGTCCGGTATGTGTCGATGCTATCCAACGACCATCTTTACGTGACGACACAGAAATGTACATGGATTTGTCATTGTCAGATGACAATTGTCAAGTTGGTGAAATAGGGGCCAGGTATCCGGACACATCATTAAAATAAATTTAGGTACTTGAATCATTGTTGACAAATTCATGTTTAATATTTATTGCATTCCCTATTGATCTTTGGTTTCAAACCACTTTGACTAGGTTGGTTGGTTGTTAATCAGATTTCAGCTGATACACCTAAAGATATGTTGTTCAATTCACAATGAAAGTTGATGATAATAATCACTTTGTCTATGACATACCATAGACAACTTTTATAATACAATATAACGTAAAGTTCGCGATAAAACACCTATTGTGACTGTACAGTCACGGGCACCAATGTCAATTCCATTGAAATTATGGTTAAACAATTTAGACATATTTATGCCCTCAACTGTACCTAATAACCGATCACGGACATGACTTGGGGCAGACATGCGTACAGTCACCATCAAAAGTATATGAAGAGGTCAAAAGTATTTATTGTAAGGGCAATAGAGTTTTTGACCTCTTCAAATGCGTACTTTTGATGCAGAGTGTACCTTGTTCGATCTTGTCGCAGTGAAAATTAGGGATAAAATGCGTGTTTGCTTTCCCGTTCCCGCACCTACTGACCCAGCCTGTTTTATTTCATGTTGCTATTGAAGTAAAATAGTAAGTGACAACCAGATCGCGCAGTCATTCTCCACACAAGCTCCAATAATATATAGGCATATCTATCTACTCAATTAAAGAAACCCACCATCCCTTATCTAAAGGTTAGGTACAATGACTAATTCCATCTTAAATAGGTCTAATATTATGTTTATAACTAGCAGACGAATATTTTAAATCACATCTAATACGAAGGTTAGAATTTCCCTCAAATCCTTTCGGCCTGAACAGGCTAATCTAACATATAAATACAATCGCCATCAACCAACTTAATTTAAATATTAATTACAATTAATGGACAAACAAATTAATCAAAACACTTAATAGACTACTAAAAGCCAACAACAAATTTAAAGTATTCTATAACAATTAGTTTTTGTGCTGTTAATATTTGATAAATTATTATAAACGCGGTTTGCTTTCTTGTGTTTGGCAGAGAAGATTTAATATTGAAAAGAAAATGAAAGCAAGCCTATAAAATCAAGTGGAGTGTATGGTACCAGTTGCATTACAAAGTTAGGTAACGCGAGACTACATTTAGTGCCAATACCTAATTTTGACACTTTCGATAGGAACAAATTTCGACCACGAAGTTTCCAGAATTAGTAATATTGGTGCGTTTAGTGAGTCTCCTCGTTATGATAAAGACTTCGCGAAGATCAAGAAGGTCGAAAGTTACGGTCTTAACTTATATGTATTAAATTTTCTTCTAAACATAATTTGGAAGCAAATTTACTATGATCACAAGTATATTCAAATATATAAGGTTATAAATTGCCACTGATCAATGGCTATTATTTTTTATACACATTCTATTTGGCCTTTTATATAAATTGATTTTCTCTTACCTATAGCGCTAATTCCAATTATTATCATTTGAAGACGAATTTCAGTCATAGAGAGAAGTCTATATATATGTCCCAATTCCCCACCACAGTAAATACATTTCTGATAAATTATATCCACTCTACGAAAGATATTATTTATTAGTTAATATTGATGGACTACTTTTATCTCCCGAGCAAGGGTGAGCCATGGTTGTATGTTGAACTATACATGTACATTATATTTGTGTGCGTCAGCGTAGTAGAGCTGAGCGTTTTTTTTCAATAAGCGTTTCGTAAAACGCTTTCGCTTACAGTAACGGAATAACACTTTCTTATGAGAACAAAAAACAGTTTTTATAAAAACGACCACCAAAGCTGCAACGCAACGCAACAATGAAACTACACTACATGAAAATAGAAACGAAACTCAAAACTGACATAACTCAAACTATAACCTATAACTTTAATCGATCGAAACGACGAAACGAAACAAAACTTAGCTTTGTTCGGGTGGGCGCGCTTTGTGCCAAAAACGTTTTGTATTGATGATTGACAAAAATGCGCTCTATTCGCAAGATGTTAAGGCTTAATTTTGAAAATTCATAAATATTTATTTCGTTCGTTTCGTTTTGTCCGGCGCCGCAGTGAAAAAAACTAGTTACAATACAATACAATACAAATACTCTTTATTGCACACCTCAAAAAGAACACAGTACAGGACATTAGGCTTAAAGTAGTAGAAGTAGTTACTTTTGAAACTGTTTCGTGAAACTGCTTCCAGATAATGAAAAGCTGTTACGTTTCGTTACACTTAAAAGTCGCAACGACCCAGCTCTACAGCGTAGGAGCTATGAGTTCACGTTGTCTATGTGTTCGTATGTGTCACAACTACAACAATGGCCAACCCGCACTCGTGAGATAAAAGTACCCTTACTTTTATAAACCAAGCCAGTTACCTGCTAATGTTTAATTTTGACTAATAGTATATTGTAATTAATCATAGATACAAAGGCGACGTAGATAAAAGGGGCGAGAACACCCTGTGTAGAACGGTACTGTTGAGAGACTGAATAGAACCTTTCCCAAAAGACAAGACTAGACGACATACAATTATACTCGAAACGCCAACGTTTGCGAGCAATATGCATTCCCTTGGAATCGATATGTACATTCTACATTGCACATTTAGACTTAAATAAGTTATCATTATCAACAGTACACTAGAAAATTGATAAATAATGTTATTTTCATTACGTTGGCAACATTTTAACCGTTTCAACATCAAGACCATTGTTTCAAGTCAATATTTGCTCTTGTAGGAAAGATGACGTTTATAAATTTTATAATACTTACTTACTCCGCTGGCCCAGCCACCCAAAGTACGCCATTGATCCCAATCTATATCTTTCCACGACTCAACTTGAAGCTCGCGTATAGATCAGCCTCCACAACGTCTTCATAATGAAAGAAACCTATGTCCATAGACAATTCGTAGTTAAATGTGTTCTAGTGTTTATAGCGAGGGCGTGCATAATAAAAACCTGTCTATGTAAAGTAAATTAATTATCTTTGGAGGGTTGTATGGACCAGCCGAGGATTCGGCGGTCGAAACCGCAGCTGAAGAAGTTGATGTTCGGTGATATGTCCTCCGCCCAGGCCACTGACGTCACCATGCGGCGGTGGCCCTGTTAAAAAAAAAGTATTAAACCATGATGTTCATATCACCTGGCCCCTATTTCACCAACTTGACAACTGTCATCTGACAATGACAATTCCAAGTACACTTCTGAGTAGTCATGTAAAGATGGTCATTGGCTAGAATCGATACTTACCGGCCCGGCAATGTAAACCGAATTGTCATTGTAAGGTGTCAAGTTGGTGAAATAGGGGCCTGGACCTTTTTAAGGCACGAGTCAGTAAGGCAGAGTCAGAGGCATCTTCTGGGTTGGCCTCATCTTTGCTCTCTGGCTAGATGTTGCCGAGAGCAATCACTTTTTAAATTAAAAAAAAACCGGCCAAGTGCGTGTCGGGCCACGCGGAAGGTAGGGTTCCGTAGTCGTCCACCCGTTACATTATGTGGACTAAAAAGTTCGCAAACTTATATTTACTATGTTTTCGACTGAATTACAACATTATCTAAGGTATCAATGGAAATTGTACGAAAGTTTGCTTTTGCAAAGTACATCTCTGAAGTTCGACTATTACTCGTTAACTAGTAATGTCTACTTAGCTGTGATAGTTTTCCTTTTAAATTCATCGTATATACTACTACCATGTTTTTTTTTACATGCCTAGTAGCCACCGTTTAACTGGCAGGGGGGGGGGACACTTGAACATAACAAAAATTATCACTTCAAAGCGTAATATCACGCTAACCAATTCTTTAATCACAAAATGCTTTTAGAAACCTTGTAATATTTTTGAAAGAGCTATCCAACGATACCCCACACGATGGGGTTTGAAAGAAAAAAAAAATTGCACCACCACTTTACATGGTACCCTAAAAAATTTTTTTTTTTAAAGATTTTATTCTACCGTTTTGTCGGCGTCATTGATATGTATACTCATGCCAAATTACAGCTTTCTAGTACTAACGGTTACTGAGAAAAACGGGGGTCGGACGGACGGACGGACGGACGGACATGGCGAAACTATAACGGTTCCTTGTTTACTACGGAACCCTAAAAAATTAATAAGGGGGTAAATATGTAATTGTATAGCTACCTGCCGGCTGGAGCGAGGCAAGCGCGCGAGTCTCTGCCCCTGCAGGTCGAATATCCGCACTTGGCGATTGTCGTGCGGGATAGCGATCAGCCCGGCACTGCTCACGCCCACTCGGTTCACGGACGAGTCCGAACGGATTGTGGCTAGGGCGCTGCGCATGTTGCGCACATCCCATACCTGCGTCGAGCAACAGTTATTTATAAATAAATATTTGTAGACAATCTTACACAAAACAACCTAGTACCAAACTAAGCAAAGCTTGTACTAGGTGACGATGTACATACTTGTATAGATAAATATACTTAAATGCATAGAAGAAAACAAAAATATTCGTACTCATCACACAAATAAATGCCCTAATCGAGATTCGAACCCAGAACCCCCAGCTTCGTAGGCAGGGTCACTACCAATTAGGCTAAAGCGGTCGTCGAATAATTGGACAGTTAGCAAAATAAAGCCGTCCTCTCCCGGTGAAAAAAATATACAATGCCATTCTTTTGTTATCTGCCCTGGGATCCCAGGGACTGGTAGACGACGGGTTACATCAAAGCAACTAGCATTTAACAATTAATTTATTACGTAAAACAAAACCTATATTTACCTTAACTGAACGGTCGTCAGAGCCTGACACCACTTTATCTTCACGAGTGAACACCGCAGATGTGACGCTCCTAAGAAAAACAAACATTTTTAATTGTCAGAGCGTAGCTCGACTTAAACTTTTATAATTTGCAAGAAAAAAATAACGACTTCATGTATGAACAGTTAAGATTTCTAAAAACTACAACTCTTCATAATGAGCTCCAATAATAAGAACATCAACATGCATGATAATAGGAAGTAGGAACAAGTTGCTACACACTATCCCTTGTTTTTTTTTAGCATTAGAAAGAATTACACATGGCGTTTGACGAGGTTTTTTATCAGGCACATTCTGCGGTAAGTGTAAAATCCATACTAATTTTATAAATGCGAAAGTGTGTCTGTTACCTCTTCACGCTTAAACCGCTGAACCGATTTACATGAAATTTGGTATAGAGATAGATTGAGTCCCGGGGAAGGACATAGGGTACTTTTTATCCCGGAAATCATCCCTTAATGGGGTGGTAGTTTGTATGAAAGAGCGGTGACTAGGTAAGCGCCTGATATAAGTTAATAGCAATTACTTAAATTCTATCGCGATTATCGAGTTCCATGCGGACGAAGTCGCGGCCAATAACTAGTAATCTCAATAAATATTAAAACCGTAATTTCATGCTTACATTACAATTACGTTGCGGTTCATCCATAGTTGCACAACAAAAAATCCAAAGAGGCAGAGATTGTAAGACTGCCGAAGTAGATTGTCAGTGCGGGTTTAAAAAAAGTAGTTTGTCATAGACACTATCACTTATTCTGGCTAATACAATGTGTGTGTGTGTGTGTGTGTGTGTGTGTGTGTGTGTGTGTGTGTGTGTGTGTGTGTTTACAACCACTCCTTTAAAAAACAAGGTATAGTAGGCCCATGTCTTTACTGGCTAGCTGATAAAAACACCCTGCATAAATATATTATGGTTGCAACATATTAACGAATAATAATATCACGTACTCAGTATGTCCCTGGAAGACAGAGACGGAGTGTATCGGCTCGCGGAAGTCCCACAGCCGAAACGTGGTGTCCCGCGAGGCTGTTACCACGAGCCGCGAGCTGTGGTGGGCTGAGGCGTGCGTCAGCTCATGGTCGTGGCCTGAAATCAAATACTATAATATCATAAATGCGAAAGTGTGTCTGTCTGTTACCTCTTTTTCGCATACACCGCTGAACCGGTTTTGATGAAAATTTGCTATGGAGATAGTTTGAGTTCCGGGGAAGAAGATAGGATACTTTTTATCCCGGAAATCACCGCTCGTCAACCAATCAGCGGCCATCACCAGTACTAAATGTCTGTTCAGCTTTGTGAGAGGCTCTATCCCTCTCTTCTATGGGCGGTCTGTGGTGATAAGACTTACCCATAAGTATTTGCAGACAATCTCCCGCCTCAACATCATAAAGATTCGCCGTCCTGTTCCACGAAACGGTGATCACATGAGCGCCGCCCGTCAGCCAATCAGCGGCGACGACCACCCCGGAATGTCCGTTCAGCTCTGTGAGATGTACAGCCAGCCCTCTCATCTATGGCAGGTCTGTGGTGATGAGACTTATCCATGAGTATTTGCAGACAATCCCCCGTCTCAACATCATAAAGATTCGCCGTCCTGTCCCACGAAGCGGTGATCATACGCTCTGTGAGATGTACAGCCCTATCCCTATCATCTATGGAAGGCCTGTGTTGCTGATGACTTACCCATGAGTATCTGCAGACAATCCCCCGTCTCAACATCATAAAGATTCGCCGTCCTGTCCCACGAAGCGGTGATCATACGCTCTGTGAGATGTACAGCCCTATCCCTATCATCTATGGAAGGCCTGTGTTGCTGATGACTTACCCATGAGTATCTGCAGACAATCCCCCGTCTCAACATCATAAAGATTCGCCGTCCTGTCCCACGAAGCGGTGATCATACGCTCTGTGAGATGTACAGCCCTATCCCTATCATCTATGGAAGGCCTGTGTTGCTGATGACTTACCCATGAGTATCTGCAGACAATCCCCCGTCTCAACATCATAAAGATTCGCCGTCCTGTCCCACGAAGCGGTGATCACATGATCGCCGCCCGTCAGCCAATCAGCGGCGACGACCACTCCCGAATGTCCGCTCAGCTCGGTGAGAGGGGTACGGAGCACTTCTGGACGGTCGCTGCCTTCGCCGAGGCTCTCTTCGCCGCCACCCTCGAGTTCTTCCTCAGAAGATTGTCCGCGCTGGAATTAAGATAAGTATTAAATAGTGTACGTGGATACATGTTTTTTCCTGTTGTTGTTTTTCTACTTCAAGAGCAAACTAAGATTGATGAGACTCCTTGATAATGGAAAATATATGAGACGGACGGAGATGCCTTATTAGCACAGCCGCCAGGCGCCGTATATGACTCCCCTCGTCGTCGCAAATATAGGACGTGCCGCACAATGCTCCAGTCCTTTAAATTTCCTACTCATTTTTTCCCATAGCGTAGGTAAAAGTGGGGCACCGCTTCGTTGATTGGACGATCTGTATTGTAGATAAGGCGCAACTGTACTGCGCCTCCTAACCCACACAACACTCCACTAGCTATCGCTACTACTACTCCTACTCTTTTCTTAATTGGCGTCTTCGATCCAAGGTTATTAGGCGATTCTCTTCCAACTAAACCAAAATACACATAATATAACACATCTGGCCAACTCTACTGTCACGCATGCAATAGAGTCTTCAAGAGCAAGTTTGACCTAGCCAGCCATATCAGAGCTCATAATTGGGCAAATACATAATTTGTCAGGTATGCTGTAATCGAAACCGATGAGGAGGACTATATACTACTCCTACTGAACAGTGACAGTCAACGGCAGGTCCCAGTTGCGGAAACGGTGTCGCGGCTCGGGTGGAGGATGGATGACGGATGGAGTTAACGGAGCCCGCGTGCCCGGTGTACTGGAGGAGACACTTGGCCCTCTCCACCCACACTCAACTAGCGTCCTACTACTACTGAACAGTGGCAGTCACCGGCAGGTCCCAGTTGACGGCGGCCTGCCACACGTGCGCGGTGTTGTCGCCGCTGCTCGTGAGCGCGATGTCGCGGCTCGGGTGGAAACGGATCGAGTTAACGGAGCCCGCGTGCCCGGTGTACTGGAGGAGACACTTGGCCCTCTCCACCCACACTCCACTAGCGTCCTACTACTACTGAACAGTGGCAGTCACCGGCAGGTCCCAGTTGACGGCGGCCTGCCACACGTGCGCGGTGTTGTCGCCGCTGCTCGTGAGCGCGATGTCGCGGCTCGGGTGGAAACGGATCGAGTTGACGGAGCCCGCGTGCCCGGTGTACTGGAGGAGACACTTGGCCCTCTCCACCCACACTCCACTAGCGTCCTACTACTACTGAACAGTGGCAGTCACCGGCAGGTCCCAGTTGACGGCGGCCTGCCACACGTGCGCGGTGTTGTCGCCGCTGCTCGTGAGCGCGATGTCGCGGCTCGGGTGGAAACGGATCGAGTGGACGGAGCCCGCGTGCCCGGTGTACTGGAGGAGACACTTGGCCCTCTCCACCCACACTCCACTAGCGTCCTACTACTACTGAACAGTGGCAGTCACCGGCAGGTCCCAGTTGACGGCGGCCTGCCACACGTGCGCGGTGTTGTCGCCGCTGCTCGTGAGCGCGATGTCGCGGCTCGGGTGGAAACGGATCGAGTTAACGGAGCCCGCGTGCCCGGTGTACTGGAGGAGACACTTGGCCCTCTCCACCCACACTCCACTAGCGTCCTACTACTACTGAACAGTGGCAGTCACCGGCAGGTCCCAGTTGACGGCGGCCTGCCACACGTGCGCGGTGTTGTCGCCGCTGCTCGTGAGCGCGATGTCGCGGCTCGGGTGGAAACGGATCGAGTTGACGGAGCCCGCGTGCCCGGTGTACTGGAGGAGACACTTGGCCCTCTCCACCCACACTCCACTAGCGTCCTACTACTACTGAACAGTGGCAGTCACCGGCAGGTCCCAGTTGACGGCGGCCTGCCACACGTGCGCGGTGTTGTCGCCGCTGCTCGTGAGCGCGATGTCGCGGCTCGGGTGGAAACGGATCGAGTTGACGGAGCCCGCGTGCCCGGTGTACTGGAGGAGACACTTGGCCCTCTCCACCCACACTCCACTAGCGTCCTACTACTACTGAACAGTGGCAGTCACCGGCAGGTCCCAGTTGACGGCGGCCTGCCACACGTGCGCGGTGTTGTCGCCGCTGCTCGTGAGCGCGATGTCGCGGCTCGGGTGGAAACGGATCGAGTTGACGGAGCCCGCGTGCCCGGTGTACTGGAGGAGACACTTGGCCCTCTCCACCCACACTCAACTAGCGTCCTACTACTACTGAACAGTGGCAGTCACCGGCAGGTCCCAGTTGACGGCGGCCTGCCACACGTGCGCGGTGTTGTCGCCGCTGCTCGTGAGCGCGATGTCGCGGCTCGGGTGGAAACGGATCGAGTTGACGGAGCCCGCGTGCCCGGTGTACTGGAGGAGACACTTGGCCCTCTCCACCCACACTCAACTAGCGTCCTACTACTACTGAACAGTGGCAGTCACCGGCAGGTCCCAGTTGACGGCGGCCTGCCACACGTGCGCGGTGTTGTCGCCGCTGCTCGTGAGCGCGATGTCGCGGCTCGGGTGGAAACGGATCGAGTTGACGGAGCCCGCGTGCCCGGTGTACTGGAGGAGGCACTTGGCCCACTCCACGCTCCATACGCACGCCGTGTGGTCTGGTAATAAAAAAAAATGGACTTAGAGAATGCCTAATAAGTTTTTCAGACGGAAATGACGGGAAAAGTTGAGGGCCAGAGGTCCCGCGGCAGACCACCCGCTAGATGGAGCACCCAAGTCACTGCACCCCTGCAACTACATCTGCACGAGGCCATCCATAAAGCGGGTGACAGGAGCCAATGGAGGAGTCTGGTCAGCAAGAATGGGACATGATGTCACGATCCTCAGCATTGGGGGAGCGACTGATGATGATGATGATGATGAATAAGTTGCAATCAGTTATCTTTAGCCGTCCGCTGCTGGTGACTGGGATCCACGGCCGGATAACAAAAGAATGTTTTGTTTTTTTTTTTCGCTGGGAGAGCTTTGTATTATAACATGTCGAGTGTGTACTGTCTCCTCCATTGGGGGCATCTACTCCTCCATTAAATCTAGTCCATTCAAATAAATGAATTTTCATTTGAGCTCCTTCCCGTAGTCTCTGGTTCAGTTTTACAGCAAGCTCATTTGGATGATGTTTCAGTCTCTCTTTGCTACGAATTTGAGGGAGCCAGAGCCTCGGTTTGAGAAACGCACGGCCGGCTTGCTCAAATAAGCTCCCTAGTTTTTATGGTTTTACTCCATTATTACAGGGAAATCCGGTCAGAATGAAATCTAACTTGTATTAGTTAGGTATTTACTAAATGTATCACTTATGTTAAAGTAACAATATATTTAATTTACTAATGAACCCGCCGGTCGTGTTTCTCATTTATCACTCTGGGCAAGCAACCAGGGCCTATAGCCACAGCTAATATGTAGTAAGAAATAGCTAATTCCAGTTCAACAGAATATAATTAGGTGCAGTTAAGTTCAAACGCAATGTATATTGTTTGATGAATAAATAAATGAAATGAAACAACTAGAGACAAAATTCCCATATTGGCATTTTAATGGGCATTTCAACATAAAGATACTGCTAGCTCCTGAATGCTCAAATTTAAGTGTAAAATCAACAAGTAAACCAAATCTACAACCACTTACCGGCTGAAGCAGTTCCAATGAGAGCTTGTCCTGGCCGAGCCGAGGACACATCCCAGATGCCATCCTTGTGTCCAGTGAACTCCCTCACAAGCTGGCAGTTGTATGTGGGCGCCTTGAAGCTAGACACTATCTTGCTGGTCTGCACTCGGAGTTTATGGCTCGCTTTCACCTTTTGAGAGTTGCTTTGGGTTACTGGAATAATGAAGTTGTGTAAATTATGGTTGAAATTCTTTTTGTTGAACGTATTTGTATTAAAATTTTATTGGATTTTGAACCTTATTGTTTGAACGGTAAAGTAGCTTTTTGAAGGAATTGCTTTTGCTTTGGAGCAATTCATTCAAATGAAATGATTATAAGTATACATGAACATTTAAATTGACTCACAGAACTATAGATAAATTTATGCCAAAAGGAGAGTATCATAGTCTTGTATGTACTAGCCGAAACTGGGCGTTTGAGCCGTAAAAATAATGAACACAAACAAAACCTATTGTGCTAGCCA
The DNA here is from genome assembly GCA_951800055.1 of Cenopis cana. Classification (NCBI taxonomy): domain Eukaryota; kingdom Metazoa; phylum Arthropoda; class Insecta; order Lepidoptera; family Tortricidae; genus Cenopis; species Cenopis cana. The sequence continues at coordinate 11,407,851 of OX637490.1, read as the reverse complement.
ACTGGACGGGTGGAGTAATATTCAAAAATTAATTTACAGATCTGCAATACCTGTGGAAGATTGTGCCATTCCCGCATTGGTCTATACAGTCACCAAAAAATCGGCCAAGTGCGTGTCGGATCACGCACAACGAAGGGTTCCGTACCGACACCTTCTAGTCCACATTTCAAAACACTATCCAATACCTTGAATCACTTAGGCAATCTTCATAGGGAAGTCACGGCACTTACATCCTTTTGTTTGGACAAACCAGTTTTTCAGTGATAACTCAAAAACTCTTAATCCCATCTTGTTCAAACCAAAAATCGTTGAAAGTATTTATTAATGTCGCCTCCATTTTTTTCAGAATTTTAAGCTCATAGTTTAGAAATTTTTTTCATCCCCGGGTTACATGTATGGAGTGCCCCCTAAAATATTTTTTTCCCTAATTTCACGTAACTTTTATGTAGCGGTTCATAGAACACATCTTTCTACCAAATTTCATAATTGTAGTACTTATAGTCTCCGAGTAAATTGGCTGTGACATACGGACAGACAGACAAACATGATGAATCTATAAGGGTTCCAATTTTAGCCATTCTGGCTACGGAACCCTAAAAATGGTGTACACAACAACACAACAATGCCTGAATCATCCTGCAATAGACATAGGGGCCTAAGACAAATTTACAGATTACAGTAATAAAAATTCTTTTAATGATTACTATGATTTTGCTCATTGGTGAACACACGTGCTCTCGGCGCGACGACTAGCAGAATCCATTACCACAAACAAAACCAGTTGCCTACTGTCATGGCGTTGTAACCGAACAACGTCTTTGTACAGGTGGTTGGCGAAATCATCATAAATTTGATGGAAAGCCATTTTTAAACAAAAAAAAGATTACTATGCAGATGCAGGTCCGTGAGCGTTTAAACTATTGGTGAAGCAAGACTTTAAAAAAAATCTGGTTACTCACATTTGGATTTGGAGGGTTTTCCTGAGGCTTCAAATTCAATGTAGTCTGGATTCTGCTTGTCTCCCAGGTAACTCTCCCTCTCTAGCTTTTCACTCAATATGTCTATCTTCTCTTGCACTGGTAATAGATCAGACATTTTTTTTTTACAAGCACTCTATTATGAATATATTAACAATGTATTCTAACAAAAAGTTATGTATATGTAATTTTTATAAAAAATTAACAATTTGAAACCAGAGATAGATTTGTTTTCTAAGAGTTAATGTCCATGTAAGTTGAAACCCTGCTTTTAAGTAGCAGTAACTAGCATGCATCAGTTACCGAAAACAATGTGTGCATTCATGATCGCGAGTAGATAAAGATTAGTGATGTATTTTGTAAGTGTGTAGTTTTTTTAGTAAACACATTCAATGAATGGTGCATGTTATGCATCATATTATCACTAACAGTTGACTTTGGTCTATGGAATTAAAAAAAAAACTGTAAGTAATGTAATTTTTGTACAAGTTCTATGTTATTAGACATTAATTATTTATATGGTTCATAAAATAATAAGTAACATACAGGGGCTCCCCAGCTTTTTTCAATTAAAAAGGGTTTGCAACAAGCCTTGGTGTACAACAGGTGACAGATAAATGGCCAGCTTTTGAAAAAAATTAAAAATATTTTATTATAATGACAAGCATAGTTAGGACAGTTTTTTAGGTTAAAAGACTTTATAGCAACCTGCCTATCTCTAGCATGCAGTATTAAGTAGGTACAGAGTACTGCTAAAACCTAAGCAATTTACTTTTGGTACCCCCACTAAACATGCCTGTATCGCGGGCACCAATAACATGTAGGATGTCAAAAAATGATAATTAAGGCCGGTGGACAAATTATAAACAATTTTTTTATTTATAATTTGTCCACCGGCAATAAAGATGTTCATTCATAGTCATTTGGAAATTCCCCCAAAAATTATATATTTTTACATGAACCTACTGTTAGAAAAAGACTATTTATTACTTGTAAGTATGGTTTTATGGATAAGGGGTATGATATATACATGCACTTGAGTGTCATATGAGCCAACCACTTGAAGATGTGATAAACCATTTTAAAGTATCTACTTTTAGCTTTGGTATAAAGTGCTTTGACTAGCATGAATAAAGTATTAGAACTTGTTTTGATAAGTTATTCTGACCTTCAGCATTGACAAGATACAAAAAACCTAATTAATTGATAGCCAGTATGCTGATACAAAATAAACTAACATTAATATTTATTCACTTTAATTTCAAACAAAGTAACAGGTAGTAGGTATATACTATTCCAACAAATACAGTCTACTAGTTTTGCAACTGATGCAAGTAAACAGGAATGAGTGACAAGGTTAAGAAATGATTTCAAATGAAGTAGTATGTCAATATATACTCAGTGAACTAGATCTTGAATGGCTGAAATGAGGTCAGCCAAAACCAAATAAAACTCGTTATAGCACACAAATTCCTTGAAACTACATAATAATATGTCCTAATTACTAGGCAAAGGTTGAGTTACTTACGGTTTAAGTTTTCCGTGTACAAAAGGTCGAATTCTTTTTCTATCTGAGAAAATAGTTCATGTAATCGAGACCTAAATACTGGTGGGATTGAGGTTTCAGAGTCTTCCATTTTGAGGTAACTAGGTAGGTTTCCATCTGTTCCTTCGGTTAGTGCCTGCAGTCTTCGTTTACTAGTTTTCATGGTCAAAATTTAAACAGTACACAGCAGGTTGCTTTCTGATATCACATTACGAACATGATCTTTACTGCAATACCCTTGCACATCAATAATACCATAAAGGCTACCGGAGCACGCACATTTAATACTGTCGTGAAAATGTATTTATTTGCCGAACAAAATAAAATTAGTAATCAACCAAATCAAAATACGACTTAACTCCCTCGTTTCACAATACAATTGATTTACTTCTGACATTTGAGAGTGTTGCAATATTAGAAATCTGACATTGATCATAGACAATTTACAATCATAAAAACATCTCTTGAATTTATTATAAAGCGGCCTTTACACCATGCAACTAAATGTGCGCTAGTACCTCAAAAATTCTATATTTTCACAGAACCTGCTCACACAAGAATTGGTTGAGAAATGTGCTCGGCGGAATGCGCACCCCAGCTGTCACAAGTTTCATAATGTATTCGAAAGAAAAAGGAGTAATTTTAAATCTGCTAGAATTTTATAATTAATAGAAAACTCCTTCGCTTTTTAAAGCTTTGCTTTGCTTATTTAAACAGAGCTCAACGCCACCAAAGCCATGGCGAGCCCTATTTTATAAAGTTTCGATGGCAAGTACGTTCTGAATCCCAACCACGCCCTTGTTTAAATTTAGCGCACTAAAAATTGCATGGTGTAAAGGCTGCTTTATTGGTTTTGGAAGCGTGCAAACGCGGCTTATGAATTGTGATCTGGTAACATTTAGATTGCCGTGTCTATGGTACAAGCGAAAAATGACTTTTGTTGAGTTGAGTAGGTGCTAGAAAGAAACCGACTGCCAACAATTGATTTTAATTTATATTGTGATTGAGACCATGTCATTTTCAGATTTGTACGCCAAATATAATTGTACTTATTGTCAAGAAGAAATAAATGGAATTAGAGTAAGATGTACAGAATGTACGGATTTTGATATTTGCTTGCAGGTAAGCTTCGTTGCAAGTGTACGTTTATGTGGCGAAGTATAACAGCAGCCATTTCTGTTTATAGTTTTGGCGCAAATTTTGAAATTTTGCATTATTTATTTTATTTTCAGTGTTTTTCTTTGGGTGCTGAAATAGGATCTCATAAAAATGACCACTCATATCAGTTTATGGTAAGTACATTATTATTTAGTAGTTTCTACTGTTTGTATCTTACTTTTACTGAATAGTTTTCACAAATGTGTTTATTTCCACCAGGACTCAGGAGCATTTGGAATATTCTTAGGTCGAAGTAGTTGGTCTGCAAATGAAGAAGTAAGACTGCTGGATGCAATAGAACAATTTGGTTTTGGTAATTGGGAAGACATAGCCAAACACATAGAATCAAAAACACCAGAAGGTACATATCGCTACTACAGGCATTATAAAATATGTAACTAATTTATGTTTCTAAAGTTCACCATAAGGTGCACAACACAACTACATTCCTTATTTCAATAAATTATTTATTGTTTAGGAAGATAGCATTAAAATATTGGCACTGCAGTAATCTGTAGGAAAGTATAATGTGTCACAATTCAATTCTGTGCAATCAATTTATAAGAAGTACTAGTTTTTTCCCGCGACTTCGTCCGCGTGGAACTCGTTTATCGTGATGGAATTTTATTGCTATTTTTTATATCAGGCGCCGACCTAGTTATCACTCTCCCATATAAACTTTCACTCCTTTAAAGGATGATTTCCGGATCTACATGCCAAATTTCATCTAAATCTGCTGAACCGATTTTAAGCATGAAGAGGTCACATGCTGACACACTTTCGCATTTATAATATTATAGTATATAGTATGAATTCTTAAATAATGCAACATTAATTACAGAGGCCAAAGACGAATACATAACACGATACCTAGAAGGCAGTATTGGAAGAGCAACTTGGGGCAACGTTGAGAGCACTAGTCGACCAACCCTACTCTGCGCAGACAGGGATGAAGGGCCACTTGGGCCGAGCGCAGTGTCCAGATTACCACCCCTCGCAGTGTCTGCTGAGGAGGCTACCCAACTTAGTTATATGCCCAATAGAGATGACTTTGAAAGGGTAAGTGTTTCCTTTCACCAGAGTTTCTTAAAGATTTTCTAGTCATATAACCAACGGCTACGTGGTGGTTGCCACAAGACTGACAGGCGGCGAGGCAGGCCCAGGTGGAGATGGCGGGATGACCTGGACGCATTCGCCAATGATTGGCCAGAAATCGCAGGGGACAGAGATGTGTAGAAATCCAGGGGGGAGGCCTTTGCCCAGCAGTGGGACACTAGCAGGCAAGAAAAAAACATTTCGAAATTTTGAAGAGGCCGAAGTTCTGTATACCAATTTTTAGTTGCAACATTAAGTCATCTCCCAAGCCCGGTGAATGTTGTTGTTTGTTTTTTTCAACAAGAGGCAAGTTGGTTAATGTCCCTGGCGTTCATTACATGGTTGGTCCCCTTAACCCTTAATTTGACCGAAAATTGCAAAAGTAGTTCAAACCTCGGCGGCGCTGCATAGACCAAGCGATTTTGATCAAGAAAAACATACAAAAAGACGGTCAAAGATTCTGTCCAGCCGGCTGGACACTGCCTAATTAAGGGCTAAGGATATGGACCACAGTTCAAGAAAACCTGCCCTACACTAATTGACTTCGTAGTCAAGTTCGTTCATAGCCCTGTGGTTGTTGTGGTTGTGACACCCAACATTCAAGCATTGACTCTCAACTCTGTAGAGGGACTATAGTTATTTCATTTACTTTTTTAACTATGTCCTCCTAGAATACATAAAAAGTATTTTTAAGATTGGCAGAGATAATTAAGTCTCTTCCTGTATAATCATAATGAGAGTAAGATGTTATCGGATCCCAGCACTTTTGATTTGGGTTCCATGGTGCGGTTGTCTAGCTAGTTTTTGTATGCCAGTTATACCGAAGTGTAACAATATCAACAATAATTTTCAGGAACATGATCATGAGGCGGAGCAGCTGATCTCAATTCTGTCCATCAGTCCCGAAGATGATGAATTGGATGTTGGTAAGTTCCATTAAAATGTTATAATATATTTTTTAAACTTTCGAGCCAACCATCCATGTACAGTCAAGGGCACCAATATGTATACATTTTTTCACCTTACTCCTTTGAAATAAGGTCCAAAAATGTATACATATCTATGCCCTTGACTGTAGGTACAATATACCGAAAATGAAGTTCATTGGCATATAGTACTTTAGTGTTACTTATAATTGTGAATAATTGCAAAAGTCAGAAACCTTATTGTTGCTAATGCGTCATAGGCATCCTATCAAACTAGGTGACACACATTGTCATTGAATGCTTTAGGTGTTGATTTATAAAATTATTTCACCTAACGTAAAACATTTTGCTGTATTTTGTTATAGCCACGCTACATTGTCCCCGTAGGTAATATTTAACATGCTTTATGTACCATTGAATTAATTCAAATAACTTAAGATCTTTAAGGATATTTGTTACTTTTACTCCAATAAACAGTGCATTTAGCATCTCATAGATTATATGAAAACTGTATTGTATTATTAGTTAACGGGACATAATTACAGTAATATTATTAGGTACGGTTTGTACATTCAAGTGCAAAAATATGGGTGCATACAACTTGCTCAAAAATATGTCCCATAGCTCAGCTCGGCATGAGAGGATTCATTCGATACATATTTTTGCATTAGACTGTACAAGCTTTGCTTAGTTTGAGACTAGATCAATTTGTGTAAGACTCTTCCCAATATTTATATATATTAAATAATTTATCTATATTAATATAAGAAGTATCGTCGTCTAATATCCATACCTAGTACAAGCTTTGCTTAGGTCCAGACCATTGAATTAAAATATAGAAATAGACACACAATGCCAAACAGAAAAGGCGGAAAATGTGGCCCAATTTGACACTGGCAGTTGTATTCCAATAGTTTTGTACAAAAAAAGACTTACAGCTGTTAGTCTTAAGTGTCAAATTTGTAAACACAAATTATCAACACGAATGTACCGCAGGAGTCGTGCGGGCGGCACTTTTACGGGGGCCATTTTTTTCGGCTGATTGTGAATCTAGTTCTATAATATTACATCAATGGTTGAGACTATGTAAATATGTGTAAGATTGGCCCCACACATCGGTTTATTTCCAGCCCTGAAGCTCTCCCAAGTGGACCTGTACACGCGGCGGCTCCGCGAGCGCACGCGGCGGAAGAGGCTGGTGCGCGACTACCAGCTCGTCTCAGTATTCTTCAATAACCAAAGAAATAAGCAGAAGCTGCTCTCCAAACTAGCCAAAGAAAAAAAGTAAGTACTTAACTTACCTACCGTTTCCACTTTTTTCTTTAAACTAGCTTTTGCCCGCGCCTTCGTCCGCGTGCTTTTGTTTTTAAGGGATGACTTCAAGGATAAAAAGTATCCATTATTACGTATATTTTATCAACAAATATTGATATATCAAACAATTTTTTTGAAGTTGATTCGGTACCCTAAATGTGCGAAGTCAAACTCGCACTTGGCTGGTTTTTTTTCATAAACATCCATCAAACCCATTTTAGTTAAAAATCCGCTAAAATACGTTTGTCCTTATCTGTTACTTTGACACATGTGCTTGTGAGACAGTGACAAAAACCAATTTAGCTAGCAGAGATTTGTCAAGTTTTATGATTTTTATGAATATGGGAGTTAGAGTATTCCAGTGTTGAAACCGAATGGTAAATTGCTTTAGAAAACTCTTCTGATTGTATCGCATGTTGATGTGTTTTAATGCAATAACAGCAACCTTTTTCACTAATGAATTAAAGTTGTAATTAAATGCTTCCTATGAAAAAGAAATAAAAATAGAAAAACAATGACACACATGTACTTAATAACAAATAGAAATAAATAACAACCAAAAATGACATGAAATGGTCCCAACTCTGCATGTGGCTTGGTACAGTCAGCGTCATATAGTATGTAGCAGCCAAAGTGGCAAAATAGTTCGGTACACCATATATTCAGTCCGTTATTATTATAATGAAGTGGTAAATTAGTAACCTTTTTATTCCTCAACTGTACATGGTAGAATATTTTTATCTCATGAGGGCGGGTGAGTCATGGTTGTGTGTTAAGCTATACAACAACATTGTGTACATGTGCGTCATCGTAGGAGCTATGAGTTCCCGTTGTCTACGTGTTCGTATGTGTCACAACTACAACAATGGCCAACTCGCGCTCATGAGATAAAAGTATAGTAGAAATTATTTAAAATATCCGAAATTTTATAAAACTTGTCAATGGACTTTTAATGTTCACGCTTGGACGGTAAAGTCTCTTTTTGAACGGCCTTATTTGATACAACTCTGACAGTTCAAATAATTTTAAGTTTACTATACTCGTACTTACAAAGCACTGGTGTGCTCCAGAGAGTTCACGGAGCGCCTCCGCTGGACGTCCCAGTTCTACGGGCGCGCGGAACAAGCCGGCGTGCTGGCCGGGCTGTGGCGCGAGCGCGAGCTGCGCGTGCGCCTCGCCGAGCTGCACCGCTACCGGCTAGCCGGCGTGACGCGGCTCGAGGAGTGCGCGCACTACGAACAACACGCCGCGCAGCGCAAACCGCACTCGCACGACGTGAGAACACGACACTATGCTTTGCCCGCTAGACTCATACACTTTTGGGTTCGTTCTGGACATTTTTTTTTAAATTATCACACCGTTGATCTCTTATGCGGGTCGGAAACACTTGAAAAAACAAAACTCGCCTTTTCCTGTGGTCAATAGTTAACGGCTTATGAGCATGTAAGTTATGCTTTTGTTACATGGATTTATAGACACTTGAGACACTGTTTGTACGGGTTACGAGACCAATCCAAAATTAAGCTTTTGAAGCCCTTACCTTTTGATATGTCCACGGGAAAGACGCGAACCTAAATCTGTTTATGACCCATGCCCTTGTTCATAAACGCTCATCAAATCTATTTTAATTGAAATTCGTTTACGAGAAATCTTTATCTGTCAGTTTGACTTGTTTTTGTGAGAAAAGGAAAATGTATTTTAGTTAACACAGGTTTGTTAAGCTTTACGAATCAGGGGGTTATTGGCGTCGTTGTCAGTCTGAATAGGGCGCCGAAGAACGAAGACAAGCATCATGCAGTAGTAATAGCATACTCATACTTATTGCGATAATATTGATGATACTATTTAATTATGTAAAAAAAAATCAATCTCACCTCAGTCAATCAATAAATTTTAAATCAACATGTATGTTTGTTAGAACTTTATTGTAAACAATAACAGGTTAAAGCAATATACATGTCACATAAGATTAAAGTACAACTGCGAACTTATCCTTATGAGACATCTTTTCCAGCTAACCCTAATTCGAGGGATTACATGAAAAGTGGGGATAATGACTGCTGCTGGGAGACAACAGCTGCTAGTCAAAACTTGGAACTTAGTAATAATAATAACGTTGTTAAATATGAGCTTTGCTTAGTTTGGGACTAGGTTGATTTGTGTAAGATTGTCCACAAATATTTTTTTTTTTTTTATTAACATTATGTTGATATTGATAAGAGATATTGATAATAATATACTTGTGAATCAAACTGAATTCAGCGCGGTCGTATTTTCAGCGATATACTGAACTTCGTTCATCTATCCGCCATTTTGACTGACAACGTACATGCTTTCTCGCCGGTCGGTAAGCTTCGAACTATCGCGTTCGGTATAAAACAACATGGCCATGGCTTTTAAACCAATGGTTGAAATTTACTGAGCGTGGCATTTGTTCGAGTCTTTCCAACTTGTGTGAGAAGGCTATTTTATACCTAGATGCATACTTAGTGTGCATCTAGTTATGCTATAGGAGATCAATGCTACTGAAGGATGAATATCGAAATCTCATTATTGGTGATGTTTTTCATTATTTGTAGCTTGGATTAGATACATTTCTGCCTCACAATCATCTAAAAAAAAACATAATTACACACAACCATCAATATCTTTTTTTTTATTAGCACAAGGCTTATACACCTATTTATATGAATCAGAGTTTCTAGGTTCATCTTTCAATAAATACTCCTTTTAACTAAGTTTTTTTACATATGACTCTGCTAACGAAACGAATCCAACATACATAGATTCTTGTTTTTTCCGCATGCATCATTCATTTACCACAAGCTTTCGCTTTGCGGTTTAGATTATGGTAGCGGAATAATTTTATTACCTGTTTTTGTATCACTCCACATTCCGAATGAAAATCTAGTGCTTAAAATAGCATGATAGAATGTGAACTTAAGATTACACAACTTGTTGCGAAATGACATCCATCCATAGGAAAACTTGCATAATATGTTGAGTCGTGAGTTTGGAACACTGTGAGATTTAAGGCGCAGGGGTGGGCAAGGCATTCTCCATACAAACTCTGTGCACGTTTAATTCATAGGTTTGGCACTAACGAATATAATATTTTTTTGGTTGTAAATATTAGATATGCGAAGATAGTAATGTCACAAAATAAAAAATATACAGAAGGTCCGTTCCCGCCGTTCTTGAAAATACATACCTAAACTTGCCCGACTCACTAGGGTTGCTTCTGTATTGATTCTGAATTTTAAAAAGGAGTAGGTAATATAAGTTTACAGACATACCTACATACATCGATTCCATTATATATACATCTTATCATGTTTACATTCCTTAGAGACTGCTTAGATGTTAAAGAGCATCAAATATCCATTAAAGGTCCCGACATCACACGTGATGAAGACTGAAGCGTAACAACTTGTTACAACTACTAACTAGCTAACAACTCTAATAAGATAGAACTATGATAGTGATCCCACTAAAAACACAAATGTGAAAAAAGTTCGACAGAAAGAAAGTGTAGGCACAGTTTTTTTTTTGTTGTATTTAAACTACCAAATACACTGCAACTGTAATAATATCGGTTCATTTTGACGTACACGTGACACAAAGTACCTACGTAGCGGCGGAACGTCAAGTGATCAACGCGCGCACAACTAGCACTCGCGACAGTCGCGACTAAGCTCTGACCGAGACTGACCGAGAATGCCTGTAAATGTAACGTCTGTGTGCGTGCGGCGAAAATGGCACTTTGTACTGAGCGGACTCTCTGCTCCGGCGCGCGCCGCCGCTATTTACTTTGTGGTAATGTGAAAATTTTCAAATATTTCAAAAAAGAAAAACAATAAAAAAAATTACATCACGAAATAGCTATCAGAAAACTAAGCATACCAAAAATCGTAACATTAATGCAAACACAAACGAAGTAAATCCTGCACAAAGTTTGTATGGAGAGAGCTTTCCCTGCCCCTCCTCTTAATAATATAACCTTGTCAATCTTGTCATAACGAGGCTAGTATAGTCGGTTCCTAAGTATAGTGCGCGCCATCCACGAAGGCGCGCCCCTCCACAGCGCGCGCCGTACAACTGCGCACAGATTAGTATGAGATTCGCTGTGGAGGGGCGCGTCGTCGTGGATGGCGAGCACTATAGCAGGACACTTTGGTACTTTGCCGCTTCCAACCGTTAAGAAATTTAGTATGACATTTCAAACATGACAAGGTACAGTCAGCATCAAAGTAGCTTGACATATGAAGAGGTCAAAGTCCCTATTCCCTTGTAATTTTTGTAGTTTTCATATGCCACACTACTTTCGATGCCGACTGTACCAAGGTGCCAAGCTCTTTCTGGACTGGAGCCAGCGATAAAACTCCCAGTAGCTCGATTCCACTGATCTCAAATTGTAGCACCTAGCTCCCGGTCAGCTGATAGTAGCGTTCGGAGGACAAAGGAAACACTAAAAAAAATGCAGACGCAATCTTCGGTCGCTCAAATAGTGTGCGTCTTTTGTCGCCACAAGATTTAGCTGAAGAAGCTCAACCAATCTCACTGGAGCTCAATTTCTTAGAGTATTCCAGTGTTTAAACCGCCCGCGTAGTCATGCCGGAGGTTTCTCCTTGATTTTCCCCAGGCCACTCCAACCGCGTACTTCTATCGCTTTATTGGGTCGGGCCTATAAAAACAAAGGCAGGTCAAAAAAAATTAGATAATATTATTTGTCACACCTGGCCATAAAGTGGCCATTATCGCACGCTCCGCGCGCGAAAAAACCCACTTCCTGGCCAGGGGGAGACATAAAATTTTGTACTTACCACGGGCGATAATAAAGAAAGCCTCAGGTCGCATATTTATCGCCCTTGCCTTTGGCTCGGGCGTCAAATACCTGCGATCTGAGACATTCTTTGTTTTATCGCCCTTGGTAAGTAATGTACTATTATGTCACACCTCGCCATAAAGCGGCAATTACCGCACGCTCCGCGCGCGGGAAATCCCACTTCCTGGCCAGGGGGTGACATAAAATTTTGTACTTAACACGGGCGGTAATAAAGAAAGCCTCAGATCGCATATTTATCACCCTTGCCTTCGGCTCGGGCGTCAAATACCTGCTATCTGAGACATTCTTTGTTTTACCGCCCTTGTTAAGTAATGTACTATTGCATCGGGCAAACGCGGAATACGATTAGACACGGCGTGACTACTACATCTGCAACGTCCAATTGAATCGATATATGACAACTCCATTATGACAAGGTTATAATATAAAACTATGAGATTTCGCGAAATATAACGTAGCCCTTCATGGGCAAATTACAGTGCAAACGACATCAGCTATTTGTGTTCATAAAGCAGATACAACCAATATTAATCGAATAAAATAAAATACTGGTTGAATCTTAAATACAGAATGTACTCCATAATTGATCTTGTGACAAATGTTCTTTTTAAAGCATGTAGAATCTATACACATTTTCTAAGTTAGCAGATGAATATATTGCATGCTTTTATAATTGTAAATACAATGCATGATTGATTCAAAATGTCATACAGACTGATATTTAGCATTAGTTTATAAACCATTTCTATGGACGGATATCTCCGGGCCCACAACAAAAGTGAATCATAAATCTATTGGCGAACAACAAGACGTTTAGATACATACTGGAGGTTGCGTGCCGAACATTCGTTTGAAGCTAGAAAATATGGCCTTGAATGTCGTCACTGTTATATTGCATCTCTTTCATTCTAATAGAGCTGAGCGTTTTTTTCAATAAGCGTTTCGTAAAACGCTTTCGCTTACAGTAACGGAATAACAGTTTCTTATGAGAACAAAAAACAGTTTTTATAAAAACGACCACCAAAGCTGCAATGCAACGCAACAATGAAACTACACTACATGAAAATAGAAACGAAACTCAAAACTGACATAACTCAAACTATAACCTACCTATAACTTTCGTAGCGATCGAAACGACGAAACGAAACAAAACTTAGCTTTGATCGGGTGGACGCGCTTTGTGCTAAAAAAGTTTTTGTATTGATGATTGACAAAAATGCGCTCTATTCGCAAGATATTAAGGCTTAATTTTGAAAATTCATTCATAAATTTTTCTTTCGTTCGTTTCGTTTTGTCGGGCGCCGCAGTGAAAAAAACTAGTTACTTTTGAAACTGTTTCGTGAAACTGTTTCCAGATAATGAAAAGCTGTTACGTTTCGTTACACTTAAAAGTCGCAACGACCCAGCTCTACATTCTAATATAAGATGGACCTAATGAATGAGATGCAATACAACTGTGACGTCATTCACGGCCATATTTTCTAGCTTCAAACAAATGTTCGGCACGCAACCTCCAGGATGTATCTAAACTTCTTGGTGGACAATAAATAAAAAATGTGATTGTTTTTTTTTGTCGGTAGGCAAAGGGTAAACACGGTCCTGCCCTAATGTTGTTGTGTCGCCAGTGTCGTGTGGTTTTGGGTTTGATCTCGTATAACGGTTTTATTCGCCAGGGCAGCAGTGGGTGCCTGGACAGCAGCCAGACAAAAGAAATAACACCGACCAACACGCTGCTGCAAAGAAAAAGGTAAGTAACTCACAAATATAGAAATAAATGAAAAATTTAAAAACAGGCACCGAGCAGGATTCAAACCTGCGACCTCCCGGCACTCGCGGCCAGTCGCTCTAGCCAACTGAGCTATAGGTGCGATTGCTACCCGGCTTGAAATTTGTCAATCCTTCCTTCATTTATACAACGCCTTAAGGGAGGCGTTTTTTCCTTTCTTTCTAAATTTGTAGTTTGCGTTAGCAGCGTTACTGCTTAATACAAAATTAATTTAGTAAGTAACTTTGTAAAACGTTACATACGAGATGACGACATTTACAATCTAGTTTTTAGAGCAACGCAATATCTGTCTGTCCGTCTATCTGCCGTCCGTTTTAGACCATGAGCTCAACATATCCATAGTTTATAAGAAGCCGCCCTCTCTTAAGAGGAGGGGTAGGGCAAGCTCTCTCCATACAAACTTTGTGCAGGATTTACTTCGTTTGTGTTTGCATCAAAGTTATGATTTTTGGTCAGTATGCTTATTTTTCTCATAGCTATTTCGTGATGTAATTTTTTTATTATTATTGTTTTTATTTTTATTATTAATTTTGTTTTTTTTGAAATATTTGAAATTTTTTACATCACGATCTTCGCATATCTAATATTTACAACCAAAAAAAATATTATATTTGTTAGTGCCAAAACCGACGAATAAAACGTGCACAAAGTTTGTATGGGGAAGGCCTTGCCCTACCCTGCGCCTTAAGTCCAGTTATTGTGACCAGCGGGTATTTCCTCTAGACTGCGACGACCGCTTTATTTTAGTTAGTAGTGACCCTGCCTACGAAGCTGGAGGTCCCGGGTTCGAATCCCGGCCAGGGCATTTATTCGTGTGATGAGCACGAATATTTGTTCTTGGGTCTTGGATGTTTTACATAAGTATGTATATCGTCGCTTAGTACCCATAGTACAAGCTTTGCTTAGTACCCATAGTACAAGCTTTGCTTAGTTTGGGACTAGGTTGATTTGTGTAAGATTGTCCATAAATACGTAAATACGTCCATAAAAAATACTGCGCGTGGTCCGATAAGTACTTGGCTGTTTTTTTTTACACGTATCGAATAAATTAAGATAAAAGGGATACCGCTTACAGCTTACTTTTGGTTCGCGTTTTTCTTGTGGACATACGCAAAGTTACAAATTGAAACTGAGACGACACTGATAATCTGTGTTGCTCTCGCTCCGTCTAATGATTGCTGTACTTGGTTGAACAGAGACGGAGAAAGGGCCTCAAATTCCACCAGCCCAAGGTCCACACGGGACGGAAGTATCGCATGTGGCTGCTGCAGAAAGAGCACATGCAGCGGCGGCTGCTCGAGGCATCTGCTGACAACTAACGAGATACAGGTAAGCGTTTTAAGAGCTCTTAAGGCCGTGTATTACAACTTTTGAGTTTTTAAAAACCATCTGAGACATAGAATATAGTGTCTTAAAATCTAAAAAAAATATATGTGTTACATAAGGATCTTGTCTAGTCAAAATCGCAGTTAGTTACATGACCTGATGAATTTCACTCGATAGAAAAAAATCGCGAAGTTACCCCTTTTTGGAATCTATTTTCAATACTACGGCTACATTACTGATATTTAACATTTAATTTTTGTACTCAATTAAAGATCGTAAATAGTTACAGACAAATTCGCAGGGTTTGCTGTGATAAAATGATTGGCTTAATGACTATAGCTAAATATTTACAAAACTGCGCGCAGAGCTTGCGTAGAGAGCGGGATGGTTAATTGTAAACTCACGCGTGTTAGAGCGGGACATTTGCTCCCCTTAAGCCCGAAACGCACTGACTGACAGCGGTAGCGGGGAGGGGCGTCGCGGTGCGGAGGCGGTACCGGTTGTAATATTCGAACTAATATGAAAGGGTCCGCACAGAAAACCGGCCGGGAAAAAAGCGTTCTGTGCGGACCCTTTCATATTAGTTCGAATATTACAACCGGTATCGCCTCCGCACCGCGCCGCCACCGCTGTCAGTGCGTTTCGAGCTTTACAAGTTTCAACATGTTTTGATCACACATTAATCACCACAGGTGGAATTTAACACCGCTCTTAAACAACTGAGCTACCGTGGGTCCCTTGTGGTGATGAATCTTTTTATCATTGTCCTCGAAAACCCCCACATACCAAATTTCATCAAAATCGTTAGAGCCGTTTCCGAGATTTCCGAAATAAATAAATATATATACAAGAATTGCTCGTTTAAAGATATAAGATAAGATTATTTTCTTCTTTGATTGAAAATTATATTGTTCCGAACCGAACTATAGGACTGTATACAATAAGTATTACAAATTATTCTGGTTTTAATTGTACAGTCAGCCCATGAAAATGTTGAGCATACTTAGAACCTTGTCACATCGAAATCTAAGAAATATTTAGACAGAAACGTCATAAAATTTGAAACTTTGACAAAGTACTAAAGTGCTCAACACTTTCGTTGGCCCACTGTACCTATACTCATGTAAATGTTACTTCTTGTTTCTGTTTCATTTCTTGGTGTGTAATGTTATAATTACGATTGATATTTCGGCACTGTGCTGCTAGTTTTAGTTGTTTTGTTGTCGTAATTCTAATGTAAATGACCATGTGAGTATGAAATCTTAATGGTGTGTAATGTTGTTGTATTATTGTCCAGTTATGCTCGGCGCTGAGCCTGCCGGCCGCGCAGTACGTGACGATGAAGGGCGTGTTGTTGCGACGCGCGCCCTCGCACGACTCCGACCTCGACCTCGCTGTGAGACACTACCTGCACGCCGCTGGATGGGTGCGCAACTAACATACACAGACACACACACAAACACAACATACCTACATAGGTATCATATAGTGTTTATAGTCCTTAGCCGTGTTCCGAATCACGCCAACAACGATCACAGCGTTTACAGTGCTGACGGCCGGTCCGAATCAGTAAGCGCGCTCAAGGCCGCGTGAGTGGTGTTTTGATTCGGACCGGGCATGTTGTGTTTACTGTCATGTTCATATATCAAACGTCAACTTGACGTTTGGTTTAAGGTGCTTACGCCTTGGAGTGTGGGCACTGTAAACGCCAACATGGCGCCGTCCATGACATCATCAATGACGTCACGACATCTCATGTAAACGCTATGAGCGTGATTCGGTCCGATCGTAAACGCGTTTATACGCTGTAAACGTGATTCGGAACACGGCTACTGTAAACGCTGTGATCGTTGTTGGCGTGATTCGGAACACGGCTATAGTGTTTATAGTCCTTGCCGTATCCGGTGACAGCGACTCTGTCAACTGTCTTTATTTTTGAATATGGAAGGCTCTGATGTGGCTCGCAAATAGAAACTTTGTTTTTAAAATGCGGTCACACGGTGCACAATGTAGCTGGCCAGCTACGTATAGGTATAGGAGGCTTTGGCAGAGTCTTGCGGATTACACAAACACAGTATACCTATGTACATACACATGTATAGATCATTCAATCCACTTCAAAGTAACTTTCTCCAAGCTATGAAAAAAAAACACAAGCTTAGGTTCCATCCACGTGTTATGGATGGTTCACGGATTCGGTTTAGTGAGGGACGTAAAAATCTAACCACTTCTTTCCAAATGCGGTATAAAAAAGAGTAATTTATTTTAAATTTTTACGTTATTAATAAAAAAAAATACGAAAATAACTGGACAACATCAAGCTGTTTATGTTGTTTTAAACATAGACTATAAATACATAACGACGAAAAAAAAAGGACGGAAGTAGTTTTAACTATAACAAATTGTTGCGCTAGCTAATAATCGGGAATGAAATCGGGGCGCCTGAAAGCCTCATATGAGCGATTTTGTCGCATTCGAGCGCTGTGATGCCTGTGATTCGAAGGTAAGCGCTACGCACGCCTCGAACACGGTCGCGCGCCGTGGCGTGGAGTGGGGCGCGTCTTAGTGCGTTGAATGAACTATGCATTCGTATACACATATATTTAGTTGAAATTAGATGCCCGACAAATAGGTATTATTATGTAATTTGAAGTCTAGCTAGCAGGGTCTTTGTCCAACAGTGGGGCAAATTAGGTACTTTATGATTAAGTACGGCCTTAGAATGGAAAAAAGCTTAGACAGTAGAATGGATTTATTCGAATTGCACATCCCGTGTTTCCAGAATTGAAATCACCTCTTACCAAGAGTTAGGTAGCATTTTAGCTTGAATCAAATTGCACGATTCAACTTGTTTATTACTTGAATGTATTATGGTTATTACTAAAATGATCCCGAGTGGAGTTGCGTCGCGTAATAATTGTTTAAACAAGTGTTAAGATGAACCTTGTCTTTATGTGACGCGGACCATGCGTTAGGTGTCACAAATATATTAACATTTTTGCACCTTATTACTTTCTAATAAGGCGAAGATTGTATATATACTTTTGACGTTGACTGTACAATTAAAATGGTTTTGAACGCAGACTTTGATTCATGGCTGTTGTGCTCAAAGTAAGTGTATTCAATAGTAAGTTATTTAATATATATTCGATATGAAAACCTTATTTATAGGTTAGTGAATAATCATTTAGCCAGTAACTCACTTGGTCATATTTGCACAAACATTTAATGTTGCATCTCTTTTCTTGGTACCTATAGAAAAAAAAGATGCATTGTGCAAACACAGCTAAGTGAATTGCCGACCTTATGTTGTAACCACCGCCGATAGCTTTTTTTCTTTTATTGCCATCAAATACAAGATATTATTTTTGTTATTGCATCGTTTTACAAAGAAATAAAATCATGATGATGAATACTGAAGTTACCTTCGCAATAGTTAATTTAATTACAAACTATAGGACATGCAATAAGTACTACAATAGGGATGTTGACTTAAAATATTTATTATACTCCATACGAAAGAATACATAAAACTATGCCAAATAGTGAAAAGCCTATTCAAATATCTCAAAAAATAACGAAACTACAACCGTTAGAATGTTTTTAGTTTGAGAGAGAAAGCGCTACAGATCAGTGACGTTACTGACCTGGAGCGCCATAGTAAATGACGATCGTTCAATACACAGGTGCGTTTTGCAGAAAAGGGACTTAAAATTCCTCCTAAAACTTTGAAGACTTGAATAAGACAAAATTATAATATTATATGGGATTATGTAATTATTTATTTTTTTGAATTACCTTTTTCGCTATTTGATTGAGAATTTGATCCTTTTTCGAATTCGGATTCATTGATTTTCTTATTTGGTGTCAACATCCCTATTATTCTGGTTCAATTGTACCTATCTTTGGTCATGCAGTGCTACTGTCTTCTTTAAAAAATTTTTTTAGGAAAAATAAATTTGTCTAACTTATGGTAGTCCTTTTGATTTTTGTTGATAAACCACCAAATAAAAATAAGAGACTAAACAAGCATTATAGAAATTGCAATAATAACATGTCAAAAGTAAACAGTGGCCTCACATAGGATTTTACCAATGTAAATATAACTTGTACATAGTATTTAAATAAATCATGAATTGAGCACTGTTTTGCTTGTCATACGTCGACCGTAGCATCCATACAATGCATTTTAGGTTGGGGACAAATCTATTAGTTCTCGTTTTAGGGCATTTTCACTTTAAAGTGTACCCCCTACTTTTTTTTCGGATCTCGGTGATTTTGGGTATTCTGACTCAGAATCACGAGTACTATCCGCGAAGAAAAAAAGTGTCCCACCAAAAAAAGTCAGTTTT
Source organism: Cenopis cana (assembly GCA_951800055.1). NCBI lineage: Eukaryota > Metazoa > Arthropoda > Insecta > Lepidoptera > Tortricidae > Cenopis > Cenopis cana. Next base: position 11,388,525 of record OX637490.1, on the reverse strand, counting down.
GTGACGCTTTTTTCATACGGTTTATAATTATTATGGCTCGTCACAAAACTGACACAGAAAATTTGTATGGAAAATCGAAGACAATTTTTTTCTTTATCTGAATTTTTCTTTATCGTGATTCTGTGTCAGAATACCCAAAATCACCGTGATCCGAAAAAAAGTAGGGGGTTTAAAGTGAAAATGCCCTTTAATGTTATTTTATTGGATTGTCTTAAATTTTAATAATTTCGACGTGGATTCTTTGAAATACCGGTAAATTTGTTTCTGGTAGTAAGAGCTATCTATAATCAAATGTTTATATAGCATAAGGTCTTTACAAACGTTGCAATTTATCGATGCAATTCATAGTTGGAAAGAGATGCTCTGATTAATTTCAAACGTTTGTAAAGGCGTAGATATGGATGTGGATGGATGCAAGAAACAAGGTGGGCCAATGAAAAGATGGATGTATTGTGTGAGAGATGATATGAACTAGAAGGATGTGAATGAATTGATGGTGAGCGACAGAGATGTATGGAAGAAAAAGACATTCTGCACCGACGCCAAATAAATGGGAATAGGGCAAGCCAATGATAATGTAAAGGCCTATATGGCGAATGTTTGGAGCGTTACTCATGTAGAAATTTGTCACGGCAACCGACAGGGACCCGGTTTGTGATTGGAATGAGATTAGGGTTCCGTACCCAAAGGGTAAAACTAAGGCTCCGCTGTCCGTCTGTCCGTCTGTCACCAGGCTGTATCTCATGAACCGTGATAGTTAGACAGTTGAAATTTTCACAGATGATGCATTTCTGTTGCCGCTATAATAACAAATACTAAAAAACAGAATAAAATAAATATTTAAGGGAACTCCCATACAACAAACATAATTTTTTTGCCGTTTTTTGTCATTGTATAAAGGTACGGAACCCTTCGTACGCGAGTCCGACTCGCACTTGGCCGGCTTTTTTTAACAGCCGGTTGTTACAAATTGCTGGGTGTCCTTTATAGCGTCGATACAATCGCGATATAGCACCTCACCCACCCTTTACCGCTAACATTATTTATGATCAAACGAACTTCGAAGTGAAGTTCGATCATAATTATATGAGTAAGCTTCATTCGAAGATATAAGACCATGTAGTCCTTTAACCTACCAGGCAACTCTTCGCATGTTTAAAGTAGGCAGTAAAAACCGTAACTCAAACGGTTTCATCCCCTACTTGGATACTTCGGTTGGCCGCCATATCTCATTCTTTTAGAGACTATTTTTGTATTTATTGGCCAAAACTTTCTTATCGGGTCTAGAGGTGGGTGGGAACCTATATCTTCGAATGAAGCTTACTCATATAATTATGATCGAACTTCACTTCGAAGTTCGTTTGATCATAAATTATATTTCGAAGCTTCATTCTTCAGATATAAGACCATGTAGATGTTTAGAGTTGAAAGTTTTGCTATACATAATAAAACATCATATCACAAAAAGTCATATATTGATTGACCATTCATAGCTATCATTAAACTAATATTCAAAATATTGTAACAATCATCACTTAATTATTATCTATCTATCCGATAGGCAGATGGATCTAGCAAAATTCCCTTCGTCGTTTATTTGACGATGGTAGAATCTAGCAAAAGTTTCTGATGTCCTCGACCACCCTGCTGCCTTCCGGATAGCATCTAGAGAAATGCCTGCCCGGTGTGCGGCTGATGTTGCGGCGTGGCGTGTGCTGTGTGCGGTAAACGCACTTACATCTATGCCGCTTTCACCCAGCACTTGCTTAATCCACCTGCTAATGGATTGAGCAGATGCATTTTTATGGGGACGCTTAAATGTCAACAAAAGATTTTGGGAACTTTCCGTCCTAATATTTGATGTAGCGAAAAGATAGTCGTCTATAACAGTCGCCGGGCAAATATTTCTGTTCTCTTGGAAATAAGGAAGGAACAGGACTGGTTGTTCACGACCTGCGGCTGAGGTTTTAATTATATCATCAATAATTATCTTTATACCATTAGGGCCTGACTTGATATTATTCAACTTAATTAGTGACAGTGTCTGCACTCTGTGGGCAGTACATATAGCTAACAATATCGCTAGTTTCTTTGTTAGTTTTTCCAATGTAATTTCCCTATTTGGGTACCATGTTGTTATATGATTTAATACAACTTGGGGATCCCAAGTACTGCTATATTTAGGTGTTATTGGCTTTAATTTGTAAGCGCCTTTCAGTAACCTTTTAATTTTGTCGTCCGAGCCGATACTATTCCCCAATAGGAGCGAGAGTGCGGACCTATGATTGTTTAATGTCCCATAAGATGATCCCTTATTAAATTCGTTAGTTAGAAAGGAAAGAACTGCTGAAATTGGACCCCTATAGAAGCTGCAATGATTATCTATGCTAAATTTCCACCACAATTTATAACACACGTTGTACTGAAGTAAAGTGTTTTTTGAAAGTGACGCTAACATGAGATTCAATGAGACCTCTGGAGCTCCTCGGCTTGAAAATGCTCTCCTGAGAGCTTCGCCGCAGCCAGGGTAAACTGAGTGAATTTCGGATCCCGAGTTCTGGAACAACGGAACTGGTCAATGTGGGTCATTGGATCAAAATATATAATATCAGATATTACTAATCTCAATAATAGCGGAAACCACGGTTGGGATGGCCAATAGGGGAATACTACTATTCCTGTGGCGTTATCATTTATAATCTTTTGCAAACACTTCAGTACTAGTGCGAATGGTGGAAACGCGTAAAAATATTTATTGTGCCAGCTAATAGTGAATGCGTCAACAGTAAGCGCGTCCGGATCTGGCTTCCACGAGATATATGTTTCACATTTGGCAGAGGTGCGAGAAGCAAACAGATCAATTTCGGGCACCCCAAAGTGTACCGTTATCCTTTCATAGGCTGCCATGCTCAAATTCCATTCGATATCAGGATTTTTTCTTCTAGATTCTCTGTCTGCTTCTACATTGTCTTTTGTGTTAATATATGAAGCGAATAACCATAACTGTCTCTCCTCACACCACTGCCATATGGACCTAGTTAAGTTATTTAAGTGGGGAAATTGGATTCCCCCCATTCTATTAATATAGCTTATCGCGGTGGTGTTGTCGATGCGTAATAGTAAAGCACAGTTAGATTTATTTCGTGCAAAACATTTTAATCCTAGAAAGACAGCGAGTAACTCCAAGTAATTAATATGGAATGCTAATTCTTCCTCTTTCCATGCTCCGTTTGCACACACCCCGTCACAAAACGCGCCCCAACCAGACCGAGACGCATCTGTAAATATTTCCATATCGAATTTCGTGATTCCTAAATGACAAGACGTTTCTGATATATTATTAGTCCACCAAATTAAGTCAGGTAAAATTTCGCCGGGGAGTTTTACTCTTTGGTCATAATCGTCGTATTCCTGAATTGCACGGAATTTATATCTTTCCAGCAACTTCGTGTACAACCAGCTGTATTTAGCTGCTGGGCATGCAGCGGTAAGTACACCTAACAAGTGTGCATACTCTCTTATTGTACAAACAGGCAAACGAATGAACTTTTGTAACAGTTGTGTTATATAGGTTCGTTTCTCTATAGGAAGGGATATTGACATATCAACCGAATTGTAAACAAACCCTAAGAATTTACAGCATTGTTGGGGTTGTAACGAGCTTTTAGCATAGTTTACAACAAATCCTAGACATTCGAGTAACCGGAGCGTCTCGCTTACGTTATGTTTACATTCGCTGAGATCCCTTCCAATGCACAGAATGTCATCCAGATATATAGTAGAGGTTAGTCCTTGTTTTCGAAGGTATGTGATGACTTCTCGCATAATTTTTGTAAAAGCTCTAGGCGCAACTGACAAACCATATGGTAAGGCACAGAATTCGTAAGTAACATTATTGTACTCGAATCTTAAGTATCTTTTATGAATTTCCGCAATGGGTACAAGTAAATAAGCCTCCTTCAAATCAATGGTGGCCATAAAACCATTTTTTGGAATTAATTTCGAAGCAGTCCTAAAGTCTTCCATTTTAAAATGGGATTTTTCCACAAATTTATTGAGCCCTTTTAGATTCAGTATGAATCTAAAGCCACCATTTGATTTAGGAGCGAGAAAAATCTTAGATATAAACTGATCATCGGTCTGTTGACATTTAGTGATGGCACCTAGGTTAATTAAATTTTGTATAGCTAAATTCATCTGATAATGCTCTTGGCATGTAAAATTATTAACGGGTTTGACCGATTGCGTAACATTTCCTAAGAAAGGAATTGGGAAGCCATTCTGTATCCAATTCAATATAGTATTATTATTAGTTACATTCACCCAACATTTATAAAAAGCTTGAAGGCGAGCAGCGTGTACCTGCGTTACTGCCGCGGCGCCGGCGGCGCACGTGGCTTGTTGTAGGCAGCTCGGGGCTGCGTCTGCACGGCTGCCGGCCTGCGAGTCGTCGGCGTGTACCTCGACGGCCCGCCGCGCCCTCTCCGGTTCGCCGGCTGAAAGCGAGCGGGCCTCGTCCAGTTTCCCTGGTATCGAACATATGCTGAACTCGTACTTTGAGAGGTACTAGGACCGGCTGCGCTGACGACTGTCTTCTTAATCTGTTGGCTCTGCTTTTCAATAGCTTTTGAAGCTTTAATTTTCTCTGAAAGTTTGCTTCCAAAAAGAGTTTCATCTCTCTCGACATCCTGTATAACGTTGAGAAATACTTTGTCTAATCCTGGAGTGACTAGTCTTACTCTGGCCTGCGACTCTGAATAATGCAGATCAGATAAAATCCGACATCCATCAGATAGGATTTTTATCGCTTGCACTTTGTTCTGTTTATCCTCAGTCGTTAAAAGCAAAGTCATGGCTTTGTTCAATGCCGATATTCCGACGCCCAATTGATGTTGTGATGTCTCGATTTTCTTGTCGCGGCCTCTTGCAATGTCTGTGACTGCCGCCGAAATTTCGGCGTTTAATAACGGCGCCCGTAATAATTTGCAATTTTCTGGTATAGTGTACTCTTTTAAGAGTTTTTCTTTGCTCTCTTTCTCCATACCTTTGCGTAATATAGGTAACCACCTTTGCGCTAAGTCGGGATGGATTTTTTCCCCATATTTAGGGACGTCGTCAGTGGCATCCCCAAGAGCAGTCAATAATTCGGCATCTATTACGGGGGCCGTTTCGTCATTGCTGGCCTCCACGGGAGGCGCAGGTTCGCCATTTGAATGTGAAATTGACGCGTTATTTGCCTCGTTGGCGTCATTTTCTATCGCTGTGGCCTCTTCGTTCAATTGTTCTTGGTCTAGAATTTAAAATATAAAAAAAATTGTAAATTATTTCGTGCGTTCGTTGCCTCGCAAGAATAAAGAATGAGATATGGCGGCCAACCGAAGTATCCAAGTAGGGGATGAAACCGTTTGAGTTACGGTTTTTACTGCCTACTTTAAACATGCGAAGAGTTGCCTGGTAGGTTAAAGGACTACATGGTCTTATATCTGAAGAATGAAGCTTCGAAATATAATCGCAGACATACTTTACATCAAAGCAAACCGGTATACTTAAAATAATTTTAAATGAACGAGTTGTGTCAAATTAAGCCGTTAAAAAATCGACTTTACTCTCCAAGCACGAAGATTCAAACTGTAATGACAGTTTTATAATATATCGGACATTATAATTTCAACTATACCCTTTTGTACGGGAAATAACACGTGTTATTTTTTTGTCTGTAGATTTGTCCCTATCCTGTGGCTTAAGCGGGTCCTGTCCTGAATTCAGAATCCTGCCTAGTGGAGGGGAATTGAAGCATCTCGCTCTAACGTATAGGTCCGAACCCTTCTAAGTGTCCTGAATTCAGGACAGTGTAATACCCGCTTTAACACTGTCTCGGCGTTATTTTATGTAGTTGGTAAATCAATTAGGTAAATTATAATAATAAATGATAAAATGTTTTCCAAGATCCTCTAGAGACCTGTGGCTCTGGCCATTAATTTAAGTAGGTGTTTAATAAAGTTATGTAATTGTTACATGTCTGGAAGAATTTTGAGTGTAACATGCTAGATAATGGATACATGTATGATTTCAGGAATATGACGCCCGATTCTGGAAAATTAAAATATTTTTTTAAATCAATAAAAGAATGGCAAATGTCATGATGAGCGTATTTAAATGTATATATGGCAATAGACACAATATAGTTATTTTCTAGTTTAGCCAAGTCAGGAAGGAGTCCCTATCACAAGGGCACTGTGACCTTCTTGTATAGGTATGTTAAGGCTGGTTTCTCTGTCACGTTGTGACCAGACCTAAAGTGTATATAGTATTGTGGATTTGAATATATCCAATATTTCTAAATGTTTTGAGCGGAGTGAGTCTAATCTCGAAATGATTGTGTGAAATGTTGTTTATTTGTATTATTATGATTGTGTAGCCTCTGCCTGCGTATTTCCATTTAAAGGGATTTGGTGTTATTGATTTATTTATAAATTAAATAGTATTATGCAACGTAACCAATCCATCACTAATATTTATAAATGAGCTTAAAATAATGTCATTCAACCTCTTGACCGCCACAGTCACGTATAGATGACAAGAGCCGCCGTGCCTACAACGTCACTGTCATGTGTAGATGACACAAACACAAATGTAAACGCAACCCACGTGCTATCAAGTAAGATGTATATTCCGTCTTTTGCTACAAAGACTGGCGTGTGAGGCACGACTTACGTAATTTACTGTGGCGTTCAAAGGGTGAAGTAGGGGCCTAACGGAGGTTTGGTGGCCGAGATTTCATTATGGAGGATAAAGCTCCATTTACACATGCAATAATCGCATGTAAGTTTAACACATTGCGAGGTTTGATAGATCGATTGAACTCATTATACCTCGGGAACTCACAATATAATGAAATTTGTATGCAATTCTTGCACATTGTGTATGTGGCTTTAGATTTAACGAACTGATAAAATTTTACCTCCGGCAGATTTTTACCTTCATACCTATTACCCATCGAATAAGGCGCGCTTGTTTGTAAAGACTACAATATGATTTGTGATAAAGATCCATGTATCTATTTAAGGCTACTTTGCTTATAAATGTTACATTGTATGTACACAAACATAAGGTGTTTCAGTGGATTCGTGTTATTGCTACAAACATTTAATATTGTAATGTGGTCTCTATAGAACTGCAAAACGTTTTAACAATTTTATGCATTAATTAACGGCATTTTGACGATATGTACAGCATCAGATTTATTTTTAACGTATTACTCGTAATTGGCATAAACTGTAACAACTTGTTGTTCACGCCATTCAAAGGGTTAATTTATGAGCGAGTAAAATCTGTGTCGTAATGTTTACATTGTAGCCCCGAAGCCCCACAATGTTTTAAATAATTGTATTTTGTTTGTAGTAGTAATTCAAATAAATACAAGCTATTCCTTTACATGTATTCCATAGCATACAATTAGGGTTTACGAAGTTTTTAAAGTATTGTAATAATTTATTATAATGCTCATTATTTTGTCCGACAGGCTCAAATGAATTGTAAATAGAACATTGAGAGTACAACTGCATTGTTAATTATTATTACTTGTACAATCTTTTATTGTGAGTAGTTAGCTATGTGTAAGTTATTCGAGGTAATAAAAAATCAAATAACAGGAATATGTTTTATTTCTTTACGCTTATAAGTCATTTCGGCTTAGCAGAATTGTTCGGTCTAGGCATGTCCGCCAGAGATGCTGGTGGCGGCCGTGTTTGGAACCATTGGTGTTGTAAAGCCTGCAAGGGAAAATAATGTCACGAGTGTCACGACTAATATCTTTCTCACTACATTAGTATATTTCGATAGTATTGCCAGCTTCAGCAGCTTACCTCCTTAGGCGACTTCCTGATTTGTCGGTGCGGGGGCAGTACGATGGATTTATTAGCTGTTGGTCCAATACGCAGTTCGTCCAGTTGATATTCACGTACGCATTTCGTCCAACACGCACTTGGTCCAACGTGCATTTAGTCCAACAGTATTTCGGCGAACTCGCATTATGTCAACACGTATTTGGTCCAACACTCATTTCGTCCACTAGACATTTCGTCCAACATGTATTACGTCAAAACTTATTAAGTCCAACACGCGTTTCGTATAACTCTTAAGGTGACGTGAGCTTAGAGAACAGAGTTTTTGAAGCCTTTTAACGCGTTTGTAGATGAAGATATGGTTTTCAAAAAATATGCACAACAATTTTGAGACCTTTCTGTAGTACAAACATCGATTCAAAACATGATTATGCAACTTTCGCTGAATAAAAAAAAATCGCGAACTTGCGTCTAAACCACACCTTTAAATAGTTATAACTATTTTTGCACATTAGCTATCAACATGAAAATTATATCAATAAATGCGTAATGTTCTACTTCATTGAAATCATCGATTACTTTTTCTTAACTAAAAACTTCAAAAAAATAGTAGTAAAATAATACTCATTTCTGCAAACTCGTTCGTACGCGACCGGCGCGGCCGCCCGTTCAGTGCTCAGCATAAATAAGAGTGTAATGACTGGAAATAGATAGCCAACTTCACGCATATTGTGATCCCGACACAAGCGCCACCAAGTGCTAAAGTTAGTAAGCATTATCTTGGATACATGTGAAAAAACATACAAAAAGTGCATCCGCCGCTGGGGATCGAACCCGCGGGTACATTGTCTCTAAAGACAATATACTTTACCACAGGGCCACGTGTGTGATACTGGTACGCATCGAATTTTTGAATACCTTTTTAACAGTCTACCTACTTTTACTTTTTAGCTGACTATTCGAGCAAGTTTAATAACCATGAAAATAGGTGGCGCTATTATTAATTCCGTCAGCTTTCTTCTAAGATGAACAACCATGGTGCTCAGCGAGCTGCGTTCGAGGTAGGATCTGTGCCGCGCGTCAATTCAACGTCACTTGACATTTCAATATACAATGGGTAATTAATAAAAGGAAACCTGCTAGACTTCGTCATCTCGAGATTGTGGGTGCCAATAGAAGGAAAACTGCACAAACTATGGTAAGTGTAATGCAATATCGTATTACAGTGGGTATAGGTATATCAAATCTTCTTATTGGAACGCTTTGACGCTGCCAAACTTACACAGTCTAAGAATAATAGTAGGACAATACTCGTGACACAACGTACAACGTAATACATTTTTTTACTAACGGTGGTATTTATTTTGGCGTGTACGGACAGACAAATAGACACAGCGGACTTTCTTTATATAATACTAGCTTTTGCCTCGCGGCTTCGCACGCGTAAGTGTAAGTTTCGCAATAATTGTTGAATTGTTACGCCATATACTGATATCAGATATAAGGGATTCTGAAAACGGGTTTTCAAGCTATAGGCATAGGTACCGAAGGTTCTAGAAAGTTCGCGATCGAAGTTTCTAGAAAAAAGAAGAAGAAGAAGTCTATAAAGTCTGTATGGAGTCTCCATCTTCACCCTTCGAACATGTTCTAGAAGGATTTCGAACGCCCGGAAAGTTCTGGAAAATATGACTGTCTCGCTCTAACAATGCTGTCCTTGTCGCACTGTTCGAGGGCATTAGCATTATTGGAATGCACTACACATACAGTCTATTCCTTTCACACTTATCGTCTGTCTCTTTTACTCCTCTTGAAAATTTAAAATTTACCCCATTTTACCACCCACTTCCACCCACCGCCACCAAACTCCCTTACTTGCAAGTGCACACCAAGGGCCTTCGACCACTGCAATGCAACCATGAGAAGGTGGCAGTTGGTGATCATGGAGAAAAGGCCGGACATACCCACTAACACTCTCCTTTTATATATATATATTGATTGAAATTTTCACGTTTTATATTGTAACAATTATTAATGTTTTCAATTTCAATTTTATTAGTGGACTGCTAGGTGTCAGTACGGAACCCTTCGTTGTGCGTGATCCGACACGCACTTGGCCGGTTTTAAAACTGCGTACCAGGCCTCTTTCAAGCGTGCGCGCGCAATAATTCAGTGTTTTGTAAATGTTATTGGTATATATACAGGTTGGTATATATACAGTATTGTACTTATCATAATTCAATATGAGCCACGAGGCGGGTCACCCTAGATATACAGGGTGGATTTTTTTGGGTCAGTGAGGGCAGCTATCAGATCCCATGCTACTACGCGAAAATGGTCTTAGAAGACCTTCCCTCGAATTAAAATTGATGAAAATTGGCGTTTACAGATTTTGGAAAAACATACAGGGTGCGAGAAAAAGGTCATTTTTGACAAACTGTTTTTTTGATGCCAATCGATCCCATTCCTATCCAGAACCCAAAGTTTGTATGGGACCAAAAAAAAATCCGACAAGAAAAGCCGCAAATCGAGGAAAACGCCTATTTCAAAATCTAAATCGAGGGAAGGTCTTCTAAGACCATTTTCACGTAGCCGGACGGGGTCTGGTAGCTGCCCTCACTGACCCAAAAAAATCCACCCTGTATATCTAGGGTGACCCGCCTCGTGGCTCATATTGAATTATGATAAGTACAATACTTATTAATAAATAGATTATATTTTTCCATGTGTGGATATTTTAATTACATTTTGATTGTAATAAATTGTGCAAGAACAATATTGAGACATACTTCGCAAGGAACAATAACTTCGTTTTGTTTTTCAAGTAGATGATCAAACACACATGTAAATAAACTCAATTTGACAATTATATCATAACATAAGGGTGAATAAAATAAAAAAGTCTATTTTATTACAATCCACGATGTGTTGTCATTGTGTCAAAATATTATATTACGGTGTATGTGTATGAAAGTAGATAAGTAAAAATGACGAGTTGCCATTCGCATTGTTCCGATTATACTGAACTATTGACATATACATCAGAATAATATGGCGCCGTCTTGACAATGGTCATTATATTTATGGTTTACCCGTTCAGTTGTAGTGACTAAGAGTTGTACTACTGGCTATACACTATACTGTGACATCTCGGTATCGGCAGCGAGCGCGGTGGCAAGCGGCTAACCCCGCGCCTGCTCCCCTCAAGCCACGCACCTCACCCCCTCGAAAGCAGCTAAGCGCTGAGCTCACGTCGCCTTAATTCGGCTAACTGATAGACGTCATCGTCATGTTACTCGTACGTTAAAAAAGTCGGTCCATCCATACCTATATATTGACCACTCTGTCACATGATTGTCCCCCTAGTTCGAAAATTCAAAATTTAAATTTTTGTAACAAAAGGTGTTGACTGGTGTTTTACAAGTTTTGAAACATATCATGTTTTATGTCTAATGTTAATTTTTGTCTGTTTGTGACTTTTTTATGTTTAGTATTTGTTTGGAAGCCCTAGTAGCGTGTGTGAATGAATACAAGTTATACGAAAGACAAAAATGCACAGAGTAGGCATGTTTTTTATGCCTAAACGCCGTTTTGGTCAGAAAGTGAAGCTTCTGTACTTGTACTATTACTTATTCTGTGCCTAAAATGACAAGCTATGATTGAAATGCCACACCTTCATGACGTTAATTATGGAATTAAACCTTATGGTAATGCACGTCGGTTGCTATTGTACCGTATATTAGACGGATATATCCGTCGTTGGCGTAGAACAGTATTCAGATCTTGGTTTCCAAATTCACCCCCAATGTGGGGTGAATTTGGAACACGCACACACTTCGTCTGAAATGCGTAATGACGAATTTCGAAATGGGCGAAATGCGTAATGGAGAATTACGAAATGGACGAACTGCGTAATGACGAATTTCGAAATGGACGAACTGCGTAATGACGAATTTCGAAATGGACGAACTGCGTAATGACAATCTGCGTAGTAGACGAATGGCGGATTGGCAGAATGCTATTTGGACGAACTGCGTATTGGACCAACAGCTAATAAATCGTACGATGTGAGAAAACTGTCAAATGTCAGTGTCATCTGTCAGTCGACTCGGTACCATCTTTTACTGCGCCCCTACATTTAAATGAGTGCTTCCTGACTGGCGCGGGATGCGCAGAAGCGGGACGATGCGAAGACAGTACTGGACCGCTTCTGCGCATAATATTACTACTGCGCAAATGTAATACTGACAGTATTCCGTCAAGTGGGAATCTTCGCGACGTCAGTAAGTTTACGTCAAAGAAGAAAATGTCACATATCGATCCCGCCCCGCCAAGTCAGAAGTCGCCTAAGTCAGGAAAGTTGTCTGACCCGGTGTACAGTCAGATGCAGAGAAAAGGTACCTACCCCCCTGCATATAGGGTTGTCATATAGAAAATTGAAATGTCCTGATAAAAATCCGGACATCCCCCTAAAAGTCCTGACATTTCTTGTAACAAAGGGCGAAACTTCGGTTGCCTCGGAAAAACAATTTTATTTGGTTTCTACTATCACTGTGCAAAGCGGCTTGCTTTCATCAAAAGTGCAGGATTTTTTTCATAACCCATATGACTATGACCTCCACAATTCAATATCATAGTTCACAAACCTATTTATACTTTTTTTGCCGTTTTAGCAAGGAATTTGTTCTTTTTTTAAATGATTTTTTTTTGACAAATTTTCAAAATGTTTCGAGCGCGCTGAGATTTAGCATGCGACTCGCGAATTGATTGAGATCACTTTGGCTGTAATTTATCCTATTTTATATTGTTTTCAAAGAAATATTCCTATTTTTGTTGATTACTTACTAATTTATCATTTCATTTATGAAAACTGTGTAAACTTTAAAATAAATGTACCACTATCGAAAAAAAACATTTTTTTTTAATATAGGGTCCTAAAATTCCTGACACTTGCCAAGTCCGGCCGCAATCCGGACAAAGGGTCAAAAATCCGGACATGTCAGGACAAATCCTGACGTATGGCAACCCTACCTGCATAGAAATTTGTATGCACGGGGGTCTGGTTTCTCTGCAGCTGACCGTAGTTAGCTAGTTGCCACATTTAATTTGGATGGGACGGCTGTAGACGTCAGCGGAAAATCGTGCCCGGAAGCCAGAGCCATAAAATAAAGTAATAAATAAATAAATATTAGACAAATCGACCTAGTCCCAAACTAAGCAAAGCTTGTACTATGGGTACTAAGCGACGATATACATACATATTTAGAGAGATAAATACATAGAAAACATCCAAGACCCAGGAACAAATATTCGTGTTCATCACGCAAACAAATGCCCTGACCGGAACGATTACCTTATATTCATATGTTGGCAGTTGCGAGGCATTATAATCTGACGGCCTTTGTCTTCACAGTACCTTTTTAGCCGATACGCGTTTGTCAGCATCATAGCACAGGAAGGACTTGACGAGGTGCACTGCGTCGGGCTCCGCCGCCGACCACGGCGTGGGCTCGGACGGCGGGAACGTGATCTTGTGGAAGTCTGGCAACGACACATGCCCCGGCTAGCTCTCTTCGGTTCACCTTGTTATGTTGGTAGTTCGTGACGAGGCGTTATACGCCGACGGCCTTTGTCTTTACAGTACCTTTTTAGCTGATACGCGTTTGTCAGCATCATAGCACAGGAAGGACTTGACGAGGTGCACTGCATCTTGCTCCACCGCCGGCAGCAGCGCGGCCCACGGCGTGGGCTCGGACGGCGGGAACGTGATCTTGTGGAAGTCTGGCAACGACGCGTGCTCCGGCCAGCTCTCCTCGGTCGGGGTTCCGAGGTGCTGGAGTACTATAGCTAGTTGCTCGATGTCGGATTCGCCCTGAAGATTGACGTAGGTATAATGATTGAACGATGACGCTTAGGTATCAAAAGGGTTCTGGAGTTGTGCCGATAGCAAATAATGTGTGCCCAGTAGCCTGACTTGTAGATAGGGTAAATCGGCTACTGCGCACTCAAGCTCATGTGAAGATGTTAGCCCGCAACCGTAGTAGTACAACACTAGGTACATACGAGCATGCAAACGGCCAACGATATTGAGATAATGATGAGGCAAAAATGACATGGTAGGGAGTAGCGCCAAATCTTACAACAGGAAAATATGGCTAACTCAGACTCCTATTTTATTTAAATAGAAATAGAAATAGAAATATATTTATTTGCTATAAATGTTGTACATAAAGGTGTTACAATTTTATTATCTTGTGACCATACATTTAGGCTTTGAGAAGCCATGCAAAGTAAGTGAACTTAATCTAGGTAGGTATGTATAAAACGTAAACAATAAATAAATAAAAGATAAAAGATCCGCCCTGTTCCCTCCAAATATTCTTTTAAAGAGTAAAAACATTTCTGAGTAAGGAAAGTATACAATTTGTTTTTAAACCTATTGAAGGGTAGTTCTTTTATTTCAGTGGACAGCTTGTTAAATATCCTGATACATATGACGTAACTGCAACGATTTCTTATTGTAGTGTGAATTTTGGGGTGCACTAGTTTATTTGGATATCTAGTGTTGAAGTGTGTTGTTTCACATTTCTTTTTAAACATCTCAGGATGTGATTTTACGAATACACAGACTTCGTAAATATACAGAGAGTGAACCGTTAACAATTTCAATTTTATAAATGACTCCTTACATGATTGAAAGTCGTAGTTATTAAAGAATTTGTTAACGTCAAGTAGGTAAGAACTTACGGCAAAAAGCGGTTTTTTAATGATCATCTCCGCGATGATGCAGCCCACGGCCCACAGGTCCACCTTCTCACTGTAAAATCTTGCGCCATAGAGAAGTTCTGGAGCACGGTACCACCTGAAACGTCCTCCAAAAGTTATAAAATACCTGTAACGTTTGGGTACTTACTTCTTAAGACCCTTAAACTTACTAGACGACGCCAACGACGATATCTCCTCTAGCTGGTGTGAGGCAGTTACTCTGCCTAAGTGTAAGGCCTGAGTAGACGCTCCAGTTGGCGTGCAGCGGGGCGTGCATGTTAAACAATTGAAACTCATACTGGTGTCCTGAGTCGCCGCTGCACAAACATTACCTATGCTCGCTCGCCCGCCCCGCTGCACGCCCCGCCGAACGCTCCGCTCCGAGCGTCCACTCAGGCGGAGGCCTTAGGTACCTACACTAATGGTTAATCCGGCCCTGTCGTTACTTTACCTTGTAGCTACTTGATGTGAGTAAGGCCGGCCACCATCCGGCCAGTAGAGACGCGCGAGCCCCAAGTCAGCTATCTTCAGTATACCCTCGTGGTTTATTAGCAGATTTGCTGGTTTTAAATCCTGAAAATATATTAGGTATACCATATTTGAGTAGCACAGCTGAAGTGCTTTGCGTATTGCGTTGGGAAAGTGATAAAGACAAACGAATATGCTCAGGTGAGCCCCCGCTCACCCCGTTCACCCGAACGGGAGGGTGTTTTGGCCTGAGTCAGGGGATAATAGCGTCATTTACGCCCCTCCCCCGCACCAGGCACATGGGTCAGGCCGTAGATTTTGCCACTTTTTGTATAACCTAACTCTCCGCCTCTTTTTTTCCTAACTATATTAATGACTATATATTAATCAACTACTGCATTTTATTCCCCAAGAAATGGTGAACCATGGTCACTAGAGATATTACAATAAATTCATAAGCTTGGAAAGTTATGACGATATATTTGTCAAAAAAGGGCGAAAATTTCATAAAAATCGCGAATCCGCCTTGTTAGTAGTGCACTTTGAGCGAACATAAAATTGAAACAATACCTATTTCTGGTTATCTGTTTGATTTGACGTTATGATATAATATAATAGTTACCTATCCCCCTTTTAAATATCGTTTCGTGTTTGCTAAGAAAGTATATTGTTTTTCGTACATTATAATAAAATGACCAACAGCCATTGTCTGTGCGTGATTTTTATTGCGAGATCATTATCTCCCCAATTTGTGGCGTTAAACAACGGGTAGTTTGTATTCTGAGTAGTGGCAACACCGAACTAACCTAATCTGTGGTCAATATAGGGACAGAGGCCGTTATTTTCGTCAGTTCGATGACGCAGTGCTTCGGAGTGAAATGGGTCACTTTTTTTGCGGAGCACATTTTTTGAGATTTCAATGTAAGTGTTGAATTAATATCTGTTATTGTTCTTGCGGCATATTAAGTAAGGTGAGCGTGATCTTTCAAGGTTAAATTCACTTCAAAACATAGTCAATTTACTGAGTAATTGTCGATTTTATTTGCGCTATGTCGCGCAACGGTCGCGCAAATGTCGCGCAACGATCGCGCAGGTGTCGCGCAACGATCACGCAAAATGGATGCGTTATCGTTTTGCGTCAATCTGCGCGACCATCTCGGAGAATATTTTGCGCGACCGACTCGTAGTAAAGTGGCAAAATCTACGGCCTGACGACCCACATGCGACCCGGTGGTATGTACCTACTATCGCAGGTTCACAGTTACGTAACTGATCATACGTGAACCTTATTGCGAGATAAGGTCTACCGATGGTCTTTTAACTGCGATGTTGATAGTAAGTACATCGGCTAAACATACCCGGTGCATGACGTAGTGTGCGTGCATGTAGCGTGTACCCTTTAGCAGCATCTGCGCGTAAGTCTTAACGACGGGCGTCGTCAGTACCGCCTGGTTGTGGCGCAGCATGTCCCACAGGCCGGAGCACATGTATTCTAGCACGAGCACCAGGCTCATTCCGCCCGGGAACATGTCGTAAAGCTTTATTATCTGTGGATGAATTATTATATTTATTATGGTAGTAGAAATTGACTGCGTGGATGTCTGTTAAAAAAGTTAGGCTGAAAAAGTTCCTCTCCGTGATTTTTTTTGCCGTTTTTATAGATAATGGTACGGACGCCTCCGTGCGCGAGTCCGACTCGCAATTGGCCGGTTTTTTTAAAACCCTGCGATTTTTGTGAATTCCGGTGGAATGCCGTGATAAAATAACGAGCAAAATACGGTAGCCCTCATTAGGTCAAAATTCGCGGTAAAAATGCGGAAAAATGTCAAACCAGCGGTAACATCCGTGGAAATGCCTAAACGGCATTCTTCTTTACCTACATATTTACACCGAAGCAGCTGCAGTGCTTTGATCTCCCTCATCACATTGACCGGTATTCCATCCTCCAGGTTTTTTATCAGGATCTTTTTCAGTGCCACCTCGCGGCCCGTCGGCAAATGTCGGGCCTTGAACACTAGACCGTGTGCACCCTCTCCTATGCGACCCACTACCGAGTAATTTGATACGTGTTTGGCCATATCCATAAGTGGTGAGAAAATTAAAATTTTGAGTCATTTGACGCAGTGTTTTGGTGCAAGTGTATGCGTTGCTATGGCAACATGGAAGGTCGATTTCGTAGTGGATCATTGAGCGAGTTGCACACCGTTTGTTCAAAAATTATAAATAAATAAAAAGTTAAACAGTATTTGTATGGAGATTAATTTGTGTAATTAAATGGACATTTTAATGAAGTACCTAATACCTACGTTTAATCTTATTGATTACTGTTACATAGTGACAGAACAGTATGTCGATTCTTAGTTCTATTGCGTAACCGCCAGAGGCGCTGTACTTTTGTCCAAAGTATTAGTACCGACACCGACTAACGCCACCTAAGTAATTGCATCTAGTACTTAGTTATTATTGCCACTTATTGCAGATGTTGCAGGCCCGCATGAAACCACAAACAAATTTTCTTCTCCAGGACATGGAGTAGTACCTAAACCAAACTAGTAGTTCTTAAGCAAACGGAATTTGGCGGTGTCGATAAGACGAAATTGCCATAGTAAAGCAATTAAAAGTCATCCTTAATGCCACCAAAAAAGAGGAATACTTGTAGGGAATTGGGTAGTACCTAATTCCCTTTCCACTAGGTACCTATATGTAGGGCTGGTAACTTCGATACTATGAGTAACAACTGTAGCAACGGGTACCTACATGCAATAAATTAAACGTGTATAAATAAGAGCATCCATTTGCCCTGGTTAGTCAGAAATATTTACTTTCATTGTCATATATTTACGCAGGTGATATATTCTTTTGTTGCCACACAGTTAATGCGATGTCGTCCTTTCTTTTCAGTCTGAGCGTCTGGCCGGAGTGGTCTCGTTACGAACGCGAGTGTTCTCGATACAACCATGGGTTCTAGGGCACTAAGTGCGGTGTTTTTTCTCCTATGCTTGAGCCATGCAGTGCATAGTGCAAATATTCTCGCTTTGTTTTCTTCCTTGTCGTTTTCTGACCACTTAGTTTTCCGAGGATATATCTCTTTGCTCGCTCAAAAAGGACACTCAATCGTGTTGATGACACCATACCCAGGACAGTTCACGTACCCAGACGTAGAGAAGATCGTCGAGCTGGACGTCGGCCAAGAATCTGCCGCTCACTGGCAAGAGTTCAAACACCTCATCACCAACACCAATGACAACTTTTCCAACCTGAGGTCTTTCAACGAGCTGTCTCTTAAATTAGCTATCTCACAGATTAAATCCAAGCAGATGCAAGCCCTTTTCATTAACCCAAACATAAAATTTGATTTGGTAATCACTGAAGCTGATGTCCCACTTTTATACGCTGTTGCTGAGAAGTACAAAGCTCCGCATGTCTCCATTACGACATCAAGTGGAAAGTTACATCAGCACGAAGCCAAGGGTAACCCTATTCACCCTATCCTGTACCTCGATGTTAACACCCTCAACAATGGGAATCTGACCATTTGGCAGAAGTTCGTGGAAGTCTACAGGCACGTTAAAACGAAACAAGAATTCTACAACCACTATTTGCCGCTGTCTCATGTGGCCGCTCAGAAACTCTTTGGACTCAAACGTGATCTTCAAGAAGTGGAGTATGATATTGATCTGCTGCTGGTTGCTGCCAACCCGATTATCGCTGGAAACAGGCCTACCGTTCCTGCGGTCATCTATGGTGATCGAATGCATATCAAACCAGGACTTGTTTTGCCTCCGGTGGGTACTTTGTAATCGTAGGTATTAGAAACAGCACTTCCGTACCGGGGTAGCAAGCGGACCTCTCTTTGGCTCCTCTAGAATGGAATTGAGAAAAAAACTGGGACGGAGATGAAATAATTTATTAATTAGAAACCTACTTTTTCTTTTTTTCAGAATCTTCAATCGCTTTTAGATGCCGCTTCGAAAGGCGTAGTCTATTTCAGCTTGGGTGCAATTCAAGATTCAGAAGAGCTGCCGAAGTCTACCCTGCAGACATTGGCTGATGCCTTCCGTGAGCTTCCGTTCACTGTCCTCTGGAAGATCGGCAATACAACCATGTTTGATAAACCTGACAACGTAATTACTCAGACCTGGTTCCCTCAACAAGAAATCTTAGGTGAGAGACCACATTTTAATACCGATTAAGGTTGTGTGCTGGAAGAGTTAAGTCAAGTTGCGTTTCCGTACAAGGCTTCGAAGTTTAATCTTAGTTCTTGGCTGACTTGGTAGCACGGGTTCAGATTAACTCTGGTATAGAGAAGCAGGACACATTAGGCTCTAAATAATAATAATAATAATGTATATATGCCTTCTATTTTTTCTTCTTCTTTTCAGCACATCCAAACGTGAAAGCGTTTATCACTCATGGTGGAGCTCGTTCTCTAGAAGAAGCTGTTTATTACAAAGTACCTGTGGTTGGATTCCCAACCATCAAATCCAGAAAAGTTTTCATCGCGCAGCTCACCAAGTTTGGGGCTGGGGCAATTCTTGACCCCTTCAACTTGGATAAGGCTACTGTCAAGGCGACTGTTTCCGTTGTTGCAAGCAATGAAACGTAAGTACCTAGACATGAACTCAGGACATGAAACGTAAGGCGCTAGAAAACTATGAGTCTTATTTTATGCACGCAAGAAAATATAGGCACCTACTTGATTATGATTGACTTAGGTATATCGAAAGAAAACCTTTATATCCTCAGATACAAAAAGGCGATCACTGACATAAAGGAAATAACCGAAGACCCCGTGATTTCGGGACCCGAAAATGCTGTATGGTGGACCGAGTACGTGTTACGTCACAACGGAGCTAAGCATTTCCGCTCCCCTGCCGTCGGCGTATCTTTCATCAAGTATTACCTGCTGGATGTCAGCGGTTTCCTTCTTGTCTTGGCTGCGATCTTCCTCTATCTCTCCTTCTTGATGCTGAAATACACTGTGAAACGTCTGCACCAGCGATTCCTTGCAAGACGCGAGTTAGGCGGGAAATTCAAGGCTTTGTAATTCGAATGTAGATAAAATTTGTATGAATTGTTTTCAATTGTTTGTTCATAAAATTGTCTGAGTGTCTTGCAATATTTTATATATCGAAATTAGGTGTTAATTTATTAATATTCAAATTATAGTTGTCTTGTAGTAAAGTTTTTTCTACACTATCTAATGTGATTTTATTATCATGGCATTCATGGCTTGCTGCATTAAAAAATGGACTAGGCGCAACACCGGTTGGAGAGCTGGGGGGTAGAGAGGCGGAACTGGGGGCCGATTTTTGAGTGTCGAACACTCGAATTTATACTCGACATCTGTCAAAACATCATAGTTTTTTGACAGATCTCGAGTGAAAAGTCGAGCGTTCGACACTCAAAAATCGGCCCC
Organism: Cenopis cana; assembly: GCA_951800055.1. NCBI lineage: Eukaryota > Metazoa > Arthropoda > Insecta > Lepidoptera > Tortricidae > Cenopis > Cenopis cana. Next base: position 11,368,032 of record OX637490.1, on the reverse strand, counting down.
TGGACTTAAAACTAGTTAAAACCTATAGGTAGCCAACTCGCCACTTAGGTGACCACATCTACCTACCCTCGAGCTTGTTATTTCATTATTATTATACTTTACTTGACATGAATAAAACTCTTTAATTTTAGAAAATAAGATGAAATGGTAAGCAACTGCCGGTCTTATCGCTCAAAATCAATCTTCAGCAGTAAAATTTTAAAGCAAATTAAAAATGCTAAAAAAGGTTGGTTACCTACGTAATATCTTAAGTGATACTGGCAGCAAGTATGCCATAACACCATTTAAGAAAAATATGAATTACTTTTTAAAAGGAGTTTTATGGCGGTTTTTTTATTATTTTTCTTACATTTTGGCCAGTGACTGTGTACAAACGCCGTAACGAACTATTCAAGACATTGTTTTCACCTGAAGTTGATCAAAATAAACACAGATTAAAAAAAATACTGATGACAGTTCATAATGACAGTGACAACTGACAGATTTATTTGCGATTCGACTTCTGTCAAAATATTTAATATTTACTGCTTCTTGTGCTTCTGCAAGTTCTGCAAATCTGCAGTAAATATTGTTACTCGATGTCTCTGATTCTTTCTTCGCTTTTTCGTTGTTTTATTTCTCGAAAATGCCAAGGTTTGAGTATTTACTCTATTAAGCACTAGAGAATTTTCCATGGGTGCAACACATGGATTAGAATTGATGCAACAAACTCAACAAGAAGTCGCGAGTGTCAATATAATCGGGTCATGAAACTGCAATTTCCCTATCTAAAGTAAAATGTCTGCAGTGAGATCGTGCCCAGGGCTCTACTGTGGCCGTACACCGTTAGATAATGGTTCCTGGAGCGACTGTGGCGCTTGTCCGCGAGGTTTCCGCACAAATGCTTCGAGCTACTGCGAGCCTTGCGCGGACGAGCCTACTTTGTACGATTGGCAATATCTAGGATTTATGGTGTTGTTGCCGCTGGTTTTGCACTGGTTTTTCATCGACATGGTCTCTATAGGCAAAGGGTGAGTGGCTTACTTCTTAAGTATTTCTTAAGTATCCAAGTAATAAACATATGTATCGGAGAAGTGGCAATAGTACTAAAAAAACTAATAATCTATTTGGATGATAGAAAATGTAGCTGCTGATGGCGAACATGGCATCAGAAAAATTTAATGTCTAATTCTACTACACAGGTTAATTTTGTACAAGCAATACTTCTGAATTCTATCAACATACCTATCACCTGAAAATGTATTCAAATATTAAATAGTTCATTATACCTACATAATCACAATTTCAGGAAACAAGGAATACTTGCACAGCACTTCTCTGCCTTCTTTGAGGTAGTCTCCGGCACCCTGGCTGCGTTGCTTGTCCTGCCACCTACGGGTAGCTTGGCGCTCCATGTGTGCTCGCCAAGTGCCCTTTCTGACTGGTACACACTGCTGCATAACCCTCAGCCTGACTATAAGGAGACTCTGCATTGTACACAGGAAGCTGTTTATCCTTTGTAAGTATGCAAGAGGTTAACCTTTAAACAGCCTAATTAAAAAAAAAAGTTACAATTTTCAGAAATGATATAGCAGACTGTGGCGGTTAACGGGTTAAGGAATTCACCAACAGTAAAGTTTATTCCAAGATTAGTAGTCCATACAAATTGAATGTTTAACTTCAATTAAACTAAACACAAACAAACTACACAACACAAATTACAAACAAAAACAAAACTTAGAAATTTAATGTTTAACTTCAATTAAACTAAAATTTGGTGGAATCTGGCCATAGATGTAAGGTGAATAGGGTCTTATGTCTGGTACATATTTTAGAAAAGCTCGGAGGCATTTGAATGCTTTTATCTATTATGAGTTATAATAGAACTCAAATATACTTTACTGGCACATCTCATAAAATAACACAATGTAAGCTTAGACATAAAGAATAGGTCAGTAAATTAAAATAAAAAAGATACTTGCCTTACTATTTCGCCCGTTTTACCGTTTTTCATGCAGAGGACAACATACTGCAATGTCGAATTCTATAATATCTCAATGTGTGTGATTAAAATTGACATTATACTATCATATATTTTCAAATGTTAAAAATAGGGTTAACATGTAATTATCATTGCCACATGTAAATTTTTTTTTGTTGGAATTCGAACTTTGTGCCTGATTTCATTTCATTTAATCATTACCTTGTGTGTAGAAAAGATCTTATAATAATTTGTAAGTTTCAACACAACCCTCTCAATCTTTGCATTTGTATGTATGTATGGATGTATGTACGCACTTTATTGTTATTGCACACAATAACAAGTTAGAACACGTACATTTCACGGGTCTACCTTATTTCCTATAAAATCAATAGTTATAAAATCATGATCTATAACTACGAATTCTATAAAATCATTTAGTATAATGATTCATTTACTATAAATGTCATTTTGTATAATATTCAAATGGTATAATTCCAAAATCTTTAAAACCCATTAAATATAATATTCAAAATCGAGAAATACTGTTGATATATTATTCATTGCCTATAATCATCATTGTGTATAACATTCAAAAACTAGAAAATCAGTTGATATATTGTTTATTGTCTATAATCATCATTGTATATAACATTCAAAATCTAGAAACTCAGTTGATATATCATTCATTGTCTATAATCATCATTGTATATAACATTCAGAATCTAGAAAGTCAGTTGATATATTGTTTATTGTCTATAATTGATATTTGTTCGACGTCAATATAATATAGGTAGAACAGTTACAAGTTATAATGATTATTAGTCCTATTTAACAGACGTGTCAAATTTTAAAGTCTGATGACGCGCCAGCCTGTCGACGGCACCCCGCTCACGCGGGGTGCCTGTTCCGCTCTGAAGGATGCAAGTGAACCCTAACCTAACCGAACCGTAACAGTACCTATTTAACAGATGTGTACAAATTTGAAATCAGATGACGCGCCAGCGTGTCGACGGCACCCCGCTTACGCGGGGTGCCTATTCCGCTCTGAGGGATGCAAGTGAACCCTAACCTAACCGAACTTTAACAGTACCTATTAAACAGATGTGTACACATTTGAAAGTCAGATGACGCGCCAACGTGTCGACGGCACCCCGCTAACGCGGGGTGCCTATTCCGCTCTGAGGGATGCAAGTGAACCCTAACCTAACCGAACCGTAACAGTACCTATTTAACAGATGTGTACACATTTGAAATACGGTGACGCGCCAGCGTGTCGACGGCACCCCGCTCACGCGGGGTGCCTATTCCGCTCTGAGGGATGCAAGTGAACCCTAACCTAACCAAACTTTAACAGTACCTATTAAACAGATGTGTACACATTTGAAAGTCAGATGACGCGCCAGCGTGTCGACGGCACCCCGCTCACGCGGGGTGCCTATTCCGCTCTGAGGGATGCAAGTGAACCCTAACCTAACCAAACTTTAACAGCGCCTATTTAACAGACGTGTACACATTTGACAGTCTGATGACGCGCCAGCGTGTCGACGGTACCCCCCGTGAAGTTTAGACTATCTAACATTTATAACAAATTAACATTATAGCAAGCAATTATTATAGAATTTGAATTTATAACAGGTGAATATTAGAGTAAAAGATAATTATAGAATTTGAAATTTATATATAATGAGTTTAGACTATTTAACATTTACAACAAATTAGCATTATAGCAAGCAACTATTATAGAATTTGAATTTATAACAGGTGAATATTAGAGTAAAAGATAATTATAGAATATGAAATTTATATATAATGAGTTTTAGGGGTTGCAATATCGGACGGTTTTCCAATTCCGGAATTGTATCCGATATTGGGCTCCAATTCCGGAATTCCGGAACTGGTTCCGGAATTGGGAAATTTACCTTTTTCAACTAAACTGATGTCACAAAAGTGTACTAAAAATATAATCATTATCGTTTTATAGGCAATATCCAGATAAGGTAGCCTATATTTTAAATTTTAGTAAAAATATTAAGATATTTCGTACTTTCAATTTACTTTTTCACTTTACCTACTGAATTAACGGCTTTCCGGGATCAAATAAGCAGAGTGCTAAATGTGATTCATTAGTAGTCATATATGGTCATTAATTCATTATCAGCACTAAACTCGTGATTTTCGAAAAAAATGCACGAAGTTTCATGTGGGTAAATTCCGTCTTACTGGGAGGCGGAACGCCAAAAGCATAAAACAGGCGAGGTAGCGCTGTTCTTCATGAATGGTGACAACACTGACAAGTGACAACACACTACTGAACAACTACCGAACCATCACGCTTTTGAGCCATGTCTACAAACTGTTTCCAAGAGTCGTTACGAGCCGTCTCGCACGCAGGCTAGATTAATTCCAGCCTCCCGAAAAAGCCGGTTTCCGAAGAGGCTTTAGTACCATAGACCACATCCATAGGCTCCGTTAAGTTATACAGAAGACTGAAGATTACCACTTGTCCCTCTGTTTAGTGTTTGTGGGTTATGAGAACACCTACTTGATTCGATCGAAACCTGGGTGATACTACAAAACTACAATCTCTGCAGCGGTGCCAAATAGGCTACCACTATATCGAATTACTGAAGTGTTCGTACGAGGACGCCACCATGTCAGTCCGACTTCAGGACCGGAACTCGAAATCTAGCGGGGAGTCAGGCAGGAATACAGCACATCTTTTCATCCAATATTCCACGTCTCAAGATGAGGGTCTTTGACCAGTGTGTGTTGCCAGTGATAACATATGGCTTCATAAGAAGGCTCAGAAAGTGACTATGAGAGTGTACAATGCTCGCGGGAGTCCGATGGATGCGGGTGACATACTGACATAGGACTGGTCAAGTGGTCATTGTGGTGTGGCGGTCTTTGCGGAGGTCTATGTCCAGCAGTTAGTCCACTGTGTGGCATAAGTTTAAAGCGCGACCACCAGCGGCGAAGCGGATCAGCTACAATTATGTCAATGGTGTGCTCACGGACCCACTGCGTCAGTGCACGGGTCTTCGTGGATAAGAACGGCTAGGTACGTAAGCCACACTAGAGCACACGAACGCAGCTAACGGCGGAGTTTAGTGATCATCGTATCCAAAATACGGATAGGAGGAGTATACGAATACTAATACCAATACTAATACCAATACTATACTAATACCAATACTAATACCAGTTTGAAATCTATTCACAAAATGTTTATGAATCTGGTGATAGGCGAACAATTCCTCAGTATTACATTGTGAAATTTAAGGATAAACAAACAAAATACTCTATTTTCTCTCTCTAAATTCATCAAATCCAATTCCGGAATTTCCGATATTTCGAGTGTACCAATTCCGGAATTGTAATATCGGAAAAATTGGCCGAGATTCCGGAATTTCGAGATTCCGGAATTCCGGAATGCAAGCCCTAATGAGTTTAGACTATTTAACATTTATAGTAAATGAACATTATAACAAGCAACTAATATAGAATTTGAATTTATAGCTGGTGAATGAATATAGCAAATGAATTTAGAGTATGTGTAGTTATAGCCATTCATTTTATAGGAAATGAGGGGATACCACATTTCACAAAAGATTGAAGTACAAAGGCGAAAAAAATAAATAAATAAATATAGTTCTCTTAATAACTACCAAAGAATATAGAAAACTAAGAATGCTAACTCTGTACATTGCTAGTTATCTCGCTTAAAACTTATTATCGTCGCTGGTACCTCGTAGTTCAACTTATTATTACAGATGGCGTTGTTTTCAATCTAAACTCGTGTTCTAGCGGCGAAACAGACGCAGCAGCGCTGCGGCGCAGGTGCTATCAGTAGTTTGTTCTTAGTATACACCAAATTTCGGCGCGCGAGTCCATTTTGTTTTGGTCGAGTGGTTCGAGTAGTTGATTTCAAATCCTGAGTACTCGGGTTCAAACCCTGTCTCCAGACTTTTGGATTTTTATTTTTTCTGTAGGTACGAAGTGTGCTTCTTTTTTTTAGTTACTATTACTGGTTATGGTTAGTGTTTTAAAATGAGTAAGTAGTTTTTAATAATTTCGTAGGTAAACCCCTTCAAAAATTTATTTGCTAGAAAGCCTCATGTACTCACGACACGAGTACACTATACGAGTACCAAAAGTACCAATATAAGTTAGGTATGTAGTGGGACCGAATTATCGACCTGAAGCTTTCGATAATTCTAAATTAATTAATTAATAGTCAAGCCACAATTTTAAAATCATAAGCGTGCATTTTTCGTCGTGAATGATCTAATATAAGTACCTAATTATAATTAGTATGTAATTAGATAAGTCTACAAATATAAAAAGGTTATGCAGTCATATTACAAAAAGTAAGACATGTATAGATTGTGTTTTAACAGAATAAACATTAAAAAAGGCGCGAAATTCATAACTACGCCGCCCTCCCGGGCCGTCGAGGCGCCGCGCGCCGCGCCGCGCCGCCGGCGCACGGCGCACGGGAACGGGAACTAAGCGAGCGGTACCCGGTACCTCGCCTCCCGCCTGCCGCGCACGCGGTGCGGTCGTCTAATTCATTCCACATTTATATGTTTACGCGCGCAATACGCATATTACTTTTCTCAAAAATGGCCCGCAAACTGGACTTTAGTCGCTACATATTGGAAGGTAAAGTGTATAGTTTAAGGTCAGATCCAAATTAAAAAGTAAAAAGCATTGCAGGCGAGTTGCAGTCGGCCTGCAATGTCACATAATATAATAGTACATTATTGCCGTGGCCGGGAAGGGAGCAATTGCAGGCTGAGTATTTGTTTAAACGGACGAGCTTGCGAGTCCGTTTAATTATGATACGAAGCTTGCAATTGCCATTCCGGCCGAGGCTAATATAGTGCTTTTCTCAAAAATGGGGAAAATACGACAAAAATTTAATTAAGATTTGATAAACATAACCTTAAAACGTCAAAAACATCATGTTTTCCCGCCGTTTATTTTTTTTAACAGAATCGCAAGTGTATTTTTCCACCGAAAAACGCAAATTATTCGAGACACATAAAAAAACGTCGCGTTTTCAACAGAAAAATACGAGCTGAATTGGCTGAATACGACCTGTGCCTCCTTTTATATGACAGTTTCTACATTTTAAAAAGTTTATAACTCGACAAATAAAAGAATTTATATGTGACATTGCAGGCCATATATGTGGCTTGCAATGTTTTTTACTTTTTAATTTGGATCTGACCTTAAACTATACACTTTATCTTCCAATATGTAGCGACTAAAGTCCAGTTTGCAGGCCATTTTTGAGAAAATTCCTTTATTTGTCGAGTTATGAACTTTTTTAAAAGTAGAAACTGTCATATAAAAGGAGGCACAGGTAGTATTCAGCCAATTCAGCTCGTATTTTTCTGTTAGAAACGCGACGTTTTTTTATGTCTCGAATAATTTGCGTTTTTCGGCGGAAAAATACACTTGCGATTCTATTAAAAAAAAATAAACGGCGGGAAAGCATGATGTTTTTGACGTTTTAAGGTTATGTTTTTCAAATCTTAATTAAATTTTTGTCGTATTTCCCCCATTTTTGAGAAATTACTTTAGATACTAATGAACTTTTTTAAAAGTAGAAACTGTCATATAAAAGGAGGCACAGGTCGTATTCAGCCAATTCAGCTCGTATTTTTCTGTTAGAAACGCGACGTTTTTTTATGTCTCGAATAATTTGCGTTTTTCGGCGGAAAAACTACACTTGCGATTCTGTTAAAAAAAAATAAACGGCGGGAAAGCATGATGTTTTTGACGTTTTAAGGTTATGTTTTTCAAATCTTAATTAAATTTTTGTCGTATTTCCCCCATTTTTGAGAAATTACTTTAGATACTACGATACGAGTAACTACGAGTAATTACCTAGCATTCATTAATGGGCCAATTTTTTTGGCGTTGTAGTTTTTTTTTTATTTCTTAGAATTGCATGAAAATTGGTAGGTTGGGAGAGCTCCTGATTCTGAACAATATGTGCGCGATTTCCTACACTGTCCCACAATTTTTTTCCATTGAGTGACAAAACGTATGAGATTTTCGTAACTCAGTGGAAAAAATGTATGGGAAGAAAATTTTTTTGACGCCTTGTTGTCATATTTTTTTTACTTGTACAAAATCAGGAGCTCTTCCAACAGTTCCAACATACCAATTTTCATGCAATTCTAAGAAATAAAAAAAATACAACGCCAAAAAAATTGTCCCTAATAGTACATTACTGCAGAGGCCGTGAAGTAAGGGATTGCTGAACGACTGTTGTGGTGTAGACGGCCGAGTCGTAGACGAGGCCGGATAAAACGAGTCCTGCAATCCCTGTTCCGGCCGAGGCTTGTATAGTGCTTTTCTCAAACAGGAAGTACAAGTAAGGAAATATTAACATTATAATAACTACCAGGTAATCAAGTAAATAATAGTTTAAATTTCCTCCTAATTTTTTTTTGCGAAAACCGACCCGAACCGATCCGAATTATACTCTATGTCGACTAATTCAGGAATAAGGATTTCAAATTTTATATTCACTTTGAATTTTAAGTAAATAAAAAAAAATTGCGGAAAGTCGTCATTATATTGGATTTCGACTAATTCAGGGGTAAGGATTTCAAATTTGACATTTAATTTGAAGTTTAAGCCAAAAAAATTTTTTTTTTTCGAAAAAACGTCATTTTACTCGATTTTGACTAATTCAGGGATAAGGATGTCAAATCTGACATTTATTTTAAATTTAAAGCAAAAAAAATATTTTTTTGCGAAAAATCGTCATTATACTCGATTACAACTAATTCAGGGGTAAGGATTTCAAATTTGACATTTATTTTGAATTTTAAGCCAAAAAAATTTTTTTTTTGCGAAAAAACGTCGTTTTACTCGATTTTGACTAATTCAGGGATAAGGATGTCAAATCTGACATTTATTTTAAATTTAAAGCAAAAAAAAAAATTTTTTTTGCGAAAAATCGACATTATACTCGATTACAACTAATTCAGGGGTAAGGATTTCAAATTTGACATTTATTTTGAATTTTAAGACAAAAAAATTTTTTTTTAGAAAAATTGTCATTGTACTCGATTTCGACTAATTCAGGGGTAAGAATTTCAAATTTGACATTTATTTTGAATTTTAAGCAAAAAAATAAATATATTTTTTCAAAAAATCGTCATTATACTGGATTTCAACTAATTCAGGGATAAGATTTCAAATCTGACATTTATATTGAATTTAAAGCAAAAAAAATGATTTTTTGCGAAAAATCGTCATTATACTCGATTTCAACTAATTCAGGGGTAAGAATTTCAAATTTGACATTTATTTTGAATTTTAAGCCAAAAAAAGATTTTATTGCGTAAAATCGTCATTATACTCGATTTCGACTAATTCAGGGGTAAGGATTTTAAATTTGACATTTATTTTGAATTTTGAGCCAAAAATTTTTTTTTTTGTGAAGATCGTCATTATACTTGATTTCGACTAATTCAGGGATAAGGATTTCAAATCTGACATTTATTTTGAATTTTAAGCCAGAAAAATATTTTTTTGCGTTAATTCGTCATTATACTCGATTTCGACTAATTCAGGGATAAGGATTACAAATCTGACATTTATTTTGAATTTTAAGCAAAAAAATAAATATATTTTTTCAAAAAATCGTCATTATACTGGATTTCAACTAATTCAGGGATAAGATTTCAAATCTGACATTTATATTGAATTTAAAGCAAAAAAAATGATTTTTTGCGAAAAATCGTCATTATACTCGATTTCAACTAATTCAGGGGTAAGAATTTCAAATTTGACATTTATTTTGAATTTTAAGCCAAAAAAAGATTTTATTGCGTAAAATCGTCATTATACTCGATTTCGACTAATTCAGGGGTAAGGATTTTAAATTTGACATTTATTTTGAATTTTGAGCCAAAAATTTTTTTTTTTGTGAAGATCGTCATTATACTTGATTTCGACTAATTCAGGGATAAGGATTTCAAATCTGACATTTATTTTGAATTTTAAGCCAGAAAAATATTTTTTTGCGTTAATTCGTCATTATACTCGATTTCGACTAATTCAGGGGTAAGGATTTCAAATTTGACATTTATTTTGAATTTTAACCCAAAAAATATATTTTTTTTTGCGAAAATCGTCATTGTACTCGATTTCGACTAATTCAGGGGCAAGAATTTAAAAATTTATGTTTATTTTGAATTTTAAGTGAAAGAAGTTTTTTTTTTTGCGAAATAACGTCACTATAATTCAATCAATCATCTTTATTGCAGACCAAAACGATCCATAGTTTGTTAGCATGTCTTACATAACTACTTATATACTAGGGTTAGGGTGACTAAAAGATAAACATGTAAATACACATTATACTCGATTTCGACTTATTCAGGGATAAGGATTTCAAAGCTGACATTTATTTTGAATTTTAAGCAAAAACATTTTTTTTTTTTCAAAAAATCGTCATTATACTTGATTTCAACTAATTCAGGAGTAAAGATTTCAAATTTGACATTTATTTTGAATTTTAAGCCAAAAAAATTTTTTTGTTGCGAAAAAAACGTCATTAATGTCATTATACTCGGATTTCGAATTTTATATTGATTTTTAAGTAAAAAATGTTTTTAAAAAAAACGTCATTAAAATTCAAAATTAATATAAAATCTGAAATACTTACTCCTGCATTAATCGAAATCGAACATAATGACGTTTTACACTAAAAAAAAACTTCTTTCACTTAAAATTCAAAATAAACATAAATTTTTAAATTCTTGCCCCTGAATTAGTCGAAATCGAGTACAATGACGATTTTCGCAAAAAAAAATATATTTTTTGGGTTAAAATTCAAAATAAATGTCAAATTTGAAATCCTTACCCCTGAATTAGTCGAAATCGAGTATAATGACGAATTAACGCAAAAAAATATTTTTCTGGCTTAAAATTCAAAATAAATGTCAGATTTGAAATCCTTATCCCTGAATTAGTCGAAATCAAGTATAATGACGATCTTCACAAAAAAAAAAATTTTTGGCTCAAAATTCAAAATAAATGTCAAATTTAAAATCCTTACCCCTGAATTAGTCGAAATCGAGTATAATGACGATTTTACGCAATAAAATCTTTTTTTGGCTTAAAATTCAAAATAAATGTCATATTTGAAATCCTTACCCCTGAATTAGTCGAAATCGAGTATAATGACGTTTTTTCGAAAAAAAAAAATTTTTGGCTTAAAATTCAAAATAAATGTCAAATTTGAAATTCTTACCCCTGAATTAGTCGAAATTGAGTATAATGACAATTTTTCGCAAAAAAAATTTTTTGGCTTAAACTTCAAATTAAATGTCAAATTTGAAATCCTTACCCCTGAATTAGTCGAAATCCGCTTTAGAGGTGAGACGTACTAGGCAAAACGCGTACTGAGTTTTGCGAGTACGCGTCCACAAAAAGATTAGATCCAAAGACTAGGTCCAAAGACGCGCTAAACCGACCCCGACCGAATACGAATAGCGCGGAACATTAGACCCTTAGACGTTTCGAGTCTTCAGAGTCGTCGTACGCCTAGTACTCGATACGCTAAAAGACGCGCGGGCGGGATCGCGTACTTACGCGTCCATGCCCAAACCTATTCCAAAAACCAATCCCGTAAATAAATACGTCTCACCTCCGCTTGTAAAGCACTCTATCCAACAACTTGAATCAAAAAAAGTCGTATCTTCATAGGGGCCTTACGGCACTTACATCCTTTTATTTGAGCAAGACAGTTCTCAAACACCCTTACATCCATCTTGTTCAAACCAAAAATCGTTGAAAGTATTAATTAATGGGCACACTTTTTAAATAAACAATTTTTATTTATTTACGTCTTTGACAGCTAATATTTCACCAATAATTGACTTGGATCGAAATCTTGTTTAGTAACCTCTATTTCATTTTTAAAGGTTAATCGATAAATATTCAACACGACAATGTGCATTGTAATATTTGAAATTATGTGGAGTGCCCCCTAATATATAATTTTTTCGTAATTTTACATCACTTTGTAGTGGTTCATAATATAATGTCCTACCAAATTTCATAATTGTACTACTCATACTTACTTCTCAGACTAAATTGATTGTGACATACGGACGGACAGACAGACATGATGAAATTATAATATAAGGTTTCTGTTTTAGCCATGATGGCTACGGAACCCTAAAAACTAATATTTGATCCACCACTGGCTGGAGTGGCTGGTATGTGTCATTCACCAGTGTTGCCAATTCATACATAAACAAACAAACAAAGTTTAGTATTATTTAAATTCATAGTTAAAGTATAACACAAATAGGAATATCTTGGAATAGTAACCACTTCTAAGTTAAATAAGTTATACTATTAATAACGTAAATCTAAACGCAATTTATTCTTTTATCATGAATGTAGTTTATCCCAGAAGTTTACCCTTTTTCAATAGCCTGGCAACTTCATTACATGATTGTTAAAATTTGCGCCATCTGCCGGAATACAATACAGACACTTGGCCATGTAGTTCACAAAAACTTACGATCAGTTGAAGCAAATCAACTGTTAGAAAAGGGCTATTTTTTATTTTTTTATTTTCGTGTTATATTGTGACACACTGTATCAAATTATATTTTATGCTTTATAATGTCTAAATATGTCGATTTAGAATGTTAAAGTGCAACATTTTGGCGAAATCAACAATACGTTTTTCATTTTCAGCCTGGTAGCGTCATCTCGCTAGTGCTTTCTGACCTGCTATGATACTTCCAAAGAGTTAGCGTTCTTAGCTTTCTATATTCTTTGTAACTACCTAACAATTTATAACATTTTCAGGTACACAATAATACTGCTGATCTACGCATTTAGTTTGCTGATGACGATCACCATAAGACCTTGGCTGATGGCTTACCACCCCCCCAACCCAGGGAAGAAGGCCATATACTGCGCTCTGTACTTCTACCCCATTCTGGTCCTCATTCACACTGTTGCCGCTGGATTGATTTGTAAGTGTGAGATGGCAACCGTACCGGATTACCATGATGTCTACGTAGCAAACTTTAAATTACATGTACCAATACCTATAATAGGTTCAGAGGAAAAAAAAGGGATATCTTAATGAGTAAACGAGTGCCACATTCTGGGAAACATCAATAGTGTAGAAAAATAGCAGAAACAAATAAAATCCTAAATTTATGACTCTTAGGATAGTTCTAAAAACAATACCGAGATATTTTATTGCTTTGAATAGTGGAGTGGTTTTAAGGGCTCTAAGTTCGTAGAATCGTTTGTAAACCAAATAGTCATTGCACATACAAAACTAATATTTAAACGAAGTTGAGCTCTACTACCTTGACCGACGAGATATTTCTAGTTTAGCTTTATACAGGAATTACGTTGCTTCAAATCTCGTGTTACAGACAAATCTTCACACGTGTTCGCAATTACGTATGCGCAAGCGTTGGGGCTGTGAGAAAGGAATGACCACGCCATGTGAACGAGACGGCGCTATCTTCGCTGCGAGAGCAGGCGAGGCAGGACAGAGCAACCAAGCGTCTGCGATAAGATAACCTTATGTCATTGTAATTAAGTTTAAATTATCTTTAAGCCAAATTGGGGATAACATTGTATAATAAAGGTTTTCCTGACGTGAGGGGGGGTGGTAACATGGACACTGGATTTTGGGACACGGAAGGGTGAAGTTGTGGAGAGCGGAGCGCAAAGCCTCGGCAATATTCTAGATTTTTTCTTATAAATATATTCTCTATTTAATTGAGTATCTAAAAGCTATAAGTCAGTGAAGCTGAGCGGTTGGAGATCTGGCGAGCGAATCAAGTTAAGTAATTACTAAATTATGAACTAAACTTTGTCATTCGGACCTTTCTTTTTAATTGGTTTCTTTTCCTGCAGATCAAATGAAGTTAAATGCTAATTACATTAATTTGTGATAAATATTGAACCGAATGATTAAGTGGATTCATCGATTTTGTTTTATTGTGAATTTTGATATTTGGTTGTATTTTATAAAAATGTTATGGATCTTCAATTTCCATCTCATCTAAGTTTACCGTTGATTTTATTGGTGTTTGAGAGATCGTCGCAAGTTATAATGAATCGGTTACCTGATAAATAACTCACGCGGTTACCCATGTGACCTACATAAAATACAGGTTAAACTACAAACAAGTGAATATCAGTGGGAGAGAGAACAAGGAATTTGATCTAATAATTTTGTGATTATAATTATCACTGGCTGGTATTCGAATAAACGATTGCATTAACTAAACGACGATCTTGCCATTTAAATTCTAAATATAAAAACATTTTCGATTTAATATTATGAGATGTAAATTGTGTGACATATTCAGTCCGAGACTGATTGACCAAATAATTAATTACATTGAGTTTGTTACTTTTATAGCGTACAACAGTGGTTCACGAGTTCGATTCTCGTGTCAGTAGAAGTTGTGTGGTCTAGTAATTTATCTCAAGGTTCGAGCCCTTGATCGAAATTAGTCTGTACAAGTACGTAGAAAGTAGCGACTTGTAAATATCACACTCGTCGTACGAGTACATACCACCATTGTGTGTAAATTTATATAATATTCATTAATTTTCCCCTACGATGTGTATAATGTCTTGTGAATCTGATACCGTTCAACATTGGGTGATTTTGAAGTTATTATAAAGTCCTATCAATTTTTGGTACAATAAATTGATTCAGATAAAGAGTAATTGATATGTTTAAATGTACGATAGTTACCTTAAGAATGTGTTGCGTTCATAATCCAAATGTTTTGTTTATCCGTAGTTACGTTAGTGAGCTTGGATTATATTCGTTGTTTTCTTACTTCATGTGGTTGATTACTTTGTGTACATATTTATAATACTGGCAGGAGGGTTTTTCTTTGAGTCCGCTTGCTTTTCCCTCCCTAACGTTGGCCTAGGTCAAGTAAAGCGAACATCGAATTAAGCTACAACTAGTTTGGTTCGGTTAAATAATCAAGAGTTTCGATTAAAATCAAAATAATACTGATTAATAAACCAACTTTGACTTAAACTATAATTCTTTGTTTATTTTATCACCCTTCCCCGACATCTCAGACCTTTACCTTATTCAGTTAGTTAGGCTTTAGTTATTTATCTTTTCATGCAGTATGGTAAGTAAGTTAGGTACAAGCTAGAGGTGACGCCGAATACCATTACACGTGGTGCCGGGTGCCCAAGGATTCTAGATTTTGTGTTCAAAACTATTGAAACACAACTAGTAAAATGAACCTTTGCATTGATTTTTATAATAATAAAAAAATAACACAACGTAGGAAACTAATATTTTAACCAATTATGACGATCACGTGTTCATTTTAATAATTTAAAGGTCTGAGAGGGGTGGTGTGTTTATATCAATAAGTATATTTTTTCTGATAAATACATTAGAATAAAAGTACATTAATGGCATATTAAAACTCTTTTACCTATGTATATCTATTCTTAAGGTCTGAGAGGGGTGACTTGAGACATTTATATCAAGTGAACTGTTGTTTAGTATATCATTGAATGGACGAGGATTCCAAGACATTGTATAATTGTTTTATCATTGAATTGTGTGTGCATTGACTAATTTTCTTTTAGGATATAATACTTGTGTTTTTGTGAGATCTTTATACCCGTTGACTTTTATTTAATTTTGTTCAATAGGAATTTTATTGTTACTATTACTAGGTATAAATTTAGGTTTCAAGGTATTTTACATTTATAGGTTATTTTATTCTGGGGATTCGGCAATACGAGAAGACGTAATGGGCTTAGTAGTAGGTAAAGTAAGGCGAGTTAAGTGAACGTGACTGTTAGGATTGGGTGCAGTTAGTTTTACTGGTCATTTTAGAAATTTCACACAAGAAACGACAATAGAGTTAGATCCAAGTATCGTCATTATGATGCGCGTGGTAATTTAAAATGTGTCCATGCACTTTATTGGGCAGGTAGAAGCCTTCATTCTGTTCAACATCTGAGGAAGAGACGCCGCTAGAAAAATGACATTATGAGATAAACCCAGAACGTGTGTGACAGCTGTGGGTCACTAGTTATAGATTAGAAGATGTAAAGATTCCCACAATATTAGTTTTGTTTATTACAATACATAATAATGCCTTACACGCATTTCAAGACAGGTGTAACTATTGCGACGGTAGGCGCACTTATCGTAGATCTAAGTGTATAAATAAGGGCAGTGGCGTTAGCATCGTGGTTATTTAGCTCTTAACTGATGCAATAGTTCAATTACTCTGTAAATAAGTAGGGCTTAAGTATTTAACACGGAGATCCGGAAATAACGAAGTATGTATGTATGTATTTGCCTTTCGTCCATGATCAATTTACTTACGAGAACTTCCTCGATTTTATGGTAAATGAAATGATTACATTTGCTTTTATATAAATTGTTAAACATCTTAAATTTACTCAAATAATTATTGCAACTGTTATTACGAATCAAATTATTTTATTAAATTGTTTTGATTATTTGATCAAATTTCACGGCACGGGTTCGATTCCCGTCTGAGGCTCCGTGCATGATCACGGTAAATTTTTCCTTGGTATTTGTTCTCTGTATCAAATAATTAATTATTGCAATAAATTAGTTTTAGATTTAATTTCCAAGTATTTGGCTGACAATCAAAAGGGGATCAGGCTCTACAAACGTGAAATAGAATTTTGTCAATATTAAATTCAGTGAATGAAACTTGGCTGTATTGAATTTGTGGAAGTATTGTAACTTATATAAATAAGATGGAACTATTATATACTTAATAATATAAATAAACATTTCGTTATATGTTTTGTCATACATAGAAAGAAGGAAGATTATTTACATACAATTTTATTATCATAGAGATGTTTGACAAAGACCTCTTGACTTAAGTAATCGCATGGCTTGGACGCCCTGGATAGTGGTGTAAAGATTTAAGATGTGGTATTGAATGATTTTTGGGATGTACCTAATGAATAAATTAATGATTATAGTTATGAGAACTTCAGAAAAAAAATAGATTAAGACGTGAAAGAAAAAAAATCTCTGGCCAGAGTCTACTGTGTGGTATTTTGAAGACGATGAATGATGAGTATGATAAGTGAATTTTAGCGGCGACTAATAAGTTAAGAGGTCTCTTTGCGAAAAATAAAAAAACATATGAGAGAGGCTACATTCATATAATATCTAAAGCCCGACCACCGACCAGGAATATATGACCATAGGACATGTAGCGGAATTTCATTGGAAATATTTTTTACATTAGCAATAATTTTAATGACAGATTTTCAGCACACCAGTGTCACTGTTGCGATTTATTTGATTATTGATAATTGTTAGTAATGTGTTGAATGCTAGATAAAATATGTATATAATAAACTGCTAAGAGAAAAAAAAAAGGAAACACTCGGGAAATGAAACTATTTAACTGCATTACATTTCAAAATTTACGTCAGAGCTGGCAGGAAACCAATTCAAATTACATAAAAGTTTCTTGCCATATATATTATTAATAATTTTAACTTATTTGTTGTATCTAAATTTAATTTCAATTTCTTAATGTAAAGTAATCGATGGACTTTGTCTGGAATAAATTATTTCGTTTCGTTCCATTTTATACATATGAGAGTAATAGCGCCTTCCTGACAATACTGTCAACACAGTGAATCCTCAAATTTTATAAAGAGTTGGCAACGCGCATGTGACATTTTTGGAGTTTGAGGCGGATCATACGTTTGTTTGCCACAGTCGTAGTATAAAAAAAAACATGGTCGTACATTTCTCGTTTACCTTTAAATAAAAGAATGTCTTAACCGGTTACAGCAAATATATATTATTTCCACAATATTCAGTACTGTCAATTTTATTTGAGGCACTTAAGAAAGAAAAAAACATTGTTGTCTTAACAAAAAAAAAAAGGTAATAAATATAGCCATTACGCTATTTTGCTTGAACAGGCGATGATTAACTTTTGAAATATTTTCCTTTTAGTAATACCTAGATAATCTAGCCATCCAATAGACAACCAGAGTTGGGTCAGGTAGAAAAGCTTTTGGTTCTTTCGGCAGTTTTGACGTGATATTAGAAGAGTTCCTGTCTGTCTGGGGGAAAGTTTCTAAGATCACAAGGTTCTTATTTTAGTTGAATAGCTATTGAATAATTTGACTTAAGCTATACATTCTAACTTCTTTTCAATTTGAATAATTATATTCATAACGTCAGTGTTATAAATTGTTATAATCTGACGCCACTATTTTAATCTAGGGGATTGACGAATTGCCGAAAGACGAGGAGGTTATACGACCTGCAGTGGATTGGGTGTACCTTTTTCTGTGCGCAAGGGTTGACATAGAGTGGCCACTCTCAGACAAAAGCTATAAAGCTATACCTCTTACACAAAAGCTATAAAGATATATCTATAATTCATTAAACAGAGAATGCATTCTTAATCAAGGAACAAATGAGGTCTATAAATCACTGAAACACAAACTGTGCTTGCACATACCTATGTCACTAGCGCTACGCGCTCAGTCAACCCTTACATATATGGCGATCTCTAGCAATAGGCCAGAGATGGGACCAGCTACGTAGCTACTTATCTTATGGACACCTTCTTCCCCGTACGTGGGTAGCAAACGAAACAGCTTTGGAAGTTTACTGGCGTTACCAGAGGCACAGGCTAGCCCTGTTATTGTTGTAACATTTACACTTAGGAGGGAAATATTTTGCGCCTCCACCTAGGCTGGACGCAGCTTAGCTCGAGAATTAACAGACTCTTGCCCCCACACGACGGGGCATACGATCATTATAGCAAAATAGACTCGCTCCGTGAGGAAATGACTCTGGGAACGTATGGCTAAGACAATACATTGTCTGTTCAAGCTAGTTTTAATTTGAGCCTCAATGATAATAATATTTCACATCAAAATTTTCATTTCACATGCAATATGCTCAGTCTTATGCTGGGATCATGTTACATTATAACGTCATCGACGGTTATCCTTTTATTATACTCAGGTAGTAGTAATATACAGGCGAAGTTAGACAGCAACAGATTAGGCCCGTCACTAAGATTGCTTTATTTTCCTCTATATTTAAAGCGACAGAAGTCATTGTAAAACAAGCGCACCTATTCAGATAGGAAAAGTTAGGAGGTTTACTGTGGGAGTAGGTCTCGTTAGATTTAGAATAGGGGTAAACGGTATTAAGTTCAGGTGATTCAATTCTAATTGGTGTAGAAAGTAAAAGTTTACGTTTTAACTGTCTACAGAGAGGGGGATGAGATGGCAACCGTACCGGATTACCATGATGTCTACGTAGCAAACTTTAAATTACATGTACCAATACCTATAATAGGTTCAGAGGAAAAAAAAGGGATATCTTAATGAGTAAACGAGTGCCACATTCTGGGAAACATCAATAGTGTAGAAAAATAGCAGAAACAAATAAAATCCTAAATTTATGACTCTTAGGATAGTTCTAAAAACAATACCGAGATATTTTATTGCTTTGAATAGTGGAGTGGTTTTAAGGGCTCTAAGTTCGTAGAATCGTTTGTAAACCAAATAGTCATTGCACATACAAAACTAATATTTAAACGAAGTTGAGCTCTACTACCTTGACCGACGAGATATTTCTAGTTTAGCTTTATACAGGAATTACGTTGCTTCAAATCTCGTGTTACAGACAAATCTTCACACGTGTTCGCAATTACGTATGCGCAAGCGTTGGGGCTGTGAGAAAGGAATGACCACGCCATGTGAACGAGACGGCGCTATCTTCGCTGCGAGAGCAGGCGAGGCAGGACAGAGCAACCAAGCGTCTGCGATAAGATAACCTTATGTCATTGTAATTAAGTTTAAATTATCTTTAAGCCAAATTGGGGATAACATTGTATAATAAAGGTTTTCCTGACGTGAGGGGGGGTGGTAACATGGACACTGGATTTTGGGACACGGAAGGGTGAAGTTGTGGAGAGCGGAGCGCAAAGCCTCGGCAATATTCTAGATTTTTTCTTATAAATATATTCTCTATTTAATTGAGTATCTAAAAGCTATAAGTCAGTGAAGCTGAGCGGTTGGAGATCTGGCGAGCGAATCAAGTTAAGTAATTACTAAATTATGAACTAAACTTTGTCATTCGGACCTTTCTTTTTAATTGGTTTCTTTTCCTGCAGATCAAATGAAGTTAAATGCTAATTACATTAATTTGTGATAAATATTGAACCGAATGATTAAGTGGATTCATCGATTTTGTTTTATTGTGAATTTTGATATTTGGTTGTATTTTATAAAAATGTTATGGATCTTCAATTTCCATCTCATCTAAGTTTACCGTTGATTTTATTGGTGTTTGAGAGATCGTCGCAAGTTATAATGAATCGGTTACCTGATAAATAACTCACGCGGTTACCCATGTGACCTACATAAAATACAGGTTAAACTACAAACAAGTGAATATCAGTGGGAGAGAGAACAAGGAATTTGATCTAATAATTTTGTGATTATAATTATCACTGGCTGGTATTCGAATAAACGATTGCATTAACTAAACGACGATCTTGCCATTTAAATTCTAAATATAAAAACATTTTCGATTTAATATTATGAGATGTAAATTGTGTGACATATTCAGTCCGAGACTGATTGACCAAATAATTAATTACATTGAGTTTGTTACTTTTATAGCGTACAACAGTGGTTCACGAGTTCGATTCTCGTGTCAGTAGAAGTTGTGTGGTCTAGTAATTTATCTCAAGGTTCGAGCCCTTGATCGAAATTAGTCTGTACAAGTACGTAGAAAGTAGCGACTTGTAAATATCACACTCGTCGTACGAGTACATACCACCATTGTGTGTAAATTTATATAATATTCATTAATTTTCCCCTACGATGTGTATAATGTCTTGTGAATCTGATACCGTTCAACATTGGGTGATTTTGAAGTTATTATAAAGTCCTATCAATTTTTGGTACAATAAATTGATTCAGATAAAGAGTAATTGATATGTTTAAATGTACGATAGTTACCTTAAGAATGTGTTGCGTTCATAATCCAAATGTTTTGTTTATCCGTAGTTACGTTAGTGAGCTTGGATTATATTCGTTGTTTTCTTACTTCATGTGGTTGATTACTTTGTGTACATATTTATAATACTGGCAGGAGGGTTTTTCTTTGAGTCCGCTTGCTTTTCCCTCCCTAACGTTGGCCTAGGTCAAGTAAAGCGAACATCGAATTAAGCTACAACTAGTTTGGTTCGGTTAAATAATCAAGAGTTTCGATTAAAATCAAAATAATACTGATTAATAAACCAACTTTGACTTAAACTATAATTCTTTGTTTATTTTATCACCCTTCCCCGACATCTCAGACCTTTACCTTATTCAGTTAGTTAGGCTTTAGTTATTTATCTTTTCATGCAGTATGGTAAGTAAGTTAGGTACAAGCTAGAGGTGACGCCGAATACCATTACAAGTGACATTACAATTTAATAAATTGCACATGAAAACTATTATGTAACAAAGAAAAATAAACAGCAGGACAGAGCTATTATTACCTAGTAATGTTTACGACTAGGGGATAATAGTACATTACTTAACAAGGGCGGTAAAACAAAGAATGTCTCAGATCGCAGTTATTTGACTAAATATGCGATGCGATAAATATGCGATCTGAGGCTTTCTTTATTATCGCCCGTGTTAAGTACAAACTTTTATGTCACCCCCTGGCCAGGAAGTGGGATTTCCCGCGCGCGGAGCGTGCGGTAATTGCCGCTTTATGGCCAGGTCTGACATAAAGTTTATTATTCGCCGCGCAAACGCATACGCAAAGAGGCTGGCAGCAGGTGGAAAAACACTCCAGAGCAAGTTCAAAGTCTATGTCCAGTGGATGGAAGTGAACATTATTCATCGTTTGAGCTCATCGTTATGCCACAGAGACACAAGAAATTATCATTATTGGTTTTGGACATCCACAAATTACAAACGTGGCAAGCGAAAGAGCATGTGTTATGCAACAAAGAAGGAAAACATTAGGTTATTTTACATTCATAAATCACCCATCCAAACCCTTTGAACGCCAAGAACCTATAAAGTGGTCGTGTGTCGTGTGCCCACCACGCCAACAGCCATTAAAAAGGTCGGAGTGAAGGTGTACTTTGATCATGAATAAAATCTATTATGAATTGTTTTTATTGGTTTAAACGTTGATATCAATTCAACAGTGCTTGGCGTGTGAGTAATCACTGCATTCAAACATGAAAGCGTTCAAAGGGTTAAAAAGTCACACAAGGCGACGATTCCCTATGAGACTAATTGACTAACAAGGCTTTGTCACACCGCGGGACGCTGCGCTGCGCGCCAAAATGTATGAAACCGTCCGTCCCGCTCGCGTCGCGCAGCCTGTGTGGCGTCGCTAACTTGTTAGCATACGTTCCGGCGCGCAGCGGTCGCGTCGCTCAACGCTGTGTTACGAAGCCTTAATCATTTTATTTGTTGCAGATTGCTCATTCCCCTACATAATCATAATAATATCAATGATGACGTCAGCATCTCACTTCTCTATCAAGATGGACCAATCAGCGTCCGCGCTTCTACTCTCCTCTATCTCCAACCCCAGAAACCTAGTGATCCTCATTGGTCACTGGCTGGTACACGCATATGGCATCATATCACTGACTGGCTTTAAAGATCTGTGGTACCTGAACTTAGTACCGGCACCTGCGTTGTTCTATATACTCACGGCACAGTTCACTGACCCTATGAAGATACATAACGATTGACGGTATTGGAAAACTGTCTGGAAGTAAATGGATGTGGAAATTGGAGGTTGGAATTACCCCCTTATTCATAAAACTTAATAAACTTCTGCTAACTTAAATATCTATTGTCACTGTCTTACAAGCATGTGTCAAAGTGACAGATAAGGACAGACGAATTTTAGCGGCTATTTAACTAAAATATGTTTGATGGATGTTTATGAATAAGGGGTTTTGTTTGTGTAAAGGATTGTTCAATCCATAAAGCGTTGCAGTTCTAATTACGCTGTGGATATGACATAAACTGTTTTTAATACCATGTATTGAAGCAGTTACCCTTGTGTATTCGTATGCGCGTTGCCGACCCTAAACTCGTGATCAGAAAAATTAAATAGGGGAGTATATTTTTTTATTTATTTATCGGGATTGCTCTTGGCCAGCATCTAGCCAGGGGGCAAAGTTGAGGCCGACGATGAAGCGAGCTCACCCAGAAAATGACTATTCACTCTTGCCTTAAATAGGTCCAGGTTATATGAACTTCCTGGTGGATTGAACAATCTAGTTAATAAACAAAAATGATGTCATTGGTGGTAGACTTACCATGGACTTAAAAAGTCAACCTAAATACGTGAGTAGGTAGTTGAAATACATATTTATTGTAAGATTAATTGTGAAACTATTTTATTGAAATGTATGACAGAAATATAATTTATTAGAAGTCGTAACTTCAAAGATATGTAAATAAAATGAGTACATACATAAGTGATGCATTTTTAATATTTTCAGACACAAATATAATGATACAAAACCCCTTTGAACACCAAGGACGCCTAAGTCATCGTGGCTACAGCGCCTTAACCGCGGCCACCTTTCGAAGGTAATGTTCTTCTAACTATCACGTTATTTACGTAATATGCCAGTGTTCGAGCTCGAGCGCTTCGAACCAAACTTAAAAATCGAGGGATGATGACACTATAAAAGAAAATCAATAAATCCAAATTTTCTACATTTAGGCCCAAATTCTCAATCAAATGGCGAAAAAAGTAATTCAAAAAAATAAATAATTACGTAATTATAAGCAAAGACTGGGTATTTTCTGTCGCTTTTCCGCAAAACGCACCTTTGTATTGAACGATCGTCATTTACTGTTGAGTAGCACTTTCTCTCACTAACTACGAACATTCTAACCGTTGTAGCTTCGTTATTTTTTGAGATATTTGAATAGGATTTTCACTATTTGGCATAGTTTCATGTCTTCTTTCTATTGAGGTAATATTTTTTTTGAGTCAACATCCCTACTCGTATTCGCCTACCATGTTGGCTTTCCGATAAATTATACTTGAGGTATCCACTCTACAGGAAAAGTAGACATTAGAAATCGAGTAAATTCCCTATTACGGGATTGCCTATTATTGGTACCAATTACCATCACTTACC
The DNA here is from genome assembly GCA_951800055.1 of Cenopis cana. Taxonomy (NCBI): domain Eukaryota; kingdom Metazoa; phylum Arthropoda; class Insecta; order Lepidoptera; family Tortricidae; genus Cenopis; species Cenopis cana. The sequence continues at coordinate 11,343,825 of OX637490.1, read as the reverse complement.
GACAGGGGCCTGATCATAACTTACCAACAGTGGAGATGGAGGTCAAATGCTAATCTATTCTATTGTAGGTACCTATAAAAAAATAGTTGAAAAAAAAAACGTTTTCATCTCTCCTGTTCGGAAAGTTCGATTTTCATGAGTAGATAGCCGGGTTGAAAATCGCTTTTCCAACCCTAGGGTGGAAAGTAATTTTTTTTTTAATTTCCATACGCCAGGGCTGCGCGCCCGCCGCGCTTGGGTGCTCCGCGGGCAGCCAGCCGCGGGCGCGCAGCCCGGGCGGGCCGCGGCGGCGCCAGCTGCTGGCGGCTGCAGCGCGTGTTTTTATTACTGAATCCTTAGAATATCATTTACTATTAATTTTATTTCTCAATTATTTTCCTCATAGTCGAAATGAAAAGTAGAGTGTTTAACTCGGGTGAAAGCACCCATTTCACCCTTGAACTATTGGCGCTCTCACTTCGTTCGAGCGCCAAAATATCTCGGGTGAAATGGGTCGCTTTCAACCCTTGGTTAACAATCTACTATTCTATGTTTTAGTTTCAGTACTTTCTATCATTTCTATGTATTGCGCCTTTATGCTTACGTCAGACGTAAGATGAAACACACGGAGGGGCGTTCAGTTTAAAAATAGTTTAACTCTAACCAGCGCAAGCTCATTAAAGAAATCAAAATACTTTGTAGTACGTTTACATACATTAGATATGTAAGCTAAGCAGGCTTTAGATGCGCCACCTTTAGGTAGGCGTCCACAGTTCCGTATCGCACGCAACGGATTTGTATAGAAAGTCACACAAGTGCGTCCACTGATCAGCGTCTCCGTACGGTGCGAATCAGTACAAAAATATTGCGTGCGATGTGTACGAGGCGGAAATGTGGACGCCTAGCGTTTGCCTCTTAAAATTTTAAATCAACAGCAGTCAAGAGGGGCGGAATAAATTGTCCATCCATTGTTCGGCCGCTCCATGTTACAGTCATAGACAACGGTCTGAGAATGCAAAATAAAAAGAAACCGCGTCGTTTATGGGCGGTCTCATTATTAAGCGCTTTCTCGTTGCCTCGCGAAAATGCTGCTGACGTTTTCATGCCCATTTGTTTGCTTATCTTTTAAATGTATCTTATTCAATTTAAACCTCAATGGAGTTTCATTTTGCTTGCGGCATTTCATTTACACTCATTAGGTGCCCATTTTGTTTTTGAAAAGTAGATATTGAAGCATATTGTGATATCTTACAGCTATTGTCGCCAGCGGTTGAAAATCAATTTTGAAAATTCGCATTAAATGTCTTACTACAATCGCTTTACCGTTTAATTAAGTAGCTATTACACGCACACACACACACACACGCAAATACACGTATTTATCCGAAAGCTTTTTATGCTTTTTATGCCAGAATGGTTTTGACAAGCATAGGTACAGACAAATGTGAAGGCGAATCTATGAATAGGCGGAGTCCTAAAAAGTTTCCATGTTCTAATATAAACTGTTATTTATATACCTACTTTTGTAGGGCAGGAATTAGATGTGGATTGATAAAGCATTGCTCTAAATAAAATAAGCCAAACAAATTCTCAGATCTTCCGGCCCTCTTGGTCGCACAGGGACTGTGTAATTCTTCCCGTACTCGTATGATTTGTATTTCGCAAGGAGTAATTATAGGCGCAGAGATTTAAGAAGCCTTTAAAAAAAGTCACAATGTTATATAGGCATCGTCTACGGCTTTCTAAACGCCGGACGGTCTTACCCACGTTGACCTTAATGTGCATTAATTTAAACCGCCACCACGCATTCCGCAGCATGTAATCTGCACGCTTCACAAACATTTCGGAGCGTTGCAATAACGAGTGTTTTGTCTGTGGCTAGATTGCAGCATAGACGTCCTTTGTAGCGCACCTGTTATTAAAAACTTCTGCGAACCATAGCTGGCCGCTCGGAATATTTCTTTTTCGTTTTCGTTATTCAAATTCGTATTTATGTTGGCTGGACCGTATAATTTGTCGCTTTTGGTTGGACGTTAGTCTAGTACGCAACTGATGTTGATGGATGGGTTCGTTTATAGTTGAATATGCAGTTTTTCGTTTGTTTTTTGAACAGCCAGCGTTCTCCGCGTTGCAGTGTCGATTTGTAGATAAATTGCGCAGGCATTTTACAGTCTGGTAACTAGGTAGCAGCTGTGCAAGGTACATGCACTCCATGAACTGGCTGCAACATTAGGTAGCTGCTGTAACGTGGATTTATGCGCACCTAATATGTTCCAATGCTTCCTACACGATGTGATGATACCCAAAGCTAATAGGGTATTAAACTAAGGTAAAAATAAATTATTTTTTACTTGACTAATAAAAGATCTAACGAAAATACTCGAAAAACATCAATTATTAATTTATTTTAGCTAATTGAAAGATTTTACAAGCATAAAGATTTAAAAAGGACGCTGATTTGAACAAACCTACTCACACTGTCTTGTGACGTCACTAAGACAGTATTTCCCTACAAACTTCATATTAACAAATCGTTTTTGACATTTAATAAAAAGTTGCTGATTTGACTAGGGGTTTAATACCGTATTGTATAATAATAATTCGATAGTTTAACTAATTACATACGGCATGGGATTACAATACCTCTCCAAATGAAGTCGTTTACGAATTACTCCATCGGGGTGAAAGTCGCGACAGTGATCCTTATTGGAATGATACCTATTATCATTGTCACCTGCGAAGTAACTGTCTAACATTTCGAACGAGTATTAGAACTGTCATTTCTGCTATACAAAGAGACAGCTCGAAAAGTTACGCAATGACCTTGCACGTTTATATATATATATATTTCAAATGAAACTACTATCTATTTGATCTCGACTCCTTAGCACTAAATAAATCTATCAAATGATAACATCGAAATTATTTATCATGAGAAATATCTCGCAGCAGCTCGGCTGAAAACGTTGCATAAAGCCCGCTGCATTGAAAGCAAAAATCGCGGAGCGGAAAACTACCGACAGCGGAGGGTGGTCGGTGAGCTACGGCGGAAAACACGAGGCGTTTCGTCACCGCGTTCCGCGGACCGCGTAAACGGAGGCAAAGTATAGAAGCGCGCGAATGGGCGGCGCCGCTTGGCGACTTTGTCAAGATACCCGTAGACGTCATCGCTCAAGAGTACGGTGCAAAGAGTTTAATAATGTAATGTACTGTAATGTACGCGAGGCGAGCAACGCACTGAAGAGAGCGATGAAGCTGCCTTCGCCGGGGCTACACGCATGGGAGCGGCGCCGTGTGAAGAGGTCTCGCGTTTTTCATACATTTACCTACATTTTAGCTTCAAAACGACGCGTTCTGCGGTGCCGAAACGCCTCGTGTGTTTAGCGCCAACATAATTTTAAAACAAAATGTAAGCGAAACAACGCAAATGGGCAGGTGCCGGCGAAGAGTAAGCAGAAACGCTGCTAACAGTTGCAACGTGTGCAATATTGTCACGGAACTTTACGATTTTTGGCCGGAATACGACGAGAATATGGGGTCGTAAAACACGGCCTTCACATACTCTTAGACATTCGTTTTGGCGGAAGCTGGAAGACCTTTGGCAATCGAAGAGTTATTACTTCATGCTTGCTGAATTTAGGCGATGTTAAAATCAGTACTGTCATCGAAAATATCTTGTGTTAAAAATATGCGAACATAGTCTGTTACTAGTGGTAGTGGCGTTGTAAGGGGGAACCGGTTGAAAGACCTGGCGACCGAGTTTGATTGTTCCCATAGCTCAGTTTGCTAGAGCGAATGGTCACGCATGCTAAGGATGTCGAAGCATTAAATTTTTCGATCTTGTTAAATTTTAAATTGATTATTCACTACCTTCATCTGACCACTTCCCACCTTACGCTGTGCGTCGCGTAGGCACCGTCTGAGTTTAGCGGCAGCTATGTGCTCTACCGTTTAACAGCACAGGCGCGCGGCGCCGCCCGCTGCATCGGACCTACAACAGAAATCTAAGGGATACAAAACGTGATACTCACGTGACAAACTAATTTCTCAAATTATTCTAGTTTATACAAGTTTATTTTAGGAAAGGGGGAATTTCGCGCAAATGGAAAGCCATTTTATGAAAGTTTGTTAATACATAAGTTTCTTAAAATATCACGCCGTTAGCCTGCGAATGTCAAAATACGCTTTGTATGGAAATAGAAAATCATTTATTTTATACACGTCATAATAAATTTTACTCAGACAACATGGAACTCCTTTGGAATAGTTACGGTACCGATGTGTTGCGATGTAGAAAAATTGGGTCACAGCCAAAAGAAATGCTCAATTGTGTCGTATGCAATGCACAAATTGCGGTATATTTTTCCTTAATTATTCTACTTAGTGACAAATAATAAACAACAGGAACTGAAAACGTTTCGACAAGAATTATCTGTATATTATACATACAAAATTTTCTGGAGATGAGCATGGTGAAAACAAACTATAATCGATTAAAGACGGACAATGAGAAGAAATAAATAATGACATGAGATAGAAAAAGAGTGCGATGTTAAAAATTACGTATGAAACAAGTATGAAGTGAAACATTAGGTATCACACGTTCAGTTCAGATTTTGATAGAACCATAAATACCTATAAAAAAAAAAAAATAATAATAATAATAATAATAAAAAAAAAATAATAAAAAAAAAAATAATAATAAAAAAAAAAACAATAAATTTCTAATATTCTAATATTATATTATTTTATTATTTTATTATTATTTTTTTTTATTATTTTTCTAATATTTCTTATTTCTTATTTTCTTATTTCTATATCACTTGAAGTGTAGAAGTAATAGCAAAGATGAAAATGATTTTATGTCACACCTAGCCATAAAGTGGCCATTATCGCACGCTCCGCGCGCAAAAAACCCACTTCCTGGCCAAGGGGTGACATAAAATTTTGTACTTACCACGGGCGATAATAAAGAAAGCCTTAGATCGCGTATTTATCGCCCTTGCCTTCGGCTCGGGCGTAAAATACTTGCGATCTAAGACATTCTTTGTTTTATCGCCCTTGGTAAGTAATGTACTATTATTACTAGTGTACCTAGTATTTAACATTTTAAACTGTAGGTAGGTGCAGTCAGCTGCAAAAAGATACGAATCCTCAAATCGTAAAACGGTCGGCAACGCGCTTGTGATTGTTCTGGAGCCTCAAGAGTAGGCTACGGCCTACGCTACGGTTAAGAACAAAAGAAAAAAGCTGCGGCGTATGCTTCATTTTCCCAAACTCAATTCCAGGTTCCTGTTATATAAAAAAAAAAACAAAAGAGGTAATTGCGAAAAAACCACGAAAAACCCATTTCGTTTGCTAATTGCTTTGACTCGAAGCTTGCGATTGGCAGCCGTGAAGTTCGTCAAACCCTAATCGATAGTCAAAAATGTATGCAATTTTGTGTGTAAAATCGTAAACTGGGTCACACGTACGAAACTGTTGTAGTAGTTGTATACTTTAGTCAACGAGGCAAACGAGGCAACGTGAAACGTTTGGGATGTGAATTGAGGGGACGTGGGTTTTGCCAGATCTATAAGTGTATTTGTTTAAGGGTAGCATTTAACGAACCACCAAATAAGTTGCCGAATGATGCTCTAAAAAATTACATTGATTACCAATAATACTAGATTCGCACCAAATTTTCAACTCCTTTTAAATATAAAGTGCAACTCAAAGAAGTAACATGTCGATAACCTATTAAATTAAATTGTTACCAAATAAATTAGTCACTCCCCAAAAATACTTAATGATCACCTAATTTCAAACACCAAATTTCATATAATTTACATCCAAATATTACAGGGCTCGTAATCCTATTAAAATTATTTACACCCAAATAATTCTTTCGATACCCAGAAATACTACATGATCACCAAATTTCATGCGGCAATTGTTTTTTAACGCCCGTCGAGCAAAGCAGTTCCAATCTAGTCTAACCTCATTGCTAGCACACTGATGCGGTTTTCCATACGGTCCGTCTCGCTCGCACGTCGCACCGCGTGCGAGCAAGACAGCGCTAAATGATTTTATTTTATAGAAGCTTCAAAATTTCTGTAACTTTAATGAGACACGTACATAACATAATTTAATTTAATATATTTTCAACAGTGCTTTCCTTACTGGTCGCATACAGCTATTTGTTCTCAGATGTTTTTGCCTCTACTCTATTCGCTGATAATCGTCAATTTGCCTAGGTAGTAGTATTTTTCTATGACATCTATTTTTATTTCAAACTAGTTGACATTGGAACAGTATTGACGGATCTCCGCTGGCGCGGAGCTCCTATTTTGAGATCGGGCCGATGCAAAACTAACATAACCTAAACCTACCTATACCTATTTCTACCTATTAACTTCCTTTAATTTTTCCATGAAAGTCTATCTAAATTAATAAAGTAAACTCATTTGAGGACCTTTATCCATTTTCATAACAAACTAACAATTTAATAAATCAACATAACTCATATTCAAATAAAAGATTTCAATGAAACGCGCTCACGTCAACCCATTAAAAAATTAATAATAAAACTTCTTGCAGTTTGTAAACCATCAGCAATAGGTAGTTAGAATGAAACAGCAATAGGTACCTTTCACTCTAACGACATATCAATAGGTTTTATGCTTCAGACAATTCTTTGTATTTGATTGAGTGAGATAGCAGTATACGTGTTATTATTTCACACAGCCACATTGCGCGTTGCTTTTTAAATTAATTTAGAATTTTACTTTCTAATTTATAACATTTTGGAAATGACTAAAATATTTATAGTGCTAAAAACAATTAATTTGTAACTGTTTACTAAAATGTAGCATGCGATGTGTATAATATTTGGATGTAATTCTAATGAAAAAAGGTGCATGAGATTAGGTGGTAGTTTAGTGTTTTTGGTGGTACTTGACAATTTTTTTGATGCGATTATAAATTTATAGGAACGCAATAAGTAAAATAGGTGTAAGTGCTGCAAAAATAGGTAGAATTTTTTTGGTGACTCGGAATTGCTGATCGATAATTTTTTTTGAGTGTTCAACCTTATTTTAGGGTTCGTAAATTTGATGATATCAAAAGTTATTAAGGTGATCATTTTATTTGTTCCCTTTGTTTAAACAGCTAAGTGTCGTTTAATCGCACAACTTTTAGAATACACGCTATCAATTATTTTTACTTAAAAAATGTCCTATACACGTTCCTAATAAGTTACGCAATTGTCCTACTGAAAGCATTTCATAACGACTGGCTTGAAATTATCTCAAACCGGGACGAGTGGAATTCAAAATCATAGTAATAAGAGTGTAGAAAAATTCGTCCCCTTAAGTCCTCATTGACTGGAGTACTCGTAGTAGAGGTGTAGTGGTAGCTGATATAGCGCTCGGGACGGACATTGATTTGTATTTTGCGCCGCTCTTTGACAAATTTACTCGCAAAACTTTTCGCTGCTCCGATATACAATTCTGTCCAATCGATACGAGAGCCAGAGAGCCACTGTTAAATCTGGCAATATAGGTATCCTAGACTTGCTTTTTTTATTATTTTTCTAGCAGCCAGCATCTAGCCGGGGGGCAAAGATGAGGCCGACGGTGAAGCTAGCTCACCCAGGAAATGCCTATTCACTCGTGCCTTGGGCTGCGTTTCCACCAGAGATGTGCGATGCGAGGATATGTTTTCGCTCGGCGCGTTGCGAGGTGTCAAATATATGAAAACGCATCCTCGCACATCTCTGGTGGAAACGCAGCCTAAAAGAGGTCCAGGTTATATAGGTTAGGTTAGGTAGAGGTATAGTAAAATCAACAGCAACTTCGGTATAAACCCACCACGAGCGTTAGACCACGAAACGCAAAGAAAGCTCATGTAATCCTGCCCCGATTATAAATCCTTTTACCCGCCAACAAAAGAATTTAATACGCTCGTTCCCATACCTAAATCTAAATAATACCCACCTACTCACTCAAAATCCTATCTCACTGCATTCTGTTATTACAAAAGTGACTTAGCTGCGTACGTAATAAGGTATATATTTGATAAATACATATAAGGCTGTCGAAAGTGGTCGAAATTCGCCGTAACGAATGGAGTCGGATGCAGTGCGCACTCGAGCCCAGCTCACTCCGCCGCGATTTTTACAAGGGCCCATTTACACATTTAATTAAATTCTCACTGTTTTAATTTGACTCGGTTACGCTGTGAAATTACTGCATTCAAACCTAGCCGCGGGCAAAAGATGAATTAATCACGGACGGAATAATTACTATATGGAGTGAAATTTGCTGCAGCGCGGGAATCTTCAAGAGAGTGCAAGTTTCATAATTATCAAGTTGAAATTGCTTTCATGCTACTGGATAGAACTCTTAGACAAAATGTATTTTACTTACGTGGCTGCCCAGAAAAAATAAATAGCAATATGCATATAACACATCACAAATGATTGAACTATGTCGCCCCGAAGTTAAGGGGATCCCGCACGAAATTCTGACGATACTGTAATTCTTCATTTTTCTGCGCTGTTTTTGACTAGGCATCATCTCACTTTACCTCAAGTAGTCACTCATACCAATATATGCCATCAAACTTCGCCGTTTTCATGGCAAAAAACTAGTGTTTCGTATTTTCGAGAAAGAGAGGTGCCCTGCGCAATATCAATACAAACGTTTTCGTGTAAGAATTATTGTTTCATGAGTAAAACCTACAATGTATTCGAAAAAAAGGTCTTAGATGTCATTAACTTAATGTACCTATTGTTTATTATTTTTAACGGTTATTATTTCAAATTTCAACAAGGCGATGACCTTATGTAAGGGTCAAGCTAAGCTACGTAAGTTCTTTTATTGTATTTAACAAATTCAGCGCATAGTACTTAGTTATTTAAAAGTACGCCAATTTTCATTGTCAGTTTGTCACTTTATAATGCATAAAGGCGCTAAACGAATAGGAAAACACTTTATATATAGTCCAAAAATGCAAGCTAAAACAGTTGGCGAGTGTATGTGACAGGCTGCGGGGCTAGCTCGGACTAGCTTTTTGGCCCGTAAAAAAACAATCGAACTGTTTTAAAGCGAAATGAAATTCCAAGGAATTTACTTTGTGGTGCAAAATATTGCTACAGTTTTCAGATCACACTATAGCCCTCGCATAGAAAGTTTCATTATAGAAGAACAGAAGAATAAAACTTCAAAAGCAAAGTTTATTATATATATTATATAAATAGGTACTATTTTTATCTCTCAGTCTAGATAATTTTGTTGGGCTTTTATTTAATGCTATATGTATACATATAACGCTGTTTTTAACGTTGGGAAATGCGTTTACTCATTTATATTACGCTATACATCGGTAAATAGGTAAATTAGGTAACTCATCATTTGCACAATTTCTGTTTGGTCGCGCTTCGGAGCTTTGCGAGATTGAACAGTGATATAACCCTGTCATGGCGTGGCTGTCATGTCGATTGTCATGTCACTTTCGCTGCCACAGCTTTTCGTAGCGCTACGCAATGTTCACGGGCAGAGCGCCCGCTAGGCTGGTTCCTGACAGTGAATGTGTTAAGTGCACATAAACTGGTCAATTACCCAGTCGATAACTCATAACTTACACAGTTGAAACACGTCTATTCATCCTTATGTGTCCTAGCGTTTCTCAAACCGTCATCTGCCTGAAACCTCTCCGCGATACTTGAATGCGAAATTTAGATATCCATTGACGAACCGAACGGCATCTGATATAACATGATTCACCGCCAACAGCGAAGCACGTTATCAAAATGTGTTGCCAGATAGCTATAGCTCACTTATTAGTGGTTACCCGAGGCTGGGAGCAATTCGCACGTAAAAATATTGAATACTCGCCGATAGCGGGGTCGCCCCCCTATGGTTGGTCCATTAACCCCCCCAGGCGCGTTTATTCCCCGGAATAGTGTGCAATAAAACGGCTCGGCCACTGGCCGCAGCAAAAAATACACCCTAAAATTATTCTTTTGAACTAGGATGGAACTAGCGGGTAGCTTCAGCCTGCCGCAGCTCTCATGCTGCATTCGACGCAAGGAATAATCTCACGCTGAAGTTTATAGACGGACCGATAATTGCGCTGGTAGTTTTTCAGATTGCTTTTTGCTAATACGAGTGGCTCGTATCGGAGATGTATATTTCATTCTAAGCAATACCAATGTTAATTGGCACCGTCGAGAATAATTATGGCAATGTAAAAAAATCACGAAGTGTGCGATGGTATGCTTCGATTAGTTAGTACACATTTTGCTGGCTGACGACGCGACTGCCAATTAAAAACCAAATCAACCGACTATATGACCTGAATTAACTCAAATGTTATTCGATTAGATGTGGATGAGATTATTAATTATGAATGAACTCTACGACAGTGACTATATTGCTTTTCTATCTCTTATTTAGTTTTATTGCAAACTTACGAGTAAGTACATAAATTGTCAGTTCCTTTCTTCAGAGCGCTGCTGATAAACGGTGACCATTTCGTAGCAAAATTCGGTTTGCAATGTCTTGTTTGTATTTGTCTCGGTGTTTGTCACGAATAAATGTAAAGAATAAAAGTTAATAAACATATAGATTTGAAGTAACCTGCAAAAAGCGAGTGAAAAGATGCGAATGTCACGTACCGTGGTGACGCTACGTAGAATTATCAAGAAGATACCCAGAGCTGTGACATAATCCTTCCTATATTTCATTTCGCAGTTTGTAACTCCATGTCGCGACGCCCGCCATACGGCCAAATTAAAGTAACTCTAGTGGTAGCAGTATCCAAGCAAGTATGGCAGACGACGCGATGTGAATAAGACCAAGGTGTATGAACCTTACCTTAGTCTCATCTATGTCTGCTGGCCCGTTACTCCCGCTACTTCTCTTCTCGCCTCGCACCCCGCCTGACCTGCACTCGAGGCAGTCGGCGCCGTCTGCGAGGCCCCCTCGTACCGCCTGTAGTTGTTAAAGGTATTCTATGACATCACCATTGCCACCAAGCATCCCAAACACCCAGAAGGCCATGCCATAGGCCACAGTTAAGGAATCTCAAGGGAAAGTTACTATAAGTATCAATGAAGGTAAAGTCAGTCTGTGCAGTGAAAGTTCCCCCCTTAGCCTGTATCCCTCTCATCTGTCCACGAGTCCACCGGTGCCTTCACGTTGGCTACCGATGGATCCGAGTTGTCTTCCCCAGTGAAGACAAGGAGACCGGTCATCCCTATGTACTAGGTACTCTCGGTGGCGTGGGCGACCGGAGTATCGTAACGGGTTTCCTAAGCGCTAGAGTCCAGAGCTGACCGTTATACAGATGAAGCAACTAACGCAGCCGAAGCGACAGCTTGACGGCTTGACGGCTTTGGGTTTGTGCTAGTTTCCCTCTGACCGCCCCACAGAGGGAAGCGACCATTCGCTCACTCACTAGCACGGGCAAGCGCACCCTCCACGCGCCGCAGCCGTGGAGGCAAGCCCCAGTGGTCGCATCCTCAGATGCTTCCGCGCTCAAACCTCCCCAGGCTCTAGATCCCAGGAAACAACATGCCACTCAAAGATAGGGAGGAAAGATAGTATAGATCGTTAACAACAGATTACTCGTTAATGCAACTATCTTAGTCAGTAGTATAAAAGGTTAATCATAGGGTAGATGACATTTAACACGTGAAACACAAAGGGCTGAGACTCTGATGTTGAAGTACTTAGATAGTGAGATTTAGATATTTGAGACACTTAGCTTCAGGGAAACCAGCTCTCGTGGTTTCCTGCCATCCATGAGATGAGGCTCGGTGCTCACGAACACCACTCACTTAATCACATGTAAAGGCGGCAAAGTCACAATTGAAAATGGCTGCCGCCAGGAAGCACAGAGCGAACGGCAAGGCGCATACCATAGAGTATGATCATGGACAAAACAATTCACTCACCATAGAGAATCTACCATTCGGTTAGGGCTGCCAGTGGAATGGATGTCGTACGTCATCGTGATGGTCCGGCATTCACGACACTCCCGACGGCCGGCAGAAATGACATAAGGGAGCGCGTCCACTGAAGAATCTTCTCCCTGGCTCTGACGGCTGCATCCCTGGTCTGCCGCGGTCGAGGAGAGGCGCCAATAGTGTCATCAGCATTTTTACCATCTGTGTCAATGTTATTAGGCGAGGTTGCTCCCTCTGGAGTAATCTCTTCAAGGATACTTTCCGTATCGTAAAAAGGATTCTGTTCCCCATCATTATGTAACGGCATATCGCTTATTTCTTCGACCTCCATGTCGATGTTTAAATCCTGTGGATCTTCAAAGGCTCCTCTTGAGTCTTCCTTATTCACAGGCGATGAAGTAGTTTCTTCACCTCCCACTTCTTCCACTTCCAGTGGATAAAGTTGTGCTATTGATCGAGTAAATACCTTATTACCTACTTTAACTTGAGCAACACGACACATATCGTCGGCTCCCCTTTTAAGTGATATGATTTTACCTACTTTCCAATCTTCCCTATTCTTATTATCTCCTTTGATCTGCACCACTTGTCGTTCAGACGGTTCTAGTTTAGACGTACACCTCGGTTGTTTGTGAGAGTGCGAGTACCTTTCCCTTAAACTCAATAGGTATCGATTTATGAACATCTTCTTAAATTCTTCCAGTATGGTGATACCTTTCTTCCAACTCTTCACTAGGTCGCACTTTGCCTGTGTTCCTACAGGTAAGGGTCCGTCATCCTTGGCCTCTATGGCTATGGTTCTGCCCATAGCAATGAAGTCTGAAGGTCTCAGAATGTGGTCCATCTCATCGTCGACGTAGGTTAAAGGTCGAGAGTTTATAACCGCTTCAATCTCTTTGACAATAGTACTCAGCTGGTTGTCCGCCAATAAATGCTTCTGTAAGGTCGTCCTCATGCACACCTTGACCATACCCACGAGTCTCTCATAAAATCCTCCAAACCACGGTGCGAGTTGGGGTATGAAACGCCACTTAATCTTCTTGTCGATACAATAAGGTTGTGTCATGATTTCCGACATCAACTTCAGATTAGTGGCATTGTCAGATGTTATTACCGTAGGTACATTCCTGTTGGCTATAAATCTCCTTAAAGCCAGAAGTCCTTCTTCTGCGGTCAAGTCGCGCACGATTTCCAAGTGTACTGCACGTACAGCTAAGCACGTAAATAGACAAATCCATCTCTTCTCTGTACCTGTTTTCGTGTTGACTAATACAGGTCCAAGGTAATCTACTCCTGTGAAAGTATAAGGGTCCGTATAATTAACCCGTTCAGGTGGTAATGCCGGTGTAGGCGGTAACCTAAAAGGTCCACCTCGTTGTTTAACGCATTGAGCGCAATTGCTAATGACATGAAGTACTCGCTTTCTTCCTTGGGGTATCCAAAAGTTCTGGCGAATGATACTGAGAGTATGACTAGCCCCTACATGATAGTTGTCCGTATGAGTTTTCATAATGATCCGATCTGTATATGGGCTATCATGAGGTATCAATATTGGATATCGTTTGTCATACGTCCAATTAGCGTATTGAAATCTTCCCTTGCTTCTCAGTATCCCATCCTCATCTATAAAAAGGCCTAGATTCCTTTTTAAGCTAGTTTCTTTCCCTGCCAGTTCCTCAGGAAAGTGTTCCGCTTGAATCTCCTTTATTTCGGATACTTTCGTATACACGATACCAATGTCCTCTTGCGTTACTTCCTTTGGTTCAATACCTAAGCTGCTGGTTTCATCCTGATGTCCTCTGTCGATCATGTCTTCAACTTCATCCATCGGAGTATTCGACAGACCCTCCCCGGCCAAAAGAGAACTGTTACTTGGTGGACTGACAGGCCACTCTGCTGAATCTTTCGATAAGAATTCGGGTCCTGCCAACCATTTCTCCTTTTCTTCTTTTGGCTGAGCGGGCCTAGTGGCAATATCCGCCGGATTCAATTCCGTTGGAACGTATCGTACTTTAAGTTCTTTGTTTTTTTTCATTTCTTGGATTCGTCTCGATACGAAAGGTGTCAGAAGTTTGTCAGAGTAGTACCAACTAATCACAATCTGACTATCCGACCAGAGAATTTGTTCTGTTATGTTGCCTTGTAGAAACTTCTTGATGTATTGAATCAGGCGGCAGCCTATAAGTGCCGCAATCAGCTCTAATCTCGGGATCTTTAAGTCGTCCTGGTCCTTGATTGGAACTAAGCGCGACTTTCCTATAATAAAGCTCCTTGTATTATCCTGTACTATGTAGACTACCGCTGCGTACGCTTTGGTTGATGAATCAGTAAAGCAATGGATGGAATAACTTTTACACCTCAGGCTTTCCACACAGCATCGGGAAACATAGGTTTCCTTCAAGGTCTTGAGTTCTTTCTGGACTTCTTTCCATCTGTCCGCTAAGTCTCCAGACAGAGGAGAGTCCCATTTCACTTTCAGCTTCCACAGGTCCTGAAGAAGAAGTTTTGCCGCCAATATAGAAGGTGCCACGTACCCACAAGGGTCGTACACTGATGCGATGCACCGCAGAACTCCTCTCTTGGTGCTTGAGTACTCACGATCCTTCTGTCTTAAGTGAAGTGTATCCGTCTCTAAGTTCCAGTCCAACCCGAGTACTTTGACTACCTTGTCCGGACAGCTGTCTGGAACTTGTCTCAAGAAGTCACGTGAGTTTGAACTCCATTCTCTCAGGTTCATCGACATCTGTTGGAATTCTTGCTTCGTATTGGTATATAATTCGACGGCTTCCTCTACAGTATCTGTCCCGGTGACCAGGTTATCCACATATATATCTTGCGATAGTCTCCGCACGCTTTCCAGGCTGGATTTCGACAAATGATATTTTATTGTAGCGTTTAGCAGGAATGGGCTGCTTATTACTCCAAAGGGTACTCTACAGAACCTTAGATGTAATAGGTTATCCTTGGTGACTGGTTTCTCTGTATCCTTGATCCACAAGAATCTAGTGACATCACGGTCCTTATGTTGCAAACCAATTTGTAGAAAGGCCTTTTCAACATCTGCGCAGATGCCTATACTATGAGACCTAAATTTTAGCAAAATTCCCGTTAATTCTTCCAACATTAAGGGTCCACTATATAGACACTGGTTTAGACTCTTGCTATCTTTTAACTTTGAAGAGGCGTCATAGACAATTCTAAGGGGTTTGTCCTTTGCCTTGACAAAATGATGAGGAAGATACGATACAGGGTGATTAGAGTTGTCAATCTCATCGTTCGGTACTACTTCTACAATACCTAAGTTCCTTTGTTCCTTAATCAACTGGTCATAAGCAGTCAGCGTATCAGACTCTAGTCGTTTCATTAAACCTACCAAACGTCCTAGAGCCAAACCAAAGTTAGAATCTATCTCTGGAGGGTATTCTATCCATGGCCACGATACCTGATATCTTCCATCCTCAAATCGAGTCGTTTCGTTGAAGTGGCGTATGGCCTCTTCTTCTCGGCTTTCTTTAGGGGAATCTGTTATACCTAAAGATTCGAGTTCCCATAGTTCTTTGATGTTGACTCCATTTAAGGGTAAGTCCGGCTGGGTTAGTCCGACGTCCAAGCTGGTCTGGAAATATGTGACCACTTCCAGTTGATTGGCAGGCTTCAGGTTCGCCATCCCGCTGATAATCCATCCTAGTTCAGATTTAATCATAAACAGATTCTCTTGGATCTCGATCTTCTCTGGTAGAAGGATCCCGAAGTAGTAATCGTTACCTATGAGGATATCTATCTTGTCGCCTAAAGATCCATCGTCCGCTAGTTCAAACTTAGACTTCCAAGATTCCCGGTCAGGTCCTGTATAAGGCACACCCTGAGTTATCATAGGAACTACATTTGCCATAACTGTAATCACCTTCCCTGATCGTGTCACAATCTGGAAACTGACTCTTGGACTATCAATTTCCTGCGGTACCTTAGAACCGAAAGTGAATATTGTCAGCCGACTCTCTTCAATGGTCGCAAGTCCAAGTTCCTTAGCCAAGCTTTGGGTAATGTAGGTCCGCATACTCCCAGAGTCAAGTAATGCTCTTCCTTTGAGTTGGTCACAGTCATTGTCACTCCTTAAGTTAATGACAGCTGTTTGGAGTATAGTGAATCCTAAGTCATTCACATGACATTGTACAGTAGGTTCAATCTGCTCATCCTTCCTTTCCTCTCTGCCATTCCTAGGAGGATTTGATGAGTCCGTGGACTTCTTTGGATTTACTTTCGGACACAAAGCCGTATGGTGACTAGGATTCCTGCATGACGCACAAACAATGCTTCCTCGGCATCTGGACGCTAAGTGACCCTTCTTAAGACATCTATAACATCGATCTCTCACTCGTTCCTTCCTCTGGTTCACTGATGTGTATCGATTACATTCTTGAGACGGGTGATCCCCATGGCAGAACACACACGCATGTGAAATCTTACGTTTTTTCCCAAATGGTTCCACTGGGAATCTCCTGTTGCTACTATCGTGACGGCGATCTTCCTGAAAACGATTGAACTTCCTCTTGAATTCTTGGTTCCTTGAAGTTGAGGTAGAAGCATATGAATTCCTTCTATTATTGGCTCTATAGTTACTTGGTCCTCTCTCGGATCTAAATATTTTGGGTCTTTCATTAATATGTAGAGCCTCGGTAGTATAGTTGTCTGCGGTACTCTCCTTTAAAAGAGATTTAAATCTAATAGAGTCTTCCTTCGCAGCTATCAAAGCTTCCAGTTCGTCACGAAGCTCCTGTACGGATCCATTTCTTACAGTCTTCCTCAGCTCGTAGAGTATGTCTGATGGGAACTTTTCCAATATTTGAAACCGAATGTAATTTTGTGATGTATCCTCGCCCAAGGAACTCAATACCTTCAGATGTGTCTCGATCTCATTCAGGACGTCACGGCAACTATTAATCGAGTCCTCTGCCGGCTTTAGTTTACTCAAAGCAGAGTAGTGGGCGTCCGTCACCAGCTCGACCCGACCATACCTTGCCTTAAGAGCAGTAACAGCAAAACTATAATTGGCATTGGTTGCTTCTAATCCTGCGATCAGCTTCTTGGCTTCGCCCCTCAAGGCTGAACTCAAGTACAAAAACTTGTCGACTTCGCTCAATCTTCGGCTATCCACGAGAGACTGGTATCGGTCCCAAAATTGGTTCCACTGCAAGACGTCACCGTGAAATTCGGGCAGGCTTAACTTAGGTAGTTTCCCCGAGGCTGGTAAAACACTGTCCCTCGATGACGTAGTCCTAGCTCGTTTAAGTCGAACTTGCAGCTCACACAAATTTTCTTCAGCTTCAAGTTGAACGGTAGCTATTCTGGATACTTCGTCGACTGCTGGATCATTGACGAATCGAAAGTAGTTGTTGAGGTCAGACTTGAGTCGATTCAAACCGCTTTCCAATTTGGAAATACAGATTTCCATCTCATGAATTACCGCGTCGCTTGGGGTATCAGGTAAATTAATAATCTCCCTCGCCTTAACAATTAAACTTTCCAGATGGGTGGAAACAATTCCAAGACTGGCCATTAAACTTTCTTCCATATTGATAGGTTAGGTGATTGACCTGCAATAGACACACACAAAAAATAGTACCAGTGTACACTCCCTTGTGTGCACTATACCGCATAAAGCATTCAAAGAAATAAGAATTGAAAGCACTAGCATAGTTTTATATTGTCTGGCCACATGTGTTTCGTAATATATTAGGCGATCATGATTTGTAAAACTTCATAAACATTGCTATAACAAAGGCACATGCACCAAAGAATAGCTTTATGAATTAATCCCGCAAGCGTCAGGAAGATCCATCATAACTTGAACCTTCAAGTCAATCAATCGCATAGCATATAGGGTTCAATATTAAATTGGTCGAAAGTGGATCCTTGTTGCTGGTGAACAACCAACCATGGCATCGTATAATTGTAAATCTTTAGTAAGCTTGTATGATATTGAATGCAACAATGAATAGATGTGACAAGTTATTATTGTAAGCAAATAATCAAAACAATAGTTATTGTTCATATTAGCTAACTGTACAGTTAAATTACCTATGTCCATTTGAGTGAATGTGTCTTTATTATACCACTAATCATTAGACAATGAATGTATCTAAATACTTTCCTATATTGAAAAGTAAAAATAATAATAATAATAGAAAGTAGGTAGTTTCTTTAATGAAGTTTCACTTTAACCTATAATCCATGTACTTATATAACGTATTGAATGAATGAATTTAATTTAATTAAATGTGTATAACCACTTTGTCTGTATTCATCCTGACGGCAAAAAGGTTAAATGCTTAATTCAAAGTTAGGTAACTTTATTCAAAGTAAGTTAAAAATACAAAAGATAAACTTCTCATAAGTAAATATGTAAGGAATAAGTTCACTTGAAAGGAGTTGAACGATTATTTGTTTATGTAAATTAATCTGTTGTCTACTAAAATAGGTTTAAGAAATTCAATCTCATTAAATTTATATCAGCGCTCCAATAATTATGAAAGTATACTAATAATCCATCCGTGTAAAATCTCTCCGTGTTGGTGAAATCCGAAATTTAAGTAAGTGTGATAATTAGTAACTTTGTTTTATTAACACTTCAATTTGGTTTTGCATATGACCAGACGGTACAATAACACAAATATAGTATCAACATTTCACACAATCACGAACAATCACCATTAGAAATCAGTTATAATGTAAAATAAACATCACAAAATAAATCACACATCCTGTAAAGATCTTATTGATAGGTATAGTTATCATTAATTTTACTTACAATACATGTAAGCGAGAACACAGGTATAAACAAAGGAAATGTATCGAGAAGATGTAATAAATCAGTATTAAATGATATTTCATTTCAGTTCATTTCAAGAATAAAAATTTATATTTGAATGCCTACTCATAATCAGTGTTTTGTCAAAGAAATGTTATAACTCATCAACTAAACAATAGAGAGATCATAGTCATAAATGCAATAGTTACCAAGATAATTTTGCTTTACTATTTTCCAATTTATTTATGATAGGTATACCGCACCACTAACTTAACGCAAACGCTGCCAAAAGGAAACCAAATTATCTAACCCTTTTAACACCTGGGCAAAGTCGTAGGTAACCGACTACCACTATAACTTTAAATTAATTACAATTTATATTTATACTATCAATTATGAAACCAATATAAATCATGTTCATACTGGTCGGTGGTCTCGGAGTAACTTAGCGATTCATATTTCAATCACTTATATTCTAACTGATCCTAAAGTATGTAGTTATCTAGTCGAACCTTTTGTAAATTTTAACTAGGCAATTATAAGATCAGACGCACAATCAAAAGGTAAAGAAAATATGTACTCGACCTAAATTATGCACTATGAGAATAAATCATTCCAAATTTATTATTCATATCTCCGGTCTATCATACCAAATTATCAAGTCATAATGAAAGGTAAACTCTTGGTTCATAATGAAATCCTTTAAAATGTGTATATACTCCCTGATGATCTCATTTGATATGATTACTTATGATAAAAGTTTTATGTTGCCCAGCAATAATTACCCTTTACTTTTTTCATACATAACTAGGAATGAAGATGACATAAACCTTAAAAAGAATAAGCAGAGACAAGGCTTCAGGCAGAATACGCAGCGTAGGTTCGCAAAAGAAAGAGTAAGCATTATCCAGAACATGGGTTCAACCACGGTTCAACGCATACAGTACCAACCCGCTATCATTGTGTTCATGAAATTAGATAATGAATGCGCTAATCCGCTAGACTTTAAATTCGTCCAATTAAGGTCGTACTTACAATTAGCAGATGGTATTTCGCCTCTGACACTATCGGGCCGACGTACTGGCAGAAGACTTCAAGTGGTAGATCTCATATGGCGGCTAGGGGTCTAGACAAGAGACACAGAACGTTAAAACAAGAATACATCCAGGCCAAACGTAGAAAAGTACACGTACGTATGTACGTAAGGAACTCGGTGTAATACTGCAACTCGTTAAAATATGTTCCAACTAAAGAAGAAGTGAATTTTGAAAATGGAACTAGTCGGCACGCTACACTTTCAATGGCGTCATTAGCTCTCTCTACTTTGAAACAAATTCTAGTACGATCCTCTCACAAATATTAATTGATCTTACTCCTGTACCTATGGGACATTACTAAAAACCTCCAGTACTAGTCTAAATCACTCACCTCGCAGCAAAAACGATTTTCTTTCTTAGAACAGCAGTTGAAACGAAACGATGGCCGGCAGCTTAACTTTCATTCCAATATACCGGAAAAAACAAGTGGCGGAAACCAAACGTAACAATTCGCCGACATCCTACATGACATTGTAAACTAAACCTTAACTCAATACTAATACAATTGATGCCCTACGAATAGAATTAATTTTGAAGATAAAATAAATTAAATATCTAGTTGGAACGGAAGAATCTAAATAATTAATTAATTTATTAATTATAATTGTTTATTTATAACACAACAATTAAAAGTCATTGTATTTACTTCGTAAAACAGATATATCGATACGCCATGATTGACAAATCACATATCGCTTAGGGCACGCTCTCAGAAACCCGCGAGATTTCAACTTATGTACTAAATTATAAAATTAACTTAACTAACACATAGTATCATAAGTTCTACTTATAATTAACTTTAATCCAACGCGTAAGACTCCATATATTGCATAATTCGTAAATAAACATCCTTTTAGTGAAGCTGAAAAATATTTTTCTTGATCGTAAACTGCTTCCGAACGCCATCTATCGGCAGACTTACGTACTATTGATTAGTCTGTTTGAAGGATGTGGTAATAGATGGTGCTCTCAGCTCGATCCGTTCCGTGCTGTAAAATTAAAATCTAACTTCGCCTGACGTGGCGTTAATTTTAAGTTAGATGGCTATAATGATGGGTTTACAACCTCGCCCTTGACTTCAATTTTCTTCTCAATGAAATTAATGTCTCTTCCGAACGACACCACTCAAATATCTTAGTATCTGAGGCAACCTTGTATTTCTTATATGATATTGCAATTTCCTAGAATTCTGTTTGAGATATAAGACACTCTTTTCTCCTATATTTGTATGACCTATACATAGGCGTTACATAGTGCTTCGCAATCGCTGAATTAGGCACAGATTCACACATCCAAGCCAATCTCCACCATGTCGCGACGCCCGCCATACGGCCAAATTAAAGTAACTCTAGTGGTAGCAGTATCCAAGCAAGTATGGCAGACGACGCGATGTGAATAAGACCAAGGTGTATGAACCTTACCTTAGTCTCATCTATGTCTGCTGGCCCGTTACTCCCGCTACTTCTCTTCTCGCCTCGCACCCCGCCTGACCTGCACTCGAGGCAGTCGGCGCCGTCTGCGAGGCCCCCTCGTACCGCCTGTAGTTGTTAAAGGTATTCTATGACATCACCATTGCCACCAAGCATCCCAAACACCCAGAAGGCCATGCCATAGGCCACAGTTAAGGAATCTCAAGGGAAAGTTACTATAAGTATCAATGAAGGTAAAGTCAGTCTGTGCAGTGAAAGTTCCCCCCTTAGCCTGTATCCCTCTCATCTGTCCACGAGTCCACCGGTGCCTTCACGTTGGCTACCGATGGATCCGAGTTGTCTTCCCCAGTGAAGACAAGGAGACCGGTCATCCCTATGTACTAGGTACTCTCGGTGGCGTGGGCGACCGGAGTATCGTAACGGGTTTCCTAAGCGCTAGAGTCCAGAGCTGACCGTTATACAGATGAAGCAACTAACGCAGCCGAAGCGACAGCTTGACGGCTTGACGGCTTTGGGTTTGTGCTAGTTTCCCTCTGACCGCCCCACAGAGGGAAGCGACCATTCGCTCACTCACTAGCACGGGCAAGCGCACCCTCCACGCGCCGCAGCCGTGGAGGCAAGCCCCAGTGGTCGCATCCTCAGATGCTTCCGCGCTCAAACCTCCCCAGGCTCTAGATCCCAGGAAACAACATGCCACTCAAAGATAGGGAGGAAAGATAGTATAGATCGTTAACAACAGATTACTCGTTAATGCAACTATCTTAGTCAGTAGTATAAAAGGTTAATCATAGGGTAGATGACATTTAACACGTGAAACACAAAGGGCTGAGACTCTGATGTTGAAGTACTTAGATAGTGAGATTTAGATATTTGAGACACTTAGCTTCAGGGAAACCAGCTCTCGTGGTTTCCTGCCATCCATGAGATGAGGCTCGGTGCTCACGAACACCACTCACTTAATCACATGTAAAGGCGGCAAAGTCACAATTGAAAATGGCTGCCGCCAGGAAGCACAGAGCGAACGGCAAGGCGCATACCATAGAGTATGATCATGGACAAAACAATTCACTCACCATAGAGAATCTACCATTCGGTTAGGGCTGCCAGTGGAATGGATGTCGTACGTCATCGTGATGGTCCGGCATTCACGACACTCCATTTTAAAGTATAATCTAATCTATATTGCATAGCTCGGACAGGAGTCAAGATTACGGAGCAGAAATATTAAGCTTTGAAGAATAAGGTGTCACATAAACCTAGACGGTATCCTCCAGGGAAATGAAATTGCAAAATATCTCCCAAGATGGAGCGAACGTGTCTCCAACAGATCTATTCAGCTGTGATATTCACAACTCGTTTCACGTCGTCTCATTCTCGCCCCTAACTAAATAGGTGTCAAGATATACTAAATGGATCACCCTCTATATACATATACCTACTACTGGTCCGCTTGAGTTCGGATGCTTTAGTTCTTTGACGAGAGACTGTGCGAGTTATAAAATAGGTACGCGTAAATCATGAACAACGCGGGTAGAAGTTTTTCAAAGGTATTGTGCAAGCGGTGAAGGGCTTTATGTTTAACGGACGTTGCGTTGCGCTGCGAAGGGAGAGTTCATGCAGCGGATAAAAGAAAAACAACTGCAGTAAAACATAAACTCGCGCCTACACTGAAACTTATTAGGTGGCAGTTGGATTCCGGGCTCCCTTAGGGTGCAACCAAAATAATTCTAAGATTAGGAGGCGAGAAAGTCGTTCATCCTGAAGCGTTTTTCCTATTTCTATAATAATAAATACGGGAAAATATAGGTTTTCTTAGCCATATTGTCACTCATAAAAGTCATAAAACAGTGTAATGTAATTTGATGTGACCCTGACCCCAACATAATTATTTCTACTTTTAAATAAGTCTTGAACTCTTTGTTATGTAGGCTGCAGTATGCATTTGAGCTTTTAACCACGCACTGGGCTAACGTAGCTTACCGTAACTTTTGAACATCGACCTAACTCAAGAGGTATCCGAAGCCTGTAATTTCGTTCCTAAAAGCGCAGCACATAAAACTTGATAATAGTAAAATAGCATAATTCGCTGGGTGGGCGATAGTAGCGCCAACTAGCGGTCACAATTACGGCGGACTTAGAAATATCCAATGGCTGGTTATCATTACAAAAAGAAAGAAAACAAACTAATAATTTCAATGAAATATCGTTATTTTCATATATTCTATTCGATCACGTAAATCTTATGTCTATTTCACGCCTAAAATGGCTAAATCAATATATTTCAGGTGTACACGGACTTTCTCATGGCTGACTTCACGAGAAATACCTAAGTAAAGAAATAAACAAATATAATTGAATAAAGCATTTCATATACATTGTAGACGATCATTTATGACTGTAGTGTCGTAAATAATGCAGACTTTTTGTGCATTTTCAGTTAAACATGGCTAAATTAATTATAAAAACTCCAACGAAGTGCGCACTGCAAATCCTGTCATGTGGCTTTAGGTACCATGGCGATCGATAGGCACTGAAATAAAGCAAGAAATAAATTATAGTAACTTAACCGTTACTTCTTACAGCATACAAAATATAATATTAAAAATGTTGCTTTATAGGTTAGCTTACTTACTTTTCCTCTTGATAACGATTATCCATTTCATTTGTTGTGCTCATTTCCAACTTACTTGTGGAAATTTATAGAATTTATGATCACTGTTTTTGCCATTCTTCTTGCACGCAGCTGGTTTCGTAACGCATGTTTATTTATTTTTACTTAAAATGCACGGATACGCAAATTTAAAGCTAGTAAAAAGTGACAGTTGGTCCGCCGAAAGTTCCTTTTTTGGCCACGGTGCGCGCTGCGATCGATTCGTGGTTCCCCCACCACCTACTTCGCACCCAGCGAATAGGTAGGCAATTACGTATCCCTTGAGTATAAAGTCGCACAAAAACTGCTGCTTTTTCCAACTACCCACTCCTCCAAAGCAATTTAATTTGGAAAATGATTTTCATTTTATACCCTCTCTTGGCTTGTGTCGCAAATTATTTCAGTTACCTAAGCGCAACGAGTTCAGTGCCGTTTGTCGTTGGGAACCCATTAAACTTCTAAAGGCTTTGTAAATATGTATCGTGAATTTTTGATCGACGTCTGTGACCTTGTTATGTTAAAATGGGAGAGATTTCGTATTTATAATATTATATTAGTAGGTGTGACGATTAAACTGTCATGGCGACCGGTAGTGGGCCGCCCGGGGCGGAGGGCACTCTGCAGCAGTCACTCGGCCCGGGCGGACGCACTCCCGTTGGCGATGTCCAAATGCTATATTGTGTTTCTATTACTTACCTCCTGCGTCCGTCCGTAAGACTTACCCCAAGTGACCTAGACGTCACAAGTGGCGACGAGTTTATGGGTAAGTCGTCAATCTATTTGGAAAAAGGAGGAGTGAAAGAATGGGAACCAGTTCCATGATAACGGAAATGCCGAGTGTTACGTGCTACCAACACAGTGCAGTTAAAAATACTCTTGCATTTTACTTATTATTTACATTAATATTTTGGATATTTCATCAGTGGAATAGATGAAATGTATCAGAAGTGAAAAAAATGGCCCTTTAATATAATTGTATAAACGTTGTCATTTCGGATTATAAATTCAATTCCCATGCGTCCTCTATCACCTACAAATGACAATAATAAACCATAATCAATTAAGATCTCCACAATCAAACTGAAAAACTAGTTTTGTGGAGCGATGTATTGTGATATGTCTTTACTTTGCCGGTGTTAATTAAAATATAATAATACCGATTTGGTTCAATTGTGGCCTATTTCTATTTTGTTAATTTGATTCCGTTAGTAAAATGTTTGATTAAATGGAGACGAAATTATTTCCATGACAGAGATGTATTGTTTTACTGTGCGGGTAGACACGTGAACTATGCATTAAATAATATTGGTAAGCACTCCTAAGTCCTAACGGATCGAGTAGTAAGTCCGACTGGGCTGGTACTAAAATAAAGAAACAGCATACACCAAGTGGTATGGTATACAATATATATTTATGGTGAATTTGAGTAGTAGGTCTGTCTCCATAGACCGGTACTAACAATGAGAAGTAGGTCTAATATAGACCGGTACTAACAATGAGTGGTAAGTCTGTACAGACTGGTACCAACAAGAAGCGACAAAACGCTGACATGCCATATACCTTGTTTTGTTTTAGCATTAGGAAGAATGGCACAAAAACTATTCACGATATTTTTATCAGGCACGTTTTGCGATGAAATAGTGTACTAGTCATCGGATTTACTATTATAAAACGGTTTTATGTCATGCCAAAATTAATTAGTTATCGTTATTCATAAATAAGAGAATACGGGTTGTATTATATATTTACTTAAAATATTAATTTTGTTTCGCCGTTTCGGATCATTCATCTAAGTTGTACATTGTACAATAGAAACCCAAAGAAGCATAGATTGTGAGATACCGGTTTGTTTTTAGAATGTTATTTGTAATATTCAACAACTGCTACTTGTCTGGATCTAGATCCTCCGTGCCAATTCAGTGGGTGTTTACAACTACTACTGTTGTTGCCTAACTTCTAATTATAAAATAAACAAGGTATAGCTTCCACACAAATTACAACGGTAATTAAGTGGCAAAGAAAAGAACAGACCTGCTGAAAATCACAGGTAGTCTACTTATGCCACAGATCTGTCGAGAGAACTACAGAATTTCCGGGTTGATTACATCACCTGAGTGATATGACAATGTTTTATCAAAATAAATTAATGAATAAATGATTCTCATCTTTAAAGTTAATTAGTGTCCACATCGGCCCGAACGTTAAAGGAAAGTTAAGGAAATCAGAGTGCAATGTAACCGTATTGTTGTCTTCGGGTTACTCTATACCTAGATACCAGGAAGTCTGCGTGACACGTACCGGTGTCCGAAATAAAGATTAAATAAATATGCTGCACTTGGTACTTTCTAATTTGGCTTTAGATTTCTTTATGTCCCTATACGACTATATATTATAAATAATAGAAATATTTGAATACGAATATACAATAGCATTTATGATATTACTACACTTATACACACTATACTTATTATGTGTGTCTGTGTATGTCTTGCTGTCTTGCACTAATTAAGTATGTGAAGTAACTAAATAAATTGTCAATATCTAATAATAATTGCCAAAATAAAAACGATAAATCTAAATATTAAACGTTAATTCTAAATATTTAATTTAATAATAAATATTTTACACTGTAATTGATGTACTATTCAGTGTTGCCAGAAGGGTTTTACGTTTCGTTACGCGCAGCTCTCAAAAATAGTACGCAAATTCAAGTTTGAGTACGCGGAACAACATTTATTGACAAACTGTGCTTTATGCAGCTGGTGCATAAACAAAGGCCTTAAAATAACACATTTCACCGTTTCACGGATTTTGGATTTTGTTTTGGTTGTCAGCTGATGAAATTATACACCATGTAGACCGCGGGCCAACGACAGGTCACGATTACCAATCTCCTCTCGAATGAAAACTTGTAGAGTGGTTAAGAAAGATGAATAAAAAATTACTGTGGACGTCTGCCACGATTCCGTTGGTGGGTTGAGGAGCAGCAGCCTCCCAAAGACGTAAAAAAATAATTTAATTCAGTCATTTCCTCTCGACTGAAACTAGGTTTAAATGATAGTTAAGAAAATACCTTAACGAAAAAAAATCGTCTGCCACTTGTATCGTGGTGGAATACCCGTCTGCCAAGCACGTGAACATGTAAAAAAAAATAAAAAAAATCAGTCATTTCCTCTCGCATGAAATTTTGTCAGATGATAGTTTATGGACTATTATGAAGAAATAAATTCGTCTGCCACTTGTATCGCGGTGGAAAACCCGTCTGCCAAGGGCCTAAACATTGTATGTGTGTGTAAAAACAATGCAATTATATGTGTAAAAAAAATTGTACTATATTATGTGTGTAAAAAAAATTGTACTACAAACTTAACTTGTACTTGACGTGAAATGACATGAAAAAACCGCTTTATTTAATTTTACCGCGAGCCAGGATGCCAACAGCACAGCGCAAACCAAATCAAAACTGCGGCGCTGACTTAAGTGACTTATGAACCTTTTTTTTATTTTTATTTAAAGATAAAAAGGGCTTTTCGCCTAGCGAACATATCGCCCCGTAAGGACAACAGTAAATTTAAATAACCAACAAAAAAAACTTAAACTCTAGTTTTTAAACCTATTTCTAATGACTTATGAACTTATAACAGTTATAATCATACAGTACAGTCAAACTAAATCAAACCGTAATCTGTCAATAATATGTTCGATTTTGCCTTGACTATTATGGTGTCTTAATGTCATTTGAATTTGTTTGGCCAGTGTCACTTGCTTGTCAGTGCGACAGCCACAGATAATCTATATGTAGTTAATTTTTTGGGTGCGTTCCTAAATAATATTAATCGGAAAACCTAAAAAATATTTTTTCTGTTAAGTGGAGTAACAGCTAGGCTGTCAAGTGTTAAAATATAAAAATAGTACGCAAATCGAAGGATGAGTACGCGAGTACGCAAGACCATAAAATAGTACGCAATGCGTACTATTGCGTACCCATCTGGC
The DNA here is from genome assembly GCA_951800055.1 of Cenopis cana. NCBI lineage: Eukaryota > Metazoa > Arthropoda > Insecta > Lepidoptera > Tortricidae > Cenopis > Cenopis cana. Next base: position 11,315,915 of record OX637490.1, on the reverse strand, counting down.
AACGCTGGTACTATTACTTATTCTGTAGTTGTACATTATAATGTTGTATTGTTATGAAATGAATAATGTCAATTATATTATATTCCCATACATCGACACAAGGAATACATGATTGATTTTCAGCGGGTAGGCTTTCGTTAGGTCAGTTACCCGCGGATTTTTGCTGGAAGTACCGAACGATGCGGTATTACATACGACTTCCAGTGAATTTGCTTTTCCCTGTAACTAACTCAAAGTAAATAAAGGGAGAGCGTCTATGAAATTAATTTGTACCTAAGGTGCCAGGTACCTAAGCGATACAAATACGTTTACGTATGTAGGTATGTAAGCACTTTATTTTACACAAAATAGGTTAAAACAATACATGCACATGTCACATAATATTAAGGTACAAAGGCGAACTTATCTCTATGAGGGATCTCTTCCAGTATATTTCAATTTAACATTGCAGCTGGTGCCGGAAACGTGGTAAAATAAATTAGTAGACTGAGACCCTAAGGGTCGGTCGGTACTAACAAACAAGAAGTAAGTTGTATGTTCAACTGGTACTTACAAACAAAAAAATATATATTAGTAAACTTATGCGTTGAGCGTTGGTTGGTACTAAAAATAAAATTGTATTGGCTGCTCAGTCCAATAGTTCAAAACTTGCCTTTCAAGGAATTTTAATTTAAAAAATAAAATCTTAGAAAAGGAACTTGATGAAAATTAACAAAGTCGTGTCTGAAACTGGATATGTTAGTTAAAGGCATAAATGTATGTAAGTTCCCGAATTGACAAAAGTATCTGAACGCTCTTACAATCTTTTCAAAAGTCATGCTCGCATGTTTTGTCACTGTATTGCGTATATAATATAGTATATTTTCGATGTGGACTGCTCCATGCCGGAACGATTGATCAAGTTCTAGCTAGGGTTGAGCACCAAGGTGCAGGTACATATTATTTATGTTACTGATTATTTATATGGGGTAGGAACTGGAATACTTTAGTATATCGAACTCTATATATAATATACCAGTAGGATATTAGCAAACAATTAAAATAAAACCACGTAAAATGAACTGGAAATACAAAACATGTGAGTTAATACAGTAATCATAGTAATTTTTCTGGAGTTTCTAAGCCTGAGCCTGGGGTTCATATCATTTGGTTCCTGACTCCAAGATCTGGCGTCAGGCAATGTGGTAATAAGGATTATTCCTTACAAAAATGCACGGATCAGGAATAAATGTTAAAAACTATAACTACAGAATAATTGGTAATCGTAGTACCTGGACAGTCATGATGTAGAGTCATGATGTAGAGTCATGATGTAGAGTCATGATGTAGAGTCAAGATGTAGAGTCAAGATGTAGAGTCAAGATGTAGAGTCAAGATGTAGAGCGGGTTTGGTATAGTAATTAGTAGACGCAAGGTGTTTCCTGCCTAACAAAACCAATGTTGACAACTAGAACACGGCAATCATAGTCAGCCGTTAGAGCGTTATATCTCAGCTGTTTACGAGTCGTCAAGTTGCGGTTTGCCTGTTACTTATCATCCTAGGCACGAGGAGTGTCACTAACAATTATTACTAGAGTCACTAAAAATTCCGGATGACATTTTATGTGCGCGAAAGCCGGGTCAGCCGGAATGCCAAGAATGTCAGGAAATTAGCATTTTATACTCGGAAATTTGATCATGTTCCTGGTCTAGTGAGGCGTCTCTTTAGGGTTGGTTGAGAACTAAATAGCGATACCTATGTTGATTATTTTGGAACAGTAAATGCAACTCAAGGGCGTTGTAACTCGGAAAGGAATGATGTCGATACCGAGATATGGACGCCTAGATTAAGATCAAAATCTTTAAAACAAAGCCCCTGAACGGGATTGGTAATTTGAAGGGTTGTATTGTTTACAACGTACTGGAGGCAGTACACTATTATAATTATGTCCTAGAAAATCTTGGGTTCCGATCCTACCTACCTACTAAATTTAGGCAGGAAAAGTAATTGGGAAAATTACGCACAGGACTCTTAACTTGGGTTGCAGAGCCATAAAATCAATGTAGAATTAATATGGTACAGTAAAAATATGGTACAGTTTAGTTATTTGCCATGTTTTCTGGTAACTGTACCCGATGAGTTATGGCTCATCACATTTAGATGGGTGTTTAGTCATTACCACTCAGGATGCGTGTACTGGGTGAGTACAGCAAATGGCAGCTGTATTGCCTTCTCGAAGATCTCACGGTTCGAAATAAATGCCATACGATAAATTAATGAAGAATGCGTCTTGGAATATTACTTTCAAAAAAACCGGAATTGTTTCCAATATTAAGTGGTGTACCCCTACTACCTATCTTTTAAAAATAAAGCTTTCCATTCATTTGGAAATACAATAAACCATTATACCTGCCAAATAACACAAGTTATGTTGAAAGACACTTTAGAATTATATTCAAATGCAAATAAAACTATAATGGTATATTAAAAAGTAAATAGTAAAAATCAGTTTAATTATATATTCAAGTAAAATAAATCATAACAAACAAAAGGCGAAATTTATGTATAATAATGCGCAAATAAATTGTATAGCTTGAGTATCAGATAAAATGTTTTCAATGAGAACAATCTAAAAGTAAATACAATAATACTTATATTGAGAGTTTAAGTTTAATAACTACCTGGAGAGCTTCTTTCGGTGTGTCGTCTCTTCAGATGCCTGATTTTCCGAAGCGATGGTAGATTCAATCTAGTCAAAAGGTACTTTAATACTAAACGCGATCAACTTAAACTAATTAACTATGTTACAATAAAATAAAAACTGTCAATTCACTCATATATTTAAATATCAGAATGACCGAGCAGTTAAAAGTATAATTTTTACTCCCTTTCTTAAAAATTGTAGTGTCTCAGAGCACGAGTCATTTATCAATATGAATGACCGTCATAGACCCTTTTCGAAATCTGGTACCTCAAATAATGTATTTAATTGGTTATTAATAGCCATCAACGCCAAGTTGTGCGAGAAGATGGATGCACGACCTTCTTCTTGTACCTAATTGTTAAGTATTTCTGTGTAATTGCTATTTATGTTTTGTTAGTATTTCTGAATTTATTTCACAGTGCTTTGGTACTAACTGTGAAATCCAACTGTTTGTATAAATATAAATATAAAATCAATTAGCTCAATATTAAAAAAAAAGAAAAAAAGGGACTGGAAACAAGGATACGAAGTTGCCGGGGTATAATGCTTGATGACGATGCTGGCTATCTTATAGTCAGAGTCAATAGGTTCGGTGTTTTGAACCAAGAAGTCTCGGTAAATAAGTATCGTACAGTAATTAATTTAAGTCGTGCAATATTTACAATATTCAATGAAACCACTGAAGCGGTGTTACTATTAACTCCTTAAAATGATAAATAAAGGTGTAGAGTGAATTAATCTGGTTATTATGTAACTATACAAATAAACTCGATAATTTTGTAAATTAACTAATATTAAGTATTATTTTGTATTAATTGATGTTGATTGTATGATGTTGATGTTGATTGTATGATGTTGATGTTGATAACGATACGAACGATAGTTAACAGATTTTTAAAGAATGTTACTAAAAATTTGGTTGAGCCTTTATTCTGTCTGTAAAGAAATGTGATTTATAATTATACAATTCGTGTGGATAATACTTATGTGTCATATTTAAAAGTTGATAACATGTTACTCTTAATCTTGGTGTATATTAATTAATCTAATGTTGGTGTATAAGCTAGGTTATATGCATCGATTTGTGTTTCAAATAATGACATATTTAATTAATATTAAACTTGTCGGAAAGGAAGAGATGTGACGATTAAACTGTCATGGCGACCGGTAGTGGGCCGCCCGGGGCGGAGGGCACTCTGCAGCCGTCACTCGGCCCGGGCGGACGCACTCCCGTTGGCGATGTCCAAATGCTATATTGTGTTTCTATTACTTACCTCCTGCGTCCGTCCGTAAGACTTACCCCAAGTGACCTAGACGTCACAGTCAGAGATGCGACTTATTTGAAATACTTGTATTTCAAATACAAATACAAAATGCAAAATAGGTATTTTATATTTTGTATTTAAATACCTTTTTAAGATAACCATTTTGTATTTTATTTGAAATACTTTTCGAGGTGTATTTTGTATTTGTAAAATGCAAAATACTTTACTGCTAAGTGTCGCCAACATTACCACTCAACTTTTCATGTAAATGTGTCATTCGTCAAGGATTAGCCACTAGAACGAATGAATGACACATGACACACACACACACACACACATCGTAGCTGCATCCTTGCGAGTGACAAAACAATATGGACGTTATCTGTGGAACGGGACGAGGTTGATTTTAAAATAGGTACTTGGATTACCGGTCTTTTTTTTCGACACCGTTAATAGTACATTACTTACCAAGGGCGATAAAACAAAGAATGTCTCGGATCGCAGGTATTTTACGCCCGAGCCGAAGGCAAGGGCGATAAATATGCGATCTGAGGCTTTCTTTATTATCGCCCGTGGTAAGTACAAAATTTTATGTCACCCCCTGGCCAGGAAGTGGGTTTTTTCGCGCGCGGAGCGTGCGATAATGGTCACTTTATGGCCAGGTGTGACATAAAATTATTTTATTATTTATCAAAAAGAAAGTATCGGATTTAGGTAGTGTTCTACTATTGAAATATAATAATCAGCAGTTCCTTGATAATAAAAGGGTATTCCTAAAGTACAACACTTGTCTACCCAGTTCCGCACATGTGGAAAGAGTATTTCCATAGGGTGGCATGATCATGCGTCCACACAAGGCGCAACATGTCGGATGCTCTTTTTGAGCAATTACAATGTTAAAAAATCATAAATAAAAAAAAATAAAGAACACAAATTTCATCTAAACTAAAGGTATTTTATTTGAATAAAGTATTTTGAAAATACGTATTTTGTATTTGGTATTTAAAATACAAAAAGTAAAAGTATTTTGTATTTTGCATTTGAAATAGTAAATTTGAAAACTATTTGCATTTTGTATTTAAATACTTTTTTAAAAGTATTTTGCACATCTCTGGTCACAGTAGGGATTGGCATTATACTAACATTGTAAATGCGAAAGCCCATTGAGCACTGAGCAGCGTTGAAGACAGCCTTGGCCGTCGCGTCTCAGGTAATGCTTCCCAAATTGATATTCTTGCTTAAATTAGAAATTAACATTGCTATAACTATGGCAATAATCGAGGACAGATTTTCGAATCTTTGTCCATTTCGCACTTGCGAAATCTGAGTGAGATGGAGATATACGAACGATATTCGAATGTTAGAGTAACTTATCGAGTACCTATACCTAGGTAAGGAGAAAGAAAACAAGCATTAAATAAAAACGAAATGGTTACTTTTGTAACTAGATCCTTACTTTCGTTTTCTTTTAGGAGCCGCTATAGGAGGTATTATTTACACATGACTTGCGATCACCTTTCAAGACGAGAATCCTGAAGATGCACCTAATAGGTAGGTACTTGACGGTAAGGTCTCTATCAAATTGAGGCCTTCCGTCCTTTTTGAAATCAAATCCTTATAATATCATACAAAATAAGACAAATAAGATTCATTACCGTATAAACCAAATATTAGGCATGATAAGGCCTGTAAAAGATTCTTTTTTCACATATTCTTCCGGCTAAGACCGCGACGTGATCTCTCGCGAGTAGAGTCGCCATCTTGGTTCGTGATTTTTCGGGATCTCCTGAATTGGCTATGTTCAATGCTTTATTTTTGATGGGATGTAAAACCCAAAAATGTAGGGTAGGACGCATAATACCGTTTTAACTTATGAGAATAGGTACTAGCTTTTGCCCACGACTTCGTCCGTGTGGAGCTTCTATATACCTATATGACGTTTCAGAGTGAGTAAGAAAAGATGAAATGAAATAAGAATGCATGTCTTGTATGAGGATATTAATTAGTATTTTTTTTAATTAAAAATGGGATCGCTCTTGGCCAGCATCTAGCCAGGGGGCAAAGATGAGGCCGACGATGAAACGAGCTCACCCATGAGATGCCTATTCACTCGTGCCAAAAAGGTCTAGGTTATATGAGCTCGGAAACACAAACGCCGGCAGAGAATTCCAAACCTTAGAAGTAGTATTCTTCAAAGATATTGAGGGATTGAAATGTAATTTAGGGATAACAACGCAGTTAGGAAAAATTAAATATTGTGTGAAAGAGCTTTGGTTGAAAACATTCTAGCAGCTTAGGAACTAACATTTAAGTTAACATTTAATACAAAATTTTACACATTGATTTATCTAAACAAAAAATCACGAGTTCTTCAGACCTCCCAATTTTATCCAACTCTTATCAGTGACGATGACCGATGCCTAGATTTCCTATTCCAATTTTCCGAAACGTGTATAGAGACCTATGCGGTATAATGGTCACCCTACCCGATCCGCTCACGTTCCGAATTTATTGGGCTCTCTAATAAAACAGAACACATTTTCTGCATTCTGGCGTCAGGAATCCTAGCCCCAAAAGCAAGAAGGACTTATGAATGTTCACTCTGCTAGTATTAATAAGACTTTAGGGTAACCAGGATGACGTCCTGACGTAATCTGGGCTGTTTGCTCTTGTTCGCTGTTTCGGTAATGAACGGCATCTAATCAAATAATGCTGTGCATTTAGATATTACCCACAGGCGATTTTTCACGTACATTTTTTATGTGGTTACGATGTTACCCCAAAGCATGTCGGGTGCGAATCCTGTCTCGCGCAATATGAGTTTCCTAGAACATGTTTATAACTGGTCATATTTCATATTTCATATTTCATATATTTATTGCATCCATGGTGTTTTTACAAGATGTTCTTAAATATTAGTAGTGCGGACATGGACCCTACTAGGGCGTAGCAATATATGTAACTAACCTAAGCCTTAAAATTAAAAAATAATAATTTGTAATTCTATACATAAATTGCAAGTCTTGTTTAACCTGTATACTTATTATATTTAAGTCTCTATCACTAATAAATCGCTAAAGTTACTTATCCATGAATTCTTGTAGAGAATATGGGCATTCCGTTACAAGGTAGGCCTTAAGTTTATTTACAAATATATTATATTTCATTTCGTTTCTGATATACTGAGGAACTTTATTATAAACTCTGATGGACATAGCATATGGACCTTTATTAAACATAGATAGGTTGGCAGGAATTACTTGAACTATTTTATTGTGCTTGCGCAGGTTGTGTGTATGTGGGTTGGGGTTTTCCGGTTTAGGGTATAGATGATGATATTTTCGTATAAACTTGCATGTTTCCAATATATACAGAGATGTTAGAGTTAGTATTTGTAGTTTTGGAAAATGGGGCCTGCAACTTTCTTCGTTTCTAATATTACTGAGTACTCTTATGCATCTTTTCTGAAGTACAAATAAATCTTTGGCATTTACACTATTGCCCCACAACATTATTCCATATAGGAGCCATGACTGGGCAAAAGCATGATATGCACAGACAGCCGTTTTTTGGTTAGTACTTATTAATATTTGTCTAAGGGCGTATGCAAATCTAGATAGCTTGACTGATATCTTATTAACGTGAGCTTTCCAGTTGATGTGTTCGTCGATGTTTAAACCGAGTAATGGACAGGTGCTGGTTGGGTCTAATTTGTTATTTCGATAGGAATATTTCACTTCTATAGCTGATCTTTGGTGTGGTCTAAACTGAATGAAATTAGTTTTTTTCAAATTTATAATTAGATTGTGATCTTCAAGCCAGGGTAAAATTGTATTGAATATATTATTTAGGGTATATGTGACTTCATTTGTGTTCGCGCTAGGAAATATAATAGATATATCATCTGCATAAAGTAGGGATTTAATATTTATAGTATTTAATAATTTTGGAAGGTCGTTAATGTAAATAATGAAAAGAATGCAACCGAGTACACTCCCTTGTGGGATAGAGCAAGCTGTATTTTTTATGGATGAACGGACTTTGGATACAGTTTTAGTATTATCATTGAAAAAATCTATTTCTACAATTTGTTGGCGGTTTTTAAGGTAAGATTGAAACCATTCATGCGCGATCCCGCGAACACCTATACCGTACAGTTTATTTAAGAGGATATCATGTTGGACTCGATCATACGCCTTGCTCATGTCTAAAAGTAAACCAAAAGCATGTTTCTTTTTATCTATTAATGTTAAAATTTCTTGTATAAAATTATAAACAGCAAGTGTTGTAGATCTTTGTTTTCTAAAACCGTATTGGTGTTCATCAAAGATATCAAATTTATTACAAAAGGATGTGAGACGCTGTGCCATAGCCATTTCGAAAATCTTTGAAAATGTACTTAGTAGAGCAATTGGGCGGTAGTTTTGGGGGTCTGTCAAGTCTCCTTTTTTTGGGATTGGTTTTATTAAGGAAATTTTAAGGCTTTCCGGGAATATTCCAGTAGAAAAAGACTGGTTGATTAGGTCTGTGAGAGGAATTGTTAGTTCATTGGCACATGTTTTTACTAGCGTAGGGGGTATCTCGTCGATCCCATAGCTAGTTTTATTTTTTAGCTGTTGTATACATTTATACGTTTCAGATGGATGTACAGGTGATAAGAAGAAAGTGTTGGGAGTGGGATCGACGACGGGGCGCCCGTTCGGTTTAGTAATACTGGTATTTATGCCTACGGAAGCAAAAAAGGTGTTAAAGGTGTTTGTCACTTCTTGTGGGTTATCTGTTAGGCTGCCGTTGATTTTTAGACTCATATTTTCCTTTTTCTTTACCTTCGTTTTATTTGTTTGATCACCGACAATTTGCCATACCGTTTTTAATTTGTTTTTGGATTTATTAATTTTATTGATGTTGTGTAATTTTTTTGAAATATATACGGTTCGTTTTAGAATTTTATCATAAGTTTTGTAGTGTTTTTTAAGAACTGGGTCATTATTTTGAGCCATGAATATTTTTAGCTGGCGTTTGTGTTTACATGAAAGTTTTATTCCTCGGCTTAACCATTGCCTTTTTGGTCCGGGTTTTGGCACAAATTGTTTTACAGGAATGTCAAGTGCGAGTCAGACTCGCACATGTAGGTTTCCGTATGATGGTATGATAGGGTCGATAGGTGGGTTTGTGGCTAGCTAATTTGAAAGAGTTAATGAACTGAAAGGATATTTTCTCGTAGTTAGTAATAGAACGTAGTGGTTATTTCTTTGGTTTATATTATTCTCTTTGGTTGGTAGCAGCAAAGATAGCCAAAATAAATCTTATGAAATATTTGTTACTATACAATACATATCTACAGAAATAAGAATGTTTTACAACATAAGGTATTTGCCATCTTCGGCTGTTAGGCTAAAATTACCAACCATAAAATACTAACTGCACTGTTGATGCTGATAAAGATTAAAGTGAAAATGTCCCCTTAAATACATATTTTTTCAATTTTTATTTTGTGGTAGTCCATACAAAATATATTTCTCTACCTAAATCAGGAGTGCTCATGAATTAAAGGCTAAAAATAACACTATTTAACACAAAACATACTATATAGGTACCAGCAGAAATTAATTTGAACGCGTTTCAGGTTATATTTACACTTCGGAGTGAGATTTGGTTTGAAGCGCTCGGCAAACAGTTTCCCGATAAGTCATTTCATTTACCGACATAGGTACCTATTATACTATACCAAACCGCGGTCTACCAGTTGTATTGATTTACTTTCCAGAATTTCATTTCAAAGGCAGAAAATGGAATATTTCTTTTCCCTGTCGCTTGGGAATAGTACCAAGTCAGTGGGTAAAATTATTTCACTTCTATCTGGGCTTCCATTTTGCAAATGACTGTTTCGTTGTGGTTTCGTTCCAGTCCCATCTGATTCAATTTGCGCGTCGCGCTCACTCACACTTTGCTATGCGTTCGCGCAAGAAGGATAATGAACCAAGACTATTAACATATCATTAGAAAATGTGGAAATTTGACTTCTTTGGAAAGAAAATTAGTACATTCAGCACCATATTTTGTAGCAGTCAAACAGTAGCCACCGAGAAAGTGATGGCAAGGGATCACGACTCTCAGCATTGAGGACATTACCGACGCGAGGAGGAGGAAGCAGTAGCCAAATATATCGTTACACATCCTTATGTGAATCTTCTCACCGCAACTTCGTGTGCACGCCACTATTCAAGTGCTAGAGTGGTCGTCATATTTAACTTCTCGAAGCAAGGTTTGTTGACTCACCTCGCTCCGTATGCCCTCAACGAAACGAATGCGTCAACTTTCATCTAGGTAGTTTCAGCAACCTGCCTCGACTTACCACCGTATTTTGGTCTTGAGATCCTTGATAACTAAGTGTGATGAGAGTTCAGACTTTATTGACAAGCGGTTAGTGTTATGATTATGAATGTCACTCAGATATTGTAACTTCTTGTGCAGCAACTGAAGTGGGTAGCGGTCTAAGATTAAATTTAAAACGCAAACTTTATTACTTTCCAACTTCGTGACTTTGTGTGTTACGGGTAATCTCTGAAACTACTCATTCAAAAAAAATATTTGTCAAGCATGTAAGTACGAGTAGAATGAAACTCGAAAACTATATCTTTGCGGATCCGCTCTCCGCGTGGAAAGCTAAATGCATGCTACATTACCCAATAAATTACACGACATCTGTACATGAAAGGAAACCACAAAAGAAACCTAGTTATATTTGACTAGTGAAATAACCGACCGAGTTTTGGCTCGCGTGGCAGATAGTGCGGTTTGGAACACCTCCAAGCAATATGACATATTTTAAAAAACACTTTAGAAGTATTTATGCCGTAGCATTTTTGCAATTTCCGCACAAACGACTGTTGAGCCCGCTGTAGATTTAATCGCTAGGTCGTTTTGAAGCTATCAGGCGTGATATGGACAATTTTAATGTTTTTATGGCATTGGTACTTATGAAATAACTAGCTGTTGCCCGCAACTTCGTCTGCGTAGAGCTCGGTTTTTAGTTAAAACATCTTAATATCCAGGAAACGGTATAATAATTGTGGTACTTTTACCCGGTGAGACCAAATTATTAATATGCTGTACAGATATAAATCGGTCAACCCAAATTCTCAACCCCTCTAAAAATCCCTTTAGGTACCTATACTTATCGGTTAAAAACTCTCATTTACTTAGGCTATTTTTTGTGTGAGTTGACACGTATCTTGTCGTTTTCTCTTCGTTACTGTACGTATTTAATTATGGACCTGTAGAAATTTCGTATCAAACATCTATCCAAATCCACAAATCCTGAAATCATTTAAACAGTCTTTCTGTGAAATGAAAGTCTCTCAATTAAAATAATGATGCTCCCCATACAAACTTTGAACCCCATTTTAACCCATTGAGGGGATGAATTAAAAAAAACGCCGAAATTTGTTTTGTTGTATTTAAACAGAGACTCTGTAAAAAATTTGAAGTCTCTCTATTAAAAAAAATGTTGCTCCCCATACAAACTTTGAACCCCTTTTTAACCCCTTGAGGGGATGAATTAAAAAAAAACGCTGAAATTAGTTTTGTAGTATTTAACTTAAACAGTAATAATTTATTCGTTCATCACAGGTACAAAAAGGTGGAATATTCGAAGGGGCTGCGATCCTCGCTCTGGGTCGTATCTGGTTCAGCAGGTCTCCATCGCCGTTCAGCGGGGTAATGCTGCCGGTATCATGGGGACCTTTGAGCCAGGTACGATGCGAGAGTCTTAGGTAATTTTTTGAAATATTTTAAAACTGTATTTAAATAAGTAGGTAATTTATGTAATTATTTTAATTTTAATGAAATGAAAAATTTGTATTTAAATATATATATATTTTTTAATTTCGACATGTAATGTAATACCTACTAAATTCATTTAAACAGTTACTGTAAGAAATTTTAAGTCCTTCACTCAAAATTTTTGCTTCCAATAGAAACTTTGAATCCCTTTTTAACCCCTTTAGGGGTTGAATTTCAAAAAACGCAGAAATTAGTTTTGTTTTATTTAAACAGAGAGTCTCTGTAAGAAATTTGAAGTACCTCACTTAAAAAAAATTTGCTCCCCATACAAACTTTGAACCCCTTTTTAACCCCTTTAAGGGATGAATTTCGAAAAACGCTGAAATTATTTTTTTTGTATTATTATAAGGAACTTTTATACAAAGTTTGAAGACTCTCACTTAAAAAAAAATGCTCCCCATACAATATTTCACCCCTATTTTCAACCCCTTAGGAGACGAAAATTTTGAAAAAGCAGATATCACTTTCATTGTCTTATTTTAAGGAGTCTTTGTACAAAGTTTCAAGTCTATACCTTTAAAAAATTATTGCCCCCCATACAAACTTTGCACCCCTGTTTTACCCCCTTAGGGGTGGAATTTCCAAAAATCCCGTCTTATCCCTTGCCTCCGTTATATAACCTAACTATAGTGTAAATTTCAAATTTATAGGACCGGCAGTTTCGGCGGGGCGGTGATTAATCAGTCACCCATCAACTTTATATGTATAGATAACGCTCGAAATGTGAGGATAGTTAGGCAGTATACTTAGTGATAGTGGTAGGCAATTGCATATCGTTGTATGAAACATTGGAGTATTTTATTATGAGTTAGAAAGGGTGAATATATACTCCTAAAAATCGGTCAAGCGCGTGTCGGGCCACGCGCAATGTAGGGTTTCGTAGTTGTGCCATGTTACATAATATTTTGATACCCAACACGATTTAGAAGAAAAAAATTATATCCCCATCCTTATTTTTTTTTTCAAGATTATATTGTACCGTTATGTCGGCGTATTTGATATGTATATTGTATTACTCATGGCAAATTACAGCTTTCTAATAGTAATCATAGTTAATCATTTATTCGTTGCAGCTAGTACTAACGGTTACTGAGTTAAGCCGCGGACGGACAGACGGACGGACATGGCGAAACTATAAGTTACTTGTTTACTACGGAACCCCAAAAATACTTAAGAAAATTGCAAATGTTTTGAAGGCACTATTACGCCTATAGAGTTAATTATTACCTGTACTTTCCGTTAATTATCGCGTGAGCAGTAACGTAAAGAAAAGCGCCCGTTGTTATACATATAAGTAGTTAATAAGGCGAACTAATTCCATTTGCCCTTTTCGAAGCTCAGAAAAAGGATAAGTTCGTTAATCTCGTTGTTAGAGGCAGTAGATATACCATGGAGCCATACAAATTGCTACATATCTATCAGAAACCAGCGTTCGGATTAGTCTCTGGTCTCTGAAGCTTGTTATTGTGCTTTTATTCTTATTCATGTAATCTATATTGAGAAGAGCGCCTTTATACAAACCGAGACGGTTTTTGTAGGGGTTTTTCTGTAAAAAATATACTTTTTATCACCCTGCGTTTTACTGACGCGTGTACGTACTGTTCTGTCTTGAAAGTAATAGGACGCTGAACTCTGAATAATTAAAAAAGGTTTTAAAGAAAATGTTTTCGTTTTGAGCGAAAGCGGCTTTGCTTGATGAAAGGCTATGCTTCTAAAATACGGATCAAGGAGGAATATTTCATGCGAATGATGGGGATTGAGGATTGGTGAGGACATATTTAATTGTTGCTCATTAACTCGTGTATTTTACTGTCTCGGATTATAAATAAGACTAGCAACACTTCTTTTGGTCATGTTTTGACGAATCTATTATATTTACAGTTCTATAAAGAATACTTACATTTAATTTATGATTATTATATTTCAATCATTAATATTTTAATTAGGTTTAATATTACGTAAAAATAACATTTATTCTGCGTCATTTACTTTACATGCAGAAAAAAACCTATCCCAGATTGCTAGGAAATTCCTAAAATACTACTTATTTGGTTTAGAAAATGGTTTTCTATTGAGGTATTATGAGAACTTCGAGTACTTTCGGAGTGCATGTAAAATGGATTATATAGCTTGCTTATGGATGGCTTATGGATAGCGTATCAGCAGGTAAATCAAATCCTTCTCACTTAGGCGTCCATTTTTCCCTAGCATTAGGTTAGGTTGGAAAGTTGGACAAAGAAAATGTCGAAATCCGAATAAATTTATTCAGCGTCGCAAAATTGAAATCTCAGGTGGTCGGCTTGCGAGCCCAGTGCAGTGGCCAGGATCCCAAGACCTCTGTCACACTCTGTGTTCGCGCCTGACAAGAGGCTTGCGCGGTATTCAAAATACTCGAAGAGGTCTTATTAAGTTGGTCAGGTAACACCTTGGATTTGTATGCCGCGCCGCCCTGCTTCCGGCCACCGATCCACTCTGACTTGGAAAAATCTCCTTAATAAATCTGTGTATTTCGTGTCTATAGTAAAATCGTTTTATCATGAGATCCTCCAGCTGATTTACTTATTCATGTAGCAATAAAACCATTGTAAATATTAGATGCGTAAAGTTGTACGCACTTAGCTGCCGGAGCGCGGAATTTAACGCATTTTCTACGTTTGGTAAGGGCCGAATTTACTGAAATACCTCGCGTTAGAATTACGCCGACATTTCTGCCGCCGTCGCCACAACATTGTACGATGTAAGATGTGAGTAGATGTATTGTAATAAAATACTGACGCCAGCGCGACGAATTCCGATAGGAACGAGCGCAAATAAGATTTGTAAGCGGGCGTGAGCACCACGACCCGCGGTATGGGGGCTACACGCTAACACGGACACAGACTTCACACGGAATGTGTCGGGATTCGGGATGCGTTGAAATTGAACTATTTGCGGTTGTCCTTCATGAAACGTTGGTGGGAATCCATGAGGTCAAAACTTCTAAGGAATCTTGAAAATATTCTTCCCGATAATGTCAAATTTATTTTTAATTGGATTAGATTTTGTTTTCATGTAATTTGGGGCTACATGACGAGTCACGATCCTCATATCAAAAACACTTTTTACGACTGATACCTAGCTAATATCTCGACATGACGAAACTATAAGGGTTCCGTTTTCGCCAGTTTGGCTACGGAACCCCTTATCCTCGTATACCTTTGTAGTAAAAAAAGTACTTGTCACACCGATTTCATTCAATACAGAGAAGACCGAGTTTGATTTGTTTATTCCAGAGATTCACGGATAGCCTTATGATCCAAACCTAACGATGATTGATGTTTTTTTTCTGGTACGGTGGTTGCGTTTGCCGCTACGGCTAGCATGGCTAGCACATGATGGCAACGTCAGTTTGTCGGCCTATCTCGAGCTATCCGTCCCTTTCTAATAGCACCTATCAAAAAAAGACGGATAGCTCGAGATAAGTCGACAAACTGACGTTGCCATCATGGTCTAGCCATATGGATAGATGCTATTGTTGCAGGCAAAATATCCGTAGGTCGCTTTTCCGGAGACGATACCCGAGATAGACAGGTCTCTGACGGGTGTTGTATATACGGGTGGTGTACTTATCCACAGCACTAAACGACAAACGGGAAACGCCAACATGTTGGGCTTTTTCCTATCTATCATTCGTTATACAGCTCTCGGTAAATTCCCCCCTGGAGGCCGGAGTGCGCGGCGTCGGCGGATATTGGGAATAACTCACGGATTTGATGCTTAGTGCGAGCGCGAGGGCATCAAACCTTGTCGGCTTCAATCAGCCTCGAGTTTGCCCTTAACCGGTTTTCTTGGAATATTTTTCCGCTGCCGTTTAGAAGTATGTAGGTATTTCGTAGTGACTGTAAAGGAATATACAGGAATTATTTCGATAAATAGCATGCTTAACGCTTGTTTGATGTAGTATTTTCACAACTGCTTGTTTGATAAACCTATGATGAAGTTCCGCATAGATATTTGAAGTTAAAAACAAACCTAGATATACCTATGCTTAAAGGGTGCTGCAATTATATTCTTTGTATATTACTGTGGTGTTCTTTCGATCTAGATTTAATAAAAATCGTTAAAACCGCTGCACTTAAGCTTATTAAATATTTTACATATAGGAGGTTCTAAATTCGGTTGTATGTTCTTTTATTATGTGTACAAATACAAATACTCTTTATTGCACACCTCAATTAAAGGATACAGTACAATACAAAATCACAGTAAGTAGAGGCAAACAACATCATATTAAGTCAAAGTAAGTGGTGTCATATATGAACCGATTTGCAAAATTCTTTTTTTATTTAGCATATACTTCAAGGTTGGTCCCATCGTTACCAGAATCCGGTTTTGATGATGGGACCTATGAGGAATTGAAGGAACTCCTCAAAAATTCAAGAGAAACACATGGCGATTTTAGTATTTTCAGTAAGAAATCAAGCATTTACATATAGAAAATAGCATTTGGTGACCGGAAACTGATGAAGAAGACCATGGATGATCATCCAAAACTCTTAGTGTTTCATGGGTGGCACTAAGATATTTATGTGCTTATTTCAGATATTTCGATGGAGATACTGAAGCGACTATGACGAAGCCAATTTAAACGGTCCTCATGTAATGTTACCATCAACCCGATCAGGCCGGAAGGTAAGTAGGCAACGGAACTCCGTAATAAAACAGTGTAGCTTTAGCCATGTTTGAGCTCATTGGAATCGTTATAGGATGCACTCTGGTAATGATGAATGAAACCGACTCCAATATAAGCAATTATTTTTTACTTTTTAGTGTTTTTTTGGAGTCAGTTTTTTTTATTAACGGCATCTCACTTCCCCGTCGTCTACCAGTCCCTGGGATCCCAGGGCAGATAACAAAAGAATGGCATTGTTTGTTTTTTTCGCCGGGAGTTGCCTTGAAAGAAATCACTTATTTTGGTTCCTAATCCCCATACAAAGCGGCTTGCTTTCTTCACAATGTGAAGCTAATTGGCCATAAGATTTCGTAATCCCCATGACATGTAATAATATTATTATACTATTCTGTGCATGTGACTCTTGAGAAATTGTGTAAGAAAATACTCAGATAATTATCACAGTGTAGTGGTAAAACAAAATGATAGTAATGTTCGCTTTCCGCCGTACTGAAAGATTTATTGGTGCTTAGTAACTCATTTGCCGCGAACCCAAATAAAAAGTAACTCAACAGCTTGAAAAATAATATTATTTCAGTAAACGTGGGGCGTTGCAGAGTGGATGCGCAGTGAACTTTGCTTACACAGTGGTTTCAATTTGTAGGTACACAATTGCCTTAGCGTAACGCTATAAGTGAATATAAATCGGATTAGGCAATTTTGCACACGCCTGCTGAAATTGTGGTCTAGAGTCTCGACGATACAAACTTAGTGTAGAAAGTGTTGTCCAATTTTTCTATTCTCTCTGCACACTAAGATAAAGATGATTATAAATCATAACTTTCACAATTTAAGATGATTTTAGGTGTGGGTTTCGAAATTTTGACACATGTATCTGAGATACACTTGTTTAAATCGGGATACTACCTACATCGACTGCTTAATATGATATTTTTTTAAGGATGTTATGAGCGCTCAGACATATTTGTTTGAACATTAATTGGTTTGTGTAGGAGAATAAATGCCTCTATAAATATTTAGCACACACGGTAAAGGCTACGAGTATGCGCGCACGAGGCAAGGGTAACTTTTTTCTGCTAATCATGCGACTGGCTGTACTTCTGCCTTGGCTAGTCTGTGCGACCCGTAATGTCCTCTAATGTGCGCGCGTAGAACCCTCTCACTGCCGGTTACAAATTCCCTTCGAATGGACCAAATTTTATGTAAATTTTCTTTATGATCTTTTGGCGTTTGTCGTGGATTACCATGATGAGAAATATTCATCTGGGAATTTCACTTTGAAATACGTCTTGATGAAATACTGTTAACGTCTTCGTTAAGGCGCAGGGTAGGGCAAGGCCTTCCCCATACAAACTTTGTGCACGTTTTATTCGTCGGTTTTGGCACTAACAAATATAATATTTTTTTTGGTTGTAAATATTAGATATGCAAAGATCGTGATGTGAAAATTTTCAAATATTTCAAAAAAATTCAAAATTAAAAAATTAAAAAAAAAAGTTAATAAAAAAAAATTTACATCACGAAATAGCTATCAGAAAAATAAGCATACTGACCAAAAATCATAACTTTAATGCAAACACAAACGAAGTAAATCCTGCACAAAGTTTGTATGGAGAGAGCTTGCCCTACCCCTCCTCTTAAGTGAGCAAACTGCAGGCGAATAGCCAAGTTAAGGTCACGGAATAATAGCTAAAATTTGTTTATGTGCAATCAGTCAACTCCCGATCCCGGAGATATGCGTCATGCTTCTTCGTAAGATTTCCGCTACAGAGCGGAAAAACGTTGCTACGCGCTACGGCGTAGCACACGTAGCTCCTGCGGGCCGCGAATGCGTTAAAAGTAAGCACTAATATAGATCGTTATAGGTACGCGCATATTTTAATGGCGACTACCTTAGTAAGTAGTCGCCATTAAAATATGCGCGTCCTAAGTCTGAAATCTCCCATGTAACATGAACATGAATCATCTTCAAGTAACACGAAGGTGAAACTACGAGTTATTTTCTCTCCAGTTCCCGAGCCACGCGGATGGAATTCATTTAAAAACTCATTTCTCAAAGTCACGTAAGTACCCCGTCGATACGTAGTCGTGAGACTTTCATATATAAAATGTAAATAAACTATAATACGTGACAGGATAATAAGTTTTCTGCCGACTCGATGGAGCGGAGCTTTCACCTTTCGACCTTTATGTTGCAGGGGTACCTTACCTACTATGAAGGCGAAACTTTTACGATTAAGATAAAAGTACATAGGTGTCTAGGTAAGACGTTACAGAGATGTCAACTCAAAAAGGTTAAATTTTAAACGCAAATGCTGACTGAGCTTATGCTTAGATAATGGAAAATATCAAGCTTCGTCACAGAATGTACTACTTGGTGACATTTCTAGAAGCATTGTTCTTCAGCGCCACCAGATTTAGTTTATATATACGTGTACTAGATTGTGTCTGTGGGATACCTAGGTACGAGGTTAGGTGATAAGCATATTTAAATGGGAACAAATAAAATGATCACCTAAATAACTTTTGATGTCACCAAATTTTCGAACCCTAAAATAAGGCTGAACACTCAAAAAAATGTATCGACCATCAATTTCAGATCACCTAACCACTCATACCTATTATTCCAGCAGTAGCAGCTATTTTACTTATTGCGTTCCCTGAAATTTTATAATCGCATCAAAAAATTCTCAAGTACCACCAAAAATACTAAACTACCACCAAATCTCGTGCATCATTTGTTATTAGAATTACGTCCAAATATTATACACATTACAAGCTATATTGTAGTTAATACATTCAAATTAATTATTGAGCGACATGTTTCAGACTCACACGCGACGTTGTGGTTACCGAGTGACATGTTTTGGACTAACACGCGACATGTTCGGGCTCATCAAGCGACATGTTTCGGATCCAGCGACATGTCTCGGACCCATCGAGCGACATGTTGGGGTCATCGAGCGACATGTTTCGGACTCACACGCGACATGTTTCGGATCCAGCGACATGTCTCGGACCCATCGAGCGACATGTTGGGGTAATCGAGCGACATGTGTCGGACCGACACGCGACATGTTCGGGCTCATCGAGCGACATGTTTCGGACTCACACGCGACATGTTTCGGATCCAGCGACATGTCTCGGACCCATCGAGCGACATGTTGGGATTATCGAGCGACATGTTTCGGGCTCACACGCGACATGTTTCGGATCCAGCGACATGTCTCGGACCCATCGAGCGACATGTTGGGGTCATCTAGCGACATGTTTCGGACTCAAACGCGACATGTTTCGGATCCAGCGACATGTCTCGGACCCATCGAGCGACATGTTGGGGTCATCGAGCGACATGTTTCGGACTCACACAACGACATGTTTCGGATCCAGCGACATGTCTCGGACCCATCGAGCGACATGTTGGAGTCATCTAGCGACATGTTTCGGACTAACACGCGACATGTTCGGGCTCGTCAAGCGACATGTTTCGGACGCATCCAGCGACATGTTTCGGATCCAGCGACATGTCTCGGACCCATCGAGCGACATGTTGGGGTCATCGAGCGACATGTTTCGGACTCTCACGCGACATGTTTCGGATCCAGCGACATGTCTCGGACCCATCGAGCGACATGTTGGGGTCATCGAGCGACATGTTTCGGACTCACACGCGACATGTTTCGGATCCAGCGACATGTCTCGGACCCATCGAGCGACATGTTGGGGTCATCGAGCGACATGTTTCGGACTCACACGCGACATGTTTCGGATCCAGCGACATGTCTCGGACCCATCGAGTGACATGTTGGGGTCATCGAGCGACATGTTTCGGACTCACACGCGACATGTTTCGGATCCAGCGACATGTCTCGGACCCATCGAGCGACATGTTGGGGTCATCGAGCGACATGTTTCGGACTCACACGCGACATGTTTCGGATCCAGCGACATGTCTCGGACCCATCGAGCGACATGCTGGGGTCATCGAGCGACATGTGTCGGACCGACACGCGACATGTTCGGGCTCATCGAGCGACATGTTTCGGACTCACACGCGACATGTTTCGGATCCAGCGACATGTCTCGGACCCATCGAGCGACATGTTGGGATCATCGAGCGACATGTTTCGGACTCACACGCGACATGTTTCGGATCCAGCGACATGTCTCGGACCCATCGAGCGACATGTTGGGGTCATCGAGCGACATGTTTCGGACTCAAACGCGACATGTTTCGGATCCAGCGACATGTCTCGGACCCATCGAGCGACATGTTGGGGTCATCGAGCGACATGTTTCGGACTCACACGCGACATGTTTCGGATCCAGCGACATGTCGATGGGTCATCGAGCGACATGTTGGGGTCATCGAGCGACATGTTTCGGACTCACACAACGACATGTTTCGGATCCAGCGACATGTCTCGGACCCATCGAACGACATGTTGGAGTCATCGAGCGACATGTTTCGGACTAACACGCGACATGTTCGGGCTCGTCAAGCGACATGTTTCGGACGCATCCAGCGACATGTTTCAGATCCAGCGACATGTCTCGGACCCATCGAGCGACATGTTGGGGTCATCGAGCGACATGTTTCGGACTCACACGCTGTGGTGTATGTCACACCTTAATAACTCAGCTGATCACAGCTGATACACACCTGATGGAAACTTAAGTAATATTAACCTTTGTACTTTTTCCCGGAAGTACTAAGGAATGCAAGAGACCTTGATATTGATTCCAAGAAGATAGTATTACCATATGTTCTATTTCGCATACCAAACTGTTAGTATAAAAGCAGTGTAATTGTTACTCAATAAATCAGTGTTAGAGCAGTATTTCCTCGAGTCTCGTCTTATCATTATTACCCGTAACGCTCCACATCTCATGGCTACCCTGCCAGGCGGGCTGCCCCAAGCAGCCCTGAATTAGTGAACAAGTGCCAGAACCAAGATACTGAGAGCAGGTCACTTCATCAGCGACCCTGCCAGAGCACCCCACATCTCATGGCGACCCTTTCAATGCCGAACAACTAAGTGGAGGGCGCCTCTCATGGCGACCCAGACGGTCTGCGCCAGGCAGCCCCGATATAGTCACCTGGACCGACCAGCCAGCTCCGCCACACCAGCCAGCCAGCACCACTGCGTCAGCCAACCAGCATAGCCAGAAAAGCTATGGGGGGACAGTGCACCAAAACGGACCAGAAAGAAGAAGTTATTATTGCCCAAAACGGAGCCGAAAACTGCGCCAGCCATCCAGCCCCACTACGCTACGCCAGCCAGTCAGATCCACTGCGCCAGCCAGCCAGCTCTACTGAAGCCGAACAAGCCAGAGCAGAGCGTCGCCAGCACCAGCCGCGCCGCCGCTCAACAGCCCAGCTGTTCAACAGCTGATACCACACAGATGACTTCAGGTCCATAAAAGCCAGACAGCTGATCACCAGCTGACCATCAATCCACGTGAAGAAGTAATTAATTAAGGTACTTATAAAGCTTTTACTACAATGTAAGTAGTATGTTTAAAAAAATATTTAACTATTGAGTGACGTAGATTTTTTTTAAAGTAAAATTTTAATTAATAATAAAGAACGATAATAATTAATTTTATCAAATTGTTAAAAAAGTAATATTTTTTTTAATCTAATAATGTGTAAACTTTATGGTATTAAACCAATTTATGTTATAAATAATTAAGTAAATAAGAAATAATGCCGCTTGATGACGAGGTAATAATATGATTAAGATTTACAAATTTAAAAATAGCAACTAAAACAGTCCACCTGTACAACAACATCTGGACTTCTCGAGTTACAATACGTTCACGATACACACAGACGTATCGAGTATAATATAGGATTAGTGTTATCAAAATAAAAATAGATTCCCAGAATATAAAAATAAAATATTAAAATAATATACTAGAATGTTGAATAGTTTTAAAATAATGATAATAAGGATTCCAACTATGACAGGTCTGATCAACCAAGAATAGTGGAAATTCTTAAAAACCAAATAATTTACCAGAATTAAGTAAGTTTCAATAAACGAGATTATGACAAAATAATGAAACAAACAGACTGTATTACCAGTCAGAATAATAATATTTTATGCTCGCCATCCTTACTAATAGTGTGTCGAATCTAGTACTCAATCGCGTACGGAACGAGCTTTCCTCGCGAGAGAATTAGGTATGTTTTGCAAGGCACAATAAATAAAAATGTATGCATATGGCATACTATATAATGACGACACCGTGTGTGTGTATTATTAGCTACGAGTATAGCTCAAAGTATAAATAAATGTAAAACCGGGTACGGATCCCGAGTATGTATAATTAAAGGTGTCTCAAAAGTAAGTGATAACGATGATAGCGAGTCATAGAGTCATATTAAACAACTTTCATTATTTGTCTTTGAGTGCTCATTAACTGAGCGCTCCCATGCTTTGGAATGCAAGTTAAGCCATTTATCCAACAGCTGTCTATGATAGCAGTTGTTAAGCCAAGTTAGAGGCTTGAGAATTTCTAACAGTCAACTTGCCCATTTAGTTACTTGACAAAAGCCTAATCGAATTAAGGTCTAGTTTCCCCTCAGGTTGGAAGGTCAGATGACAGTCGCTTCCGTAAAAACTAGTGCCTACACCAAATCCTGAGATTACGTAGGAGGACGATTATGACTAGGATTAAATAAATATATAAATCGTGTCCCGCCGCAATCAGTGGTAAACCCGAGAGGTGCCATTGAGCGAGTAGGTAGATACATAATTATTAGCAAGGTACACCAGAAATACAAGGCAGGCAGCAAATCCTTGAAACCTTGAACATGATTCGATCGAGCATCAATCGTGCAAGTTCTTGGACACATAGTATAATGTAGTGTTAAAAGCACTGTCTGAAAGGTATATACCTACCTCTAAATGGTATTTACGCGCGCTTATGTATACAATTTATGTATAAAATCCTTGTATTACTGAGTTATAATTAAGAGTCGGCCGACCATAAAATAATGCATGCCGTGTACCTTAGCAAGCTTAGCAAGCTTAGCAAGCTTAGCAAGCTTAGCAAGCTTAGCAAGCTTAGCAAAAAGTGATGCAAAAAATTGCACACTTTATGTCACAAGTAAAATACTAAGTGACAAATAAAAATACATATATAGAATTATGACGTCTAAACAAGGAGAAAAATGAACTGCAAGTCACGATGATTATTTTTGAATAGTTAAAAAAATAAATAATAATTAATATTGATGTACACAATATTAGTTATTATAATGACAAAATAAATACAAACAAGAGAAAAATAACGACATGATACAACGTCGTAGACACAAACTAATAATGGTAGCATAAATGTATACCATAATTTATGTCCTATTTAAAAAATAAATGAAAATATATAACAAACAAGCGTCGTCATCAAAGCGAGTATTTAATTCCAGTTATATTAGTATTGATAAAGAAAATTTTGTAACTAATTAGTTTAGTTTTAATTTATTTACTGTATCCATTTTAATAAATATTTCTCATTCTGTTTGAAAAAAAAAAAAAATGTCAATAAGTATTATGAGATTTCTTTAATTTTTCGTAATTAATATTAATTTAGTAATAAGTTCATTTATACCTATGTAGTTTTAATTTTTTTTAATAAATGTATAATCTTATAGTATTAATAAGTGTATTAACAACAAAAAAAAAAAAAGAATAACAATGTTTACTTTACAATTTACATTACGATGCTAAAACAATTATGACAATCCATCTGATCGCATACCACCTACCATATAAGGAACGAGAAATGTAAACATTATAAGTAGCATTAAGATACATTAAAAAACCATGTATACCATAGACTTAAGTTACTTTAAGAAACCATGTAAACCATAGACTTAAGTTTACTATAGCCAAAAAATAGTAGTTATGTATTTTACTATTTTTTGTCTCAAAAAAACGGGGAAGCTGTGGTGTATGTCACACCTTAATAACTCAGCTGATCACAGCTGATACACACCTGATGGAAACTTAAGTAATATTAACCTTTGTACTTTTTCCCGGAAGTACTAAGGAATGCAAGAGACCTTGATATTGATTCCAAGAAGATAGTATTACCATATGTTCTATTTCGCATACCAAACTGTTAGTATAAAAGCAGTGTAATTGTTACTCAATAAATCAGTGTTAGAGCAGTATTTCCTCGAGTCTCGTCTTATCATTATTACCCGTAACGCTCCACATCTCAACGCGACATGTTTCGGATCCAGCGACATGTCTCGGACCCATCGAGCGACATGTTGGGGTCATCGAGCGACATGTTTCGGACTCACACGCGACATGTTTCGGATCCAGCGACATGTCTCGGACCCATCGAGCGACATGTTGGGGTCATCGTGCGACATGTTTCGGACTCACACGCGACATGTTTCGGATCCAGCGACATGTCTCGGACCCATCGAGCGACATGTTGGGGTCATCGAGCGACATGTTTCGGACTCACACGCGACATGTTTCGGATCCAGCGACATGTCTCGGACCCATCGAGCGACATGTTGGAGTCATCGAGCGACATGTGTCGGACCGACACGCGACATGTTCGGGCTCATCGAGCGACATGTTTCGGACTCACACGCGACATGTTTCGGATCCAGCGACATGTCTCGGACCCATCGAGCGACATGTTGGGGTCATCGAGCGACAAGTTTCGGACTCACACACGACATGTTTCGGATCCAGCGACATGTCTCGGACCCATCGAGTGACATGTTGGGGTCATCGAGCGACATGTTTCGGACTCACACGCGACATGTTTCGGATCCAGCGACATGTCTCGGACCCATCGAGCGACATGTTGGGGTCATCGAGCGACATGTTTCGGACTCACACAACGACATGTTTCGGATCCAGCGACATGTCTCGGACCCATCGAGCGACATGCTGGAGTCATCGAGCGACATGTTTCGGACTAACACGCGACATGTTCGGGCTCATCAAGCGACATGTTTCGGACGCATCCAGCGACATGTTTCGGGTCCAGCGACATGTCTCGGACCCATCGAGCGACATGTTGGGGTCATCGAGCGACATGTTTCGGACTCACACGCGACATGTTTCGGATCCAGCGACATGTCTCGGACCCATCGAGCGACATGTTGGGGTCATCGAGCGACATGTTGGGGTCATCGAGCGACATGTTTCGGACTCACACGCGACATGTTCGGGCTCATCAAGCGACATGTTTCGGACGCATCCAACGACATGTTTCGGATCCAGCGACATGTCTCGGACCCATCGAGCGACATGTTGGGGTCATCGAGCGTCATGTTTCGGACTAACACGCGACATGTTCGGGCTCATCAAGCGACATATTTCGGACTCAAAATGTGTTATATATATATATATATATATATATATACAATGCGCGAGCCGAGCGAGCGAAGCGAGCGTGCCGCGGTAGCGGCCGGCGAAGCGCCAGAACCACCACCTGTTGAGTCCGAAACATGTCGTTGGATGAGCCAGAACATGTCGCGTGTGAGTCCGAAACATGTCGCTCGATGACTCCAACATGTCGCTCGATGGGTCCGAGACATGTCGCTGGATCCGAAACATGTCGCTGGATGCGTCCGAAACATGTCGCTTGATGAGCCCGAACATGTCGCGTGTGAGTCCGAAACATGTCGCTCGATGACCCCAAAATGTCGCTCGATGACCCCAACATGTCGCTCGATGACTCCAACATGTCGCTCGATGGGTCCGAGACATGTCGCTGGATCCGAAACATGTCGCTTGATGAGCCCGAACATGTCGCGTGTTAGTCCAAAACATGTCACTCGGTAACCACAACGTCGCGTGTGAGTCCGAAACATGTCGCTCGATGACCCCAACATGTCGCTCGATGGGTCGGAGACATGTCGCTGGATCCGAAACATGTCGCGTGTGAGTCCGAAACATGTCGCTCGATGACCCCAACATGTCGCTCGATGGGTCCGAGACATGTCGCTGGATCCAAAACATGTCGCGTGTGAGTCCGAAACATGTCGCTCGATGACCCCAACATGTCGCTCGATGGGTCCGAGACATGTCCCTGGATCCGAAAC
The DNA here is from genome assembly GCA_951800055.1 of Cenopis cana. Taxonomy (NCBI): domain Eukaryota; kingdom Metazoa; phylum Arthropoda; class Insecta; order Lepidoptera; family Tortricidae; genus Cenopis; species Cenopis cana. The sequence goes on along the minus strand of OX637490.1, from coordinate 11,289,362 downwards.
ATGTCGCGTGTGAGTCCGAAACATGTCGCTCGATGACCCCAACATGTCGCTCGATGGGTCCGAGACATGTCGCTGGATCCGAAACATGTCGCGTGTGAGTCCGAAACATGTCGCTCGATGACCCCAACATGTCGCTCGATGGGTCAGAGACATGTCGCTGGATCCAAAACATGTCGCGTGTGAGTCCGAAACATGTCGCTCGATGACCCCAACATGTCGCTCGATGGGTCTGAGACATGTCCCTGGATCCGAAACATGTCGCGTGTGAGTCCGAAACATGTCGCTCGATGACCCCAACATGTCGCTCGATGGGTCCGAGACATGTCGCTGGATCCGAAACATGTCGCGTGTGAGTCCGAAACATGTTCCTCGATGACCCCAACATGTCGCTCGATGGGTCCGAGACATGTCGCTGGATCCGAAACATGTCGCGTGTGAGTCCGAAACATGTCGCTCGATGACACCAACATGTCGCTCGATGGGTCCGAGACATGTCGCTGGATCCGAAACATGTCGCGTGTGAGTCCGAAACATGTCGCTCGATGACCCCAACATGTCGCTCGATGGGTCCGAGACATGTCGCTGGATCCGAAACATGTCGCGTGTGAGTCCGAAACATGTCGCTCGATGACCCCAACATGTCGCTCGATGGGTCCGAGACATGTCGCTGGATGCGTCCGAAACATGTCACTTGATGAGCCCGAACATGTCGCGTGTGAGTCCGAAACATGTCGCTCGATGACCCCAAAATGTCGCTCGATGACCCCAACATGTCGCTCGATGACCCCAACATGTCGCTCGATGGGTCCGAGACATGTCGCTGGATCCGAAACATGTCGCTTGATGAGCCCGAACATGTCGCGTGTTAGTCCAAAACATGTCACTCGGTAACCACAACGTCGCGTGTTAGTCCGAAACATGTCGCTCGATGACCCCTACATGTCGCTCGATGGGTCAGAGACATGTCGCTGGATCCGAAACATGTCGCGTGTGAGTCCGAAACATGTCGCTCGATGACCCCAACATGTCGCTCGATGGGTCCGAGACATGTCGCTGGATCCGAAACATGTCGCGTGTGAGTCCGAAACATGTCGCTCGATAACCCCAACATGTCGCTCGATGGGTCCGAGACATGTCGCTGGATCCGAAACATGTCGCGTGTGAGTCCGAAACATGTCGCTCGATGACCCCAACATGTCGCTCGATGGGTCCAAGACATGTCGCTGGATCCGAAACATGTCGCGTGTGAGTCCGAAACATGTCGCTCGATGACCCCAACATGTCGCTCGATGGGTCCGAGACATGTCGCTGGATCCGAAACATGTCGCGTGTGAGTCCGAAACATGTCGCTCGATGACCCCAACATGTCGCTCGATGGGTCCGAGACATGTCGCTGGATCCGAAACATGTCGCGTGTGAGTCCGAAACATGTCGCTCGATGAGCCCGAACATGTCGCGTGTCGGTCCGACACATGTCGCTCGATGACTCCAACATGTCGCTCGATGGGTCCGAGACATGTCGCTGGATCCGAAACATGTCGCGTGTGAGTCCGAAACATGTCGCTCGATGACCCCAACATGTCGCTCGATGGGTCCGAGACATGTCCCTGGATCCGAAACATGTCGCGTGTGAGTCCGAAACATGTCGCTCGATGACCCCAACATGTCGTTCGATGGGTCCGAGACATGTCGCTGGATCCGAAACATGTCGCGTGTGAGTCCGAAACATGTCGCTCGATGAGCCCGAACATGTCGCGTGTCGGTCCGACACATGTCGCTCGATGACTCCAACATGTCACTCGATGGGTCCAAGACATGTCGCTGGATCCGAAACATGTCGCGTGTGAGTCCGAAAAATGTCGCTTGATGACCCCAACATGTCGCTCGATGGGTCCGAGACATGTCGCTGGATCCGAAACATGTCGCGTGTGAGTCCGAAACATGTCGCTCGATGACCCCAACATGTCGCTCGATGGGTCCGAGACATGTCGCTGGATCCGAAACATGTCGCGTGTGAGTCCGAAACATGTCGCTCGATGACACCCACATGTCGCTCGATGGGTCCGAGACATGTCGCTGGATCCGAAACATGTCGCGTGTTAGTCCGAAACATGTCGCTCGATGAGCCCGAACATGTCGCGTGTCGGTCCGACACATGTCGCTCCATGAATCCGAAACATGACGCTTGCGTTTCTTACATTGCGTAGATCCGGTATTATAGACTAGATATTAATTTGATGAAACAAATGACGCTTGAAATTAGGTGATCATGTAGTATTTCTGGGTATCGAAAGAATTATTTGGGTGTAATTAATTTTAATAGGATTACGATCCCAGTTATATTTGGATGCGAATTATATGAAATTTGGTGTTTGAAATTAGGTGATCATTAAGTATTTTTGGGTAGAGACTAATTTATTTGGTAACAATTTAATTTAATAGGTTATCGACATGTTACTTCTTCGAGTTGCACTTTATATTTAAATGGAGTTGAAAATTTGGTGCGAATCTAGTATTTTTGGTAATCAAATGTAATTTTTTAAGGCATCATTCGGCAATTAATTTGGTGGTTCGTTAAATGCTACCCTATTTAAATTTCACACGAAAAAGTCAAAGTTTACCGTAGTGGCAAGATATGTTCTTCGGTATATTTATATTACAGTTTTTATACAGACGAATAGAAACGTAGCACAAACATAAGCTAGTTACGAAAAGTCATAATTTCACTTAGATTAGAGATGAGACGTGTGACATTGTAAACGTTAAGTACACTCAAAATACAAACTTTCCCAAGAACATTGAACAAATGTTTTGTATAACATTCACCTCCTTGAACTTTTGTGATAAAACTTTAAAGTTACGAGTTCCTATTCTCACATCCGCTTTGTTGAAAAGACATGAAAGCGCTTTGTACGGAGTGACGTACTACTCGACTTCTGTTCCCAATGCTTACTGACTACTCGCCTTAGGAGAACCAGTATAACTCCGACCTCCGATTACGCATAGTTGTTAGGTATCTTGAGGTCAGCTTACACTAGAGTATGTAGTGAGGTCGGGACAGATTACTGTGAATCCCTTGGCAGCTATCCGAGATGTATGGGATATTCAACTCTTTGTAATTTCTGAGTGTCTCTCAGTTGGATTGCTTTGGTTGAAATATTATTTTAGGATGGTCCGTATAACATCTCTTGTTAATATATGTTTTACCCTGGTTTTACGCCGTCTAGAGAATGATCTAGTTAACTCCGAGTAGCTTGTCATCTGAACTTACACAAATTACGGCGTGAGAACTGCCAGCTATCAGGGAGCACTATTTGCCTTATTTTAATGTAGGCATGTGACATGGCGACCAAAGGACTTTTTGTTGAAAGTAGCGATGTAAACAATGAAATGTAATAATACAATACTATTCGCAGTGAAAGTCGTTTAAACAGTAGAATTAGAAATATAACTAATTTCGTATTATTATGATCAAGCCACAAGATTGGTGATGTTACGAGCTTTTGTATACAATGCCTAACGGGGGCGCCATGATACTTGATTCTTAGGGAATTTATTGACCTTCCCCTTTTATCTTAGGGGACGTCATAATCTTCTGTGACAAAAACCATAAAATAAATATATAATTCATTACCGACGTATTTAATGGCAGTTTAAACTTGCAGCGTTAGCTACTTTCTGTTATCGCAAGACTAAAATATCGCAAGTTAGCTGTTCGCAAGGCGAAAATCGTAAATTGCTTAAAAAGGGGAACGAAAACGCCACTCGGCGACTTTGTTGTTCAGAATTACGATCAAAACAGAGTTTTGTTCGTAAGAAATTTCAACCTGTTTCATGATTTAAACTTGGCTACTGCAATAACGGGAAGCCATTTTTCATGTCGATTGTGCTCGAGCATAGACGGCGATTCTGTTGCCTGAAAGGCTGAGAAACCTATTGTATTTATATTTTACGTGTTTTTTCTGATATCCGATAACTTCAAGATATAATATCTCTACACAATTCACACTTTTTTGAAGGTGACTGGCTTGATCTGATAACGGTATTAGTAAGATTTAAAGACTTCTGTAGCACTTCATTAAAATTTTCATATTTCCAACAAGTGTATAACTACCTACGTACCTACCTACGTACGAGTACCTATATTGTTATACGCTGAATATTTTGTATTGATTTGACCCCTCGTAACTCACAATCGCTTATAGCGATACCCTAATTTCGATCTATCTCAGTAGATCCATTGAGTAGATCCACGGTGTATCTAGTGAGAATTTTTTTTCCCGCTAGATACATTGCAATTCATAATGGATCTATCGAGAAGTTTTTTTTCATTAGATACATTTTAGCACGGGTCTGTCAGGAATGGATCTAGTGAGAATTTATTTCTCATTAGATCGGAACCTAAAATGGATCTAGTGAGAACTTTTTTTATTTTATTTTTTATTAATAATGGGATACTTACAAAAATATTTTGTTTTTTATTAATGCATTAATATTTATTTGTGAAAACATTTAAGTATGATAGATATTTGATCCTCAATCACGCTAAACAGTAGATGTTTAATTTAGAGTAATGTGTAGTAGCTACATATGTTTTTATTGGAAATCATTCTCTAAAGAGATAAAATTGTTACTAAAACAAGACTAAAACTTTTTATTGGGAGGTCACATAACAAGTGTTTAATTGTATATTCCATTAAAAATAAGTTTGACTACTTCGTACCTACTCTCTGCTTTGCTTTTTGATTTATGGTTATTTTTTACAGTATAAAATATAAGCCCCCACCTTAGGAAAATGGAACAATCCCGAAGAGTAGATCTAATGAGAAAAAATTCTTGACAGATCCGTTATTGGTAATATAAATGGATCTAATGAAAAAAAACTATCACAAGATCTTATGATGTATTTCGAAAAATAGATCTAGTGGGAATAAATTCTTACTAGATCCTCAGTCGTTAGGAATAATGGATCTAATGAGAAAAAAGTATCACAAGATCTATAATGTATTTCGAAAAATAGATCTAGTGGGAATAAATTCTTACTAGATCCTCAGTCGTCAGGAGTAATGGATCTAATGAGAAAAAACTGTCACTAGATCTACGATAATGTATCACCGAAAATAGATCTAGTGAGATTAAATGCTCACTAGATCCTCGGTCACTAGAAATAATAGATTTAGTGAGATTAAATGCTCACTAGATCCTTCCTGTATGTAACGAAACAGATCTATATTTCATTTTAAGCCAATTGACAAAATGATAATACGTCAACTGCATAATTCTCAATGACATACATGAAGTGCCACGTTGTCTTTTTAATACTAGCTTATGTATTTTGTATATAGGCCAAATATGGACTAGTAAATAATCAGGTAAGACGAAATCCATATATTGAATAAATACCGTACCGTAAAGAAATACATAAATTTTATGTTTTTTTTTTCAAGTAGCGTTTCATATTCTACATAAAATAAAGAAATTGTATTAAAGTTCCGCATCAGTTCCACGTAGATGTAGCTGCGGGCAAAATCTATTGAAAACACCAGTGGCGGAGCGTCCATACCTACAACCCGATTCCCACCGGCTTGCCTAATTTTCAGCCATTCCAGTTCTTTTACTACTACGGCTCATGAAGAATAAGAAAGGCAAATTATTTCCGGCTTCCCTAAGAATATTATTGACGCACCGCCACTGTTACACACTCCTTGTAATTTTCCCGAAAACTCTTATATATACGACCCAGCGGTTTTTAAATAAACTTATGTATGATATATCATCGGATATATAGCAGTAATATTCTCACAAAATATTTAATGGATCTAGGAAAATAGATCTATAGGAAATATAGTTCTCGTCAGATCCATTAACTTTGACATGGATGTATCTAATGATAGTAAATTCTCATAAGATCCACACTTTGTCAGTAAGATGTATCTAGAGAGAATTCAATTCTCATCTGATCCATTTTACATTATCTAATGAGAAATAAATTCTCACTAGATCCATTCCTGACCGACCCGTGCTAAAATGTATCTAATGAAAAAAAACTTCTCGATAGATCCATTATGAATTGCAATGTATCTAGCGGGAAAAAAAATTCTCACTAGATATACCGTGGATCTACTCAATGGATCTACTGAGATAGATCGCCTAATTTGGGGTCAGATCATCGGTTTTCGTCTGTCCTTTGTTTTTATTACTTATATTGATATGTACGCCATGTCTGCCTTTTATTAAATTTTATTTACTTATAATTTGGTTTCCGTTTTACTTTGGGTAAGTTGTTATATTGTAGAAATAAAAAAAATCTTGGTCAGAACGAAACTCATTGTTCAAATATTAAAATCCTTTTAGTATCACTGAATTTATACATTATTTCATACTTTTCTCAATTTGACGAAGAAAGCAAAAGAGATTATCCTTCGAAGCTATCATCTACCGGTGACGGATATCTCCGGAGTCATTACAAAAGAATGCTAATGTTTAATCAGTGTGGTCTAATCAGTGTTTAGGTACTTTTACATAAATACGTACGTATTAAAACTAAAGCCTCTGCAAAGATAGCCACAAAACTAAATAAATTTACTCGACGGCTCAACCCAACTGGAATCCGAGACATTAAAGTTGGCCAGTTTATTCTTAGAATAAACTCCATTCCGGTTTCCGTCAAATTGATAGTGGGTATTGAATCTAATAACTTAGCCTTATAAACTGTTATTTTGGTTGTGTTTGTATGGCTCGTAAAATATACGAAGACATGCTTTATAAACATTTCTAGCTCATGTATTTAATTAAAGATTGCATATTAAGTATTTTTTCCAGTGTCTGCACTGCATTCAGCGATTACCATTCCAGTTCGTATTAAATCCAAATATAACCCGATTATATAAGTATTTGTTTACTTGTTATCGCGAGCGAGTGCTCAATAAATAAGTAACCTATCCTGACACTTAGTAACTGCACGCGTAGCACGCACGCACGCAAGGAAAAATTAATAAAGGCTCAAGATTAATTCTAGAAGACTTCGTGAATAATTCTTGAATTGTAATGGAGGTCATACCCGTACACATGTGTGTGACCCCAATGTGAAAACTTGGCAGTTTCCTTCACCTCACACCACCTCATACTTCATCGCATCGTTATAGTTACACACACTTAGGTACTACAGGTTTGTTAGTATATAAGAGGGCATTGCTTTGTGTAATAAGGCGAGATTGACTCACTAATAAATAATTGAATATACATGAATTTATCTATATCGCAACAGTAACGCCTGCTGGGTAAGCTACTAGAAAAAATGTCCCTCCAAAAATATATCACGTAAAATTTTGCCAAGACGAGACCATGTGGCTCGCACTGTCAAAAAGTAATCAGATCTCATGTACCTAGAGTCAAGCTTCTAACTCTACAAGCCCTATTTTCATAAACTCTACACCTTAGTCAAAATATGGCTTTGGCTTGGCCGTATAAAGTAGAAATATAAAGTCTCAAACACTTATTTATACTTTTAATACAGCCTTTAAAACACATGCATCTATAACTACTAGAATTGTTTAAAACAACTCGCAAACCTAGGATCTCTTTGGGAACATGCGGCCAAGATGAAAGGCTCTCCAAATAAAACTGTTAGTAACTAGAAAAAAAAAACGCAAACCTATCTTGTTAGCAAACGAGCTAATGAGCGAGTCACCTGGGGGCTATTCGGAACCCATTGAAATCTTATGTGATTCGTCTTGTATAAGGCGCTCTCACTTGCACCAACGTACAGCGAAAGATTGTATGAGCGCGATGAATCTGATATTAATGCAGTTTGAAAAATAATACGTGTAGATATGGATATTTGAAATGATTGATTACCTATGCTAAATGATTGATTGATATTTAAAACATTGTATGAAGATCAGCTTTGAGGGGCGGGGGTGTGGTCTGCTGCCGAGAGATTGTGGGAGAGTTGTAATTTTTAACGTAGTATTTTTTTATTTAGGTTTATTTGAGGTAAATGTCTCAGTGGCCGACACTGAGCCGCTTTCAATCTTATGTCATAATGGTTGTCAACTTTTGTGTATTCAGGTGTGAAAGACGTAAAATTACGTTTACTTTATGTGTACCTATAAATATTGCGTATTATGACTATATTCGTTTCAGAGTTCGTCCTGTATTTATTTTGATCGTACATAGAAATCTAAAAACAATATAATTTACTTTTACTGCAAACACTTGAAGTACAATACAATCCCTCACTTCTCGTTAAGTAAAAATAAGTATAATAGTTTTAGTACCACCTAAACAAAATGAATCCATTATGAGATGGACTACAAATTCAATGACTCAGTAAAAAATGTTGCGCGAGTTTAATTAAAACTGCAAGAGTGCAGTATTTATTTTAAAATACGTAGGCTGCTGCAAGCTAGTTCTTTGAAGTTCTTAAGGTGCGCGCGGTACAAAGAGGCCAGCGGAATTAAATGTTTAGAAAACTTAATATCTATAAGTTTTTTTTTACATGAATACCATATGGAGGTATTTTTTACACAGGTGCTGGTACTTCAGTTCATTCTTTTCTTTATGCATTGAACGTGTTACTGTAGATGTCACTTTCTATACTTTCGTTTTCAACAGTAACTTTATAGGTATAATACCTGTTTTTTACCGACTTTAATAAAAGGAGGTTCTCACTGTTCCCACTCTCAGTTCATTCTCATGTTTCTTTTAATAAAGTAATGCTTGTTAAAATATGTACCTATTCCCAAGTAGGAAGTGATGATGAGTTAGGTGTGGGATCTTCGAGGAATCGACAGAAATGTTCACATATCGGACATTTAGCAGTTCAGCTCATCACATGAAGTGGAAGGAATCGCGAAGTACAAAATTGGAGTCTTTTTTTTTGGGTAAGTTGTTCTTATTCAGAATTACGAATTAAATGATCTCAATGGGTCAGAAAACTTTTGTTATGTGAGAGCACCGAGCCAATGTGAATCCTAAACTACGCAAGGTTTAGCCACTTGTGCCGATATTGCATAATTCCCAGCCAATTCATGGCTTGGAAATCGCATCTAGGTGGCATATTTAGATCTGACTCGACGACGTCGTGCCAATGTACTTCAGAGCTCATGAGCAAATAGTATTTTCCTAATGACAATGCAGTCGCTAGGTATTGGTTTTCGTTACATTTTTTATGGCTTGGTCAAACATTTTCTGTTTTTCTATATCATAATAATAATACTCAACAAGACACGTGTGACGTGTGTAGGGGCTTTTCACAAATAGAAGGGAGTGTAGTACTCGTACGTAGTTATGTATTAGTTTTCAGCTTGAGCTCGTGACTCAAGCCCTTTCCACGGGTTCTTTATTTACTCAGCCAGACGAACAAATTGTAATTTACTCGGGCTAGCTTTCAACCACTTGTATCTCAATGAATTTTCGCCCAGAAATCTCGTAATTAATGCTTAGAAGTTGAATAGATAGTTTGCGCGTCTGAACTGCTGCTTAATTTTTTCACCTCGTATTATATAGGAACCCTAGCAAATTAAAAATGGAAAGACATTTTTTTTTCAATTAATCTTACTTACGTTACTAATAAAGTGTCATAAATGTATTAAGTAAATTATCGGTACACAGGGCGGCTGTGAAACCGACGAAGCAGCGCTTTTAGATTTCAGTCTGAGCCAGCGGCTTATGATAATCGCATAATTCAGAACCGTACGTCGTTTTATTGAGGGTCAACAATATGCCCACATTATTTGATACAGAGAACAAATACAAAGAAAAATTAATCGTGATCTGCACGCACACTGAGACGGGAATCGAACCCGTGCCTCTGGCTTGCCGGACCAGCGTGCTTACCATTACACTACCCAGATCACTAGTTATCTCGGTGAATCCTTGCCTTGTATTCTTAAGCCACTACTACTAGCGACTTCTATGTATTTTCTTCAAAGGCTCACAGCCTTTTCTTTTCTTTGTATTTGTTCTCTGTATCAAATAATTAGAAATTTAATCGTGGTAACTTCCACGTTAAATTTACACGAATCATAAACAATTTAACTAAATAATTTGATTCGTAAAAATAGTAATATGCCAACATCTTTGTTAGGCTCAAACCACGTCACAGTCGATAATTTTGCTTCAGAGTTCTTGTTTTCGGTGGCTTCGGAGGGACGTGTAGGTATTTTAAAAAGACAACCTATCGGGCATCGTAACAGCTAATGGTAGGCATCTCTTTAAAACTACAGTCGTGATCTAAAATATGTGCACGGCTAAATGACGAGAAATAGACAATGTATGAATACAACTTTTTTGTGAGGGCATAAAGTTGCTCAGATACTATTGAACCTTTGGAAATGTAGGTACATATATTTCTATGAACTCAACTGTACCTATTGTTTTTTTACCTTTGTTGTATATTAACACCGTATTTTACATTATGTTCACTTTTTTGCTAGCAATATTATTTTATATACCATATTATGTTAAAATTGAATCCACCATATGATTTACATCTAAATTGCATTCAACGCTGGTTAACCTCTGATGACTCATTGGTTATTATTATTAACTCAGCGTAAAGTGTAAAATGTGGATTATGTAACAACAGAGTCGATCGAACAGCAATGTACGAGAGCTAGCAAATAGGTACATAAACTACGTGAGAAACTTTCTACGTCCCCAATCAGTTAATGCTAACCTAACTTTTTCCCACAATTTTCGTTGTCGCGTGCTCCGTCCCACAAATTCAATAAGTTAACTGGAAGAAATCGCCTCTCGGCGCTCGGGGGACAGCGCAAACAGAGCTTTACGAGATTACTGTGGCTACAGTGAAAAAGATGGAGTTTCGAGCTCAGGAAATAGCGATATATGTGCGCGGCGTGCGTCTAATGGCAGAGGCAGAGTTGACGAGAGACAGCTTGTGCGGTTTAAAAATGGACTCTTTTTACAATCATTGTACAAACGATTTGCTGCAAATATTTGCATTCTTGCGGCGGTAGGTATATAAGCTATGCTAAATTATAATTTAAAAGGCTGAAAACAGCGGTGCAGTGAGTTCAAATATGTACATAAATTGTGTTATTATTCTCTGTGGAATGTGCAAGCCTGTGAAGATTGTTATGCGCGGATTATCTACACCTTATGGTCGCTTTTACACTTTACCGTGGACGTGCATGTCCACGATAAACTCTATGGTTTCATTCATAAATAGACCAGAGGCTTTAGGCTAATTATAAATGAAACCATAGAGTTTATCGTGGCCGTGCACGTCCACGGTAAAGTATAAAAGCGACCTATGACTGCATTCATAGAACTTACCATGTTTCACTCGCATCACCGAAATTTTGATTGTATATTAAGAAATAGTTATAGAAGTCACGTAGGCGTTATTTACTACACCTACGTGAAATTATGTATAATGTGGACGTAAAACTATTATGTATATGCATATGCAACCTGCCAATCTCCTTATGCAAAATCATTAAGCTCCTAGGATTTCCATTTTCCAGTCCTAACAAAACTGGGGCGTATGAACGAGTTTTCATTCCACCGTCCACATTTACTCAGTGTTCTCCCGTCAAAAACCAGACGATCTTTGCAAGTCCGGTATTAAACTTCTACTGCGACGGAGGCGTAAGTTTGCAAAGGGAACAAATAAAATGATCACCTAAATAACTTTTGATATCATCAAATTTTCAAACCCTAAAATAAGGTTGAACACTCAAAAAAATTTATCGATCACCAATTCCGAGTCACCAAAAAAATTCTACCTATTTTTCCAGCACTTGCACCTATTTTACTTATTGGGTTCCTATAAATTTATAATCGCATCAAAAAAATTGTCAAGTACCACCAAAAACACTAAACTACCACCTAATCTCATGCACCTTTTTTCATTAGAATTACATCCAAATATTATACACATCGCATGCAACATTTTAGTAAACAGTTACAAATTAATTGTTTTTAGCACTATAAATATTTTAGTAATTTCCAAAATGTTATAAATTAGAAAGTAAAATTCTAAATTAATTTAAAAAGCAACGCGCAATGTGGCTGTTTGAAATAATAGCACGTATACTGCTATCTCACTCAATCAAATACAAAGAATTGTCTGAAGCATAAAACCTATTGATATGTCGTTAGAGTGAAAGGTACCTATTGCTGTTTCATTCTAACTACCTATTGCTGATGGTTTAGAAACTGCAAGAAGTTTTATTATTAATTTTTTAATGCGTTGACGTGAGCGCGTTTGATTGAAAACTTTTATTTGAAAATGAGTTTTGTTGATTTATTAAATTGTTAGTTTGTTATGAAAATGGATAAAGGTCCTCAAATGAGTTTAGGTACTTTATTAATTTAGATAGACTTTCATGGAAAAATTAAAGGAAATTATAAGGTAGAAATAGGTATAGGTAGGTTTAGGTTATGTTAGTTTTGCATCGGCCCGAAGGGCCAAAACAACTCAAAATAGGAGCTCCGCGCCAGCGGAGATCCGTAAATACTGTTCCAATGTCCACTAGTTTGAAATAAAAATAGATGTCATAGAAAAATATTATATATTATATATAACTACTACTACTATTACTATTACTATTATTATTACTATTGTGTGCCCTTACAGGGTGTCATGAAATGACTTATAATTATTGTTGTAACACCTTATTATGTATGCATGACATTACAATGAATAAATGAATGAATAAATACTACTACCTAGACAAATTGAGGCAAAAACATCTGAGAACAAATAGCTGTATGCGACCAGGAAAGCACTGTTGAAAATATATTAAATTAAATTATGTTATGTACCTACCGTGTCTCATTCAAGTTACAGAAATTTTGAAGCTTCTATATTCTATAAAATAAAATCATTTAGCGCTGTCTTGCTCGCACGCGGTGCGACGTGCGAGCGAGACGGACCGTATGGAAAACCGCATCAGTGTGCTAGCAATGAGGTTAGACTAGATTGGAACTGCTCTGCGCGTCGGGCGTTAAAAAACAATTGCCGCGTGAAATTTGGTGATCATGTAGTATTTCTGGGTATCGAAAGAATTATTCGGGTGTAAATAATTTTAATAGGATTACGAGCCCTGTAATATTTGGATATAAATTATATGAAATTTGGTGTTTGAAATTAGGTGATCATTAAGTATTTTTGGGTAGTGACTAATTTATTTGGTAACAATTTAATTTAATAGGTTATCGACATGTTACCTCTTTGAGTTGCACTTTATATTTAAAAGGAGTTGAAAATTTGGTGCGAATCTAGTATTTTTGGTAATCAATGTAATTTTTTAGAGCATCATTCGGCAAATAATTTGGTGGTTCGTTAAATGCTACCCGTTTGCAAATTGGATGGGTCGGAGTGAACGGGATTCGCTATTCTTCTGTTTTACTTGCACGATGCGCCCACGTCAAAGTGGGCAGTCAAGTCAAAGTATCGCGTTTTGATTCGATCATGTAAGAAAGCGACCAAAGTGTTCTTTGTTAGAGTTGCAGTTACTTGACTCAATGTTTGCTATAAATAATTTGATTGATTATAAACCCTTTATTTATATGTAGATACCTTTCCAGTCAAAAGTCGCTAATCGATACGTACTTTGTTCGTTTATAGATAAAATAACAATTTGAAAAATGGTTTTCCCTGTGATACTATTTTATTTCATCGATTTCAGCTCTCAGCGTCTGGAAATGGTATTCTGTATTTTATTTTTCCATGACCACCTGTTTATTTCCACGGCATATCACGTCTCAGATTAGTAGGTACTATTGAATTCCCCGAATGCCTTTCAAAATAAATACCTTCACAGTCTTTCAAAGAGAGAGAGAGAAGAAATGTCTATACAAAGCGGAGTACGAAATATAAGACAACGTCTCTACGCGATATTATTTAATTTTAGGAAATAAAATGATAATATATGTATGTTATATTATTAAATAAATAAGTAAGTATTTGGTTAAATGATTTCCGACTTATATATGTAAGTGTAGGATAAATAAAGCGAAGAGCAGTGTAGTAGTGTAGTGCTCTTTCGGTTATTAAAATAAGACATACCCATAACATACATTATGGGTATGTCTTGTAACTTTCAGAACTTTTAAAATGTTTTTGTATTCCATAGGCACATACATTTTTGAAGTTTAGGGAATGTTCACAATTTTTTATGAATTGAACACAAATTGTTTTAATCAACATATATACTTAAATTTCAATGAAAAGGGTTGTATTCAGCTTTCATTTAAAGAAACAGATAACAATTAGGAAAGTATGTTTTCTAGAACCGTAGACGTGTAGTATTTTATTGAATTTCGTTAGTGAAAGTGCCTTGATCTAACTGTTCAGACTCAGTGTGTTCCTGAGATGTCAACTACTCACGTGAAATCTCAGGAGGATACTGCGTAGGTACTCACTTTGCTGATATAAAATAAACAACAAAATTTAATAGGTATAATGACTGAGAATTAATTGTTCTAGTTTTGGGCGATAAAGGTTTTGACTGGCAGATCAAAACAGCTTTATTCTATGACTCCATCCGTTAGAACTTATGTCGGTAAATTGCACGTAATAAAATTTACTGATTTACCAAAAATATGTTTTGCGTTTTGTCTTTATAAAACCCGGCCTAAATGCCTAGACTTTAGAAGTTTTTTTGATCTTATCTTAGAAGTATAAATAAATATAGGTAAGTAGATAGAAGTTGGCGTGAAGTAATCTGGGGGCACGGTAGTGCTCCCGCCAAGACGAGCCAAGCGAAGCGCGAGGGCACTACTTAGCTTTTCTCGAAGCGCTTCGTCGTTTTTTTGATCTCTCATAATTTAGGTATGGAATATTCTTGGGATATGATGTCAATAGTGGACTTATTAAACATATTATGTAATAATTGCATATCTCTTATACTTTAGATTTTATTCATATCTAAAAAGCCTATCTAAATAGCTATCTAAAATTCACACCTAGTCAACCAATTTAATTTCTGGGCAACTTGTACTTTGTCACAGTGACATAAATATGGAGATCTCTAGCGCCTTTCACATAGATTTTTACTGTGACAAGGTACGAAGTGGTCTATAAATTAGATTGATTGACCGTACCTATAAAGCGAGAGAGTTAAACTGTTACACATAGAGTACTGGAATGAACTAAAACGACCCAATGACCTTTGCGAACTACTACAAAAGGATTCAATTAACTGAACAAAGAGAACCTGAATGGTATCAGTTTCCTATTGCAACCGAATCCGTAGTAATTAGTTCCAAGGCTATTATATTCACCACCTAAGGCGGGTGATAATTGAGAAGGTATTGCATCTGTTTGCATTGTGCGGCAGACGTTTCAATACGTAGTCAATCTGTGTAGTTGCCAATGGCGGCGCGTCATAAATTTTCATAGGGAAGCCGGAAATAATTTGCCTTTCTTATTCTTCATAAGCCGGAGTTAAAGAACAGAACTGGCTGAAAATTAGGCAAGCCGGTGGGAATCGAGTTCTCCTTCCGCCTCGGGTAAGTGCGCCATGCTTTTTAACTAACTTCATATATATTTGACTGCATACACGACTAACATTTATTTTATACATACACACACATGCATTATCATTTTTTTAGGACATAAAATAAGGCTAGGGCCGAAAAAATGACCCGGTAAATATATGAAAAAAAAAGTTATCCTTGAGTCTCTCATTTATAGCTAATTTGATCGTTAGTTTTTTGTTGTAAATCACTAAATGCTATGTCAAAAACAATCTTAAAGTAAGTTTGTTTTCAACATAAAATTTACTACTACTTTTCTAAACTATAAGAGACAATTACACCAGTTTACACATTAACTACTTTCGAAAAAAGATAGGTAATAATTCATAAATATCTAAAATCTGAACATTTGAAGTTCCGATACAATAATGATTTAATTTTAATATAATGATTTTTTATTTAATTTTCGAACATTGGCCGTGCGCGGGCAAAGAATACGGCATATCGAGCTCGAGCGAACAAGACATACATTTGGGATCACCAAGGGCCTTACGCTGTACGCATATACGTACATAATGGTGCATAATGACAAAAAGTCGCTTTATCGTGAATAAAATATCGAGAACTTACAATTATTTAGGTATTTTTATCTATATATATAAAGTTGATGGGTGACTGATTAATCACCGCCCCGCCGAAACTGCCGGTCCTAGAAATTTGAAATTTACACTATAGTTAGGTTGTATAACGGAGGCAAGGGATAAGACGGGATTTTTGGAAATTCCACCCTTACGGGGGTAAAACAGGGGTGCAAAGTTTGTATGGGGGGGCAATAATTTTTTTAAGGTCCAGACTTGAAACTTTGTACAAAGACTCCTTAAAATAAGACAATGAAAGTTATATCTGCGTTTTCAAAATTTTCGTCTCCTAAAGGGTTGAAAATGGGGGTGAAATATTGTATGGGGAGCCATATTTTTTTAAAGTGAGTCTTCAAACTTTGTGTAAAAGTTCCTTATAATAATGAAAAAAAGTAATTTCAGCGTTTTTTAAAATTCATCCCCTTAAGGGGTTAAAAAGGGGTTCAAAGTTTGTATGGGGAGCAATTTTTGAAGTGAAAACTTCTTTAGCGGCGCTGAGCACTTTTGTACTGGGGAAAAATGTATAAACTCGCGATAAATTCTATGACCAGGTTAGTTGACCCCTCCTAGTATCGTGATTGCTATGTTACGAGGGGTCCCCAGCTGGTCTTCTTAGAAAGCCAAGGTTCTAACTGTTTTAAGACAATCCTAAGATTTTCCATAAAGATCATATTTCAAATAAATTCTCATGGAAAGTAGCTCTTATTGTCCCTAAAAAAGCGTTTCCAAAGTCCAATATCGGATAGCCAGACTGACCGATTTCCGTAAAGATCATATTTCAAATAAATTCTCATGGAAAGTAGTTCTTATTGTCCCTAAATACGGTGACAGTTTACTTCAAAATACCTAATGGCCAAGAGTGATGGACAGGGGGAGGAAACTTAAAGAAAAGACCAGTTTCGCGTGAATTTGGCGTAGAAAGTGCTGCCTCCTATTATATTTGATTTGATGTCGACATATTTTGTGTAATCCGTCTCAAGCAGGTTTCGTTTTTATTTCATCTTTCCCAATACAATTAATCAAAGCTGAACGTGAAAAGGAACGTTACAATTTATCGTAAAAATTTAATTTTCAACTCTATGGTCACAGATTTTATAATACTTTATGGTCGTATGGTTGCCATGGTTATTTTTAAATATTGAAATAACACGTGTGTCAATAACGTGTCAACATATTGAAAATAAAACAATCTTAATTAATTATAAGATTTTCTGCATTATTCTTGTGAAAAGCAGTTATCAGATACGCCGCCGAGTAAAGTAAGTATTTTTTAATTCATTATTTACTATCCCTGTTTACACCGATGCGATGTTATATTTATATTCCAATCAATTGATTTATTTAGGTAGGTAGTCTGTTTTGCCGGGTGGTTATGCAGCTCATACATAAATAAATATCAACGAAAACAGTTGATTACTTAGCAATATAAACGTTTCAGTATTGAACTACGTGAGCTATACGATAAACGAATATGAAGCCCACTTTCTTCTTCGTGTTGTCTTTGAAATAGGTATAGTAGATAATTAGGGACATAATTTCAAAAATACACACATACCTCCTACACTCTCATCTCATTATTTAATGTTATGTTTTGCAGGTACATAGTGCATACAATCGTGCCACGTCCTCATGCTGAGAAAAAGTCAGGACAGAGGTATTTTCAACATGGATGTCAATTATTGGAGAAAACAACACTTAGCCTGGGCCAATACATGAAATCAGGAAGATATCTACAACGTGCATCCATTTCAAGGTGAAAAAAATGGATACATCTTTTTGTAGACGATTGTACTTCACTAATTCGTTTACCAGTTAGTGATTGAAGAAGTTAAACAAATCGCTATCAAGTTATAGGTAATCGTATTTAATCCTTCTTTTAATATACTACTCATAAATAAGTTAGTCAAAAATAAATAAATGATATTATATATACAACTTTATTTTATTAGTCTCCTGACTGGAATAATTATTTGTGTACAAATCACTTAACCCTTTCAGTACGGCGTGATTATAATTTGTACTCAAATTTGACGAGTTAACACGCCAATCCGAGAAAGATTTTTTATAGATAAAAGTAAACAATAAAATACTGTTCATGTACTATCTACCTACTGTGGCATCTTAACCTTCCCGTATAAACTTCCCCATTGTCATACTAAAAAAATATAGTAAATTATGACTTCTGAAAAGAATAACTTTATTACCATTATTCAATTTAAAATGTGGGAAATTGCCACGGGAAGTTAAAGATGTCACAGTAGGTAGATGGTACAGTCGAGGTCAAAATTATCTTTACAATTGAGTGTGACAAAAATATCTTTACATTTAAATAAGTTTACACACTACATGACGAAAAACATGCTTACAACGTATATGACAGTTTCATCTTTTCACTTAATACACCAAAGTTCTGTTTACAATTTGTCTTCCATAAAATCATTTACACACATTGTGACATAATAGGTTTACATTGCATGTTACAGAATAAGATTTACTGTCAATGTGCCATAAATAGGTTTACTTTCAGTATGGCACTTGGAACTTTACGTTCAAGCGTACATTGTTTTGCTTACAACTCTTGTTACGTAAATATCTTTACAGTTTGACACAAACCACCGTTCTTCTTTCAATTATGACGTGTAGATCGCAAAATGTGAGACAAACATATGCACTGACAAGTCTGCACTGTTTTCGTGAATTGTCAGTTCATTTTATTCAAGTTTGTTTCATATAGCAAGAACATAAAGTAGCTTATTGGAGATTTACATGTTGTATACCTACATATTTTGCAGCTGTTAGGAACTGATTACATATTTAATGGTTTTATATAACGGGAACAAATAAAATGATCACCTAAATAACTTTTGATATCACCAAATTTTCGAAACCTAAAATAAGGCTCAACACTCAAAAAAATGTATCGATCATCAATCTCGGGTCACCTAAACAGTCATACCTATTATTCCAGCAGTTAAAGCTATTTTATTTACTTATTGTGTTCCCAGAAATTTTATAATCACATCAAAAAATTGTCAATGTATACATACCACCAAAAATACTAAACTTACACCTAATCTCGTGCATCATTTTTGAAGTGAAAACTTCTTTAGCGGCGCTGAGCACTTTTTGTGATGGGGGAAAATTGTTAAACTCGCGACGATTCGTAAGACCAGCTAGTTGACCCCTCCTAGTATCATGATTGCGATGTTAGGAGGGGTAAACTCAGCTAAACTCAGCTGGTCTTACGATTTACGATGCGTAAGACACAATGATACTCGGGGACATATTATGTATATATGTGAATGGATTATGCGAATATGAATATGAACATGAGTATGAATATAAATACGGATACGGATTTACGGATACCGATACCGATACGGAGACGGATATGAATATCTTTGTTATTTACTTTCTTTATTGAGTTTTCACTTCTGCCTGCACTCCCGGAGTGCAACCCGTTGTTTTTTTTTTTTATAGTGATAGTCTTCAAACTTTGTATGAAAGTTTCTTATAATAATATAAAAAAAGTAATTTCAGCGTTTTTCGAAATTCATCCCCGAAAGGGGTTAAAAAGGGGTTCAAAGTTTGTATGGGGAGCAAATTTTTTTTTAAGTGAGGTACTTTAAATTTCTTACAGAGACTCTCTCTTTAAATAAAACAAAACTAATATCAGCGTTTTTTTAAATTCATCCCCTCAAGGGGTTAAAAAGGGGTTGAACCCCTGTTTTAATGGGGAGCAACATTTTTTTAAGTGAAAGACTTCAAATTTTTTACAGAGTCTCTGTTTAAATACAACAAAACAAATTTCAGCGTTTTTCGAAGTTCATCCCTAAATGTCTTAAAAAAGGGTTTCTGTGAAACTTAGTTAATCTTTTAACTCCCTAAATGACCTCTTGGTCATTTTGTATGGAGAACAAAATTATTTTTGAGATAGAAACTTTAAAACTTCCTGACTAACCATCTTTTGATGTTTAGTAAGGAAGTTTTAAAGTTTCTAATAAAAAAACAGATTTCAGAGTTTTTCAAAATTCGCCCTAGGGGATGAAAACAAATTTTACTTGGAACTTTGTTTATAGGCCTAGCATAACTCTGTCTCTCTGTAACCCCTTCACGCTTAAACTGCTAAACTGATTTAGATGAAATTTGGTGCGAATATATTTCAGTTCGAGTCCGAGGAAAGGACATAGGATAGTTTTCATCCCATCCTGGAAGTAGAAGTTTGTATGGAACAGAGATAACTAGGTAACCACCTGAAATAAAAGAACAGCGATAAAATTCTAACGCGATGACCGATCTCTACGCAGACGAAGTTGCGGGCAAAAGCTAGTTTTAAATATAGGTACTATTTTCAGATGGAAATAGTACCTAATTGGCTATTATTATGGTATGTTTCTGCCTTCAATACATATGTGTTGAAGGCTGAAGACATGTTCGGAGTATTATCTATTTCCATAATAAATGAAGGCCATAATTATTGGAACGAGAGTGTGTACATATTTCTTGATTCCGATGCGCTGCCAAGCTGGGCCTCTATTTGATAATGTACTTAGTGACTTTAGGTACGATACCTACGTATAATCTATAATTATGTTCTGTGGTACAATTTAGAGTGATTACATGTTATAGCCTCAGGTAACAATATGTCTGTGTGATACTTATATCCAGATCGGTTGCACGAGGGTGCTTCAACTACTAATGCACTCCGACTCCGCGCATATTGCTTTAGATTAGTGTCATAAGGTTGGAAACGGTTGCATCGCTAGTTTATATCGCAGGTGATCACTTACTAAATTGGTTGTGTGTAAGTGGGACTAGAATGCCGTCAGGGTGGTTTGAAACAACATACGATTACTTACCGATCTAACTTAACTTCTTGGCCGCCACAGAAAATTTCGTAAGTTGTGTCTCACACACCAAAGTCTTTGTAGCAAAAGACGGAGCATGGACCTTACTTGATAGCGACGTACTACGTAGGATGCCTTTACTTTGTACGTGATGTCATCTATACATGACAGTGGCGTTGTAGCCAAGGCTTTTGTCATCTATACGTGACTGTGGCGGTCAAGAGGTTAAATATAGTGCCGGCTGTCGTCCCATTGAAAATTGAGAAACTTTGTATTCAATCAGATTTTAACGAGCGCCACTTACGATTCCAGATAATATTCTAATTCCAATTTGTATTTCTTGAGTGTTATCATGTGTCCTTTTTGAAAAGCCCGAAGTTACTTACTCGTTATAGAGACCCCGTCAGACTTAGGGCCAGTTGCACCAACGTACGAACACAGACCGGTCATCGTCAAATATGGCGCCGGCAGCTGTCATCCCATAGAAACTTGTCAAACTTTCCATACAATCAGATTTGACGAACATCGCTTACGATTACAGACGGTTTGGTGCAACCCAGCCTTAGTGCCAGTTGCACCAACGTACGAACACAGACCGGTCATCGTCAAATATGGCGCCGGCAGCTGTCATCCCATAGAAACTTGTCAAACTTTTCATTCAATCAGATTTGACGAACACCGCTTACGATTACAGACGGTTTGGTGCAACCCAGCCTTACTCTCACGACTCCACCAAGGACCAAGCGTCACATCAAAATTCTTTAGTGTGACTTCCCTCATATCGTCCCTCGTGTCAGAATACGTGTGTGCATTAAATGCACAATAACAATTACCTATAGCCACTGTATGACCTATAAACTGTCTACTTACTTAAATATGAATCAGTAACATATGCGAGTCTGTGTTTGCATTAGAATACATGTAATTAAGAACCTTAGTTATGGTTGACGAAATATAATTTACACCGATTCACCGTACCTACCTACAAGTTGTTCGAGGAATCGGTAAAAAATATATTTCGTCAACCATACCAAAGATAAATATAGTTGAAATATTTCCAGCTACATCGCTGAAATATCTCCGTATATTTGAAACAAAACTCTGTAGGCGCTTATTATTGACGATCTAATTCGTTGCTTGGCTTGATATTGATGAGGGTTCATCCTAGTTGAGCTGTATTTAGGTACAACAATTCGTTACCGAATGCATTTATATTATCTACCTTAACACCTACCTTAACTGTGATCATATAAAACAAGATAACGGCATTATGCCTCCTTGATTTTAGGAAATTTTATATTTTTTTGCAATCCTTGCACTGATTTAGGTCTCTAATTGTAACAGACAGCCAAGGCTTAGACACAATAACATCCTTCTTGTCTGGAAGAAATCGCTCTTTAGGGATAAGACCGCCTGTTATTTGTCTCTACTTATTGTGATTTTGTACTGTACTGTGTCCTTTAATTGAGGTGTGCAATAAAGACTATTTGTATCGTTGTATTGTAATAACCCATTTATAAGATTCGCATAGGCAAACTTGTAATTCATATCACAACGTAGAAGCTTCTTCTTTTGTGGCAGTGTGCCACGCTCGAATCGCAGTTCTGCCTTCTGTTGCCCGTTTGACCGCTCACTTATCGACGCAACCGCAAATGAAGATAGGCGAGCAATCTGGATACTGATAACACACACGAATATATCTGTAAATCATATAAATCAACATGCGTAAGTTCTAGAACGTGAATTTTTCGTTTGAAATGAGATGGAAATCTCTATTGGCGTGCACCCATATGTAAAAGCGCGACACACAGATTTTTCAACAAGATTCGGATACGCAAGTTTGGTAGTAAGAACAGTTTTAGGCGTCTTACCTTTCCATCAGAGCTTTGGTATGCTACGCTATGGATGCGTTGATATCCACCAATCATATTCATGAGTTCACATAGCATAGCACTGGTGGAAACGGAAAGCTATCACATCCTCGTAGCATATAGCTGCATAGCATAGCTCTGGTGGAATGGCAACCGTATGCTTATGTCCTTCGCATGAATTCTAGGCTCTCCGGCTTGATCCAACCGATCCAACGCAAAGACATAATATGTAAGAATATTATATTCCATAGTGTACATCTTATAGATAGATAGTGTTAAGGATTCAGTAACCACAGGCTTTTGTCAGGAGCGAACAGTAGTCCATCACTGAAGGCTCCTTCAATGCTATGCGAATTTGGCCCTTACTGAACCGCTCCCTAAAGAACATTCGCCATCATAAGGAGTCTGTACGGAGCTGTCGTCGCGAGCGCATCCCTTCATGCCGCTTAGACATACCACAGTGCTTTTGTGGTTACTTTCACTGCTTTCTGTGCTGTTATACGCTGTGCTGTGCTTAACCAACATCGAGGCTTGTAAGACCTTAAGGCATAGCAGAAGGAAAAGGAGCTGGGCATCCGCCAAGACGCGAGTTGCCGCCATTGAGGTTCACAAGGTGAGTGGATTGCTAATTTCTCTTGATAATCGCCTTGGTTACTTTCCTTGGGGATTTAACACTTTCTTTCCGACCATTATTCCACTGAGCTATCGAAAACGTCAACATAAGTTGTGGTCCTTCGAGCCGGATATATTAATTCGAACTATTGTTTTCTATATGGATTACAGTGCAAACTATATGAATAGCATTCTTTATTAGCAAACATTAACATTTATCATTGATTTCTATTAAATTGTGTACAAGAATATTATTAAGAATTAAAAACGACGTAACCGCCTGGTGTTTCGTAGGGACTTACGACCTTTCATCCGAACAAGAAGTTGTTTACGAATTGAATTGAGTTATTTTGTGGTCGTAACTAATATATTTTTTAGTGTAAGTTCTAATTACACATCAAACTGTGTACTGTAATGTAAAACTAGCTGTTTCAATAAGAATTTTCAAAAATTTCATCATATTCATATTTTAAAAGTTCCCGTCGCCGGGTAGATTTTGGTTGTTACGCATTCCTTAGCGCGCATTACGCGTAACATATTGAAGTTGATGAAATTAATAATTTTTACATTAACACTTTTGTGATACTTTGCATTATTAAAAGATTAGGTAGACAATTTTGAACAAAGTTGTATTGTACGGGACCTTCTTTTGTTCCGTCCTGTGTTATTGAGAAGTAAGTTAGGTAATGCAATAGGTATTTTCTTTGTTAGCTATTTTGTTCCTTATCTCTGAGACTTAAGGTTGAAAATTAATTGTTGTCTTTTTTCGAATCCTTAACATACTCCCCCCCCGCACGCACGGCGTGAAGGGTTTTTTTTCGAATACCTAACTTACGAGTTGGGATAGTGTTTTGATAAATCTGTTATCGCTTGCACCTGTTGTAGTTTAAAAATGAATGAACTAGAAAAATGCCGTCGTACTTTAGCACTTAAGCGACTTAATGATGCCTATTTATGTGCAAAGAGATGTTTAACGAACCCGGAAATGAAACCGCGACTTAAGGTTCATTTAACCAGATTGGAAGGTTTAGAAATATTGTTTGAGACGAATCATACGAAGATAGTAGCTTCTTTAACAGACCCCCAGGATATCGCTGACAATGAGGAAATAAGACAGAGCTTCGATGAGACGGTGATCTCATTTTGGCCATTCAATCGCAGTTATTTCCCGAGGAAAAACCTGAAGTACCTAGTGCCGCTTCGGCCGCACATGGGAGTGCCCCCAGCGGCAATACGGGTCATATTCGCATGCCGCCCATCCATATACCTACTTTCGAGGGTGGCTATAAAACGTGGATAACGTTCTATGATTTGTACCGAACTTTGGTACATGAAAAAAATTAGTTTTCGAAAATTGAAAAGTTTCAATATTTAGTCTCGTCGTTAAAGGGAGAACCTTTAAACCTGATAAAAGCATTTCCTATCTCGGCTGACAATTACGATATGGCGTATGAAACTTTAGTAAAGCGCTATCAAAATAAACGCCAGCTAGCCTTTTTAGCCTGGCAGTCTATTGTAACCGGTAAATTGCAAAATAACTCAGCGCAAGCCTTTCGGTTTCTTCTTGACTCTTTTCAAGAAAACTTGGCCATTTTGAAGTCCTTGAATTTGGCCGTCGATAAATGGGATTTTATCATCTTTTATACGCTGTTGTCGAAATTGGAACCGTCTGTTCGTAAAGAATTTGAAATGACCGTCACGTCGGAGGACATCCCGACCTATCAATCGTTGGAGAAATTTTTAGAGAACTACTGTAAGGCAGTAGAGCACGCCGGAGCTAGTACGAGTTCAGCTCACAGCGGATACCCACGACCTGCCGTGGTCAACACGATGCGATCCGAGCACCTCACGGCGCCGCCACGCCGCTTTAAGCAAACGACCTTAGTGGGGAATCAAGCGTCATCGTCGGCGCTGCCGCTACCGCCGCCCTGTCAGTTCTGCTCGAAGAAGCATTTTCTAGCACACTGTCCTGACTTTCAACACTTAAGTGTTACGCACCGGTCACAAGTGGTCGGTGACAAGCAGCTCTGTTTAAACTGTTTACGCTCAGGACATATTGTTTCAAACTGTCCTTCGAAAGGTTCGTGTCGAACTTGTGGTCGCCGTCACCACTCGTTACTACATTATCAGGACAACAATGGAAATAATGAAAATAAATTGCGACCTTCCAACCTCAGCGCGACCTCAAATGCTTTAGGGGTCCAGGGGCTTTCCACAAATACTACGACCAATAAAACTGTCCTGCTGTCAACAGCTCGAGTAGATATTTTGGATAAATGGCGTTCCTTTCACGCCGTGCGTGTGTTGATTGACTCGGGCAGTCAAGCCAACTATATCTCTCAAGGCCTAGCCAACCGACTGGGTCTACCTGTCTGCGGTGACGCGCCGTCTGTTTTTGGTTTAGGCAACGCGTCTACGCCTGTATTGGGTACCGTCCAGTGCACTATCCGTCCTGAAAATCATCAGGGCAATGACCTATCTTTCGAAGCAATTGTGATACCGCGAATCTGTCACGACATGCCGTCAGTCACGGTGGAAACGAGTTTTTTGAAAAACTTAGGGTTCCTCAAGCTGGCGGACCCGTCCTTTCACGTACCGGGACCAATCGATCTCCTTCTTGGTTCCGAACTTTGGAACGAGATATTCCTGCAGGGTATGATTCCGGGTGGGAATGATTCTCCTGTGGGCCTAAACACTATTTTCGGCTGGGTCTTTTTAGGTCGTTCTCGTTGCCTTGAGAATATACCTTCTTTGTATTCAAACCTTTCATCTGTTCAAACGCTTCACGCGTCACCTAGCGAATTAGAAAATGATTTAAAACGATTGTGGGAGATGGAGGATGTGAGTACCCCCGAAAAAATATATTCGCCGGAAGATACTGCTTGTGAGGAGAATTTCCTTTCTACCTACAAACGTGACGACTGTGGAAAATTCATTGTTGAGTTACCGTTTAAATCGGGTGAGCCCACTTTCCGCAACATGCGATCTATCGCTGTGCGCCGTTTTAACAAATTGGAAATGCGTCTATCGAATGACGCCACGTTAAGAAGCTCTTATAATGAGTTCATGCAAGACTATCTGGACAGTGGTCACATGTCAGAAGTGCCATCTTCTGACCAAAATACCACTGCTTATTACGTCCCACAACATTTTGTGCTGTCCCCGTCTAGCGTAAGTACGAAACTAAGGGTCGTATTCGACGCCTCGGCGCGTGACGGTGAGGGTCTGTCCTTAAACGACACGCAGCTGACGGGACCAAAGCTTCAAAAGGACATATCGCATATACTTTTGCGATTTCGTCTGCATGAAGTCGTATTTACTGCCGATATTCGTCAGATGTATAGGAACATTGTGATGTCTGAGAAACACCGTGACTTTCAGCGCATTGTTTGGCGCTTCGACCCTAAAGAGGAACTTAAAGACTACCGTTTAAACACTGTTACATACGGGGTCTCCTCTTCTCCATTCTTGGCTTTGCGGACGATTGAACAGCTGGCTGTGACGGATGGCCAAGCCTATCCGTTGGGGGCGAGGGTACTGTCTACAGATACGTACGTAGACGACATTCCCACTGGTGCCTCGTCGGTTAGTGAGGCGCTTGAGCTACAAGGCCAAGTAATCGAGCTGTTATCCAGAGGAGGGTTTGAACTCCGTAAGTGGGCAAGCAACCGTTCGGAGTTGCTAAGCCATCTTCCACCTGAGCATTGTGTGACTCAGGCCTCTTCGTCTTTTGATGCCGATTCTCAAGCGGTGGTAAAAGTTCTTGGCTTAAACTGGGACTCGGCGTCTGATCAGTTTAAGTATAAAGTTAATCTGTCTCAAAATCAATGCACGAAGCGACATATACTGTCGGAGTCCGCTCGTGTGTTCGATCCGTTGGGGCTACTGTGTCCTGTAATTTTTTTGGCAAACGGTTTAATCCAGCGTCTTTGGCTCTTGGGTTTAGATTGGGACCAAGAGCCGCCCGAAGATGTAGTAGCTGTTTGGCGCCAATTTTCTGTCCAATTAAATAGTGTGTCTGATTATGCTGTGCCGCGCCAGATCACACACTCGCGTGTTGCCTATCACCTGCACGCGTTTGCAGATGCATCTCTGGCAGGATATGCCAGTGCCGTCTATTTACAGGCAGAACTAGATGATGGGACCTTTTCTACCCATCTGGTGTGTGGGAAATCGCGTGTTTCCCCCACAAAACGGATTAGTCTTCCGCGACTAGAACTGTGTGCAGCTGTCTTGCTCGCAGATTTAGTACACTCGATACTTCCGCATCTGTCATCCTTGATCGTAATCAAGAACATCTTTGCTTGGTCTGATTCGACTATTACTCTTTCGTGGATCGCATCTCATCCATCTAAATGGAAAATTTTCGTTGGCAATCGTGTCGCAAAGATTCAACGGAAATTGCCCGCAGCACAATGGAACTACGTAAGCACCCATAATAACCCGGCTGATGTCGCCTCGAGAGGATTGCTACCAAATGCACTGTTGGAGCATCCACTTTGGTGGAATGGTCCGGACTTCCTGTCCCTCTCATCCGATCATTGGCCTCGGTTAGAAACTCTTCCACTGTCAACCGACGCAACAACGGAATTGCGTCAAGAAGAGAAGAAGTCAGCGTTCGTTGCTACAGACGACACTGACTGGATACAGCAGCTTTTACTCCGGTTCTCTTCTTTGAAGAAAATCCTGCGAGTAACTGCGACTGTGCTTAGGTTCCTGAGTCTTTTGCGAAAGCAGAGAACATATTCTGGTCCAATATGTGAACAAGAGCTTAACCAAGCTCTTCTTACTCTCGTAAGATCATGCCAGCAAGATTGCTTTGTTAATGAGATACGTTGTCTCAAAGAAAACAAGCCTTTACCAAAGCCTTTCAAAAAATTGAGCCCTTTCCTTTCAGAGGACAATGTATTGAGGGTCGGAGGGAGACTTCGACACTCAGACTTGGAGTATGATGCTAAGCATCCCGCTATTCTGCCTTCAAATCATCGGCTTTCGTCTTTGATTATTGATGATGTACATGCAAAATCGTTGCATGGAGGTGCACAAATGGTGCATTTCATGTTGACTCAAAACTTTTGGGTTCTTTCTGCTCGCCGTGCTATTGCGAGACGTCTTTCTCGGTGTGTCCCGTGCTTTCGGGCTAAGCCAGTACCGTCACAACCCATCATGGGGGACCTTCCTCGCGTTCGAGTTACTGCGGTAAAAGCTTTTCAGCGCGTGGGCTGTGACTACGCTGGTCCTTTCCACGTGATCCTTGGCCGCCGACGCCGAGGAGCCCGTGCTGACAAAGTATATCTTTGCCTTTTTGTATGTTTATCAAGCAAAGCTCTACATCTAGAGATTGCCCAGGACCTTACTACGGAATCTTTCATTGCCACCTTACGACGCTTTATCGCGCGTAGAGGTCGGTGCTCTTTGATACTTAGCGACTGTGGGACAAACTTTGTCGGTGCCAAGAATCAGTTGGCGGGGCTTATGAAAGCTGCCGCTGCATCACAAACTATTGAATTTAGGACTGTTCCACCCTCTTCGCCTCACTTTGGTGGAGTTTGGGAGGCTGGCGTACGCTCAGTGAAGGGACATCTTGCCAGGGTAGTGGGGAGTCACCTTCTGACCTTGGAGGAGTTTCATACGGTGATAGTGCAAATAGAGGCGATACTGAACTCACGTCCTTTGTGTGCCATCAGTAACGATGCCAATGACTTTTCCGTGTTGACGCCAGGGCACTTTTTAACGCTGTCTCCTTTAACTTCTGTTCCGGACGATAACGATGAAACGACTAAACTTTCACTGTTGAACCGTTGGCAGTTGCTACAGCGCTTACACGCTGATTTTTGGAAGCGTTGGCACCGCGACTACTTAAATACCCTAACCCAGAGAAACAAATGGACAGACAATTCTCGTTCTGTGAGAATTGGCGACTTAGTCCTCATTAAGGACGACAACCTTCGACCGTTGCTATGGTCAGTGGCACGTGTCGTCGACGTGCACCCGGGCCAGGACGGGATAGTACGGGTGGCAACTGTTCGCACAGCAGATGCTGATTCGCGTACGAAAGACTTTAAACGACCCGTCGTCAAGCTTTGTGTCCTTCCTGTCAACGATAACTAGTTTATAATACAAACGTCCTCTACGTTATTTGCTGTTAATTTTTTTTATTAAACTGTTCGTTATATATCTGTTGCATTGAGAGTGTTTATCTAGTATACTTATAGTCTGTTTTAATCTTTATGTAACCGTAAAATATACATATATAAATATACTGAAGCTATTGTAAGAGGAATGCTATTCAATAGTCTGTCATTGCACCAATCCTAGTTGTTTCGTGTTTTAATACCCTACGCTTTCTGGAAATCGCAATTTCGCAGCGGGGGGGGAGTATGTTAAGGATTCAGTAACCACAGGCTTTTGTCAGGAGCGAACAGTAGTCCATCACTGAAGGCTCCTTCAATGCTATGCGAATTTGGCCCTTACTGAACCGCTCCCTAAAGAACATTCGCCATCATAAGGAGTCTGTACGGAGCTGTCGTCGCGAGCGCATCCCTTCATGCCGCTTAGACATACCACAGTGCTTTTGTGGTTACTTTCACTGCTTTCTGTGCTGTTATACGCTGTGCTGTGCTTAACCAACATCGAGGCTTGTAAGACCTTAAGGCATAGCAGAAGGAAAAGGAGCTGGGCATCCGCCAAGACGCGAGTTGCCGCCATTGAGGTTCACAAGGTGAGTGGATTGCTAATTTCTCTTGATAATCGCCTTGGTTACTTTCCTTGGGGATTTAACACTTTCTTTCCGACCATTATTCCACTGAGCTATCGAAAACGTCAACAGATAGATAGATAGATATCATTTATTGTATTGATTATACATTGTCAAGAACATATATATATATCTATCCACCAAAATATAAATATATGTATATATATATCTTATCCACCAAAATTCTAAATCGTATAAACTAAAATCGAATACAGAGCCAAACTTAAATGATAGAACGTAAATCCCATGGCTTCAATAAAACGCGAGGGAACGCTCGTACGGATGTGTCTCTAAAAGTACCTTTACTTTTTCTTTATTGAATCAACGTCTGAAAACGTTAGTGAGGTGCCCTCGTTCGCCTGATTTTGTTGGGAAGACACTTTACGTCAAATTGAAACCATTAGGGGAAAACGTGTCTTTCGGAGGGGTTAAGCAAGCTCGCTATTGATGGCATGGAATCATCGATTTTTCCTGGGCTATATATTCGTTCCTTTGTTAGAATGGGATCATAGGGATTTTGTGAGTCAAGTCAAATCCTTCGACTATATATTTCTATTTTTTGTGAACATTCACTCAACAAAGTACCATTATTTTTTTCTCTGTATTTGCAAAGTGTGGGTTGTTTCTGCTCAGAATTATTCATTGATTAGAACGTATTATTATTAAAAATTGTCCCCAATTTGCCATATTTATTTTGGGTTTCCAATATGGGAAAGTCCATGAAAACTGTATGGAAATAATGTCACACAGGGGAATGAACAAAATTGGTGACACTTTTTTCTTTATAAATATCAAGAGGACTCATGATACGAAGTGTTGCCTTTTGTTATGGTTATTATGTAAAAACACAACAAGAAACACTTAGAACGATAAAAAAAATCAACATTCCTGAAGTGGAGTTAGCATAAGGAGTATATGAAGACGTCAAAAGTCTAGAGGAATAAGAACTTTTGATGTCTTTATATGTGTAGCTGTTTCCATTACATGAGAACCAGTCGCGATGGCAGCGCGTCTAGCACTGCGGTTGTGTGCGGAGGTATCTATCTAAAATTGCTAACCGATGTATTTAACGCACAACTGAGATATTTCTATCGGAGAAAACTATATCAATTCGGCTACATTTTCGAACATCATATTATCAGTGAGTCGCGGTCGCGCAAACTATGTGATAAAGACCCATTTATATTATGTAAGAACTTGCATGCGATGTTCATTACTTCGCAGGTTTGATCACCCATATACGTTGCACCATGTGAATCGGCCTTAACACAAGAGAGAGCGCATGGATCAAGATATTCTACAATTTATTTCTGAATTAGTATAAAATATCAATAAAAAAAGGTTTTTTACTCAGGTAAGATATTATTTTATTTTAATTAGGTGTTGTACTTGCATCCCTTAAAATATGAGTTCGTATGAAAGACAAACACTGTACATAGGTATCATATTGGATATGGATATACATACAAGTATATCCATAATATCCATATCATACCGCACATTAAGTTTAGTGTGCGGTTACGGTCGCTAGGCCAGTTACGCGGCCTGCGGCAGTTTGCGGCCCCCTGACCGACTAGGTTGCTTCAACTAAAGTTAATAACAATTTATAAACTAATTTAAGAAAAAGTGTAAACCGTAAGCTAAACTTGATTAGAAATGCTATAAGAATCTATATAATTTTGTAACTAAAAGATTGATCTTCAACAAGATAAAACGTTACAATTCCCGCATTGAATCCGTAGTGCGTACGAAGCGTGGAATTATAGTGAATCTATACAAAAAATAAAGAAACAGCTGACATTGAAAGCTAATTAATGTTACTTAATTTTGGTTTCATTCATAAATTTCTTGTTTGATCAGTTAAATAATTAAGTTTTTGATATGATTTCATTAGATTTTGGCATTTTTAAAACTTACTTATCAAAAAATTGTGGTGGCCGGTATCTGGTATACACAATTACCGAAAAGGTCAGTTTGCGGCCCCACTATAAAGACCTGATTTTGAGATGTTACATAATGAAATGTGGAATAATAGTAGTTTATGCAACTGGTACATAATGAGGGGCATTAAAACACGAGAGTGTTTTATGAAACGAGCCGAAGGCGAGTTTCATAATAAGGTCACACGAGTGTTTTAATGCCTAATTATGTACAGTTGCATACACTACTTTATCTACATCCATATATTAAATTCTCATCATAATCCCCGTTTTTAGAAATAGAAATTGAAATATTTATTTGCTAGAATACGTTACATATAAGGTCTTAAAATAATTAAAGTATTCAGTAAGTTTCTTGATATTTTGAATGCTGTTACCGTATTTTTTTCTTATAGTATTATGTTCCAGTGGGTTGACGGCGAAAAAAACACAACAAAACAATGTTTTTGTTTACTTGACTTGTAATCGCGTCACCGGTAGACATGAGATTAAACGAAAACAGGACAGAACAGGAAGATAGAAAAATTAAAATTTCACTTTTTCTCCATAGTAAATGTATGAGAAAAAATATTAATTATCTTTCCTTTACATTTATTTTGTGGCATTTTAGTACATTACCGGAAGTTGACTATTGATAATGGATAGGATGGAATCCATTGGCATAAAAAAATAGCATGTGAAAAATAAGTTTTCTCAAACATCCAAGGAAATGTCGTCCTTATCTTCGTGATAATAGAACGCGAAGTACGTCGTTGCATTACACTTACTGAAGATTCGTTGTCAATTCAAATTAGCGGCCGTTTCATACAACTTTGAACTCTTTGAAGGCCATGGCCCGCAAAGAGACTGTCTTTTGATTCAGTAGGTTTTTTTTGCATTGTCTATCTATGGCATACTGCCATCTGCCAATAAAAAAAAAGACATCGATTTAATTTCTCATTTAACTAATTCAGGGATAAGGTATTTCAATTTTTATATTTAATTTGAATTCAAAAATTTAAAAAAAATTGTGAGAAATCGTCATTGTACTCGATTTTGACTAATTCAGGGATGAGGATTACAAATTTTATATCTATTTTGAATTTTAAGAAAAAAATATTTTTTTTGCTGAAAATCGTCATTATACTCGATTTCGACTAATTCAGGGATGAGGATTTCAAATTTGATATCTATTTTGAATTTTAAGAAAAAAAAATTCTTTTTGCTAAAAATCGTCATTATACTCGATTTCGACTAATTTGGGGATAAGGATTTCAAATTTTATATTTATTTTGAATTTATAAGTAAAATTTTTTTTTTCGAAAAATCGTCATTATACTCGTTTTCTACTAATTCGGGGGTGAGGATTTCCAATTTTATAATAATTTTGAAGATAAAGTTAACAAAACATTTTTTTTTCGAAAAATCGTCATTATTGGTGAGCAGTAAAGAATATTTGTATTGTATTGTATTATTATTTTCTTGGATTTATTTGAGAAAAGCACTATACAAGCCTCGGTGCGAACAGGGATTGTCGGCCTCGTATCTCTAGATGGCTTCATTAACACTCGGCCATCTATAACTACTCGGCCGGCAATCCCCAATTTCGCGGCCTCTGCAGTAATGTACTATTTCATTTTCATACAATTTGTATGAAAAATTTTATATTCGATTTTTTTTGGTAGCATACAAGCTTTTGATCCTAGACAGGAATGGGATCGATAGGCATCAAAAAAAAAGTTTGTCAGAAATGACCTTTTTCTCGCACCCTGTATGTTTTTTTCAAAATCTATAAATGAGAATCTTCTTTAATTCGAAATTAAGGGAAGGTCTTCTAAGACCATTTTCGCGTAGACGCATGGGACGGGACCTGGTAGCTGCCCTCACTGACCCAAAAAGACAATCCACCCATACCTAGGTTTTGCCGAATAATTGTATACCTACCTTCCTCCAGCGTTTCCGGAACCGGAACAAATATTGAAAAATATTTGCACCACATAATTATGCGCCTTTGATATAAAAAACTTATTAAAAATTATATTATAATCATTCTATTTAAGGGGGCCGCAAACTAGCTCACAGGGGGCCGTAAACTGGCGTAGGCGGCCGCTATCTGCCGCATTCGCTATTTTGTCACATTTTCTACTTTTTTCCCAAGTTTACGGATGAAAGTACTAACTTTTATTGTTAAGTACGCATCTTGACAATACTCAAGACTTATTTATATGACTGCCATCCAATATGCATATAGGTTTCATATTTTTTTACTTGTCTAAAGTGCGCAACTCGGTTAAGAGGCCGCCAACTGGCCTAGGGACCCTATCTATATAATTTGGTCCCCGTGTAACAATACTTTTCAGCCCACAGTCAACTCTGACCCGATGTCAAAGTCACGACCTCTTATACAAAAGCGTAAAGACGAATTGGATGTCGTTAAGCAAAAACCGCTGTATTGATTAGAAAATACTAAATAATCTCACACTTATATTTATGTTCTTTAGGTATAAATTAGTTTACTAGTGATGACTTTTTACGACATTTGTGAAATTACTGCTTTCACAATACGGTTAAAATATTGCGAAAATGCTAGTATATGTTCAGCAAATATTTTCAGTTCGTTTGAGCATTTGTTTGCTTCAGAGGTTTATTCTTATTGAAATTCTTTAGATGTTTCTTCTTGGCTGATAAAATCATGGGTAATTGGTACTTTTGCTATTTCTGTTTATTCTTTTACTGGTACTGTGCGTTTTAGGATACTTAACATCTTGTGCGAATGGACATTGTACTATACGCTGAACAGAAAATAAAATAATTGAACTGCTTTATTCTACTGTTTTTTTTACGTCGGTGGCAAACAAGAGTACGGCTCGCCCGATGGTACGCGATCACCGCAGTTGCATTACACCAGTGTTGCTACGCGTTCGCTAAAATTAAACTAATTTCATGAGCAGCAGTAACGCCAGATGGTCGTTTTTAAACGCTTAGGCACTAAAAAGATGTAACGAATAACTAAAAAAAAGTTACTTATTCTTTCATGTTACCCCCGCGCTCTTTACGGTACAACTAGGGTTTTGTCGCTAAATAGCGATCTTTTCCAAAAAACCTAAAAGAATAATAATCTTTATCTACACACATATCATAAATCCTCTAATATGCGTTCGGAAACCGTAGAAAATGACTCTCATTTCAACATTCAATGAATTTATGGCAATTTTCTTATCTGTGGCTAAGGCTACAGCAGTAATACACAGATATCAGAACTAACAGATAAGTGCCATTTAATTGAACGTTTTCTATACTTCTGATCTATTCTCACTAACGTACTTGTCAGTGAGTAAGAAGGAGATAGTTCGCATGCTATCTGACAGGTCTTCATCTGTCACTGTCCCCGCTTTTGATCACTTCGTGGCGAGAGTTAGTGCGGCGGCAGATAAATTCTTTAAAAAATATCGACATCGATATTTACCAACTGTTGATATTCGTAACAGGTACAGGTAAATTACTTTTAAGGGGTAAACTTAAAAGTAATTTACCTGTAACTTAAAATTATTTGAACTGTCAGAGTTGTATCGAATTAGTCCGTTCCAAAAGCGACTTTACCGTCCAGGCTAGAAAGTTTAACATCCAACGACAGTTTTATATAAATCTCAGACATTTTAAATAATTTCATCTATATCAAAAGTTATAATTTTTAGGGTTGACTGATTTTAAACCCTTAGGGTTGACTAATTAAAGACCCATCTGCAAATGTTATAAAAAAGGACAAATAGTGAAATGAAATACCAAACATTTGTTTATACATATCTAATTATTTACAGAAGCTCCTTGACTTTTATTGATCAGTTTTATGTTAGGCTGGTTATCTTAACAAGTACCCAATTTTGTATATGTTAAAAGATATTTTAACAAAGTGTAAAGTAATAATCGTCTCTTTGTAAAATAATTTTCTATGAAAATTAAAATTTTTGATACAAGCTTTTATTACAACTGTACGTACATTTTTTTCCATAGTCTTCAACTACTTGTTGACTTGGTTCTAATGAGCCCAAGCACAACGAGTTTATCTTGAGTAATTTAGGAATTACTATAGCCACCTTGCGCATTAGCACGATAGTCTATACCGTCCCGTTACATGGCCAAAATGTATGAAAACATCACTGTACGTATAAGCTAAACCATCATCTTAGCCCCTCTTCTGTCTGTCCGGTGGTGTTTGCTCGGCATCCAATTTCTGAGCCCTGCCGCGTCAATCCATGTTTGACGAAGATTGTTTTCCGGAAATCTAAATATAAATGTAACAATAAATATAAATTACATTCTTAAATGCCCCCCTGTGGCATGGTCATTTTGTCTCCAATCCCACATAAATAATTCTTATCGATAATTTGTCGACATATTTATTACAGCACTAGCTGGTTTACGAAAGTTTCATTTTTTACCAATTAACGTTCTAAAATCAACTTGTTACTAAGTAAAGGGTACTTATTTCATACTAATAAGCATCTTAAGTTAATCTGAGACTATTACATTGCATATTAAACTTGTAATTTTTAAAATAATAGCAATAGTTTCTTACCGATGAAAACTGGTACTTTCTTCAGACTTCCTCGCCTATTTAAACGTGATCCGGCACTGCGGCACTGCTCAGTATATTATGCCTAGACAGGAGTACTAATAACACCCGCACAAAACTTTACTTTCCTTTAAATATTAATATAATATTGCGAAAAACCGTCCTTGGTGCCGTTTTGTAGTGACATAAGTGGTTTTCCGTTTGACAACTTCAGTGATTTGACAACTTTGGTTTTCGTTCAAATGGGGGACAACTCGGGGATAGCCGAAAAATGTCGCATTATTTGTCCCACTCTAACTCATCTTGGTTAACCATAAGAATCTTAAGAGACAACTATATGACAAATCGTTCAATTAAATGTCACTTATCTGTCTTAATCTGTGCAGTAATATAATTTTTAATTTTAATCTCATATATGATCATAGATATAGTATATACTCTGTAGTTATAGATGCGCCAACAAGCGACCGGGGCTATGTCTTTCTCATATTATGACGTCAAAATATGGGGATACCATGGTTGCAAAAAATTACCCCAAAAATTTAGTCGGATAGTACTTAGTTACAAGTGATCAAATTCCGTAGTGACTAAGTCGCCATTTTGACTCACTAACTAAATTAACACAACATCGTAGGCGATATTGTAAAATAAGTGATCCCGACCGGCCACTCTTTTTGTGATAATCTTATTTATATAGTCTTTATATAGTATATAGTCATTTTTGTCACCGTTGCATCAAACGGCGATTTCACTGATCCAAATCTATACATTTTGTTCTCGACGCTCGCCGCTGGCCTTCCTGCTCGCCGCTTGACTTGCTGGTCATCACGTCATAAATTTGATGGAAGCCATTTTTTATTTAAAGAATTGTAGAATTGAAAGAACCATGCTAAATGTTTAAGTCTCTAAACGATGAAAGTAGTAAAGTAATGTAACCAGATAGTGCTTACTACTTCCATGCCCCTTTTTGTCTTTCACAGATAAATTATGTAGTTGTTGGAATAAAAGGATAAACTTCAAATTAGAACAGGTAATTTATTTACAATAATATATTATATTCATAACTTTATTTTTCAATAAATAAACAAATATATAATACGCAGTTATAGATTATTTTACCCAATTTTCTTTCCTGTTCCCTCAGTCATCAAATCCATTTTTTCGGGATTCATCCTCTGTTGAAAAACTGAAAAAATCAAATTACTTGAAATTCCCGAAACGTGGGGTAATCTTTAGGGGATTTTTTTATTATTTGTTGGTATCCCGAAATCGAATTATAAACCGACTGAATGATGGGACATCAATGCTAAGCTGGCTTCTATGGTAGATTTATACTACGCGATTTGACCGGTTTGTATGTCAAATGTTTGGAGGTTATTTTTTAATAATATCACATATTTTTCCTATTTCATCAAGTGTCTCATGATATAACTAATGATTTAGCTCAGTAATTTGGTTCCGGTGGGATTTTAGAAATAAACACGGGTCCAAAATTCAATGAAAATGTACTTACGCATGGAATGTAACATCCGCCTTTTTTCGGTCGAAATTGCTTTTACAGCCAAACACTGAACACCCCACCATGTTTGCACTGAACACCCAAACACTACGGATCTGATAATTGGTAAATTATTATTCATTTAAACCAAATATATCATTAATTTTCCACTTATAAATTGCACTGCAAAATATTGCCACTTTGTTTTGCAATCTTCTTGACACTAATGACAGATTGCCTTTACCCGACCATGAAAAAATGTCCGGTCGGTGATAAGGACAAAACATCGCACTATTTTCTACTTCCTCTCATAAGAATCGCAATAAGGCTATCTTTCTCTTACAAAGCGTGTCAGGCCCTTGTATATGATGTTAAAATATAAAAACGTCAAACAAAACTGTCAAAATTTAAATGTCAAAGTTGACATGTCCCTATTCTAGTATCACTGAAAATTCAAATTCAGTCGATGCGAAATGTCAGCTCGATGTTTTTTTAGTATATATCGCACGAAATTTGAGCTAGAACGACATGATCACATCAGAATAGGACTCTTCACTTTTTAAAATAACATTCAGGTATCGGTTGCCAGTTCTGATTTCGATATTTCCGCAACCGTGCAAAAAAGGTTGTATTAACACAATTATTGTATTTATTTACAACGGTTTCTGAACCCATCTTAGAGTAGTTATAATATGTGTGTAGATAAAGTAATGTATGCAACTGTACATAATTAGGCATTAAAACACTCGTGTGACCTTATTATGAAACTCGCCTTCGGCTCGTTTCATAAAACACACTCGTGTTTTAATGCCCCTCATTATGTACCAGTTGCATAAACTACTAATCTATAATTTTCCTAAGCTATGAAATATTTCACCTGTAGAAAAAAAAAATAACTGAAAGAAAAGTTACATGTTAAATTTCAGTTTAGTTTCTGAAATGTTTCCGCGATTACGAACTCAACTCAACCGTGATCAAAAAACAAGTGATGAGCCGTCTAAATTCAGAAGTTTCATGCGAGTAATTATCAAAAATATTTATTAAAAATACAGTAATAAGAATGCCTATGGAAACTGACAGCTTCTTTGAAATTTTACAAGCCATCACTTTAAAAGAGTAAACTTAAAAGTGAAATATTCATAACTAATTGTATTCCTTTCAAGTATTTTTTTTAAACAATCCGGTATTTAACGCGTCTAACAGCGTATTTATAATTTAGGTATGGCACTGACAAATAATCTTATTCTAGAAAATCATAACAAAACTCGAGGGTGTTTTGCTATACTAATAAGATGATTAGAGTTCAGTATAATTATTTGGAATAGGAAACGGTTCGCTTATTAAATATCCTCTACTATAATCCTTTATGATGTGCAAAGACTCTTTCCATGTTTAAAAGTAGATTAAACTGATATAAGGATCACTATTTATCTCTTCCGTACTTAAATGTTCGCTGATGTATCTTTTTGTCGTTTTAAGTTTGTTACGACGTGTTACTTGTGTGTTACGTTATCTCGATGTAATAATTTTGTATATTTATGTAGGTTTATATAGGTATCTATTATACGAGTATGTATGA
Source organism: Cenopis cana (assembly GCA_951800055.1). Classification (NCBI taxonomy): domain Eukaryota; kingdom Metazoa; phylum Arthropoda; class Insecta; order Lepidoptera; family Tortricidae; genus Cenopis; species Cenopis cana. Next base: position 11,249,615 of record OX637490.1, on the reverse strand, counting down.
GTGTGATCTTTCTTATGGTTCAACTATTTGTACTTAATATCCCAATTACACCTGCTTATGTAAAGTGTAAAGCAAGAGATTGCTTTTTGGCGATAAGACAGCTTGTTGTCTATCATTAACATACCTATTTAATTTAAATTTTGTTTTCTTTTGTTTTGGTGAACAGTAAAGAACTAGACTGTAACAGCCAATTTATTAGTTTACCATTGAATATTACAAGGTGTAATAATAACATAAATCGTGATACGTAAGAAAAGATCATCTGCTTTACAGGAAATGGCCTTGAAACCACCGACTAAATGTACGAAGTTTTTTTTGTAAGGCAAAGTCACTGTTATAAAAGTTGTTCAAAACACGGGTTAATTTAGGTTTTCTGTCAATGTTTTCTTTTCTCTATATTTGGAAGCTTCCATTTTCAAATGGGATGAAAGTGGAGGAGTATTATTAACTATGTATAAAGCGGAGTAAAGTGTCTTTTAGGTGACACGATCACGTGACAAATTTGAGAGAAAAACTTGTACTATGAAAGATTGAGAAGCAATCATTGCAGACGTTTTAGCCGATTGCAAACTTTCAAGGGGGAACAAATAAAATGATCACCTAAATAAATTTTGATAGCATCAAATTTTTGTACCATACCATACAAAAAAAGAATGTCTCGGCACTCCCCTCCTAACGGAATTTTTTGAAGTGAAAACTTCTTTAGCGGCGCTGAGCACTTTTGTACTGGGGAAAAATGTATAAACTCGCGATAAATTCTATGACCAGGTTAGTTGACCCCTCCTAGTATCGTGATTGCTATGTTACGAGGGGTCCCCAGCTGGTCTTCTTAGAAAGCCAAGGTTCTAACTGTTTTAAGACAATCCTAAGATATTCCATAAAGATCATATTTCAAATAAATTCTCATGGAAAGTAGCTCTTATTGTCCCTAAAAAAGCGTTTCCAAAGTCCAATATCGGATAGCCAGACTGACTGATTTCCGTAAAGATCATATTTCAAATAAATTCTCATGGAAAGTAGTTCTTATTGTCCCTAAATACGGTGACAGTTTACTTCAAAATACCTAATGGCCAAGAGTGATGGACAGGGGGAGGAAACTTTAAGAAAAGACCAGTTTCGCGTGAATTTGGCGTAGAAAGTGCTGCCTCCTATTATATTTGATGTCGACATATTTTGTGTAATCCGTCTCAAGCAGGTTTCGTTTTTATTTCATCTCTCCCAATACAATTAATCAAAGCTGAACGTGAAAAAGAACCTTACAATTTATCGTAAAAATTTAATTTTCAACTCTATGGTCACAGATTTTATAATACTCTATGGTCGTATGGTTGCCATGGTTATTTTTAAATATTGAAATAACACGTGTGTCAATAACATGTCAACATATTGAAAATAAACCAATCGTAATTAATTATAAGATTTTCTGCATTATTCTTGTGAAAAGCAGTTATCAGATACGCCGCCGAGTAAAGTAAGTATTTTTTAATTCATTATTTACTATCCCTGTTTACACCGATGCGATGTTATATTTATATTCCAATCAATTGATTTATTTAGGTAGGTAGTCTGTTTTGCCGGGTGGTTATGCAGCTCATACATAAATGAATATCAACGAAAACAGTTGATTACTTAGCAATATAAACGTTTGAGTATTGAACTACGTGAGCTATACGATAAACGAATATGAAGCATCACTTTCTTCTTCGTGTTGTCTTTGAAATAGGTATAGTAGATAATTAGGGACATAATTTCAAAAATACACACATACCTCCTACGCTCTCATCTCATTATTTAATGTTATGTTTTGCAGGTACATAGTGCATACAATCGTGCCACGTCCTCATGCTGAGAAAAAGTCAGGACAGAGGTATTTTCAACATGGATGTCAATTGTTGGAGAAAACAACACTTAGCCTGGGCCAATACATGAAATCAGGAAGATATCTACAACGTGCATCCATTTCAAGGTGAAAAAAATGGATACATCTTTTTGTAGACGATTGTACTTCACTAATTCGTTTACCAGTTAGTGATTGAAGAAGTTAAACAAATCGCTATCAAGTTATAGGTAATCGTATTTAATCCTTCTTTTAATATACTACTCATAAATAAGTTAGTCAAAAATAAATAAATGATATTATATATACAACTTAATTTTATTAGTCTCCTGACTGGAATAATTATTTGTGTACAAATCACTTAACCCTTTCAGTACGGCGTGATTATAATTTGTACTCAAATTTGACGAGTTAACACGCCAATCCGAGAAAGATTTTTTATAGATAAAAGTAAACAATAAAATACTGTTCATGTACTATCTACCTACTGTGGCATCTTAACCTTACGTATAAACTTCCCCATTGTCATACTAAAAAAATATAGTAAATTATGACTTCTGAAAAGAATAACTTTATTACCATTATTCAATTTAAAATGTGGGAAATTGCCACGGGAAGTTTAAGATGTCACAGTAGCCATATCAAATATCTGGGTCTTATCCTTGACCGAAAGTGGGATTTTGCTGAGCACTTTAAAAGATTAGCTCCTCGAATCGTCGGCACTGCTTCGGCTCTGAGCCGTTTGCTGCCCAACGTTGGAGGGCCAAAGACCCCTTGTCGTCGCCTATACGCAAACGTCGTGCGCAGTATGGCGCTTTATGGGGCTCCGATTTGGCATGATCGCCTGTCGGCACAAAATAAGTCTCTCCTCAGGAGACCTCAGAGGGTGGTGGCCCTTCGCATCATCAAGGCCTACCGCACGGTCTCCTTCGCGGCGGCTTGCGCGCTTGCTGGGACGCCGCCGTGGGAACTAGAGGCGGAAATGCAAGCAGAAAGATACCGTTTGCGAACAGAGGCCATCTTACACGGAGAGCGACTGGACCCTGAAGAAGCGGAAAGGGCGCGCCGTAGAGCTGCCGATAGGATGAGGGACCGCTGGAAGAATGACCTGGGGGACTCCCCCTATGGAGTCCGCACTATAGAGGCTCTCCTCCCGTCGTTCGACCAGTGGTTGGACCGGAAATTTGGGGTCCTAGAGTATAGGTTGACGCAGGTAGTGACCGGACATGGGTGCTTTGGTCACTACTTGCACAAAATAGGGAGGGAGCCAAGACCGGATTGCCATGAATGTGGCGACCCGGATGATACGGCCCAGCACAGTTTGGAGGTGTGCAGTCGCTGGGCCGTGGAACGATATAATCTGGCAAGAGCAGTCGGACTGGGAGGAGGGAATCTCTCGCTTCGAAGCGTCGTATCAGCCATGCTAAGTAGCGAGAGATCATGGAAACTAGTGGCCACTTTCTGCGAGACTTTCATTTCGCAAAAGGAGGCCTCGGAGCGGGAGCGCGAAAATAGTGCTGATGCGCATCCGCTACGGCGCAGACGGAGAGGGAGAAGGCGAGCACGGTTCGGTGCTGCCGTAATATAACCTCCTCACAGGGCCAGTGGGCTGGGAACCCACCTTTCACGGTCCTACACGCCGGGGGGGAGGGTCCTTGTGTTTCTGACCTTTCTCCTCCACTAGAGCGGGTGCCCTAGCGAAAGCTGGGCTGCCGGGGGTGTCATGGTAGAATGTAAGCGATCCCATGACATCCCCGTCAACGGCAAAGAGGGAAACGCCGGTGTGGTTTTAGTGGGTATGCCCTCGAGTGAGTCCCACATAACCCCCATCAGGTTTCCCAGACCAGGGGGTATGCATAAAGCATTTCCACATCGTGAAAAAAAAAAAAAAAAAAAAAAAAAAGGTAGATGGTACAGTCGAGGTCAAAAATATCTTTACAATTGAGTGTGACAAAAATATCTTTACAGTTTGACACAAACCACCGTTCTTCTTTCAATTATGACGTGTAGATCGCAAAATGTGAGACAAACATATGCACTGACAAGTCTGCACTGTTTTCGTGAATTGTCAGTTCATTTTATTCTAGTTTGTTTCATATAGCAAGAACATAAAGTAGCTTATTGGAGATTTACATGTTGTATACCTACATATTTTGCAGCTGTTAGGAACTGATTACATATTTAATGGTTTTATATAACGGGAACAAATAAAATGATCACCTAAATAACTTTTGATATCACCAAATTTTCGAAACCTAAAATAAGGCTCAACACTCAAAAAAATGTATCGATCATCATCAATCTCGGGTCACCTAAACAGTCATACCTATTATTCCAGCAGTTAAAGATATTTTATTTACTTACTGTGTTCCCAGAAATTTTATAATCGCATCAAAAAATTGTCATTGTATACATACCACCAAAAATACTAAACTTACACCTAATCTAAGGCGCTGAGCACTTTTTGTGATGGGGGAAAATTGTTAAACTCGCGACGATTCGTAAGACCAGCTAGTTGACCCCTCCTAGTATCATGATTGCGATGTTAGGAGGGGTAAACTCAGCTAAACTCAGCTGGTCTTACGATTTACGATGCGTAAGACACAATGATACTCGGGGACATATTATGTATATATGTGAATGGATTATGCGAATATGAATATGAACATGAGTATGAATATAAATACGGATACGGATTTACGGATACCGATACCGATACGGAGACGGATATGAATATCTTTGTTATTTACTTTCTTTATTGAGTTTTCACTTCTGCCTGCACTCCCGGAGTGCAACCCGTTGTTTTTTTTAGGAACTGCAGGTCAAAAACTTTGTTTTGACCTCTAGTATGCGTGTGCCAAATGGCTAAACTGTACATCGATTTGCGGTTTTTCTTTGAAATTGGGCCTGTACGGCTACCACTAGTGTAGAATCCGATTAATAGTAGATACAAATCAATTCGATAATCGAATCGGGTGTTGGCTTTGGAAGCGAAGTCCAAGCTCATGTTACGCTTGAAGTGAAGCCATTGGAAAAATCTAGTTCCCAATAAAGTAATCTCGTATGTGGGTCAAAGGAGAATTTATGTTACTCCCAGAGATGCCTGCGTCGCAGTCATTTCAAATTTACGACACCGCCGCCCCGTGACGTCTAGAATAGACAGGGCATCCATATTTACGGTGGTTGCGAATATTTCAAATATGGCCACTCGATGGCATCAGAGTAGATATAACATAGTTTAAGGTTATAAAACCAAACCGTACAAACGTTCGATTTCACGCACTGACATAGGCACGCGTCGTTACAATAAATTTAACACATTAACTTATTACTCATTCAATGGCCATGACGACACATACGCGTCAACTTGCGATTTCCGATACATAACGGAAAAAATCTGCTTCGTGCTACGGCGTAGTACACTTAGCGTTGGTGTGCCTCGAATGTATTAAACTTGGAAAAACCTAGTTCAAGCCTTTGCGATTATCCCTTAACACAGGAGTCACCAAATGGCGGACCGCGGTCCGGATCTAGTAATAATGTGGTTGAATGGACATCGATTTCGATAAAACCTAATGGGTTCTACCTTTTAGCCGAGCCTAAAAGCGATTCACGATTCATTGCCTATTTAAATATCTTCGTTAATAACGCGCCCCGATGTTAGGGCTTCGTGAAGCAACCAATTTCGGAACATATCTCATAGAATCTTGGAAATCAGTCGTCATTCATTGAGTACATAATACATAACCACATCGCCGTTGCCAATAGCTTGTAATCCGGTTCTTCGTATAACGTCCCCTGTCTCTTGATAGATACTTAGAGTTCTATAACAGAGTGATGAGTGATTAGTATATTTGTAGCGGTATGTGAGCCTGCCAGCATCCATCATTCTTTATTATAAGGGTTCTATTCGGCTTATCGAATTGGATTGGAATCGGTTTTGTTTGTCGGAAAAAGCTCGAATGAGGCGAGACGAGCCCAAGGCGCGTCCACCAGCAGCCATTCGTTACAATTACGTCAGTCGTTTTAACCTGCTCAAAATGCTCTAGTACCTACTCTTATAAATAAGGGACTCGAACGTGCATCAAAGAGTGAAATAGCAAAACTCCAGTAATGCTCTCCACTCTAGTATACAGACAGTTACATAATCATCTGATCGCCTGCGTATTGTTATCATTGACATAAATTTAAATTGTAACGTCGATGCGCTATATAAAATGCGTTTATATTATCTACGTAAAACGCGTCACGTCTTCACATGAAGGGGCGGAGCTTTACACGCGGCATCCACACCTTGATCGTTTACCTGACGTCTTAGCTGCTGAGTGGCGTCGAACACCATCAACACGGTTCCTGCAACGTGGTTGAAACGCCATACGACGTAGCAACTAGAGGATGCACTTCGGTCTCTTGCGGTCGTATGGTGCACCGCTGCCGGTACCGCTCAAGCTGTCACTGTCCTGGCTCGGTCACGTCTTTGAGCGGTGGTGGCAAGGCGGTTTTCCTAATACATTGCGTGTGATCCCAACTAACTGCACTGCGTTGCGTGCCTCGAGCGAGTAAAGAACAGATAAAACGCTCGCTGCGCGTAGTGGCCAAGCCCTCATACCTACATCCTGCGTGTGTGGGTGGACGCATAATACCAAAACCAATTCAAAACTTTAAATAAAACAGACCCGCTGTATACGGAGCCGCAACATGCCATCGCTGGATTAATGTGAAAATGATCTTGACAAGATTAGGTACGCCCGCCGGATAACTGGATGCGACAGTCTGTAGACAGCGAACATTCGGGTTGCTAGCTGTATTGATAATTTATATATTCTTAGATGTAACTACCTTTATTATATAATTTTCCTTATCATCATCAGCTTCTATACGATCACTGCTACACTATGCCCGAAGGCCTCCTCTCAAGGTTGAGTGAACTGGCAGTAGCCCCCACGCTGGCCAGTGCAAATTGGGGAATTTATAATACACTTTAGGATTTCTTTGTTATTTATGTTATACAACAACAACAACAACAAATACTCTTTATTGCACACCTCACATAAACACACATACAAAAGAAAAACAAAGAAACAGGGATACGGAGCATACTTACTAAATAAAAATACACAATCAAAAAAAAAACCAAAATTTAAGCCCGGGGTTGCTAAATGAAGCATTCGTCGAACTCCCAATTCTACACGGTCATAAGAGACTCCCTTGACAGAAACCAGAGGCAGATCATCCGCTCTAGATGCAACTGATGCTGGCCACGATCCTCATACGCAGAGAGAGATGAACTCGGGGCCCATTCTCGTCCGTTGTTTTCAATCGCATTTTAATATGTATGTATTCGTGCGCTCTGAACTGAAACGTTATCTCGGCGTGGTAACGAACGCGCAAAGTTGTTCGATTGCTATTCGAAGCGGAAGCGACGAACAATAATAGACCTCCATTGAACCATATTTCACATTTTCCGTCCAGTGTAATGGATTGACTGCTGCAATTTATTCCAAATAGTCCATAGAATCGCACTATTTAAAACCAGGCTATAGGGAAAAAGGGGTCAATGTTACTAAATACCAGGTACTTGCATATTTGTCAATGCAATGTTTGTACATGTGGAACAATGGAGCCTTTTTTTATATCCCTTTGGTATATGTGCGGCTGTTAGATACTTACGTGATCAATTTAATACGTTGTCATATAATGAGTAAGTTAGTAGACGTGACAAGGCACATGTAAATAAACATGTTCAGCCTTTGACATTGTAAAGTGAAAAAGTTTTAGTCACTATTTAATACTTAAGGTTGACTGGTAGAGAATGCATCACGGCAGTCCACCTTTTGTATGTTAAGATTTATTTTTGTGCAATAAAATTAAAAAAATAAATACCTACGCATTATGATTTATTAATAACGTAAAACGACTGAACGGATTCGGCTGATGTCGTAGATATATGTAGTTTATAGGTTAGATTAAATTGGGGTCTACTTTTTTAGGACGAAGCTTTTCAACCCGAATTCATCCCCTAAAAGGGAGAAATTGGGGATGGAAGATCACGCGGATGAATACAAATTAGTATTTACCCGCTCTTTATTTCGGTTATGTCGATATGTTTGATTTTTAAATAACGCTCCTAATCCTACACGATTTAGGGGTCTCAAGGCGAATGTATTTAGAAGCCATACAATTCTAGTCTCCCTTTCGGCGCGAGCCAATAGCCATCTGTCCTGTCCTGTTGATGTCCTTTAGCATGATGAGATTGAAATCTATCTGTAAATGTTTTTGTATAAATATACTTTCATGATTTTTTCTACTTTCTGGTTACATATTTATTTAATGTTAAATACAGGGTGTTTAGTAGCTAGGTGCAAAGCCTTTAAAGCGGTGATAGAGGAGGTCATTTTACTTCTTGTTTCTACTGTCAACAGAGAATTCTCAAGTTTGATAAAGGGCCGGCAACGCGCGCGTGTCTCCTTTGGAGTTGCGAGCTTCTAAAGGCTGCGGTGTCCACTTACCATCAGGTGGATTGTAAGCTTGTTTGTTGTATAAATAAAACTAAATATAAACATTTTAAAAACCCCCCGACATGATGGCTGATGATCTTCAAACGGCTGAACAGATTTTCATGAAATATGGCTAAGAACACTCGGGATAAAATTATCTATGACACAAAAAAAACTAAACAAAAATCGGTTCATCCGTTTGGTCCGCTACGATACCACAGACAGATACACAGATACACATATACACAGACAAACACGTTAAACTTATAACACCCCTCTTTTTGCGTCGGGGGTTAAAAATAAAAATAAAAAAAACAACTAAGTATAATAGGAAAAACACATTTTTTTTTCCGATGCGTATTTTTTATACGCTCCGGTAAGCATTTCTTTCACAAGTATTACACGATATTACCACGCGTAAAATCATAAGTGGTTTTCAGTTCCCATTCACATGCAGGCAAAGTCCGAGTGGATTTGCAATGATAAAATATTCCAACCAACAAAATATTAGTCTCAAAAATAAAACTCATAAATCGAAGCGAAATATTTCGCTCGTATTCAGTATTGCGCACAACTACTGAGCGAATAGTAGAAAGGAAAGGTATAAAGCTTTACCCTTTCTAAAAACACGTAAATAGAAGAGCGGAGCGTTCGTTCCGTTCGGATCCAATGGTGCCGCACACATGCGCGCTCCGCGGCACATACGTGGAATAAACGACGTGAAATGGGAAAAAAGTTAAATATGTATGAGTGCGGGTAAATATAAAAATCGGTATATAAGGCCGTTTATATAATATAGGTGGGAAGCGCGCTGCCGGTTCTACGGCAGTCGCGCTCGGCCCTTGCGGGAGTGCGCTCCCGACGCAGCCTCCGCCCGGCCTCGCGTTCCCAGTTTCAAAGTGAAAAACTTTGACATTAACGTTCGGACAATAGCTCGAAAATGTGTCTGTGTTGTATTTATTATAAGTAAACACACTTTGTATTAACAATTGTGAGGAAGTTTCTTAAAGTCGACAGGTAAGTGTTTCACAAAGTTTGAGCGTTAATCAACTAAGATTTTGGAAACTTTAGCGCGGGCTTCTCTCAACTTTTGCAAAAGTTTTGAGCAGTTAATAATATAGTCTGAAGTAATGTCATAATAATGTTTATTTGACAACGGAGATTCACGTTTTATTATTTCTTTTGACAGTTTCAACTGATTGATATATTTGTAAATTGTAAACTCATAATGATTTATATTCGATACCGATTTTCTTCTCATAATCTTTCTGTCGCATAAAATTAGTTCTTTTTATTTTAATGATTAATCTTTACTTCAGAAGCTCTACAAAACTTTTCAGTTAATACAATGGAGAGTGGAGTGGTAGTTGCTGCTTTAGTTAACATGCCCAATTGTTTGCAAACTTTACGTAGGTAATAGATCTCCATCACTGACTTCATTTACTTATCCTCAAATGGTAGATGGCGCGGATGGCTTGGCGGAGCGTCCATACAACTCGATTCCCACCGGCTTGCCTAATTTTCAGCCAGTCGAGTTCTTTTACTACGGCTCATGAAGAATAAGAAAGGCAAATCATTTCCGGGTCCCTAAGAATATTTTTGACGCGTCGCCACTGTGACACAGTATACATATTACATGGTAGGTATATATAGTGTTGTGTTCCTGGAGGTGAGCAAGGTTGCCAGAGCTCCCGAGGATGCACTGTGCTGAGTGCGAGGGAACTAAATTTTGTCCCTTTTGCTGTTAACACAGTGAATTCTCAAATTTTACAAAAGGGTCGGCAACGCTCACTTTGGAGTTGCGAGCATCTATAGGCTGCGGTGTCCGCTTACCATCAGGTGGGCCGTACGCTTGTTTGCCACCGTAGTTGTATAAAAATACTAATAAATGAACACGTAGAATAAAGAAAAATATGCCGTTAGCGGCAATATTCTTGATTTTGTATGGAAAAAATCTCCTTGCAAAATCGGGAATAGTCCCGGTTAACGGTCAAAATAGTTGAACATAAAATGAAATATAAAAAAGATTACCTAGTGAAAACCCTTTTGTACGCGGGAATGGTGAAGTTCAATCTTATGTAAATGTAATAAAGATTTCGCCAGACTTTTTTCAGTTTATTTGCACTCTTTAATGTATACCTGCATATAAATACACAAATAAAATAAATTAAAATATATATAAATATAATAAATATATAATATACAGACGAGACTATAATAGAATATATGGTTCTGCTAGCAAATACCTAACTTACGCAGTGATTCGTTACGTATGGCGTTGCTGCTAAATTATTTCAATGCAGCTATCCGATTTACTCGTTATACTCGATATACCCGTTTTATATGGAAACTGTCAAAAGCTGACAAATGACATTTGTCAGTTTCCATATAAAAACGGGTGAGGTGAGAGGTGACAGGTGAGGACCACCCGTTTTGTGAATAACAGCCCCGACCTAACATTGTTAGACTCTAAATGATGAGTGCACCAGCTGAGGTAGTGTGGCCACGTCGTACGTATGGACGATACGAGATTACCGAAAGCTGTAGCTCTAGTATAAGTTTTTTCGAAACATTAACTAATTCGAACGCGTTTGCGTTTTATCTCAAAATGTATAAAAACGCTTTCATCGAGTTTGAAATACGCGCGTTCATCGGTTAGCAACTAATGTTTTACTCGCTGTTTTAGTTTCCACTAGTGACTACCAGAGGCGCTGTTCACGTTTTCATACCACTTTCATACATTTTGAGACAAAACGCAAACGCGTTCGAATTAGTTAATGTTTCGAAAAAACTTATACTAGAGCTACTGTGTTCTACTCAGAACTCTCACACGAAAAGCGGAAGCAGGGGGGTCAGTACCTGCGCCATAAAAACGTTCTATAACGCCACCTAACCACTTGTGGTATACCGAGTGACTGCTGGGAGCAAATTGAGAGGTGTCGACCGGCATGGCGCTCCACTGTTCGGAAAAAAGTTGACGAATATGAACAGCGACGCTTAGAAGACCTGGATGCTAAGCGCCATATCCGCAAGACTCGGCTAATGCCCTCGTATACCTATATCTACAACTTAGCTGGCCAGCTACATTGTGCACCGTGTGACCGCATTTCCAAAACAAAGTTTGGAATTGCGAGCCACATCAGAGCCCTTCATATTCCTGAATAAAGACAGTTGATGATGGAGTAGCTGTCGCCGGATACGGTGAGGAGGGCTATATATATATAGACTCTAAATAGTACTTATGGATCGTGGCTTAGATAGTATTCGTTGATTGGCCTTTCAGACTAGCCGGCAAAAATAGGCAGTATCGACCGTAACAGAAATAAATCAGCCGCGTCTGGCGAGTCTCGTAAGGCGTCCGTCCGCTCGGAACAATTAATCAGTTGTTATTATTTCCGCAGTAGGTATACACCGCAACACATAGGAACAATTTGTTCTCCGCCTCGCAAATTTCGTCTGACAGTTAAATTAGTCGGAGCCCGCAAATAAATGAAACTCCCTAGTCCCGCAGTATAGGCGCGGCTATTTCATTACACGTTTGTAAATACAAACGGAGTGCGTCGCTTTAGAGCGGCTATTGAAATAATTGGATTCGTTATGAGAGTGGGGTGTTTGCCATTACATTTTATTAATTTTATTTATCCTGTAAATCATCCCTTAAAGAAGTGAAAGTTTGTACCGAAGAGCAATAACTATGTTAGTGCCTGATAAAAAATAATAGTAATTAGATTCTATCGCGATGGACGTGTTCCACACGGACGAAGTCGCGGGGAAAAACTAGTTAGATTATAATCTAACGGGGCTTACAATCTGACGGTCACATATGCATTGCTTAAACTGCACACCTACATACTACAAACTCACGGAACCGAGCTGCCTTTCACGGGGCTTCACAGGAACTTGGTCATAAAAAAATGTTGCTGGCTCGCGGAGCGTTACTTATTAGCTGTAAACTTCTTGGACTACTAAGATTATTCATAAGTTATAACTGCCGAAATCATATATTTACTTAGAAAATTACGTGTACCTACGCGTGCAGTGACGCCGTTTAAATTATATAAATATACAATTCTGCTATCATGAAATTACCTAATACGAACTCAATCTAATATCAGAACCTCAGTAGCGCCTACCAGAGTGAGTAGTGTTATTGAGGTAGTTTATAGGTACTTCGTACTTTTAGGAAGTAGGCAGGGCCTGTATTCCGAACATCGTAATCCGAACTTCGCATATCGCATAAGTAGACCCTCATACCCCTTACCATGAGTTTGCAATGTTTGCATTACCGTACTCCCTAGCGTCTGCGTAAACGATTTAGTATGGACAAAAGTACAGCGCCTCTGGCGGTTACGCAATAGAACTAAGAATCGCCATACTAAATCGTTTACCCAGTCGCTAGCGAGTACGGTAACGCAAACATTGCAAACTCATGGTAAGGGTACAGGTATTGTCTTGTAATCGATAGACTAAGTTTCACAAACGATTTCGAAGATTTCTTTTATGGACTACTTGTATTTCTTTTATGGCTGTTATTGTTCGTTAACAAAAACGATTTTATTGTACGGCTGTAGTAAAATCGGTCCACTCGTATAAAGACTGGGCGGTTTACGCTTCTTTATTTTCATTATACACCATTCCGGTAAAATGTTTTCATAGTCAGTAATATTACAATTTTGCAATACTTACGGCGAAGTCCCTCGCGATTCAGTTTATTATTCAATTTAATGGCTGATATTATCAACTGTGAAATTTTCGATATTGAAATTTGAAATCTACGGGGAATGATTCTAATGAGTGCCGTTATTTAACGACCGCTTTCTAGGGTTCCGTAGTAAACAAGGAACCCTTATAGTTTCGCCATGTCCGTCCGTCCGTCCGTCCGTCCGTCCGTCCGTCCGTCTGTCCCCCGTTTATCTTAGTAACCGTTAGTACTAGAAAGCTGTAATTTGGCACGAGTATACATATTGATGACGCCGACAAAACGGTAGAATAAAATCTTTAAAAAAAAATTTTTTTTAGGGTACCCTACATGTAAACTGGTGGTGCAATTGTTTTTCTTTCAAACACCATCGTGTGGGGTATCGTTGGATAGCTCTTTCAAAAATATTATAAGGTTTTTAAGAGCATTTTTTGATTCAAGAATCGGTGGGTTGAAGTGATAATTTTTGTTATGGTCAAGTGTTCCCCCCCCCCCCCCCCCCCCCTGCCAACTAAACGGTGGCTACTAGGCATTTGAAAAAAAACATGGTAATAGTATATATGATGAATTTAAAAGGAAAACTATCACAGTTAAGTAGATATTACTAGTTAACGATTAATAGTTGAACTTAAGAAATGTACTTTGCAAAAGCAAGCTTTCGTACAATTTCCATTGATACCTTAGATAATGTTATTAATTCTGTCAAAAACATAGTAAACATAAGTTCGAAAACTTTTAAGTCCACATAATGTAACGGGTGGACAACTCCGGAACCCTACATTGTGCGTGGCCCGACATGCACTTGGCCGCTTTTTAGCTTAGTTGGTAGTGACCCTGCCTACGAAGCTGGAGGTCCCGGGTTCGAATCCCGGCCGGGGCATTTATTTGTGTGATAAGCGTGAATATTTGTTCCTTGGCCTTGGATGTTTTCTATGTATTTAATATAAGTATGTATATCGTCGCTTAGTACCCATAGTACAAGCTTCTACACCCTTTTTTCGGAATACTGTATTTAACAACGGTAAAATAAAGACTCTTACGTCAAAGTTACTTACAAAAAAATAACCGGCCAAGTGCGAGTCGGACTCGCGGACGAAGGGTTCCGTACCATTATCTATAAAAACGGCAAAAAATCATGTTTGTTGTATAGGAGCCCCCTTAAAGATTTATTGCATCCTGTTTTTTAGTATTTGTTGTTATAGCGGCAACCGAAATACATAACCTGTGAAAATTTCAGCTGTCTAACTATCACGGTTCATGAGGTACAGCCTGGTGACAGACGGACGGACAGCGCGCGGAGCGGAATAGGGTCCCGTTTTACACTTTGGGTAAGGAACCCTAATAACCGGAATCTACGAAAATACGTCCGCCTTATTTAATTTCATTTCATTTATTTCTATAACAATATTACATTGTGTCAGAAAATCTTATAAACTAATTACATGCTAACAAAATTGTATATCAAATTAATAAATACATATGTCAGATTAAAAACTCATAATTTAGGTACTCAATTCATTACTGCATCATATTAATTTAATTAATTACTGCATCGGAAAGACTCTTCAAGGGAATAAAAACATTTACTTAATAAAATATTTACTTAAGAGGAATGCCTAGCTGCGATTTTCCCATACAAACGCTCTCGACTGTTTTCTCCCTGGTTTTTGAACCTAGAGCAATGATTTTTTCAAATAAGATCAATATCATCAATATCTATGCCGCTACGTTTTGTTTTTTTGGATCTTCTTATTTTAAAGAAACTTACAGCGCCTCAAAAATCGCAAAATCGGCTTAATTGAATTGGCTGCTAAAACAGACTCGGTATACAAATATGACAACAAATATCCAAAAAATTAAAACGTAGCGGCATAGAATATTTCTTGCTCTTGCAGTTTCCAAAATTTTACAATGATAAACCTCGATTTTTGAGTTTTTTGCATGGGAATTTTAGTTCGAGCTGCAGCTGTCCTTATCGCACGAATTCTTGACGGAGTCAGTTTCTAAATATACGTACACAGATGGAATAGGGATGGGCAACAGTCGTTGACATATATTGTCGATACGCTAGTGGTGGAAAATTATCGATTAATCATATTACCTACCAGAAAAGTTATTAATCACAAGAAGAAGCCAAAGTCACAATGGAAGTATATAGAATAGAAAGGTGACCTGGGAACCCTTGTCTTTGATAAAGCCTAAATTGGGCTCTATATAGGCAACTACTTTTCGCCATTTTTGTCGCCGCTGGCGAGGGTATATATATGTATGTATGATACTTTATTGCACATAATAGGAACAAGAAATAAAATTACAAAATATAAAGTACAAAGGCGAACTTATCCCTCTAAGGGATCTCTGCCAGCTAACCTTCGAGAAAATGAGAAAAACGAATATAACGCACGAAGGCCTCAGACAAATTAAATGTGCATAAACATGGACACTTTGTAGCTACGGTAGCCTAGTGGTTCAAGCGTGCGGCTGTCAAGCGGCGGTCGTCGGCGGCGGCCGGCTCGTATGTACCAATGAGTCTTTCGGAACTTATGTATGATATTCCATCATTTGATATTTACCGTTGGCTTTTCGGCGAAGCATCTGCATACATCCGCGAAGAAATTCAAAGTTGTATGTGAAGTCCCCAACCCGCTCTGAGCCAGCGTGGGGAGTACTGCCCCTCATCTATGAGAGGAGGCCTGTGCCCGTGAATAAGGCTTTCCGGCTTCGTATCACTATCCGGCCTCCCTACGACGGTCGGCCGTCTATACCTACTCACCCGGCGAGCCCTTCTTTCTCGGCGTCTGCAGTAATGTACTAGCTATTATTTTTAACCGACTTCAAGATTTCAAAAGAGGAGGTTCTCAATTCGGTTGTATGTTTTTTTTTGTTTTTATGTTTGTAACTCCATTAACTCCGTCATGTCTGAACCGATTTTGAAAATTCTTCTTTTAGTTGTGGTAGGTATATTGTATATCCAAGTTGGTCCCGTTTTTGTCAACACGCAGTTCTGATGATGGGATTCATGAGGAATCGAGGGCGCTCCTCAGATCTTAAAGGCAAACATATAGTAATTTTTGTGTTTTTATCAACAAATCAAGCATTTTCATACAAAAATGTGACATTTGATGAAGTGGAACTACTGATGATGATCAGAATGGAACTCTTCAACGACGCATGCATATCTAGTTTACCTAGTTTGGCGATTTGTTCTCTTCTGAATAAATGAAATGAATAAAATGAACTTTATTCTGTCAGTAGGCCGCAATGGCACTTTTACAAGTCAAACCCTACTAGCGTTTCACAGAGGCCACTGCCGAGAAGAAACGCTGAAAGAAACTCGACAGTCAGCCATTTTCTCACAAAAATATGCTTATTACAATGATAATACTTAACCTACTTAAGATCAAGAAATCTAAGTATCTATATAAAGCAACACAAAAACAAAGAATAAAATGAGGAAAAAAAAACAGTTATGTAAAGTGTGTAATTCTGCAAGAAAACATTTCGAAACTGTATACCTAAGCATTACCAAATTCCATTTAGGTAATAAAAAAAATGGAATCCCTTAGACTATAAATTTAGTTATAAATCTTTTGATATGTTTTCTTGCAAGAACTGTGTCAACTAGATAAAATTAAAAAATACACATATATGAATCTTTACTCTATTTAAGTATCTGGTTCGTTATGTTTGTCAAGCAAGCTAGGTTTTCAAAACATTATTGTCAAGCTTGAGTTGTGATGGTGGATTCCATGAGGAATTGAGGGTACTTACTCTTCTACCATTATAAGCATACTTGTAGGTAGCCATTTTTATTTCATTGTATGCAATCTAAGAGTGCAGTGAGTTTTTTTTCTTAAAAATTATTTTATTTTTGGTTTGACCTTAAACCATAGGTACACTTTACCATCCAATACAAGCGAGTAATGTTCATTTTGCGGGCCATTTTTGAGAAAAGTCTTTATTCCTGTGTACAACGCCGGCCAAAAACGTACCTACAGCTCCTTATACTAATTAATTGGACCTATGCTGGGTTAGTAAGAAAATTCGCGGGCTCGCGTCTCGCGCCTGTGTGCGTGCGCTCACACATAGACAGCGCCCGCTCCCGCTCCCAGCAGCGCGACAGAAACATTATGTCAAAAATTCGAGATTTGAAAAGTTGTTCAGCTAGGCATTCCTCTTAATAATGTTTAGATAAAAAGATGCAGTTAACTATTATAATAAAATGATCGAGTATGCGGTAAGGATGGAAACATGCGAAGTTTAATCTACGAACTTTCCGATGTTGGTGCTACGAAGTCTAACATCAAATTTTGTTTCATAAGTGGCATTGTAGTATTATTTAATTAATGTTTGACCATTACAAATTATAACGCTAATGCCAAAAGTGGCACTGAAATTATGTATATTTAATGTGCTATTGGAATAAATAAATGAAATGAAATGATGTGAGTTTATGTAACCTATGTAAGTGTGTATAGTATGCAGTCATTGGAGTAGGTATTGTGCAGTTTGCTGCGTTCTTGATACTAACAATAATATTAAGTTGAATAATACTGTCATTCGTACGTTCTTTATCATCGATTCCTTCACTCTAATTACTACAGTGATTATAATGTCATTATTACTAATAGTGTCTACCACACACGGCTCGCATGTTTCATTACCTGTGTTAAGGCGCAGGGTAGTGCAAGGCCTTCTCCATACAAACTTTTGTCAAGTTTTATTCGGCGGTTTTGGAACTCCCGAATAATTTTTTTTGCTTATACATATTGGATATACGAAGAACTTCAAGAAAAAAAATCAAGAATTTCAAAAATAAAATTTAAAAAATACTCATTTCTTGAGGTTCTGGCTAACAGAAAAATAAGCACACTGACCAAAAATCATAAGTGTAATGCAAACACAAGCGAAGAAAAACTTGACAAAAGTTTGTATGGAGAGAGCTTGCCCATGCCCACTCCTGCGCCTTGACATCATTTGCGATTGTATCAACAATGTTATGGCGGTCCAAACCATTCCATTGCCACACGGGGACTCCATTTTGAAATCTGTTTGTACGTTTAATCGTACCGCGTTCAGAGTTTTGTCCTCAATTATTCCAGTAATCCAATATTTTTCAGTATCCAATTACGCCGGCCTTACACCTATAATAAATACTCACTTTATGGTCGCTGCCCAATAATTAAGTTTTACAGTTTGTAATTTAATAGGGATTGTTGTTTTAATTACTTATAGTTATTTATGTTATGAATTATATTGTATCGCTTATTTTACAAGTCATCTTTATTCGCATTACTAGTAAAAAATATTTTACAATGCATATGCTCAGAAAGTGCTCTTTAAAAGGCTAAACTTATGCATAGTAAGTGACACTTTTCCGCACGAGAGCACCGACATTCGTTAAGAAAAAGCCTACTTTCCACACTTCATCCTCCTAGCGTTATCCCAGTACAGTTGCATTCTGAAGGATGCCTGGGGTCCGCTACCTAATCCCAAGATTTGGCGTAGGCACTAGTTTTTACGAAAGCGACTGCCATCTGACCTTCCAACCCCGAGGGGAAACTAGACCTTGTTGGGATTAGGCTTTGTCAAGTGAGTGGGCAACTTGACTGTAGAAGTTCTCAAGCCGCCCGAAGGCCTCCAACTTGGCTTAACGACTGCTGCCATAGACAGCAACCGGGATCAACGGCTTAACGTGCCTTCCAAAGTACGGGAGCGCTCAGTTAGTAACCTCTCAAAGCGGTCACCTATCCAAGTCCTGAGCGCCGCCCACGTTGCTTAACCTTAGATACCGCAAGCGGTACGCAGGCGCCGCTGGGCCACGAGCGCACACTTGTATCTATTTTGGCCCATGTACATACATAATTACATAGGTACTTGAGATTGATTCATACGTGTCTCAGTGATCGAGCCTTAAAATATAATATTGAAGAGAGGGCAAATAACGATCCCATAAGCCGCAATATCCCGAGGGAATCAAGGGATCCGTTATCAGTGGAAAGTTATTATTTTGCTTTCGGCATTAGTTGACAACTAACTAATATGTAATTTAGAAAGACATAATGATATATAGACCAGTCTTTAAGCAATAATAGGTTGCTGTAATATAAGAGTTTTTTTCTTTTTTGATATGCCGTTGGGAGCATGGTAAATAATGATTAACTGAAAGTTAGAAATTTTTAGCTGCGGCTTTCGGAAATACGGAAGTGTTATAATTTTTCCAAAAACTCTGTAAATATAGAATAAGAGTTACCAGAAACAGTGGCATATTGAATGATTTGTTTACAATATTTCAATTGCACATGCAGGTGGCATTCGGGTAAATGAAAAAATGCGCAATACTATTCCCAGTTTAACCAAGTACCCGGCTTTTAAAGAAAATCTAAAAACTTGATAGCTTAAAAAGATATGAATAAGTAAAAAATTGCACTTCAATTCTATATTCATAATAGCTATACAAACATAAATACCTAATTTATACCTAATAACGCTCGATCTAACTTTTCAGGTTTTAGAAACTTTATTCTCATAAGAAGATATACAAAACTTCACTTAAATGAGAATTTATGAAACTATTCGTTTTTGAAATAAATAAAATAAATGAAATAAATGAACTTTATTCTGTAAGTAGGCCGCAATGGCACTTTTACAAGTCAAACCTTACTTAATGAGAATTTATGAAACTATTCGTTTTATTTTACTTATATATGCTTAAAAATATGGCCTATACCACATAAGCAACAATTTTCTAACATTAAAATTATGGAAACCTTTACGACAAAAATTCGATCCCACTAATAATAGTTCCTGGGGGCAACCCCCGAACCCGAACCAATAAGTACCTATGTAAAGTTATCAAAGTCCAGCGACTTTGATAACTAACGGTACTTTGATGTTATAAATCCCATCAAAATTTAATTCGATGACATATGATGTTTTAAAATATAAATACTGAACTGACGTATTTTTTCTGTTACAGGTCAATGATGGTGTCCATAATTTTAGTAGCGATTTTTGGTGAGTATTTTTATTAACATTATAGTATTTTTAAATTTAATTTGATTTACATGAGACACATAGGTATACAATATACAGGGTGTACAATCCAAATAGGTCAGTATGGTGAAGTCGGAAACTATGAGAGATAGCGAGATCTGTTCTTAGGAACCATGACGTCGATTTTAGATTTAATAATTATTATATTCAAACTTTTTTATTAACTCTCATACATAACCGGGAATCGAACCTGGTCAAAATCAATGTGTATAAATTCTGCAAGTCGCAAGAAGCACAACACTAATGGAATCTTGTTTACTAGATTAAATAATTGTTTATAGTTTGAATGTCATTTTTATTAAATCTAAAATCGACGTCATGGTTCCTAAGAACAGATCTCGCTATCTCTCATAGTTTCCGACTTCACCATACTGACCCATTTGGATTGTACACCCGGTATATGTCGCAGTAGAATGCTCTCTGTGAACCTGCGGCACCCCACTGAAGGCGTAGCCGGTACTCGTTGGGTTTTTAGACGGTAGTACGGTCCATCCGGATAGTCCGTCATACCCACCCAGGTCTTTCACTGGGTGGGATACGTAAAAGTATTTTCCCAACGTTAAAAAAAAAGGTACACAATATATAGATATATACATGTATAAGGCTATATGATTCAGGCATAAATAATTCCTTATCCCATTGGGGCAAGCAGAGGCCAAAGAATTCCAAAATACTATGGTCCTTACATACTTCTTATGCCTCAGTCACATTCATACATCTCCTCATATATATTATGCTAGTACAGTATGTCTATATTAGTAATGTTACTAAAAGTAATAAGAAAAAAAACAATAATATATTAAGGCGAGGGGTAGGCATTCTCCATACAAACATTGTCCACGTTTTATTCGTCGGTTGTGGCACTCCCGAATATTATTATTTTTTTGGTTGTTAATATTGGATACACGAAGGACCTGAAGTAGAAATATTCAAAAAATTCAAAAAACTGAAATATAAAATAATGCAAATAATTAGTTTAAACAAAAAATACCTACAGGACATGGCCTACAGGAAATAAGCATAATGACCAAAAATCATAACTGTAGTGCAAACTAAATTCATAACCGCGTGCGGCGAGGCGGTGAAAGTAACTCTTTTTAGAGCTTATTGCACTTCCCTGCATACGTGCAGCTTATGGGCAACTACACGCAGCGGGCCTATGGGGCTCTCCGGGTCCAATATAATAACGCGTTTCGGGTGCCGGTGGGGCTGCCCCGTTCCTGTAGCGCATCAGGGATGCTGAAGCGCGCATAGATTGCTTTTATACGACCATGCGCAAGCGTTCACATCCCTGCTGCATCGGGTGCGGGCCAGCCCCAACCCCATCCTGCGTTTTTTGGCTGAAAGGTTTGACTGCCTATATTTGAGGCACTGTGATGATATGCATGTTTCTAGAAGTACCTACATATTATGTTTAACCTACTTAAATGCTACTAGAAACATGACGGTAATAACTACAAATATTAATGTCACAATCTTTTAAAACAATATAATATATATAATCTCGTAATTCTAATAATTTTAATTTTCTATTTTCATCCATTTGTGTGAGCCTTTTTGATGCTTGAAATAAATGAATTTATTATTGTATTATTGAACACAAATGAAGAAAAACTGTGTACCTATGAAGAGAGCTTGCCCTACCCCTCGCCTTAAACAAAGATTCGCACTCATACCAATTCCTTATTCGCGCAAATTACTCACGTAATAACTGTATTCAAACAATATTATACTCGATATCCGAAGCACCTACTGTTGCACCCGAGTTTCAATAGCTTTTGTCTCAGTTACTTAAGTGGGCCGTCAGCCATCTTAAATGCTATGTCGACGTCTGTTTAGCTATTTGTCGAATTTGGAGCACAGCGTCTGATGTTCAATAAGCTATGCAAGCAGATTGTTTACTGTTGATAACTGTCATTTGAGTTGCGTCATTCGAACGATTTAAGGGGAGCTATCCCCAACGCAAATGTCCCGCTCTAACACGCGTGAGTTTACAGTTAACCATCCCGCTCTCTACGCAAGCTCTGCGCGTAGTTTCGTAAATATTTAGCTATAGTCATTAAGCCAATCATTTTATCAAAGCAAACCCAGCGAATTTGTCTATAACTACTTAGGATCTTTAATTGAGAGACAAAAATTAAATGTTAAATATCAGTAATATAGCCGTAGTATTGAAAATACATTCCAAATAGGGGTAATTTCGCGATTTTTTTCTATCTAGTGAAATTCATCAGGTCATGTAACTGAATGCGATTTTGACTAGACAAGATGTTTATGTAACACATATATTTTTTTAGATTTTAAGACACTATATTCTATGTCTCTGATGGTTTTTACAAACTCAAAAGTGGTAATATCCGGCCTCAAGATATAATGAGGCCTATTTGAATAGATGTGTTGATTTGATATCAAGTTTACGTTGGACGCGGTGCGCTCGCATGCACGATTAGTGCTTAGTGTTTGTTGTTGTTTGAAAACATTTGTCAAAACAAGTCGGCGGCGATAAACAATTTTGAGATCTTGTACTAATATTATTCCGTTACATGTATGTGTAAACGGGTAGGTACTTGTCAATTAGGGCTTGCAGTACCGATACCAGTACCATACAAATTCCCGGGAATTTACAGGAAATTGCATGCCCTATTGACAATGGTCACTCTGCAGATAAGTTCCTAAAGCTGTAGTCTGGACGCCAGCGGGCAGCGGGGCGGCTTGCGGGCTCCCATATATTCAACCCGCTCAAATGTATCTGGCAAAAATGGTACCTGGCGATAAGACCGCCTGTTGTCTGCCTACCATTGTGCAATTTGTTTCTGTTATTATTTTTAGTGTACTTTATTTGGTGAACAATAAAGAATATTTGCATTGTATTGTATTGTACCTAATCATTAACACTAATGACAAGTACTGAGCGCATGTAAACCCACCATTATGCTAGGTTAATAAGAACGAGTGCCACAAGAAGTGGATTAAATTGGTTACCAAACTAGTACGTTGAGTCTGATGGACTCACAGGTTTCCTCCGATAAAAAGTGAAGCTACCTATAGTGTGGTCAATTTTGTTCCATGCCACTTAATGGCTCAAAATTGGAAACAATAATGAATTGTAAATACACAAGTAACTCACTCAATCTCATTCCCAAATATCCTAATATTGGGATCGAAAAACGAATTATTTGTGTTTTTCATTTAACATGATGTTTCTACAAACTTAAGAGTATACCTAAGTATTTGGAAATTGATACTTCCATTAAGATCCTTCGTAAGGCTCCTTAATGTTCTTCACAATAAGATGAAGTGTTTTTCCCTGTTTCGTAAAGACTACCCGAAAAAGAATCTTCATTAGTTGCTTTTCTTTCCCGATTGACTTTCTTATCAGACAATATCTCGTACTAATTACGCTATTAAATGAAATGGTACAAAATTTGCATAGTTATTGGCTTTACACTAGAATTATTATTAATCTTCTTCTTGGACATGGTACAATATATATGTTTTATGTCACACCTGGCCATAAAGCGGCAATTACCTTGCCTTCGGCTCGGGCGTCAAATACCTGCGATCTGAGACATTCTTTGTTTTACCGCCCTTGTTAAGTAATGTACTATTGTGGTATTTGCTGAATTTAGATACTCTTGTTAGTGGGATTACAATATAGCTGTTTCAAGTGTAACGTGTAGCTGGTTGTTTAAAATTTCTTCTAGTTTTAATAGATATTTTCTGTACTTTATCAATGATCCAAGTTGGTCGTAAATAAAATATATTCATTCATTCATTCAAAGGCACTTTTGAATTAATACTTACAGGTGGATTTTCTTTTTGGGTCAGTAAGGACAGGTACCAGATCCCGTGTTGCTACGGGCTCGATTTAAAATTAATGCAAATTGGCGTTTATTAGATTTTGGAAAAAACATACAGGGTGAGAGTAAAAGGTAACTTTTGATAAACTTTTTTTTGATGTCAATCGATTCCCTTCGTATCCAGGATCAAAAGCTTGTATGGGAGCAAAATAAATTTCCAGCTGGAAAAGCCACAAATTGAGGAAAACTTTTTCCATATAAAATAGACATGGGCTCAAAATAGTTAACTTAGGTTTCCCCTACCTGATGGGTTGGCAGCAGCACCAGGGCTTCCAAGTTTTACGGATCTCAACGTCTAAAAGAAATTGGCTTTTATCCAAAGTGGATTAATGCAAGGTAAACGGCTTAAATAAATTAACATAGAATAAATTACGCTTTATGAGGTTGTCAAAGGCAGAAGATGCTGGCAATTATATGATTGCGGTCGTTTTCCACCAAATGATCCGGGTCAATTACCTCATACGGGATAATGTTCAGCATTCGGTAGCCGCTGGAAAATTTTAATGGTATGGTAATCGCAATAATTTTAAAAGGGAGGGTTGACGTCGTAACTTTTTATCTGCTAAGTATCGTCTTCTAGGTATATAGTGACGAGTAACTAATTAAATTTTGGTATAAAATTAAGCGCTTAAATACCCAACTTAAATAAAAGCCCGCTTGCCACAGCCACACTGTATATGAATAATTGGTAATAATGATCGTCGTTATATAGAAGATTGGGTCATGCACGACCACTTTAGCCTAGTTGGTTGTGACCCTGCCTACGTTGCTGGAGGTCCCAGGTTCGAATCCCGGTCAGGGAATTTATTTGTGTGATAAGCACGAACGCTTGTTCTACGTAAGGCTTGGATGTTTTACATGTACCTAGTTAAGTATATAGGTAGGTATGTATCTACATACGTAGGTATATACTTATATCGTTTAGTACCAACCCATAGTTGGATGAGAGAGACAAGACTTATCATCAGTGGTCGTCTTTCGGCTGATATGATGGTGATACTTAGGTATCTATATCACATAGGTATACGAGTATGTTGTTACACCTGCCAATACGTTAGACTGCACACACGTGTAAGTGATCGCGTGAATCGAATGGAAATGAAATACAAAATGTGAATTTGTGAAAATATTACGTGCCCCAGAGATAAAATTGATGATCAAAGGCATTCTACTCGTACATCTGTATGTGGATGACAGAAGGAAATATTACTATTCGTATAAATAATGTTTCTGTCGTCAGTCTGGCAACACTAAAGATAGTAAAGATAGATTTCATATCTGTCACAATTATTATTTACTTACCTTAGCAATATTAATGAGATATAACCTTAACATCGAAGATTAGCTCTAAATTAAAGAATCCTCAGAAGTACTTAAATAGAACTTTTCGTTGACGGGCGACCTTTGATAAAAAGGTAGGAAAAGAGGGAATCCTTCGTGTGCCACGGGCAATGTTGATCGAGCCACCTTGCTATTGAGCGGCTAATTGTTAGCTTTGTTCACCGGAAGCCAGAATTCTGGATGTGCTCATCATTTCTTTTTTCTTTCTTTTAAATAAAAGTCCCGCTCCAAAAAGCCTCGCTCTTTTGGCAGTCGGGCTGCCAAAAGAGCGTACCTTGGGCGTCCAACTGGTCGACGACCGATCGGCCGACCAAGGTATCGCTGGATCGATGAAGTCCAAAAAGACGTGTGCCAGCTTCAAACGGCCGACTTTGATTGGCGACAAGCTGCACAGGACAGAGCACAGTGGCGTGTCTTAGTTTTGGAGGCCAAGATCCACTTCGGGTCGCTGAGCCAGCGTAGTAAGTAAGTAAGTAAATAAAAGTCCTAACCTACAAAACGTCCTAGGTCTAAAAAACCGATGATTGACCGCTAAAAATTTAAATCATAACATCCCATTCTACCGCATAACACGTACCTACTCTTTCGTCTTAGATTCATTAAGTTTGTGTGTTAAACACGTGGTAAAACGCCTTCTACGGTAGCAGCGCCGGCCCTAGCCCTAGATCCGGGTGGTGCGAGATGGCCTTTGGGCGCACTTTGGTTTGAATTTTTTCGACGTTGCCAGTTTGGCATTCCGCGCTTGGCGCCCATTGATATCCGGCCATCCGACGCCTGGCGCGGCCGCCCCATCCGCCCCACCCCCTGCACCGTACCGTACCGTACCGTGGCCGGCCCTGCATGGTAGAAATTAAAACGAAACCTAATTCAAAATTATTCATAAATTTGCACCATAAGGCTTGAATTAAGAAATGCACAATAGTGCAGTTATTCTGAGTTTACGCCACTGCTTGAACACATAATATCACCAGGTTTATTGGAAAGTTGCGATGACACTTCTAGCGCATTAACGCGATAGACACACAGTGTGTCAGCGGCATGGAGAATTCGAGTTAGTTTAACGAGCCCTCTCGCCTCTAGGGTTATCGCAGCATTGGAAATCTAGAAACTTCTGGAGAAACTGTATGATAATCAACTGTTGTTCATAAAATATCAATAGGCCACGAGCCAGGTACCTCGTCAGCAATTAACTCTCGGACAATAATTCGTAAAATGCCTCAGAGAGCTGTATCATGACTCCGTTTACGTATACGTCAGTTGTGGTTCCGTGGGTGGGTTGGGCAGGGATAAAAACGACGGTTGATTATATGAGAATAGTTTAGAGAGTTAGGGAATAGCGGAATGGCATCTTATTGATATTTTTTAAGAAGTAGCCCAGCTGGGGAACCCCCGCCTTATAGTAAATCGCAGCCATAACAACACCACTACTCACTCTGTACGTATGTTGGTTTTGGGTATTTGACACATGTTAAAATTTATAACATAGTTTAGCTAAATGGATTGAAAACCATCAAATTATCACAATAAATACAAATGTAGATTTTTTATTGTCTAAATGTAAATTTAAAGTTACCAATAGAATTGTCATGTTTCAATAAAAAAGAAATTGTAAAACAACTATGTCCATAAACGCCATATTTCACGAGAAAAACGGCAAATTACTCTTTTTCCATACAACGGTAGTACGAGGTACATTGCTGTGACGTCACATTTCCGGTATGGAGCGTTTTCAGTGCTCGAAAACTTTGCCTCTCATTTTCGTCTTTTGTGTTGCTCTAATTGTAGTTGGTCCCATACGAACATTAGATCACCTCTAAAAACTGGTTCGAATGACACCATAAAAGCGAATTAAACTCGAATTAGTCAAATAGCGAATTGTGTTCTTGGTGGTATGGTACCTAAATAAGGTCGCCAGAGCTTTCGTGGATGCGCTGTGTTTCTGGCTGGCAACGCAACGAATCCTCCAATCAATAAAGAGTTGACAACGCGCTTGGGATTCTTGTGGAGTCGCAATCGTCCATATGCTATCCCTGTTTACAACAGTAGTAGTATAAAAAAGAAATTACTCTGCTGTTCAGTTGTGTGGTAGCCCTAGTAGCGGTCCGGGGGATTACAAGTTCAGCGTCAAAAGTAAACTGTTTTTGTTCGATCGCGCGCTTTGACACACGGAGGCAATGAGGGCATCAGGGATTTACTAGGGAACTCTTTTCTTTGTCTTTTTTGGACATCTTTAGTCAATTTTAAAAATTACAATACGTCTAGTTTTTTCAATAAGAAACGTAAAGTCTCATATTGAGCTATTAGAAGTTAGGCACTTATTTTTAACTTTTTAGTGTTGTTTTTTAAGGTCGGTTTTATTTTCTTATTAAAAATTTTATTTTTTGGTTTTATAATTAAATAATTCATTACGATGCACATAATGTATGTAGGTTCTAATTTAACGGTGTCATTTGCTGTTCGATGGCAAGTAGATATCAAAGGGTATCATCTTATTCATAGCATCAACCAACAACCTTCATGTTAGTCTCTAGAGCATCTCAGACGTAAATACAAAATTGCTTCAACGGATATTAAAGACGGTTGCAAACTCGCAGAGATTTTATAGAACGCCGGGAATGTCTAACCTTTTTACAAATCGAATTTATTTCCGTAAACGATTCATTGACAGACATGTGCCGCGAACGCGTACATTCTTGCATTCAAAATAACTCAAATAACATACTCGTAAATGGGTGATACACAGACTGAAAAAAAAAAACTTAACATTCTCCTAAAAATTACAAACAGCAGTCTTGGGACTTATTAAGAAATCTTACTGATATGGGTAAACTCTCTTATAGTTTAGTATCATATATTTCTTGAAGCGATATTCAATTCGTTATATTTGATAGAAGATGAGACATATCTCCCTTTGACGTCTCTGTTCTGATTTCGAAACAGAGACATCAAATTGGAACATGAACCCTTCTCTAAAGCGCGGTTTGGACTAGCAAGAACTTACCCACCGTTGGAGTTCATTTAACCTCTTTGTCTTTCTACCACCCAATCTTCAAAATTCAATAGTAGGTAAATCTACATTTAGTATCGTGACCTCCCCCTCCCATTAAGGTTGCCTCTAACCACGTGATAATCTATTCATTTTCGAGTCTGCCTACTTGAGAATATGTCCATTTGCGCATATGTCCACTTAAGAATCTGTCCATTTGCGAATCTGTCCAGCTGCTAATCTGTCCACTTGAGAATCTGTCCACATGAGAATCTGTCCAGCTGCTAATCTGTCCACTTGAGAATCTGTCCAGCTGCTAATCTGTCCACTTGAGAATCTGTCCGGCTGCTAATCTGTCCACTTGAGAACCTGTCCACTTGAGAATCTGTCCATTTGCGAATCTGTCCACTTGAGAATCTGTCCAGCTGCGCTGGAGGGGAACTTACGTGCAATTTTGATTACATTGCAGAATTTGATCGTATGAATTCATCTTACCTCGGTAGCCCTTAGCCCCGCAATGTAAAGAAACTTGCATGCAAGTTATTGCTACCAATGTGATTCGGCCTTTAAAGCCGCGCAGGATTAAGCGGTAGGCCAATCGGCCAATAGGTGTATAGTATCGGGTCTGTGTTCTGATCAACAACAGTTCACAATTTTGAATAGTTATGCACATTTGAATAATGTGACATTCGTAGGTATCTAGATATTCACTGCCATGATCGTCCGTCAAGTGTGATGTAACAGGAATGCTATAGGATGTGGATGTGAGGAGGCTACATGATTTATTAGCGACGTATACAGATGACAAATAGGACTGGTTCCGCGTCTTTTTTCGCCAGCGTTCATTATTTGTTCATTTGTTTCGTGTTCTCCTGCCTTGTTATTCACAACAACGTCTTGATACCTTAGCAGTATGGCAATTAATTTCTGCCGAGTTACCTCATACTGGCGTCCATCTTAAGACTGCATAATCAGCTAAAGCCATAAGGCAGCTGGAAAGCACCGTTGTATAAAATTGTCACTTTTCTGATGTCTGTCAGGAGTGTCAAGTCATAATGTTAACTTACGAAATAACAGTTGATATAGATCTCCTAATGATTCCTAATGCCAGTTTCTATAGTTGCGCAACCACCCCGAACTCGTTTTAAGTTTTAAGTAGGTACGTCAATAAAAACACGAAAAAACATAGGCAAGTTTATATGAATTTTATTACTATTTTTGATAATTTAATTCTATTATACTTTCTTGATTCTAAAGAATCAGACAACATTGTTTTGGAAACCGTTAAAATTTGTGTTACCAAAATGTAACAATGTTAATGTAAGGTATCTTAAGGGCCTATCGTGCGGGGTAAATTCTCAGCGCCTGTCAAATTTCAATTTTTTTAATAATTTACCCAATTAACCCACACATGCATTATTCACGCACACTACCTCATTTTGCTGGGTCGGGTCATTGACCCATGTTTATGTCAACTTATGACAATATAGATTTTGAATATTTAAAGGTTTCTTGGTGCATAAGAGAAGTGTAACAAAAATCGTCAAGTTCTGATGAAGTTGTATCTGAAAATGTCTTGAATTTGGAATTTGTGGTAGTAAAATACTCAGTTCCTTGTTTATAAAATAAAACTTGTCAAACCCCTGTTTTGTAAAATGTATTTTGTTTTGCCCTTGCCTCACAGACTCATTTTTATACAACTTAAAACAGAGAAAGAATTTTCCTAATCGGTTCGTGCATGTTATGACTGTTTTATGTTTATGACTTAGGTACTTATTTTGAGAGTTTAATTGGTGATTTTCATGATACGAGTATATGTTGTACCTTAAATAGGTTATTTTAAGCAAAACTTTTCATAAATTGATTATTTTATGTTTATCAGTTGGTTAACTCTAAAATGGACACTGATTTAATGCAAGTTTTAAGAGAAGAAGCGTTAGTTTTATTACAATATATATAATAACTACTGAAACTATTTATACGGCTAATCAACTTTGTATTTGAGGAACCAGTACCTAACCTTATAGGTTGTTCTTGTTATTCACGACCTCCCGTCGTAACCCAATCCGCAGAATTGCGCATAGAATAGTATGACATTCCCTGCGCATCGTCGTTATCGTGAATGACAAGCACTATAAAACCTAATGATATAACAAATATCATCAAGAAAGTCATTGTAACAGTCTGCAATTGTGGAACTTGGCCGGACCACTACTGTATCAGCTCTGACAAATTAACTTTTATACACTTCTTATAAGGTCCATAATTGAAAGGAATAATTAGCAGGATGCGTTTACATATTCTTCTAGTGTGAGCAATCGTGCCGTCGATGACACTTAACTGAACATCCGTGAACCTTATTGCAACGACATAAGGTTCAATAATGGTTAACATTGCGTCTATTTTCATCAATAATAAATAGCAATTATTATTATTTGCTATTCGTTTACTATAACGTCGAGACAATTATTGCGATGCGACATAAGTACTTACTTGTACAAAATCAAAGCAACGGGATTTCCAACGCATGAAAGCTTTAGATAGAAACTAGCGCAGTTTAATATTATAAGTAATTACTGCATATTTGTTTGTTAGACATCGTCATTGTCACCACATCCCCAACAACTACTTGGTTTATTATTTATAAATGAAACATAGGTTTATTATTTTCATTCTAGGTATAATTATATTATGACCAGGCGGCTTAGACACTACACAATTTAAATCCACATCACTCAAACTGGCGAAGAAACTCCGATATTCTTTCTTCTGCTTCCGCTGCAAGAGAGCACTCTAGATCTGTTTCTTGGTATAACGCTGATATTTTATAAACTTCTGTTCAAAGCACCATAATAATTGTGCCTGTTTGTACAGATTCTGGGATATGTTTTGTTTATGCAGATTCTGCGATATATTTAGGTAATCATTGTTTGACGTGAAAGCGCCGTACATATACACATAAAATATAACATTAGATTCGTTAAATTATTTAAATATAAAAATACAATTTGTTTACAAATTTTAATTTGAAATATGATGAGTGACATAAATGTCATAACGTTCCGTTCTGGGTGGCCAATTTATAAAAAGTAAATTACTTTGAACTGAAATACATCGGTAACCTTTTTACGTTTAAAATGCCTTTTCGTAAAGGAAATCATTATAATTTAGTTGCATTAGTAAACATTGGGGACCAAAGATTGCATTTTTATGTTATAACGAATGGCTAATACTAAAAATTCCATGTTAAAAGAATCTTCAATAGCCACACGTCAACATTTATTTACCCTACTTCAATTAATGCAATCTTTGTGTGTGGTATACATTTTGTATTTGTATAAGAGCAAGCTGTCAAAAAGCGTGTTTTTATGAGATATCAAACTGAGAAAAGCAGCATACGTCTGCTCCCATTGAGGGCCGGAGCCCATCTGCCGGCAAGAAAACTACGGCGGCCGGTCAAATTTTCGGAATTTCCTTTGCATTGTTAAAAAAATCTCCACATTTTGCAAATGTTAAACACATACGACCTAGATAACATGTAGTTTTGTTACTATTCAAAAATTGAAGACCTTTCATAAAGTATTAACGTTGTAGTTTGCGTTTATTTCCTTTAGTAGAGCTAACTTTGGATTGAATTTTTATGAAGAAAACTATAAGTTATTGTGTTTCTGAAACACATGACGTGTAGAGTGTATCCTTAAATATCATATATAGGAATTACAGAATTCAAGCTTTAGTGATAATAATACAGCAAGTGATCCAACCATCGCAATTATTCAGAAATTTACTCGGTGCAGTCTTAGGCCGTTCATGTACCCAGATGAAATCTAAAATCGAGCGTACCTACTGCCGTCACTGTCACATTTCGAAAGGGTAACGGAGATAGAGCTTGCAGGTAGGTATGTCGATATCTTGTTATGGTAGAATTTGTCGATTTTTATTTATTTTAAAAATATTGCCTCAAATTATCGAAATTCGGAAGCTGTCAAATTAATATTTTAGTTATGATCGATTTTTCTCCTTTTTATGTTTCATAGTGTCACATAGTAAAAAACAAGTAAAGCTGGAAAAAATAATCGAATTGGAGGTTAGTTTGGGAATTAATTGTATCGAGCGAAGTGTTATAAATCGTGTATCGAAAGCTGTGTTATTAAAGATAATATAATCAAGAATTATATATATTTTTCCCTTGTCTACAGATATCAATGATTCTGTGAAAAATGGGATAATTTTTGGGGTATTTTCGCATATCTGGCCCATGGAACCGCCTTAAAGAAAATTTAAAGCATGCCTTAATTTAGAAGAGATTGCTCATTAGTGATAAGACCGCCTGTTGTTTGTCTCTACTCATTGTTATTATGTATATGTTATTTTTGTTGAGGTTGTGCAATAAAGAGTATTTGTATTGAATTTGGTACAAATTGTTTTAGAAATGCCATATTAACGCGCAACCAGAGACCTGACTTATATTGGTTTACCTTACTAAGCTTCGTGAATAACCCAGCTGTAGGGGGAAGTAGCTAATGAGTTACGAAGCACGTATGTTTGTTCGTTACTACATGCTATCAGCGCTAAACTGTTTTTTCGCCAGTTCTTAATTGGCAGCAATTCCAGAAAGATCCCCAGAAATACGCACGAGGGTTTAGTGCGAATTTCTGCATCCGGGACCATTTCACCGGAATTTAGTTTGAACTGGTTCAGTTTGAGAGCCCTTATCAGTTAACGCTCATTACAAAACTTATACTGTTTTCACTGATAGTAAATACTGACAGCTTACCTAATTGTACGAAACGAGTATAGTACTTCTTAATAATCTTATACTTACCTACAATTAAATAAAAGAGCATCATAAGTTTGTTAATGGGTTTCCGAAAACCATCGATAAAATTGATGTACGGGTGATGCGGACGGAACACACAACAGAACAAAAGCAGTTGGATTCAGCAGAGAGATCAGGGGGCCGATTTTTGAGTGTCGAACGCTCGACTTTTCACTCGAGACCTGTCAAAAAACTATGAAGTTTTGACAAATGTCGAGTGAAAAGTCGAGCGTTCGACACTCAAAAATCGGCCCCCAGTTTACTAGACACTTTTACAAATTTGTGTTTAATTAGATGCCGTATCATATTTTACACTATTTTATGCGTGTAACCACAGAAATATATCAAGATAGAAGGAAAGAGTGTACGTACCTCGCGTGGCGAAATTACGTACCGGGGACACAACTGCTCGCCGCAAACTTCAGTGTGCTCCCGATCGCGTTATGCGTGCGACGCCAGGTTTTAAAAACAAAATGGTTCGTTGCGCAATAATTAATTGTTCAAACACTTCCAAGAAAGTTGGAGCTGTTAATCGAGGTATTTCCTTTCATTGGTAAGTACAATTTGTTCTTAAATATCTGTTAATAATTAAAAAACGAAATATTTTATTATTTTCATCATAACGGTAGCGGGCGATTGTGTGTCAACGCTAGCTTTCCATTGCGGCTTTAATTTGACGAGCCAGACTTGGCGTGCGTTCAAAACCAGCAATGTAAAAATAAGCTATTCAAACTGTCGAGTCACGTTCAAGGTCGATAGTCATTTTTTCTGTCAAAACTAAAGAATAGTGCTGTGCACTGCGATTTTCTTACTCGATTATTAAAATTGAATTTGAAAACAGACGAAATAATAATTACGTTCTTATATTATTATGCAGCTATATAATGTACGTAGTGCAAAACAAATATTATTAATCGCTTTCCTCTTAGCTTTTAATATTTTTTCGCTGGACTTCTTTGATTTTTCCATGGTCTGTAACAAAGAATATATAAAAAACCGGCCAAGTGCGGGTCAGACTCGCGCACGAAGGGTTCCGTACCATTATCTATAAAAACGGCAATAAAAATTATATCTTTTGTATGGGAGCCCCCTTAAATATTTATTTTATTCTTATGCATATTAAATTAATATGCATTTGTTGTTATAGCGGCATCAGAAAAACATCATCTGTGAAAATTTCAACTGTCTATCACTTTTCATGAGATACAGTCTGGTGACAAACGGACGGACAGCGGAGTCTTAGTAATATGGTCCCGTTTTACCCTTAGGGTATGGAACCCTGAAAATGGTACACGTTTATAGGTACTTAGTTAATAACTGGAGCGGCTAATATGTACAAATTACTAAAATGTAACGCAATTTATTGGTTATTAGGTAGGTACCTACCTACATTTATATTTTTCGATTTAAATTCTGAGCTTACACATTTCCTCTGTCAAAACATTTCTTCTGTCGAAAAAAAAATCATTTCCTCTGTCGGTTCTTATCGATATTTTAAATCGATGCATAGAATCGGTGCCGAGTTCTAATACTTCTAATCGATCCTTTTGAATCGTTTTCGCGCGGCTTATGTTTCTCATCACTAAATTACGCTCGTGACGTCAAAGTACCTACGCAAAATGTTACACGCTCGGTCTCCCTACAAATTGCCGAACTCTTTCCTTCTATCTTGATATATTTCTGTGCGTGTAACTGACCTACGTATAGTATTTTTTGTTTTACGTTCACAAATATAACTTTTCCTGACAAATGTAAAATAATCTTTAGTCGTAACGCATTTGCTTTTTCATACTCCATTTCATTAAACATTCAGTCGCAAAATTGCTCACACTTTGTCAGCATTAACCCGTCAAATGCTTTGTAGCTCATGCCGTAACAAATGGCTGGCTCCAGTTTGGGTCGGGTAATGGAAAGAAATGCAAGCTGTTTAGTCGACACGTAGGCTGTTGGTTAATGAATGTGATACCCGTTTATTAACTCGCTGTCGGCACGTTTTTGGCGTTTTATACCACGGCAAAAGGTATGTCATTTTTCCGTCGCTATACTTATTCAACATTTCCCTGCAAAATTTGTAGAGCGTGACTATATTGCATCTCTTCGTACCTCCACGTTTCCGCGCATCCCGCGTCTATCAAGAAGCACTGATATATATAAGTATTTATTGATTTATTTACCTATATCTTACACAAATCGACCTAGTCCCAAAATAAGCAAAGCTTTTGAAGCTTGTAATGGATACTAAGCGACGATATACCTACTTATATAGATAAATAGATAGGAACTCAAACACATAGAAAATATCCAAGACTCAGTGATAAATATTCGTGTTCATCACACAAATAAATACATTGACTGGGATTCGGACCCGGGATTTTGAGCTAGGCGGGGTCACTACCAACTGGGCTTAAGATGGTCGGCATCATAGGTAGGCAGTAAGGATCTGTACCTACTACGGCGACTTCCTGACTTGGCGGGGTGGGATCGATATGTGACATTTTCTTCTTTGACGTAAACTTACTGACGTCGCAAAGATTCTCACTTGACATAATACTGTCAGTATAATGTTTGCGCACTAGTAATATCATGCGCAGAAGCGTAGCAGTACCGCCTTCGCATCGTCCCGCTACCGCGCTTCCCGCGCCAGTCAGGAAGCACTCATTTAAACGTAGGGGCGCAGTAAAAATGGTACCGAGTCGACTGACAACTGACACTGACATTTGACACTTTTCTCATATCGTACTGCCTCCGCACCGACAAATCAGGAAGTCGCCTACCTCTCATTTTAGGCGACTGTAAAATATTTTACTTATTAGATGCAATTCAACCGGCTGCAAGGAGGCTTACTAACCGGTTACAGTATTGCAAGTTGCACGCCGCTACTGTCTTACCTCCACTTGAGGGAAGTTGATAAATTGAGTAAACGGTATTACAGAGTGCTGTTAAAGTTTATCTTCGAATCGACATCGACTTCAATTCAAAGGTATTTAAGGCTGTATTTACAGTTTTAACTTCGGGTTCGAAATAAACGTAGTTTCCGTTTTTTATCTCTTCAATCTTTGTTCGGAAAATAGTGTAGTCGGACATTGCAATCACCTTAGTTAGGTATTGGCTATGGTATTGATTTATTTTCTATAATGATTTTTATAATGAAGACCGATTTTGAATATTGATTTTATAGGTTATGACAGACCTAATATTTATTTAATATTTCACCCGTCATTTACCGGGCCCGATAAATTACACACATGTTATTGTAATGTGTTGTTGAATGTATGAATATAGTATAATATATTCTCGTAATTCATCTCCTAAAACCATACTTGCCAGGTCTATGAGATTACATTTCTATAGAACACATGTGAAAGTACCCCACACAATGATGCTACCCTCTCTATGCGATCGTCATCTTAATTGTAGCTCATGAAGACATTCGTCGCCCGGGAAACTTATTACCAGAGACGTTTAATGGCACTAGCACCAGTTTATTATAGGTCCATGACACTTGTTAAGAAATTTATATTTAAATGTACACCTTTAAAAGAGTGTCTCTTGGTTGAAACGGAATTCCCAATATAATATTACTGCGCAAACGTAAATATGTACTAACAGTATACTGATAAGTAAGGAAATCTAGGTGGCGTCAGTTCATATTCAAATCACCTCAATACACATTTTAACGCACGTGCTGAGTTCTACACAAAATGAGGATGTATCACGAATTTTATCATCAAAAAACGCTTTTTATTAAAACCTTTTCAAAGAAAATACGCAAACATGTTGCGTAAATAAATTCCATTTTGAGTGTGCCATAAATAAAATGTCGCCGAGGAATTACTTCCCGAATAACACGTCGCTTAGTCGCGGTATCAGACGAGCGATTTACATAATGAGTGTTTCATTTTTTTCATAGTGTTTGTCTGCAAAGTTCAGAAATGCTGGAGTGTGCACTTCGCGGAATAGGTCAGAAAGCATTTACAATAGTGCTCTTGTAGCTTTGTGTAGTTTTTGGATTAAAAACGGAAGTGTTTTAGGAGCTAAAATCTGTTCCTTTCTAATAGTGGTTGAATATAATAATAATTATCTTTATTGCAACTTTGACATTACAGTGTTAAGTTGAAGCCCTGGCTCTCAAACTAGGTTCCCCTGTATCTCGAGAGCCAGTTCCTTGCCAAATGTTATAGTTTATACCACATTGGTGGCAAAAAAGCGTATGGCCTGGTACGGCCCGCATGATGGTAGGCGGTCACCATAATAGCCTATGGATGCTTGCAACTCCAGTGGTGGCACACGCGCGTGGCTGACCCTTTAAAAATATATCCACTCCTTTCTTGAAGAACCCCATACTGTACCTAGTCGCTCGGGAAAACCTGGGCATAACCTCATCCGAGGGAGGAAATTCTTTGTAGCGCTTGTTATTTTTGACAAATTATTATATGTACTAGCTTTTGCCCGCGCCTTCGTCCGCGTGACAATTTCAGGGATAAAAAGTATCCTATATATTAATCCAGGTTATAAACTCGTTGTATACCAAGTTTCGTCATAATCCGTTCAGCCGTTTTTGCGTGATTGAGTCACAAACATCCTAACTTTCGCATTTATAATATTAGTAGGATTTAAGGCACTCGGCGAGCAGCGAGTATTCTCGTAGTAATTCTACTCGTTTTCTCGCTCAACCGAATAAAATCACTATGAGAGTAGGTACTCGCTACTACAGAATAAGTAATCGTATAGGTACTTACCTAGTTACTAAATTACCTATACCTAAATTATAAACAGAACTGAACTAACTGGAAGACTTCAGGTTTTATTGCTATCTCTAAAATTAAGTTAAACGTCAGTTATAAGATTTCAGGCTCACATGAGATTAGAATTACGATTTAGATTTTT
The DNA here is from genome assembly GCA_951800055.1 of Cenopis cana. Lineage (NCBI taxonomy): Eukaryota > Metazoa > Arthropoda > Insecta > Lepidoptera > Tortricidae > Cenopis > Cenopis cana. Next base: position 11,211,633 of record OX637490.1, on the reverse strand, counting down.
GTTTTTGAGTTTCCGATACCTATATTTTCATTTTTTTTATTAATCCGTGATAATGGCGCTTGCAACAGTGCCGAAATATCGGAAACTAAAAGACACAAATACTTACCTACATAGTCTACCTGCCTATACACGGTAAATATATCTACCGTCATTAGTCGCAATTCTAAACATAGGTAAGTTTCTTCTATTCTTATAAAGGCCTGGTTTTACATAGATCCGTTTGATCATCTCGGATCAAATTTTGGTAACTCAGTAAGAACTTTTTTTGAGCTAACTTACCGCCATAAGCCATCGCATTTCGTGCTCGTTTGGTTAGTTAATATCGTATTCGTCAAAATATATTAACATGTTAGTTCTTAATCCATCAATCTAATCGAAATTCGTAAACCACAAATATTTCAAACTCAACAAATAAGTACGTTCAAGATCTTAGTAGTTTTTGCGAAGTCTTGAAATGACTAAGTTTTTATTAGCAAAGAAAATGTTTACGCACCACACTTTTATTAGCTAAGTAATTCAAGGAACGCGCGGAATGAACAGTCTTAAGCCTTTTAAGCTGTGAGCGTTGTTTAGTAGCTGCTAAGCCACCTTTGTTTATATGTTTGTTTTTATTAAAGTCGTGCATTTAGAAGAAATCTAGCGGTTCTTTTCCAATAAAACTGATTGTCCTCCATTACTCATCCATATAAGTATATTGTAAATAAGAGACTCAGTCCGTGTCTTTGCCTTTTCTTTAGTCTTTTCATGCATAAATCACTAGAAATTATGTGCGAGGATGTGTCAAATATTATAATGACACAGCTTCACGCATATTTGGTGGATATTGCAACCTAAACTTTTGGGTACTCTGTTTTTTTAATTGCGAATGTAATTGTTTGGTATTAATCAAGATTATTACACAATTTTACCGCAGAACATATACCTATGTCAAAAAAGTCTTTCTGTCGAGTTCTTTACTAATGCTAAAAAGACGAAGCTAGCTGCTTAGGATAGCGCGTTGCGTCACTTTCTCAAACTATTTCAACGCAATCAACAAATAGCCTGAGCATTTTTAAGCCGCGATGTAAACAGATGACCGCGGCTCAAGCCCTCGTTTCCTGCGGGGGCGGGACAAAAGATGCTCGTTTCCTCGTCTGAGCGCCAGGGCTCCGCGGGGGTGCGGGCGCGGGGCGCAGCCCTACAATGGAGGCATTGTTTGTGCCCGGTGACAGGAAAAACTCCGACCTCCGTGTTTCTCTGCATTTTTTATTCCTTTCTTTCACTAGAAGAGAAAAACTCTTGGTAAGCTTTGACTGCGGCAGGAAATCACTGTTGTTTTGAAATCTTTATATCTGCAATAGCTAGTGACCACAAGAACAAAAGAATGTTTAACTAGCCGGGTTACCATCGTGCTCTATTTGTTCGCGTTATTCCTTTGTTATAGCATTACTATGTGCCGGTAAATTTCAATGTTTCATAAAAGTGCTAGGACACGTTGCCCGGGGCGATGAAATACTGGCTTAGCCGGACGGCTGTATATCCGCCGGAAGTACCCCCCTCTCGGCTCCCCTTCCGACCTTTCGGGGACTACTCGCGCCATTCCTTATTTACCCGGTTTTAAGGTTCCGCAATAAAAAGGGCAAAACTAAGTGGCGGAACACTTGAAGGTGGCGTCTTATCCGTTCAGTAGATAGATATGTAGTGAGTGAGCTCATGAAAGGGACAATAGATACAAAAGCCATTGTATTTATTTGTATACAAAGCCTTTCATCTGTTTTAGTTCAGGTAGCCGCTAATTAGTTACATTACAAAAAAAAGGTTGGAACTACATTTCATGTATATAAAATTTTCAACCTTATATCTTGTTGAATAGGTTTAAAATGCCTATGAGGGAAATAGCACTTTCAACTCTTGTGTATTTCTTAAGAAAGAGATAAGCCCGCGCGCCACGCCTGGTATCTGTAAATGCAAAACGTGCGAAATGTTTTTTTTCTTTGAACGCATTTTTATTCTTATGTCAAAGCTATAGAGTCGATAATCCGACGAAATCACTTGGTATACCGTAGTTCTTTTTCTAGTTCTTGTTGGGTGACGGGCAACCGGCGGTTGTAAAATCCAAGTGTCAATATTCTTTTGTTGTGCTCAGTTGTGGACAAGCTCAGTTGATATTGTTCCGAGTATAATTATAGCTGACTTTTCGTAGGGGCAGATATCTGGTGGATGTATTGTTCGTCTACGAAGAGAATTGTTTTTAGTTAACTAGGTATAGTTGTTACTTTTATAGGTTCTTACCTTGTTGAAACCTTGTCACTCTAATGTCATGTTTAAACTGCTATACTTTCTAAAATTCCCAACGCATGAAAGTGATAAAGCGCGAACGTGTACGGCTACTTATGTGTTCGACTTTCGACTGCACATGAGCAAGCTCTAAGTTTTATGCAATAGAACATGGATGGCGACAGTGATATTTTATTTACTTATTTGTATCTTTTTTTGAGAATCAGAATCTCGTATTTTTTATAGTATTAGAATAAATAGTTCTGAAGTACATATCTTGTAAATAAAATCAATATAATTAGTGTCGCTGTTGAGCATAATCAGATGTAGTCATTTTTGTTTGGCGATATATTAATAATAAATAAGAAAATATATGTTTATCCAGACACACAATAAGGCATAATAACATTAAACATAATTAAAACTAAATATAACTAAAATTATTCCTATACAACTTAAAAATAAATACTTAAACTAAAATAAGGGGTCCCCCCGCGGGATAGTGCCAAAGATGCTGCCAAATAAGAGCATTCTGTATGTGCAATTACATAATTATATGACGTCGGCACAGCACCATAAGTACGCTCCTTGTTTATACTGCAACTATATACCCGTAGATACCCTAATCCCCTATAACCGTATCACCCTTGGCTAGTTCCTTATCATTCCGCGCCATTCGCAACACATCTCCGCCGATCCTGTTGTCCAAATTGAGGATATTGAATACAACCGTACGTATTTGTGTTTGTCTCCAAAACCTTGTTTGGTGTGGAACTTTCCCTCTTTAATTTTATGTCACACCTTAATAAATTTCGGGTCATGTTACCTGGAAAATATGAAAGGTTTGACGGCTTTTATGATGGTAGCTAAAATCTGCGACGTCGAATTTTTGTGCAAAATTTTGTGTTATATGTACAAAGTATGTGGGACGTTGACCTCATTCAGTCGTGTTGAATAGTCTCCAGGGGGGTTATGATAATACCAGGTTTTAGTGTTCACATACGAGAACTTGGGTATGTTCAACCGCCGACGCAGTAACACTGACTAGACACCACAACAGGCTTGTGGCCGAATCACACAAACATGGAAAGTCCGAACGATTCGCGTACTATGTAGGTAGGCCCCTCTATTTAAAATCGCCTGCCAGACTGTAAGAGACGCAACTTCCACAGCAGCATTCAAGGTTAGGCTGAAGAAGTGATCGACGTAGGAGTTATTCTTTTCTTGTGATATGATAATTTTTTGAAGATATAAATATACTCAAGAGCAAAAATAATGGATATTCCATAGAAACTGTACCTATATGTAGTGTGATATACCAAATTATTCGAATGTAAATATTATGATTATGAAGATAATTTAATATTGAACACTAAGGAAAGTTCAATAATGTACCTTGACTTGTAACTTGTAACTATTGTTATTAATAATATATTTCATTTCATATATAAGAGGCATATTCAGAAATACTTCCTTAATTGTTTTGTAAGAAGCTTTAATCATAGATAAAATTGTTATTTTCTGTTCATTCATATTTATTATTCCGAGCTTTTCAATAGTATTCAAACATCAAGTAAATATTAGTGAGATTACCAGCCACTTTTCAGGGTATTAGAGTAAAAACACACTTTGAAGAGTTCAAAATGATATCAAACGTTTCATAATAGTAAAATAATGTGGCATTTTTCTCTCATGGCTTCTCGAATCCCGAGTGGTAGTTTTGTCAAGGCAACGTATGCGCGAGAGATTGAAATTGTTTCTCTGCTTATCGCAACTTTATTGCTTCTAAATATTTTATTATTCCCTAGCTTTGCGCCTGTTATTTGCGGTCGCCTTTTGTACATTCCCGCGTGGCTTTGTTTGCAATAAAAGTCATACATTTTCAATTACATTCATGTTTATTCGTACATTGCATTATTATTTCTCATTTCTTTGATATATACTATCGATGTGTACTTATTTTATATGTGCTTTTGACCCCTGTTGGGATAATTATTAATTTAATTTTTTTTCCTAAGATTTGCGTTCTGAAATTACCTATGGAGCAGTGATGAAATTATGTGGATTTGCAAAAGGAGCACTCTTCTAGAAACACATGCAGACTATTTGTAAACCAAACGTGCTAGACGGCAAGTTTACTGCCTCCGCAGGTTTTTCTGATTTAGTAATGATGCTTCTTACTCTGAACCACGGGAGAGGAGATACATATAGGTATGATACATATACATTTAACGTATTACGTAGTTATGTAATCATACACCACGCGGGAAAGTGCATATAAATTTTAATGACAGACTTAGGCGACTTCCTGACTTGGCGGGGCGGGATCGATATGTGACATTTTCTTCTTTGACGTAAAGTCACTGACGTCGCAAAGATTCTCACTTGACATAATACTGTCAGTATTACGTTTGCGCAGTAGTAATATCATGCGCAGAAGCGGAGCAGTACCGCCTTCGCATCGTCCCGCTACCGCGCATCCCGCGCCAGTCAGGAAGCACTCATTTAAATGTAGGGGCGGAGTAAAAAATGGTACCGACTCGACTGACAGCTGACACTGACATTTGACAATTTTCTCATATCGTACTGCCTCCGCACCGACAAATCAGGAAGTCGCCTAAGAAATGCGCATTTTTCGTCACATAGACTGCCGAGGAGAAAAGCTTTATTAAACAGGAAAAGAACGACCCATTTGCTAAAATAGGGTTATGAACTTCTTAATACTTATTCTTAGGTACTTTAAAAGTCGTTGCTAGTATTACATCGTATTATTATATTGCACATTTACTCGAAATAGTTATTTTCAAGTATACCATTGCAATAGCAGTAAAATTTACAATTATTGCTCGTTGGGAAACTCACTACACTTACGTAAGCGGGGAATATTTAGACTAATATTATGCTTTTCGGACGTATCGCTAAATTCGTGGTCGCGAGCTGACAGGCGTGAGCGGGTATCAGCATCTTCTTGCCGCACTACCCGCATTTGATTTTTATTAACCACTTTTACATTAGGGTTGTCACTCGTCCGACACACAACACTGACAATGTCCAATGATGTAATGAACGATAATAATGTGTAAAAATCGTTTAAGTTTAAATCAATATAATATTGGAGCGCTCGTGGCCCAGCGGCGCCTACGTGCCGCAACCGGTATGCAAGGTTAAGCAATGTCGGGCGGGGTCATTACATGGATGGGTGACCGTTTTGAGTGGTTACCTACTAACTGAGCGCTCCCGTACTTTGGAATTTGGAAGGCACGTTAAGCCGTTGATCCCGGCTGCTGTCTATGACCAAGTTGGCGGCCTTCGGGCGGCTTGAGAACTTCTAACAGTCAAGTTGCCCACTCACTAACTTGACAAAGGGGAGTCGAAGTTGCACTACGTCCGTAGGGAAAATACTCTCCGCTACCCTACACGTGACCCCTGGGTGGTTCTTAAGGGTGCAACAAAAACTGGCAACCGTACTGTCTTCTCGAAGATCTCACGGTTCGAAATAAATGCCATACGATAAAATAAATAAAATATAATATTAGGTATGCAATCGTAAATTTCATTGAAATCATTGGAACCGTTGTCGAGAACTCAATTAAATTTAAAGAAATCCCCAAAAATTGCTCTAACTTAATTTTTGCTTGCAAAAGTATCTAAAGGTTACGATAGCACAAAATTCTTTCAATAGAAAATAAAATCGAAAAATCCACAATTCTGCCTGAGCGTGGGTTGGTTAACAATTTAAAAGAGAACAAAACCCTATCTTTACAAACTATATACCATTTACCTATGTATATCAGAAATGGAATACACTTATTACCGATAGCATTTCTATAAATCATTTATTAGATTTCACCTGCTCACACCAAGACTTTTGTGTAGCGAAAGGCACTCGAAATTGGTATTGGCAATAGAAATAGTGGTCCGGATTTCATATTGGTTAGTGTTATTGTATGAATTAAAAATGCTGTAATACGAAATGCTTGCCTCTTTGTGGATACAATAGCGGTAATCAAATACTTATGAAAGAATTCGTCTGAGTTCATTTATGTTGGGTCGCTTTTCTATCACCCAATGTTGGCGGCTCATGGCCTGTACAACATAAAAGAGTCTATATCTAGTTACTTAGAGGCCGTCATTCCTTTTACACTTCATTATTTCATCTTTTTTAAATTAACTCATCTCAAATTAAACAAGTAGTGCCAAACGGTCTACAAGTACTAGAAATAGCACGGTACATAACTTAGATGTCCTTATCTCATGCCCAGCGCCAATAATGACACCTAAATATTGTTTACGAATCTTTATTCAATGTTACAAGATACAAGTAGTACCAAACGGAAATACAAGTTGGTAGTAGCTTGGCGCTTTAGTACATACGGCGCTTGACATGTGACTAGATTAGATTAGATTATTTATTTCATGATAAAAAATTACATTATAAATTTGCACACATGTCAAACTCACTCACTAGAGGCCCTCATTCCATTTTATACCTACTCTTAAACATATTCAGGTGCATCTCAAATATTAGCTCTTACCGGAATTTTAACCCAAGACTGTCGACTTTGTAGGTATGGTCACTACCCACTAGGTAGACTAAACTAATCCATGTAGATATGTGAAAATATACAAATATATACAAAAATATTAAACGGATAGTACCTAATCTTTGGTAGTAGGTACCGAACAGACACACAAGTTGATAATTGCTACGCGCCATAGCGCGGCGCACACCGTGTAACTAGAGGCTCTCATCTCATGCCCACGTCAATAATTGGAGCGGGTTGTTCATGTGTTTTTTTCTTCTACAGGCATGCTCTCGGCGGGCCCCTATTGTTCGAGCGCCGAGCCCCCCTCGCCTCCCTACGTAAAACGGTTCGTATTTTTCATTGTTGCTTTAAAGCCTTATAGGTTTTGCTTTATTTATGCCCTTTATAACTCTCTGTGAAAGATAAATGCCCCGAAGGTGATGTTCAGTTTTTGTCACGTTCTGTTATGGTAATCGGTGAGTGTAAGATGTGAAAAATATTGTATGAATGTAATATTAGAAATCAACTGATCTACGTTGGAAAATATGCAGTCACTCATTTCCGAACGGAAACGAATGGCTTGAAATTGAAAAATACCATCTATTCATGTGGACTTGTCATTTCAACCTGTAGGTACATAATAATTTCGCCGTTGACGGACACGCCTGGGAGGACATCATCATCACATAATAATCATAAGAGCGAGGATAGTTCCTGTCTCTGATTCGATCGATTCGCACCAAGGCAATACGATTAAAGCCGGATTCATATATACCTACTTAACAGAATTAATGCGCGAGTAATGCTCTCTGCGCTGGATGCGGGTGGCGCGCGACCGGTTATTGTGGCACTCTTTGGGGAAGGCCTATGTCCAGCAGTTGACGGCTTCCAGCTGATATGATGAAGATGATGAATTGATGATGAACGCTCCCTGACGCATGTCACAGTACGGGGCGTTACGTCAGAGAACATGCATGCCACCGATATGGTTGTCGCGTCACCACATGACATGTCAGAATAGTATCGATTTTTTAACATGACATTAAATGTAATTTAAGCATACAGAAATTATCAATATTAACGCATCCATTGTACCTATATGAATGCTCGCGCGAACCAAATCCTATACGCCTACGTGTAGGTAAGTAGGTACTTACGCAAAAACTATGTATCCCTACGCCTCAAATGTTTACTTTCTGCCCATTAACCGAAACTAGTAGCTGAGTGAGAATCTATTGAAGTAGGCGCGGTAATTAAACTTTGCGGATAAAAGCGAAGCCGACCCAAACTACCTATAAAAATAATTGATCTTGAGCAATTCCGCAAGGTTCACCCGTTTAGTTTCGTTTCGAATAACGAAAATGATGTTCGTAATCGACTACTGGAAATTAGATGAACGCATGGAATAAGAGCCGCGATATTTCACAAAAGCGTCTCCGTAAAATTTTACCTACTAGAAACACCATAGTTTGAAACGAAAAAAAGAAAAAAAACACTTGCTACGGAATATCACTTTTAATTACCTTCTCTCTGTGTAAATGTTCTGACTCCACGAACAAGTCCAGTTCGCAACTGTTTTTAGGTTGGATAAAAAAAAAAGTCAGTTTTTATTTAGGCTCACTACCGTCTGCTTCCCTCTGACCTGTCCATTCATTATCGCTTACGTAGGGGAGATGGGGGGACAGTGGATCACTTTTTGTTTTGAGGCACATAGCTCAGAAGATACACACTTTATGTCCGTTTTGTTTTACTCATATGCATAAGGGGTTATTAAGGTATAAATAACATACACTATAAGAGGCATATACGTGATACTTTCGGCCACATAGTAACTTTTTTTAAAAATGGGAATTGGTCCACTGTACCCCATGCTCGGGGAACCTTGAACCAGGGCATGGGGAACTATGGATCGTAGGGGGAACAGTGGATCTTTTGTAATAAGTTACCAAAAATACAGTCGTATGTCAGCAAACTTCTTGTTTTATTAATGTAATATAATTTCAAAAAGCAAAACATAAAGACAGTACTTCCATGTCAGCAATAAAATTAAAATTTAACTTTAAATTCAACATCAATTATTGTTAGCTTTAACATAGGTTCTCACTTCCTCCTACACACTAAATATCATATCAGCAATCAGTTTCAAAGAGATCTCAATATTTAAACCTTATGCCTCACTCCTCACTCCTCATCCTCGGGATTTCAGTCCTCAAGTTTGCTTGTAAGACATTCTGGGTCTAGCCCAGTGCTGTCGATTTGGGCTCACCTTTCGGACCTTTGGATTTCGCATAGCGAATGCACTCCGAGGATCAGATACGGGCCTTCGGCTGTACTCGGAACGGCTTCTGCCCTTGTGTACGTAGCCTCTCACATTCGGACTTTCGACCCTCAAGTTCGCTTGTAAAACACTCGGGGCTAGTAAGTCATCTTAGGCTCGCCCTTCGGACCTTCGGCTCTTGGACTTGCATAGCGAGGACGCTCGAAGGCGAAGCTCCGGGCTCCGGGCCTTTGGACCTACGTGGAACGCCTTCTGGTCTCGTGTCTCCTACCTTGCCCCTCACCATCGGAACTTCGGACCTCAGGTTCGATTGTAAGACACTCGGGGATACAAAGTGGCCACTTGGCACTTATTTCTGTAGCTCCTGAAAACCTCAAGCAAAAAGCAGGAAGCTTAGGTAGGAAGCTGATTCTACAACTGGCACGTTCGAGAGTTTATGTATACTTAGACAGCTCTAGAATAAAATAAAAACAAAATTAAAAAAATTGAAAATGCCCCCGACGGATATAGCTACATAATTGGAAAATGATTAAATAAAATATTTGAAAATCCCCCGACTGCATAGGAAACAGTAAGGGGCTGCCATAGGCATGTCTGTTGCCATTTGCATTACAATAGTATTTTTTTTAATTCGAGGTAACTTTTTAAGCAAAGGTATATGATAAAATGCATATAATTCTACTTCATTTCAAGACAGGCAATGGCAGCCCCCGACGAATTTTTCAGGGCTTGTAAATATACTTTTCAACCAATTAACCGTTTAAAAAAAATATTTTTGTCTTTATGTATTTTTTTCTATGCAGTCGGGGGATTTCTAAGTCTTTTATTTAATTATTTTTCAATTAGCTATATCCAACGGGGTTATTTTCAAAAATTTAATATTGTTTTTATTGTTGCCTAGGATAAACCAAGGCGAACAACAGCGATAGAGCATTTTTCATTTGTTCTTCTGTGTGAAGACCTATATCAGTCTTTCGAACATGTGGCCTCGGCATGATGATACCTAAAAACAGGTTTTTATTTTAGTTTCTGGGCAGTAAATAGTGAAGGGGAACAGTGGATCAATATCCACTGTTCCCCAAAATGTGATGATCCACTGTACCCCAAAACCCGATGAAGTTAGAATAATACACCAAAAAAAAAGGATCTTATTAATACACTCAAAACACCAATCAGCACAATTTATAATCACCAAATAGTAGGACGCTTCAAAAACACATTCAATTACACGTATATATTAGCCTACAAACACTTTCAAAAAGTAGGTAAAATAAATATTACGTAGTGGATTATTCGACGGGTAGCGGTAACGCGCCCTCCCTGTGCCTGAGCTCGCGAGCGACTGGTGCGGCGCGGGGGGCGTCGAGACCAATACACAAACACGCGACAGCGTTTGAGTGTGTGCGTAATACTATGGAGTTAGACCGTCTTATTCACTGTTCCCCGTGATCCACTGTCCCCCCTTCTCCCCTATGCATGAACACGTGCCAGTTTGAGTGTCCTAAAAAGTACCTATCTTTTTAGTACTCTGTCAAAACATCGTAAGTAACAGCTGAGAATCTCAATTAGGACCAAAGATATCTAGTATAAATATACAAGTAGGATTGTGCCACCGAGCGACCGGGGTAAGAGAAAGAATATTCATATAAAAAGTATACTACGCAATTTGACCGGTTTGCATGTCCAATGTATTGCTTAAGGATGTGTGCCTGTGCCTATAACCCGACCAAGAAAAAAATCTCGGTCAGTAATAGAGGCAAAATATGGCACTCTTTTCTATTTCCTCTTATAGGAATCGCAATAATCGCTTTCCGCAATCATCGCGCAATAAGAATCGCTTTCTTTCTCTATCAAAGCATGTAATCCCCCCTTTGCTTTTTTCTTGTGCCCTTGATTTGGAGGCGTTATTGGTGTAATTTGATTTGGTGATGCTAACATGGTTTCATACTCAGTATTGTAACTACTGTAAATATAAATTCCTGTTACGAAAATTGAAATGTTTCAGTTACTGCTATTTCATGGAACTACGTAATGAGTTGGTACAAAATGAATTTATTACACAACCAGTATAGTACCTTGATCGGAGGTAACACTTACTTTCCTGCAGTAATAGTAAGTAAGTAAGACATTTATTTGCGAAGCACAGGTTATACATACATGGTGGAGACAAGTGAGGAAAATAAGCACTCTGTGTTCTACCAATGTTGGTGTACAAATATTACTTCAAATTTATTTCATTAGGGATGTTTTGCTAACATTACGCTTAACTGTGAGCTTACGGGGCCGAAGATTGAACGTTTGAGTTGCCTTTTTGAACGGGAATAATTCAGGGTTACACTTTACAAAAACCCACATTCAAAAATATATAGACAGGGAAACGTTAGTACATTTAGATTCTCAAAAAATGGTTGTAATAATTCCAATTGTAATAATTTAAATAGTATCAGTATCAATTTAAATAGTTTATTGTTATTGTGTAACTGTAAGCATAATAAAATAAAAACACAATTAAAAACATAAAGTAAACAAAACTTAACACTGATAAACTTATAAATACCTTTACCTAATGTAGGTGTAACATAAAGTTAGTCAAATATCTATAGTAGGACATGCTACACAATAGATAAATAAACACTTCAGGCGTGAGCACATGATTATATATCACTACCCTAGTTTTTTCCCGCGCGGTAATAACGTAACGTTTTCGACCGTTAGTACGATCGATTTAAATGTCAAATCCCATACTAAAACTGACATTAAATACGTACCAACGGTAGTACATATCGTTACGTGATTACGCCGCTGGTTGTAAGGTGTGTTTGACACTGACTTAGTACATTGCAATTTCAGTCTTATATCATGATGACAGAGGTGATTAATAGGTGTCATCTATTTAAAGGAGCTTAGGGTTATACATTCTGACTTTCCAACCCAGAGGGAAAACTAAATTTTGTTGTGAGTAGTTCCGTTTCCTCAACATGTGTTAACATAATGTTAACCTTCACTAAAAAGCTGCTCTTAAATGCTGCTCTTATATAGGTAAACACATTTTCATGCCAAAGATTTTGCACCCAATTTTATTAAGCGAGAGTATTATGCCGCACAAATATCTTTAATCTAAATACACAGTAGACAGATCCCTTTTTATAGGTACCCAAAAGTAGGATTCCATTCCGGCGGGGTCATAAGCTCGAGTATTATAGGCGTGATAGCTATGTAAAAATTCAATTTCCAAGATTTTGAGGTGGGCGCATGAAAAGGTGTGACAAGGGTGAGACGCGTATGGATTTCAGAGGGTTAAACCGTCATATGACATTTACATTTGACCGGCGTTTTCCTTTTGTTGTTAAGCCCCGTGTTTAAGTCGCATTCAATTAATTTAGGGGTTAATTATACCTTTTGTCGCACCGCATTGGGGTTTTTAATGATGATGTTTTATAAATGGATTCAAATTTTAGTGGCCGAAACGTCCTCTAGTGTAGTGGTACTAGACATGTGCGCCGAACCACTTTTCTATCGGAGGCGGCGTGGACGATTAAAATTGCCGCTGGCGGCGGCGTAAACGACGTGAACGGCGTCCATAGAATCAATACTTCAAATTATTGATCTTCTAATATATGGCTGATCTTAGGTATTTTTTCAAGAGGGAGGGTGGTTGCATTAACCGCATGCGAAAATAAGCAAGTGCATCTCACTATCACTGATAGACCTACACGTTCTTTCAGCGGAATAGCAAAGGAATGTTGTTTGATTTATCATGGAATTCCGCAAAGTAACGCCTGGTTCAGTTTTCATTTGTAGGTAATGAAGTGACTAATGGAGTGACGTCACTGCGGGTTTAAAATTACCTTTTAAGGCGCTACACTGAGAAATTTGGAGACTTTGAAACGCTGTCCTGCCCAGACTAGCAAACAGTAGGGGCTGATTTTCAGATATATGATTGGTGGTACTGACAATAGCGAAACATGATTGCTTAAAATCTTCTCGATAGAAAATAAATCCAAAGTCGAGTCTATATTTTCCTTTTTTTCCTCAGCCTACTAAAACAACGCATTATTAACAGACACGATTGGGTCATTGTCAGATTTAGGTGCTATGCGCTTAAAAAAATAAAAGGATGGTGTGATTGAACTTGTGAGTCGTGTAAAATTGATTTTATATGTATGAAATCAGCTCGGGATTTCACGCCGATTTCACACCGATTATCGGCGGATATTATCAGCGGCGGCGGCGGCGGCGGCGTGGCGCGGTGGCGCACACCCCTAAGTGGTACATTGTTGGTACTCCTATGCTTGATTTAGTCAGTCAATTAAATAAGCATTTAAAGCGTTTAATTTTTTTTGCCATTGCATATATTCGGCGTCTATATTTTCTTATGTAACTTTAGCGTCAGACGATGACTGTATGTAAGTATATTTGACCCTTTCAATGCGCATTACGGATATGCTGCATTCGCAGCACGCGTAGCATGATTTTCTTTTTTACTTGATAATTATTGTGTTCTACGACGCTATGGCGTAGCAGATAAGGTGACTTTAAGCCCTTTACTAATACTTACTATTATATACAAATTATTAAAAGTGTATATAATATTACTAGTAGTGATATTAACGAGTATACGCGGCCGAAATCGCGAGCAAATAGCTGGCATGTGAATAAATATTCTTAATGTCAAATTGTACTCGTGTTTTGTTTCGAATAATTCGAGTTCAGCGTGTTTGTTGTACATACCATAGTGGAGTAAATTTAGCCCGACATTGCGAGCGGTGAAATTTAGCATCACAGCACAATGCCGTCTCAAAGCGCTGCACTCTCGAGTTTGAAAACCCGCGTGTTTTATAAGTACAGTCGACTTACAAACATATACAACTTTTTCACCATAATTACATTGTATTATTACAGCCCAAAATCTCTTTGCTGTGCTTCGTACATTAAAAAAGTTTAGGCGGATTTTATAAACAGGGCTTAAGCTAAAATCGGTGCGATAATTGAGACTTGATTTAATTGCGCTGCTTTACTCGAGTAGTCTTTAGTTTTTCATTAAAGCGGATTGGGTTCCAACATGTGCTTTGGTAGAATAAGTACTAATTTGAGATGCATATATGGTCTCTTAGGGTAAATAAAAAAAAAAAACATAAAGAAAACACAAATATAATCAGCGATATAAGGTTTCTAATATTTTCATTAGGCGTACTATTATTTTATTTCAATGCAGCTTTAACGGTCTGTTAAGTTAGGTAGGTACCTAAACCTAAACCATCCAATATGAATATGATGGATGTGTCTAATGTCATATATCGCGGTGGATATAACATCCATCACGTTTTGACTTTTGACTACCAGTTAGTGTGAGAGCGGCGGACGTTTTTAGAGCCATGAATGACAAAGGTAATAGGGATGATGACACTATAAAAGAAAATCAATAAATCCAAATTTTCTACATAATGACTCAAATTTTCAATCAAATGGCAAAAAAACTAATTCAAAAAAATAAATAATTACGTAATTATAAGTCTTCAAAGTTTTAAAAGTGGGTATTTTCTGTCGCTTTTCCGCAAAACGCACCTTTGTATTGAACGATTGTCATTTACTATGGCGCTACTCAAAGGTGACGTCACGGTCGAGTAGCACTTTCTCTCTCTAACTACGAACATTCTAACCGTTGTTGCTTCGTTATTTTTTGAGATATTTGAATAGGATTTTCACTATTTGGCATAGTTTTATGTCTTCTTTCTATTGAAGTAATAATTTTTTTTGAGTCATCATGCCTATTGTGGTCACATAATTTCAGAGGAGTGCGTTTTATTGTTATTGAATTCACTATACTTAAAACTTTGACCCCTACACTAGGTTACTATTCTACTGACTGTTCCCTACTACTAGGGCACTACATTTCTACAGTGCGTTAGCGGCACGCGGGTATTTATTGAAACTGTTACCAACAGTTACCAATATGTTCCATTAGCAATTATTTCCATTATAATTTCTGTTTGAATTAACTGCAAAATAAAATTTCCTAATTCTGCACCTCCAATGTACTAACTGCACATATTTGTAATGAATTGTCAATTTACTTTGCTGTACACTGCTGGCAATTTAAATTTTGTTACAAATTAAGTGAAATCGAAATTTTTGTTAAATAGTAACATTAATCGCATGGTTAGTTTAAGAAACTACGTTTAAATACCCAACTTGAAGAAAAACCCGCATGCCGGTAACACACGGTATATGTATCAACCGGATTAAACAAAAATCACACAGCGCTAATTACATAAAGCCTGTGCATAAAGCTTTTCACCACATGAGGTACATCGGGAAATGTAATAGAAAAGCATCCACGTAAGCTCGAAGTCTGTATTAACGGAGTATTAGCGGAAATAAAAGATAAGCCCGTCCCATGCCGGACATACGTCCATTGCGCCACTATCTCACGTTAGCTCCCATTTAGCTTCGCTCGTATGACCAAGTTGACGGGAGTACGTTGTACCATCGACAACATAGTCAACTGACCATGTATAAACCTTATTTCAATGGGATAAGATCTACTAGTGGTTTAGTGTGTTGCTGTTGTACTATGGTAAATATCATGTATGTGAGCGTCATTGTTTACCGTTTTATGCGCGATGATAGTGTTTGCATTGGACGCTGAGCCGGTTAGATGTGTTTTGTTTGCTATGGAATGAATAACGAGATACTCTCTATGTATCTCTTTATTCATAAAATGTTTAGTTCGCTATGGAATTGTGACCAGTAAATTTATGAATAACGACATACTCTCTATGTATCTCGTTATTCATAAATTTAAATGTTTGGTTTTCTATGAAATTGTGGCCAGAACTAGATAACTACAAAGGGACTATTCATTTAGGGCTCGAGTATGCAGGGGCAACTATGTCTAAACGCCGCGTGCTTTACGTATCTAATCATTTTACTAAATACCAATATTGTCTGTTTTTTTTTTTTTGCCTTTGGTCTCTGTATCAATTAATTTAGAAAGTTAGTACCTACAATACAATACAATTATTGCACACCTCAATTAAAGGACACAGTAAAGTACAAAATCACAATAAGTAGAACCGGTTTGAGAGTAAGTACCTATTTTCACGTTGTCCGGCGTTAACTGTGCCGCCGAACGCCACGCTTTAAAACAATATAATGTAGTATTATTTATGATTTTTGGGTATGAGGATTATGGACACAAAACATTCTCAGGAGCACTAACGACTCACCACTAGGAACACAAAACCACATACCTACAAAGAAACTTAGTCATATTATTATGGCTGCAGTTTTCTGTAGTGGAGGTACTTTCCCAGTTGTTCTGCTCCAAATATGAGTGAAATGACATTCCGTTCTGCTATCCCTCTCTAATTCCAGTTCAAAATTCGGATTCGAATACCAGTAAGAGAAATATTTGTGTTACGAACTATTTAATTTAGTCTTTGGTATTTCCACAGTACAACTAAAATGTGGTTGGTATGAAGTTTACAGGAAAATACTAAGTACCTAATACACAGTTTTTTTATGATGGGACAATAATTTATCTTTGCTCTTAACGAAGAGTATTTATGATTTCACAAGCGTATTACCTACTACATATAATTTCAAAAGTACCAAATATAATTTTAAACGAAATGGATGAAAATACTTTGAAATTTTGATCTTTCTTTGTCCGATTGAATGGTTTCTCTGTAGTTGGCGTGAATAAGGGATTAAAAGTATTACTTATTTCGTAAATCGTAAATATTCTGACTCAAATTGGTATAAAATTAAGATTTTAAAAACCTGCGAGTGACAAGAGACGCAATTTGAAATTTAACGAACAAGGGTCGAAGTAAAATTTTGTAAAGTAGGTTCAGTTACGTAGCTACCTACTATTATTTATTCTGTGGTTCAGTCAACATAGAACATATTTGTGACAACCTACCCATTGTTACTTATTGTTGTACGACTATTTATTCGACTTTGATGTTCCGTGCTATGCTATCGTGCAGTACATTTTTTGCATAATTTATTCCCATTTCCATTTCCCCATGTTCAATAAAAAAAACAAATGTCCTGTCATAACATAATCATAACATCATCCTATTGTTTTATTAAAACGGACCCTTTTACATAAGTTATGGTGTTTTGCTAAAGTCCGTACAGATTGATTTTATAGGTAGCCATAAATATATCACCGCCATCCTGTATTTGATATGGGTATCACACGGTATTGACGCAGCTGGGTGTGCCGTGGTGAATAATATGTTGCACCGACATATATTTAAATAGACGTCGCATGTATCACGTTTAGTACGAACAATTGATAAATTGGACTCCTTTTTAAGAAACTGGCCATGGCGACATATTGCTCAGTCAAGACTTAACTGGAAAAAGAAGGAGAAGGCCCAGTTGTGCGACATAATGGGGTCATAATAGTCATTAAACACTAATCGTTCCCTTTTGATTGACAAAGGTCGACAATGGCCTGTATTAACCAGTTATCTACCAATGACGGGTAGTCCCGTCAAGTAAACAAAAGATTGTTTTGTTATATTTTTTTCGACGTCAACCAACAAGAACATAAAATATCCAAAATAATTATAGGATACAATGATACAATTTTGGTTAGCGGAAAATGCTAATCAGTGTCAGCACAAAATACCTACTGCCTGTATCCTGCCAGTACGAGTTGGAAAATACTTGATTTGGTTTTGACCACTTTATGGATTTGACATATCAAGAAAAGTGGGTGCATTTGCATGATCTAACTGGATATACGTCTGTGGCACCACATATTTGTTTGCCTGTAAAGCGCAATGCGTTTGGTGTAGGTATGATAAATTGGAATAAGTTTACCATTACTCCCTTCATCTATCATACATGCCAATGGCAGCCTAAGCGCAACGCAGGCCAAATTGGGATATGTCAAAATACGCTTATAATACTTGTCTGAAAATGACGATGTTCAGATTGTAGACAAAAGATAGCTATATTAGTCAGGGATCGTTTTTGAAAAAGTAGCATGCAAGAAGCAAGTCATGTAACAGTTGGGGTGACAACGTTATCAGAGGGTTTAGAACCTGCAGAATACGGATCTGCCTGTCTCCATCCCCAAATTTGAGCCGGAAGTATGTACCTAATACCGGAAAATGTGCAGCCCATACAAATTTTTCGTTGTACATTTGGTAAATCGTTGTGTTGTTGTTTTTGATATGCTGTAAAGGACAACATTTTTCGATCCGATGGCTTATCCTCATACTGCCGTCTAAGTCCTTCCTTATGACAGTTCATTGAATAATTTCTGGTCTTGGTACTTAGAATAAAATAGTATTTATTTAGTACGCATTAATACAAAATATAAAAAGCCTAGACACCAAGACTTTGTGAAGTACTGAATGTTTCGTAGGATATTTTAGATATACGGATACTAATCTCATAAAGAATTTGATGTAAAACTTAATAATTGTTAGGTAGGAAGATTAGCTGCTAGTAAATGCTGAATTTATATGTGTCTTTCTATGGCAGCAGTAACTTTTCTGAGACACACGTATCAGAAAAGGCACATATTTTATGATAGTGACAGGTTTGAAAAGTTACGCAACTACGATGCCGATTAATAATCGACGAATTTTGAAAACGACATTGTAATGAAGAAATAAATATGTATGTACCTACAATGTACATGTTAGTGGTGTCCAACTGTGACAGATAGACACCGAACCACATAAGAAGTGGTCTTTTAAAGGAACTTTTGCTTAATATCTAAAAACATACGAAAGTTTTTGGTTAGTAATGTCAATATCATATCATATATCATGTTTGTGTAACTTATATTCTTAGGTTACTCCCTAAAGTAGACATGGGAAAATTGCCGCAAAAGTGTTCTGATTACAAAGGTCATGTAGCCCTCTACTCCGCAATTTCATCAGGTCTCGAAAATGGATAAAAAATGACGAGTCACGAAAGAAATTAAAACGCCATTTGGGCGCCATTTTGCGACTATGAAATTGAATTTTCGGCAAACATTTTTATATTTAACTCCCTTTTGAGATTTTTAATGCTTCAACATTATTTTAATAAGTAATTTTGACAGACGGCATTCCGAGAATTTTTAATAAACTACCTATTTATAAACGTTACAAAAATGTTTGCATTCTAAGAATAACTTGACTGAACGTTTGTCAGGGCTGTTTGTAAGTGTTGTTACTTATCAGTTGATATTATTATTCGAAGTAATTATTAGAATTGTACATATTATGATTGATATTCTCTTTGTTGAACGTATTTCTATTAAAATGTTGTTGGATTTTGAACCTTATAGTTTGAATGGTAAAGTAGTTTTTTGAAGGAATTGCTTTGGTGCAATTCGTTCAACTGAAATGATTTCAAGTACATGGGGCAATAGATCTTGACTTAGAATTATACGCCTGTTCTCCTTGATAACTTTGGGATTGAACACAGGACTGCCAGCTTTATAATAATAGTAAAACATGGACCTAATTCTATCTCATGTCTCCGGCGTGCCATCGGAATATCTCCACTTTAGTGTCACTGTTCATCAAATGACATTACATTACCCATGAAGCAAGGCGATACCCGTGTTGCGACAAGGATCTGCATTTGTTTCTTACACAGCGAATCGTCAAATTTATAAAGGTCCGGTAACAGTTGCGTCCATTAGCTGCGGTATCTACTTACCACCAAGCGAGCCTTACGCTTGTTTATCAGTAATCACCGTCGTTTTATAAAAAAAATGTTTGTTTCCAAATAATTCCAAGCACACAATGTTTAGGCTCGATGTGATTATCGATCCCGCCTCCCGGTATTGTTCATAAGTCCCGATGTATCGACAGCGGTGATGGATGACGCAGATGGGAATATCTAATGGCGTCGACAAGAAGATTTATAACACGTTTCGATTTCGGATAATATGACCTCACTGGCAATGGCTTGTGATCATTTAAATGACAACGCGTCACGAGATAGAGTAAGCATTCGGAACGAGTGTCGACAGACTTTTCATTTATTCGTTTTCATGCAGCGGGGCGAAGACGTAATTTTTCAGAGCGAGGTAAATCAACTATCAGTTAATGCCTTTATGATCAACAGTTGATATGTTAAAAAGTTACGCGATTAATCTAGCGTTAGGATAAACACTTCGTAACGGGATCTCACGTTTTACATTCTAATGAGCTACAAATTGTCTAAGTTTGAGACGGAACCCTCGCACTTAATTCTACTGTCATGTCTAGTGTTTAAGTTTAGTTCATACATAATAATAAAATTAATAGCACATAGTACCTAACATTAGCCAATATGAGCGCGATCTCGCTAACAAACTGTTATCGCAGTTTGGCGAGCAACATAAATTTGTTACTGTGGTTATGTACTTTGATTAATAAGTTAAAAAAAAAAACTTATCTGGTTATTTTAATTACATTCGACTTGGCTTTATACATATGGGAGTTATTATCTGAAAAGGTAAATATCCCAGTGGTTGATATTGGCCCTATACTTGATCCTCTTAATCTTAATAAAATTAATGACCATAGAAGTAAACAGCAGGTGTTAACTATTGGGAAATAAGATGAGACGCTGACCTGTAGGTACACCATTCCTTATGGTTGCTAGATTTTTTGACCATTTTTTTTTTGTTTTTGTTTTTTTTTGGCCTGCTTACGCATATACCTACCTACATTACCTACGTGTTTGGGAAGTCTTTGGGAAGTGTACCTACTTAAAATGTTTAGGGACATTGATTTATATAATGATACATATAAAAAATGGATCGTTTGCGTGTAAAATTCGTATCTGCCAAGTGCTCTCATGGATGTGTACTATCACTTCGCTCGCACTTGAGCAAATAAAAAATCCATTACATCCTCGCGGGAGGCATAAAGTTTTATTTTCCTTTTCTATCATACAATACGAACGTTTCGCGGTAATAATAATATGTCTAAACTAAAAGGGTAGCTCTCAAAGTACTCCAGTGTAACAATGTCTTCTTTATGGGGTGGGTTACTTCCATCGAGGAGTTAGTCGAGTGTGGTAGTGCTCAGAGCGTGTCGGAGTATCGCTTAGGGGCAAGTGTCGAGAGGTGGCGGTTATGAAGTGTCTACAGACATTCGATGAAGCCTTTAAGGCGCAGGGGTGGGCAAGGCATTCTCCATACTAACTCTGTGCACATTTTATTCGTAGGTTTTGGCTTTGGCACTAACGAATGTAATTTTTTTTGGATGTAAATATTAGATATGCGAAGAAAGTGATGTGGAAATTTTCAAATATTTCAAAAAAATTATAAATGATTTTTTTTAAAATAATATCAATGAAAAAAAATTACATCACGAAATAGCTAACAGAAAAAAGCATACTGACCAAAAATCATAACTTTAATGCAAACACAAACTAAGAAAATCCTACACAAAGTTTGTATGCAGAGAGCTTGCCCTACCCAATCTACCCATCCTCTTAAGGGTCTGACGTAGTTGAAAGTCGCGTGTTATTAGCTTAGAGCTGGTTAATATCAAACTCTTTGCAATTATAGATATGCAGATATAAAAGATATTTGTTAGGAGGTACGTACAAGGGATGATAACATTCGTCACTATATTTATAATAGGTAGGTACCTATATGAAGGCTACATACTAATGTTTTTATTTTACACATTACTACGTTATTACTACCGCAAAAACTATAATAATTGCAACATGAAAATCGCAAGTATTTGACGCCCGAGCCGAACTTTATGGCCGGTGTGACATAAAAGTATACAAACGTAACATGACGTATTTTCTTTTATTCAAGTTTTTATACTTTTAATACTTATATAAATATATATCATACACGTGTCATTGTTTATAGTACATACCTTTTTACAATACTCTTTGTTCCCGCTGTTACCTTGTAAGTTGCACTATAAAAGCAGTTCATTGTCTGCGAGGCGACAACGCATTGTGCCACAAAAGTGTACTTTACTCCACATGCTTCCGAAAAAATCCATAAAACTTAGCCATTTTGCTTCTTTATTGCCCGTTACTATATTATACGCCTTTTGTAGAGAATATATCCGGTTTTAGAATGCTTTTTCTAACTTTCGATGGACGCTGTGATTACGTCGTCGGTCCGTGTACGTGATCTTGATGTACATATAATCACCAATCACCATTCAGCCAAACTGTATTGAATTATAGGTATAGTTAGTGAGTTTAATTAACAGTTGTTACTGCAAAAATGTAACTTCGGTACCTGTTCTGCTTAAATACCTTATAAAAAAAACTGAACTTACTAATCGGCGTTCTATATTTTTACAATATACCATGTAAATCGACTAGAATAATGTCCAACTACAGATGCGAGTCGGTATTATCACCGAATCGTTAAAAGACCTAATCGGAATTTCCACATCACGCAGCACGAAAAGGTAGATACCTACGCAAAAACTTATTGCGAAGAATACCCATAGGCACCTATGACTTTTTCTGTTAGACCTAACTAATGTTATCGATGTAAAAAAGAAGTACCTAACTCATGAGGATAAAATTAATTAAACGGTTACCTACCAACGCAACGCTTAAGTGCGTTTACCTCATTTCTAATTGAGGATTATTTTATTAGGTACTTGAGAGTTCGTATGGGATGTTTTATTTATGTAATAGATATAGATGTATTAAATGTAAAACCAATTATTTCTCTCAATATTGACATAACTAATAGGTATATAAATAAATTATACACTGACTAATATCAATTTAATGTTTTGTGCAGGTATAGACATGTTGAAGCTGACAATAAGAGGATCTACGATTGTCGGCCAAACGGCATCAGTAAGTACTTAATTTAAGACACATCATGCAGAAACCATATATTTTTTGTGTGTCCCAAATATACCTACAGCCAACTGAAGTATGTAACGTAAAACGCTGCATCATTGCCTTTGGAGCCTAATTTCGCACCCAGAAACTCACTCACTAAATGTCGTTTGTTTTTTTGTTTATGCATTTTTTCTAACGGCATATGTACTGTATTTAGTACCAGGTTTTTTTATAGTACGTACATAAAGTTAGGTCATGGGAAATGTTACAGAATTTTACAGTATAAGAGTATAAGATAGTGAGTCTGTGCTCGGTCTACTAACTTCACAAAGGTACATTTGACCGTGCCACGTTCCAAGGTGCTAGCCGACAAGATCGCATATAGAGCATCAACAGTTCAAGAAATCTGCGCAATATTTGACTAACAACTAATATATAACACATTATCTAGGATTTGACATACTTACTTTAGCATACTTATAGTTAATTTTTACGCGATTGACGTTTTATTCTTTCTAATTTTATTTATTGTTCCATTCATAGGCAATTATGAACAAATGACGGCTAACAAAATTGTTGTAACAGTAAGAAATGGCTTTTAAGAACTTCCAAGTTCCTACTTTACTTAATAGTTCGTGGCAAGTTCTTAGGAAGCAAGTTTAAAGTACCTAGTTTGGAATCGTACAATTTTATAGGAAGTAATAAGTATATTGAACTTGCCTTGATAAGTGCTTCTCTAAAAAATTCAAGAGATGACCATCATCACTAACCATCATTTTTCTATATCATTAAACATTTATTTATTTTCAATTAAAAAGCGGAGTTACCCAAGTGGAACCATAGCGTATCCACTCAATGCGCAATAATTTCGTATAATAAATAAAGAGGCGATTTAAACCGGATTTTAAGGATTTACGATTCGTGACTGATGTATGATGTATATACATCATTACCGGGCATGCGTATAATGTGCCCTCCCCACTCGCTGAATCAAGCAAACAGGGCTGGGAAATTTTCAAATCGCTATTTAACGGTTATTTTGATATATGCAAATTTCTGATTTGATCCTCAAAACGTTTTTAACACGCTTTTATTAGGTCGACCTGTATGTAAATATGTAATGGAATCTAAGGTTACTAATTTAACCATCTTCCAAGCATCGTAGCGTCATAAAACTTGGCAGCTGTATGTAGTTCTGAAGACAATACAATAATATGGTACAGTCGAACTGATCTGATGATGGAGCCGGAAGATATGAACTGGAACTTCATGATGGAACATCGTATCATAGCTGTGTTTGGATTTGTTAGAAAAGTCTTGTAATGAACTTTGACCACGATTAGGTTTGAAGGTCTGATAGGTCGACCTGTATGTAACTAACTATGTAATGGAATCTAAGGTAACTAATTTAACCATCTTCCAAGGATCGTAGCGTCATGAAAATTGGCAGCTGTATGTAGTTCTGATGACAATACAATAATATGGTACTGTCAAACTGATCTGATGATGGAGCCGGAAGATAAGAACTGGAACTTCATGATGGAACATCGTATCATAGTCGTGTTTGCACTTGTGAGAAAGGTCACGTGATGGACTTTGAACACGATCAGATTTCAATTAACACGCAAAGCGTGTTTTTCTAGTGTTTTTAAACTATTAATTTATTTAAGATAATTTTAATAAAAATTGATGTCACGTGATACTCACGTGAAAAACTTATTTCTCAAATTATTCTAGTTTATACAAGTTTATTCTAGGAAAGGGGGTATTTCGCCCAAATGGAAAGCCAATTTATGAAAGTTTCTTAAAATATCACGCCGTTAGCCTGCAAATGTCAAAATACGTTTTATATTGATTTAAACTTACACGATTTTCACACATTGGTTAAAAGGTAAATTAGTTATAATTGTACAGTCAAGAGCATAAATATGTATATACCTTTGGACCTTATTTCAATGGAATAAGGTGAAAAAGTGTATACATATTGGTGCCCTTGGCTGTACGCGATTAAGTCCCAATAAAAAAATATGTTTTGTATGGAAATTTTTTGGACGAGTTTTATGAAACTGGATTAGAACGACAACATTCGGTTAATATTAATAATAATCTCATGACGTTCAGAATTACAAACCTAGTTGCAGCACTTGAATTAAAACGGTTAAAACTCACGGATTAATTGTCACTCCGGGGCGACATGTTTCGAACTCTTTGGGAGTTCTCCTTCAGGTTGAGCGTGTTCGCGACGGATCCCCCCCCCCCCCCCCACACGTTACATCACGTCTTTTGTTGTAAACCCCCTCCCCTTGAGGTTACAATAATACAGATCTGAAAACGTTCGTGTTCTTATTTGGTCCACTTCAAAAATAAACCGGTATTTATCGGTTTCATATACCGGTTCTGAACGTTGTACGCAACAACATGAAAATTAAAGAGCGTTTTATGTGAACCGTATTCGTTGGGAAACGTATCTCATTAAGCGAGTGAGACGGGAAATAAATTGGAACAGACTATTTGTCGAACACTTGGTTGCGAGCGCTCCGATCCGGTCGGATTCAATTTGCCCCAATTTTAATTGCAATTGAAACGGTTGAGTGATATAAAAGCGGTTTGTACAGATAATCGTTTTTTGACTGAAAAAATATTTATCGTAGGGACCGTGAACGGCAATAAAATAAGGTTGTTTTCGTGTTACAGGGACCCAATTTAGATTAAAAGAATACGATATACACCTGTGTATTATTATAATCTAAATTGGGTTACAGTACGATTACTTTGAGTTTGAAAGTGATATATGATCTTATGTAATAGCGTTTCTATTATAAGCATACGCTTTATACACAGTGTTTATTTAATAAAAACGATTATATTAGTGTAAAACTAGAATATCTATAATGGGATAGACGGACACGTTTATAAAATAATGGATTAACCTATAATATTAAATCTGATGAGTGACGATAAATCAAAGTATATACCCTATTGTATAGGTACCTATCGTTTATATAATATTAATTCTTTACTATTATTCAATCAATATTACGAGTATCTACCATCATTTAAGCATTAATTCTCGGGGTTTAAAACTGAATAAATATTTTCGCCGTTAAGGTTGTTGTATGAGTAGACGTCTTTTAATTGAACGCAGAACACCAACACATGGCTGATTTTTGCGGGAGTAGCACCTGGATAGATGTGATATTCAGATCAATAGTAGACCAAATGTATTTAGTTCTGTCTTGAAAAAATCTGGTGGTGTCGCTACTTTCACTACCACATAGAAAAACATTGATTTTAAAATTGCTCTAGCTCTACATGCATGTCGAAGTCGTCAGAGGTTAACGCATGATATGCATTTAAAAGAACACCGATTTAACGCTCGAGAGCGCTCCGCGGCGCCAGCGGCGTTGTCGGAGCAAATAATCTATATGCGTTTCCCAGTGGCGGCGCGTCAAAAATATTCTTAGGGAAGCCGGAAATACTTGGCTTAAAATGAAAATAAAATAAATGACTCCTATTCTTCATGAGCCGTGGTAAAAGAACTGGACTGGCTGGAAATTAGGCAAGCCGGTGGGAATCGAGTTGTATGGACGCTCCGCCACTGGCGTTTCCATACTAAAAGGAATTGAAAGCAGAAATACGGATATGAGTAGTGATCTGCAATTTCTGAAACACTTCATAATTTTGCTAAACTGTGAAAAGTTTCAACTGTAGAAGCATTTGTAATGTTACTGAAAGAAATGTAATGTTACTGTTGTACATTGCTATTGTATTGTAAGCTAGCCTTACAGTTTGTAAATACAAGATCAACTTTCCTTGTTGGAAGACTCTTTAGGACGCAGTGAACTGGACGAAATTTCATGTTTCTGACGTACGTAAACTTAAAAGTTAGCGTTATCGGTAAACCGATATGTTTCCTACAGCCCTAGCAATAAATTATTGTGCGTTAGAAGATTTATGAGTTATTAATCAATATAATCTATTTATGATATCCATCCAAACAAGGTATACACGCTAGAATATGATAACGGACGATTTCTCTGCAAATTACTAATTATTTTTCCTTAAAAAGTGTTATATTTGTCTTATAATGCTTTGTAACTATTCTCCCGTGCTATATTTTAACGTAAAAACTACATTTCTGATAGTGGAAAGGATCAATAAACTCTCAATTAAAGGTCAATTCATTCTTAATAAACAACCACCTGAACGGTTCAGGTTTACGATCGTAGAAAGCAAATGTTTTGAAGGCCCATTGTTTAAAAAAGTTACTACGTAGGTATGTAAATAATTCAAAATATTTGATACCGAATTTGAAGTTTTGCTTACCTACATAATTTGTTGATGAGTAAAAAATTACTTAGAATAATGCAACCACAATAACATCATTAATATCGCGGTTTAAATGAGAGTATCTGGCTAAGCGTATTGGATTGATCTCTACAATTGTAGGAATATGTCCCGTGTTTGGGTCTACACATGAACCTATTAAATATTGAAATTAAAATACGGACATGTTTACTGATCGCCGTTTATTTCGCAGAGTCCAACTACAGAACCGTTACAATGACAATTAGGTATTATAGGTATTAACCATTAAGGTTCGATCACACAGTGAGGGCAGCACTTTCTCAACACCCCCCCTCAAGTTTACAACGATACATAAGTTATATAACTTGAACACAAAACATATCACACATAAGTGACACAAATAATATAAAAGAAACATTATCAACTTCAGTGATAACTTCACAACTGTAACTAGATAAATAATACAATTAGAACTTGTATGAATGTGCGCACCTACATAGCCCTACGACCTAAGTCTTGGGATCGGTATCAAACCACTACGTAAGAGGTACATCACTACTCATGAGTACTACGGCATACATATTTATGCAATAAGATTTAATTTGTTAGTTAAATATACATGTTTTATAGCTGGCAAAGACTTCGTGAAAATATCAGATACATTTTCATTAGTTGGAACATACGAGATAGTTATAAGCTTCTTATTCACAATATCTTTAATATAATGGTACTTAATTTCAATGTGTTTCGAGGCTTTGCTATTAATCTGGTTGTTAATTAATTTTATGGTACTTTGATTGTCCATTAGCACAGACATAGGAACATTTGTTTCCTTGTTTGAGAAATCTGACAGTACACCCTTAACATGCATAAGTTCGCTTACAGCATGAGCGCCAGCGACAAATTCAGCTTCCGCCGTTGATAGGGCTGTGCATGTCTGCTTACGAGAGAACCACGATATTATATTCTCACCATGATAGATGACACATCCACTGGTGCTTTTACGGTCTGTCTTGTCAGCGGCCCAGTCTGCATCTGAATAGGCCAGGAGGACAGGATCCTTAGACTTCCTGTACAGCAGCCCAGTCTCAGATGTTCCTTTGAGATAACGTAAGATTCGCTTACCTGCTTTCCATAAGTCCTCTGTAGGCTTGTCTAGAAATCTACTCAAATAAGATGTAGCATATGTTATATCTGGTCGACTGTTTGTTGAAATATAGAGCAATGACCCAACTAATTCCTTAAAAGGAACATTAATTACCTCTGTGTCAGTATTCGCACTATAGTTTACAACCATTGGATTGGAGCATAATTATTGTACGAGTTATGTTCTTGAAAGCCTTTGGCCACGAGTCGAGCTTTCTTTGTGCCATCTTGTTTAGTTCTGAAAATCCATTTGGTATCTATGGCTTTACATCCTCTGGGTAATGTCGCTTCTTCCCATGTTTCTAACTTCTTTTGAGAATCTAATTCTTTCTTAATTGCTATTTCCCATTCTTCACTCTTTATGGCTTCGTCAAATTCTTGGGGATCCCCCGATAATAGGCAATATGCTGTATAGTTTAGTTCATAATCTTCAAGTTCCTTCGGTTTTCTTACTTCACGTCCGGATCGTGTCTTAATTGGTTCGGTTTCTTGACTATTTTCTTCGTTACTCTCTTCATCAGTTCCTGTTTCATATCTGGACGTATCTCCTTGGTTATCTTGTAACATTTCTTCATTTCTGTCATTTTCTTCTTCTTGTTCATTTTCTGCTTCTTTATTGTTTCCATCATTTTGATCTGGCTTCATAACTTCCTCTTCATTTTGATATCTATATAGTACTTCTTTTGGTTTCTCATATTTTATTTGTGATTCGTCAAATCTGACATCTCTTGCTACTACGATTTGATCTGTTTCAGGATTCCACACGCGATATCCGTTCGGTGCATAGCCTACAAACCTCATTGTTTTTGCTCTTTCTTGGAGTTTGTCTTGTTTTGGTAGGATATGGACCCACACCTTCGCTCCAAATACTCGCAACCTAGATAAATCCCGATTACCAAACATCATCTCAGCCGGTGTTTTGAATCCAATTGCAGAAGATGGACATCTATTTATTTGATAAACGGAGCATCTTACTGCTTCACCCCACAATGTCTTTGGTAAACCGGTTTCAACTAATAAGGTTCTGGTGCGATTATAAATCGTTAAATTCATCCGTTCTGCAACACCGTTCGATTTTGGGCTGTATGGAATCGTATATTGCAGTATAATACCATTCTTCTTGCAGAAATTTTGCATCACTTCATTCTTAAATTCACCTCCATTATCACTTCTAATCTTCTTTACTTTATATCCTGTCTGTCTCTCCATTCTGTTTACATATTCAATAATCTTTTCAGTAGCTTCACTTTTTCTTTTCAACAGATGCACTTCACTAAAATGGGTAAAATCATCTATAATAGTTTGATAGTAAACCTCACCATTAGCTGTAGGCGTACTCACAGGTCCAGAAATATCGGTATGTATTAGCTCACCAATATGATAGGAGCGTGGCTTCTGAGTAGGATAGAAAGGTAACCTAGTGGACTTACCTTGCATACATGGTTCACATGGTGACTCCGAGTAAGGCAGCTTCATTATTCTCAGGTGCTTCCTATTAGCGTGACCTAGTCGCCTATGCCACAAGTCATCATCAGCAGCTGTTAAACATTGATTCAAATTCAAGTGCATGGGTATTACATACAGATTTCCAACCAAGTTTCCGACAATGTTGTGTATTTTATTTTTGATTGACACATTATTTTTATTGAACTCTACATTAAAGCCTTTTTCGAGTAATTTTCTTACTGAAAGTAAATTGTGTGACAGATTAGACACTATCAACCCTTCAATGTTCACAGACACATCATTATACATCAAATTCAATTTACCTCTCTTATTACTTGTCAAGTATTGACCATTAGCAACAAATATTTTAATTTCCTTGTCTAACTTAACTATATCTGTCATATTTTGTTCATACTCGGACCTAAGAAGATTTTCCGTAGCTCCCGAATCAACAATAAATTGTAGATAATCGCTACTTACATTCAAGCACTTTTCATCTTTATCATTAAACGCTGTAAATGACACAATACCGGATTCATCCTCAACCTGTTCTGTGCTGTGGGCATAGCCTCGCGTTCCATATCGCCGACGACTTGCGCCACTCCGAAATCTCGAAGATCCACGATATCCTCTTGAACTTCTTCCTCGGTTTACGTATGGCTCCATCTGTTCTCTGCAATCCTTGATCATGTGACCTCGTTTTCTACATCTGTAGCATATCAGAAATGCAGTTTCTTCGCTTGTGCTCTCTTGACTTATCTTCAACTCAGCATCTAAAAGTCTTGCTTTGATCGCCTCAATCTCTATGTTATTACCAGTTATCATCGTCTCTATGGATGTAACTACGTTATCATACGCTGGTGGCATACTCGAGAGTAGGTAGCACACCTGATCCATTTTATCGACCGCGCATCCTATAGCGCTTAATTCTCCTAGTAGGGAATCGAATTTCAGGAAGTAATCCTGTAATTTTTCGTTGTTACCGCATTTGAGCATGATCATTTTGCGTTTCAATCTCAATTTATTGCATGTCGTTTTCCTTTCGAAAATTTCTTCAAGTTTCGTCAACATGGCCTCAGCCGTTTTACAATTTTTTACGATTTCAATATATCTGTCAGTTAACGCTTGTACTATTATTAATCTTGCCTTGGTATCCTGGACTGCGGTCGCTGCAGTCTCACTTTTTTCTACACAGTGCAGTACTCTTTTCTCCTCAAGGATAAGTTTTATTCTAAATTTCCAGATGCCGAAATTGCAATTTTCTGTTAGTCTCGGGAAATGATTATCTTGAGCCATTTTCTCCGTTTTTTTGCTTTTGCCGTTACGTTATACTTTTTCCTTTATTTTGGCTTGCATTTATTGCATATTAGCGCAGTGGAAGCGTATTAAATATTGAAATTAAAATACGGACATGTTTACTGATCGCCGTTTATTTTGCAGAGTCCAACTACAGAACCGTTACAATGACAATTAGGTATTATAGGTATTAACCATTAAGGTTCGATCACACAGTGAGGGCAGCACTTTCTCAACAGAACCAAGCCCGTTTCAGAACTAAAGTAAATTTGATTTAAATCAAATACGTTTATTCACATAAATCCTGTTCTATGGTTGACATTGCGGTACGAATTCGCAGGTTTGCGGCGTGTGTATATGGAAAAGTGCGACTCTCTACGGGCGCCGAGTTTCAAGCGCTGTGTTTACACGTGCGACGAGCATTCGGAGCTTGGTGTTGAAGACAAACACATCTTTCATGGGTAAGTGCAAAACAACAGAAGATGAAAATATATTTGGCATAAACATTAGAAACCATTACACCGTACTTGGGGCCTTGAGTTCCAAATGTGACGTTGCCACCATGTCATAAGGATATCTGCACATTATTTCTTTCTTTAACAAATAACAGAGAGATGAAAGTAAAGCTAATATCCTAGGGATGTCCTCTTCTATCAAGAAGACGAATAGAAAACACGTGATTGATTATTTCAATCTATTTGATTTTCAACTTGCCTAAAGTCACATACTCCATTATTATTAGAAAATGGGACTTAATCGCGTACACTTATAATTTATTTACCTTTTGTAAGGTTTTGTCCAATAATAATGTGTGAAAATCGTGTAAGTTTAAATCGATATGACACAGAATCCATCCAAAAATATAATACTCACGATAAAACGTAATTTTATTAAGGTAACAGTAGAAAATCGAATGGATTAAAACTAATAAAAGCTAGTCGTTCTCTATAATGGACACTCTAGAGAATGTCTATTATAGAGAACGTTAGCTTTTATAGCAATTGAATCCCGTTTCTGAAAGTTTCTACTTAAATTCAATTTTATCTGCACTTTTTTCAAAGTTTGAGAGTTCACTAAACACAAAGTTTCCTAAGGTGAGTTAGTTCTATAAATCCCACACTTAGTCCACCTGTTCGAAACTCGAAAGTTTTCTTAAAATGGCCGTTATTTACAGCACAAGCGCAACGAGTAGCGATGTATCAGCAAACCCTGGGAACACGAGTAAGTTAATGTTATTATGCGAAGTTTGAAATTATCACTATATCATCATCATGCCTCGAGCAAAACCGCCTTTTAAACTTCCTTATCTACAAAGTTAACATGGAAATACTGATTTATTGCTTACCTGATTCGAAGATTTTAACGATCCAATTAGTGGGGCAGTTTGCGGAAGTTTCGCGATCTGAACCGCGGCTTGACAAATAAAAAGTACAGGTAGGTATGCTGTGTCTTTTCTGCAGGTTTGTAGAAGTTACAGCCGATCAAGTCAAGGAAGGAGTTAAATTCCTGTGAGTTTGGTACTAATTTAATAATTGAATAAATTATATTCCACATCTTGCATGTAAATCAAACTTATGTCAGTATGTGGTCGCACACGCACATCAAAGAAGGCGATGTCGAGGATAGATAGAGCGAAATGGAAAGCTGACCCTACCACCATGTGGGATTCTTTAGCTAGAAATAGAGAGAGATACATGCGCATCAAGTCTATCGCGGAAAGAGGGTTCGAGCGACAAATTTGAGTATAACCTATATATGTCTATCCAATATATTTAGTCATGTAGACCCTCAGGTGAAAGTAAATAAGGCATCATAAATTGTATTATCGGTTCCTTTCCAATAGAGCCACAACAATAGGACAAATTACCGGGCACTTTCGATCCATTGCCCTCCAAATGCGGGCACATAAAACATCTTGTTTGCCGGTATCGCACAATAGCCTGTCCTCTCGTGGCATTCGTAAAATTCCGGCATTTCGTTCAACTTTGTCTCCATTGCTGGTGTCTCGGTCTGAACAAATGCTCGGAGGACACAGGAACGACAGTCCGTTTTTCATTGTTTTACGTGTCACAATGTTGCTTCGCTCAAGCCTTACCATTATTTATTCCCGGGCCAGCTCAAATAATTGAACAACCACAAAGGTCCGACTTTCTGTTCCCTATTAGGACACGAATTGAATAATACTACCTAGATCATTCATGATATATAGGTACAAAGTACGAGTACAAAGTACAGTTTGATTCCACTCACACACTTCATATTTATTCGGTTGATTTGGTTTGGTTTGTTAATTGCAATTATGAAATAAATAATCTTTATCTTATCTTATACCGCTCAACCAATCTCACTGGAGCGTAAACTCTTAAAGTATTTAAATCGCCCACGTGGTCGTGTCGGAGGTTTCTCCTGGACTTTCCCCAGGCCACTCTCGAACCCGCTTTAATGGGCCAGGCCTATAAAGCCACAGTCAGGTTAAAAAAAAAACTAAGTTTTCCAGTAAGCTTGTTTGTAAAACTGTCGACATTTTATCTCAATTTTGTAGATCCCAGATGTCTCGTAAAGCACTTAGGTATATTGCTTCCAAGAAATTCAAGGGTAACTTGCAAGAAATTCATGTTGTAAAAAAAAATTCAATGATAAAGAGCTCTCAAAAGTCACAAGAATTGGACACACTCGTGCTTCATTTAGAAATCGTGTGAAACCGTTACAATCCGTCATAACAACGCAATAAAACAATTAAGCCACACACAAACACCGTGTCGCATATATAGAGGAGTTCTCATTTGCATTTTTGCTCCTCATCCCCGTTTTGTCTATTTATGACTTTCCCTAGTTTTCAAAGGGAGAGATATTGCGCGCCGCGCTCGTATTTGAGCAACAAGAGTGTAATTTCCGCAGGTTTTGTCTTACGCCAACACATTCCACAAATGGAAAGACGCCGACATTCAAAGGGGGATGTTGAATTTTTAAAAAAGCCCGCAGTGTCCGGTTGATACGGAAAAACTGTGACCCCGCGCTCGTTAATGGGCTTTAAAAGCGCAAGGTTTCACTTTGTTACCCCAAATTGAAGTAAATATGTATGTTAATGTCTCAAGGGAAATCCTTTTTGTAGACTTTACCTTGGTTACTAGTGCGAAGCATGTTTAGCTAAATTATTATCCGTATTGCTTTTATCTTGATGTTGGTATAGAAAATGTCAAACATGTCGAAAATATCGGCTAGATTTATGTTACCTAACTATTACACTGACATTGACAAACAAAATGAAGTAAGTTTTAAATTGTTCGTACCATATGAAACCAATTAATATTACGCACAATTATTAATTAATATACTTATATTAAACGGAACGTCATCATCGTCATCATCAGCCGAACGACGTCCACTGCTGGACATAGGCCTCCCTCAGAGACCGCCACAACGATCGGTCATGGGCGGCCCTCATCCAGGGGACCCCCGCGACCTTAACCAGGTCATCAGCCCACTTCGTTCTTTTAACGTTGCGTCGTCCGGAAGTGGACCGTAGCTTGTACTATTTTCTACAAACCACTAAAAGTTTCTCACACATAATCCAGACAAGTTGAAACAATCTCCTAAATGGTATTTCAAGTAGCAAAATTACAGCTTTGCTGTAGTCATTTGGCCGCGATTACCCGCAACTCCTAGAGACATTGAAACTATTTTGTACTCTGGGCTCCCCTTGTGCCGACTTATTGCGAAACTTTAAGTATTCGCTGTTACAAGTTAAGTTTTAATGCGCAAATAATGTGTAGTTATGAAGTGATAGGCAAGGTGTTTTCGGTAATTTCTTAAATTCAGACAGCTATATTAGTGTATGTTGATCAGTAGTATTTAAGAATCATCAAATACTTAATGCTTATTTTTCCATGGTGGAAATTTAATTACCCATTTTTTATGCTAAAAAGCGAATGGAATTGTCCGGGTTCAGTAGAGCGTAGGTCAATTAATGAAGCACACAATTGTATTATATTAAAATTATTCTTTTTTTAAGCTTAATGTTACGGCCGGAGTACCATTTGGACCTGGGTGAAGCCGCCTTGTGAGTAGTCAGTCCTGTCAAGGTCTAATTTGACACACATAGGATAATTAATACATGTCACAATTCGGACCACTGTTATTTTGCTTCCTTTGGTGACTATTAAGCAATAAGTGTGCTTAAATTACAACTCAGTATCATTTCATTGTAGTCCCTTTTATCGACTGTTAAATCAAATGTTTATGTACAGTTTATATCCATATGTTAACACGCTCTACAATCACTTGTCCATGAATTTACAATCAAGTGAACTACAAATAGTAACAATACGTTTTACAGAAACAGTTTCGAACGTTGTGTATTCAAGGAAGGCTCAGTACACTGCACAACGGATCTCAAAGCTTTGAGGGGATGAGACATTGCGATTCATTCTCGCATTTAAAAGCAAGACTGTAATTTCGCAGGCCTTTGTCTCGGCCGCGGGCTCGGGAATATGCGCATTCAGAAAGGATTTTTATCGTTTTTCAAGTGGTACGCTTTCGTTGTGTATCAAGGTAATCTGGGGGGAATGTTATGCTGAATGGTACATGTTGGCGAAAGAAAATTAAAGCGGCGGTTAAAGCAACTTAGAACTCGTTTTCGCAATTTCTGATGAGAGTTTGTTAGGTTAGGGTAGAAATTTTTATATTGACTTAAGATAAGTGACTTTGGAGTATCGTACGTTACGTTGCAAATGGGCCATTTTACGGAAAGTTGTACACTCGACTTTTTTTTTTTATTTGGATAAGATTGGGTTTTTTCTACTCAGAATCGAAAGCACTTTCGAATGATATAGGGAAAAAAAAGTGTCCCAATTTTTTTTTATTCCATTCCGTTACCGTTTTCATACTAAGTTTGTACTGCTTGTAACGGAATGGAAAAACTGAAAATTGTATGGAAAATAGGGGACACTTTTTTTTCTCCTATTAGGTTCGAAATTGCTTTCGATTCTGAGTAGAAAAAACCCGATTTTATCCAAATAAAAAAAAAAGTCGAGTGTACAACTTTCCGTAAAATGGCCCAAATAAGAGATAAAAGGCACAGTATAATGTTACGGTGAGAGGCCTGAAAATATATTTCTCCCGAAGTCTTCCCTGTATCTCGTTGAATAGTGGGTCTGCCGACAGCCATGAATCTCGCTATGCTACGGAGTGAAGTATAAAATGTTCTGCCCTTTCCATGTTTTATGAATTATGAATATCGTTTGATTTTATTAAATTCATAGATGTCTCATACGGTGAAAATTATAAGACCGCGATTAGTTTGGAAATGGTATAGCTGTCAATTTATATACAATACAATACAAATTCTTATTCTTTATTGTTCACCAAATAAAGTACACTAAAACAAATAACAGAAACAAATTGCACAATGGTAGACAACAGGCGGTCTTATACCTAACAAGCGATCTCTTCCAGACAACCTTTGGGTAGTGGAAATGATGCAAGAAAAGTTAAAACGAGTATATACTCGTATTTATATTTATGTATGTTGTCATTAGCGCTGTAAAGGGCTCAGAACATGAAAAGATTTGAATACAATTTGTTATAGAGTTTATAACCACAATTATAACATGGGAGAGTTTTTGTTTTGATATTCATTCCCCAGAGGGATGAAAATGGGAGAGTTGTTCCGAAAATCACTTCTATATATTAATTTTGTACTAAGCAGCAACCAGCATTATAAATACAAAATTAAAGGGAAAAAATCTGCGATTCGAACCTGCGCCATTTTGTCATACGCGGCCAATCGCTCTAGCCAACTGAGCTACCGCAGCAACTATGGTCGGCCCACAAATTCTTCAACCAGTTCCTCTTACAACACCATAGGGAGGCGTACAGCGATATCTACCTAGAAGACTCAGGCTTCTTTAACAGCACCAATGTCATAAATTAGATTGATTCGTTGATTGCAGTTTGAAATCCTGCTCGGATTTTTTTCCCTTTTAATTAAAAATTGATATTCTAGAGGGACCTTAATTTTAATAATTGTTACTGAACTGACTGACACGAATCTAACTGAATGTCCCAAATAGTAATTAAATATTAAATATTGAACCAACGTTTTAGTTAAAATAGCTGAAACCAAATAAAAGACGATATTACGTGTGCATTCATTGTTTTATTTCACATTACGGCGTGTTGGATTGCAACGTGTGGCGCGGCACTAGGTCAGTGCACTCTTGGAAAGTTCACGGTATTGATTTTATTGGGCATGCCCGAAAATATAAATGAAATGTGCCGAAAACTATATGTGCGTGTGTGCGTTGAAATATTATGTAACTGCCCCACTAATTGGAATTCATGGTCTTGTGTGAGGATTTTCTATGGAACAGGCCAAGATCTGCATTGCACTTATGTAGTCTTCAAACTATTTTTTTAGGTTCAAAAATTACGGTTGATAAGTCGCGCATTTGAAAGATTTCTCGATTACCCTGCTGATTATTTAATAGCCAATAAGAAAAGGTGAAATGTTGTATACGATTTTGTTCGAGATATCTCAAGACCGTGTTTACAAACCCCGTTATTTTTAAACTTCAGTATTTCCATGTCGTAGGTTGTATAGGTAATTTAACTTATTGGTCCGTATTAGTTTTACACTTCAGAAAAATATTTTTTTTAAATACAAAAGGAAGTTCCTTTTAAAAGTCACGATTTAGCTCTCTGTTACCTAATCTGTCTGCTTTGAACAAAGCCCGTGAAAGTAATATAATGATTATGTTCCACAGGTCTGTTACATTTTACAAAGAAAAGCACATATAAATGGAGAGCGCCGCATAAATGCATTATTATCCAGCTGAAGGAGTAAGTACGCTTTAAACGATCATAAGTTACAACAAAGCTGTAAAACCTAGCTATTATTCATCTTACAACAACAATGTAAGAAACTCCTCGTTTCTGCATAAAAGTATGAAAGTCACTCGACCTGGGTCCTTGTTGAAGGGAAGTGTGTCTAGAGGGTTTGTATTAGGTTGTAAAGTCGCTCGGCGGCGGCGGTGACATCGTTACGTAATTAGACGGCGGCGGGCGACGACCCCGCTCGACTTTGACCCACTTCTTACCTACCCTAATTTTCGCGTCTCACTCTGTAGACAACTTTATCTGCCGTGGCCGCCCCGTCTTCCCTGTTCTTGACACCATCAATTTTATTATTATTTCGAACTCCGTTTCCAATTTATTAGTAGGTACAGTTGTACCTACTAATACGTAGGTACGTAAATTGGGAGAAACACGCTTTGAGCTACAACTATAACTGAATTAGATTATCTTCGTAAATCATTAATTAACCTCGTCTGTTTTGGAGTCATAAACCATAAACTGTCTTAGTTTAGGTTAAATAAAAAAACCGGTCAATTGCGCGTCGGACTTCGCACATTTAGGGTTCCGAACCAACGTTAATTTTATGTCTAAGAATCGTAAAATGTTTTTCGATTTTTAATATAATAGAGAGGAGCCAATGTTACTTTTTTTATACTACGTCGAAGGCAAACAAGCTGACAGCCCACCTGATGGTAAGTGGTTACTGCCGCCTATAGACGCTTGCAACACCAGAGGTATCACTCACGCGTTGCCGACCCACTTTTTATAGTTTCTAGGGCTTCAGGCTAGGTTAGCTCTCGGCTATCCGTTCATTACGACTGAGATAGGTATTACATTTAATTATTAGCCTATATTTCTTTTGGTATCGTATGTTACAAGTCAATCCACAGCAAAGAATGCCTACTTTACAGCAGCCTTTCCAACTGTTGTTGATCGTAACCGATTTCAATTACTGCTACCAAATCGTGTTTCAGTTGTGTGAGCGGCTCTCGATACCCATTCAGGACCTGACTGCATGTCAATTCGTCGCTTTTGATTGGGAAGGGGGTCGATTTGGCACGGCACTTCACATAGATTTTGATTTCAATGTTCGCATTATTGCAGCGCACGCTTGATATCGGGGGTGCCATGTAACGTATCGAAACGAGTACGAGTGCATTTCGTATTACCATGCGAAGTGTTGAACCAAATTGAAATTTGGTTCATAGCATGTTGTTTTTGGGGTTATCCCATATTACAAAGGTATAGGTACATTAGGCTGAAAAAATAACCTCACTCAAAACATCTTGATATGTACCATTATGTTGCATTATATTGTTTAAAATATAATGCAACTACATGTTACTCATACGTTGTTTACTAATATTATTATTTAGCAAATTCTTTTGTGTCTATGTGCTTCCTTTGTGTCTGATGGTGCTGCGATAAACGCAAGCAAACAAATGCCAAATTATGTGTCTGAGGGCTATGTACTAAATGTTTCTCTGAAGAATAAATTTATTTTTTTGTCCACGCAATAGAAGCTTCATATTTTGTCAGATGAAAAAATCGTATGTGTTATTTATTCATCCCGATGTATGAATTGGTCCGGTAAATAATAGAATGTTTTGAATTTCCATTACACTTTGATAGAGGAATGTGACAGGTAGGGAGTTTCTATATATATGAACTGATTTATCGGCGATGATCATGAAATCAATGATGAATAATGATGAAGTTAATACCTATAATACCAAATTTCTAGTGCAAACTCCAAAATCATTTTATCGATATAGAACGCTACTTGCCATTCAATTTCGCTCCCAATATTCCGATTTCTGGATTTCATAGTACCTACCTACCTAAGTTGAACCGGCCACTACCAATTGGTAACATTATAACTATGGTTTCAAGATAACGTTTTTGCACGAGTAAATTTTAAATTGCAAATAGCCGTTTGAGTGAAGTAGAATCGCAATAAAACTTGTCCCATTGGCGACGGCCCGCTTGCGAAGTTTGTCATATTCAAGTGTTAGACAGGCGAACTTGCTTGAATACGTATACTTTGACGTTTCACCGACTCAATCTATTGGATTGAATGGAAATATCAAGGAACTCGGAACATTCTGCCCACAGTTGGAATTATACAAAATGTAATTGCATTTCTGTTGTACCTTTTAAATATTCTCTGGTATTTTAATGATGTTGCATGCCTGTTATTGAGATGCATACAGGACTTGTGTCATCTAATTTTATGATCCTTGAATTTATTAGCTTTGTGTCTTGTTGGTGTTTCAAATGAATAAATATAATAATAATTCATAGACTCCTCCTCATAGAAATGACCATTTGCCAACGCGTCCGGCGGAATAAAGGGACCCTCTCGGCCGCCTGGATTGACTATAAGAAAGGCCTATGATTCGATGCCTCATTCATGGCTGAGGAGGATCTTAGAGCTGTATAAAGTTGATGCAGATTTGAGATTCTTCTTAGGTAAGCACCTAAGAAGGTGCAAGTGTAAGTTTCGCCAAATATACAGGACCAGTTGGCGCTACTGAAAACAACAGAAGCTTTCAGCAACGCCATCAAAAGAGAATAATAATTGTAGTATACCTGCACCTACCTATTGTTTGGTATTATTTTATTATAAATATAAATTCTAGACACTTTGCAGTACATTATGTTATGTAATTCTACTAGAATTTGCTAGTTAACTAATTATGGCGTAGTAAATACGGCCGGTAAAAAAATGTTGAGTCAGCTGTCTCAAACACTGACTAGAAAAACTATTTTTAAGGTTAAGAAAATGCTTTTCAGTCGTAAGTACATACAATACTACTCATTTATTTTACCGAAAAGGAATACTTCGCCAAAAACTATCCAATATTTTTGTGGGGATGATCAAAAGCATTTAATTTCGAGCAGCCACGGATAGCTATCCGTGGCTGCTCGAAATTAAATGCTCCCAATAAACATTTAGACGAAAAAAAAACTTTAAACCAGTTCATTCACAGCTAAAGACTTCATAAAAGATGATTAAGAGGATAAATACATACTTTAAGCCGTACTGGAGCAAAAACTGAGTGGATTGTACAGAACAGCTGGTTTACGGCTGTATATTGGCGAAATTTTTACTTTTAGCTTCTTAATAGCATTACAAAATACAGAAATGCAGTATATAGTATAAAAAAATGCAAAAAGCAGTTTTAGATGCCTATAGTCATATAACGACTGTTAACAGCTCTTGATTTATTCCTTTGTACTGCTCAACGCTACACAAGGGCATAAAATATTGCTACTGCTGGATATTGGTGTAAACCTACTCCGTTGTAACTTTATCATATTAGGCTTGATAATAGCTGATCAATAGTTATCTAGGAAACCCTTTTAAAGCAGTCTCCTTTACAAGAGTGTAATAAAATGCTGCGGGCTGAATAAAACGTAGTGGAACTCTATTTTAAAGCCGACGCGATTAGTATAGGTTTTTACCGTATAGTTCAGCTACCAGTGTTAATTTAGCATTACAGTGGATTATTTTAATTCTTATAGTGTTTGTAAAGAGGATAATCCAGCTTAAAAGTAAAACTTCTAATGTCACTTATAGTACACAGAGTGCAGAAGATTCAGCTAATATTGTGTTCGTGGTGTAAATAGTTATTTTATGAAATAGCAATAAAAATTATGGACGCCAAACCATGGAAAGAACAAAAGCGAACCGGAGCAAATGGCTGTAATAGGGACACAATATCGACTTCTACGCAGCTACTTTAATAATTAAATTCTAATAAACAGAAATTATTACTCTTGAAGCTGATAATTGTTCTAATGTTATTCCTCAATTCAGCAAATAGCTTCATAATAGTGTACCGGAAGAGCAACAGCTGTTTAAATTGGGTCGCCATTAAAACATAACCCAAAAATTTAATTTCATATTACATCTGATATTTTAATGTAGAATGTTGAAAATTATTTTACAATAAGTAATTAGACACAATATAATTAGTTTATTTTCAGTAAAAAAGTACTGAGTACACAAAACATATCGATTTTAGAACAAATAAAAACTGGCTAGGTAGTATCAATAAACTGTTAATTTCTATTATTGTGTAATATTTCGACGGCGCGTGAGTTTTTTGCTATTAATTAATATACATATTCACGGAAAATTAGCAGCCGCAAGCACAATTTCAACGTAAAATAGAAAAACGGGTACTATCATATATTCGACTATATCTTAATTTTCACTTCACAAATTATAAATGGCCACTTTAATAAACAACATCTAGAAAAAAACAGAAGTTTTTACTTTGGAAATAAAATTATTCTTATATCAAGACTTTCACCAGCCTGAGCACGTATATAAGAATAAAACAAGCCAAATCGTAGACTTGTAGCTGTATAATGGAATTATAATACACCCTAAGTCAGCTTGTTATTTAGATGTATACAGCTATAATACAGCTGTTAACCAGCTTAATCTACACTTGAAGCTGTACAATTTGGGGCCCCTTTAAGATGTATAAAGGTTGTATAAGCCACTACACTG
Source organism: Cenopis cana (assembly GCA_951800055.1). Lineage (NCBI taxonomy): Eukaryota > Metazoa > Arthropoda > Insecta > Lepidoptera > Tortricidae > Cenopis > Cenopis cana. Next base: position 11,169,200 of record OX637490.1, on the reverse strand, counting down.
CCCCTATGCAGCTTAGTTTAACAGCCTAAAGTATAAAAATAATTCATAGTACAACCTTTATACAGATATAAATGTTTATTAGTCAGCTTCCTATAGAAATTGTCTCTCGATTTATTTCGTTTCGTGGAAATATTTCCACGGCGGCTAGTTTTTGTGTCAGGGAAACTCAATTTTAAATATCAACGTATCGGTGCGGCGGCAATACCTTTATTGATTTTGTTTGATAAAATCTACAAAAACTGTGGTCATAGTTAATTCCATTTACGATATTGAATATAGATCAACATGACGAAATATTTCGGTAGAAAGACATTTTTTATTCTATACTATGTCTCTAAGTAGACCGGAGACTAGTAAAAATGTGTACGAAGAGCGAGAAATAAAAGTGTAACAGACAATTTGCCTTCCATATCATTTGGTATTTAATAGTAGCTTTTTGGTAAAGGAAAACATTGTGAGGTCTAATCCCAGCAAGTAAGTTTTCCCTATCGGGAATTAAAACCCAAGTTTAGGTAGGTTTTATTTAGGTACTTGGCCTTTTATTTACATTTAGGTATTTATCCTAGATATATTCTACCTGTCGCAGATACAGATAAAACATTCACACAGCATTTTTCGTTGCCCCTCGGGTGAGGTAATGTCTCATAATTAAATTAGCGAGAGTTTGCGAGAATTATCCTTCTAAATACATACATATTACCTCGTATATAATCGCTTTGTGCTACCACCACCGCCGTTTGTTGCTCGCAATTAACAAAATCGGTTGCCTGCTTCGCAAAGCTACAATACGATTTTGTCATTTGGGAATGTGAGCATAAATTTCATTTAATTTGGCTTTAAATTCGTACTTTTTGAGAAATATACGAAGGAGAAAATACAACTTTGACTAAAGAATAATTCACAGTACACCGTTCCGTACCCGGGCCCACACCGGATCATATAACCCGACTAAATAAAGTATTCATGCAGTCACACATTTCGCCTATTAATTTATGAGGATTCTGTTTCCTGCGCTATTCCGACGGATGTTACCGCTTGCCGGTCGGCGCACGGGTAAATTTATAGAATACAGGAGACCAAATGCCGATCGGAATTGGAACGGTGTACTGTGAATTCTCCTTAAAAAGAACTGAGAAATCCAAGTTCATTATTGGGCTTCGTAATTGGCAGAGTCGCGTGCACGTGAACATCAAACAGGACCTTAATTACACGCGTTTAATTTGCGATTGATAAACGAATATAAATTCGCTTTGTAATTACGTTGTTGGAATTAATTTAAATGTTTTCGTTACGAATGTGGCTGTCGATGCCGATGTTCAATTGAGGTTATGTTTGAGGCCTTGCTTATTGTACATTTGACACGATCGGCGACCCGATACCCGTACTGTCATACGACTAAATGAGTGAAGACACCGTAGTAGTAGTTGCCTGACAGCACCCATCACGTGTCACTGAACTTGTCATCTGTGCATAAGGAACCGTAACCTCTGGGTAAATTACTGAGCCTGAGCAATCTGGCTTGCAATCGAACCGAATCGATCTAATGCGATGAGTTATCGAGTTTAAGGTACGGCCTAAGTCATGCACCGGTCCTAGGCTTAGCTCCTAGGCCCTACTCTAAGTTTGTTATGTGACCTATTTTTGAATCAGTGGCAATCGCTTGAGTATTTCCAAGTTGCCCGCTAATTTGGTAAAGTCTAATCCCAAGAGGTCTCGGTTAGAAAGACAAAGGGGAATTTGTTACCGCGAAAACTATTTGGGTGCACAAACTTCTTGGCAGATACTAACGTATTTTGGGTGTTAAATAGCCTAGTGGACCGTGGACTTTTTCAGGATGCGAACAGCAAACCGCTAAGATGATGAGAATGCAAGTAATTTCAACGCATTTCGATAAGTTGATGTTCTTGATGTTATTCTCTCCAATATATTAGGCATCATGGCAAATTAGCGTCACTTAAAAAGTTAAAATATTGAGTATGTAACATAAAAAAAATTAATCTGACAACGTAGACGAATTAGTTAAGTAGGTATGTAACATGGTAAACTATAAACGACTTTAACAAAGCATTGAGCGCCTAAGCCTATATTACAAAATATATGTCCCTTGCTGTAAATTAAAGGATTTAGGTACCTATGTTGAAAGTATAACCGTTTTAGACCCTATTCAGATTAGTTACCTACTAAGCATTTTTTGACGTAACTTACTGACACAATATATAACGGATCTCCATCCGCCTCTACTGAAAACTTCCCTTTATTATTATTTATATTAGACCCCTAAAACATAACAATACCTAATTATCTTCAAAGAAACCTTATTTTTCAGATATCGGCAACTACTCAGGAATATAACGCCGAAGGCTTACAGGAGCAATTCTTCAAGGAGATCACTATTCGAGGAACGAAACAAAAATGGTAAATATTTTCCTGGTAAGGTAATAATGTTCCATAAATGTAGCCGTTTTGCGTGGTAGCTTTCCGATATCGTTCAATACCATAGGATCCATATTTTCATCACCATCACTAATTTAAGAGCCAAGCTCTTGTCGGTGGAGCAATTTCCATGTATCTCTTTCTTGAGCCTTTCGTTTGACCGCCTGATACGACACGACGTTTATTTTTCCTTAAGTTCGTCCATGTATGTCCTCTTTTCCGCCTTCCTTCTACTTTCCCTTCCACAATATTTTATCAATTCATTATATGTACATATCAGTGGCGGCGCGTCAAAAATATTCTTAGGGAAGCCGGAAATAATTTGCCTTTTTATTCTTCATGATCCGTACTAAAATAAGTGGACTGGTTGAAAATTAAGCAAGCCGGTGGAAATCGAGTTGTATGGACGCTCCGCCACTGGTATATACCTCATTTCAATATTCGAGACAAAAAAAATCGTGGTTGAAATAGAAAACCTAAAATGAAGCTCTCGAAAAAAATCACTGTATAAATTAACACATTGTTGGGTATCATCTTTTGTTGGGTATAAAAAATATGAGCAAAGATTATTTAATACATACGAAGTCTACGCATTATTCACTCTTTTCACCGTACAAAAGGATAATGCTGAGGTATCAAAGAAAGCTTTCAGTTACGCCCGAAAACATTATATTTTATATCCAACGTGTCTATATTTTCTTATAAATCCATTAAGAAACTTTATAGTTTATGATAGAATGATGTCAGTTTATTAGGCCTTTAACATACCTAAATTTGTTGTTTCTGAATATCTAGGGTTTTTAGTTACTTAGTTGTATTCTCTTTTTTAGCGTGAATTATGCGGTTCGGATATTTTGAGATAATTAAAATCACTTAGTTCTTGTATATGTATATATTTCTTCATAAAACGTTCACACAACAAAGTTCACTGTCAATTTTCACAAAGCTTTCAAAGCTAAACTTCACGGCCGATTTAAAAAGTTCTTAACAAAGTTCACAGTCAATTCTTATAAAGCTCAAGGATAAACTTCGCGGCCAATTTAATAAAGTTCTTAATAAAGTTCTTGGTCAATTTTTATAAAGCTTTCAAGGTTAAGCTTCACGGCCAAAAGTTCCTAGTAGAATAAAGTTTAACCGTAATTTAAATACAATATTTGTTATGTGTCCGAACCGACTTAGTGAGTATTAGTAACTGAATAAAACTTAGGTCTAGGAATTGTACAGTGGGGCCTTCGCCGGGCGAGTTATCAAAAGGAATTCGCAACGTAGCGTCTGGGCAGCCGCCGGCTCGACGCCAGTGCACAAAGATAGATGCCTTATACTTAAGTACAAAATAAAATTGTGGGTTATGTGTTCTAACATATATAACACCTCCCCTATCAAACAGAGGTCTTTTCTTCAGTTTTCAACTGCAGAAAGACCGAACACGTTCCTCGTTTGTCTGATGCTGTTCCGCCATTTCTGTGGATCGTAGCCTTCGTGCCTTAATTTTGATGAATGCCATGTATGTTGCAGTAATGATTAAAATGACGGAAAGTGGTGTGGTCCAATAAATATGTTGTTGACGCTCGAAGTTCATTAGTTGTACTGGTTGTACGTGCTGTTGCTCTTTCTGTATATATCCAATTGTCTCGTATAAGCGGTTCATAGAGATCTTGTCAATTTGTAGAGGTTCTATAGGATTCTTAACGTGGATGTCTTCTAAATTTAGAGAGTACAGTTTTATGGGAGTTCCTCTGTAAATACTTTTCTCATTTGTAAATGAAGTGGTATCAGTACATGCGCTGCAGTTATCTGGTAATTTTAGAAGGTAGGAGCCGTTGATAGTAGTATATTCTTCATTCTTGCGGCGAATGTGAAATTTGGTAGGTTTCACACAGAAAAGTAAGTAGAAATAGTCGTTAATCTTTTCAAAGATCTCTTCCATGATTTTTACATTGTGGAAGCTGCAGGACGTTGATACGATTTGTGATTTTATCAATTTATATAGGAAATCATCATGTTCCTTTGCACTGTAGAGTCTCATTTGCTTCTGGCATATTTCCGTAAATTGAGCACTCTTCTTCCAGATACTGGTACGCATTTTCGTTGGCAACCAGATAAGGTTTAGGAGGCACGAGGATATTAGAGTTTTGGGTAGGTATTGGGAACAAGTGGTAGTATTCGTAAACGGGCTTATACTGTATTGGTACCTACATTAATAACAAACACTAACCTATTAATACTAAAATATGACGCTAATTCTAAGAAGTTATAAAATATACGAGACTCTTTGACATCGGAGGTTATCAGTTGTGAGGGATCATAATGTGTGCTTAGAAATTGGATGAAATACTGTAGATTTCCGAATGTGACTATATTATGATCCGCTATGCCTTTAACAGAGAATGAAAGAGCTGTTTCTATATTATCAAGGGGTTCATGAATGATTTGCAAATTAATTTCCACTAGTGTGAAAGAAGTTGTCTAGTGTGACTAATTGTAAATAACTGAACAGTTCTTGCCTAGTAACATTAATTTCTCGGAGCATCTCTGTTATTTTATAAGAGATTTGGTTTTGGTTTTTGGACAATTTTGATATAGTTTTGTTATAATTATCAAGAAAGTAATGATTCAGTGTAATGTCCCTGTTGAAGTGATTGGCTAGCTCAATTTGGTTAGTTTTCAGAATAGATATTGCCTCATCATATATTTTTTCATCCGTTTGATCAAGGTTACCGCTAATGCTTCGAATTATAGATCCCAAACCGTCTATAAGAGCTCGTTTATATCTATATCTATTTTTCGCCAATGAGTTATATTTCTCTATAGCTTGGCTCAACTTATTACTAATGTGCTTAACTAAAAGATTAACTTAAACTTGAATGCCCTATTGATACTATGGCAGAACGCTTGCAATGATTGAATTTGGTCATTTATTGTACGAATTTGTTGTCTAATTTCGTTTAAGTCGATGTAATGTAGAAATGTGTAATCCGATTGGCAGTTTTTACACGGGTTCTGCTTGAATGGCACTATGCTGGAATTTTTATTCAAAGGCGACAGTGTCGCTTCTTCGGTTTGTACCGGCCTGCACGTAGTAGCGAGGTTTTTGTTTATGCTGAGTGGCAGCGGGTCTTTTAATGATTCATTTCGCTTTTTGTATTTATTTATCCTTTCTACCGGTATGTTATAAGGCTCACTGTTGTCTGGATGCCCATTGATGACTTCTACAGGTTTTTCTGCAATCGGGGTTTTAAGAATAGGATCCTCATAATTTGTGTGTACAATTTCGGCTTGATTTTGTTCGTTGAGATTGTCTACTTGAGGAAATTCTGGAGCTTTCACAATTATGGATACATTGTCATCGCTAAATGTCAATTCGTTTCTTGGTTCTTCAGTTCCTGCCGTGTCGTTGACGTTAATTTGCATTCTAGATAAACCATCAGTGTTGGTGTTAGCTTTTCCTTGTTTGTAGCAAATGGTGTACTCGAATTCTTCCAGTTTGAGTATCCACCTAGTCAGACGTGAATTTAGTTCTTCCAGAGACATCAGCCCCTGCAGCGGCTTGTGATCCGTGATTATGTTGAATTTACGGCCGTAAAGATATGGGCGGAAATACTTTGTGGCCCAAGTGATAGCAAGGAGCTCTTTTTCGATGACACTGTAATTTATCTCGCTGTCGTTCAAAGTTCGAGAAGCAAATGCCACGGGTTTGTCTGATCCAATTGGACCTTGTGAAAGAACTGCACCGATCGCAAAATTAGAAGCATTAGTAGTAAGGTTAAATTCTTTATCAAAATCAGGTTGCTGAAGTATGGGGTCATTCAAGAGGATTTCCTGACACGTTCTGAATGCATTTATGAATTTTGAGTTATTTGTGTTGATTTCTGCGCCTTTTTTCAAACAAGATGTTAAGGGCTTTGTTAGTTTGGAAAAGTTCGGTATAAATTTCCTGTAATATCCTACAAGTCCTAGGAAGGATTGAATTTGTTTCGGGGTCGTGGGTATTGGAAACTTTTTTATAGCCATGATTTGATCCGGATTTGGTTTGACGCCATCAGGGGTTACAATATGACCTAGATAGGCGGTTTCGTGTTTTAAAAACTCAGACTTGTCTAGTTGGACTTTAAAGTTTGCCTCTCTAAGGCGTTGAAAAACGGCTTGAACATTCTGAATGTGTTCCTGTAATGAGGTTGAAAATATGATGATATCATCCATATAGGCGACACAGATTGTATTGATAAGGCCTCTTAGGACATTCTCTATCTGGTGAAATCCGCTTGCGAGGTATAAAGTGGTGAAGTATTGGCAGCGACCCAGCTTATCTAGGATGTCATTAATATTGGGAACTGGGTATTTGTCACCAATGGTCTTTTCATTTAACTTGCGGTAGTCCACAACTAATCGCCAGTTTTGTTTTCCGTGTATGTCGTTTTTCTTTGGCACTAACCATATAGGAGAGAACCATGGCGATTCCGAGGGCTGGATTATTTTTTGTTGGAGCATCTTGTTTATTTGAGATTGAACTTCAGTTTTGTGTTTGTATGGGTGTCTATAAGATTTTGTGTAAGCCGGTACTTCATTGGCAGTCCGAATTCGATGTTCGATTTCGTTTGTAAAGGTGAGAGGTTGTCCTTCGCGATAAAATATGTCACTGTATTTATTGCATAACTGCAAAATGTTTTGTTTTTCCTCAGCGTTCATGTGGTCTGTTTTTATAAGGTCGTCAATGTCATCAGCTTTTGATAAAGGTGTTTCAAAATTGTAACAATGAAAGTTACCCTTTAAACGTGAGCAAGGTATTGGTGCTGTGAGACTAATAATAATGTCGTTGCATGTTGGGTTATTTATTTCAACAAAAGCATAGCCTTGATTTGCCATTGTAACCACCGAAGATAAGACACACTGGTTTATTTTCTTCTCAGGAATAAATATTTCCCCGTTTTTTATACCTACGGGCACTTTCAAAACATTTGAACTGTTGGCCTTTACAAGTGTTTCAAGCAGATTATGAATTCCCGACGTATGCATTTGTATTTGGTTTGTCGCTTTTTGAGTAATAAGTTGTCTTTTAGACAGGTCCACAGCTGCACCAAGTTTTTGTAGAAGGTCCAGTCCGATTAATCCATCAAACGCGTTGTGGAATTTATAAATGTAAAACTTATACCAGCCGTCTTGTTTGAATTCGTCAAACAACGGTACGTGGATTGCATATTTATGGTGAGTAGTACAATGAACGTTAGTTACAGAAAATGGTTCGTAACTGACTTGAAGGTCTTTATAAAATCGCTTGACAATATCAGGAGACAAAAAGGACTGATTAGAGCCTGTATCAATCAACAGTTTTATTGGTGGATTATTTATCTGTATAAACGGAAGCTGTCGTTTGAGATGAGCGTTAATTTGTATAACGTTTCTCGTTTCATGTTGGTTTAGTTCCTCAAATCGATATTCAGGATAGTATCCAATATTTTGGAAAACATTGGGCCCGTTTACATTAGGCTGTCGGTATTCGTTACTATGAAAAGGATCTAATCTTGGTCGAGTATTAGGAATATTGTTATTTTTAGGACGAGGGAAGTTACTCGTTACTTCGTCATGAGATATACCACTCATGGGTGTTGGTCTAGGAGCTCTATATGTTTGTGGGTATTGGTAAAAAGCGTTTTGTCTATGTTGGGTCGTATTACCACGATATTGGTTAATTTGTGGTTGATTTTGCGTTAAAGTAGGGTTCGTGAACTGTAGTCTAGAACGATTCCAATCGGAAATAGGAAGTCTGTATACATTTGCGTACGCGTTTTGATTTTCGCGTTGTTCGAATTTATTTTGATCAAAAGAAGAAGACTTACCTTGGTTTCTTTTTTGTAAATATACAATATTACTCTCTTCTTTTATAAATTTGAGCGCTTCTGGTAAAGTACTAGGGCGCATGGCTCGAATAATTGGACCTAAAGGTTCCTTTAGTCCAGCTAAAAATGTTTTCAAGGTCTGCGTTGTAAAAAAATCTCTTTTACAATCTCTGACATTTTGGTCGTTGTTGTGAATATTCACATAGTTAATTAAAGTATTAAGCAAATGTATGCAGCGATCGTAGAATTGTTGAGGTGTTTCATTACCCTGAGTTAAATTGATTAAATCACGGTTCAAAGAGTTTTCATCTCTCTGATCGGCAAAGTTTTCAATCAAAGCTGTCTTTATTTCACTCCAATTTCTAGCAGCATTTATATCAATCACTTCAGATGCTTTACCTTCTAACTTACTAATTATACCATTCGTTACGATAACATTTTGGAAATTATCTGGATTAGCTACATCATAATATTGTCCCACTATAGAGTCTATAGCTGAGATAAATCTATACAAAGAATTAACTTTACCGTCGTAAGTCGGTACAACTTTAAGAGCAATCTCAAATAATTGCAACTGATTCATTTTTCTTTTATTTTATAATACCTATTTAATCTAACAATTTAATTTAGCTTTCCACACTAAATCACTCCAAACAACTTATATGTAACACTTTTACAATATTCGAGGAATTTAGGAAGTTTATCTGGTTGCAAACTATAAATTTCCAAACGTACTCACAGTATCGCGATGATCACAGGAGTTATCATTTTCTTAAATTTTCTTAACTGGTCCCGTCGAAAGAGATGTAGTCTTCCAGGGCGTCGCAGCTTCCTTAGGTATGAACAATTCACCACCGGGAGTTCGTAAGAGCACTAATTAACCGTTAAAACGGAGACCGGATACCGATTTTGTGAGTCCGGTTTAGTACGACTACTCGACTGCGCCAATTATGCGGTTCGGATATTTTGAGATAATTAAAATCACTTAGTTCTTGTATATGTATATATTTCTTCATAAAACGTTCACACAACAAAGTTCACTGTCAATTTTCACAAAGCTTTCAAAGCTAAACTTCACGGCCGATTTAAAAAGTTCTTAACAAAGTTCACAGTCAATTCTTATAAAGCTCAAGGATAAACTTCGCGGCCAATTTAATAAAGTTCTTAATAAAGTTCTTGGTCAATTTTTATAAAGCTTTCAAGGTTAAGCTTCACGGCCAAAAGTTCCTAGTAGAATAAAGTTTAACCGTAATTTAAATACAATATTTGTTATGTGTCCGAACCGACTTAGTGAGTATTAGTAACTGAATAAAACTTAGGTCTAGGAATTGTACAGTGGGGCCTTCGCCGGGCGAGTTATCAAAAGGAATTCGCAACGTAGCGTCTGGGCAGCCGCCGGCTCGACGCCAGTGCACAAAGATAGATGCCTTATACTTAAGTACAAAATAAAATTGTGGGTTATGTGTTCTAACATATATAACACGTGAAAACAAAAAATGAGAGTTGTTTTGGAGTGAGTTGTTTGATGCGCGTGACAAAAATGTATCTGTATTGACAACATTTCATATTTTTAACTACTTTATTTTATGAACTAGTTAGAAAATAGGTAAAAGTTTAAGCCACCCGTATTTTTTCTTTTTCAATTTAACTAATTATTTCATACAAAAAAAACATGTTGAAAAGTAGGTCATTCCAAAGGGGCGTAAGTAAAATATGACGTCATCTTCTCAACAAGAATCCAGAGCCACTCCAGAACAGCGATTGTCTGTACTCTGTACTAAGGGGAAGCGAGGAAGATGACGTCAACTTTCGGTTTACAGTAATTTGCGATTTTTTCCAAAATTAACGGAGAAAAAAATCTAAAAAAATGTTTTTTGTGTACTTCACACGTTTTTACCGAAATGGTTTTCGAATTAAGACTTTTGGAAATTATGAAATATTGTCAATTTCCGAGTTCATATAAACTAGACCTTTTTAAGGTATGAGAGAATAGGCATCTTCTGGGTGTGCTCACTTCATCGTTGGCCTCATCTTTGCCTCTTGACTAGATATTGGCCAAGAGTAATTCCATTTCTTATAAAAGAATGTGTGATTTTCTGTGTCAAAAAACTCAAAACTCAAAACATTTCAAAAACTCAAAACATTTATTCTGCAAATAGGCCTCAAGGGCACTTTTACAAGCTTTATTGTGTGTATTGCGCCTACACGTCAGATGTGAGCGGAAACATACTGGAGGAGCATCTTAAACTGTTAAGATTCATTTTACTCTACGGCCTAAGTAGCGTGTAATCAAACACGTTCCATTATGTTTCTAAAGTAAGAACGAATATGGATTGAATACTCGGATCACGAAAAATCGAAAATGCATTTCGTATTTCGATATCCATAGCGCTACGAGCTACGATGGTCTACGCCGTAGCAACGCGTAGCCCGTTGATCCGAGCTGTAACTGCGAACATTCGGTTTCAGCCGCTCAACCAATCTCACTGGAGCGCAAACTCTTACCCCAAAGATTCATAAACGTCCTTTGTCCTTATCCGTCACTTTGACATTTACGTTTGTGAGAAAGGGACAAACTATATACATTTTAGTTAGCAGAGGTTTGTTAAGTTTTATGAATAAGGGGGTTAGAGTATTCCAGTGTTTAAAACGCCCGCGTGGTCGTGTCGGAGGTTTCCCTGGATTTTCCCCAGGCCGCTCTCCAACCGCGCACTTCTGTTGCTTTATTGGTCCCGGCCTATAAAGCCACAGTCGGGTAAAAAATAAATACGAACATTAAGGGTGGCTTGCACCTAACCGTCTGTAACATCGGTAGGTAACCCGCATAATTAAACTTGCAGGCAATCCTTGAACGTGTGTAAATCGGACTTTAGGAGAAGTGTGTGAAGTATAAAGAGTGTAGTGGTAGTGATTTGGGTGAAATTTGTTGTAATAGTTTAGTTTCTTCTATCTCATCTTAAGGCGCTACACTGATAAATTTGGAGACTTTGAAACGCTGTCCTGCCCAGACTAGCGAACAGTAGAGGCTGATTTTCAGATATATGATTCTTGACTATATAATTGTGGTACTGACAATAGTGACAATAGCGAAACATGATTGCTTAAAATTTTCTTGATAGAAAATAAATCCAAAGTCGAGTCTATATTTTCCTTTTTTTCCTCAGCCTACTAAAACAACGCATTATTAAAAGACACGATTAAGTTAATATGATGGTATTTTACCTCATCTAGTTACTGACAAGAGGAAATTTAATAAACCTGCACACAGTCAGATATTTAACGAGACTTGTCTACAAAGCCATTCTCGGAGAGGGTTGCATCCCGTTTTGTCGTGAGCAAAAAACAAAGGGTGTCTCTTTCAATCGATATATCGCCTTAACTAAGACTTAGTAACTTCTCTATGTACCTATCTTCTCTATTACTTTGTTTTTTAAATGAATGAATAACTATACATAAATAAATATAATAACATTATTACAAGATTTCTTATCATGAAATGGGATCATTGTATATTCGGGAATGTTTCTAATAATAAATTCCTAGAGAACAAAATAACTCATTTCTAAGACCCTTTTTGTATTAAATTGAACAAGGTCCGCTGACTCCGGATATCATGGGAAAGCGAGAAAAGCAAAATGGAACCTGTTATTTATGATATATATTATTGTATTTGCTTTTCATGAGAATAAGGTTTTAATGTATTTACATGGGCTATTTAATGTATTAATATCTAGTATTATAAAGTCTGTGATTATGTTCAGGAGGATCTATTATTTCCGAAAATAAAATGATTGAAAAATAAATTGTATTCGTGAAGACGCAGTGCCCTTTCCTCAATATGATTATTGATTAGGCAAAAATAAGAACGAAATGTTTATAACGGACAGATAATTGATTATTTATTGGTATGTCAAAACATGGAGAATTAGGAAATAATGACACTGATCACATAATTTTCTTTTTTACACGTTTGTCGAAAATCCCTTAAGGCGATATATCGATTGAAAGAGACGCCCTTATGTTTTTCGCTCACGACAAAACGGGATGCAACACTCTCCGAAAATGGCTTTTTTAGAGTAAGCTCGTTAAATATCTGACTGTGTGCAGGTTTATTAAATTTCCTCTTGTCAGAGTTTAGATAAGGTAAAATACCATCATATTAACTTAATCGCGTCTTTTAATAATGCGTTGTTTAAGGCTGGGTTGCACCAAACCGTCTGTAAGCGGTCTGTGTAAGCGGTGTTCGTCAAATCTGATTGTATGGAAAGTTTGACAAGTTTCTATGGGATGACAGCTGCCGGCGCCATATTTGACGATGACCGGTCTGTGTTCGTATGTTGGTGCAACTGACCCTTAGTAGACTGAGTAAAAAAAGGAAAATATAGACTCAACTTTTTTTCTGTCGAGAAAATTGTAAGCAATCATGTTTCAGCTATTGTCAGTACCACAATCATATAGTCAAGAATCATATATCTGAAAATCAGCCCCTACTATTTGCTAGTCTGGGCAGGGCAGCGTTTCAAATTTTCTAAATTTCTAGTTGTAGCGCCTTAAATTTCAATTTTGAATTTATTGACATTTTAAATATGGAACATTCCGTGTCAATCGTTGTATTACAATCCCTCTATTAATTTTAGAGTGTATTGTCCTTTTTCCATACACACGTCACACACACACACACACACACATACACACATTAGCAGCATTTGATCTAAAATTGGTTAGATGAACGTTCGTCACACCGTTATACGACTATATTTTACAGCAAATTTTATTTCTAAAATGTTAATTTATTAAATCTAACTTTATATATTTTTTGCTCAAATTAACCTAAGTTTCCACTATGCGGGCTTACAAAATTAAAGAGAAATTAACAGTCTAACCGTTTCAATTTTAAACGTATTTCCATTAAAAAGAACCTCAAATTATATAATCTAGAATCTTGTTCAGCCTATTTGTAACAAAGGAGTAGACTGGCCGAGCTGAAAATATACAGCCTATTTAGTACAACTCGTGTGTCTGTAAGATTTGTAATGGAATCTGAACTGTATGTCTTAAATGGTAGAGTAGAGTTTTCAGTGGTATAGTAAAGTCAAATAAGATATTGTGAAAATAAGTCGCGGAATATACTTTGCGGTTCATAATAAGACGGGCTATAAATATAAACGGGTTAGCGTTGACCAAGGATGTAGTGTGAATAGATCGCGCAATTTTTCTTTAGTTGAAGAATTTACCCATACTTAGATATCAGCTGCATTGCAAATAAATTGAACACAGCTCATTTTTTTATGTTGTTGATTCTACTTATACACTATATTACCTTAAAAGGGCATACAAAGCTTCAGGATTTGTACAAGACAACTCCTCTCTCTTTATCTAGTATGAGCGAATAATGGTATATGCCAACAGTAAAAATAAATACTCGAAAGACATCAGGTTCAACATAGATTTAGTACAGTCAAGGGCACCAATGTATACACTTTTTCACCTTATTCCATTGAAATAAGGTCCAAAAGTGTATACATATTTATGCCCTTGACTGTACCTGTAAATTGAAAATGAATTTATTTCCCTAAAACTCCATGCATAGATATAGTAATATCTAGACCTAGCTAGATCGATTGCTCGTCCCCGAAAACCCCCACATACCAAATTTCATCAAAATCGTTAGAGCCGTTTCCGAGATCCCCGAAATAAATAAATAAATAAATAAATATACAAGAATTGCTCGTTTAAAGATATAAGATTTACAAATGATAACGCATTGGTTTTGACGTTTCATAATAAATTGTTGAATTAACTGTCAAATACTATGCTGTAATTTAACCCGTAAGGAGGATTTTGGTACTGGCCGCGTTGGTGACACGTGCTCTCGGCGCGACGACTAGCAGAATCCATTACCGAACAAAACCAGTTACCTACTGTCATGGCGTCGTTACCTAACAACGTCTTTGCACACATGGTTGGCGAAATCATCATAAATATGATGGAAAGCCATTTTTAAACAAAAAAAACCCGTAAGGAATGTTTCCGCCATTCACAGCGCACACGTCGTAGCTTATACAGCCGGTAACATTTCTCAGAAGGTGCATTACAAAGATGCATGTGCATCATCTATTCACTTTATATCTTTGATAGGCTCTGATTCCCTGCGCCGTGGAATATTACGCTATATTGAATACCAAATCTTCTTTCTGTACAGCTGTAGAATATTGGTGTGGAAATAAGGCTGTTTTGCCGACATTGCTCTACCGTCACATCGGAAGGAAAATTTACTTTTTAATGTGTATGTGCAGATATTTGGTTTTATCACTGTCGAGTTAAGTAATTTCAGAATGTATATTTATTGATTATCATTAAATTAAGTGACCATGCTCCACCGATCCGTGTGGTGCTGTAAGAGATTACAAATTCTGATGTTTACTGCTTTGCTAGTGTTTACTCGTAAGTGTGTAAAATATTGCTTTCTTCTGCTGACTTTTCTTTTATTTATAAAAGTGTCGAACACTAATGTAGAAAACGGATAAGTTATTGATAACATCGGTCAGGTACAGTGGAGTAAAAAGCTGTACTGCACTGCACATAACCAATATATTTGGGTGTAGTCAGCTGAGTGTAAATATTTCACAGCAATAGCTCTCTTTGGAGACACACACACACACACATAAAAGGTACACTTTAGGCACAGCTAATAATGTTCTCATGTTGCCTTTTCTCTTTGTCGCGAACACCAAGTTTGTAGGGAAACCTCACGAATTCCAAGAGAAAAATGGAAAATTATCGTACAAAAGGCGGCAGGTACAGGTAGGGCAGCTTAATTCCAATTTATCTATTTCTTCCGTCAGACTAAACGAATAGTGGCTAGGGCGCGTAATGAATTGCATAAGCACTATATATCCTCTCTAGGTGAGGATCTGAGACGCTCTTGTAAGCCACCAAGAAACAAATATATTGCGATTTGCTCCTTCATTTTCTCGCAAGGTATTTTATTGCTTTGGGCTCTCTCATAAATTCCGTACTCACTCAGAAAGAAAAATACAGAGTGCGGGTAGTCGGCTCAGAGGAAATTGGTGCGTCGCAACGCTTACTTATTATTATCAGTTTATTCTTCTCACATAAGCGGGTAAGTGGCGACTGTCACCTGTGCAAGAGTGATCAATTTATATTCCCACGACAATAAATATTGTTTGAGAGTATTTTTTTTTTTAGTTTTTTAAAGGTTATTGTTTCTGTACAGGGTAATGTTTCTGTTTAACATGTACCTACATAATAAATACTATTCAAAAAACTCCAGGTTTAAATCTTTTAGTCATTAACTTTAGTTTTTACATTTTAATGTGTGATCCCAATAAGATACTATAGATAACTCAGCCAAGTTCTTGGGTGTAACCATAGACTCCGCATTGAGATGGGACACTCAAATAGAAATAGTTTGTAAAAAACTGTCAGGTGTATGTTTTGCTCTAAAAAGACTGTCTCTTGTACTCCCACAAGTCCAATTACGTAATAGCTACTTCGCACTATTTCACTCAGTAGTAAGTTACAGCATTGAGTTCTGGGGAGTTGCCGCTGACTGGCGCCGCGTCTTCGTGCTGCAGAAAAGAGCAGTGAGAATCATAGCTCAGGCCCCGCCCGGCTCACCAGCTCGACAGCTCTTTACCTCCCTGGGTATACTGACAATACCATCCCTGTACATCTTCAATATTGTAAAATTTGTGAGAAACAACATTGAATCCTTTCCCCAAAGAGCGGAGAGCTCACGAAATCTGCGGAGCAACCATAGCGGCAAACTTGTTACAACTAGGTGCAAACTAACCAAGTCTACCAAAACTACCCGCATAATTGGTCCAAAAATATATAACGCCATCCCAAACAGTATTAAAGAACTGAAAGGGAATTCCTTTTATAACAAACTAAAATCATGGCTCGTTGAAAATGCCTATTATAACGTAACTGAATTATGCGACATTTAAATATTAAATAATATGTTTATTTTATAGTAATTTTTAAAATTCTAATTTAATTTAATTGAAACTTTACTGTGGCAGTTAACATAATTTGTAAATCATTTATACCTTGACATATTATCATTGTTTCTGACGTGTAATGTATATGATCCATTGCAAATAAATGAGTATGAGTATGAGATACGAACAGCTAGCATACCGCTTGTTACCTACTGATTATGAGGGGAACGGGAAGCATCGATCATTCTCTGATTCAATATAATAACTGTGTAGGAAATCAGTCTCCGTTTTGCTGATAACGAAAATTGTTCGGAAATGAGTTCATCGTAGCGTAAACATTTCAATTACTCTGTAAATTGAGAAAAATCATTCAATCCAAACAATGAAAAATACCAATTAATACTCAAAATGGAAATGGACGGTCCATTTCAGAAATATATTTCGTTAGCCGATCACTTGAAATTCTAGGAAAATCATCGAAATTTAAACAGCCTTGTATTAATTGGACATCGTATTAATTACACATCGTTCACCTGTATTACGTAGAGTCAGCATCAAAAATATGTATACATCAACAAGGTTTCAGAAATATTTATCAATATCTGACACCGTAAAATTGAATATGTCAGCTGTTTCAGAATGGCGTAAACATAGAATTCTTCACAAATATGTGTACTAAAATAAGTTTCGTATGCTTTTGTATGTGTGTGTAGCAGTCAAATATAAGGAAAAATGCGTTGGATTCAATAATAGAGTCATAGCTGTTCCAAATATTTATATTCATTGTTTATTTCAGAAATATGTAACCACACAGTTCATACCTAACTGCAAATGTCCCGCTCTAACACATTTTGCAATTAACCATCCCGCTCTCTACGGAAGCTCTGCGCGTAGTTCTCGTAAATATTTAGCTATACTCATTAGGCCAATCATTTTATCAAAGCAAACCCTGCGAATTTGTCTACAACTATTTAGGATCTTTAATTGAGTACAAAAATTAAATGTAAAATATCAGAAATATAGCAGTAATATTGAAAAAACATTCCAAAAAGGGGTAAATTTGCGATTTTTTTTCTATCGAGTGAAATTCATCAGGTCATATAACTGACTGCGATTTTGACTAGACAAGATCCTTATGTAACACATATATATTTTTTAGAATTTAAGACACTATATTCTATGTCTCAGATGGTTTTAAAAAACTCGAAAGTGGTAATACACAGCCTTAAAAGTAGTTCATGTGTTGTTCACGGTTTTCGTCGGTTGATGTGCTTTGAAACGGTGAACCACAACATTCTTAATTCAGTAGATAGATAGTTCAAGAGAAGATAACAACATTATTTCATGGTTAAATCTCACTTCTACAAATTATGTAAATTGGTACAAAAAACATTTCAACACTTTACAACTATTCTTTAGCTTACATATTGTTACAAGTGAAATCTAAGCTGAGTTAAATTAAATATGATATTCTAAAACTGTATTGCAATGGGTATCCCAACGAAGAGCTTTGTGTAAATACATATGATGATGCCATTGTAAATAAACTTGTAAACTGAGTTGTAAAAGAGCCGTTGAGATTTATATATAAGAATGAATATAACATCTGAACGTCTTGAGTAGACCTCAAGTCGGGCGAGGCGTATAAAACCTTTAGCTAGCGAGCCGTAAAAATATAGCATTTCTGATCGAGAGGAAAAATGTCATCCATTGGAGCATATACATTTGCAATATTCTGGATACGTGGGTTGCTATCGCTACCAACAACATCCACATAATGATCTACACTCACTGGCAGAAAATTTGGCCCAAAAACTTTTCGTGATTTCAAACTATAAATTGAATAAATTAAATAATTTTTAATATAAAAATGTATTTTTATAATTTGTGTCAAATTTTCTGCCGGTGAGTATATCGTGGTTCAACGTACAGGGCGCAGTTATGCGTTAAATAGAGAAAGACACACTCACAGCTGCGTCCTTGTTCTACGCCATTATATCCATTGGTGTGTATTGGGAATGACATTTTGTGGTAGAGTACTTTTATCTCACGAGCGCGGGTGAGCCATGGTTGTATGTTGAAGTATACATGCACATTGTCTATATGTGTGACAGCGTAGGAGCTATGAGGTGACGTTGTCTATATGTTCGTATTTGTCACAACTACAACAATGGGCAACCCGTGCTCGTGAGAGAAACGTACTATATCCAATGTTGTACTAAGGCGACTTCCTGACTTGGCGGGGCGGGATCGATATGTGACATTTTCTTCTTTGACGTAAACTTACTGACGTCGCAAAGATTCCCACTTGACAGAATACTGTCAGTATTACATTTGCGCAGTAGTAATATTATGCGCAGAAGCGGACCAGTACTGCCTTCGCATCGTCCCGCTTCCGCGCATCCCGCGCCAGTCAGGAAGCACTCATTTAAATGTAGAGGCGCAGTAAAAAGTAGTACTCAGTTGACTGACAGTTGACACTGACATTTGACAGTTTTCTCATATCGTACCGCCTCCGCACCGACAAATCAGGAAGTTGCCTAACTGTCAATGTGGGCGAATGCCAGACGAGTAAAACGGACTTGATCTCTCCGTATGTGTGATTTTCGTGCCGACTGTTAGGTGCACGAGACGTGATCTCCCGCACTGTGACCTACTAAAAAATGGAACAGCTGACCTCAACCGGAATTTTTAGTTACCGAGGCTGTGTTTACTTAGCTTACAGAGATCAAACGACAGTCGAAATCATAAGTAGCGGGACATATTGGTATTTTGTCGCTTTCATCCGTTTGGAAATTTAGAATGACAGTTTGATTTTTTTAATTAAAAGGGATTGCTCTTGGCCAGAGCCTAGAACCTAGCCAGAGGGCAAAGATGAGGCCTACAGTGAAGCGAGCTGACCCAGAAGATGCTTTTTCACTCGTGCCTTAAAAGGGTTTACATAGTGTTGTAGACACGGTACAGGGGGCCCATTTTTGAGTTTCGAACGCTCGACTATTCACTCGACATCTGTCAAAACGTCATAGTTTTTTGACAGATCTCGAGGGAAAATTCGAGCGTTCGACACTCAAAAATCGGCCCCCAGAGCTGTTAAGCCCCTGTGTGACCGACTTGTTCGTTCATATCTATTTGATTGTTCAATATAATAATGAATATAACCGCGAGGGATCCCCGATTCAATTTTTCGAGTCTATAAGGGGGCAACCAAGTGCGGTTGCTTCACCAAAAGGAAACTTTCCAAATTGGAATAGTTCCCCGGATATTTCTCGCGTTGGCATCCATCTTTGTGGGGGCGGGCGGTGGGGGTGCTAGGGGGTGTAGTTGGTTTTTTCGCCCGTCACAATGTTCGTTTTGTGTACAAGATATTTTATCATTGCTTTGAAGGATAGTGTCCTGTCGGTCTGACTCTTGATATCTGCCCCGCCGTTTACTTTGCTATATTTCAAATTCTATTTTTAAAAGAACCGTGTTTTGGTCGATAATAAAGTAGTTAATAACAAAACGATTAAATACGCTATAGGCATCCGTTGTTTATGGCAAAGATAAGCCAGAGCTATCGGGGCTTCGGTTTATCTCGGCAATTCAGGATTCTACATAGCTGTAAATTTTTTGCCCGTTTTTACGATTTACGAGGTTATAAATTCTGAACGAATGCGGATAGTAAAACAGAAAGCTGAGTGAATTTTTCAACAGGCCTTTATACAATTTATGCTACATACGTTCGGTCTCAGGGTAATTTTATTACTGATGTTAAAGTGTAATGCGTGTTTAATGATGTTTATACACGAATATTTCCCATTTTCAGTAATATGGTGCTCATTAACTGAACGAGTTTCGCGTCCATTGAAGAGGAAGCGGATAAAACGGTCGCCGGGTGAGTGTATATAAAACATCACTACATATTTTAAAAAAAGTGGCCTGCACCAACTGTTATATACGCGGCAAACTCAAAAACTACCCAAACCCAAAAACATTATTCACCAATAGTTTAATTTATATAAGTGTTTCGTTCGTGAGGCTGGTTTATGTGGAAGTACGAGTATAATTGAACTGTTGAAAAGTAGCTACGCATATGAAGAGGTCGAAAGCCCTTATTCCCTTGTAGGTAATGTGTTCTGATGCTGACTATAGGAACTGTCTATCTGCCTGACTGACTGTCTGAGCGTTTATGGGCTTGTTGTATATGTACTCGTATCAATATAGTTGGATTCAGGTGACGTTGCTTTAACAGTGAAAATAATTTTCTGCTATATAAAATCACAATTTTGGCAAAGCCTCGTACGCATTTGCCGGACCTAAATCACCAGAGGCAATGTACCTACTTCACATGCGTGTAACAATAGGTGTTACGAAATAAATGCCCCAAATGGGTGTAATGTATTGCGAGTTTATTTAAAAATCTGTGTATGTAATGTACCTTATACAGACATAGACCTGTTTTTATTAAAACATAATTAATCTTTAAAACGATATTTTTTAGCTCTTCCTGTAACAATCAGTCATACTTTACCGGTCTGAAGCCCTACTGGTATCTTCTTCGAGCCATTTACGCCAACTTACATCTTCACCTATGTTTTTGATCTATCAAGTTTAACATTCGTACGATTTATTGTGCCGTCAGTTGTGATCTTTATTAACATATGTCAATATGTAGATTCTCGGCCGGAGCTGGTGTACACATTCATCGAGCAGGCAGTACAGCCCGGCGCACAAGTGGCTCTGAAATGTTCGGCAGTGGGCGAGCCGCCGCCTCGCTTCAAATGGACGCTCGACTCGCAACCTATACCGCCGCACCACGGGTCAGTAGTAATGTCATCGAACAGTAAGTGTAGCCCGGCGCGCAGGTGGCTCTGAAATGCTCGGCAGTGCGCGAGCCGCCGCTTAGGTTCAAAGGGATGCTCGACTATCAACCTATACCGCCGCACCACAGGTCAGTAGTAATGTCATCGAGCAGGCAGTGCAGCCCGGCGCGCAGGGGGCTCTGAAGTGCTCGGCAGTGAGCGAGCCGCCGCCTCGGTTCAAATGGACGCTCGACTTGCACCCTATACCGCCGCACCACGGGTCAGTAGTACTGTCATCGAGCAGGCAGTGCAGCCAGGCCCGCAGGTGGCTCTGAAGTGCTCGACGGTGGTGAACCGCCGCCTCGGTTCAAATGGACGCTCGACTCGCAACCTATACCGCCGCACCTAGTAATGTCATCGAGCTAAGCAGTCAGTAATATTTCATACATACTTTTCATACGTTAGTCAAATAATTTACAGAGAGTTATGTGATAACTACAGTTACGTATTTAATCAGCAAAATTTTAAAACAACATAATATCAATTTCAATAGCATCTAGCGTATACCTAAAACAATTCTGAGTCTACCGGATCTTGATAATTTTTTATCTACGCTCAGCTAGATGTGTAAAAATCACTACACAACGCAGATAGCCAGCGTATCACAATGAAACCCCTATAAGTATGCCGACGACATTTATTACATTGCGGAACGCGTAAACTCAGGCTATCGGCCCTTACGCGTATCGTTTGATATTGATGTATAAAACAACGCAAGCACTACGCGTTATGTGCAATAAATTAGATTACAGCTCGGCTAGTGGAGTGGTCGAATATTTGATATTATTTTTATGCCCAGAGAGGATGGGAGCCAAATCAGATATGAGTGAATTTCACCAAACGGGCATTTTTGTCAAATTCCCATGGAATTTAGAAATACCAATAATACATAGAAAATTCTATGCTGATAATTTGATAAAAAAATTAATAAACACAAATTTTCTTACGGGGTACTTATACTTATAAAATTACGGAAGTTATTACAATTTGAAAATTTGACCTGGGCACGGGAATTTATCTGTCCATGGGAATTGCCTTTTCTTAGAAAAAATTGTATTAAAATTATTATTTACCATCTAATTTATCAAGAATTATAAAGTTCAGTTGTATCGAAGTTATTTAGCCTAATTTTACCAATCATGGGTCACTCTTTTCAAATATTTAAGAAGCTAAGTGTAATTGTAGCAGTTGGCCTGTTTTCTTTAAATAAACGCATAAACTATAACTCTAATCGATATACTTAGTACAAATTATATTTATTTAAGCATTTCATCCATAATTATTGTTATTAAATGAGGTTTATTAACAAAATAAGTCACCCTTCCCAATTCCCGTGTCCCAAAATCAGCTGTTTTGGGTAAACAAGCTATGGGAATTAGGACACGGGAATTGGAAATCTATATAAAAAAAATCATAAAAAATTCAAATCGCATGTTAATAATATTTTAAGTTATCGATTATATAGAGACACCAAAGTGCTTTATAATGAATACATATGTTAATGATTACTTATGTAAAATTTGAATTTCTAAGGTCCACCGAAATTGCAAGCAAAAGCAAAAAAATTGTCGCCCACCCAGAAACCGAAGTACTTAGGTGGTTTACTCGAACTTAATGCGGTTTGCTATATATAGATTTTTTATATATAATAGCTGACATTTGAGAGCACATGTGAAGCAGGACGCGAAGCTGGTCAAATGTAAACGATGGCTGCCAGGGACCTTTGAATTTTGCCGACAAAATTTAACTCTCGCGCTCGGACGATTTTTAAACATCAATTACAAGTTATTCACCACAGTGAAGTGAATAGTGTCTGTGCTCAGTGATAGTAAATATAATCGAGTTAAAGTTTTTGACACGAAATCAGTGATTCTAATGTACAGTTTTTGATAGGAATTTTTGATTGATTCAAAACTCGATGCCGGACAGGGCACGGAGTCTTAATTTGAGCATTTAGGTATTTTTTAATGTGTTTTAAAAACAAATTAGTCCGTGAATTTGAGTGGACCTCAACGTGGAAACATGTATTCTTTATGAAAAAAAAATAAATGGTACGTATTATCTCATGTTACCATACGATTTTCAGCTCGGACACAAAAAAAATCGAGTATAGAAAATGACCCATATAGATATAGATTCTGTAGAAGGTTTTTTGGACGATAGTTAGGTACGGGTGAGAGGCTCGAGAAGACATATAAGACCATTTGGATGTGAAGATGGAGCAGGAATCCTATGAAGACCGGATCCTCTAAACGCCAACGCCAGAGCAGCAAAAGTTTTACAATCAGCTAAGGAGCAACTAAAATGGTCGCTGCTGAAATGAAAAACGAGAAACATTGTATAAATTTATTTTGATCTACGTAAGTTACGTATAATCCTAGAGAAAAGGGTGCTGATGATTAATGTCTTGTCTTTACATGATAGTCTGATAGTTTGTTTACACAAGGATGAATAGACTGTAAGCTAAACTCTTAGCCCTCTAATTCGTTCATTAAACCTGTTTTATTTAAATTGCCGCTAATATTCGTTTGTCTTTATCTGTCACTTTGATATTTATTTTTTTGAGAAATAACCAAAACGCGTTTTACCTAGCAGATGTTTATTAAATTTTATAAATAAGCGGGTGTGAAAATTGTAAAGTGAATGAAGCTAAAGAAGTTTATCAATGTGTGATCTCTCCACATACCTTATCGGAAAACATACGTTAGTACATCTATGTACATACCTAATATAAATAGGGATGTTTACTAGGCACTGGTTGGCACCTTGAAACTTAATTCAAAACAATAAAGATGACAATCAGGTTATCAAAAAAAATTCTAACACGTCGTTAACCTTATGTATTTTTATGTCCTCGCAGGGCTTTAATCACCGAGGGTCGAGACAGTGGGCCGGCGGGAATGGGTCCTGGCGGGAATTACGTGTTGTCTACGCTGTCACTGAGTAGTGCTAAGGTCGAGCATGGCGGCCGGTACGAGTGTCGGGCGACCAACGCTCACGGCGCTGTCGCTCATGCTGCCAGGCTCAACGTTTATGGTAAGTATATGCTTGGATGGTTGCTTCGTTGTGTAGACTTGGGTGTCCCCTTTTAAGTCAGTTCTGCTTACCGTTTAAATACCCATGACGGCACAAGGCATCATGCGCTACAAGGTGAAAAAATGGTGCCACGTGCCTACAGTGTAGCGCACATAGCGTTTGTGGGCTTATAATCAATTTGTTTATCCATTGTAAAATAACTGTAGTTAATCTCATTTACACCACTGTAGTGTAAAGCCACAAACGCACTGATAGTGCTTAGTCAATTGCTAAAAGTTGTCCCTCAATATTTATTTATTTTTAAAATTTAGGTTATTACATAACATAACCAATAGACGAATTATTCGAACCAAAGTAATGTAAAGTATAACATAAATTAAAGTTTTGCTAAAAAAATGTTTTATTGCCACAAACTCAAAATGAAACATAAATATCTTCTAAATACTAAACTGGGTACCTACTATTGTTTGTTCTCACTTAATGACTGATTTAAGTACGATAAGTGAATTGCTACATACGTTTCGGTCGACGCAATCTCGTTTCGAATGAGATTGCGCACGTTTAGTCACATTAAGAGAAGCGGGCTTGGCATAAATTAACCGAATTGTACCGATAAGCTTATGTCGCGAATGCAGAAGTTTTGTGGGAAGATATCGCAACACTATAGCTCTCTGTCGTTACCGTACTTAAATATTACTGCTTCAGTTCCTATTTAATTGAGGTCAAAGCTTGTAAAAATTATTTTCATTTCTCATACTCTGAAAGTGGGTCATTGTTCATCTAAGTAGCGTGCTGAAAGTGGTCCATTTCTGCTCTAGAGCAGAAAAGTATTAAAAAAAATTGTATGGCGAATCGGAGTTAAATTGGGCAACGGCACTAACCTATACAGCCACATATAGTACAGATTCTACAGAGATCCTATACTTGTTCAAATGCCTGACTAGTTACCATAGACAACATCCTCAATTTGTTTTTTTTTGCCACAGTCGAAAGTAATATCAATAGTTTGTGGCTGATGAAAAAAGGGAAACTATGACAAGGACAACAAATCATATGTCTCTCTCTGTCGCTCTTATATAAAGTTGTATATGAGCATCTCGTTCAGTAGGATAGGAGTAGGTATTTGATGTCGAGTCTAATGAGTCTGAGCGTAAGGCGATTTTTTTTTATTGAAAATAAATGAAATAAAATGGGCCATATACAAACACCATTAACGTCAGTCAACAGTTCCCGCCAAAATGTTTTTTTTCACTGATTCAGAAAATGTTTGTGTATATTGTTATTGAATTTAACAAGTAATATCTGGGCGCCCGAGCTTTGCTCGGCGTTTTCCCGGGCATGAAACCTAGCTAGATCGATTGCTCGTCCCCGATAACCTCCACAATACCATTTCATTAATTCATCAAAATCGTTAGAGCCGTTTCCGAGATCCCCGAAATAAATAAATATATAAATAAATAAATATACAAGAATTGCTCGTTTAAAGATATAAGATTTCGCGTTGCAAATAGGTAACACAGTTCCTAATTTTTTGATCATGTCAATATTGTTTTACATCTTGTCTTTTGTGAAAAATGAAACGAAAATATGCATATTTGATTTTTGTTGTCTACGAAGCTGGAGGTCCCGGGTTCGATTCCCGGTCAGGGCATTTATTTGTGTGATGAACACGTTTAATTGTTGTGGGTATTTTCTATGTATTCAAGTATGCATTTATCCATGTAGGTATATCGTCGCGTTAGTACAAGCTTTGCTTGGTTTGGGACTAGGTCGATTTTAGTGTAAGTTTGTCCACAGATATTTATTTATTTTTAAATATTTTACTTTCCTCGTATTCGAAATGAAAAGCAGAGTGTTTAACTCGGGTGAAACCACCCATTTCAGCCTCGAACTATTGGCGCTCTCACTTCGTTCGAGCGCCAAAATATCTCGGCAGAAATGGGTGGCTTTCAGCCCTCGGTTAACAATCTACTATTCTTTATTTAGAATTAAATACAATTAACAGCATTACAGTATATGCCACGGCGCTGGTCACAGGTATAAGTTAAACGTATTTGAAATAAGATTTAATGAAAAAGCCAAACACAAGTCTATTCAAAGTCTGTTACAAAAATTGTGTTCAAATATCGTTAAATTGATTTTGGCTCCGATGATGATAAATCAATTCATAATTTTTAGAATATTTGTACCTACTTATTACAATTTAATAACAAAAATGGGTAAATTCAATTAACAGTATCCTATTGCGTAAATAAATATTGGACAAGACTTATATGTACGAACATTCAAGTCTAGTTTAATATTTATTTCATCGTTTTTTTAGGGCCTCCATATATTAGATCAATGAGTCCTGTGAAAGCAGTCGCTGGCTCAGACACATCTGTGTGGTGTCCTTACTACGGGTTCCCGATCGAGTAAGTACCCATGCACATTAATTGTCAACCTTGTATTATAAGGCAAATGATCCTCTAAATTAGATAGACAAAACATTGTACTTGTTATAGTTCTGTAAAATGGGATGGAGGAGCAGCCAATGATCCTAGATATCAACAAATCGACGGGCAACTAACCATAAGTAATGTAGACCGGAACCGCGACCAGGGTGGATGGGTGTGCTCAGTCCTGACGCCTGGCGGAGAGCTAGCCAGACGAGAGGTATCTTTTATTCAACGTTTTCAACATGCTCAGAATTTCAAATGACCTTAAGTCTTGAAATAGGTCTCTTATTATTTATTCACTTAGGAAAGGTTCCTACCTCATTTTACCGGGTAGTAGAGTTTCTTTGTTGTTGTTTTGGCAGCATCATCGGTAGCTGTTATCTTGAAGTAAAGGCGCCCGTGGGAATATATACAATTGGCGCTTACTTATTCTGAAAAATGTAATAAGGAATATCTATGAAGCTTCACCTTTATTGTTTTCAATACATGTGCCTCTAAAAGGTTACGTTAGGTACTTCTTATTGAAATAAAGTAAAGATAATAAAACGAATACTCATGAATCAATGAAAAATAAACTATTCAATGGAGTACCTAAATATCTTTGAACAGCTGCTGAATTGCAAATATCATTTGACTTCTGTTGTAATATAAACCGATTACCTAGTGATTAAAATGATAGATTACTACCGTAACAAAATACCTCAAAATGCTTTCAAGTTAAATTAGATTGGTGCAACTACCATACGTTCAAATTACTGTCACACGTGCGGCAATTCATACAAATCACCGAACGCGAACGTACGCTAAGTCCGAGTGTGTAAAATGTGTTAAAAGTTAAACGTTTTTCCAGGTGCAAATAACGGTGGTCTCCCCTCCCGTCCTCTCCCCAATCGTATTTCCACCTGGCTTAAGGGCAGGCGATAGGTCACAAATAACTTGTACTGTCACCTCCGGTGACATGCCGGTATATTTCTCCTGGCTGAAAGATCAAATGAACTTACCTAGCGCGCTACAGGTAAAACTCAATCTAAATATTTATAATAATAGAGGCGAGTTTGCTAGCGTCTAATGTTTATTATATATTTTAGGTAGATGAACGAGGTGCTGAATTTTACAGCATGTTGCTGTTTAAAAGTCTCACTGCCGCTCATAGTGGAATCTACACGTGTGTAGTCACCAACACCGCCGGCAAAGCTAATACGTCTGCGGAATTAGCTATTAAAGGTAGAATTCGATTTCGAATGAAGTTTCTTTTTAGGGTTCCGTATTTTATCTTGATAGCTCACGCGTTAGTTGCGTTTCAGTGCCCCCGTATTGGCAAATCGAGCCTTCGGACACGGCGGTATTGCTGAACGGTTCGCTAACCGTGAGTTGCGAGGCCCGCGGGCATCCTCCACCGTCCATTTATTGGACTAAATTCTCGGGTAAGCTTTCTTTGTAATTTCAAAATATTGATAAGGTTGATATTATCACGTTACATTTAAAGTAGTTACGTTACGTTTAATTCTTCTTTAAGGCTCAATCAAATCTTAATCTGAAATGCAGGCTCTTATAGTACTAAGTACTAATCCAAGAATAGACTTTTCTATAACCGCCCGAGTGGTCGTGTCGGAGCTTTCCCCTGGATTTTCCCCAGGTCACTCCCCAACCAAGCACTCCTATCGCTTTATTGGGCTCGGCCTATGAAGCCGAAAAAAACTTTTCTACAGATAGCTATTTACTAACAGCATATCGTCTCGACTATATCAGCTTAAGGCCCATGGAAGCATCAACGAACACTGCTCGTGAATATATAGTGATATATAACTTAGCTAACAATCACTAAGTCGAATTTTGCTTGGTCGTGAGAGTATATTTTGTATGTATATATAGGCAGTGCAGAAACAACGTTAGGTGCTGTCTCAGAGCCCGCAGTACTGAACAACGGGTCCCTGAGACTCGAGTCTGCACGATCGGAGCACTCCGGGAAGTATCGGTGTCGGGCCGATAACGGGGTCGCGCCCGCGCTTTCCAAAACACTCACGATACACGTTAACGGTAAGCGTGTTGACTCGTGTCTAATACTGTATTTTTTATTATTAAGAACATTGAGAAACAAAGGAATGAGACTCACCCATGAGGCCACTTATAATTAACTATCCCTCCTTTAAAATCTCAATAAATATTCATCCTAGCGAAAAAGTGCCGAGAACCTTTCTTGTAGAGAATTTTATGTAGATTATTCAGAATATTTTTTGCTATGGGCCACCGTTTACGAGTTTTTTAAGAATAACTAAAAATGTTAACTTTACATTTAGTTAGGTATATATATGTCCTAGCGCTCGTTCGAAAACTTAAGTCAAAATAAAAAAAAACTTTGAGCATGTTTTCAGAGCCCGCAAGATTTGAGACACCCTCTGTGAACGTGACTGCAAAGCTTGGAGACACCGTGAGGCTGGCTTGCGTAGCCAGAGGAGATAGCCCTCTATCCACTGCATGGAGCCACTCTGGTCGGGCCTTACCAAATTCTGACTATAGGTAAGTAGGAACTAGCATTTGCTTGCACATGGACTCCCGTATCAACTTCCGTTCTCGATTTTATCGGTATGAAACTATTCTATGTTTTAATCCAGGTTATGGGTCGTTTGCAAAAAAATTGTACGTAGTTAAAGGCTATTAATGAAAACAAAATTACGATCGCGTCCATTGTGTAACGAAAGTTAGCCATACAAAATACCTATGTATGAGTAATCGTTACACAAAGGAATCAATAGTTAAGTTTTGTTTTAATAATTAAAGCCCTTAGCTATGTACAAATTTTTTGCAAACGACCCTAATAGCTATAATTTTTCACTCAACACAATGTCAAATTAATCTAGGGTAGTAGCACGATACGGATTTTACTCCTTTTCAACTTATTTTGTCATTTTCTGTTTATATGTTACTGTCCCTGTGTTAATAAGTCCCTTTATGTATAACACAAAGAGGGGACTAATAAGGGCAGTCATAAAACTATATTATCTAATGTTTTAACGTTAGGCAATGGGCACTAGTAGGAAAACGGTCAGAGGCAATTTACGTCTCACATAAAGAGAGTAATAAAAGTGAATAGTATCCGCGAAGACAGACCAGTTACCAATATGATTTATTATAGGTATACACGCGTTATATGACCCGAAGCATTTTATACGTGGTAGATTACTTAAGGGGGCCTTATTTAATACCTAATGTTAAAATTATTATTTTATTTTTTATTGAGAAAGAAACAAACGGTCATTTACAAAAATGTGTACACATTGGGATTTAAGAATAGACCTACAGTTTCCTTAATTGATTACTAGTGTGCTATAAGTATAAAGAAAAAAGTTGCAACAATAGTTACCTAAACTATATGACAAAGAAGCTTAGTAACTGCTTTTTAGTATAGATAAGTATTTATAAATTAGTATATATGCATTGTATTGTTAATTCCGAGTACAAAACCAAATAATTATAATATAAAGATTATCTAGGTATACAAAAATAGTCTTAAAGGAACAGATAATGTTTGCCAATCATTGGAAAGCTTTCTTTAGTGAACTTGTACTACAGTTAAAAATATCGACATTTATTATTTTTTTACATTCATTAAAAAGTCTGCAAGCACGTCTTATAAACATATTACGAGCATAACATGTTCTGCTGATAGGGATAGCAAATAATTCCTTTTTGCGACACTGACGTGAACGAGCACGAGGGACCTTGAGATTCAACATTTGAAGTAGAGAAGGGGTTTCAAGTTTTGAATGCAGTATTTTATGAAGTAAAACTAAATCTACGCAGTCACGTCGGTCACTCAATGCCTGCATTTTGTGGCGTTGTAAAGAGTCCGCATAATCCACAGAGTTATGACCAGTCCTAAAATCTAACGACTTCATGAATTTTTTTTGGAGCCTTTCAATTCTATCAATATGGATAGAGTGAAAAGGCTTCCAAACGGCACAAGCAAATTCGAGACGGCTACGGACATAACTATTATATAGTATTTTATAGGTAGAGGAATTTTTGAAAGGTTTACCGACACGTAAAATAAAGCCCAACTGCTTAAAAGATTTTTTAAGCACATTTTCTATATGCGGAACAAAAGTTAACTTATCATCCATTATGACTCCGAGATCCCGAATCTCTGTTACCCTGTTTAAAACTTTATCGCAAAGTGTGTACTTGTAATCAATATTCTTCTTTTTTCTTGAAAAACTTATAACACTACACTTGTCATTGTTTAGGAAAAGTCTGTTGTCAAGACAGTATTTCTCAAGGTTTAATAAATCTTGTTGCAGTAGGGCACAGTCTGAAGTATTTTTAATGACTCTAAAGATTTTAGTATCATCGGCGTAAAGTAATACGTTAGAAAATTTTATACAGTCTGTTATGTCATTAATATATAGCAAAAAAAGTAATGGTCCCAAGTGAGAGCCCTGTGGGACTCCAGAAGTGATAGATTTATAATGTGATTTATAACCATTCAATACAACAGCCTGAGTCCTATTTTCGACGTAGGATTTTATCCATCGATATAGATCACCATGTATACCGAATCGCCAAAGCTTATACAATAACGTGTTGTGACAGATTTTATCAAATGCTTTGGCAAAATCGGTATACACAGCATCTACAGTGTGTCCATCCTCCATCGCGCCTAGCACTTCTCCTGTGAAAGTCAATAAATTGCTATCTACAGATCGACCCTTAAAAAAACCATGTTGGCATGGCGTGATATGATGCTTAACGATTTCAAAAAGATGCTCTTTAATTATCTTTTCAAGGATTTTACTAAATTGGCACAGTTTAGATATCGGTCGGTACTTTTCTATTTCCCTAGTCACTGATCCTTTCGGTATTGGGGTTATCCAAGCTTTCTTCCAAATATTTGGAACACAGCCTTCCTTTAAAGATTTGTTAAATAGAATGCATATCGGTTTGGCTAAAGAATTAGAACAGTTTTTAATAAATAACGGATGAACACCATCGGGGCCAGAGCTTTTATGAATATTAACTGTATTTAATTGTTTAAGAACTATATTTATATTAATATCTATAGTATGTACATCTATGGGGGAGTTTGATGGTGGTTCCACGCATCTAGTATTATTGGGCATATCATCATTAAACTTTTCGAACACTGAGTGAAAATGATCGTTAAAAAAATTACAAATTTGCTCTGCATCTGAAGAAACTAATCCGCTGTACGACATTGTTTGGGGAAGTTTATTTGAGGAAAATATCGATTTGACATAAGTCCAAAAGAAAGTAGGGTGACTTTTTATTTTTTGTTCGGAATAAGAAACGTAACTCCTATAGCAGTCGGACTCCATTTTTTCAGCTCGTTTTCGCAAACATTTGAATTTTTGATAATCAAGGGGGTTAGAAAAGGTTTTCCATAATTTGTGATATTTACGTTTCTCTTTCAATATTTTCCTGAGCGAATTACTATGCCATACGGGAATAGTGGTAGATGTGCGTATTTTACGGCGAGGCACAAATTTAGCAAAAAGGTCTTTTAATACATTATAAAACATTTCGACACATTGTTCTATATCCTTATTACCAAATAAGGTTGACCAGTGAATTTTCGATAATTCTATGTTTATATTTTGAAAATCTGCCAAATGAAAATTATACGCGAAACCCGGTGCCGGCTTAATCGTACGTAATGTACAGTTTAGGCTAATATCAAAAGTAATTGATCTATGATGGGCATCTTCCCTAGTCAAAGGATGTTCACAGGCGCGAACAATGCACACGCAATTGCTTAATATTAAGTCTAATATCCGATTATTGTTATTTATAATACAATTATATTGTTTAAGGTCAGTGAAACATAAAAAGTCTTGCATTAGTTGAGTGGCGTAGCTGCGGCCTGAAGTTAAGTGCATTTCATGTGAAATAGAGGAGACCCATTCGGCTTCCGGAATATTAAAATCTCCCGTTATTAGAAAAATATCCTCGGGCCGATCGGTGATAATTTCACTACATATATTTAGGAAAGAGGCAAGCGTTTCTTTATACGCCGGGCCCTGAGGTATATATATACAAGCTATATTCAAAAATCGCTGTTTATTTACACCTCCGGGCACCAGGTAGGTACTGCCGCGTTCGGGACCTAACGGCAAAGATACCCACACGCAATCACAATATGCTCGCGCAGGCACCGGCCAGTCGCGGCCGATCGGTTGGTACTCAGCGCGCACTGCTACCGCTACCCCTCCACCGCGCACCGCTCCGCTATCCGCTGCTGACCGATCGCATCGAAAAACACAGTACCTGTTATCAAAATACTCACGATCGTAAAAATCAACTGAAAGCCATGTCTCAGTCAAACACATAAAATCATAGTGTGACAACGTAACTTGTGCGAAAAACTCTGTGGATTTAGTGCGTAAACCCCTAACATTCTGATAATAACCAGATAAAGTCTCAAGTACCATTGTTACATATAAATAATGGTTGTGTCATTGTCGTCTGTGTCGCAAAAAAGGAATCACGCATAATACAGCGTACGAAAGCCATAACAAATAAATTAAAACAAAAAATACCATTTAAAAATGAGTAGAAATCAATCAATTTAATCGTGCTTGCATACGATATACCGGAAAGACAAATAAACACTAGAAACGAACAATATAATACGGTTCGAAAATTACACGGAATGCAAAACAGAAAGTCACACATTAGTTTTTTACTATTATGAATAGCGCAGGCAAACAAGTCCGGTATTGAGTTATGTACGTAAACCATTGAATTAGAACCATATCGTCATTTTAAGTTATTTAAAATGTTATTATTATGAATATGTATGACTTTACTAGTTTCAGTCTTTCGCATAAAAATCTTGCAGTCTCTTGTCCACACGAATGAATAATTCAGCTCAACCTTTAACTGTCT
The DNA here is from genome assembly GCA_951800055.1 of Cenopis cana. Taxonomy (NCBI): domain Eukaryota; kingdom Metazoa; phylum Arthropoda; class Insecta; order Lepidoptera; family Tortricidae; genus Cenopis; species Cenopis cana. The sequence continues at coordinate 11,135,748 of OX637490.1, read as the reverse complement.
TGCTCGTCTAAGTAACAACTTGTTTGCTGGTGTGAGGTGATCCCCGATGTATATGTTGGCCGCTGGCCCAGGCAGAGTAATGTCGGCGGTTGTGAGCTATATTCCAGCAATTCATAAGGATATACGTACGTATAATGTAACGTCTCTGTCATTAAAAATCAGAATAATTACTTACAGAAGGCACGAGTGAATAGGCATCTTATGGGGGAGCTCACTTCACCGTCGGCCTCATCTTTGCCCCCTGGGTAGATGCTGGTCAAGAGCAATCCAATTTTTGATAAAAAAAAACGCAACAGCACATGCCCTAGTGATGTCCCTTTTTGTCAATTGAGCCTAGTGGAATTGCGATCCAGATATAAAATTTGTCTGTGTATAATGTGTAGGTATTCAGTATTCAGGAAGAATATAAAATCACAGCTTCATTGTTTTTAATTAATTTAAGATTATCTATATCATTTTTACGTGGGTCTGCTCCATAAAAAAGGATTAGGGTAACTGATCTGCGATTTATTTTTAGAATGAGTATATCGGAAACCCGAAGCGCGGAAGGCCTAAGAAGTGAATTGGTGGTGGAGCGCGCTGACAGAAGAGATTCCGGCGTCTATAGATGTCAGGCGTCCAACCCTTACGGGAGATCTGACCACTTCGTGCACCTTGCTGTGCAAGGCAAGTGTAAAACCTGAGTGGACGCTCGAGTCGGGCGTCCAGCGTTGCGTCCAGCGGAGCGTGCATGTCAAACAATTGAAACTCATACTGGTGTCCTGAGTCGCCGCCGCACAAATAGTATGGACGCTCGCCCGCAACGCTGGACGCGACGCCGAACGCTCCGCTCCGAGCGTCCTCAGGCCTTACATTTAGAGTTCATTTACTTATGGTTTAAGATCGTGACAAGTTGGCTATTGTATTTCGAGTATCATGGGACGCCCAAATCGTAAGTTGTACATATCATAGTTGATAAAAATTGTTGTACCTATAAAGAATGTAGCCTCGTAGAATTAAGAACTGTATGAAAATGGGGTATATAAACATGATACATGATATTTCATGTGCTCTGCCTACCCCTTTAGGGAATACAGGCGTTTGTTTATGTATGTATTTTTATGTATAAATAAACATGATAGACTATCATTGATAGTGTTTTGTATAACTGTCATATCGAAGGGTCAAAACGGAACCCTATTGGTGACGCCCAGATGTCCGTCCGTTGGGTTTACAGCCAACAACACAGGTTTTACAGCCAAACGGTTGAAGGTCAGGGTTCAAATTTACACAGTATAAGCATCTTATTAGTCCGAAGCCATACAAATAAACAAAATTTATTTTTAAATGTTTTTAAGAGGGGCTCCCATACAGCTAAAGGGGGGCGCGAAAATTTTTTTTATCCTACCCTATCGAGTGGGATATCGTTGTTTAGAGCTCATTGAGTAGATACTTACTATACTTTTAATTTTAAAAAATATTGGAAAACAAAGTAATGGGTAGCCACCAAAGTCAGCCTTTTTTACGAAATTTTGTTCCGAAGAATTTTTGATATTCCCAAATACCTATAAACTTAAAATTTGGTAATAATGTTTGTTATTACGTATATTTTACCAAAAAATACTAATATAAATAAGATTTTTTCTTTGAAATTTCCTTATTTTTCCTATAAAAAGCAACTTAACTTTGCGGTCGGTTCGGAACCCTAAATGTGCGAAGTCCGATTCGCACTTGGCCGGTTTTTTGTGGTAGTTTTTTGACATTCGTAGGTGCATGTAAAATGCGTAAATTGAATAATAAGTTAATTTTTGACTTTGAATTTTTTTTTTCGATTATATTTACCCGGTCTTCTTTTTGCAGAACCTCCAGAACCACCGTCAAACTTCAGAGTACTGGAGACGACGTCGAGATCGGTCCGCCTGCAGTGGCGTCGGCCCTATGACGGTAACTCGCCAGTGCTGGGCTACGTGGTACAATATAGGAAGCATGACTCCACCACTTCTGACTCTTGGAGGGAAGCAGACACTCACAACGTGTCGGTCTCGGCGCATAATGTGGATTCTTACTCTGAGTAAGTTTTATCTGGTATGGAATATAATTTAACCTGGTCGTCCACCATACAAGAAAATTTGTCAATTACATTTTGATCTCCTGTAACATTAAAAAAAGTAGTTTGTTTTGTTTTGGAATTTATTAAAACAAAACAAATGCAACTCTATTAATTCATGACAGAGCCGTCTCTAGTGTGGTGGTTTGATGGAGCCTACATAAAAATAATCTTAGCCTAGTAATATCTGTCGGGAAGCCATTAATGTTATGGGAGACACAATGTGATCGAGTAAGTGTTTTGCAGCACTCGAATGGGCTGTTTTTGTATTGTACCTAATCGGTGGAAAGTGTCTTACATTATCTTCAAAGCGCTTTTATTCCGAAAAGATTTTCCCGGGACCTCCAGCTTCGTAGGCAGGATCACTACCATACCATCTAAGCTAAAAGTAATTTATAAATATTTCAACAGGACTGAAGGAGCGACAATAACAGGCCTCGAACCCGCTACTGCCTATCTAGTTCGCGCTAGGACAGTGACTGCTCAATTTGCGTCAACCCACACGAGGGCGTTGCTGGCGCTGACGTCACACGAGCCCCCTGCGCGAGCGCCGTTGAGTCTACGGGCTTCGGCGCCAAGGGCTACGACCATTGAACTGGTTTGGCAGGTTTGACGAATTTCGTTTAACCACTAAGTTGCTATATTCTGGTTACAAGTTTATTACAACGGTTTACACTATTTGTTTTCGATCACAATATTAAAAATAAATACGAACGCTCAATCTGACCGAAATATAATTACTTTTATACACGACAAATGCAATAATTCCTTATCTATTTATACTTATGCGTTGATTACACGTAACGGGTCCGTACTATGACAAGGTAGTCCTAGTCCCGGCCAGGGAGTCAATCTGAGACATAGTTACATTTTGCATTCGGCGCGCAAAATAACGTCAATGCGAAACGTTAGAACCATGACCTTCTTAAGAGTAGTAGCTACTCTTGTTGGTGTAGCCATTGCCTGTTTATCTCTTCTCCCATTTCCTTAACTTCTTGGTATAACACAGCCTTAACTTTCTCTTGTTTTTGGTGGTTGTATACTCGAAATAATTTCTCCTTGTTCTACTCTGCTGTTCTCTGTACTCGTTCCCTCAATCTTCCCTTTTAGGTTTTAAAGAAGAGGTCGATTAGCAAATTTTCAATCGAATACAGTAGCACTGCCAAATGTTATCTTAGGCTAATTATAGCACAGTTAATTCTCGTGTACCTAACCCAGGAGTCTTCATAAATTGACCAAGTAGACAATTTAATCAGTCGTATGATTGTCTTAGCCTCCACCATCGTCAACATGGAACGGCGAGCTTCTCGGCTACTCCGTCTGGTGGTGGGCCTCGGCCGATGGTACGATGTCTGGCGGAGCCAATGTTGGGATGGAGTTTGCCACAGTGCGGGGACAGATCACCAAGTACACTATTGAGGGGCTGGAGCACTACACTCGGTCAGTATTTACTAGTCTTACTGACGTAGTGATCTTAAATAGTTGTTAAGAAAATACTAGATACTCGTATGTCTGCCATGTGGCATTTTGCTGCATTTTTGAGAGATGAAATGAGTTTTCTAATCTCTTTGGGTTTTTAATTTTGTATGAAGTAGTAAAGCTGCTAACGTTAAATTATAACTTTCAAATTGAAAGGAAAGTACACACCCAATCGCTATGAATCCTACATTTTAAAATTTTTCCTTTTGTAATGTTTGGGTTTAAGTCTGACAAAAATGGCAATAGTAGGAGAAAATTTTGTGGCATTTCATTTCGAATGAAACAATGCACCCCTAGAACAGATGCGTTGCTAACTCCTCAGAAATCGCGTTTAGTTCGAAATAGTTTTTTTTTTAACTTTAGTAAAAGTTTTCCTTTTCCCAGTTTTAGAAATACAACTACTAATGTGTTTTAGGTATTCTGTGAGCGTCAGAGCATTCAATAGCGCTGGCGCGGGCCCAGCCACGGCGCCCGTCAATACGTTGACTCAAGAAAGTGGTATGTTAAATGAGATTTATTTATTACCCTGGGAAATTTAGTACTGACTTGATCAATGGTTGTATACCAAACTTTTGTTTGTGGATCACACAGCTAAATTTAAATTACGAGTACCTAGTAGTAGGCATAAAAATAACGTGTATTTTCACTGACATTAACCATTCCAGAATATTATTTCGTAGCTGTGGTTTCGACTAAGTCCAAGAGTTCAACAGTTTAATGCAAACTCTTAAGAGTAATGCTTAATTCATGAACAGGAAGCCGGATTTAGGCAGAATAAACAGTACAATGCTTTATATTCCATGGTCTATGTACGAGAAGTATTTGATATACAATGCACTTTTGGAACTTTTAAAATTACCTACTTAATTATAGGATTAATATAATAAAGATAATGAATAGATAAAAAAATAGCTTTGCAAATGTTCATTAAAAGTACAGTCAACTTTTATTGGCGGATTATTAGGCAAATCATGAAAGGTGGCACTTACGAAAACAAAGAAAACCTCTACTGCTACATAATTATGTATGTCTTTAGTTCCCTCGGAAGGTCCCCGTGGGGTCCGCTGCCGCGCGGTGTCCCCCCAGAGCCTGAAGGTGGAATGGTCCCCGCCCCCAGCTCACGCACATCATGGCTCACTGTTGGGATACAAGCTGCTGTATCGACCTGAGCATAGTGAGTATGGAAAAATGTATGTCCTGTGTTTAGTTTACCTGGGAACTTTATTAGGTACCCTCGGAAGGACTCCGTGGGGTCCGCTACCCCGCGGTGTCCCCCCCAGAGCCTGAAGGTGGAATGGTCCCCGCCTCCGGCTCACGCACATCATGGCTCACTGTTGGGCTACAAGCTGCTGTATCGACCTGAACATAGTGAGTATGGAAAAATGTATGTCCTGTGTTTAGTTTACCTGGGGACAGTCTCTCGCTCTTCCTAGCTTTAAATCCCACATGGTGGTGGGGTCAGCTTTCTGAACTAATCTTCGCCACCTTGCTCTATCCACGACATCTTTTTCGGATACCTGAGACTCTTATCATATCTTTTAGCACTACATCTTTCCACCTTGTTTTGGGTCTGCCCCTGGATCTTCGACCGGGGATGGAAAGCTGTACTGCTACCTGCGGACAGTCAATATGCATAATAAAGGTGACGGCGGTTATACCAGGGCGGTCTCACTCCGTCGGTTCGCCGCGCCGCTGCAAGTACATCCGTAGGTACGTTGTCGCGTCATTCGCTTGGTGTGGTCAAAGTTTGTTATTTGCCTACTATTATTTGGGGTTGCAAATTGGGGATTTGTTAACAGTGGGACTTCTGTACGTACCTACTATTACTTATTCTGTGGTTATACAATAAGCGTCACTGCTAAGCGAATCTCAGCGAGACATCACAGTCAGACCCGACGAATTTATTGTTCAAAGCTTGTTACTGTTATCTGTGTTGACTACCAGTTACCTAACGAGGTAGTTGCCCGATGAACTCATCTTTCTTAAGTATTTACTCATAAAAAGCCACGGTATTTTTTGTTGATATTATCGTAATAATATCTGTATATAACCTATCTTTCAACGATTTGCAATAATAATGTTAAGTGTACCCATAAATTTATCGTTATGAACTCCATTAAACTGCGTTCTTAATTACCCGATCCATATAAACTCCGAGCGTTCGTAATCACGGGCACATTTCTCATTGGAAATTAACCGTTGCATAAAACGAATAAACTTGAAACAATCTCAATATTCCAAGCTGAATGATGGCAGTTGTTTGTCGGCAGCGGCAGAGTGGCTGGAGTGGGAAGTGCGAGGGAACGGCGGGGCCAATTCTGGAGCGGGAGCGGAGGTGAAGAGAGTAGCGGGCGTGGAAACGCTTCTGCTTGCACTGAGACCATACACGAATTATACGATACAAGCGTTGGCGTATACGGGAGCGGGAGACGGTGTGCCGGCGCATCCTGTGCATTGTACTACGCAACAAGACGGTAAATGTTCTTATCCTAATATATTAGTCATTCATTCAAAAGAGGTTGAATGTAATTTGTTACAGATAGAGCCTATAATAAATAAAAAATAAATAAAAAGCATTTATTCACCAATAAATTTACACCAATAATATAAATGTTGGGACTTTCCTAGTAAGTATATAAGCAATATTGCTATAATCCAGATGGATTTACACATAATGAAATGATTGGGAATGGAAATTGAAATGGAATTTATCTGGAAAATCCAAAGGAGCTTAAGACTTTTACTTGAATTCTGGTGTTTCAACAAAAGTCGATAGTAAAAGCTAGGTAGTTTAAAATATGTTTTTGTCTGACTCCTTAACTTCGGGTGATTTACAAATACAAAATAGAAATACAAAACCGTTTATTTTTCTCTTTAAATTACAATGGTATGGTGGTGGTGGTATGGTATGGGTATGGTATTTGTTGTAGCTCCTGGACCTCCAGCTGCCGTGAAGGTCGTAGCGACGTCAGTGACTTCTTTAGCAATAAGTTGGCTGCCGCCGAGCCGGCCTAATGGACCAGTGCTCTATTATACAGTATTCTACCGTGAACTTGGCAGGTAAGTTACATCATTTCGCTTCAGATTTGTTAGGACTTTATAACATTTTCAATCCGTTTAAAAAAACATAGAAAGAACCTTTTTTTCTCAATTTAACAAATACAAGCTCAATGACTTGCATATGAGCCATGCTTTTACAAGCGGTTTCCGCTATTAAGTGTACCGCACCCGCTACCACTCACGCTTTACACCGTATCAATACACGGTGTAGCATACGTTCCGCTACTTAGCTTCGAATGGGTTAAAAAACTACACTGTCAATATTCAACCCGTTTTGATATATCCAGGGACAGGCCTCCTCAAACCACAACTGTGCAGGCTGAAGACAGTGACCCGTCTGTGGGTTTGGGTGGTTCCGCCGAGCTGAGGTCCTTGTCTGAAGACGCCACGTACGAAGCCTGGGTCGCCGCCCATTCTGTAGCCGGCGAGGGCGAACCTTCGGCTCCACAACCTGCCACAACTAGTTCTAGAGGTAACTACTTATCTAGACTGAGACTACAATAAAATTGGCGGGTATACCTTTCAAATCTGTAGTTACAAACCTTAGTTGACTTTCAGCGAGACAATAGTAGATTGTGTCAAAAGGGAGCAAAATGACATATTTACGGCGTGGGCGTAAATTGAATCCTGAACGAAGCGAAGGATTATATAATAGAATCCCGAGCGTAGCGAGGGATTCTAAAATAGAATCCTGAGCGTAGTGAGGGATTCAAGAATTAACGCCCAAGGTGGAAATAATTTTGCTTCCATGTGACACATACTGCTTTTCACATCACCTATTGAGAATAATAAAAGATCTGAAATAACAATGGTTGTGTATTTATTTTATCAAAATCGATACAATACTTAACTATCAAAATCGATACAATAAAATTACTCGTTACAGAAAAGTGCCACTTTGATCCCTCGTAGCAGGGAAGAAAAGTGCCATTTTGATCCCTCCTAGCAGGGAAGAAAAAGCCCTTATCCGAATAGGTGATGTGAAAAATTACTTTACAATTCTAATTATTTTGAATACAAAACCATGCACTTCCTAAAGTTAAGAATGGAGCAACTTATGCACAGTATATCAAAGTACTTTAAAATTAACAACTTGTGACTCACAATGCTACTGAGTGCTCATTGAACACAATGTCGATGGATCACCCTATTTCTTGCTGATCCTAAGATATAATACTCCTATCCAGCGGGAGTTCGCTTGCTGTCATTTGGCGTATGGGCGCGAGTGCAGTGCGGACGATCGTTGCGTTTGGCTTGTGTGTGGCGCGGTGATCCAATGCCGAGGGCCCGATGGCTACGCGGCGATCGGCCGGTCACGCACGATCCTAGGACGCATCTCACGCCTCATGGACATCTTGCTATACATGGTCAGTGCACTTTAACATTAAGTTTGGTCCCTATACTTGGCGTCTATAGGCGGCAGTAACCACTTACCATCAGGTGGGCTGTCAGCTTGTTTGCCTCCGACGTAGTATAAAAAAAAAATATATATATACCAGGGGGTCTCACTCCGTCAGGTTGCCACGCCGCGGTAAGTACCTCCGTAGGTGGTCTATTCAGTGGCTGCCGCGCATTGCTACCGGACGGTCGCATCTTCGCTTCATTCACTTGGTGTGGTCTTGTTAACAGTGGGACTTCTACCTGTGCCAGTGTCTATACCTCATTAACTTGGCAATTGTCATCCGGCATCGATTAGTTGGTACTCATTTCCGGTCCAACAGATAGGTAGGTAATAATTCTCGCGACGTATGTAACTACTCAATTCAAACCCCATTTTATTCTGAGACTTTATAGAAGCCGGCCGAAAATGTTTTATGACGTATTTTCCTTACGTTCTCAATAGAAGTGGACGCATCCACAAGTGGCAACTACACGTGTTCAGCGCGCAACGCCTACGGTTCAGAAGACGCGACGTACCGGGTGGAGTGCGCGGTGCCCCCTGCTGCGCCTGCGTTGTTCCTGGATCACGCAGCGCATAGGGAAGCCAAGCTGACATGGCGCACTACGCATCATCCCGCTGCGCCGCCTCATGGCAAGTACCTATACCTCCTCAACGTTGTACTATTACTTACTCGTACAATTATTTGCATAATACTTTACACTAATAAGTACCTTCATAATAATAAAAAAACCTATCATGCTGTTTGCTGCAAATACATCAAAAAGATCCACAATTTGTCGTCTTATAGTCGAGCTCAGAAAAAGAATGTACGTTCCCAAAGGTTCAAAATTATCTGAGCAACGTTATGAATTTAATTTTAAAGTCGAGTGCACATATTTTTATCACTTCGGCCGTGCATATATTTTACAATTCGACTGTACATCAAAATTCATCTTAGGTACTCTGTACCTACTTACCTTACATATTTATTGGACCCATTGTATACGTTCAAAAAATATTGAATGAATATTTTCACATTAGACTTGAAATGCTTGATGTTTTTGTACTTGTACCAAACGCAAATTTAAGCACGACGAGTCACTTGGCGGATTACGCCAGCCGTCTGCGACTGCTCGTTCCTATACGTGATTGTGTTACTATGAGCAAACGGAAATTATCTAGATGACTGTACCGATTTGCCGGTTCTATTTGTGTTCGGGTAGGTCTTGCGATGTGAGAGCATCATGGCATAGTTGCGCTATTTTGGAGGATCACTTGCTTACTTATAGGGGTAGATTATCTACTTATAGGTTACTGTGTGGGATGCAGGCAAGATTGAAGGCAGAAATTAATAAAACGTTCCTTAATGTGATCGTTGCGAATTATATCCGCTTTCATTACATCCTGATTCTGATACAACCTGGTCAGATGCCGATACTGTTAACCTAGCCTTGTTTTCCTATATGATATTGTTGAAATTTAATCTAGTAGATACCCTCGCTGACTACACACCTGATCACACTCTTCCTACCCTCCCACCCACCTCAACATTTTATTGACTTTGTCAGTCTTCTTTCACCAAGTCCCCCAATATTTATTTATATACTACCGAAGCAAACACGTCAAAACTGTTACCACGCCAACCTTTCCTTGTCTCCTTTGTATTCTATTTTACACAAAAGCCTTTACTTTTAGGTTTTACAATATGGTGGTTGCGAGTCCGAGACGACAGCGTGGACAGCTTGGAGACAGCTCGAGGCGAAGAGGAGAAGAAACTGGAAGCTGGTGGCGAGGCCAGCAGTGTGATGCTCAGATCGTTGTCTTGTGGGGCCTCGTACTCCGTAAGGGCTGTGGCTCATTCACGGGCAGGCCCTTCGCCGCCTTCGGTGCCGTTGTTGGTGAAAACAAAACCTCCAGGTTAGGGCCATTGCCTATCGTAAAATTGAGTAAGTAAGTCGATTTGTTACTACTTCACCAATCGTTTTTGCCTTATCGATTATAATGCTGACGATAAACTGTTGTGTAGTGTGCAAGTTCACTGGTCGAGTTTCTTGGCTATCATCTGATGTGGGAAATTACTTATAGTAACTAATTCTATTTATCAGACAGTGTCTGAATAGATTTAAATCTATCAGGATTTTGTATAGATTCCTGATGATTACTGGTCGACTGAAATCGCTTCCATCGACCTACCATCGACTTTTGGCCAATCTAAGGCGTTTAAATTAATAGTTCTGCAATTGTTAGACTTATAATGGGCACAGGGTATATAGTTCCTATTCTATTTTAGATGTCTCTTTGTGAATATATGATTTCCTCTCCCTAGTATTAGTATGGGAAGGCGGGGGAGACCGCCGCGACCAAGAGGAAGGCGCCGAAGCGGCAGTGTGGAGCAACAGCAGCGCTTTGGCTTTGGATGCGAGACGGGCGGTACGCTGCGGCGCGAGGCTAGTGAGGCTGCAATGGCGGCGGGCTGATGCCGGTGCGGCGTTGTGGACTGATGCTGATCTTACATCACTGCATCATCATAGAGAGGTGAGCAACCCTAATATAGGTTATTACAAGTGCCCTAAATTCCTGCCTTAGATGCCTTGCGCCATTATGGGAAAGTAAACAGAAAAAAGTTTACAAGCCGCCGAACGTAGGTATTTTAGTGGATGATTCGTATATTCGTATAAACCCTCCTGTCAGAAAAGTCTCATGAGACAGCTCTGACATAAACCCTGCGTTACGGACAGTTGCTTAACTTATGTCGCTGTATCATCTGTATCTCTTAGTCGTGTTGTGTTCGTTTAAAGTATGTGTAACTCAAGGGATTTGCGTATCACGATCTCTATATTAATATATTACGGAAATGTTGGACCACATTTGTAAGTAATCAGTTACAAAACTGATAAGTAACATTATTGACGCGTATACATGGGTAGATGGCAGGTAGATGGTGATTAACCCATGTGATGTGGTTGAAATAGCACCCTTTCTTCCCGTGTGTGTCGTAAGACTCGCTCGACTATGGGGACCGGGTTGCGGAAATGTGTTGTGGGCGATGAGCAACCTGTCACTGCAATATCACAATTTACTAAAAGTGGCACTGAAATTAACTTTTGGGAATACACACATGAGAGTTTAATGTATGATGTATGTAGGTGGTGATTGGTGGTCTCTCGGTGGGCGCGTGGTACGCCCTCCGGTTATGGACGTCCACAGAATCGTCGAGACACCAGGCCATCATCTATGCTGCAACAACTACACATGCTGGAGGTAACTCATGTGATTACAATTTTGAAGGCTCCAAATCCTAAGAGCAATTAAAAAAAACCCTATCTCAAAAATTGTTTAGGAGGTCTACTAGACACGAGGTATTGACTTTTAGTTTGAAATCATATTTACATTGATCGCACTCGCTCGTCTAATAGAAAGAGTGCGCATGACAAATATTCAGATAGACTCTTCATCTATAATTTTAATTAGTTTGGTGGCAACCATGGAAAAATTGTACGATCACTCCAGTCCAATTTACGTATTTATTCCGAGAATCCCGATTCAGTAGGTAGATACCCAGTAAAAACACTTTCCTTTTATTATTTGTAAAACATCCATTACTGATCAAACTACGAAGTACTATTTATTTATTCCGATAATCCCTATGTAATAATATTCATTATATACCCCGTAAATAATGTCACTGTCCTGTAATTATTTTTAAAACATTCCAGAACATGCTGATCAAAATACGGGCACATTTTAGAACCAGTTAGTACATTGTTCTGAGATTAAAGTCCAAGTTTGACCATACCAGCAGTGGCGCTCAAACTTTTCAACCTTAGCGACACATTTCCGATTGTTATGACACTGTCCTGCTTGCCTGGGTGGTTCAACAAAGTTACAAGTTGCACTGAAGTTAAATTGTTCAGTTTAAAGCTCTCACAAGTTTTCCTTCAATTGCATAAATCTCATACACTGGCGAGGAGAATGTTCAGAATGTTGTGAATTAGGAGATTACATTAATGTTAGGACTTAGGCTAGCTAGCACTATAAGGTTTATGTCCGACTTCAGCAAGCATTTGTTTTCTAATACTACGTGAGTGTATTATGTATTTACTAATATGTATGTGTACCTATACATACATATTTGTTCCGTATCTACATCTACTTTCGTTACTGTAAACTAATTTTAAGGACATTGCGACAAACTCGGTTGAACATTAGAGCCTGTAAGATTTTAATTTATGATATTTCCAGTTATTTGGTAGTATATAGTCTTTTTCTAACGACTGATTAGTTTACCATAAATGATAACTACGACTGCATAGTATAGTGGTATAATATAAAAAACCTTCGACAAAAATGATGCTTAGAATTTAGGCGATTGGAACGCCCAGATACCACCTACCCCCATCTCGACATTTCAAGCATGAAACATTTTGATACAAAATAATTATATCCTCAGAGCGACTCCGACGGCCAGTGGCGTTTCAGTCCGAAGGCAGCTCAGTGGGCACGGTTGGAAGCAACGCGGAAGCAGAACGGGTGCTCGGTGCAGTTTCGCTTGCCTTCGCAGCGCTGGCTGCCGTCGCTGTCACAGCTTTACTACTCGTGCTGGTGGCTAAGCGAAGGTAAGTGACGAACGGAAGCCAGCTAGTGGGCACGGTTGGAAGTAACACGGAAGAAGGATAGGGGCTTGGTGCGGTGTCGCTTGCCTTCGCAGCGCTGGCTGCCGTCGCTGTCACAGCTTTACTACTCGTGCTGGTGGCTAAGCGAAGGTAAGTGACGAACGGAAGCCAGCTAGTGGGCACGGTTGGAAGCAACACGGAAGAAGGATAGGGGCTTGGTGCGGTGTCGCTTGCCTTCGCAGCGCTGGCTGCCGTCGCTATCACAGCTTTACTACTCGTGCTGGTGGCTAAGCGAAGGTAAGTGACGAACGGAAGCCAGCTAGTGGGCACGGTTGGAAGCAACACGGAAGAAGGATAGGGGCTTGGTGCGGTATCGCTTGCCTTCGCAGCGCTGGCTGCCGTCGCTATCACAGCTTTACTACTCGTGCTGGTGGCTAAGCGAAGGTAAGTGACGAACGGAAGCCAGCTAGTGGGCACGGTTGGAAGCAACACGGAAGAAGGATAGGGGCTTGGTGCGGTGTCGCTTGCCTTCGCAGCGCTGGCTGCCGTCGCTGTCACAGCTTTACTACTCGTGCTGGTGGCCAAGCGAAGGTAAGTGACGAATGGAAGCCAGCTAGTGGGCACGGTTTGAAGCAACGCGGAAGCAGGATAGGTGCTTGGTGCGGTGTCGTTTGCCTTCGCAGCGCTGGCTGCCGTCGCTGTCACACCTTTAAGCGGGTATTACACTGTCCTGAATCAGGCGTCCTAACTAGTGGAGGGGAGTTGAAGCATCTCGCTCTAACGTATAGGTCCGAACCCTTCTAAGTGTCCTGAATTCAGGACAGTGTAAAGCTGCCTTTACTACTCGTGCTAGTGGCTTAGCGAAGGTAAGTGACGAATGAAAGCCAGCTAGTGGGCACGGTTGGAAGCAATGCGGAAGCAGGATAGGAGCTTGGTGCAGTGTCACTTACCTTGAGCGAAGATAAGTGACGAATGGAAGCCAGCTAGTGTACTCACTAGGCGACAAGAACGTCGAAGCAGAGCGGATGCGTGCTGTCGCTGTTACACACAACTAAGTTCAGTTTTCAAAAAAAAAGTCATAGGAAACGTACCTATGATGAAGCCCGCTTACAATGACAACTTGAACAGTTGGGAAATTTGTGTGCAAATAAAATGATATAAAAAGCAATGGTTACTAAGAGATAAACTACCGTTCGAGTAGCATAGACCGCCCCCGTCGCTCATCATAGGTAGCGATAGGCGGCTTGTAACTTTATATAAGTTTTCTTTACACGTCACAGAAATTTAGGTACTACAGGTTTCTGGTTATATTTTAGTTACCATAGACAAAGACATCCTTATTATTATTTTTTGAATTAGCTTACTGTCAGTTGACCAGTGATATTAAATTAATAATGGCGTCAACATTTCAGAAACTTAAGTGATTTTTAACACGTAACGTTTCTTTCAGAAATTGCCCATCACTACTCATGTTGTACATATCCCAAATACATTCGATGCGCTTTGCTTCTTGCCATAGCCCGAATAATGTCTCGTTTATATCAGAAGGCACTTGGATGAGCACTTGAGCACTAACAATAGATCAGCGACTGTTACGTAGGTTATGTTTGCAGATAAAGCAAAGACAACATGAATGTCTCGTTAGCCTTTCGTATTACAATAGCGGAAATTAGATAAAATACAAGTCAAGTACTGAATTTAACAAGGGAATAATTGTGTACCTACTTATAAATTGTGTCGTGTTTTTCAGTTGCTACAATCAAAACTAAACTTTAAAGTTTATATATGAGACTTATTACATTCGCAGGAGACTTAATACCTCTGTAGGTATTTAAGAAGCTACAATAATAACTTCCAAGAGAGGTAACTTTTGCCAGTTTTAACTATTAACGAATGAGGATAACAAATTACTAAAAACAGGCAAATCTGTGATTCACTCACTCAGAAGTATTCTCTGATTCTCCTCGCTTTGCAAATATACTTCCCAGGTGATTTTCACAGCAGTCTCGTCCTAGTGTAACTTATGAGGAATCATAGTCTGAGATCGTTCATGAATAATCAGCTATCGCGATTTCATCCGACCGTCTATCCCATTACGATTTTGATGTCGTTAAGGTCTTAAGTGTTTGAGCGAGAAAGTATCATCTTAAGTTTCCAATAGTTTTATTACTTCCTCAACAGATTTGAAGTTTTGTGCATAGATGGCTGTTCTAAAAGCCCCATAGTTATTATGAATGTATAAATGTACATTAATTTTGTCTTAATATCAGTGCCTTGTATTAGTACCTAAACTCGCACTTCCATTGATAAAATTATAAAAAATAAAATAAATAAAAATAAATATTTGTGGACAATTTTACACAAATCAGCCTAGTCCCAAACTAAGCAAAGCTTGTACTATGGGTACTAAGCGACGATATACATACTTATATAGAGAAATAGATACATAAATTCATAGAAAACATCCAAGATCTAGGAACAAATATTCGTGCTCATCACACAAATAAATGCCCCGGCCGGGATTCGAACCCGGGACCTCCAGCTTCGCAGGCAGGGTTACTACACTTACTACCAACTAAGCTAAAGCGGTCGTCAATTATATAATGCACGTGGATTACTGAGCTTTACTCGACATATTTATTCAAAATAATAACACCAACCTCATGACAGACTTTGAACCCCCAACCTTACAGCAGGCGGAGCTCGTTGCCAGGAATTTAGCAAAATTACGAATTATATGGCGCAAATTCTGCTTCGTCCCTGAAAGCCTGGCAAAATCAAATATTCCCGGAAATGAGACTAGCTAAATCGATTTTTACCTAAATTTAATGGAAATGGTTTTCTAAAACCTATTTACAAACAAGGAAAACATACAAATCTGTTATGTAACTCGAAATCTATGACGTCAGGATTTCCACGATCCAAATTTCTGTAACGTAGGCATTACGATACTAGTGCAACGGAAATTAAACTCGCAGAAGGCGGTCCATGCTATGCTAGCGCTAGTAGATATTTGCATCCAAGCGCAAATGAACGGTTGCCGTGTTTTCCATTTGTTCTGTTCACGCTACATTGTACTCGTACATGTAAAAAAATAAAGTTTATTGCCTGAATGCATTGGCTAACGAAGTTGGTTTTAAATGTTGCCAGTCGATTTTGCATTTACTTTTTGTATTGTACCTACAGTTTTTCTTCGACTCTAAACAATAACGGGATACATTTTATCGAGACTATTTTACCATCATCTTCCTAGAACTTTAGCCGGTTGTGCCCAAATGACCAGGGTCCGTTTCGGCACCTAATTCCCAGATGTGGATTTGAACTGGGTACTCGACGTTTGGTATAGGAAGTAGCGAGGCAAGGACGTTAGTGTGGCCATGTGGCCACGTTACTCATCATGCCGCTCGTCATGCTCCTCGTCATGACCCCCCCCCCCCCCCCCCCCCTATTTTGTCGGTCTTTTGGCACGAGTCAAAGGGCAAATCGCGCGAGGACCATAGTGAGGCCGTAGTATAGCACTTTTAAGAAAGCACCCGCGATCTGACCCTTCAACCCAGAGGGACCTTTGGATTAGACCAGTCTCCTTTCGGTGCATGTTTTCGTTCACCGAAAGCTCTGTTACATAAGAGATGATATTTAGTACATAAGTTTTTATAAATCCGGAAGTACAAGCCGGGGTTTATTTAAATCTGTGTAGTCTAAAATAAAACACGGAATGGTTCTGGAATAAATGATTTTCATTCCATTCCATTTTCATGTCATCTGTGCAGCACACTATGGCCGTGCGCCGGTTCGGTGGACGAAGAAACCCGGCGTTGCAGCCACTCGGTGGCTAGCACTGACAAGTCTGTGTGTCCGGAACAGCAGAACATACGCAACTGCCAGCACGATTACAAGCACGACAAGTTGTCACCGGCCTCGGGTGAGTTTGGACAAGTTAGGTCAGCATTTCCCAAACTATGGGTCGCGTCCCACTGATGGACTGCGAGTAAATATTGGACGAGGCCTGAAGATATGGACAATCCTGTATTCATACCTACATAATTACGCAATTTTTTATTCAGTGACATTCAAGAAGTGTCTCAAATTTAGATTTTTTTGTAAGGTGGGTCTCGGTATGCTCAATTTTGGGAACCACTGAGTTAGGTCAAAAACAAAAATTTACAAAAATTTAAAAAGTACAAAAATTTGGGACAGTCCAAAACTAAAAGCTAAAAGCGCTAGCGGCCTGTTCGGCATCTGAGAAAAATTACGCAGCGCCCGCTAAGCGGGTTTCTAGCAGTGTGTGTTAAGCCACAACTTTTCTCATCTGTTTCACCACTTAGACGTGTACGAGATAAGTCCGTACGCGACGTTCGCGGTTGGCGGCGAGACAGCGGCGACGCTGGACCACACACTACAATTCCGCACCTTTGGTCACCGCGACAACGATGCGCCCCCGCACAGACCTTGTAGGAAGCATCCGCAGCGACACCGAGACCGAACTGATGGTAAGCCATACTGCAGAGAAACTGGACCCCTCCTGCGTACAAATTTTATGTAGGAGGGGTCATTTTTCTCTGCAGCGGACCGACATTAGCATCACACTTGACTGATCATACGTGAGCCTTATTGCAACGAGATAAGGTCTACCAATGCTCAGTTTAGTTTTTTACTTGTTATACTGTTATTGCAAATATAATATTACCTTGGTTAACTCATTTTTTACTGTCATAAAATTTTAACAGTATAAGCATCTTGGTGTCCCAATCAGGTCCCAATGCCATATAAATAGTCAAAACTTATTTTTAAATGTTTTAAGGGGAGCTCCCACATAGTTAAAGGGGTGTGAAAACAACCCAAATTAATTTTGCGGTTGGTTTGGAAGCACGGTTGGTTTGGAAGCCTAAATCTGCGAAGTCCGGTTCGCATTTGGCCGGTTTTTTTTGTGTCATTAAACATCATATTTCTGTTGAACAGTAGAGAAGCACCACTCCGACTGTGAACTGCAGCAGCTCAGTAGGTACGAGAAGGTGCGACCGAGGCACTGCGCCGGTACCTCCTATTGCGTCCCTTTAGCGCATCACGGTAATTTTCACATATTTCAGTAGGTACTCTTACAGCCTGCCTGGTAGTAGCAGATTTGCCTTTTCTTAGGATATCTAATCGAGTTACGGGTCCGTTCAAATGCACTTCCACCCAATGGCATCTTTTTTTGCAACTGCGCCCTCCAGCAGTCATTCCTACTACGAAACTACCATGTAATAAAAGTAATCTGGCATGCTCACACACTCACCAAGATTTATAGTGTTATGTATGATTGACATTCGCAGGTCCTACGTGTTTTTTTATGCATTTAAAATGTGTTCTGATTGTGTGGACAAAATACT
Source organism: Cenopis cana (assembly GCA_951800055.1). Classification (NCBI taxonomy): domain Eukaryota; kingdom Metazoa; phylum Arthropoda; class Insecta; order Lepidoptera; family Tortricidae; genus Cenopis; species Cenopis cana. The sequence continues at coordinate 11,117,760 of OX637490.1, read as the reverse complement.
TTAGGTCAATGTAACACTATTAATCATTTTATACACATTTCAAATTTATGTGCATTGAGTTGACGTATCATAACTAGTGTGCTTCTTATTATATTGTCGAATTAAAGTATAAAATGGAAGTCATGGATTTAATTATTCCACATAGTTAATTCGTGACTACCTTAACTATCACCACTGCCCTGAGAAGAGCAGGATACTATAGAAATGAAAGAGTAACATGGACATTAGACACAGCTCCGTCAATGCGTTTCAAAACAGGAACGAGCATTGGTAATGACGAACACAAAGCAGAAGAAGACGTTATTCGATAACTTTATTCTTTTGTTTAGGCGGTGGCGGCAGCGGCGGCGGAGGCGGCAGCGGGGGCGGATTCTCGGAGGTATACGCCGGGGACTCGAGTGCTGAGTCTGGCCCTGGATCACTGTCCCCGCGCACACATCATGAACACAGCTAGCGCGACGGCACTAGGCCGAAACCATGCATATCTCTGAAATAAACATCGCAGTATTACTTACTTTCACATATAAACTCATCCACGACGACGCGCCCCTCCAAAGCGAATCTTATACCAATCTATACGCACTTGTACGGATTGGGCTGAGGAGGGGCGCACCTTCGTGGATTGTTATGGTGCGCCCCTCCCCAAGTACTATACCGGCCGGCCATTGTCAACGGGTTGAACAAGTTATGCCTCAGAAATCAGAAATTATTTATTACTAAAGTCAAAAAAAAGTGACAGTGTAGTTACAAAATAAAACTAAACAAAAATACATCAAAAATACTACTACAAACTAAAGTAAAACCATGATAAACTCAGGCTTCTCTTACTTATAGGGCGTTTTCACTAAAAAGTTTACCTGTTACTTTTTTCGTCCATTTACATACAGTACCTCTGGTATAAAGAGGTATGATTTCAAGTCCAATATCGAGCCTGTAACGATTTCAAATAATACCTACTCTACATACGCCATCCAACAACGATTACCTAATCGTAACTTCCACCAATATAATCAAGGTTTGTCCAATCCAATCAGCTGACCTACCTAACTTCAGGAGATCGATTTGGTTGCACGTCTCGCATGTCAATACGATATGAATGTATTGCGCGGAATATTACTAACTTCAGCTCGGTGGAAACGAGCGTTGAAATCACATTATCATACGAATCGTTGAACTGAATTGACCTCCAGGGCGGGTAGCCATTTTCAATGTCGATATTGAAATTATTAAAACTAAGTACGATAGAAGGACAACTTCTACCGCGTAAGTGATATTTGTGTTAATCATTGATTGACAATTTAAAGTATAACATAAGTGACGATTCGGTAGATACTACGGAATGAGAGTTATAAGAGGCTTATAAGATTCTAGACAGAGATATTACAAACCTACCGCTTAACTCAAAGGGTGACTGCGTTGCGCGCAGCATAAGTGGGGTGACGTCAAAAGGCACCAAACGGAAAAGCGGCGCAGGTCCCTGCCACACGTTCCTCGTCCACTACGTCACCCGTCATGCGCTGCGTACCGCACAGGAACCAGTTACGGTAGTTCAATTTAGTCAGTTTTAGTTGTCAACCGACTAAAAGGTTAACTTGTTATAAAATTTCGTATTTGTTTATTGCTTGTTACCAAATAATAACTTGCCAAGAAATGTGCCAATACCAAATAATAATGATACCACGCAGACACCAATCACTGCCATATTGTCGACGACACAAAGACGCGATGCGTCCATCAATTTATTGAATCAAATTCAAATAAGTTTAGTTAATTAGGAAATTAAGTAGATAGGCGGTCTGTTCTCTTACTATAGGTATAACGTTGCTAAAGGTTCTGTTACTGCCATTATACACGAATACAAATAGTCCATATTCAATGTTTTATATTCTACCACCTAGTATTCACTATCGACAGGTAAAAAACGATAGCTACTTCGCGATATAAGCAAACTTTTTTGCATAAGTAGACCCATCCCATAACCATACCAAGAGCTCTATTCTCACACCGCTGAAATATAGTTTTAATTGGATTGCGTTTATACATGTCTTCTTGGTGTACCAGATCATCGTTACCTTTCCAATGTGTATCTAAATTTAACGGTGCCAGAACAGTGCCAAAGACAATCTGCACGATTAGTGTAGTATCCCTGTATATTTAAATAAATCAAATATTGTAGCTAGCGGGAATACTTTCTAGGTAACCTAATAATGAAATCCCCAGCACGTAAGTAAAACCTGTGCGCAGTAAAACACAATCGCATATTTAAAAAAAATCACGATGTGGACATGCATTATGCATACCCCTGCCACACCTCTGACACGCGTAGGAACGTAATAGTCAGGGCTTTATAGGACATCAATGTATGGGAACCAATATTTTTTTCATTAAAGCATGAGCCTTGGCACACTTGATACTTAGGTGGACTAGAGTTGAAAACGCCCGGGAGACAAGGGCGGACGCGATGCTGGTGGGGAGGGGGAGGGGGGGAACTTTCGTTCCGGCCCGCGTTCTGTCAGTCCTCATATTATCTTTTTTATAGAGACTAGGGCATGTTTGGTATCATTTTCGGATAAATTGAGGATGGCCGATCGTTTTCTGGGACATAAATAACATATTTTCATAGAAAAAAAATGAAATACAGGCAAAAGTTTTAAAAAGTTAAGTTAAAAAAAATCTTTCTGCACCGATTACGTGAAAACAAGCAACAACTCTGGCATAAAAAAAATACGTTTAAATAGCCACATTTATGTAGATTCTAAAAATATATCATTTGTTAGACCAATAAAAAACACAACTTAGTAAAAAAAAGAAAACAGGTGACCCGTCATAATTTTACTTCATGTTCGTTCCGACCCCCGTTCTTTCAGTACTCATATTATCTTCTTTATAGAGACTAGGGCATGTTTGGTATCGTTTTCGAATAAATTGAGGATGACCAATCATTTTCTGGGACGTAAATAACATATTTTCATAGAAAAAATATGAAATACAGGTAGAAGTTCCAAAAAGTAAAGTTAAAAAAAAATTGCCTGCAGCGATTACGTGAAAACAGGCTACAATTCGGGCATGAAAAAAATATGTTTAAATAGCCACATTTATTTAGATTCCAAAAATATGCCACTTGTTAGACCCATATAAAACACAACTTAGTAAAAAAAAAGAAAACCGGTGACCCGTCAAAATTTTACTTCATAACAAAAACGGGCCTCTAAAGCAAATTTTATAATTCTTTGAAAATGTAACACAACTATAGCATAATTGTATACTAAGTAGTTTGTAGCTGTGTTTACGTTGGTTAGCATGTGAGTTACACTTTAAATTGTGAATAATCTAACGGTTTGATCATTTCGATAGACTGGTCACTGGTTCAAAATAAAACTAACAAGTTACAGATCTAATCCTTAATGTTACTCGTTATTATTCATGGTACTCCTGAAATACGTATATAATATTTATGTATAACATTTGTCGTCACAAGCACACATTTCTGTACTTCAATTTTTGTTGAAGACACCTGCATCTAGCAGCGCATTTTTTTTTGCATTTGCACCGAATCATTTCCAAGCAGGCTTCGGCAGCTACTGGCAAGCTAGTCCATATAGGTTCCCATCTGTGATTTACTTTCGTCCATCCCCAATCAGATGGACTGGGGATATTTTGGCTCGGTAAAATTTTACTCCATATATATGAACTGCTTGCAAAACCGCCCGCAGGAAATGTTGGTGCAGTGCAGCATTGGATAGTGGAATATGTTCTAACTGGCGATCTTTTTTTGTGAACAGCTGCTTACGGCATTCGTTTCCTGTCGAAACTGAGCTGGATCTGAAACAAAAATCTTAAATATGCACAACCACCCTCTAAATGACTGATGGTTTTATGAAAAAAGTAAATATTTTTTATTATTAACTTTTCCACAGTCGCCATTGCATCTTTAATTCTGCCGTCGTATGCTGCCTTCTGTGACGACTATGACATTAGGGAACGCGCTTACAAGCACCCTTTTTCCTTTTCCGTTGAAAAAAGAAACTGTGTCGCAACCTGTGAAGGCATGGAACAGGGGGAGCACTTTTGTTTTTTAGGCCCTGTGAAAGAAAATATGTTTGAATAATTGTAACCAGTCATAACGTACACAATTATGTCTGTTTTTTCCCGAGCGCGTTAGCTATTACTTGACAGAAAAGGTACTGGTGGTGTTTTCCAGTACCAATGTGTACCCACAGTCCCTCTAGCTCAGGTGTTTGTAGCACACTTGCGACGGCTAAAAGTGCTCCCCTGTCCCTTCACAGGTTGTGACACAGTCTCTTTTTTCAACGGAAAAGGAAAAAAGAGTGCTTTCGAAGCCTTGAATACGTTCCTTAATGTCACAGAGGTTTCCTGGCAGCATACGATGGCAGAATTAAAGACGTAATGGCGATTGTTGAAAAGTTTGTTATATTACTTTTTTCATAAATATTTACTTTTTTCATAAAACCATGAGTCATTTACAGGGTGGTTGTGCATATTTAAGATTTTTGTTTCAGATCCAGCTCCTTTTCGACAGTAAACGAATGCCGTAAGCAGCTGTTCACAAAAAAAGATCGCCAGTTAGAACATATTCCAACAACTAATGCTGCACTGCAGCAACATTTCCTGCGGGCGGTTTTGAAAGCAGTTCATATATGGGGTCAAATGTTACCGATCCAAAATATATTATCCCCAGTCCATCTGATTGGGGATGGACGAAAGTAAGTCACAGATGGGAACCTATATGGACTAGCTTGCCAGTAGCTGCCGAAGCCTGCCTGGAAATTATTAGGTGCAGATGCAAAAAGAAATACGCTGCTAGATGCAGGTGTCTCCAACAAAAATGGAAGTGTACAGAATTGTGTGCTTGTGACGACAAATGTTATACATAAATATTATATACGTATTTCACGAGTAATATATAATCACGAGTAACATTAATACGAGTAGGATTAGATCTGAAACTTGTTAGTTTTATTTTGAACCAGTCTATTGAAATGATCAAATGGTTAGATTATTCGCAATTTAAAATGTAACTCACATGCTAACCAACGTAAACACAGCTACAAACTACTAAATATACAATTAGGCTAGTAGTTACATAACATTTCCAAATAATTATAAAATTTGCTTTAGAGGTCCGTTTTTGTTATGATGTAAACGGATCACCTGTTTCCTTTTTTTTACTAAGTTGTGTTTTATATTGGTCTAACAAATGGTATGTTTTTAGAATCTACATAAATGAGGCCATTTAAAAATATATTTTTCATGCCCGAATTGTTACCTGTTTTCACGTAATCGCTGCAAACAGTTTTTTTTTAACTTGACTTTTTAAAACATTTGCCTGTATTTTAATTTTTTTGTAGAAAAATATGTTGTTTAAAGCCCAGAAAATGATTGGTCATCCTCAATTTATCCGAAAACGATACCAAACATGCCCTAGTCTCTATAAAGAAGATAATATGAGGACTGAAAGAACGCGGGTCGGTACGAATATAAAGTAAAATTTTGACGGGTCACATATTTTCTTTTTTTTTTACTAAGTTGTGTTTTATATTGGTCTAACAAATGATATATTTTTAGAATCTACATACATGTGGCTATTTAACCGTATTTTTTTCATGCCCGAGTTCTTACTTGTTTTCACGTAATCGGTGCAGAAAGATTTTTTTTTACCTTGACTTTTTAAAACTTTTGCCAGTATTTCATTTTTTTTCTATGAAAGTATGTTATTTATGTCCCAGAAAATGATCGGCCATCCTCAATTTATCCGAAAATGATACCAAACATGCCCTAGTCTCTATAAATAAGATAATATGAGGACTGACAGAACGCGGGCCGGAGCGAAAGTTCCCCCCCTCCCCCTCCCCACCAGCATCGCGTCCGCCCTTGTCTCCCGGGCGTTTTCAACTCTAGTCCACCTAAGTAACAAGTGTGCCAAGGCTCATGCTCTAATGAAAAAAATATTGGTGTTGTCCTATAAAGCCCTAACTATAAGCCCTGTGGGTAAGTATGCGTGCGTGCGCTGTCGGTACGCACGTCAATTGTTTGCGCGGGTGCGTAGCGCGTGGCGCGGATGAATCGCGAGACGCGACGGCACCCGATCGGCACCCGGTGGGCCTGTCAGGGACCCGGTAACTGACCTCGGTGCGGGGGGTTCGTGGCCATTCTGTATGTAGTACTATTATACTATTCTGTGCCCCTGCTCTGGGAAACCTGATGGGGGTTATGTGGGACTACTCAGGAGCATACCCACTGAAACCACAGCGGCGTTACCCCGCAATCTGCGATAAGGCGGGGTGGGCCGCGTGTACCCTTAGCAACGGAGTGGTAAGGTGTCTAACATGCGAACTAGTGAACCTGCGAACGCCGCCATTTTGCTTCTGCTTACATGCCGGGGATTACACCTTTAAAATTTTGCAAACACAGCGCTGGTTGCGACTTCTTTTTTATTCTTACGTATTTCCTTCCCTACATTAGTTATCTATTGTAATTACCAATAATAGACATAGCCTAGCTAGTTACTTGAGTCTGTGTTAAATTTATGGAATAATGTAAATAAATCTAGTCAGACTGATGTATTTATATAATAATTTTAACCGGAGCTTAAATTTGTACATACAATATTATGTAGATATCGTCAACCCTAGTCAATTTTTATTAAATGTTTTTATGACAATATTATTGTACTATGTAAATAACGAAGAATATTAAGTATCTATGTGAGGAACTAATTAATGTGAAATAAAATATTTATCGCAAACACGTTTTTTTTTATCTAATATTAAAAATAGATAACCTATATATTTGGCGAGCTGTGTCCTACGGTTAGTAACGGCAAGTCATGGCAGCTCAACCAGAAATAAATTTATATCCAAATTGAAATCCGAAACGCAATTACCAGATTTAATGCATCAGCTGGTTCAAATAATTTCAGAGCCGTAATGTGTTGGCATTAACATGCATTATAAATTATATACCTTTTATGTTACGGCACGTAGGTACATACCTGTAAAAGCCACCATATGAGTACAAAAATAGAGTCAGATGCCCTACAGTATAACTGATGAGTCTAATAACTGTATAATATATCTAAAAAGGTACTTATCTACAAAAGCTTTTGATTGCTTTCTTTTTTAAATGGTTATTACCATCTATCGTGAGCTATCTTAAATCCCAAACTTAACTGCAATATCCCATAAAATCACACGATGGAAAACGATCTCGTTAACACTAAAACTCAACGTGCTGGAAAATATAGTAAAGGAATTTGCGATGTAAATCCAATAGATTCCGCGAAAAATAACGTTACCGAAACTCGCCGAATTCCAATATAAGACATTCCGTAGCTGTCCCGGATTCTGGAACGTTGGTGATATTGGGACCCAGGGTGCCAGGCTGCTGGCACAGATTGCAACGCCGAAATAACAAGTTACTTTGATATATTCGTTTTACCTTCCCACCTTTCATTCGAAATAAATGATATTTGTTTTTTTGCCAGCCATGAGTGTCTACTTTAATATGTTCTAGAAAATCCTAGAAAATATTTTAAGCTAACATATATTTCTGGTAGACAAAATGGTTCTAATTGGATCTACGCTATGACCTGTAACTCAAAAGTTTATACGGTTTATTTAAAAAGAAGTTTCTGCGAAATGAAAATTCTGCGAAAAGTGCATTTATGACAAACAATATTATGCCAGCAGATTGAGAGCAATCTAATTCAATTATTATTTCTATGGCCTCGGAAAACTTATATGGAAATGCAATTAAAATTAAAACACACTGTTACAACAAAAATACATCGTTAATTGTACTGCCAATGTAGGTCTGAATACAATACAACCCCACATAGTTAAATATAGTGCGTGTCGTTCACACACGATGACGCGCCCCTCCACAGCGCAGCGCGTCGTCGTTGATAACGCACTGTAGCATGTATAATGGTAGTCTTTGACCATATCTATACCTACAGAGTAAGTAGTGGTGTTATTACGGCAGCGATATTCTGTAAGGTGGAGGCCATCGATTGAAAATGTGGAGTTAGACAGTCTATAGTTTGGTCCAGTTGTTGCTACACAGCATGCAACCGTTTGATTTGTTTGGTTCTTGCCATTCACTGACCATTTAACAAATGTCTATTTTTAACATCATTATTTCTTTCGTAAACTGTCATGTGACTGCCTAAAATAGTAAGTTACCTATTCACGACAATGATATACATTAAAACCTCTGGTCATCCATATACCTAAGTATCATGTTAAAACCGAACGGAAATTTTACTACGAATAAATAATGAGTTCGGGAGAATGATCTAATAAATCAATCTAAATAGCAACGATAGGTGTATTGAATACCTAATCTATATACTCTCGTAGTTGGTTTCAATTATTTTATGAATAGAATTTAATTTGATTATTTTGATTCAGATCTAGTTATTCAATTCATTCATTCAATCAACAAACATGTCGTTATGCGTCTGCTTCGTATGAGTGCTCTAATTTATAGCTTGTCCACGTCGACAAAATTAAATGCCTGCAGGCGCCCACAGTGGTCGAAAATTGATATTTTTTGCGGGACTTTTTTTCCAATGAAGTATTTCATAATCCGTTCGTCCAGTGGTCAGTCGGGGAGGTGGGAGGTGGGTGGTCCCCGCTCTTACGTTCGGGAGTCCATTTCACTTACTCCCCCCTTCACCCACTGGAACACCCCCTCCATGCACGTTTGTTCAGGAAAAACTCGCTCTCCAATAAAAACACGATTCGAGAGAACAGCGTGAATCGAAAATTAATTATAGCTTTGAATTAAACCTTAATAGCATTTCCAGTCTTTGCTCTCGTAAAAAAAGAGAATGTTGAAATAAATTTAGTTAAATATTGTTCAGTAACGTACATATGTACTCGTTGCTATTTTAAGCCCGATGTGCATCGCAAAAGAGGGGTATAAGAAGTTTAACCTGTGTATGTATATGTATGTCTGTGGCATCTTAGCTTCCTAACATTTTTTTAATTAATCGAAAGTCTTAAATTAATAATAAATATATATTACATACAATTTTCGGTTGTCCGTTCCGTTACCACCGTACAAGCTTTGTATGGAAACGGTAACGGAATGGAATGAAAAATCTTGGGACGCTTCTGAGTAGAAAAAACCCGATTTTATAAAAAAAAAAGTCGGGTGTACAATGAGTGTACAACTTTCCGTAAAATGGCCCAACTGTCGGTGCAGTATCGAGCACTGGAACATTCATCATATGTAACCAATCTTGATAATTAGGCGGTACACTTACCTTCCTGTGTTGTATTGAATTGTTTACAGAAGAATGTAACAAAAGACGACATTTTTATTTATCTTTCACTACTTACCCGGCCGTGCATGCGTGATACTTATCATGTTCCCAGATACTAATTAAAAAGTCACTTAGTAAATTGACATTAAGTACTTACCTTCTTCATAATTATTATGATATTTTACATAATTAATATTATATTAAGGACAGTCAACTACAAAATAATGTTAATAAAATAAAATGATAAAATGATAACGTGATAAGAAATGTAAAGTACAAACAGCTGACTATTATTTAAAGAACCTTGACCTATACAACCGAAACAGCATGAATACAAAGCATTACTCCAAAGAAACACTGCGTCGATCACCGTGTTCCGGCATTTAGCTCGTAGTGAGACTAACTGGGCGGCGCGTTGGTGCCCGGAACAGTTAAAGACTACGTAACGACCGGTCATTCGTTCAGCGTTAAGCGGAGAACACACGCTCCACCACGAGTTTGCCCCGGTATAGTTGACGAAATATAAGCTGCACCGATTCCTCGAACAACTTGTATGGCGAATCGGTGCAGCTTATATTTCGTCAACCATACAGTAGGTACTTTTAACTCACCATGCCATGGTTGTGTGTTGAGATATAGGTACATGCACATTATCTATGTATGCGTCAGCGGTAGGAGCTATGAGTTCACTTTGTCCATGTGTTCTTGTGTGGCACAATTACCACTATGACTAACCCGCGCTCGTGAGATAAAAGTATGGTAGTTCTTATAATGGACACCGTAGCTTGCTTTGTTGCGTTGCTTGTCTCAGTCTCTTAAATTATTATAACTTACTTATAACGTTCTCTCCTCCTCTCCTATTTTAGTTAGATGCACAAAAGTCAGTCCTATTATTTTTGGGTGCTCCATGTCACTGCCACTAGGTCTGCCGCGGTAAGCTCTCCGTTATGCGATCGTGCTTTGGCAGTTTTAAGCAGGTATGTTACAGCAGGCAGTTTAGTGTGATGCCGCCTAGCAAACCATCCTGGCTGCTTGCAAGTGCAAGATCACGGTAAATTTTTCCTTGTCTTTGATTTCTTAAAATAACTATAACGTAATGATTCTGCGCTATACTTTTCTCACTTTACAATGACACAATTTCGACTGACCTGTGGTTAAGATTTGTGTAGAGGTAGAGAGTGTGTAGAGAAGAGAGGTCCCTAACTCATCTCGCTTATATTAAGAGCAGTCCAACTGGGTCCTACTTAGTACCTACAACTTACAGAACACTGCAGTCAACACCACTATTTGTTCTTTAGTACATGGTGTTGTGTTCCTAGTGCTTGGTAGGACGACTCAGCATAAAATCTAAATATTTCTCCAACCCACAACGGTTAACTAATTCAAATATAATTTCAATCAAATTTGCTCGGAATCGCGCGCGCTGTTGATTGAATTAAGTACATGAGCTGGCAGTGTTATTCTGAAATACAGCGCGAGGAAAAACGCGTAGTTCGCAGTGGGGTCTGTTTGACACAACGTACATATTATATTTGTTAGAGTAAAGAAAACCACTTTAATAAGATAAACGTTAAGTTTAATCCGTGAATACGTTGTGATTACAGCTGTTAGAATATAGAACATAGTAATCGTCACACATTGGATACGTCGCTTACCCCTACGCAGCCAGTATAGGACATTTAGTTTACCTATACGCACGTTCCAACAATATTGCAATCAAATTAGTACAGTCAGCGGCAGTCTAACCTCAACCACTGCATCACACCTGAAAAACTGGCTTCCCACGCGACAACACATTCAGGACCTTTGAAACAAGACCAATATCTCATTCCACCTGACTCAAATTCTCACCTTGGAGCTGAGTAGAAGAGGAGAGGAGGCTGGTGGCTTGGGGCTGAGTGGAGGTGTTAACCATTCCTAGACTGAACGCCCCTCCAGTTTGTCATGAATAAATTATATTCATTTCATTTCGGTTTTTTTCAGTGCACTTATATGCACAATACTTACACAAAAACTCGCACATTGAAAAAATGTCTACTGGTTATGTTATGCATTATGTTATAGCTTGTCTCCACTTAAAAGATTTCTGCCTACATTATGTTTAGTCCAAGCATTTACGGGCCTAAATATATTCTGACACATGCAGTAGGTAGTTAAAAGGATTTCCGACTAACACACGTCTACTTTTATTCAGACTACCCCATTCCACGTAGGTACAAACGTTTGCCTAACGCGAGCACTTGTATTCAGGGCAAAGTCCACAACGATCCACTTAAATTACATAAGGTTAGGTGTACTTTAATGTGTTTGCCACTGCCGTGCCGCTAGCGTCATAATCATAATTGTAGATATTAAAAGGTCTAATATATATTATTTCATGACCCATACGTCATTATTGAACCAGCGTAGCGGCTTTCTAACATTATATTATATTCTCAAACCTACTGAGGTTAGGTATTTGAATATTTTTGGCATTGGGTTAAATCTTCAAACTGACAACGCTTAAATCTGATAGTACAGTCGACTACTATTAAGATAGATCCACTTTTAGACCTTATTTCAATGGCATAAAGTAATAGGTTAACTGTACCTACATATTCCGAAGACTACGATATTTATTCATTTAATGAATTTGTGACCCTGAAGACCGTTCATTTGGCTTTGAGTCCCGGGCCTTTTTATCCCGGAAAGCAACGTAAAAACTAGTTTGATGTGTTCAAAAGTTACTTAAATACAAATTACAGTACAAACATTCGTCTTTTTTAAATATCCATCGTTAAATTTAAATAAACACAATTTTTCACCCTAGTGTAGTTACTCGTTCGTACACTCTTAATGACGACTAAGTCAAGCCGCCTCGTGGAAAGCCAGGAAGCCAGTCCTGTCAAGCTGGTCTAATTTATTTGACAGACATTCAGATGTACTCAGTATAATCAGGTATGACAGCAGTGATAACAAGGATAATTTACTCACATCTCACATTTTAAGTCTTGATAACTTCAGGCGCAGGGGTGGGCAAGCTCTCTCCAATACAAACTTTGTGCAAGTTTTTCTTCGCTTGTTTGCACTACACTTATGATATTTAGTCAGTACCTATGCTTATTTTCCTGTTAACCATAACCGAGATTTTTTTTTTCTTAAGATACTTCATAATATAAATATATTTATCCAATATTTACAAGCAAAAAAAAATTTATATATTCGGGAGTGCCAAACCCGAGGAATAAAACGTGCACAGAGTTTGTATGGAGAAGGCCTTGCCGTGCCCTGCCTATCTACATACATACATACATACCTACATCAGTGCCGGATTAACCCTTAAACAAATTAAGCAATTGCCTAGGGCACCACGTCTAGGGGGGCACCAGAAACACCACGAAAAAAAAGTCATTTTGAAAATCCGCACGGCTCGTGTTGATAAGTGCCCGCTCCCCGCTTGCTCGCTCGTTCCGGTTAATAGCACTACTATTTGTTAGTAAAATATACGTAATAATAAACATTAAATATGACCAAATTCGAAGTTCATAGGCCGATGGGAAGCAAAAAAAGCGGAGCAAAATTTCGTAAAAATACTTAGGTACTTTGGCAGTTGCTCTTCTCATTCAGAGCGATACAAAACGGTATATATAAATATATTTCTCTAACTCCCTCCTATCTCTCAAAAAATCACACACCTCCCAGGAGCAACCAGGGGGGTAGGTAGGTAGGGTATTTATCTATTCAACGAGCTCTAAACAACGACTGTCAAATCATTTTTTTTTTTCACGCCCTTAAAATATTTTTCGATAATTTGTATCGCTTTGGGTAAACCGCATGCTTTAAACTATGAAAATTTGAAAACGAAATTTCCAGCCGTTTGGCTTGAAAACCTGTGACAGGTGACTGGCGTATACGTGAAAGGACTCCAATAGGATCGAAACCATAAAAATAAGTAGATTAACATCGTGGTTTGCCTAGTTATAGTTTTTTAGTTTCGATTTCTACTGGGTATTTATTTATTCGGAGAACCAAGAGCTGCTATTTTTACATTAATTACCTATGTATGGTTTTTTATGCGCGCCTGCATCATAATGTTCGAAAAATTTCGCGCTCGCTGCGCTCGCGTTTACATCCATGACTTGATGCGTATGAAGTATTTTCCGCACCTGCATCATGTTCGAAAAATTTCGCGCTCGCTACGCTCGCGTTTTCGTCTAGATATGTTATGACTTGATGCGTATGAAGTATTTTCTGCACCTGCATCATAATATTTGAAAAATTTCGCGCTCGCTGTGCTCGCGTTTTCGCGGATGGGGGGCCCACAGGCGAGGATTGCCTAGGGCATCAAGTAGTCTTGATCCGGCACTGACCTACATATATATTTTTTATTGGAAAAATATAAAATTAATCGTTGAATACACTAACAATCTTTTTTCATGGAAAGTGAGCGTTTTGCATAAGAATCAAGACGGAAACACAGCTCACATTTAATAATTGCACATAAATGTACTTCCAAGAATCAATTTTCATTATTCACGTTGAAGCTTCCATCCGCTCGTTTCAATTCATAACTCATAAACAATCTAATATCGATTTTCTATTCTAGGAAAGCTCTAATCGGATCATGTAGCACAAGCAAACCTATGCATCTTCATTATCTATACTAGTAGTAGTAGCCATAACACAAGCCTCATTATATTGAGGTTTCTATGGGTCTAGTTCGATTTATTATGTAGGTAATATAGTCCCTGATTATATTAACTTATTTAGTTTTACTTTATTAGACCGTCAGGCAGCCTTCAGGATGCGATGTTCTGGGATAACGCTAGGAGTATGATGATGATGGATAGACCTATTCGGTGCAGACAAAATATATCAGTATATGGTTTGTAGTGTATCGTTCTCTTTGTAGAGAAATCTGTCATGCATTAAATGAGTTACACATAAGCTGTAAACATATTTATTTCGATAAACATCTAAAACAAGGAACAACAATTGTTCATGTCTACATTTGCAATGTGTCTACATCCAATGTATCGTAAAGCTCGCGTGTAAGCATCGTGTGCGGTCTAGAGTAGAAGCGGCGCTCGCGTTGGTGTACTTGACAACCTGACTACCTGCAGTATCCTTCTCCCTGAAGGAACAGCCTAAAAGCCTCCGCAATCTTACTAGGCTGCTCCTCAAGAACCATCCCGACGTCAGAGATATTCAACCATGACGTCTTGGATGGCTCTAAGCGACCATTAAAAGTGACCGTGTCATCTACATGAGGCGACAGCGCTCCAGTCATGTTCAGGACTGGCACTTTGATCGTATTCGTCTCACGTGAGATACCCAAGTCAGTTCGACGCAGATAAGCGTCGATAAACATGGAGAGATTGATTGGGTTGACGTGGGAGAAGCATTCTTTGTAGACGTGCGCTAAATCGTGGTTGCGGTCTTCGGTGCTGCGACCAAAGTGATGCCACATGAGGTAATCTAGCGCACTCTGAGTCATCCCGCTAGATCGGAGCTGCCGCGTGTTAATTTTCTGGTAAAGCCACTCCGTCCAACCAGCCTGAGTAGAAGTGCAATTGATTAGAGCGAGCGCGTCCACCTTCTGAGGATTAACTAAAGCGTACCGCGCCAAAATGTTCGCGCCAGCTCCTACCCCGAAACCAATGAAGGACCTTATACCGAAGTGGCCGAGGACGAAATCGATCTGTGAGGCAAGCTCATCTATGGTTGGGTAAGTGTAATCTTCGGGCAGTGGTGGAGCTCCTTCCTCTTGCCCGGGAGCGTTCACGTGGTAGATGCAGAACTGTTCAAGGATGGCTCGCATGTCGACGAAGTTGAAGAACGCTTGAAAATTAGCTGCGTAGTTGAGCCCAAGGTCATGGTACGTGAGTATGGCCCGCTTGGAGCGGTCACCCCTCACGGCCACCAGGAGGTCTCCGCGCGACGTCCTCACTCGCTCCTCCACGCATGCGCCGTCGCTCTGCAATCGTCGCTCCGATGGAAAATGAAGCTGGACACTTTTCAGATCATCATCCAGATTGTCCGAGGACATCATGTTGAGGAGAGCGATGTTTTCATGCTTCGTTGTAGTCGGCATTTTTATTATTTCTTATTTTTTAAAGCTGAGGCAGTATTTATGGCTCGTTGCGTGTCGAACACCTTCACTTAACAGCAGGGAAATGACAGGTTTCTGTCACTTAATTAGTGTTAATTACCGCAATCCCATTAGCTGGTGATCCCTGTAAACATGCGGTAACAACGAACATGTCTATGACTATAACACAAATAATCCGTCGAAATGTCTTCGTTATTTGTCACTAATCACTGTATTACCACTTATAGTTTTAATTATTTCGGCAGTTTTAACCAGGGAATGAGGTATTTTGTTGAGACAGCCGCAGGAAATGGTCAATAATGTCTCGGCCGGACAGACGTGAATCCCTGTGAGCGGTCGCTTCGGCACTGCTCGGCCGTTTCCGTGCCCGCTCGGCTCTAAACAACCTCGATTCGTTCACACCCACCGCGCATGTGCGAGTCCGCGCGTCGATGTTTTTTTTGTTGAATCGTATTTTAAACTTCTAATTAAATTAAATAACTTGCCGGTAAGATGTCAATGACTGTGTAAAACGCTACCGTTTCAAAATCCAAAACTTAAGATAATACGCAATTAGTTATGATAATAATATGCCCTCTAGCATTATTGTAGCGAACTTTTTATGAAAGTCCTTGAGGTTCGTTTTCACATAGATGGCGCCACTTGGTGTAACTTTATGCTAACAAAAGAAAAAACTACCCTATTCGTAGTATGAAGAAGATTTAACCATGTATTTAAATCTAATGTGTAATTCACATTGACTTAGTTTTAATTGTAATACTGTGTTATTATTTTGAATAAAATAAATAATAAATGGGGTTGATGATGTTTACGTCGTAAAGCAAAAGTAAGATACATCAGGATAACAATGGAAAATAGAGTACCTACTTATACTATTCGTAGTAGATATGGTATATTGGTAGGTCTTATGACGATTTTACCATGCGGGTTGATGACATAATAGTGTGCATTCTTTGCTCTTTGTTTACTCATTTACTTCGAAAAGCAAAGTCGGTACTATTTATAAGTATTTTGTTTCGTCAAAGTAATAAAAGAATTGTTATTGTTACTTTGCCACCTTATTCAGCGTGACAAGGTATCAAGTAAGTAAGACAAGTAGTAAAAAAAGTTAATAGGTATTCGCCTATAAATTGAAGTTTGGCATGAAATAAGAACGTTATTGAAATAGGAGCAAGGGCTAAGTACCTATTAAATAGTTATTTTGAAAGGTTTATTCATGACACGTAGGTATTAGCAGCGGCATATTGACCTTCAGCGCGTCTGGGTCGGGTCTGATATAGTGTTGAGTTACTCACTCGTGAGGCACCTCATTTGTCATACTCATTTCATTCAATTGATGCAACACCTCGCGCTTCAAAAATGTCACACTTCATATCTGATGAGGTACGAACTCACTCGCACCTCGCTCGCTCATGCACCGGCTCGCGCTTCATTCGTCCTTCAAACCTCAAGCACGCCTCAATCCTCAAAGCACCTCGCACCTCGTGCCTAAATTCACACGTCCCACTCGCGCCTCGCGCCTAACTTCATTTGTCCCACTGCCTATCACACCGAAAATGAGTACGTGGATGAGGGAGTTTACTGGAACATTACATCGAGCGCGATCCCCAAAATGTACGGTGTGATGTGAGGCTGTGACATGCAGTACTCACCTCAATGCTCATGCCTCGACAAAAAGGTTGTAAGCGCCGCAGGATTTCATACATCTTACGCGTTTACGTCAAATAGTCAAGTTTTTGTTGCGTTTACGAATCTATCTGTGATTTGTAGTGGAATGAAATATAATGTAGTACTTTTGTTTAATTTAATAAAAATAGGATGTAAATTTATACTATCATTATGCAAAATACCTTGTTAATTAAAATTTAAGTTGTATTATAATGTTAGAGCAAAGAGTGAACGATCGAATTATCGGCTAAATTTAATATTTGTGTAATTAGCGTTCTTCATAAACAGTTTTGATTTGACACTTTTGACTGTGATCTGAACGACGTTATTTGATTCGTATAAGATCACATTGGAATGTTTATTTATTTTTTACTTTATATGAAGATCAGGATAGAAATGTTTTACTGAAAACGAATATCTTCATGGCCGTGTGTGTATGCTATGCCTTGGTTTGTGGTTGTATTTTGCGTGTTAAATACGAGTGAAGTGAAAAAGAACAAAGTCATTTTCATCATTACAAGAAATAATTACTTGTAATGTTGTCTTTATTCAATGCCTTATTACTGTGAATGCATTAATAACTTAATTATTGCTGTGCCAGTTCAAATGAGAACATCTAATTATGAGTCTAACCTAAGTGAATTTGTCCAAATTACCCAAACTCAAATTATGAAGTTGGGATATTTACTAAATATACTGGTTTATTTATTAGAGTGTATGTGGGTACATCATTACAGCATTAATATTAAGTATGTTGTCATAATATGTGAAGCCTCTGGATCTCAAATCATAAAATTCTGTTGTGCTGTGGTCTAAGTTATTGTTTAGATTAATCTTACTGGGCATTCACAAATTGAAACTGCCCTGCAATACAAGTATTATATGCAGTAGGGGAAGTTAAGTAATACTATACAACAACTTGTTTTTACTGCCGACATATATTATGTTTAAACTGGTACCTCACCTCATTTGAAGTAGGACATTGTACCACCTCATTTTTGGAAATGAGGTACTCATACAAACTCATTTTAATTTCATGTCCTACCCAACACTAGTCTGATATAACGGGTCAGTCACGAACTTCAGGTGTATGTACTTCATATTTTAGCGGCAGGCAGAATTAGTAGTTGTTTCATTGACAGTTTTACAATAAAAAATATTAAGAATAATATATCTTCATTTCTACTGTACTGCGTATATACAGTGTGACCCAATAATATGTACGTTGACAAAGAATTTTTAGGATATTTTTTCTTACGACACGACGACACCACATTTATAAAAATAGCATAAAAATACTACCTATCATTAAACTAAACAAAACAATAGTTTTCTGCGAAATTTGGCTTTGATACACAATTGCAAACGTGAGCCACCCTGTAAGTAAATAGTCCGCGTAGAATTCGTTATCGCTTAGGAGAAATAATTGCTTAACCCCCTTGCAGTTAGCCGGGATCGGGATTATAACGGGCCCGAGGTTTCAAACTATCTTCATGCCCAAATTTGATTTAAGTAAATTTCTTCTGCGGTTTAAGCACGAAAAGGTAGCCAGACAGATAGACCTTACTTACTTTCTCTGCATGTGCAGCACATGTACTCCCGACGTGGCCGAACTCCTGGGGGCCGATTTTTGAGTGTCGAACGATCGACTTTTCGACACTCGAGATCTGTCAAAAACCTATGATGTTTTGACTGATGTCGAGTGTTCGACACTCAAAAATCGGCCCCCTGCACTGAGCAAGACCTTCGTGACGTAACAGACAGGCCCCAGCTATAGCCAGCTTCTGGCCCTGTACGATCTAATCCAGAGGAAGAAACCACGAGAAGAAGAAAAAAAAAGAAGAAGCACATTAGATACTTATATGATAAATCATTTAGCTAGGTACCTACTCTGTTTATGTCCGTTTCGCTCTGTAAATCGGGTCGGAAATGTCGACTAGAAATAATCCAATGTACGGTATTCAGCGGTAATATTCGCCGTAATCGCGTATTTGCAGCTATTAATGGTCGTAAATTGCAGAAAGCCTAATTAATGGCTGCCACTGGTCCGATTTAGCTGTAATAGGATCCCTCTTGTAATTATAAAAAAACAGATAAAGCAGTCTCTGATTTATTTATTGAACATTTGTTTTCATTGCAGTCTCTTAAAAAAAGTCGTATATTGACTGATAGCCTTTTATGAAGTTTCATAACGCTCCGTTTTGGTGCTGTCGGTATTTATAGTTCTTAGTTAGGTAGATAGGTACTTTCTTCTTATCTCACGACTTGTACTATTACTTATTCTGTGCTCACGAGCGCCGCGCCAGTGAGCCATGGTTGTGTGTTGAGCTATACGTGCACATTGTCTATGTGTGTGTCAGCGTAGGAGCTATGACTATGAGTTCACGTTATCTATGTCATTTGTTTTCGTATGTGTCACAGGCACAACAATGACCAACGAGATTGAAGCTAGTGACGGCACGGCCTTTTTTGTTGCAAACAGCGACTATTTTTATTTATTTATTAATCTTTATTGCACAAACAGACTTAATGCCGTATGGCATTCTCTACCAGTCAACCTTAAGGCGAAGCAGAAAAAATGTTGGCGGTGCAACTAACAACAAAATAAAGTCAACATTAATTACGTATTACTCCTTGTTTATCATATACGTAATAATTATATACAGACATACACATATAAAGTGTGTCCCAAAAAGGACGCAACTTTTAATTTTGCCACCATTTTTGAATTTTAGTGCCTATAACCCTAAAAAAAGGCTATATGACAGCTGATAGTTTAGGGTTTATAAAAATGTAGCACACTACACGAGAGAACAACTCATTTTATTTTTGAACAAAAAATAATGAAAATTTGGCTACGAATAAGTAAATAATAAGTTTCGTACAAATTTCGTGTACTGATTTGTTTCGGTAGCAGAATTATGTGACCCTATATTATGTGATTTAACACCATTAGATTTCTTTCTATGGGGTTATTTGAAGTCAAAGGTCTATGCCAAAAGTCCTACCGCATGAAAGATGGAGGTTCAATGTTGCATTCCCGAAATTCACCCACATTTGAGCAAAATGGTCAAGGAAAATTACATGAAAACAATTCGTATGTGCCAGCAAAGTCGTGGTGGGTATTTGCCCAATGTGCTATTTCATACATAACCCTATCCTATGTTGTTATTGTTTAAAATTTTTTTTTCAAATATTGCGTCCCGTTTGGGACACCCTGTATAAAAACAAATATATGAATATACAGTAGAGTTTATGATGTTTACGTTTTTTTATAAAAGCAATTTTATGGTAAGTACATAGTTATATTTTATGGCATTTTCGTGGGTTT
Source organism: Cenopis cana (assembly GCA_951800055.1). NCBI lineage: Eukaryota > Metazoa > Arthropoda > Insecta > Lepidoptera > Tortricidae > Cenopis > Cenopis cana. The sequence goes on along the minus strand of OX637490.1, from coordinate 11,097,378 downwards.
TGTGTATTGGTAAAATAAGAAAAGATATTGTTGTCAACGTCCAAATTGCATGAGCACACCAAACACGTTGAAAATTGGAATGCAAAATGTTTCTGATTGACCCGAATTTAAATATAATACTTGAGTTCCTTTACAAATAGAATAGGTAGGTGAAGGAGCGTCACCTATATGTGAAAATCAATAAATGATACTTAGGTGCTTGAAAAAGTTGAAAATACAATGGCATGCAGCCCTAGGACACGCGAACAATTAACTAGTAACAAAGGGAATGAAACGAAGTAGTGTCTCCAACGGATATAAACGTAGAGTTGCAATTTTTATATCAAACATTTGCGTACCTAGATAATCTTTAAAAAAAATCTAAGTATGACCTGGAGTTTTAACAGGTTTCAAGAAATGGAATCAAGAAAGGATGTGTATAATTAATAATTAGTGTCAAAATTAGGTCACCTCGGTATTTTTGTGCCTGTTACGGAGGAATAGCATGTCCCGCTATTACCTATGTATACTATCTGATACTATTCTGTGACGACTGTGACGTAAAACCCATATACAAGCAATTGCATTTTTCTGAATAGTTATCCTACTAGTTGCACTCTGTAAAAAGCTTCTGTTTTGCTCATTTTTATTGAAGTAGGTGTCACTACCACTGCGACAGTTGCCACGCATAGAGCTTAGTGCCTGCAAGGGATACAAAACCGGGATATTCTTTGGGATGTTTTTAACCCAAAGTTTACAAGTGTATTTTTAGCCCAAAAAATCTCCTCTCATACAATACATTATGGAATTGCACCCAACAATACAATATTGGAATTGTAGGAAAGAGTTCCTAGTTGTGCCTAAATAAATTTCAGTTTCGTATTGATAGTAACTATAATCGGAATGAAAATGTTTGCGAATTTTTACTTTATTTCGATACCGTCAGCGTCTAAAAGTGACGAGCCTTTTCTTACCGCGACAGATCTTTAAGGATGATTCATGCCGTGTCCGGGACGGCCCGTTTTGTAGTACCTACAAGAAATCGACGGACGCGCGACGGCTCCGTATTTTTAAAATTAGAATTTTAATGGTAATTTTCTCGTGCGTTTGTTCGTTTCCCTAAGAGAGACGGAGGACGGACGGACATAGCGAAACCATAAGGGTTCCTTGTTTACGACGGAACCCTAAAAACCTTATACACACATACATACCTAAAACTCAGTGTTCATATTTTGTGCCCTAATACTTAGTTAGTCTATAAACATTACGTGGCAATAATTTTCAGTTATAACTAGTGTAATTAATGTGTATTAGTTAGGCAAAATGATTGAAGCGTTCATAGTTACGTCGAGTATAGTCATAACCATCACAACAATAGTTGTAAGTGCCAAACTTTTATATTAAAGTACGCTAATTAACTTAATTCCTAAGTTACGGTTACGCTATTGTACCTAGAGCAAATATCTGCCAAAACAAAGGTGGCAAAAATAGATTCGTGTCAGATATTCATGCGCACTTTGTTATGGCAGATATAATATATTATCGGTCGGTGACTGACGTTGTTTTACAGGTTAACTTGATTTTTAGGTGGGCGAACCGCCGCATTTTCGCATTCTCGCTCCAGAATTTGTATGTCCAAAAGATAACGAAAAGGCTCCCGTAAACACTGATAACACTATAATCACGTAAGTATTTACCATTAATTTATGAGTATTGTAAAATCGAAAAACTCGTTATTTATTCAAAATCTAAACATTCTAAACCTTTATTAGACTCACAAATTTTTCTGTCAAAAATTCATGGTAAGTAGGCAAAATAACCTACCTTTATTTGCACAGTCATCAACTACCTACTCATTGAAATGGTTCTTTACACATCCATTTATTTAATTAGGTTTGTATCCCTGTGAACGCCAAGAACGCAGGTATTGTGTGTTGTCGGGCTTACGGCGCGGCGCCAGACTAGGTGTTATGAAGTACGTTGTCAAAATCACTAATATAAAGCGTAGCATAGTCAGTAAAATAGTGCTTTACACTAATATAAAGTTCATATTCAATATCTTTATGGAAAACTAGCTTTTGCCCGCGACTTCGTCCGCGTAGAACTCGGAGTAAGAAAAATGGCATGAAATAGAAATAAACCTAAAAAAGTTAAAGCAACTTGAAACCTGTTCTAATTTCCAGTTTCTAGCTACATTTTAATCCTTAAAAATCACACATTGAAACCTGCCCATGTGAAATTTTCAACCCTCGCTTAAAACCTTTAAGGGATGAAATTTAAAAAAAAACAAAATCAATGATTTTCACTATACATTAGAAGCTTGAGACCGAAGTTTTAAACTTCTTACTTGAAAAACGACATTTTCCTCATACAAACTTTCATCCCTTTTTTGAACCCCTTAAGGGATGAATTCTTATATAAACCTTATTTAATTTATCTTTTTTTAATAAGAAACCTTTGTACAACATTTCAAGTCTTCTTTCCAAATGAACGATTTCCATACAACGGCTCAACCCCTGTTTCACCCCCTTAGGAGTTGAATTTCAAAAAATCCTTCCTCTCCGTTACGTGTCTACGTACACGTCTACGTACTCTAAAGAATATATGTTCCAAATTTCATGGTTATATCTTCAGCAGTTTAGGCTGTGCGCTGTCTGTCAATAGTTGTCTAAGTAAGGCAAGAGTTTTGTAATATGCCGTACATGAAGTAAAGCGTTCAAAGGGTTAAAAATAGCTTGTTACCAAATCCTAACGTTTTGGTATAAGAGGTATTTTTTCTGCCAGATTATAAAAGATATAACCTTGTATACCTACTGGTGTTAATAAACTTCTTGAGCCACCCAAAGGCGTTGACTACACTCTATTACATTTTTTTTCTAATTCCTTAGTCTCCGTACCCAAGCGGGAGCTAAGTTGGACATGCGCTGGACGGTCCGCTGGACGCCCCTTCCATCCCCGACGCAGCGGTTCACGCTGCTGCTGTGGCGAGCGACAAGGGAATTGGAGAAAAAGTTGAACGGTCCGCAGAAAGAACCTTTTACTTACGTCATAGAAAACGATGAGGTACCTACGTAGTATATAAGGAAGTGTAATTGTGAGTATCCAACACCTCTCTAGGACTCAAGGGGGCTATTTAAATGGCGCAAGAACTTGAAAAACATGCTATTTTATACAGGATATAACATTTAAATAGGTCAGTATGGGAAAGTCTGAAACTATAAGATACGAGGATCTGTTCTTGGCTATCGAGGTAATACGGGTACGATCAAACCCTGAGACGAACGGAATATTGCACGAGTTTTTTATACAATGAAAATTTATGCGCCTTAATGTTTTATAAAATATTTTAACTAATAATGTATTTTTCGTCGGGTAATGGTATATTAGTATATGTATGTCTTCATAACCCCACATGATTCTCATATCAATATGTATCACATTACGCTAGTTACTTCCGGGTGTCGACTACCAATTCAACGTGACAGCATCCAACTCTGACGGCGAAGAGACCACAAAGAATTTCCACATCAACAACGTTAAGGGCGACCAGCTGCTGGAAAACTTGGAGGGGCGGACGGACATGCTGTCCATCTTGCTGGTCGGCGCGCAGGAGACGTACGCCGACATCGAGTACTCGTTGGAAGCGCTGGTCACTACTTGTCATCCAACGCAGGATTATTATGTAAGCTACATGTTTTCTATGCCAATAAGTATATTGATCCTCTGTCAAAGTACCTACATATTTCCTTGCACTATTGCCTACATCTAGCTTTATGCTCAGGGATGATCTACAATTATTTATTAGTATCAAGGGGAGGAAGGAGGGAGGGATTATCAAGTTGTTAGCTCAGACAAAAAAAAACTGTTTTCTTTATTCATTCGACATTGATTATTTTAGCTTGTGTCAAGATTTTTATGAATGCCCAGGTATAGAACCCGTGTGCTGAACTTTGTTAAGCAAATACCACAAATTTGTACTTAAAATCCACTTTCATTCTCTAGCTAAACGCATATTCCTAGTAGGTACATATTATTATGAACAGTGTAAAAGTCCTATGTATACATCACACGGCAGCCGATAGCTCCCACGTTCTGAACCACTTGAACAAATCAGTGCGTATATCCGCATTCATTTTCTAGCTTAACGCACTTTTCCAGTTCGTCTGGTCGGTCGAAAGTCCGACACACAAAGTGGATGCATCGCCGGGCTCCCGATTGGAATTGCCCGCATACTCACTCACGGCCGATCTGACCTACCTCGTCACTTGTCAGGTTGTGAGCCATTCGACTGGCGATTTTATTACTCAGGTAAGCTGTGCTGTGACGTAGTTATTATCAGAATAGCACGGTCTAAATCTCTTGATTAATCAATAGCATCTAATTTATACCAAGCTTCTAATGTAAATATAGTAGGCACACTGAAATACAGAGCGTTCACTACCTTTACAACATGGTATTGTCTTAAATACAGGCCGTCTTGTATTACATACTGGTTTCAGTTTATCATCAACATCGCAGAATTTACATATGGGTCTGTCGATTCTGCGATGTAAATTCTGCGATGTTGATGTTTGTATCTAAAACATTCAGCTTTTCCTTAAGTCCGTCAACCCATTTGCTCAAACTCCTGTATCTTACTAATGGGTTCCCGAAGTTCTTGTCGCTGTCTCTTTCGTATATACATATAGCCGCGTTTTCATTCAAGCGACGCTTCAGGCCCCTATAGAGTTATCTGGAATGAACGCAGCCAAAGATTGGGACCGCACTGAGGCTGGTAATAATTTGGCGGTTATGCTACGTGCTCGTAGCTATCTATATTTTTATATATAACTATGCATATTTTTACCATATTCTGGTACTGATAATTAATACAATGAACCTGCCTGCAAAATGTGAATTCATTTGTTTTCAGAACAGTTTACCACTCACGGTTCTGCAGCGTACATTAGAAGTGTATTTAAGCGTAGACTATTTGGTAGTCAGCGTTCGCAAAGATTTTGCTTTGGAGTCTATTGTACTTAACCATGACTATTTCGGAAAGGCTTTGACGGTAAATACTGCTGAACTTTACATTACCAGGTAGACTAGGTAGGTACTTAGAGTTAAGCCAAACGAACGTAATTTATTAAAATGTAAATCCCATAATTTTCGTGTACAGTCGCAATCAAATGTCTGACAAGCCTGTATTGTGAAGGTGTTAGAGTGTATGTTCAGATATTTTTTTAGCACCCTGTAAAGTACAGATATATTTAATGGTGACTGTACCTACTACACAGGGGTTTTAGCGTTGTTGCTTTATTACTTGCCTGTATTGATGTGTGTTATACGCTGAATAAATGTATTTTCTTTCTTTATTTTACTATTAAACGGTTAAAACTAACGTATTAATTGTCACTAACAACACAAGTATTAATTGTAACATGTCGCCGGAAGTGACAATAAATACGTGAGTTTTAACCGTTTAGTAAAATAAAGTTATAACATGTCTCACGAAAGTTTAAATTCATGTATTTTCTTTCTTTCTTTACTAAAACTTTTTCTTCGATTTATTCTTATTTTATAAACCCATTTTATTTACAGTACCAATGGGCGTGCACTTACCAAGGTAAAGATTACGATTTCAATAAAAGCACGGACAGTGACATTTTATATTTTGAAAACGGACTGCCTACTGTAGGAAAGTAAGTGACCTTTACTGTAATAATATTAATTTCGCCTGTAGGTCTACCGTTTAACTGGGACGGTGCCGGTGCCTATAAGGAACAGGGGCAAGAAGAGGGACTTCCAAGTGTAGCGGACTGGGGCCTGTACCACAAAACTTAACAAGCTGTACGATTCGACAAATTTGACAACTGTTTCTATGGAAAATTGTACAGTTTTGTCAAATTGTAGACTTGTAAAGTTTTGTGGTACAGGGGGCTGGTAGCGGGAGTCAGGCACCCGCAGCCCTTCCGTACCGTCACAGTTACGCGGACAGCCTATAATTAAGAGATTTTCAAGCAGTAAAGAAAATATTTGCAGCGTTAACATACATTAGCATCATACTTTTATATTCTTTCTCTCCTAAAGCATGGTCGCGGAACAGAGACAAATTTGGATAGGTATTGAATATTTGTCTCTATCATCTTAGTAATTCGATTCCACTGACACACTTCAGTTCGGTTGAAACCGCTCAACCAAGCTCACTGGGGCGCAAACTCTTAAATATTCCAGCGTTTAAACCGCCCGCGTGGTCATGTCGGAGGTTTCCCTGGACTTTCCCCAGGCTACCCTCAAACCGCGCACTCCTATCGTTTTAATGGGCCCGGCCTATAAAGCCACAGTCAGGTTTTAAAAAAAAAGGTTTGTCATCAGCATCACTACTATATGAGCATGACAGTTATATTACCGTACGCGTACGATAGAGTCAACAGGTCAATATCCGAAATGCTTTGTTCCGCGATCGGACTTTATGAAAATGTATTTAATTCGCCTATACCTATACGTATTGAATTGAAATTGGTTTTGTATTTGTCATTTACGCTCTTTCTTGCGTTGAAGGGAGGATTTTTGGAATAATCGCCGTTGTACAGTCGACCAAAAAAGTGGTCTACCACTTTTCGACTCTAATTTATACGTTAACGTGCAAAAGTGGTAGAGGACTTTCTTTGCTGACTGTACCTATAGTTTTATTAATTTCGACCTGCAGGTTCGATGTAACTCTCACTGTGAGCGTGAACAATCAGTCTACCGCAGCCAGCGCTGTCATAGTAGCTGTTCAACATGTCTCGCCGGTCATACAGGTAACGCTGTGTTTGAGTCTAAAGCGGAAACATAAACCAGGATCCGCGGACTCGACGTAACAACTATTTCCAATCATTATGATATTTCTGCCGGCGGATTTCCATCTGTTTTCCTCTACAGGTCGAATTTTTCAACCAATTCTCGTGAAATTTTGTAAGCAGGGTCGATAATTACATAGATTTTTTTATCATGACAGATTTTGGAAATTTAAAAACACTCTCCATGTCTAATACAGCTCGCAGAGGCACTAGTATAATCTAATTTATAATATTGGACGTTGGATTATAAACTACTAAAGTCACAAAATGGTATGGTTGACATTCTTTTTGTTGAACGTGTTTGTATTAAAATATTATTGCATTTTGAACCTTATTGTTTGAACGGTAAAGTAGTTTTTTGAAGGAATTGCTTTGGAGCAATTCGTTTAACTGAAATGATTTTAAGATATACCGAAATGTTTATGATGCTGACGGTACCTACACCTACTCTTTACGCACACCTCAAATTCTCCAAATTATCATTATTAAAAGTCAAATTTATCTTGATATAATTTTTATTCTTTTTTAGTACCTAGTCGAATTGACACACAGACCCCCTGCAATATCTTTTTTGATTCAGATAACCCCACTGCCAAGAATAAACAACGAAGGCTTCAAAACTACTTTAGTGGCCAACGCCAGCAGCATAACACCTACTTGCTCTCTAACTTGGTACTTCGCGTCTGAGGACTATCTGCAGTCTCACAAAGACGACGTGTTGAATGACACTTGTGACGACTGTCAGGTAGGTAACGATTGCTTTGCTTTAATATGGATAGAAATAGTAGATTGTATTACAAGGGAGCAAAAGAGTCGTATTCAAAAAAATTGTACATAGTTAATCGCGTCCTTTGTGTAACGAAAGTAAGCCATACAAAATATATGAGTCATCGTTACACAAAGGAATCAATATTTAAGTTTTGTTTTAATTAAAGCCCTTAACTATGTACAATTTTTTTGAAAACGCCTCAAAAGGCAATATTTCATCGAGGGCGAGCGTGTTGAATCCTGAGTGAAGCGAAGGATTCCAAAATTTTCTCGTAGCGTATTGAAAATTTTTAACATGGGATAATAACAACGGATTCAAACCGTCACGCCCGAGTGAGCTATAATTTTGCTACCGTGTTCTTTTCACTTCTATGAGAAACTATTTATATTAAAGGGAAACAATACTTAATCAATTCAATCGTATCCATTTATTTAAGAAAAACAATAAATTATGTAAAATTAACGTAAAATATTGTTAATAATAAAAAAATAGCTCGCTTAAGATCGTATATATCGATCGTTGATATGAAAATCGTCCATTAAGGTAAATAAATCAGTACTTGGGTAAGTAAAGGGAACTTCTGTTGGTATTAAAACAACACTTTAAATTTGAAGGAGGCGACAGGCGACCCTCGCGCGGGCAGCTTTCTCGCGCAAAGAATTGCCATCGCAATCCAGCGGGGGAATGCTGCCTGCGTGATGGGAACCATTCCAAGGGGGCCTGATTTTGATTCTGTTTTTTTATAATTAGTTTAAGCTAGTTTAGTTTAGTTTTAATTTAATTTTACTACTATACCCAATCTTTGTTTATTGTTTAAATTTAGATTGTTATTGAATAAACGAACAACTTGCAAAGCCTTTAAATTTAGAATTTCCTAAACGATAAAATGTCATTAAAATATTTAAGCTCGCTCCATATAAATTAAACGGCATTTTCATTACATGAGCGAATGAACATAATACAACTCAAGTATACGTTTTAAAGCTTGGCCACGAGAACGGGCGGCGGCGGAGGCGGGACACCATACGTTAGAGCAAGAGACTGGAACGGATCTTCTCGCTCCAACTTAGCCCTTTCAGAGTGCGGGTTCATAAATGATAACATCTAATTGTCAAATCAAACACGTTTGTCAATATATTTAATTTTACGATAGCATTCATAGATTTAGATACTATTATATTCTAGAACTAGATACACAGTCAGGCGAAAAAAATGGCACCCGCAAATGTACCGCCATTTTGCGTTGATAGCAGACAGAGAGAGTTACCAACAATGAAGAAATGTGCTGTGAAAAAATGGTTATTGTGTTTGCAAATTTGACACTTTACACTCACAACCGTAAGTTATTTTTTATACTCATCATTTATCTTGATATGTAAGCGTTATTATCAGCTATTGGAATGGAACTGACAGTGTCAATCAGTGCCACAGTTTTCGTCATTTTTGTTCGGCACTGTGTGTCTATTTCTATATTATAAGTCAATGTTAGCATCTCCTTTAGTGAGTACTACTATCCTGTTTTTCCGGTCTGAAAGAGGTAGTATTGTAGGATACTGCCGCCGCCACCGTTCCCGCTCGAATTCGTAGCCAAGCCTTTAAAGCCCTACCCCTCATCAAGATTGAAATAAATAAAGCCGTTTCGTGCAAGAGGGCTTCGTCGTTAAATATTTCACTTTTATTTTTATGTTTGCTTGACCCTTTTAATTTCCGGAATGATTTAGGTACCTAGATGGTATTATTGTGACTGTAATCGTCGTTGTTGGTCGGCATTAATGTTTTAATTGCTTATTTTGCGGCTAAGTACCTACCTGGTTTTGAAACACTTTCTGCATTCAACAACTTTGTTCCGTTTATTTAAAAAATAGGATAATATACCTAATAGTAGTTTATGCAACTGGTACATAATGAGGGGCATTAAAACACGAGTGTGTTTTATGAAACGAGCCGAAGGCGAGTTTCATAATAAGGTCACACGAGTGTTTTAATGCCTAATTATGTACAGTTGCATACATTACTTTATCTACACACATATTATAATTACTCTAAGATGGGTTCAGAAACCGTAGTAAATAAATACAATAATTGTGTTTATACAACCTTTTTTGCACGGTTGCGGAAATATCGAAATCAGAACTGGCAACCGATACCTGAATGTTATTTTTAAAAGTAAAGAGTCCTTATTCTGATGTGATCATGTCGTTCTAGCTCAAATTTCGTGCGATATATACTAAAAAAACATCGAGCTGACATTTCGCATCGACAGAATTTGAATTTTCAGTGATACTAGAATAGGGACATGTCAACTTTGACATTTAAATTTTGACAGTTTTGTTTGACGTTTTTATATTTTAACATCATATATGAGATTAAAATTAAAAATTATATTACTGCTGTAGCCTTAGCCACAGATAAGAAAATTGCCATAAATTCATTGAATGTTGAAATGAGAGTCATTTTCTACGGTTTCCGAACGCATATTAGAGGATTTATGATATGTGTGTAGATAAAGGTACTTTAATGTCGAATTTACTTTTACGGACTAGGAAGGGAAGTCGCAGTGCTACAAAATTAACAATTCTCCCACGTGCTAATGACGTATATGGAAATTAAGTGGAGAATATGTATTACTGACTCGAATTACTGACTTAAAAATGCGCATTGAAAACAAATTGGTTTGGTTGTCGCTGAATATTTAGGAACACGCTTTTGAATTAGGTATTTAAATTAAGTCTTTTCTTAGGTATATTATAGATTAGATTAGATTCATTTATTTCATGATAAGAATTACATTATAAATTTGTACACATGTCAAAATTACAAGAATAGTTATCATGATCGTCGTAAACAGGAAAAATAAAAAAATAAAAAAGGATAATAACATAATGTCAACCAAAATTAAACACATATGATAATGATAAATAGTAAAAATAAAATAATTGCATCTCCCTTTCGGGATCGTCAAAGTCCATTTCAAAATACAAATTCCAATATACTAATCAAGTCAAAATACAAGTTCAAGTCCATTACAAAATATAAATCAATTTAATACAAATTTAATAATTATTATTTACACGTCAGTAACTTAAGGTCCATATACTCTTTGACAGAGTAACTATAATGGATTTTCCAATAAGAGGCGTTTCAGGCGGCGTCGAAATGCATCGTCAGATGGTTCAAGTCTAAGATCAGCGGGCAGTCGCTCGTAATAGGTGGGCCCAATAACACGTGGGTTCTTACCTGCAAGTGCCATGCGACGGGGAACTGTTCTCAAACGCCCAGTATGGCGGAGTGTTTTGCCAATCGCATTTACGGTGTTAAAATCAGAAATGTTGTTCCTTACGAACATAATAATTTCGAAGACGTAGAGTGAGTAGTGTGTCATAATACCAAGTCTCAAAAAATGGTCCCTGCACGAAACTCTCGACTTTGCCCCGATCATCGCACGGACGGCACGTTTCTGCATGAGCAGCACTCTGTTGGCATCCGTTGAGTTTCCCCACATGAGTGTGCCGTACGACATCAGCGAATGAAAATGGGCAAAGTAAACCTGCTTCAAGGCATCGGCGGATATGATTGGCTTTAGTTTACGTAAAGCAAAGACTGCACTACTCAATCTGTCGCATAATTTGTCTACATGGCACTTCCAGTTTAGATTAGAGTCCAGAGTGAAGCCAAGAAACTTACATTCATCACTTATCGGCATCGGGCTGTCTGTACCTGTATATACCTAATCATTTGATGATTTAACCCGTCGTCTACCAGTCCCTGGGATCCCAGGGCAGATAACAAAAGAATGGCATTGTATATTTTTTTCGCCGGGAGCGGGGGCGCGGCTTTTCTTATTAGCAAAAAATAAGGTCATCTCTTCTTTCAGCACGGAGTACCTCTAACCGAAACCCTTACCATCTACTCCCTCGAAGAAAACTTCCTCTACTACTTAACTGACTACTCCAACGAGTCGGAATGGCGTCAAGTCAACGCGGAGATGCCGGCGGCTGCGGGACGGGCGCGTTTTGTCGTGCGCTGTGGATGCACGCAGTTACTTGAATGTGAAAACGAGGGGACAGTATATGCTGACGTGTTTATCAAAATCAATGGTATTCTGAAGGCTAATAATGTGATGGTAAGGTAAAGCTTCATTAGCAGACTTTTTAACAAGCTATAAACGAGTCGCAATGGCGTCAAGTCACAGGGACGGGCGCGTTTTGTCATGCACTGTGGATGCACGCAGTTACTTGAATGTCAAAACGAGGGGACCGTTTAATGCTGACGTGTTTTTCAAAACCAAGTTTAAGCTGAAGGGTTAACTTAACAGTCTCTTGACCCGAAATATAGTATAGCTTTTTTTTGACATTTAGAGGCCTTTTACACCTCTAAAATTACTTGACTGTGGGGACCCTTTACATCTCCGCTTATATGTATATTTGACCACACAGACTCTTTACATCTCTGTATTATAAGTCCAGTAAATTGTGCCCAGGTATTTATCTGTTGGTTGACGTTGCTTTGTTTACATGTTACTAAACTAAATGATACAATTGACTGTTTTGGAAATGTGTGACATGTAAAAGAGCCCTTGAGGCCTACTTGCAGAATAATAGCACATTGTGCATTTAGGGAGGTAAGCAGGTTATTACTAACGAAAGTCATAGACTTGAGTTTGTATTAACCCTTACCTCCCGTGATACACACAATGTTTTTTTTCACATTTGCGAGGAAATAAATAACTACAAAAGGCAGAAAAATCCATGTTTCATAGGTACAACCACACCAGTGAAAAATTGACGAACTTGACAACTTCACCTCCAGTATCACTGCAAGAGGAGCGCAACGCGCAACCAATCACAGAGCAATATTCTTGCGGCGCGCGACCTACTCGATTTTTTTTAAACCAATCACAGAGCAGTATTCTAACGGCGCGCGGCCAACTAGATTTTTTTAAACCAATCAGATCACACACAAACTCCTAACTCCCACGGAAGTTATAAAATTCCATAACTCCCACGGGAGGGAAACCGGGTATAACTGCTTTATACGCACGCGTACAATAACACAGTTTACGAGCAAATGTGATGAAAATGTTTGAATTTTGAATAAAAGGCTAAATAATGTCATGAAAAGGTAAAGCTTTAAGCTCTTGAACTTGATTTTATTGCTCTGAGTTTCTCATAATTTTTTTAACCCCGCAAAAGAGAGGTGTTTAGCATGTGTATTTGTGTATCCGTGCATGTCTAAACTTTGGCATCGTAGCTCCCAACGGTTTTTTTAACCCGACTGTGGCTTTATAAGCCCAGCCCAATAAATCGACAGGAGTGCGCGATTGGAGTGGCCTGTGGAAAATCCAGGGGAAACCTCCGACACGACCACGCGGGCGGTTTAAACACTGGAGTTTGCGCTCCAGTGAGATTGGTTCCCTTAACGGATGAGCCGATTTTGAGTGCGGTCTTTTAAATCAAAAGTCTTGATAGCGGAGATGGTTCTTAGCTATGTTTTGTGTCGGGGTTTTTCTTACAGATTACTCCAGAGACCGGGACAGCTCTCGAGACGCTCTTCCGCATCAGCACCATCGCTGTACTGGACGCTGACGCGCCTCTGTACTACACTTTCCGCTGCCGCGTGGCGGTGAACAGCACGCTTGTACTGGGGGCGTATGCCGACCACTTGGCGGTCGAGACCTTCTTGCCTTACATAGGTATGGGTAACTTATAAGGGATTTTAAATAAAAAACTCCCTTGAGTCTCAGACATAAATATAATAAGCGGAGCACACGACTTTAAACACAGAATAATTAATAGTACAAGTAAGCTTTAAGGTTCGGACCAGTAGGCGTAGCACATGTTGGCCGCGAGAGTATGTCGGCTCGAGACTAAGGCTGCGTTTCCACCAGAGATGTGCGAGGATGTGTTTTCATATATTCGACACCTCGCTCGGCGCGTTGCGAGGTGTCAAATGTATGAAAACGCATCCTCGCACATCTCTGGTGGAAACGCAGCCTAAGGCTCGAGATAGACTACGCGTCTTTTTTTGATAGGTGCTGTTAGAAAGTGATGGATAGCTCGAGATAAGCTCGAGGCCATCATGTGCTAGGCCTACAGTACGTGGTCGTTAGTCATGCATGAGAACCAGTCCCGACGGCAGCACGTCTAGCACTGCATCTTTCAACCTTACAGACGTGAATGACCCGTTTATTCTATTTCAACAAACCTAAAAGGAAGTTGTTTTATCCGAAGCCTGCCATTTGAGCCATACCGAGATAATACTGCTGGGGACCGATTTTTGAGTGTCGACCGCTCGAATTTTCATTCGACATCTGTCAAAACTTAATAGTTTTTTGACAGATCTCGAGTGAAAAGTCGAGCGTTCGACACTCAAAAAACCGATTTTTGAGTGTCGACCGCTCGAATTTTCATTCGACATCTGTCAAAACTTCATAGTTTTTTGACAGATCTCGAGTGAAAAGTCGAGCGTTCGACACTCAAAAATGGGGCCCCTGGTTGGTGTTTGGTTTTAAACCAACGCTACATTATTATAACGACGGTTGTTGTAATGTAGAAAGAAAATATTGGACTCCCAGCCAGGCTAGGTAGCAGTCAGCTGTACAAATTATGTTATACACATTATACAAATTATGCAGTTGAGTCGTAGCATTTACAACAGCAGTAATTGCTAACTAATACGCTATTTGACTAATTTTTTTTTATAATGCCAATCGAACCAGTTTTTAGAGACCATCAAATGTATATATGGGACCAACAACATTTAGAGTACAATAAAGGGCTAAAATTAGGGACAAACCTAGCTCGACGCTAGCGGGTCTCAAAAAGGCTCCTACAAATTGGCCCTGGCAAATGACGTCACTTGCACTGCATTCGACCAACCGTTGTATGGGAAAATTAGTATTTTGCTGTTTTAGTCGTAAAATAATGCGTTTAGGTACATAGTTGCTATACAATTTATTTTTTATTTTTACATAAGCATTCTATTGATACCTTTTATTTGAATTTTGGATGGTAAAAAAATTTACATAATTTTCTGAGTTTTTGATGATTCATATCTTTTTATGATTTTGGTAAAATTTTATAATTTACGATTTATTGTGATATTTTGATGGCTAACTATCCAAAAAGTGACACTGTGTTATAAATTTTAATATGTGTCAAATACCGTATTGTTAGCAATAACAGTAATATACATGTGTTGCGATATAATTTGGCTACTTTGGCTGCTACTTACTATTGAAATATAATAAACGGGTCACTCACGTCTTTAACGTCGAATATCGCTCGACATGTTTCGGGCCAATACGTGGTCCTTAATCATGAGGTGTTATCGTGACGGTTTCGCGTCTCACACTGCGCGCGTGAGTGACCCGTTTATTATTAGTTTTTAATTCCTGTTACACATTTGTATATATCGTTTTATTCTAATAAATTACTATTGTTTGTTTAAAATTGCGAATCAATACAAACTTACTATTACTATTTGGTGCTGATCATAGATAGATATATAAATGTGCTGATTTATTACACTTAGAGGACGGCGTCGAAGTATGGGTCGAAGTGTGCGACGTCCTCGGCGCGTGTTCGCGCGGCGCATCCAAAGTTGTCGATCTTTTGACGGGAGATGGCGGCACTGCTGGTGCGCTGCTGGAAGATGCGCGCGCGCACATCAGGCGCTGCGAGCTGATGCAGCTACAGAGAGTCGGTGTAGCTGCCGTGATTACTTATAAAGTAAGTTACAGATTCGTGTATAGTGCGCGCCGTCCACGAAGGCGCGCTCCTCCACAGCGAAAGCCGTAGGTACAACTGCGCAAAGATTAGTATGAGATGAGATTCACTGTGGAGGGGCGCGTAGTCGTGGATGGCGCTCACTATAAGCACTTAAGTTTGATAATTATGACACCCTCACCGAAGTACAGTCGAGTTCATAAATATATGAACGTTTCCAACGGTTCAAAAATACCTGAGCAACCTTATTCCCTTAACCATAAAGTCTTACTAACATATTTTTGATAACTTTACCCGTTCACATATTTTAGAACTGGACTTTACTTTCCTAGAGTTTCCGCCTCAAGATGTACTATTGTTTTGTTTACTACACAAGTAGCGCTATAAAAAGTTTGGCACTGATTTCGTTAACTCTCTAGTGTAGAATTTATTTACCATACTACATACTATACTCGTGACAACTCCAGACAATTTTCCTCCCCCCTTTCTCTCCCTTGGAGTATAAATACCGAGTTATATCCCTCTGGAACTAATAGGCAAATAGAGAGACATGCCTTGGTCATACGTACCGAGTAAAACGGCGAGAAGGTAAAATTTGTATGGAAGTTTTACTCGGCCGAGTAAAACTTCCATACAATTTTTACTGTCTCGCTGTTTTACTCGGTACGTGTGATCCTGGCAACAGAGTTGCCTTCGCGTTTATAATATTAATATATATATAAATCATACCTATTTTTAGAAACAAGAAACACCTAGTGGAGAGATATTTATACTCCAGCCAACCTTAACATACTCGCTTATTCATACTTGACATCTTCGATCGCGTCAATCGCGTGGCACTGCAATCGGAAACAAATTCATGTTATTGGGATAAATTATAGTATAGTGAAACACTTTCCGACTGTTTGACCCATAAAAAAAATTTCGTGTAACTTGATTCCCGCCACCCACAGACCCCGCCACCATTAAAACCACCCGTTTTTAAGACATAGAAAAAAATCCCAACCCGTAGTTGGACAATGAACCGAAGCAGGATTTAATCGGATTCTACAATAGAAACATAAATAAAATAAATGTTTATTTGTTACAGAATGCTGATCAATTAGACGTGTTAACTCAGTTTTGTACGGACCTGGTAACCGCACTACCTTCGACCCAAGACAAACATTGTCTCAATACAAAACCAGATAACTACCTAGCGTTCCTGGAACAACTGACTGAAGCGGGATGTGACGCAACGCATTTAATGAATGACTGAATCTACTTCTTTCTCTACCGCACCGGCTGAAACTACATGCATCTAGATTCTGGAATCTTTAGGCGACTTCCTGACTTTGGCGGGGCGGGATCGATATATGACATTTTCTTCTTTGACGTAAACTTACCGACGTCGCAAAGATTCCCACTTGACGGAATACTGTCAGTAGTAATATCATGCGCAGAAGCGGACCAGTACTGTACTGTAACTGCCTTCGTATCGCCCCGCTACCGCACATCCCGCGCCAGTCAGGAAGCACTCATTTAAATGTAGGGGCGCAGTAAAAAATGGATAGAGAAAAGAAATGACTCTAAAGCTATGTGAAACCAAAAAAAAATGGTACCGAGTCGACTGACAGCTGACACTGACATTTTGACACTTTTCTTATATCGTACTGCCTCCGCACCGACAAATCAGGAAGTTGCCTTAGGCGTCTTCCTGACTTGGCGGGGCGGGATCGATATGCGACATTTTCTTCTTTGACGTAAACTTACTGACGTCGCAAAGATTCTCAGTTGATGGAATGCTGTCAGTGTTACATTTGCGCAGTAGTAATATCATGCGCAGAAGCGGACCAGTACTGCCTTCGCATCTCCCCGCTACCGCGCATCCCGCGCCAGTCAGGAAGCACTCATTTAAATGTAGGGGCGTAGTAAAAAATGGTATCGCGTCGACTGACAGCTGACACTGACATTTGACAGTTTTCTTATATCGTACCGCCTCCGCACCGACAAATCAGGAAGTCGCCTTAGGCGGGCGTGGGAGGGATTACGGATGCATGTAGTCTGAGACGTATTATATCGCCCACCACTTTCTTTATTACTACCTAGTGTGCTTAATAAACATTTAGTTTTTAAATAAGTGATTTTTTCAACCATTACAGCATAATTAACTTTGCCGTCAAGGGCGCAGGTGATTTAAACCCTCTACTTTTGCTTTTACCTACCTACGTGCTTTACATACACAATTGAAATGTTTCAAATGGTTTCAAATTTCAAATGGATGGAGGCAATATGCATAAACGGTGTCTCCATCTTTATATATAAATAATCTATGTACCTAAGGCATGCACATAAGCAGTCAACTATTGACCGTAAGTAAAGCAACTTTTTTAAATTGTCTACGAATCTGCTATGCAAAATGTGCAATAAATAAGTAAGTACAACGACTCCAGAGCTCTCATTACAGCCAAGTAGACAGAACTAACTCCTTTCTAAAGGACATAATATCGCCCAGTGAGTGCCCGGAGCTCTGCGCTTGTTAGCACCCTTACGACAATCCTATGTCGCTGGCACTACTAAAACACTATACCTGTACAGCGTTGTGCTTAGTCTAAGTTCAGAGACGGGGCGACTTTTTATTTAATTTGATGTTTTTTTATAATTCAAAGCCAATTTCATGTATATGCCATCTAAGTTGGGTACCCGTACCCACTGATTATTTAGGTACGAATAATACATCTAGGAACACACTTTCTGGTGAGAGGGTTTCGTTCCACAAAACGCAGAATGCAGTGGCGTGGTAGGTATTTTATATATTTAGGTTTAGTTATTTTCTTTCTTTTACTTAGTGTATATAATGTATTTTCTTGTAACCCTGTATATTAGGTATGTTACCTATAACTAGTTAAATAGAGGTATTTTATATAATCTATATGGGTATTGGAATTATGTACAACTAATAGCCAATAATTAATTTTATTACAACACAACACAAAAATACATAACACTTAACTAACTTTATTTAAAAATAAATAATTATAAATGCAATCGCCCCTCCTCAATTCCCCCTAATGTTGCCCGAGGCATCGTTCCCAGGACGCTCGCTGCATTGCCTTGCTGAATGGCCAGGCTCAGCCGCTGGGCGAAGTAAGAGCCAGCCCTCAGATCACCTGAGACCCCGATCAGTTTTTGACAAACTTTTTTGACAAATTCTTTAGTATCTGTCGACCAGGGTCCCAGGGTCTCTACTGCAAGTGCCGCAAATATGTAATTATCTGTTAAGAAAGCGCCAATTAAAAATATGTACCTATAAAAAGTCTTATCAATCTTATCCAGTCAATAAAAATAAATCCTATTCAAAATAATAAAAAGTGTCTCAAGAGTAAGCGAAAGATTCTACAAAAGAATCCTGAGCGTAAGCGCAGGATTCAAGTGTTTACGTCTAAGATGGAATAGTAGATTGTGTCACAAGGGAGCAAAATGACATATTTACGGCGTGGGCGTAAATTGAATCCTGAACGAAGCGAAGGATTATATAATTTTGCTACCGTGTGACACATACTGCTTTTCATGCCGCCTATTTATGAGGCCCGCTGCTAAAAACATGAAATGTCTTACAAATATTTTTGCTACCGATTGGCACATGAGGAAACTCTCATGAGGAAAAGCGTCATTATTACCCTCAAACGCGGGAAGAAAAGTATGACTTTGATACCACATCCGAGGACAATTCTCTGAATAGCAGTTGTGAAAACGGTTTTTAGCAATTGCTTAAAAAAAGAGGCAAGTCGGAATTATAGGTACATACATAACTTCAGAAAAATTATACTTACGAGTCGAATACCAGACTAAGGAAATACAGTTATCAAATTTAAAACACGTGAATGGGTTCCCTGATTTAATTGACAAAATTTTATTTTCTTGAATGCCACTTTTTATTGTCTGGCTCGAAAGAACGCATAATTTTAAAGCAGCCGTATTTTTTATATTTACGAAAATCTTTTATTTTAGTGGAAACATCCAATTATATTATTACTCGGGCAGAAAGGGCGTATATAAAAAACGTCAAAGTACCATCCAAATAACGTCACTTGTTGCGTTTCATACACTAAACCAAGTGCGTGTCGGGCCACGCGCAAGGTAGGGTTCCGTAGTCGTCTACCCTTTATATTATGTGGACTAAAAAGTTCGAAAACTTATATTTACTATGTTTTTGAAAGAATTAACAACATTATCTAAGGTATCAATGGAAATTGTACGAACGTTTGCTTTTGCAAAGTACATTTCTGAAGTTCGACTATTACTCGTTAACTAGTAATGTCTACTTAGCTGTGATAGTTTTCCTTTTAAATTCATCGTATATACTACTACCATGTTTTTTTTCACATGCCTAGTAGCCACCGTTTAGCTGGCAGGGGGGGGGGACACTTGACCATAGCAAAAATTATCACTTCAAAGCTTAATATCACGCTAACCAATTCTTTAATCAAAAATGCTTGTAGAAACCTTATAATATTTTTAAAAGAGCTATCCAACGATACCCCACACGATGGGGTTTGGCAGAAAAAAAAATTGCACCACCACTTTACATGTAGGGGAGGTACCCTACATGTAAAGCCTAACCTAACCTAACCTAACCTAAATTACAGCTTTATAGCACTAACGGTTACTGAGAAAAACGGGGGTCGGACGGACGGACGGACGGACGGACGGACATGGCGAAACTATAAGGGTTCCTTGTTTACTACGGAACCCTAAAAACGAACTAATTAAAACGAATTTACATTGACGTAAGAAAACATAGTAAATGAACTGTCAACTGTCATTGATAGTTATAAAAAAATGACAGACGTAAAACCGGAATATAACGTTTTTTACAATGGGAGTATTGGAACATCTGTGTGACGTATTTTCCTGTTAAACATATTCTTCTATTTTATCCAAAAAAAAAATGAGAAAAAATACTAAAAAATGTTTTTGTGTTCTACAAGCGTTTTCCTCAAAATGATTTCGATATGGCGAAATTTTTTTTAATGTTGTCAATTATTGAAAATATAATAAATTATAACAAAATGTTCAAAATGTCGAATCTAGAACAAAGAGGTCCCATTTCAATAACAATATTTGCAAGTTTACCTTATTTTTTTACCATTTTAAACATAACTGTAACTTTAAACTTAGTGTGATTTTAGGCACTTAACACAATGACTTGCGCCCGACACCCCATCGATGTCGCACACACGCGGCGTTAACGAACCGAACCCAGGAACAAAATTGTTTTCTTTCTACTCCACGATATTCGCTTGCGCCAACTACGCCGTGCGAATAATGAAATACAAAATAAACCAGCTGTTTGTAAGTACATTAAAAGCTAGAATGAGCAGCGTAAATGTAATAATTATCATTACTAATCGGTACCACACTTAAAAGTTTATGTTATCTTATCAGATAAAATTAAGGATCACAGCTAGCTATTAGTAGCTTTTAGTAGTTTAGGTTAGATTAGGTTTACTAACATACTTTAGATCATGAGGTTATTATTGTATTTACTAACAAATTTGTATGGACCTATGTCTGAAATAAATGAATTATCATGTTCCAAAAGTGACTTTTATTATATATCCCCACGTCATTTACCTTAGTAGGTAACTTTTTTTAGGTAAAAATACTAAAATTCATAAATATTAATATTTTTATACCAAATAAGTTGCAATTGTGCTAATATAAGTACCTAAGTAATTGCTTATCGGTACCTACCACACTTAAAAGGTCAGGTTACCTATTAGATAAAGTTTACGAATACAGGCAGCTCTTCTAAAACTGAATAATATTATTATGTCAACCCCTATGACATTTAAGTAGGTAACTTTTAATAGGTAATAATAATATTTATATTTATATGTACCACGCTTGAAAGTTTATCTAAAGTTTACCGATAAGTAAAGTAAGTACCGGTAAGTGTTGTTACATGATGATTATTTTTATTTAATCGCCGATATTATTAGATATATGTATACCCTAGTAACTAGCGCTACTGGATACGGAGAAGGTATACAAAGTGACACCTACAGTAAATCGCGAAATACTTAAATTATGTACAATAATTCAATTCAATTCTTTAAAAAATGGCTTCCATCAAATTTATGATGATTTTGTCAATGTCACGTGTTCAATGACGTTGTTCGGTAACAACGCCATGACAGTAGATAAGGTTTTGTACGGTAAATGGATTCTGCTCGTCGTCGCCCCGGGCACGTGTGCTCACCAACGCGGCGACGATCAAAATCCTATGTACAATATCAAAAGGAAAACTGGTAAAAAATAATAAACTTAGGACATATGAGTATTATAATAATTTATTTACATAAACAATTAGGTGTATACTAAAAATACAATGACACTAATTCTTCTTCGGTTAGCCAGGGATCTATCTGATCCAATGTTAGTTGCGAACCGCAGGCTGCATCCAGAGCTTCGGTCCAAACGACGGCAAGATTTTCATCCTCCGTCTTTGTGTGTGTAGAACCACTGCATGACTCCGAGGTTGAAGGGACAGGGGAAAATGTAATGTCGGACGACGCAGCTACAGCGTGAGATGCTGGCGAAAAGGTCATGGCGTGGGTCGTTAGCGGGAAGGTCTCTTGATTTTGCCACGAAGAATGCGACTGTGTACCCCATTCGGGCGCTGGGCAGTACTGGAACTCCGAAGGAAGCCATGGCTGCATCTGAGCATCGTAATTGTAATGTTTTTGCTTAGGGAAACAAGAGACATTTGATTCATCCTGCAACCCTGGATGTGGAGATTCTGTAGACAGACGTTTGCTTGGAGGGCTCGGCCATCCACAATCCTCTACCTTCCTCTTAACTGGTTTTGGTGAAGGGAGTGGCTGTTGGAGAATCGCTGAACCTGTAGTCCTCGGATCTGGCTCAGTAGCTAGACGGTGCTCCAACATTGTAACTGCGGAAGAAAGAAACATAAGGAATTAGATACATTAATTGAGTACTTATGATTGAAGCGATCAATCTAAAGAAGCGAAATATTCAAGTAAGCAGTCAACTTACTTTGAGAAGCAAGGTTGTCGTTGCACCTCCGAAGCCTATCTGCATCCCAAGCGTCATCTCTTGACGTGGATGTTTGGATAAACATGACGACCTCAGCCAGCAAATCATGCACCGACAACTGCAACAAGAAAAATACATGTTAAACATCGAACTTACAAAATATGAAACAAATGAACCCCGAATAACTGAGAGAGCTTGCTTACTTCGTTAGATAGGCCAGTTGCTGTCGCCAGTTCCGCCAGGGCTTCCCTCATTTCGACTCTACGCAGCCTCTCATACTCGTTGTTGCGAGCTCTGCGTTCCTCCTGAAACAATAAAATAAAAAAAATGAAATTCGTTTATTTAAAAGTAAAAGAACACAACTTAAATTAGCCCATGGTCCCACAATAGGCAGACACAGCCTGTATCGTGGTGACCTTTTGAATAAATAATCACATTATTAACTTTAGAAACAATAAATAAAATTAAAAAAGGTTAGTATGAACTTTAATGATATCTAATAGAGACTTACCAAAGATAGAGGGATCCGATTTCTACCGGCAGGCCTTCCACGCTTTCGGAACACGGCACTACTACGTTGATTTTGTTCAGTCGACATTTCCAAATAAAAAAATATAGATGGAAATTAAATTATTTAACTACTCTGTATCGTATCTCAGTGGAACATAGTTATTTTGAATTTTTGCGATTATATTTATATAATCCGATAACCTTGACCCCCACTATTTGTTATTGCGAAGCCACGCCCCAAAACTAGGGGCTGCATTCCATCACATGAAATTATTATTATTTCTGTCAAACTTGTTACTCTACATGTTAACTAACATATTTGGTTTTGAGTAAATTATGTAAAATAAATAAAATGAACATTGGAACAACAGGTTTGTATGTTATAAAAATATGTAAATATCCTTTACTTAGTTGTTGAATGACATATTTGGTTTTGCTTTTGAGTAAATGATGTACCTACAATAAATAAATTTTAACAATGGAACACGAATATTGTCCGCAGTAAAAATAAAAATTATGGATAATTACCAGTTAATCTTCCAGTATTACTTAGCAGGCCAATGTTGCCTGATGCATTTTCTTTTCAATATAATAACCTCTTTGTACCCGTACATTTATTTTTATATTTATTTAAAAAAAAATCTTGCAAAAGGGTGACACAAAAATGTGTGCATTATTAGATTTTAGAGACGTTGCCTACTTAAGAGTTAAAAGTTTGCAATTACATGTCTGGATGTGATCCCTCTTTAGCGATAAGACCGCTTGTTGTCTACCTCTGCTTATATCTCGCTACGTTATGTTTTTGAACTGTTTTGTAGTTTTATTGAGGTGTGCAATGAAGAGTATTTGTATTGTATTGTAGGTGCCTGATTCCATTATTATTCCACCTATTTTTATTTATTTAATCGTATGGCAAGGTATAAAGATATCTTTATTCCACCATATCTCGGGACCAAGGGGTCCCGGACTTTTGGAAGGCATGCGTGGGGTCGAAGCCAAAAGCGCAGAGGGCCCTTTAAGACAAAAATAATCTAAAGGCAAGGGATACACATTTGAATTTCTCTTGTTGTTGGGTGTTGGTAAATTGCTCTAATAATAATAAATATCAGTACCATGCTTAAAAGTAAGAGGACAATATGTTTAGGATTACAGGTAGCTTTTTGAAGTAGTGCTAATGATATGAATATGTAATTGAATTTATCATGTTATTTGATACAGGTAGGTAACTTGCGCTTACAATAAAATTACTTATCGTTAGGTACAGGTACTGATCATAAACGGTTAGTTTATTAGATATTAATCACAGGCAGCTATTCTAAACGTGACTATTATTATTATTTATACCCCCACGTCATTCAAGTAGGTAACTTTTATTAATCATATTTATAAGTACCACGCTTGAAAGTTTAACAAAAGTTAGCCGATAAGTAATATATGTTTGTTCCATGCATTAGGTATATTTTTATTGAATTTCCGATATTATCAGATATACCTAATACGGAGCAGGTATACAAATGATCCTACAGTAAATCGCGAGTATATTTAAATGTGTACAATATTACAAGTAAAACCGGTAAAATCTCAATAATAGACTCAGGGCATTATAGTCATTTGTTTACATTGGGTAGGTATCAACTAAAATACAATGTCACTATCTTCTTCAGTCAACCAGGGTAACCATCTGATCCAATGTTAGCTGCGGTTCGAAGGCTGCATCCATGGCTTCGGTCCAAACGACGGCAAGATTTTCAACCTTTGTGCCTTTTATGCTTATAATATTTAGTACCTATGACATATTTGAGCCTGCTAGTGAAATTGCTGAGATCTGTTAAATACGTTTATATTTCATTTGTAGTGTATTAATATTTATAACTTGTGCCATTGTGGATATTACCAGCCAATCTTCCAATAGTTTTGGAATAGTTACAGTTTAAAAATTTCATAATAAATTACTAAACTCCAGGCACATAGCAAAGGCCGGTGTTTGTGTTATTATAAGTAAACGGGAGTAAAACGTGTCACAACATGTTTAAATTAGTTTAGTATACTTATTGTGTTAATGAGCAAAATTTTAATCGAGCTACAACAATATTACTTACAAGAAAAAATGCTCTTAGTTTAACAGTAGATAATACCTTACATGTTTACGATGTAGCTTACCCATGAGTGCTAGTAGGTATGTTATTATCGTTAATCACACTTTTTGCTCGATATTAAGTCACTCGCCCTAATAATAATACGTATTGGTACCTACCATTCTTGAAGTGCAAGCCTCGGTTACGCTTAGAGCAAGCTCGGTAGGGCATAAAAAGTCGTAATATGATTATGCAAATATTCACTAATTGTGTGCTTATTAGATGCTTACGCTGTCAATTAAAGAGTTTTTAAAAAGGTTTCCAATTTGATAATAAAGCTTGCGGTTACAGGAAGTTGCCTGATTCTATTGTTATACTTGATGTCATAAATATAACCTAGTTTCAACCAAAAATAGCAGTATTGCTATAAATCGTTTGTATTTTACTGCAAGAATAAAATTGTTTATAACCAGCTTTTTGGACTATTTTACGGTACAAATACTACCTAAGTACTTATTATTATTTTATCGTACCTACGTGTTAATCGATATAGATAGGTATCACCTAATAATAATAATACTTATCGGTACCACTCTTAAAAGGTTAACTATATAGTAGAAATTGTAGAAAACGAGTCATTACAGGTAGCTTTCCCATAAGTGGTACATATTGTTATTATTACCTTCTTACCGAACCTTACTTAACGAGTGTTAGCTAGAGTAATAACACAAATTATTATAATTTTAATTAATGCAATTATAAACAGCAGTACACTTTTTTATTTATTATGATAAGTGATAGGTAAATAATAATTTCAATAACTAAGCGTGTCGCCTTCGTATTTCCATATTTTACTTTTTGCGGATTAATTTTCCGAGGAGTGGTACCTACCTATTTCTGAAATTCAATGTAAAATCGGTTAGGGAATTATGACATGCCTTTACTATTATTGATATTCTTACTTTACTTTTGAAAATGTACTGATCATACAATGTTTTTAAGGGCTCCGTGCTAAAAAGGGAACCTTATGGTAAGTATGAGTCTCGCGAATACTAACGCTATTATTACTATACGCGGGTTGATATTTACTTTTTAAAAATGTTATAGCAATATTTAATAAACTATCTTTGCAGAGACCTGTTATTTAAATGATTATTGCTTATTAAGAAACTGGCCAAAGCATCAATGGACATCTAGTGAGTTAGGTATTTTCGTTAGCATCGAAAGCCATACGTATTATAATTTATAATCTGTTTTACCATTTTAACCCTTTAACCGCCGAACCTCAAAATAATTATTCGCAATTTTCAATTCTGTCATAAATCAAGGTGTCATTTACACTGTCATTTTGTCTCTTATGTCAAACGAAGGGTTAAATAACACGTGTGTTGAAAAGTGTTGTTGTGCTGCGGCGATAATAATTGTTACCTATATTGTTATTAACAGTAATATTGCGTAAACAATGACAACTATGCATGGGCCACCTTCGCCCCGCACGCGCAGTTTGTTATCTTGTTACCTGAGTAAAAGTAGAGATTATTGTAAAAATATTATTATTAACATGAAATAAGTACCACACGAAAAGAGTCATATTTTAGAAGATTATTGAAACATGAACTAACGACTAACTGCTCGGTTGCTCTATATATGTTTCTTAAATTTAATCACATTATATCAAGGTACAATTTTAATTTTTTTATAGGTATCCTATTCACACTATATTGCCGACGTAGCTCTTAGAATAAACTGTTTTTCTTTTAAATATTAATATCTTAACAATATTCTGATCAACAATAACTAGAGTTACAAATTACTTTTAGCATTATAAATAAAATAAATAAATTCCCAATATTTGTTACCATTTATACCTAATTTTGCCATTTAACATAGGTACTGAGCCTAACTATATAGAGTCTGAATTGTATATAAATATTATTTTGATAATAACTACATATTATACTATTTTTCAATGGTTTGCACCTATGGCTCAATTAGTAATTTTTATGTTAACTTAAATCTTTATTTACATTTTCTACTCCTAATGTTTTTTTTCTTGATCAATTAAATAAATCTAGGTATACCTAACCAAACCATAGATATAGTATATACTCTGTAGTTATAGATGCGCCAACAAGCGACCGGGGCTATGTCTTTCTCATATTATGACGTCAAAATATGGGGATACCATGGTTGCAAAAAATTACCCCAAAAATTTAGTCGGATAGTACTTAGTTACAAGTGATCAAATTCCATAGTGTAGAGCTGGGTCGTTGCGACTTTTAAGTGTAACGAAACGTAACAGCTTTTCATTATCTGGAAACAGTTTCACGAAACAGTTTCAAAAGTAACTAGTTTTTTTCACTGCGGCGCCCGACAAAACGAAACGAACGAAATAAATATTTATGAATTTTCAAAATTAAGCCTTAACATCTTGCGAATAGAGCGCATTTTTGTCAATCATCAATACAAAACGTTTTTGGCACAAAGCGCGCCCACCCGAACAAAGCTAAGTTTTGTTTCGTTTCGTCGTTTCGATCGATGAAAGTTATAGGTTATAGTTTGAGTTATGTCAGTTTTGAGTTTCGTTTCTATTTTCATGTAGTGAAGTTTCATTGTTGCGTTGCGTTGCAGCTTTGGTGGTCGTTTTTATAAAAACTGTTTTTTGTTCTCATAAGAAAGTGTTATTCCGTTACTGTAAGCGAAAGCGTTTTACGAAACGCTTATTGAAAAAAACGCTCAGCTCTACCATAGTGACTAAGTCGCCATTTTGACTCACTAACTAAATTTACACAACATCGTAGGCGATATCGTAAAATAAGTGATCTCGACCGGCCACTTTTTTTGGGATAATCTTACCTATAAATACATAGTCACCGGTTATCACCGTTGCATCAAACGGCGATTTCACTGATCCAAATCTATACATTTTGTTCTCGCCGCTCGCCGCTGGTCGCTGGCCTTCCTGCTCGCCGCTTGACTTGCTGGTCATCACGTCACCCAAAGAACCATGCTAAATGTTTAAGTCTCTAGACGATGAAAGTAGTAAGTAATGTAACCAGATAGTGCTTACTATTTCCATGCCCCTTTTTGTCTTTCACAGATAAATTATGTAGTTGTTGGAATAAAAGAATAAACTTCAATTTAGAACAGGTAATTTATTTACAATAATATATTACATTTATAACTTTATTTTTCAATAAATAAACAAATATGTAATAAGCAGTTATAGATTATTTTACCCAATTTAATTTCCTGTTCCCTCAGTCCTGAAATCCATTTTTTCGGGATTCATCCTCTGTTGAAAAACTGAAAAAATCAAATTACTTGAAATTCCCGAAACGTGGGGTAATCTTTAGGGGTTTTTTTTATTATTTGTTGGTATCCCGAAATCGAATTATAAACCGACTGAATGGTGGGACATCAATGCTAAGCTGGCTTCTATGGTAGATTTCTACTACGCGATTTGACCGGTTTGTATGTCAAATGTTTGGAGGTTATTTTTTAATTAATTCACATATTTTTCCTATTTCATCTATTGTCTCATGATATAACTAATGATTTAGCTCAGTAATTTGGTTCCGGTGAGATTTTAGAAATAAACACGGGTCCAAAATTCAAAGAAAATGTACTTACGCATGGAATGTAACATCCGCCTTTTTTCGGTCGAAATTGCTTTTACAGCCAAACACTGAACACCCCACCATGTTTGCACTGAACAACCAAACACTACGGATCTGATGATTGGTAAATTATTATTCATTTAAACCAAATTCATCATTAATTTTCCACTTATATATTGCACTGCAAAATATTGCCACTTTGTTTAGCAATCTTCTTGACACTAATGACAGATTACTTTTACCCGACCATGAAAAAATGTCCGGTCGGTGATAAGGACAAAACATCGCACTTTTTTCTACTTCCTCTCATAGGAATCGCAATAAGGCTATCTTTCTCTTACAAAGCGTGTCAGGCCCTTGAACCAAACACATAATATTTTAAACTTGAAAGCAGCCTTAGGTATCTATCTACTTAGGTATTGTATATAAATATTGTATTGATAGTAATTATTATACCTAGATACTTACCTATGGCACAATTAGGTACTATTTTTCCGTTGTAGGTCAATTAGTCAATTTAGCACATTCCTACATTCATGCATTTTCTACTCATAATTCTTTTTTTCTTGATCAAAAAATAAATCTATACCTACCAACCACATAATATTTTAAACTTGAAAGCATACATTATTAGGTACCTACTTAGGTTTCTTTAGCCGTGAAAAATATTTACTCAAAGATAAGTAAAAATTACTAAGTTTAACGTAACTAAAAATGAATTAAGAAACATTCACATAAAAATCTGTGTTTATGTTATTATCAATAATAATATTTAGGTTGTGCAAGGCAACGCTATCACACGCAATAGGTACCTGTAGTTTTCCCTTTTGTCTTACGGCCAATGGGAGCGCGCGCTCTGCGGCGGCCACGCCCCTAACCCGAAGCGGAGATAGTCTGCGTCCGCGCATCCCTTAGATAATAAATACTGAAGAAATAAATATTTTTGCACATAAACCTTTTAGACGTGACACTGTCAAGTGCTATTACCTTTTCAAAAAATATGGACAATAAAGTTAACGCAAGTGGCGTATTACGCAAAAGGGGTAGGCCTGCTGGAAAAAATAGAGTACCTTTAACTCAGGTAAGTTTAATTCTATCTTTCTATTTTTTTTATAGTATTATATGTAACTATTCCTATTTATTTTACAATTTATTATTACAGCGTATGTAATTATTAATGTGTATGTTTCAGAATGAACGCAGAGCTCGAAATGCCCAATACGAGAGGGAACGAAGGGAAGAGATGAGCGATGCCCTCGCCGACCTGGCTGCGGCGGCTGGCTGCAACCCTTCTGTAAGTTACCTACCTGTAATAATTATGTTTTGGTGTGTATAATATTGGTCCATGTTAACTTTATATTGTTTGTTTCAGATTTCAAACGCCGACCTTCTGGCAACTGTTATTACCCAACTTCAGCAAGCGTCGCGTGTTAAACACAGCAGTGATCTGGATTCGCTCAGGCGGTGTAACAAGAATCTCCTAGCTCAGAGTAAGTGTCTGCTATTATTTACGAGTACTTAAGTGTAATATTATTATGCTACTAAATAATGTTTAACTTCTGACATTTCCTTTCCTTTTTCCTCAGTTGAAACGTTGGAAGCACAGCTGGCCGAGTCTGATGGCGAGTGCTCAGCTCCCGTGAAGCAAGAAGAAGTCCCGGACATGTCTCGACCTGTCAAGAGGAAGCGAGACAGCTATGAGAATCATACGCAGGTCAAATACACGCCTGTTCCAACTTGTTCACCCCCAGAGCGCATATTCAAACCACCGGCGTATTCTCCAGAACAGAAGTGTTTCCCAGACCCGTCGCCGCCCGTCTGCTTTCCGGAACAACACTTTCTCCGAGAACAGGACCATTCTCCAGAGACCATCCGGCAGCAGCCCTCCGTCTCAAAGCCGGAGTATTCTCCAGAACCCATCAAGCAAGACAATCAGAAACTCATCTCTGAGCCGAAGTATTCGCCTACGCAAGAGTTCGATCCAGTGGAACACAATTTCACGGTCCATGCGACTACGCCTCAGCATTACCTGCCCGTGCCCAGGGTGTCGCCGCAGAGTGATTCCCCTGACCTGGATCGCCAGTCGACAGAACATGATGGTGTCGACTATTCGTCTTACAATTTCGCTGATCCGCAGCTCCCTACTCCGGAGTATAAGATCTCGGATCCCTCGGAGTTCGTCGTTCCTGAACAGCAGCATGGATACTGCCAGTTCCAGCCGTCGCTCCAGTGCATCTCTGGTCCTTCATCGCCTGAGGACCAATACTCGTCTCCGTTTATGCCCATGGTTCCTGAGATGCACTATGGAGCGCCGATCAACCAGCATCCCGAATTTGCAGCCCAAGGCCAGCCTAATGTGGTAGGCAGTGTGGGGTTCTTACCGATGCCTGGAGCCTTCAGTTTTCCGGATATTAACGAAGCCGAGCACGATCCTTGTCAGGCATTCTTGTCAACTGATGATCTGATCTCAATGTATTTGTAGTATATTGTTAACAAGCGACTTTGCTTATTGTGCAATCCCAGTGTAATATTTAGGTATAATTTTATGAATTTAGCCAATGTAACTAAGTATTTAATGAATTTTTAAGTAAGATTGTAACTTGATTATTTCAAATACATATTGATTTCTCGCAGTATATTTTATCGTAGTATATTTGTTAATATTCCTTCTCTACTTTTCCTATCCCATTTCCTAAAATTACTATAAGGCATTTTAATTACCGTAGGTATTTTATCTGTTTATATTAAGTAAATGAAAACCGGAAAAACACGTTTCATGTAAAAGGTCGATGTGCAAGAAACATTTTTAAATTGACGTAAAGGCACTATTTATTTATTTAAACTTTATCGTACAAAAGGCGGATTTAATGCCGTATGGCATTTTCTACCAGTCAAACAAAGCCAGCCAAAAGTCAAGGCGTTTTTCACGTGCAAGTCCGACTCGCATTTGGCCGGTTTTAGAAAGGGATTCAATAATAATAAGTACTGGACTCGTAAATGACTAAAGGTGCTAAATATGTACCAGCTTCGTAGGCAGGGTCACTACCAACTAAGCTAAAGCGGTCGTCAATTACTATTGTTTGTATACAGATAAATTACCTGGTGTTTTTTTTTTGTTATAAGTTGTACATTAGTAGTTAATTTGGAGTGATTACTTTTAACGTAGAGTATTTGGCAAAGTCATGATAATTTTTCGTTTTCGAAAGTGTGCGTCGGGTACGGTTGTGACAAATTTTGTGGGTACGGTTGTGACATATTTATTTTTTGTATTTTTACTTTTAGATGCTCAGAATATGCTTGCGGAAGACTGAAAGAGTGCGGTCCGATGTTACTAACTATGAACATGCATATGAAGAATTGAAACGTGGGACTTCTTTACGAAGAACTGGGGAAATGCATAAAGTCGATCACATGTAGTTGTTTGTTTTTTCTTTATTGTGATACATTTTTGTTAAAATTTATTAAAACTTTATCCACAGTTACCTATTATGAATTTAACTTTAATTAACGTTTTGACTCATTCTAAAAAGACTGTATAGTACCTTATTCATTATAAGAATTAAGAATAGAGTGACCTCAAATTGTAGTTAATATGCTAATGTCGTTAATTAACAAATGTTAATATTGTTTAGGAGAACATTATGTTGATTTATGTAACATATTTCTAACAATAAAAGTAACTATAAACCATTTTGGTGTATGTTTATGCCTGTCACTACCGACCCCAACCACTGTCACAACCGTCCTGGGGCTGTGGCCCGTTGTGACACTTTTTTTTTAAAATACGCTCCTATGACTAATACAGCGTATTTAGAGGCGATAATTTAGTTTATTTACGTAGAAAAATGTACATATTACGATTAAAGTTACTTTTCTTCCAGCTAACTGGTAAATTATCGAAACTATTAGCGATCAAGCCAAAATTGTCACAACCGTACCCAGTCTACCCTACACTTTTTTATTTATTATGAAAAGTTATAGGTAAATAATAATTTCAATAACTAAGCGTGTCGCCTTCGTATTTTCATATTTTACTTTTTGCGGATTAATTTTCCGAGGAGTGGTACCTATTTCTGAAATTCAATGTAAAATCGGTTAGGGAATTATGACATGCCTTTACTATTATTGATATTCTTACTTTACTTTTGAAAATGTACTGATCATACAATGTTTTTAAGGGCTCCGTGCTAAAAAGGGAACCTTATGGTAAGTATGAGTCTCGCGAATACTAACGCTATTATTACTATACGCGGGTTGATATTTACTTTAAAAAAATGTTATAGCAATATTTAATAAACTACCTTTGCAGATAGACCTGTTATTTAAATGATTATTGCTTATTAAGGAACTGTCCAAAGCATCAATGGACATCTAGTGAGTTAGGTATTTTTGTTAGCATCGAAATAAGTTTCGAAAGCCATACGTATTATAATTTATAATCTGTTTTACCATTTTAACCCTTTAACCGCCGAACGTCAAAATAATTATTCGCAATATTAAATTCTGTCATAAATCAAAGTGTCATTTACACTGTCATTTTGTCTCTTATATCAAACGAAGGGTTAAGTAACACGTGTGTTGAAAAGTGCTGTTGTGCTGCGGTAATAATAATTGTTACCTATATTGTTATTAACAGTAATATTGCGTAAACAATGACAACTATGCATGGGCCACCTTCGCCCCGCACGTGCAGTTTGTTATCTTGTTACCTGAGTAAAAGTAGAGATTATTGTAAAAATATTATTATTAACATGAAATAAGTACCACACGACAAGAGTCATATTTTAGAAGATTATTGAAATATGAACTAACGACTAACTGCTCGGTTGCTCTATATATGTTTCTTAAATTAAATCACATTATATCTAGGTACAATTTTAATTTTTTTATAGGTATCCTATTCACACTATATTGCCGACGTAGCTCTTAGAATAAACTATTTTTCTTTTTAATATTAATATCTTAACAATATTCTGATCAACAATAACTAGAGTTACAAATTACTTTTAGCATTATAAATAAAATAAATAAATTCCCAATATTTGTTACCATTTATACCTCATTTTGCCATTTAACATAGGTACTGAGCCTATATAGAGTCTGAATTGTATATAAATATTATTTTGATAATAATTATTATACGTACCTATTTTTCAATGGTTTGCACCTATGGCTCAATTAGTATTTTTTATGTTAACTTAATTCTTTATTTACATTTTCTACTCCTAATGTTTTTTCTTGATCAATTAAATAAATCTAGGTATACCTAACCAAACACATAATATTTTAAACTTGAAAGCAGCCTTAGGTATCTACTTAGGTATTGTATATAAATATTATATTGATAGTAATTATCATACCTAGATACTTACCTATGGCACAATTACTATTTTTTGCGTTGTAGGTATAAAATTAGTCAATTTAGCACATTCCTACATTTTAATAAATTTTCTACTCATTATGCTTTTTTTCTTGATCAATAAAATAAATCTATACCTACCAACCACATAATATTTTAAACTTGAAAGCATACATTATTAGGTACCTACTTAGGTTTCTTTAGCCGTGAAAAATATTTACTTAAAGATAAGTAAAAATTACTAAGTTTAACGTAACTAAAAATTAATTAAGAAACATTCACATAAAAATCTGTGTTTATGTTATTATCAATAATAATATTTAGGTTGTGCAAGGCAACGCTATCACACGCAATAGGTACCTGTAGTTTTCCCTTTTGTCTTACGGCCAATGGGAGCGCGCGCTCTGCGGCGGCCACGCCCCTAACCCGAAGCGGAGATAGTCTGCGTCCGCGCATCCCTTAGATAATAAATACTGAAGAAATAAATATTTTTGCACATAAACCTTTTAGACGTGACACTGTCAAGTGCTATTACCTTTTTAAAAAATATGGACAATAAAGTTAACGCGAGTGGCGTATTACGCAAAAGGGGTAGGCCTGCTGGAAAAAATAGGGTACCTTTAACTCAGGTAAGTTTAATTCTATCTTTCTATTTTTTGTAGTCTTATATGTAACTATTCCCATTTATTTTACAATTTATTATTACAGCGTATGTAATTATTAATGTGTATGTTTCAGAATGAACGCAAAGCTCGAAATGCCCAATACGAGAGGGAACGAAGGGTAGAGATGAGCGATGCTCTCACCGACCTGGCTGCGGCGGCTGGCTGCAACCCTTCTGTAAGTCTTACCTACCTGTAATAATTATGTTTTGGTGTGTATAATATTGGTCCATGTTAACTTTATATTGTTTGTTTCAGATTTCAAACGCCGACCTTCTGGCAACTGTTATTACCCAACTTCAGCAAGCGTCGCGTGTTAAACACAGCAGTGATCTGGATTCGCTCAGGCGGTGTAACAAGAATCTCCTAGCTCAGAGTAAGTGTCTGCTATTATTTACGAGTACTTAAGTGTAATATTATTATGCTACTAAATAATGTTTAATTTCTGACATTTCCTTTCCTTTTTCCTCAGTCAAAACGTTGGAAGCACGGCTGGCCGAGTCTGATGGCGAGTGCTCAGCTCCCGTGAAGCAAGAAGAAGTCCCGGACATGTCTCGACCTGTCAAGAGGAAGCGGGACAGCTATGAGAATCATACGCAGGTCAAATACACGCCTGTTCCAACTTGTTCACCCCCAGAGCACATGTTCAAACCACCGGCGTATTCTCCAGAACAGAAGTGTTTCCCAGAGCCGTCGCCGCCCGTCTGCTTCCCGGAACAACACTTTCTCCAAGAACAGGACTATTCTCCAGAGACCATCCGGCAGCTGCCCTCCGTCTCAAAGCCGGAGTATTCTCCAGAACCCATCAAGCAACACAATCAGAAACTCATCTCTGAGCCGAAGTATTCGCCTACGCAAGAGTTCGATCCAGTGGAGCACAATTTCACGGTCCATGCGACTACGCCTCAGCATTACCTGCCCGTGCCAAGGGTGTCGCCGCAGAGCGATTCCCCTGACCTGGATCGCCAGTCGACAGAACATGATGGTGTCAACTACTCGTCTTACAATTTCGCTGATCCGCAGCTCCCTACTCCGGAGTATAAGATCTCGGATCCCTCGGAGTTCGTCGTTCCTGAACAGCAGCATGGATACTGCCAGTACCAGCCGTCGCTCCAGTGCATCTCTGGTCCTTCGTCGCCTGAGGACCAATACTCGTCTCCGTTTATGCCCATGGTTCCTGAGATGCACTATGGAGCGCCGATCAACCAGCATCCCGAATTTGCAGCCCAAGGCCAGCCTAATGTGGTAGGCAGTGTGGGGTTCTTACCGATGCCTGGAGCCTTCAGTTTTCCGGATATTAACGAAGCCGAGCACGATCCTTGTCAGGCATTCTTGTCAACTGATGATCTGATCTCAATGTATTTGTAGTATATTGTTAACAAGCGACTTTGCTTATTGTGCAATCCCAGTGTAATATTTAGGTATAATTTTATGAATTTAGCCAATGTAACTAAGTATTTAATGAATTTTTAAGTAAGATTGTAACTTGATTATTTCAAATACATATTGATTTCTCGCAGTATATTTGTTAATATTCCTTCTCTACTTTTCCTATCCCATTTCCTAAAATTACTATAAGGCATTTTAATTACCGTATTTTATCTGTTTATATTAAGTAAATGAAAACCGGAAAAACACGTTTCATGTAAAAGGTCGATGTGCAAGAAACATTTTTAAATTGACGTAAAGGCACTATTTATTTATTTAAACTTTATCGTACAAAAGGCGGATTTAATGCCGTATGGCATTTTCTACCAGTCAAACAAAGCCAGCCAAAAGTCAAGGCGTTTTTCACGTGCAAGTCCGACTCGCATTTGGCCGGTTTTAGAAAGGGATTCAATAATAATAAGTACTGGACTAAATGACTAAAGGTGCTAAAAGGGTATTGCCTACTTACGTCTTAATTATTACTTGTTAATAGGTATTGTTATCTTCTACCTACCTGTGCTGTTAACTTGTTTTCTACCTACTAGGTAACTTTATTAAGAGGGGTACCGATAACTATTAAATTGTACCTATAAGTATTAAGCAGATACACTACTTCCTACAATATTTGTAAAGCGACATCCAGAATATTTCACCAAACACACTCAAGTTTTCAGTAGATCAACTAGATATAAGGATAAATTATACTTGACTAGACCCAAAGCACATGTTTTTAGTAACAATTTGTATTGTATGGCAATTAAAAATGTCAATAAGATACCGCGAGGCACGTAAAGGAATGCACCCAAAATCAATGAGGCAAACACATAACAAATTCTTGGATAATGTTATTACTCCATTCATGACTTTTTAAATGAATGACATTAATAATAATTAATGACATTTACCTGTTTTGACATATAAACTACTATTTAATGATAATAATTTGACATTTAAAATAACCCAGAGATTTTTATTTAGTAGATTATAATTTATGTAATGTACAACAGACAAATTATTATATTGCATGCCTATTTAAGGTCGAACATATAACTTATTATTAAGTATTAACACTTATTGTACACTGTTGTTGCAATAAAAATAACTTTATCTTTTATCTTTTTAAGGGATGCGCGGGCGCAGACTACCTCCGCTTCGGGTTAGGGGCGTGGTCGCCGCCG
This sequence comes from Cenopis cana, assembly GCA_951800055.1. Taxonomy (NCBI): domain Eukaryota; kingdom Metazoa; phylum Arthropoda; class Insecta; order Lepidoptera; family Tortricidae; genus Cenopis; species Cenopis cana. Next base: position 11,060,209 of record OX637490.1, on the reverse strand, counting down.
AGCGCGCGCTCCCATTGGTCATAAAACAAAAAGGAAAAACTACAGGTACCTAATGGTCTATTGCGTGTGATAGCGTTGCCTTGCACAACCTAAGTATTATTATTGATAATAACATAAACACAAATTTTGATGTAAATGTTTATTTATTTATTTTTAGTTACGTTAATCTTAGTGATTATAGGTACTTAATCTTTAAGTAGATATTTTCGAGCTCTGAATTTTGCCTGTATTCGTTTTTCTTTATCTGAGTATTCTTTTAGTTTATGGGAAATGCATAGTAAACTCCTATAAGGTCTCTTGCTAATTATGAAAAGAGTTTGGGTATATTTAATAGGGATGGCCTAGTGTCAATGTTTATGTATACTTATGCCATAACTACTAGTGTACAAAGTGCACCTAAAACATCAAAATCAAATCATATCAGTGATGTCAATTCTATAAAGAGGATGAATAACTTACGTAAGCAAATAAATATCATAGGAAACGGACGAAATTATACAATACTTGTTAAATCTTGTTATCTACAACTACCTGCGATATTAACGCCGAAGAGCCTCTGTAGATATGTCAGGCATAAAATAATACTTACAATTAACTGAATTAACTGAAGGCAGAACCCGAGACCAATTTTGATAATAGGACGACCTCTGAATGTGCCTACCATAACTCGCTGCTACAATACCTAAATAGGTAACTAATATCATACATTTATAATACTAATCTAATAATTTCCCGCGGTAATCCCAGAGATGGTACCTAGTACCTGCCAAAAACATAATAAGTATGTACTACTAACTGAAGTGGATGTTTTGATTCTTTAAACCATGTACTTTAAAGAGACAACAAAAAGAACGAAATACAATTACCCGACTATCTTATAAATCGAAAATAAATAAATAGGTAATCGTAATCTGTATACAATTCAAAAACTTAACCTCGTTTGCAATCTGAGACTCTTGATTTGTAGGTATAACGCCGCGGAATACTAAAGCAGTGCACTCATTGAAAATGTACAATAGTTTGGAAATATCGAGAGCCGGGCGGGCGGGGAAATGCCGACGTCCAAACAGCGTTGAACAAAGGGAAAAATTGCAGCGTTGCAGGGAATCCAGGCCAATCTGCTAACACAATACAAACTGAGATCAATAAATACTGGAAATCAGCTGGCACGGATGCATTTTTGTTTCGAAAATACGGTTTTGTATTGTAGGTATGAGTCCTATATGACTATCCCTAGCGGGAGATATATTTATGTTTGATTGTTGTTTTCTTTTTGAGTATTTTTTGTTTTTTGTACCTAGACATGGTTATTCTTATTTTTGTTGTTTTGACAATCATGGTAACTATTCTTATAATGCAAAATAATTAAGGTCCGGGTCAATAGACATAAGAAATGATGTAAACAGACCAATTTACCTTCATTACTTCGTTATCACGCACTTTTAAAGAACGAACACAGTCTTACCAACAATTTATAGACATAATCCTTGTATTTGCATTCATTTTAAGCTATAATATCTTTTAATTATTCATATTTCAATAAAAACAATTTTCGCTTACAATGATTAGGTATGTGACAATAGCTTGTCAATTTTTTTACTCATAAAGCGGGTATTACACTGTCCTGAATCAGGCGTCCTAACTAGTGGAGGGGAGTTGAAGCATCTCGCTCTAACGTATAGGTCGGAACCCTTCTAAGTGTCCTGAATTCAGGACAGTGTAATACCCGCTTAAAAATGCTAGGAATGTATATTGTCATTGAAAAATTAGTTCGTTTAAGTGATGGGAATATCAGTATATCGAAAAAGTTTAATGTCATCATAGATTAAGTTATAAATAAACTCACTTCTCATCATTTTCCATTTACTTTGCTATGAATTTTCTTTGCCCATTTATTTTTATTTGCTGCCATGAAGTTAAGAGCCACAAATACTTGCAATGAATATTCAATAAAATAATTTCTCGACTGTCAAGGGGATTGATTAATTATTGTTACAGACTTTTGTCATCACTATTTTACAACAAATCCATAGACGACAAATGAATTGTCAGTCAGCCATATTTGTTTACATAATTTCCAATTTCTATTGACGCACGGTATATAGTGATATAAATAATCTAATCTATGATTTGAAAAATTAAGGCGCCTGTATACGCAAGCACTCCCCATACAAACTTTGTATAAGTTTTTTGTATTACTTGTTTGCATTACACTTATGATTTTTGGTCAGTATGCTTATTTTTTAGTTAGCTAGAACCTCAAGAAAAAAATTGGATTTTTTTATTTTTTGAATTATTTTAATTTTTTTGTTTTTTTTTTGCTTTACATTCTTCTTATATCTAATACTAGCTGTTGCCCGCAACTTCGTCTGCGTAGAGCTCGGTTTTTAGTTAAAACATCTTAATATCCAGGAAACGGTATAATAATTGTGGTACTTTTACCCGGTGAGACCAAATTATTAATATGCTGTACAGATATAAATAAATCGGTCAACCCAAATTCTCAACCCCTCTAAAAATCCCTTTAGGTACCTACTTATCGGTTAAAAACTCTCATTTACTTAGGCTATTTTTTGTGTGAGTTGACACGTATCTTTTCGTTTTCTCTTCGTTACTGTACGTATTTAATTATGGACCTGTAGAAATTTCGTTTCAAACATCTATCCAAATCCACAAATCCTGAAATCATTTAAACAGTCTTTTTTGTGAAATAAAAGTCTCTCAATGAAAATACAAACTTTGAACCCCTTTTTAACCCATTGAGGGGATGAATTAAAAAAAAAACACCGAAATTTGTTTTGTTGTATTTAAACAGAGACTCTGTAAAAAATTTGAAGTCTCTCTATTAAAAAAATGTTGCTCCCCATACAAACTTTGAACCCCTATTTAACCCCTTGAGGGGATGAATTAAAAATAAACGCTGAAATTAGTTTTGTAGTATTTAATTTTAACAGTTACTGTAAGAAATTTTAAGTCCTTCACTCAAAAATTTTTTGCTTCCAATATAAACTTTGAATCCCTTTTTAACCCCTTTAGGGGTTGAATTTCAAAAAACGCAGAAATTAGTTTTGTTTTATTTAAACAGAGAGTCTCTGTAAGAAATTTGAAGTATCTCACTTAAAAACAAATTTGCTCCCCATACAAACTTTGAATCCCTTTTTAACCCCTTTAGGGGATGAATTTCGAAAAACGCTGAAATTACTTTTTTTCTATTATTATAAGGAACTTTCATACAAAGTTTGTAGACTCTCACTTTAAAAAAAAATTGCTCCCCATACAATATTTCACCCCTATTTTCAACCCCTTAGGAGACGAAAATTTTGAAAACGCAGATATCACTTTCTTTTTCTTATTATAAGGAGTCTTTGTACAAAGTTTCAAGTCTATACCTTTAAAAAATTATTGCCCCCCATACAAACTTTGCACCCCTGTTTTACCCCCTTAGGGGTGGAATTTCCAAAAATCCCGTCTTATCCCTTGCCTCCGTTATATAACCTAACTATAGTGTAAATTTCAAATTTCTAGGACCGGCAGTTTCGGCGGGGCGGTGATTAATCAGTCACCCATCAACTTTATATATATAGATTATCTAACAAGCAAAAAAAAATATATGCGGGAGTGCCAAAACTGACGAATAAAACTTGCACAGAGTTTGTATGGAGCAGGCCTTGCGTATACAGGCGCCTTAAATAGAAGTTCGTTACTTAACGTTAAACCCAGGCTAAATGTTTGCGTAATTTAGTTATTAGATAAGATACATAAATATGTATCTAGGATAAACAGAAACAGTCGTTGAGTTTTAGTTTTGTCATCAATGGCTCTTTGTTTAGGTACTAAAACCGCAAACACAATGACCATATTGTAAAAAGTCGTTATCTACAGCCACCTAGAAAGTAGAAAGTTCAATTGATTATCGACTCTATCTCCGTAAGTAAAAGATAACGAGTGCACTCTCAGAAAACGGGCTGTCCAGATAGCCCTATTTGTAGGTATCATTCTCAGGTGTTCAGGTAAATGTCAGGAGAGGCCTTAATCCTGATGGCCATAAAATGCGGAATGTGCGTCTAACGTCACATTTCTATTACCTATAGTAATTTTCACACAACCCGCCACGACAATGCCAAATTACTATACAAACCTTACCGAAAGCAAATCACTACCTTGGCGTTGGCCGGGTTGTAATTTTGTACTGAATTTCAATAAGTATATATATAAAATAATAATGTGATTTCACTTTTCGTAGTTCTTATGGTTATGTGCTTAAAGTCTAATTTTGTGAGGGCTCTTGAAGCTGGGCCCGAGGACGGGGACGGGGAATCCATGGGTACTAAATATTATAAGTGCGAAAGTGTGTCTGTCCATCTGTCTGTTATTTTTTCACGCGTATAAACCGCTAGACAGATTTAGATGAAATGTGGGTATGGAAGTACCTAGTTTAAGTCCCGGGGAAGGACATAGGAATACAAAATTCCCACATCCTTAGGGATTATTATCCCGAAAATAATCCCTAAGGATGTGGGAATTTTGTATGGAAGAGTGATAACTAGGTAAGCGCCTGAAATAAAACAATTTCAATTTAATTCTAACGCGATAAACGAGTCTTACGGGGACTTGGTCGCGGGAAAAAGAAATTCTACCAAAATGTCAAGTGACGAAAGTGATTTGGAGTGATTAAAATTTGGAGTCCTGACCTGAACGTAATGAATACGTTCAGGATTCAATATCGCGCCCGTAATACAAAACAGTGCTATAGGTATCTCTTTGGTGTATAATCTACCTAAAGCCCGACGGAATACTTATATGATCATGCGTCATGTTGCGGAACTTCAGCGAAACTAATTTCTTACCCTGGCAATAATTTTAATGACATTGACAATAAGTCAGTGTTATTTTCGCGGTTTATTTGAATATTAGTAAATGTGTTGAATATTGCATAATAAATGAGAAAATTGAGCAAAACGATTCATACTCAAGAGCGGAGCATCGTCAATAATGTGAAATGAAACTATTTAGCTGCAAAACATTTCAAAACGTACGTCTAACCCGACAGGTAAACAATTCAATGTCATAATGCCATCAAAATCTTATATCTTTAAACGAGGAATTCTTGTATTAGGTATTTATTTATTTCAAGGATCTCGGAAACGGCTCTAACGATTTTGATGAAATTTGGTATGTGGGGGTTTTCGGAGACGAGCAACCGATCTAGCTAGGTCTCATGCCCGGGAAAACGCCGAGCAAAGCTCGGCCGCCCAGATATTTGCATATAAATTAGTATAATGGCCGTCTCGACAATGGTCATTATTATATTTCTGGTTTACCTGTATATTATAACACACCTCACGTAATAAAGCAGCACATACAGAAGAATAAACAAAGATAAGGGAGACAGAGGTCGGACAATAGGCGGTCTTATCGCTAAAGCGAATTACGGTCAAGTTGCCTCCAAACACATTATTATTCTTCTGCATGGGTATGCTTAAAATTATTCTTATTATATATGTCGCAGCCGGATTGTATAAACCGCCGTTTTACATTACGGCGGGTTAACGATTAGCCGGATCGTCATTGCAATACGTTCTACAATATGGCGGCTCATGTTTAGCCGGATTGTACTTGCCGGATTGCATAGTCCGCCGTTTTACATTAAGGCTAGCCGTTTTATAAAATGGCCGGATTGTCATTTCTAAACAGCGCTGCGAGTGTTACAAATGGGAACTAAAAGCTGTCAAACAGGTGACAGCTAAAACGACGCTATTTTGTGAAAAGGCTAGCCGTAATGTATTACGCTGCCGTCCTATATCTAAAACCGAACTAAGCTGCTTTTTAGCAGTTTTCGATAGTTTACATGGGCTAAAATAGAAAAAACAGCTCTACCGAATGGTCTTGGAATCATATTTTTATCATTTGTAGTTGCGAAGATATGGAGTCGACCTACCACGTTAAGTGCATAATAATATGACACTTTACAATACTATAAAATCGCTAACCAACATTACTACACTATAAGCAATATAAAAGCCCTTAGCTGTTGTTTTATTGAGTAAATCACTTGCATGATTCATAGCTAAAAAACGGTTATTCGACAAAAACACCGTTAAAGTCCTTTTACGTTTTTCTTAACTTTTTTTATACATATACATTTTTATCAAATACTATACAAGAAAACAGTTACTACGCTTAAACACGGCTAAATACCCATAGCCCTATTTTTGTCAGTATTTGCTTGTGATTCCTATTGAAAATACAACACTAAAACCTAGTAACTGTGATTAAGCCATGAATAATTACATTAAAAACAGAAGAATGCAACACTTAAACCCGGATAACCAGCAATGCTACACTAAAATGTAGCTAGGCGCAAAACATTATCCTCCCGATTTTACTTCATAGGGCCAGTCAGCCGAGCAACGCGTGCGCTTGAGGTTGTGTCTAGTGGTGTAGTGAGTGATGGATGCATATTTCTTATCTCAAAATGTCTGGAAACCGGAGGAAAGTATATAATATATCTCGCTATACATTTTTTGTGCACTATACTCAGGATATTGACTACATTAGAAGTGGTGTAGGAAGATTTTTATGTACTTACCCAGATATTAACATTCAACCTTGAATAAATATCATTTATATAGTTACCAATACTACCTCCGTAATTGGTGGGATAAAATAAGCAGTATAGGACCATCCTTTGGATACTTCCCGCAAGCTAAGAAAACATTGCTCATTGTATCCGAAACAGACAAGCAAACAGCTTACCAGATCTTCAGGGGCACCAATCTAAGCATTATGACTGGATATCGCTTTTTGGGAAGCTACATTGGTGAAGTTTCCTTCAGAAGATTTCATAAAAAAAAAAATTCAAATTGTTTTCGACAGTAGAAAAAAACACTCAGAAATCTCCAAAAACTCCTCTAAAGCGGACTACAACTATACAGCCCTAACAAAAGAAATTCAATTCCAATGGACATTCTTACTACGATTCCTGAAAAACTCCCATGAATTTTTGAAGCACTGACACAATGCACTACGCATGATCTGCCTGCCAGCACTCTTTGGTAGTAAGAAAATACACATAAAAGCAAAATCCGACCCACACGCCACAAGCTTAAAATACGAAAATTCCAAGAAAGGTTGCACAGCTCTCACGGATGCCTTATTGTTAGCAAAGCCGTCTGGGCAGTGGGATCGCGTGACATGAGTAGCACTACTAAAGTAAACGCCAACAACTCTCAGTATTAATCACTTATATTATATTAAAATAATATAGGGATTATCGCATTAATTCTTATTATGTACATGATAGTTGTAAAGATAAAATTGTATTAAAATATAATATAATTGGGACGCTCACAACTTATATCTACGACGACAGGAGATCAAAGAGAATGTAGACAGCATGCCACAGACAAACATAAATGTACTGCATAGACAAATAATATAATTCTAACACCCCGCCTTATGCTGTACATTAGATAAATTTATAACATGACACTATGATGGAATCTTAAATTATACAGAATTACATAAGCACTGAATGAAAACAAAAAGTTACATGTAAGAGACTACCCATATGGTTGTTCACATAATAACATTCATAGCTATTTGGAGTCTACAGTTACAATACATTTCATATTGAGACTTTTTACAAACTTAGAATGCTTCTGTGCACATAATGGTTTTGTGAGAACATCAGCAATCATTTCATCAGTACATAGATATTTTACATTTATTTTCCCTTCATGTATCAAGTCTTTTACGAAGTGGTACCGCAAGTCTATATGTTTAGTTTTTCTATGGGAATATTCTTTGACTAATAACAATTTTTGTGCGCTCTGATTATCGTTAAATACAGTGACATTAAATTGTTTATCAGTAATTTCTGATAAGAAATTCCTGATAAAGCAAATGTCCTTGCATACATCGCTAATACAAAGAAATTCACTTTCCGTCGAAGAAAGTGCGACACAGCGTTGCTTTCTTGCTTCCCAGTTGATGACATTATTACCGAGTTTAACTACAAAGCCAGTATATGACTTGCGGTCAGTTACGTCATTAGCCCAGTCTGCATCTGAGAAAGCGTTTATTTCGAAGTTCTTATCCTTCTCGAAATAAAGGCCATAATTGATTGTACCGGCTAGATACCTTAATACTCTTTTCGCAGTGCGCCAATGACTTTCATCAAAACATGTACTGTACTGACTTAATTGACTACAGGCATAGGCAATATCTGGGCGGCTACATACACTAAGAAATGATAATGAACCCAGAAGCTGCCTATATTGATAAGTATTGTCATCTAAAGGCTTGCCAGACTTTTCAAGTTTACAATTTAGAGGTAACGGGGTTGAAACAGGCTTACATTCTGTCATGTTGTATTTAGCCAATAACCGCTTAATATAATCATGCTGGTCTAGAACAGTTACATCATTGTACTTGGTAACGTTTATCCCAAGGCAATTCTTTAATGTACCAAGATGACGTATATCAAAGTGCTGTTTTAGCAATGTTGTAACTGTTTCTATACAATTACTATGAAACACATAAAAGTCGTCAACAAATAAGGCAATAATTACATATTCAGATTCATTTTTCTTAATATACACACATGGCTCACATTTACTTTGTTTATATCCATTTTGAGAGAGCAATGTATGGATTTTATTGTTCCACATTCGGCTAGCTTGCTTTAGGCCGTATATACTTTTTCTCAATAAACAGATTTTATTATCATTAGATTGAAAACCGGTTGGCTGCTCCATGTAGATCTTTTCGTCTAACTCGCCATTTAAAAATGCTGTAGTGACGTCAATATGGTCCATGGAGAGATCCAACTGATTTGCAATAGCAAACAAAATGCGTAAAGTGGAATGCCTAACCACAGGCGAATAGGTATCCGAATAATCGATTCCTTCTTTTTGACTGTAACCACAAGCGACAAGTCTAGCTTTAAACCTTGTGAAGTTACCAGTTGCATCATATTTCTTCTTAAAAACCCATTTGTTTTTGACAACATTAACATTTTGTGGGCGATCAACTAACTCCCAAACATTGTTTTTAATCATCGACTTTAACTCACTCTCCATGGCACCATACCATTCATCCTTTTCAGGAGAATTCATGGCGTCGCGGAACGTAAGTGGTTCATGTGATGGACTCGCTGCAGCCATTAGAGACGTTAAATGATAATCATTATACCTTTCAGGAAAAATGCCTCTTGTATTCCGCACAGGCCGAGAGATAGACGAGACGGTAGGTTCCTCCGTCATCATCGGCTCGTGTCCTGCAGATGTAGTGGGCGGCAGAGAGGTGTTAGGGCTGGACAGCACCACATCCTCATCACCAACCTCGATGTCATCCTCAGTAGTGCGGTACAGGTCAGACAGAGGTGACAGCACCGGTGAACTAGTCGCCTCCTCTGAAACCGTCGAAGAGTTCTGATTAGAATTTAAATGATTAACATTGTCATCATGGCTATCATTAATATTGAGATTATTATCACAGTCATTAATACTACTAATATCACAGTTATTAGATTTATTATTGCAGCTAGAATCCTTATCATTATTATTTTTAGAATCATTATCAGTATTAATTAAATTATCAAAAATAATAAAATGTGCTCTTTGACCATCAGTCCCAGGATATAATAAATCCTTTCCTATAAATTTGTCCTCAAGAAAAGCAACGCTTCTAGAATAAATAACCCTTTTAGGATTAGCGGGATCTATCAAGCGATAACCTTTGCATGTTTCACCATATCCTACAAATATATACTGTTTTGCTTTAGCATCCAGTTTTCGCCTCTTCTGATTAGGTACATGTGAGTATGCTACACAGCCAAAAACGCGCAGATGACGAAGATCTATATTAGATCCGGTCCATTCACACTCAGGAATCTTATCTGATAAAGCAGTACTTGGTACGCGATTTTTAATAAAAATAGCCGTCATCACAGCCTCGCCCCAATAGCGATCAGGTAACTGTGACTCCTGTAACATGGCTCTAGCTTTCTCAAAGATAGTACGGTTTGCTCTTTCGCTAACACCGTTCTGCGAAGGGCTATAAGGACAAGTGGTTTGGTGAATAATGCCTTCCTTTTTAAGATAATTGGACAATTGATGATTGCAATATTCAGTTCCTTGATCAGTTCTTAAAACTTTAATATGCAAACCAGTTTGTTTTTCAACTAAATTTTTAAAATCAACAAATTTGGAACTTACTTCTGATTTGTTCTTGAGAAGATATCCAAAAGTCTTCCGTGTTCTGTCATCAGTAAACGTCAGCAAATAGCGGTGTCCGCCCCAGCTGGGTACATGAACTGGTCCGGCGATGTCGCTGTGTACCAGGTCCAAGGTTTGAGCTGCACGCCCCGCACTTGACCGAGGAAATGATGTTTCACACATCTTCCCAGTAAGGCAGGCGATACAACGAGTGGGCACACCGTCTTCAGGCTGAAAAACGACACCACACTGATTCCCTCCACCTAGTATAGACATACCTCGTTTGTTCAGATGACCTAAGCGCTTGTGCCATATAGAAAAAGGCACAGCAGCAGCAGCATTGGCACTCATGGATCCTTGCCTACATTGCAGGGACATAGAGTCGCCTAATCGGGGGTCAGGTCGCTTTTGCTCATTTACTTTGACTTTATAAAGACCATTATGTTTGTTAATAGTTAAAACCTGTTTGCCTGTGATTTGACAAGAACTGTAAATATTACATTTATCATTGGAAAAGATCACAACATAACCTTTCTTTGTAAGCTCACTTACAGACAACAAATTTTTTGATAAATTAGGCACATACAGTGCATTATCAAGAGAAAGTTCAGAAGAAATAACAATCTTACCACTTAATTCACTATGTAAATTCTGACCGTTTGCTATAGATATTACACAGTTCCTATGTTTGGCATCCTGCAGCAGAGACTTGTCACAAGTCATGGAAGTAGAAGCACCCGAATCGATAATAAATTCTCTTGAATGTGATGCGGAGAACGCTGATGCATACATTGTATGTTCCCCTCCATTCATGGCTTCTTCCTTCTTCTTTTTAAAGCAGCGACTAGCGACATGTCCAACCTTTTGACAGTAAGTGCAGGTGACTTTGTTTTTCTTCACCTTCTTCTTAGCAACAAAAGCTAGTGTGTCTGTAGTGATACTGGAATTGTTTCGCCTATGCTCCTCCTGAAGTAGTCGAGTCCGGACAACTTCACTCGATAGGCTTCCGCTAAGGTTTGCCGTCTCTAGGCCCGATACAAGGATGTTAAATTCTTCTGGTAGTCCGGATAGAAGAATTTCTGCTATTTCTTCGTCGTCTATCTTCTTCCCAATGTCTGACAATTGTGTGACGAGCTTCAGGACTCCTTCGATGTATGCTGACATGTTGGAAAAATGACTATATTCCACTCTATGAAGTTGACGGAGCAGGAGAACTCTCCTATACAGCCCCTTATCCTCAAAAGTATCAGACAATTGTTTCCAGGCGTCCTTCGCTTTCTTGGCGTCACGAACTATTTGATAGAGGTTAGGTTGGATTGACAAGCAGATTCTAGCTAACGCACGTGCATCCTTCGTGTCATCTGTGGCATCCGGATCCGTGCCTTCCACATATTGCCAAAGACCTTCTAGAGTTAGTAGCATTTTGATGGCGAACTTCCAATTAATCCAGTTATCGAGACCGGTTAACTTCTCGATACCATTTGAGGTTATGCATGCGGTCGGTCCCTGAGGCGTAGTTGGCTGACTCATGTTATATTCTTATATATATTTTTACTCACGCTTTTTAATCTTCTTCTTCTTCGTAAGCTTCTTGAAGTCTTGGCCCTGAACCTGTTAGCAAAGCCGTCTGGGCAGTGGGATCGCGTGACATGAGTAGCACTACTAAAGTAAACGCCAACAACTCTCAGTATTAATCACTTATATTATATTAAAATAATATAGGGATTATCGCATTAATTCTTATTATGTACATGATAGTTGTAAAGATAAAATTGTATTAAAATATAATATAATTGGGACGCTCACAACTTATATCTACGACGACAGGAGATCAAAGAGAATGTAGACAGCATGCCACAGACAAACATAAATGTACTGCATAGACAAATAATATAATTCTAACACTTATTACTCTTATTAGAGAAGAAACAAATTGTCCTATCCGACTATAATATATTTCTAAAAGATGCATGCAAAGAAGGCCGTAAAGAAAAATATGCCCACAGTGACAAACTTTTAGAAACCATCCCTAGCAAAATTCACCACTAACAAGAAAAGAGCGATTGAAACATCCATCGCATTCAAGATGAAAACGAAGTCCTCAAACCGGCTCTCAGTTATTCCTACAAAAAACGATCACTTTGACCTATCCCCACTAGAATTCAGATGTGCGCTATCAATACGATACGTACAGTAGAATATCAAACTTCATGACACAGTCATAATTATGCGATGGCTGCGGAAACAGCCAATTCAATACTGATCACGCGCTCTGTTATAAAACCGGAGGCCTAATCACTAGGCGACATAAATATTCTGCCTTGGCGTATGGGATGTTCAATGGAAAAATGCCAATGGCTAGCACTATGCTGATTTGGGGCCATTTCGTGGCTATGTTCTGTATTGTGGTGTTATGTTTATATTTATACTGTTTTTTGTGCCACGAATAAATGTTTTTCTTCTTTTTCTTCTTCTTCTTCAATGTTCAGAGGAAGGCGGTATTCGATATCTGTGTTGTTAATAGACACCGACGCTCCTTCCTACCTCTCACGTCCAGTCACATCGCTCCATAATCAGCCGAAGATAAAAACAGAAAATACTCTAATACCTGCGAAATACGACATGCTACTTTCACCCCACTTGTAACATCAGGTGATGGCGTCGTCTGTCTTTCATAAAAGACATGAGTGAAACCATATCTGAACTCTGGAATTGCTGTCTAAGTACCATACTGAGCTGGCTCAGAGCAAGAATCAGCGTCGCTGTGATATGTGCCACCAGTACGTGGATCCGCAGCACGAGGCACCGATCCCTCAGCCAGGTGGCCCTCCCGCGCATCGATCAAAACCATTTTTTATTTAATAATTTAAATATCATACTGTACGAATATTATTAATAATTTGTAAGTTATTGAATAAAGATTTCACATTAAGCTTAATGAAGACTGATTTGTCAGTATTTTTCCCAAAGAGATTTTTTTATGTAAACAAATACAATAAATAAATATGCATCTGCAACTATCCACGGTAACTAGTTAGTACCAGAAATGTGTGAAAGCACGCAAATGGTAACGACTGTACATAGGATGGCTTTATATGGCAGCCAAAGTTCAGTTAACATCTGTCTTTCGTACGGTGCAGACGCTTATGCTCTATTTAGATCAGCTACTTTCAACGATAATAATTTGCTTAATGGATGGTTATTTTCTGCATATTTCATGACTCTGCTTTTTTACTATTTCCCACTTACTCTGCGTTTCGGTTTGTGTACCCAGTAACGTAAAAATAATTCAAAATAAAATTATTCAAATTCTGTAAGTCGCGCCGGTATGTAAGCCTGCTGTGCCATTCAGGTGAAATGGTTTACGCCCACCGACATTCTTTTGTCCCTTCCGTTTACATACAAAAGTGCAATACTAACTATACGTGGATACAGTGTATACAGTTTTGTTTTATTTATTTAAACAATTCAATTATTTTAATAACTTACTTGTATAATAGTGCAACTAACGAGGTTTTTTGCCAAAAACACTAAAACAATTTCAGCAGGATTACATGACTAAAACACAGTTAGAGGCGATGGTTCATCATTTAACGTGTTTTTAAATTAGGAACGCATACAGCTTGCTTGAATGTTTGCAGTTATTGCATTGCTACAAAACGGTTAAAGTCCAATAACGTGCTTATTTAAAGTTTTTCAGTGTAATCTTTTCCCAATAACAAATACTATAAACTCGTTAAGTGACTAAGCCGTTATTTAGCTATGTTTGGTTTATTATGCGATGTTAAAGAACGGCTAAGGTATACTTAACGGTGTTTTAAGTGTAATATCGTTGATAGTTTAGTAATTATTTGCAACACTAAAACACAAAAACCTTTCTGTAAAAAAACCTTTTCATTATTTTACGAAGTAGTGCAAAAACAATGGAAGCACAAATTTAGTTTTAATTTTTATATAACAGAAATCTGGAATAAATGTACACATTTCCTAGAAATTTTGGTTTTAACGTTTTTTGCTCATATCTCAAAACTATAATTTGTGGGTTAGTTTGGTTTTAGAAATAGGACGGCAGTACGGCGGATTAAACAATCTGACTGAACCGCTTTTTTACATTACGACTAGGCGAATTGAAGAATGCAAAGCGCCGAACACATTTCGGCGAATTTAGAATCAGCCTATTCAATCCGCCTAGGTAGTCGTTGACCAGCCGTAATACAAAACAGCTCTGTTTTGTAAAACGCCTCGCCATTTAATAATGTAATACGGCGGATTATACGATTTGCCTGCAACACTTTTTTGTTCAATATAATACACAGCAATACAATATATTACACAAACATCACACTACACACCCACGACACCGCTCTTTGTTTTACACACATTTTTCGCTCTGGATCCATGCTCGTCACATGGACTATCTGGGTCCACATAAGATCAGCGTCGTGGCGCTTAGGCGGCGCGACACATGCTGAGTGGATGCCATTTTTGCTACCATTAATACTTTAGTTTGTAAGTCTAGCTTAAGTTTACCACTGTAATGGATTGCAAAATAAATTTTATTCTTCTTCTTCTTTATTCTTCTAAAGAGCTCTTTTCCAGACAAACTTTGAGTAGATAGTGGATAGCAAGGACACAGATTATTCTTAATTACTCGTATTACCAGCCGCGATAAGTAGGATTAGAGGTGAGTTTTTCCTTGTACGAGTAGGTATTCAAAATGTAAATGAATTTACATTTATTCTATTCCAGAGGGGCTAAGACGATCACTATGTCGTGTATGTCGGACATAAAGTATTCGTCTTTTGTTGTATAGGTACGAGAGGGACGAACCGCCCCTTCAACCTACCTAAATAGTACCTAGACTATTTTCACGGGTTGAAAGTGACCCATTTTTCCCTTCACCAGAGATATTTTCGACTACCTACGAAATAATTAAATCCGCCGCACGCCGCACCTCACCACCCAGCCCAGGCCCAAGCGCGGCTGGCGAGCGACAAAAAATGTACTATCCACCCTAGGGTTGAAATACCGATTTATGTCACACCTTGCCATAAAGCGGCAATTACCGCACAATCCGCGGGCGGGAAATCCCACTTCCTGGCCAGGGGGTGACATAAAATTTTGTACTTAACACGGGCGGTAACAAAGAAAGCCTCAGATCGCATATTTAGTTTAGTCCGTCGTCGACGTAGAAAGGGTTGTAACTTTCTAAGTGGAATAAAAAAAAACAAAATTAACAGAGTATTTTCTATATTATTATTTAGTCTTCGAGAACAAAAATTAAAGTAGCATTTTAGCTAACAGTTTAATTTTTTTTTACATATTGTGTAGAGTATAGGTAGGTGCTTATAACTTATAATTGGTAATAGAACCTAAATACAGTGACATTGAAAGAGCGACTTTTCTGACGACTTTCTTCAGCTAGGACACTTTCTCTGAAACTGCGATTTTGTGGGTTTATTAAGCAGCGAGTGGTTTCCCAAGCCCGTTATGTTCGTACACAACTGTAAGGCGAAGTGCTGTCAAATTAACGCAAGCAAAAATCTACCTAACAGTCAGAGCTCTAAGTCGAGTTTTGCTTGTGTTCGTTTGACAGAATTTGGCCTATACCGATAAAGTTCGTTGCAATAAGATCGTTCAAATAACTATTTAAAATGTAACATAGAAGGTTCTAACTGATATAACAGTTAACTCGGAAATTAACACTTAGGCAGCATTAGTATAACATAAACAGTACACGCAAACCAACTGTTATTCCGAGTTGAACCTTTTTTCGAACTTTAAACAGTATGGGCGGGTTTCGAAAACCGGCTACAGCTTACGAGGCCACATCACATCACAACAACATCAGTTTTTTTATACTACAAACGGTGGCAAACAAGCGTATGGTCCACCTGATGGTAAGCGGACACCGCAGCCTATGGACGCTCGCAACTCCAAGAGCCATGTGCGCGTTGCCGACCCTTTATAAAATTTGAGGATTGAGGAATTGAAGGTGTTACAATATTTTTATCTCACGAGTGCGGGTAAGCCATGGTTGTGACATTGAGTGAGTGCTATGTGTGAGTCAGTCAGCGTAGCTATTGAGTTCACATTGTCTATGTGTTCGTATGTGTCACAATAGGTTAATACCCTATTGTGACACATACATACATATACAAAGGTAAAAATAAATTATTTTTTACTTGACTAATAAAAGATCTAACGAAAATACTCGGAAAACGTCAAATATTAATTTATTTTAGCTAATTGAAAGATTTTATAAGCATAAAGATTTAAAAAGGACGCTGATTTGAACATACCTATTCATACTGTCTTAGTGACGTCACTAAGACAGTATTTCCCTACAAACTTCATATTAACAAATCGTTTTTGACATTTAATAAAAAGTTGCTGATTTGACTATGAGTGTAATACCGTATTACAACTATGGCTAACCCGCGCTCGTGAGATAAAGTACTGTAACTGCCCATTCGTGAACCTTATTAGAAGGAAATAAGGTCTAAAATAGTTAACTGTGATGCTGATAACTACAATGGTTGTATTAATTTCTACTCATCCGCGTGAAGCGCGGGAATTCTGGGTGTGACTTTTCCCAAACGGCACCGCACTGGCTAGAAAAAAATATTCGGGACGTTTTCTGTTCTACTATCCTCGTAATAGTAATCTTCTTCATACAGTAGTTATTGATTATGCTAGCCGGTTTGCTCATTATTATGGCAACATTCTCACCAATTTCAGATTGTATAGCTATGGGTGCTGTTACCGAATTTAACATTTAACCAATCTGAAATAGTATGTAGGTAATAATAAGCACAACCCGTTTACTATATAAGTATTATGTATAGACACAGAATAAGTAATACTACTACGTACAGAAGTCCCACTGTTAACAAATCCCTAATTTACAACCCCAAATTATAATAGGTTAATAACAAACTTTGACCACGCCAAGCGAAAAATAGGTTTTGATTCACAACAGATAATGACAGAAAAGAAATGCAAATCCTATAAAGATGTCATAATGAACACAGAAAAGGACACTATTAGAGTTGTAGTCTACAAAAAATGTCCCGTAACAATTTAACTACATTAGTTAAATGTCATATTCAACGGGCAGTATCCATTAGAATATATGCATATATGTACATGTCTTAAGGCTTCGTCACACCGCGTGCGCGACGCAAGCGGGACGCCGCGCTGCGCGCCATAATGTATGAAACCGTCCCGCTCGCGTCGCGCAGCCAGTGTGACGTCGCTAACCTGTTAGCGTACGTTCCGGCGCGCTGCGGTCGCGTCGCGCGGACGTCGCGCAACGCGGTGTGACCAAGCCTTTAGTCAATTTTTTAAAAAGTTCCTATAATTCTACAACACCTGACTGACTCTCTGATGTAAAATCTACTCTTGCAATCACAAACGCCTGACAACAATCGATGCATTTTTGAAATTATCAATGAAAATCAGAAATTAAAAGGTAACCCTACAATACCTACAGAGTCAATCTAAATCATCACAAAAATATTGCACAAAGCAATAAAAAAATATCTGTACAAAATAAGGATATACGTTCGTAACTAAACATAAATGTCCAAGAAGACTGCTTACAAATAGCTATAAAATTACAGTATGAATATTCTTAAAATCCATCGACTAATCCGGTATTTGAGAATATTTTCATTTTGTTGTTGTACTTATTATTAATCGGATTTGAATAAAAAACACGCTTGGAGGTTATTATATTGAAACTTTTATCTAATCCGATTATTTAAATATCACAACAATATAAAAGATTGCTCACTTCGCGTCCAGGTACCTCGACATTACACAATTAATTTTACGTTAATGACTACTTAATCACTAAACTGTTCACACAAACATAAAAATTCCGATGCATTCAAAATGTACAAAAATATAACATTTATTGATTAGTCGCAAACAGGTTTGCAAGAAAATTCAATTAGAATATTTATTCCTTAACAAATAGACTAAACCTAGCTTACCCACTAGAGAGAACAATGTGCATGGTATATTAGTATTCTACGACCAAGCTCAAAATTTAGATTTCATTACAAGGGCATAAACAAGGCAAATATTCTAAAACCTGGAATTAAAGTTGTTTTTGTCACTTCACTTATAAAACAGGGTTCGAAGGATCACATGTACAGGTAAATGCTTTTTTAGTACCTGAGCTAGAACCATGAAAATAAATTTTCTTGTTCAGACTTATTTATTCGAGTGAAATGGAAACACGTACTTAAATCTTCGGACGTTCGTGGTAGACCCTCAGGCCGTATGTCAGACAAGTGTCATTACATTACTTCCCAGCCATACCGCCATACTTCAAAGACACATTGCCTATTCTCCTGTCCGACGAACCAATATTAATTACATTGCAACGCTCGCCAGCTCTTTCAACTCTCCGTAAGCCAAATCCTTATCCTACCTGGGACCTGTACCACAAAACTTTACAAGCGTACAATTCGACACATTTGACAACTTTTTCTATGGGAAATTGCACAATTTTGTCAAATCGTAGACTTGTAAAGTTTTGTGGTACACGGGCCAGGTTTTATTGCCCTCTAAAAAAAGGTGTTTTAACTCCTCTCTAGAATTCAGTAATTTTTGGCCTGGTCGTAGAATATACAGTTAAAAATCTTGCAAACAAATTTCTAATACTCTTTGGTTTGACCTTGATTCCATCAGCATCGCCCCTACCATGGTCATACGCATACCAAACCTGTTTGCAAGGTTTTAGCTGGCAAAAATGTATACAGATCAACATCCAAGGTCATTGCTTTAAGTTTTGAAAATCAATTCGTTTTTTTGATACATTAGCATCCACTCTAAGGCGGTTGTCACACTGGTGCGGTTTCCGGACGGCGGTGCGGTGTGCAGGCGGGACACCGCTATCCTATGGTAGCCTATATGGACATTTGCAACATCAGCAACCCCAAAGTCTGATGTTTTTACTAAATTTGTAAATTGCGTTATTTACTGGTTGCTAAAAAATTTAAGTACTTAAACTAAAAGTAATTTTTATGGTTAAGAGAACAACTTGAGGACATCCCATAAATGGTAAAAATTAAAACGTTACAAGGGACTTGCAACTGTTTTGGATACAGACAAATACTACTACTGTATTTAAAATTTCCAATGGCTATGTACACTTTGAAGTTGACCATACTAAAGGCTTAGTCACACAGTGTTGCGCGACGTCCGCGCGACGCGACCGCTGCGCGCCGGAACGTATGCTAACAGGTTAGCGACGCCACACAGGCTGCGCGACGCGAGCGGGACGGTTCAAT
The DNA here is from genome assembly GCA_951800055.1 of Cenopis cana. Taxonomy (NCBI): domain Eukaryota; kingdom Metazoa; phylum Arthropoda; class Insecta; order Lepidoptera; family Tortricidae; genus Cenopis; species Cenopis cana. Next base: position 11,040,684 of record OX637490.1, on the reverse strand, counting down.
ACATTTTGCGGCAAGCGGTGTGACGAAGCCTTTAGTTTGAGATTAGGACCTTACATACTGTCACGGGGGTGACACGCGAAGGAAAGCAAGCGCTGTGGGTAAGTATGTGTGCGTGCGCTGTCGGTACACGCGTCAATTGTTTGCGCGAGTGCGTAGCGCGTGGCATGGGCGAATCGCGAGCCGCGACGGTAACCCGATCGTAACCCGGCTTGTCATCCTGGCCTGTCAGGGACGAGGTAACTGACCTCGGTGCGGGGGGGTTCGTGTCCGTTCTGTATGTAATACTATTATACTACTCTGTGATACTGTCTTCGATAGATCTTTAAAACTTAAAGCACTTCCATCACACACTGTCACAGTCCATGTTAGTGTCCTCAAACGTTAACACTGTTAATCTTTAGTTTCTTGACCCGCCGCGTGGTGCCCTCCCCGTCGGAACTGTCCGTGTCGTGGGAGCTGCCTTCAGACTTGATCCCGAGACCCAACTCGTGTGCATCCATGTAGTTACCCGTTGCTCTCGCTTTCTCTAAGGCTCGGACTAGAAACGGAGAAAAAAAATTAGTACATAAAAAAGTGCTCGTTGCGTGATTGAGTAGCATGATATGCGGGGCACTTAGGGCGCCTGTATACGCAAGCACTCCCCATACAAACTTTGTGCAAGTTTTTCTTGGCTTGTGTTTGCATTACACTTATGATTTTTGGTCAGTACGTTTTTTGCTTGACATTCTTCGTATATCTAATATTAACAAGCAAAAAAATATATATGCGGGAGTGCCAAAACTGACGAATAAACCTTGCACAGAGTTTGTATGGAGAAGGACTTGCGTATACAGGCGCCTTAAGATCCTTTATTTTAACTTTATCAGGTTTCATGTTTAGGCATGGAATGGACCCCTTTTTTGAAGTTTTAAAGAACCCGTAGCAGACCCGTTCCGAAATTCTGTATACCAGTTATTAGGTATAACAATGAATGCACTTTTATATGTAGGCTTCCCATGGACCCGTCGTTCCTCACACGGACTTCTAGGGGTCCATGGACCACAGTTTAAGAAACCCTCTTTTAAGGGTTATCTAGAGATGAGGGCCCTTGCGGATGCACTTCGACCCAATGGGATCTTTTAAGGGTTAGACATGTTTGTACAGTTTGTAGGCACTTACTCTGTGATTCCAGCAAATTGTTCTGCCTCCGCAAGTCGTCAATGTCTTGCTGGTGGGAGTTGTTTTTCCGCCTCATGAACATGATGTATTCTGCGGCTTTTTTCAAAATCTGCGCTCTGCTTGCCTGAAATATAATATATAACATTTTTTTTTATATTCACACCGCACCACATATTTACCACACCATGTCATGTGGTGTTTATTAATTAAAAGGTCATCATCATCATTTTCAGCCCGTTATCGCCCACTGCTGAGCATAGGCCTCTCTTCGAGCATGCCCCCCGTTTCTGTCCTGGGCTATTCTTATCCAAGAGTGACCCGCGATTTTTACACGACTGCCCAAAAAAAGGAGTGTAATGTGTTCAGGTTTCATGTATGTATGTATGTATGTGAACTTTTTTGTTCCCCCAGAACTTCTCAACCCCTTAACCGATTTAGATGTGTGAGTTATCGTTGGAATCCTTACGTCATCCCGGGTGACATAGGATATGTGACGTTGCAATAAAAACAATATGGCGGACTGTAGATTTCATTTTGAGTGTTTATAAAAAAAAAAATTTTCTATCCTAGCAAGTGGGGTACCAAAATGAAGCATTTGAAGAGACGATTCCAAAAATATATATAATGTATGTGTTTCAAGCAAAAAAAGTTCGAAACAAAATAATTATTATAAAAATTAAAAACACGACTGCATTAAAAAGATAAAAACAAGTTTCCTAATAAAGAACTCAAGGAAATATATTTTGTTTGCAGTCGGGGGACCTACTACATACAAGTAAAACCAAAATATTAGGTCCCACAACTGCAAACAAAATATATTTCCTTGAGTTCTTTATTAGGAAACTTGTTTTTATCTTTTTAATGCAGTCGTGTTTTTTCTGACATCGTCTACCGATCGAGCTTGTGGACGTCCGACGCTCCTTTTACCCAGAAGTGGCCACTAGTCCGATATTCTTCTGGCCCACCTGCCATCATTCTGCCTAGCAAGGTGTCCTGCCCAGCTCCATATTTAACATTAGCGAAGGAAAATATTATGAGGAAACCAAATCCCAACAAGGTCTATAGTTATCCCTCTGGGTTGAAAGGTCGGATGGCAGTCGCTTTTAGGCCAGAACCGGGAAAATGCTGGGAGGAACTCTAGCATATACAGAATCTGTTAGTAAGAATTTGGTATTTTAAAAAGGTGGTGATTTAGGAATGAAGATTATACCAACATATACATACATTTAGAATGTATAATGTAATGTAAGTCTAATATATTTCTAGAATCCATTTTTTTGTAATTTATTTACTAATGAATAGAATACAATATAAAATTTACAATGGAACAGCGGCTAAAGCCGAGGTTTAACTGCCGCTGCACTTCGCTTGTTAAGTTATTATATTATATTTTATTATAAGATATTTTGGTTGAGATCCTTTGTGTTGGCCGAAGGACTGTTTGTATTTTGACTCTTATGTCATGCAAAATAAGGTCATTAAATTGGTTAATGAGATATCATGCATCAAGTATTAAAAAAAATATATTGTAAGAATTGATGACATGATTATAAATTAGCAATCCTTTGTTAGCAATGAAGACTACTTCCGCATAATTGGATGAAACTGAGTAAAAAAATAAGTTACCTTACATACCACTTTCTCACCCTGCAACGCAGGCACAGAGTCTCTTAATGATGTAAAACTATCCTTAATGTGGTCTCTTCTTTTCCTCTCCAGTGCATTGTGGTGTGCTCTTTTTTCCGCCTGTAAAATAAATATTAATCTAGATCAGTAATATGAAGACTTAATCCCAAAACCATTACCAATAAAATTAATTACATCTGAGTGTTAGTGTAACTTTTGTGTAAGTTTCTGTGTATAGCTTACTTACTTTATCAAACTTTTCTTTTAAGTTTGATAAAGTAAGTAAGCTATACACAGAAACTAACATACTCTAATATGTCAATTTATGTGCTGACCAGGAAACAGATTTTTTTAAAGAAAAGAAAGAAAAATGTTGGTGGGGTAAATAAAATGGTACACAAATAAGAAATAACAGACTTGAAGTGGGTATACACCAAAAAGGTTGTCACTCAGCATATGCCACAACTGATGTCACTCTCATTCCTTACTCATACTCATTTATTTATAAAATGTGAAATTTTACATGTCAAATAGATAAAGTTTACAATATTAAGATATGTTACTTGAATTAACAGTTTGTTAAGAAATACTTGAATTTAAACTTCAAAGAAATGTTAAGAAATGTTGCGTCATTTTCAATATTTCTTAATTCAGCGGGTAGTTTGTTGTAGATACCTGGCCCTACTATAGATATTAATTTGGTCGATTTTGCAAGTCGGCAACATGTTGTGGCTAATGTGTTTTTGTTTCTCTGAGCAACTCTTATGCTCTTTGGTTCTTTTTTTGGAAAATGATGTATATTGCGTGTTGTGTGTTTTACAATGTAGAAGATATATTGTGATGTCAGTGTCATATAAATAGATTCAACCATTTATTAACTTTTACTTTGCACAATATATTAGTGTCGCTATACAATGTGGCAATGCAGCCGCCAGCCTTTAGATTTAGAAGATTTTTTTCTCTATAGCTAGTTTGTAGTTTTTTAATGCAATGTCCTTGTTCTCTTTAAATTGTTAAAAGAAATAAATTCCCAAGAATGACAAACATACTATGTACTACTATATACTATGGGTGCTAGGTAGGCGACAATATAGATACTTAAACTATATAGATAAATAGATACTTAAATACATAGAAAACATCCAAGACTACAGAACAAATATTCATGCTCATCAGCTTCATAGGCAGTCATTATCAACTAGGCTAAAGAGGTCATCAGAATATGGTTCACCTACGCACAAATGCAGCTCAGAGATGATTGATACAGCATGTATGTACAGTACAGTCAACTACAATGTGATGCATTCACTTTATTACCTTATGCCATTTGTTAAAAGGTTCATAAGTGGATACATCTCATTGTTGTCGACTGTACAGTGGCAAAACAAAACTCCTGACCAAGTGATTAGTATGTTCAAACTCATAGGTTATTCAGCCATGCAAAGGGCCTCCTGAGCCTCAGTACTCCGTTTTAAGAACAAATATATCAATGGAATATAAGACAAAATGTTGTTGCGACATTTTAAAATAAATAGAATCAAAAATACTATTTAACTACTGGGATCAAATTTGCACTTGTTTCTAACACACACAGAAAGTCTGTCTCAAATATTTTTACTGAACCTTGTGGTATTTTACTAGTGTGTGTAATACTGGTATTGGAATGTGCAAAACTAGTAAAAACAGACTAAAGTGGGTATTACACTGTCCTGAATCAGGCGTCCTAACTAGTGGAGGGGAGTTGAAGCATCTCACTCTAACGTATAGGTCCGAACCCTTCTACGTGTCCTGAATTCAGGACAGTGTAATACCCGCTTTAAATAGCCAACCAAGAATGGAGGTTATTCATTCACATTAATCATAATCATTTGAAGCATAAAAATACATCAACAAATTATTGAAGTTATTTGACATATAACACCTAACGGATTTGCAAATACTGTATCAAATATTACAAGCAACACTAAAACACTTTGTTGATAAACAAAAGCTTCATAAATGCGATTTATTCCAAGCAATGTGTACAAGTTTCAGTCACATGGTATAGGACATTGGTAAGCGGAAAATGAACCCGCCAAATGTATCTCACCAGAAAAGCACCGTTAATTATACCTGGGAATAGTATCCACTTCCACCGCTATTCCTACCGTGAGTACGAGAATCGGAGTCATTTTCAGCCTGAAAGCAAGGAAATTCTAATGTAACAACAAACGGGACTAGATACAATCTGCCAGGCGAGGAGTAACACCTACATCGCTTTCGATATCAATATCACGATCGTCGTCACTCATCATTTTGTAGCACTACTTATCACTATTTACCACGTAATTTAACACCAGTATCAATAGAAAATCATGAGTGATTTAGCGAGAAACGGCATAAAAATAAAACGTTGAAAAATATCATGGATGTCACTAGATTACAGGGATTCGCACAAAAGAATAGGCAGAATGCGTGACATTAGCCTACAAAATCATAATGTTTGACCTTCCAGGTTTAAAATGATAAAAGCACACGCGAATAGCACTAGAGAAAAAGAGATAGCAGGAGGAAATTTTACGACATCTTGTCTTTGCTGTATTATAGTATGTTTCGGACATTTTATTAGGCGTTCGAGTACACGTGGACTAATTACAATTTACCGCGGTAAATAGTGAACGGGTAAAAATGTGGTACAAAAATAGTTTATTTTGAAAAGGAATGAAAACCACATAAAAACAGTAATGATTTGTTAATGGGAAATGAATGGGAATGATATATCAGTTAGTCAGAATTATAATCAAAGGTTTTAAAATGAACTTGAACAGTTTCACACTTAAACGTTTTTTTAGGTGGCAATTCTTGCTAGCGCGCCAAAATATAAATTAAAAAATCAATGACCGAAATTCACATCACATGAAATGAAATTCACCTATGTCTATGATATGGTCAGCGGTCACATCAACTTTTAGAAGTTTTCGAATCGAATTTATCTCACCATTAATAATTTTTATACAACAAAAATGTCGTCTACAAATAAACTTTCACACATCGACGTTAACAATGCTAAATTTTATCACACTCTTCAAGATGAAATTGATTCTGATTTAGCACGTCTGAAGAAAAGTGTAGTGATTGTGAAAAGATTGAGGAGTGAGACATTTGAATATGTTTATTAATTTATTCATTAAGTTAATTAATTATTTTAATAAGACAATCGACAATCCTGTACTTACTATAAGTAGTATATATATACCTAAACCAACGCTGTTTTTTATTATTGTAGTTCAAGCTGCAGAAATGGAAGTCGAAACAGCAGCCTTGTATCACGCCAACTTGTGGCATGATATCGAGCAACTAAAGATGAGTTCGACGCTAATCAATGACTTCAAGGATAATATGAATTTAAATGAAATAAAATGATTATTCATTAGGGATTATTAAAATTACTTACAAAAAACACAATGTAGTATTTGATCATTTTATGTTTACTGCCGAAGTTACTAAACGTACCTTCCCATGCACAACTGTTCATTATTATACATCCCTAGCAGCTCTAGTGATGACGTGACAACCAGCTTCCAGTTTCTATAGTTATCAACATATATATATATATAGGTAGGTTAACCTACCTACCTTCTGCGTACTCATAAACTTTCATAATAATTAATAATAGATACGTTTAAAATAACTAATTAATAAGTAATTCATGTATTTAAGATTAAAAGAAATATAAATATTAACTAACCCACCTACATATTTACACACAAACTTTATCTTTGAGGATAATGTTTGTATTCGAGAGGTTACTAGCAACGTTTACGCTGATAATAACAAAAACAGCTCATTATAGCGGTGACCTCTGCCCTAACTTCATGAAATTACATAATATACATAGACATACTCGTATATTACGTGTCCAATAGTCGGGCATTGCAAGTGAAATATATTCGACATGTTGGTGTTGTTAGTAATTTTGTTAACGGCGGCTGCTTACGCGGATGTGGATGCGAATCCACCTCATTGTACCAATGTAACTAAAGGTAAGAGAAATTAATATACTTACTTAGTGATAGTTATTAGGTAAGTACCTATACAAAAGAGCGTTCGTGGCCCAGCGGCGCTTGCGTTCTGCTCCATTAAACCGATCGTCAATTAGCACCTATGAGGTAAAAGTCCCTGTGCTCGACACTGGCCCAATGTGGCCCTTATGTTATGTCATGACGACAGAGGCGATTAGGGCTTGCAGTACCGGTACCGGTACCATACAAAATCCCGGGAAATCCCGGAAAATTGCGTGCACTAGAGGCGATCAATAGGTGTTATCTATTGGATACTAAGGTGTCGAGCACTGGGACGTTTACCTAACGGGTATAATAAGTGAAATACCCTCTGTCACCTTTGTATTCATTTTACTTTCAGGGACGGACTATGTTTACCATTACAAATTCGACTACCCAGTGGCGTATATGCATCCGGGCGTGAAAGAAGTTTACCAGCCTGTAAGTTCAGTACCTATAATAAGTAGTTACATTTATACCTATCCTATTGGATACTTGCCAATTGTTTTTATGGTGCCTTTCGGGCCAGTTTTAGAGAGGATAAAAAGTCTATATCCGACCAACTATATTTAGAGCGCGACAAAATCCAGAATTTCGAGACAAACGTTTCTCGCCCCTTAGCGACCCTCGAAAGGCTTCGGCTGATGATTTTCAGAAACTGTAATCATTGACAATTTATTGCGATATTTTGATGGTTTACTATGTGTGAGGAGTGCGAAGACTAATGACTAATCAATGCGGTGAATCGCTGTTATAAAGAAATCAGTGACCGGCGAATGTTATTTTTCAGCTGTACTGCACTAACCCCCCTGCCGTGGCCGTCGCGTCCACTGTAGTATGCGATTGGGCTGCACCGCCCCAAGTACAGGTAATGTAGTTTAATGACCGTATAGTTCCGATATAGGTACCTACAGATACAAACATGTATGTATGTATGTATATATAATATATACACATTACAACGGGGCTAGCTCTACTCAAGCCGCGACGAGAGGCGCCTTACCACCACTTTCGCTGTCAAGCTTGTCGACGTGTTATCGACTAATATGTGTAAGTAATCGTAAGTTGGTGCAAAGCGCCCTAAGCATCGTACCGAGAACTGAAACTATGAACTATGAAGTTGCGTGATTTTATACCCTGTACACTAAGTGCCAGTTGCACCAACGTACGAACACAGACCGGTCATCGTCAAATATGGCGCCGGCAGCTGTCATCCCATACAAACTTGTCAAACTTTCCATACAATCAGATTTGACGAACACCGCTTACGATTACAGACGGTTTGGTGCAACCCAGCCTAAGTATTGTCCGGTCAGCTGAGAAACCTGACCCCCCGTGCATACAAACCAAACTTCTATGCAGCGGGGGGTCCCTTTTTTCTGACTTTACTTACTTTTAAACATAGCTTGGCCACTATCATTTATACCATTTGATTATTCAGATTATTTGTTGTGCAACAAATAATCTGAAAAAGTCAAACCCAAAGTGCGCACCGCTAACGGCGAGTACACCAGGCCCCTGTACCACAAAACTTTACAAGTGTACAATTCGACAAAATTGTACGATTTTCCATAGAAAAAGGTGACAAATTTGTCGAATTGTACGCTTGTAAAGTTTTGTGGTACAGGCCCCAGGGCTTACCAACGCCTGTATTCCCTGGAATGGAAGTCCAACCCGAAGAGGATGTAGAGTTTTGGGCTTCATCCCAAAAGGTGGGGGGATGTTGGAAACTCCATGGTGTTGTGTGGTTTATGGTGTTTTTAGGGTTCCGTAGTAAACAAGGAACCCTTATAGTTTCGCCATGTCCATCCGTCCGTCCGTCCGTCCGACCCCCGTTTTTCTCAGTAACCGTTAATACTAGAAAGCTGTAATTTTGCATGAGTATACATATCAATAACGCCGACAAAACGGTAGAATAAAATCTTAAAAAAATTTTTTTTAGGGTAATACCTCCCAAATGCAAAGTGGTGGTGAATTTTTTTTTCTGCCAAACCCTATCGTGTGGGTTATCGTTGGATAGGTCTTTTAAAAATATTATAAGGTTTCTAAAAACATTTTTTGATTAAAGAATTGGTTAGCGTGATATTAAGCTTTGAAGTGATAATTTTTGTTATGGTCAAGTGTCCCCCCCCCCCCCCCCCCCCCTTGCCAGTTAAACGGTGGCTGCTAGGCATGTGAAAAAAATCATGGTAGTAACGTAATGGCACCAATTATGGACGGCTTAAGAACTCCGTCGACATCTTTTGGCTATAACTCTCTTATTTTATAAGTTTGATGTTAGTTATTTCAAAGAAAATGTAGCTTAATAATCACTAATTATAATAAACATACAAAAGTTTTGGATAAACTTGTAAGTTCCGAGAAAATTGCTCCAAATCTGAAAAAGTCGCAAATCTTCGAAAATCCTATGATGGACAGACAAATTCCAATTATGGACACCCAATCTTGGACACCTTATGTTCTACAAACATTGTAGGCCGCCTGCAATTTCACATATAATAGTACATTACTTACCAAGGGCGATAAAACAAAGAATGTCTCAGATCGCAGGTATTTTACGCCCGAGCCGAAGGCAAGGGCGATAAATATGCGATCTGAGGCTTTCTTTATTATCGCCCGTGGTAAGTACAAAATTTTATGTCACCCCCTGGCCAGGAAGTGGGTTTTTTCGCGCGCGGAGCGTGCGATAATGGCCACTTTATGGCCAGGTGTGACATAAATTCCTTTTTATACTCGTCGACTACAATATTACAATTAGAACTTCATAGACCATTGCACAATATTATACATTTTAAGCTGAACTAAAAGTCTATGCTCTATGGAGTAATATAATATTTCATTGTACAACTGCGCGGAGAATCGAAATATCATTCAAAAATAGAACGCCGTAATTTGATGAAAAAAATTAAGTTTAAGGAGACTCATTTTATGAATATTTCAACATTGATAGTGCTTCCCGCGCTTCTGAACGTAAAACCTTCAATGCAGTTGTCAAATTGTCTACCTACTTAAACGGTCGTCTGGATACTGGCCATAATCATTAGAAAAAAAAAACTTAAATTCTCTTGCGTCGTGATTGGTCGAAATTTGACATGATGCCAAAGGCGGGCATGGACTGACATTTTTTTTTTCAATGTTAACAGGGCACCGGTCCCGTGGGAATTGTTATTACAAATTTACAATACTTGTGATATTATCGTAAATTTCATAATTATTTAGACTTGTTTTCAATATTCATCAATACCCACATGATGCGTATTGTGATATGTGCAGACCACCGTGTAACCTACAACTACATGCACAAATAAGATCGTTTCAGCGGCAACTTTCTGTTATTTTGTTATTTTCGTGGACTCGTAGAAAAAGTATTGTATACAATAGTTATATAATTAGCTTTTTGAGTCTCGAACCTTACTTAGACCACTCGGCAAGCCTCGTGGTCTAAACGCGGTTCTCGACTAAAAAAGCATTCATTATATAACGATTGTATAAAATACTATTATTTGTTGAATTCCAAACTTTAAAAAAAAGTAGAAACTGTCATATAAAAGGAGGCACAGGTCGTATTCAGCCAATTCAGCTCGTATTTTTCTGTTGGAAACGCGACGTCGTTTTAGGTCTTGAATAATTTGCGTTTTTCGGTAAAACAATACACTTGCGATTCTGTTAAAAAAAATAAACATCCCGCTGTTTATTTTTTGTTGAGCATGATGTTTTTGACGTTTTAAGGTTATGTTTATTAAATATTTATCCAAATTATGTCGTATTTCCTCCATTTTTGAGAAAAGGACTATATTAGCCTCGGCCGGAATGGCAATTGCAGGGTTCGTATTATAATTACTCGCAAGCTCGTCCATTTAAACAAATGCTCAGCCTGCAATTGCTTTTTTCCCCGGCCACGGCAATAATGTATTTTTGTTTCGGGAAAAGGATTCATGGATAAGGAATTCAAATTTTACATTTATTTAGAATTTTAAGTAAAAATTTTTTTACGATAAATCGTCATTATACTCGATGTCGACTAATTCGGGGATAAGGATTTCAAATTTTATATTGATTTTTAAATTCAAGTTAAAAAAATTTTTTTTTTTTTGAAATATCGTCATTATACTCGATTCCGACTAATTCGGGGACAAGGATTTTAAATTTTACATTTATTTTGAATTCAAAGAGAAAAATTTTTTTTTTTACGGAAAATCGACGTTATACTCGATTTCGACTAATTCGGGGTTAAGGATTTCAAATTTTACATTAATTTTGAATTTTAAGTAAAAAAATTTTTTTTCCAAAAATCGACAATTTACTCGATTTTGTCTAATTCAGGGATAAGGAGTTCAAATTTGATATATATGGGCATTAAAACACTCGTGTTTTCCTCATGATGTACCAGTTGCATAATAGTAGTTTATGCTATTCATAATAAGGTCACACGAGTGTTTGAATGCCTAATTATGTACAAGTAGGTATAATACATTATTATTGGGGAACGGGACTTAATCGCGTACAATTATAACTAATTTACCTTTTTTAAGGTTTTGCCCGACGTTTCGAATGTATCACAACATCCGTGGTCGCGAGCTGACTGGCGTGAGCGGGTATCAACATCTTCTAGCCGCACGGGTTTTCCGACCTACCCGCACTTGGTCTTTATTAATAAAATTACATTCTCACTAGGGTTGGGGGTTGGGGGTAGGGTTAGGGTTGGGTTCGGAAAACCCGTGCGGCTAGAAGATGTTGATACCCGCTCACGCCAGTCAGCTCGCGACCACGGATGTTGTGATACATTCGAAACGTCGGGCAAAACCTTAAAAAAGGTAAATTAGTTATAATTGTACGCGATTAAGTCCCGTTCCCCAATAATAATGTGTGAAAATCGTGTAAGTTTAAATCAATAAGTAGGTATAATGACGATATTTCGAAAAAAAAAATTTTTTTTTCTAAAAATTCAAAATTAATATAAAATTTGAAATCCTTATCCCCGAATTAGTCGAAAACGAGTAATATGACGATTTTTCGCAAAAAAATGTTTTTTTCGCTGTAAATTCAAAATTAATATAAAATTTGAAATCCTCATCCCCGAATTAGTCTAAATCGAGTACAATGACGATTTTTCGAAAAAAATATATATTTTTTCTTAAACTTTTTTTTCTTAAAATAAATGCAAAAATTGAAATCCTTCTCCCTGAATCCTTATCCCAAAAAAAATAAACTATATCGAGCTGACCTTTCGTATCGACTGAATTTTAATTTTCCTGTTCCAAATTAAAAAAAAAAAACATTATAGTACTAAATAGGAAATTATAATGAATATTATATTACTGCTGCTGGTAACCTTCACCACAGGTAAGAAAATTTTCATAAGTACATTGATATTAAAATGAAGGTCGTTTGCCTACGGTTTCTGAACGCATTTTAGAGGATTATGATATTTGTGTAGATCTATAATAGTTATTTACGATACAAGGGTTGTAAAACAAAGAAAGGCCGATATCGCAGATGTTTGGGGCCCGAGCCGCAGGCGAGGGTCTCAAATATGCGAGAGAGGGCTTTCTGTTTTACGACCCGTGTTTTGTACACAATTTTACGTCACCACTTGGCCAAAAAGTGGGTTTTTCTGATCGCGCAGCGTGCAGAAAAACGCGCTTTTTGGCAAGGTGTGGTGTAAACTACTATTATCTACACACATATCATAAATCCTCTAATATGCGTTCGGAAACCGTAGAAAATGACTCTCATTTCAACATTCAATGAATTTATGGCAATTTTCTTATCTGTGGCTAAGGCTACAGCAGTAATATAATTTTTAATTTTAATCTCATATATGATGTTAAAATATAAAAACGTCAAACAAAACTGTCAAAATTTAAATGTCAAAGTTGACATGTCCCTATTCTAGTATCACTGAAAATTCAAATTCAGTCGATGCGAAATGTCAGCTCGATGTTTTTTTAGTATATATCGCACGAAATTTGAGCTAGAACGACATGATCACATCAGAATAGGGACTCTTTACTTTTTAAAATAACATTCAGGTATCGGTTGCCAGTTCTGATTTCGATATTTCCGCAACCGTGCAAAAAAGGTTGTATTAACACAATTATTGTATTTATTTACAACGGTTTCTGAACCCATCTTAGAGTAGTTATAATATGTGTGTAGATAAAGTAATGTATGCAACTGTACATAATTAGGCATTATGTACCAGTTGCATAAACTACTATTATAATAAAATTGGGTGGCATTTTTCAAAAATTTACCTCGTGAATAAATCCGTCCAACATTGGGTGTCCATAATTGGGTAACCAGAATTCAGTATGAAAAACCAATCATGGAGAAACTGTCCATAATTGGAGATTAACAAAAAACAGGAACCAGTAATGTACATCCTCTCTAAATCATTCAAATTGGATTCTAATGCAATAAACACTTTAAAAAAGTATTGTTAAATATGTAACGCTTCTCACGAAATCATATCAAAATAATATTGTTTAGAGAAAATAAAGTTTACAATCAAAAACGTAAACCCACTTCCTTAGTTATTTCTGTAAGAAATTAAGGTTATTCGTGAAAAATGCCGGAGCACACTTTTTGCCGCCGCGCCATTTTTAAACAAAATGACCGAGGTGTATGTCATTTGTCAATGTTATACATAGAAGCCTTTATGCTTAAAGTGTTTCCATGACTAAAATAGTTTTCCGTTGCTTAATTTCGACCGTGAAAGATTTTTGCGTCCATTACTGGAGCCAGGTCCATTACTGGTGCCACTACGTTAGTATATACGATGAATTTAAAAGGAAAACTATCACAGCTAAGTAGACATTACTAGTTAACGAGTAATAGTCGAACTTCAGAAATGTACTTTGCAAAAGCAAACTTTCGTACAATTTCCATTGATGCCTTAGATAATGTTGTTAATTCTGACAAAAACATAGTAAATATAAGTTTGCGAACTTTTTAGTCCACATAATGTAACGGGTGGACGACTACGGAACCCTACCTTGCGCGTGGCCCGACACGCACTTGGCCGGTTTTTTATACTTTATCGTCGACGGCCACGGCACGGTAAAACTTTATTGTTTCATTCATAAATAGACCATAGACTTCGACTTTAGACGAATTATGAATTAGGTAAACCATGAGTTTTTTCGTGCCGTAGACGTCCACGGTAAAATAAATACGATTATGATTGGACAATGACAGACTAATTATTCCCGAATGTTTCGTACAGTTTACCTTGGGCGACGACTATATGCACGTGGTGCGACAGGACCCGACGGGCAAGTTCGCGGGCAACGCCGTCATCTGGACTTATCAGTTGTGCAGCCACAACCATCTGCTACCCGAGCCCTACACTTCCAGCAAAGTTAACATAACCAGGGTATGATAATGTTACTGAAGATTTGCTATGCCCTACCAGGGTATCAGTACCTATTACTTTGCTAACAACATCCGTGTAATGTAATGTATCTTGATTATGCAAATAAATGATTATGATTGTGAATACGTTGATATAAATGGTGCTTGTTTTATTTTAAATCAAAACCACACAAATAACTTAAATGAAGCATTCTATCTGTTCCGAGCTAGGCCAGTATATAATATAACCCTAAGGTTGAAAGGGACGTGAGCCGCCATATTGTAGAACGTATTGCAATGACGATCCGGCTAATCGCCGCTTAACCCGCCGTTATAAAACGACTGTTTTGTAAAACGGCTAGCCGTAATGTAAAACGGCGGATTATACAATCCGGCTGCGCTGCGACAAATACATATCCAATACAAATCCAATAAAATATTAAATAAATTAATAGTTTCAAAACACTAGAAAAACACGCTTTGCGGGTTAATTGAAACCTGATCGTGTTCAAAGTCCATTACGTGACCTTTCTCACAAGTGCAAACACGACTATGATACGATATTCCATCATGGAATGCTAGTGCCTATCTTCCGGCTTCATCATCAGACCTTGAAACTTAATCGTGGTCAAAGTTCATTACAAGACTTTTCTAACAAATCCAAACACAGCTATGATACGATGTTCCATCATGAAGTTCTAGTTCATATCTTCCGGCTCCATCATCAGATCAGTTCGACAGTACCATATTATTGTATTGTCATCAGAACTACATACAGCTGCCAATTTTCATGACGCTACGATCCTTGGAAGATGGTTAAATTAGTTACCTTAGATTCCATTACATAGTTAGTTACATACAGGTCGACCTATCAGACCTTGAAACCTAATCGTGGTCAAAGTTCATTACAAGACTTTTCTAACAAATCCAAACACAGCTATGATACGATGTTCCATCATGAAGTTCCAGTTCATATCTTTCGGCTCCATCATCAGATCAGTTCGACAGTACCATATTATTGTATTGTCATCAGAACTACATACAGCTGCCAATTTTCATGACGCTACGATCCTTGGAAGATGGTTAAATTAGTTACCTTAGATTCCATTACATAGTTAGTTACATACAGGTCGACCTATCAGACCTTGAAACCTAATCGTGGTCAAAGTTCATTACAAGACTTTTCTAACAAATCCAAACACAGCTATGATACGATGTTCCATCATGAAGTTCCAGTTCATATCTTCCGGCTCCATCATCAGATCAGTTCGACAGTACCATATTATTGTATTGTCATCAGTACTACATACAGCTGCCAATTTTCATGACGCTACGATCCTTGGAAGATGGTTAAATTAGTTACCTTAGATTCCATTACATAGTTACATACAGGTCGACCTAATAAAAGCGTGTTAAAAATACAACATACTAATTGTTTTTTTTTAATTCATTGTTTTTATTTCGTCAATCCTTGTACCGTTGTGTTCTCCTCTTCGTCTGCGCCTTCTGAATAAGTAAGTCCTGGTAAGGTAGTATAGGGATTTCCAGTATTTTCAAATAAGGGCATCGAATAACCGTAGATCTCATATATTACTTGATGTAACGGGTATCTCATGAAAAATGTCAGAATATTACTTGATGAATCATAAATAATTCTCGGCTTATATGTAGCCGTAGTATTAGTGGTCACTGTGACGTACGTGTATTGGACTTCGACATCACCTCGACCGTGCTGAAAAAAAATCGATGAACATTATTAATATTATTTTTAAATGAATAGGTACTTCTTTGTCGGGGGTTTGTAATATAGGCGGTTACATATTAAAATACCTAAAATCTATATAGGTGCCTATTGTCGAGTATGTATGTAAGTACGAAATACTTTTTTTTTTAAAGACCTATCAATTATCACCACCTACCAGTGGAGTCCGGTCATTCATGCTTGCAACTTGCAAGGACATAGTAACTACTTTAATACTAAGTAGTGTCTTCTCTGAAGATTGTCGAGAGACGTCACCCTGTTATGGATAAGTTTTGTTGTAATTGACTCTGAGGGACACCTCATAAAGCCGTCCTCTCCCGGCGACAAAAATATAAAATGCCATTCTTTTGTTATCTGCCCTGGGATCCCAGGGACTGGTAGACGACGGGTTAAATTGGGTTTTTGATATATTTAAATCTTATTATTTTTATTTTATTTTCACGCTTTGAGACCATGTACATCTCCAAGCACGTTAGGATAGGTAGAAAGTCATTATTATTAATATTTTGACGCTCAGAGACCATTTGCATCTTTGGGATATTATATTAAATTTTGTTATTCAGACTGAGACTTTATACATCTCTAACTATACTGATATTGTAATATTGGTAATAGATAATTAATATATTGACATGAAAATTTATTATATTATTGAAATAGAAATATAAATGTTTATTTGCAAGAATACGTAGGTACATGTGTTACATAATATGAAAAAAATAGTCTCATTATTGAGCCACAAAACAGCATGCAAATGTTCAGAATCATTTCCATTTCATGTCCCTCATCTAGTGTAAGCCGTACGATTAAAAAAACCGCAAATCGTGAGCGTCAGGTTGACAGGACCATGGTAGAATTTTATAGCGAGAGTAACCCCAATATTTAGTACCTATTTTGTACTATTTTGTACCTGTTATCAAATAATTTGTACCTCGCTATAAATCGAGATATATTGAAAATAAAGTGGCCAGCCATTCTGACGTCAGGTTGACAGGACCAAGTCTAGGTCGCCTACTTGTAGGAGTTTTACCAAATCAATCTTTTCGCAGATATTTATCTACTCGCCTTCGGCTCGTTTCATAATAAGGTCACACGAGTGTTTTAATGCCTAACGTAATGGCACCAATTATGGACGGCTTAAGAACTCCGTCGACATCTTTTGGCTATAACTCTCTTATTTTATAAGTTTGATGTTAGTTATTTCAAAGAAAATGTAGCTTAATAATCACTAATTATAATAAACATACAAAAGTTTTGGATAAACTTGTAAGTTCCGAGAAAATTGCTCCAAATCTGAAAAAGTCGCAAATCTTCGAAAATCCTATGATGGACAGACAAAATCCAATTATGGACACCCAATCTTGGACACCTTATGTTCTAAAAACATTGTAAACATTCCTTTATTTGTTGAATTCCAAACTTTAAAAAAAAGTAGAAACTGTCATATAAAAGGAGGCACAGGTCGTATTCAGCCAATTCAGCTCGTATTTTTCTGTTGGAAACGCGACGTCGTTTTAAGTCTTGAATAATTTGCGTTTTTCGGTAAAACAATACACTTGCGATTCTGTTAAAAAAAATAAACATCCCGCTGTTTATTTTTTGTTGAGCATGATGTTTTTGACGTTTTAAGGTTATGTTTATCAAATATTTATCCAAATTTTGTCGTATTTCCTCCATTTTTGGGAAAAGTACTATATTAGCCTCGGCCGGAATGGCAATTGCAGGGTTCGTATTATAATTATACTCGCAAGCTCGTCCGTTTAAACAAATACTCAGCCTGCAATTGCTTTTTTCCCCGGCCACGGCAATAATGTATTTTTGTTTCGGGAAAAGGATTCATGGATAAGGAATTCAAATTTTACATTTATTTAGAATTTTAAGTAAACATTTTTTTACGAAAAATCGTCATTATACTCGATTTCGACTAATTCGGGGATGAGGATTTCAAATTTTATAATAATTTTGAATTTCAGTTTAAAAAAAATATTTTTTTAGAAATATCGTCATTATACTCGATTCCGACTAATTCGGGGATAAGGATTTCAAATTTTACATTTATTGTGAATTGTTTTTTTCGCTGTAAATTCAAAATTAATACAAAATTTGAAATCCTCATCCCCGAATTAGTCTAAATCGAGTATAATGACGATTTTTCGAAAGAAATATATATTTTTTCTTAAACTTTTAAAACAAATCTTATCCCAAAAAAAAAAACCTATATCGAGCTGACCTTTCGTATCGACTGAATTTTAATTTTCCTGTTCCAAATTAAAAAAAAAAGCATTATAGTACTAAATAGGAAATTATAATGAATATTATATTACTGCTGGTAACCTTCACCACAGGTAAGAAAATTTTCAAAAGTACATTGATGTTAAATTGAAGGTCATTTGCCTACGGTTTCTGAACGCATTTTAGAGGATTATGATATTTGTGTCGATAAACTACTATATTATAATAAAATTGGGTGGCATTTTTCAAAAATTTATCTCGCCAATAAATCCGTCCAACATTGGGTGTCCATAATTGGGTAACCAGAATTTAGTATGAAAAACCAATCATGGAGAAACTGTCCATAATTGGAGATTAACCAAAAACAGGAACCAGTAATATACATCCTCTCTAAATCATTCAAATTGGATTCTAATGCAATAAACACTTTAAAAAAGTATTGTTAAATATGTAACGCTTCTCACGAAATCATATCAAAATAATATTGTTTAGAGAAAATAAAGTTTACAATCAAAAACGTAAACCTACTTCCTTAGTTATTTCTGTAAGAAATTAAGGTTATTCGTGAAAAATGCCGGAGCACACTTTTTGCCGCCGCGTCATTTTTAAACAAAATGACCGAGGTGTATGTCATTTGTCAATGTGATACATAGAAGCCTATTCTTTATGCTTAAAGTGTTTCCATGACTAAAATAGTTTTCCGTTGCTTAATTTCGAGTATTTCGACCGTGAAAGATTTTTGCGTCCATTACTGGAGCCAGGTCCATTACTGGTGCCACTACGTTAATTATGTACAGTTGCATACATTACTTTATCTACACACATATTATAACTACTTTATAAGATGGGTTCAGTTGCTCTAGTATAAGTTTTTTCGAAACATTAACTAATTCGAACGCGTTTGCGTTCTGTCTCAAAATGTATGAAAACGCTCTCACCGAGTTTGAAATACGCGCGTTCATCGGTTAGCAACAAATGTTATACTCGCTGTTTTAGTTTCCACTAGTGACCACCAGAGGCGCTGTTCACGTTTTCATACCACTTTCATACATTTTGAGACAAAACGCAAACGCGTTCGAATTAGTTAATGTTTCGAAAAAACTTATACTAGAGCTACAGAAACCGTAGTAAATAAATACAATAATTGTGTTAATACAACCTTTTTTGCACGGTTGCGGAAATATCGAAATCAGAACTGGCAACCGATACCTGAATGTTATTTTAAAAAGTAAAGAGTCCCTATTCTGATGTGATCATGTCGTTCTAGCTCAAATTTCGTGCGATATATACTAAAAAAACATCGAGCTGACATTTCGCATCGACTGAATTTGAATTTTCAGTGATACTAGAATAGGGACATGTCAACTTTGACATTTAAATTTTGACAGTTTTGTTTGACGTTTTTATATTTTAACATCATATATGAGATTAAAATTAAAAATTATATTACTGCTGTAGCCTTAGCCACAGATAAGAAAATTGCCATAAATTCATTGAATGTTGAAATGAGAGTCATTTTCTACGGTTTCCGAACGCATATTAGAGGATTTATGATATGTGTGTCATGTGTGTAGATAAACTTTGTTTTGACCTCCAGTATGCGTGTGCCAAACGGCTAAACTGTACATCGATTTGCGGTTTTTCTTTGAAATTGGGCCTGTACGGCTACCACTAATCGCGTATAAGGAACCGATTATTTGTCACCGGCCGTTATCACTGAAATGTCATCGATGGCCAGAGTATAAAAAAACATGTTACCCATAATGTTGGGTAAACTAAACCGGCTTGAATGTTAAAAATAACAGATTAAATTTTTTGTCGTGATTAGAATACTGAATAATGATTGGTGTCAATAAGGTTTTTAATGAGATTTTGCACTAATGTGGGTAAATACCATTTTTACAATGGCTGAATAACTAAGACGTTTTAATCATAAGTCTAACTTTATATGCCACAAGATCAATTTGTTGCCCGCTAACATTTATTAGGAGTTTACTTCGAAGATTCTCAATAAAAACTTTATTATTTCAGTAAAAATGGGGAGATTATTCTTTTTGAGGTATCCGCAGAAACAACTGTCAAATTATCTCCGACCCTGTTGGAGTTGGACTTCCCCCCCCCCCCCTGCCCCCCTTCTATAGGATCCTCTTTCTACGAATCATATGCTTATATTGTCTGACTTTATTAAATTGTAAACTTGTGGCCTATTTGCAGAATAAATGTTGGAATTTCGTTTTTTTCCTCAATCACTATTTAAGCTATTTTCATAATACCGATTGAATGATTGACGTAAACTTGAAATAACTTACCTATTTTTAAAATACCTATATGTCATACTAGCTGCATGACATACAGGCTATTTTAATTACGTAGGTACATAATTTAGCAAGTCAACCTTTTGAAACTCAGAAAGAAATTTATTAAAGTAACTTACTTGCATATTTACCCTGAGTATAGGAATGAAGGGATGTATTCGACCTATCAATTTTAATGCTAAAACTTCACCCGGTTTATGTTCACCTAAAATTTTAAAAAAAGTTAAGATATTTAGGTACAACAAAATACTTAGGTAATTAGAATAAAATGGTTCAATTGAGGAAGATGCACCTCTTCCACATACACGATGTAACCCACACAACAATAACAAGATAAGTTTAGGTATTAATATACCTAAACTGCGTTAATACGCACCGTATTCAAATTTGGCAAAAATATAATGTAGAGCTCCAAGCAGTAAGAGAATTATTGCCCCTCTCATATCGTGAAAACTATTTCGAAGACGAAGAATGATGAAAGGTACTGATAAAAACAGTAATTTGTTTTGCAGCCGCAAACGATTCTAATCGATACCTTACGGATTCAAGTTAATTAGAAAATCACGCTGAAAATAATTAACATCCTACTTCTAAATTATTCACAACTACCTACCTACTTACGAGTTAGTGACTCACCTCACAATTTAAGCACGTGCAAACAATATTCCGCTATACTCCGGTTTTTTTTCTGATGAGGAAAATCGTGCGATTGCAGGGAAAACAGTCTTGAAACGGGAAATAATGCGGCGTGCTATCTTTGTATACAAATACCTATTCTTTAAGACAAATGTTACCTATTTAAGTACCTAAACATAAATGGAGCCTCGTCTGCCAATAAACCGCAATGTGGTTTGGCAGAAGTGTATGAAGTGTAAACATTTGTATAATTTTGTGAATAAACTATTTATTTTTTTTATTTTTTTTTATTATTATTGTGACGTGATAATAGTGGTAGCGGTACAGGCCCAATTTCAATGAAAAACCGCAAATCGATGTACAGTTTAGCCGTTTGGCACACGCATACTAGAGGTGAAAACAAATTTTTTGACCCGCAGTTCCTAAAAAAATTTCCCTTAGGGGGGGAGTGCTGAGACATTCTTTTTTTTGTATGGAAAAAAAAAATTTTTTTAGAAACCTATCGTGTGTGGTATCATATGAAAGGGCTTTTTGAGACGATTCTAAAAATATACCACATCATTACATTTCAGCTATTTTTTTTAAATAAAATCAAAAATAATTATTGAAACATACCAAGTTTGAGGTCCTCCAGACACGATATGGCTGATTTTTATTTTGTTCAATATACCAGAAATGATACGTTATATCCTCATATCTAACCTCGAAAAAGCAATTTTGAAATGATTTTCATTAAGTATTTTTTTAAATTTTTCAATATTACTAAGTGACACGGTTCTACTGCAATACCTATTTTACGTGATTTATGGAACTTTAGTGCAGATACGGTACAGATGTGGTATATTTTTAGAATCGCCTCAAAGAGCCCTTTCATATGATACTACACACGATAGGTTTCCGGAAAAAATTTTTTTTTTTCATACAAAAATATTAAGAATGTCTCGGCACTTCCCCCCCAAGGGAAATTTTTTTAGGAACTGCGGTTCAAAATTTTTGTTTTGACATTTTATGATAAATATGTACCGTATCTGCACTAAAGTTCCATAACTCACGTAAAATAGGTATTGAAGTAGAACCGTGTCACTTAGTAATATTGAAAAATTGAAGAAAAAAAACTTAATGAAAATCATTTCTAAATTGCTTTTTTGAGGTTAGATATGAGGATATAACGTATCATTTTTGGTATATTGAACAAAATAAAAATCAGCCATATCGTGTCTGGAGGACTTCAAACTTGGTATGTTTCGAAAATTATTTTTGATTTAATTAAAAAAAATGGCTTAAATGTAATGATGTGGTATATTTTTTAGAATCGCCTCAGAAAGCCCTTTATATGATACCACACGCGATAGGTTACTAAAAAAATTTTTTTTTTCCATACAAAAAAAAGAATGTCTCGGCACTCCCCCCCTAAGGGAAATTTTTTTAGGAACTGCGGGTCAAAAATTTTGTTTTCACCTCTAGTATGCGTGTGCCAAACGGCTAAACTGTACATCGATTTGCGGTTTTTTTAATCGTACGGCTACCACTATAAGCTACTGAAGTAAGTAAAATTAGTACAATAATATCCTCTGATGTCTTAGGGAAATAAAGAATTGTAGGCGAAAATAACCGTTAAAATTCTCATCTGAAAAAAACGGAGTTATACAGTCATCTATCCGACTGGGTTACATATTAAGGCGACGCTCTGATTCTCTCATTTAAACTAGGAGTTCCGCCTAAGTGGTCTGAACAAGTACTGGCTAGTGAGAACTGGGTACAGGACATATGTATTAAACCATGGCGGGATAATTTTCGTCGCTAAAGTTCAACAAAAGAAAAATAAACCTTATCTATTAACCTCAGTATATTATCAAAATGTTAGAGGACTCAGGTCCAAAACTGATTTGTTTTACAATAACATACTGGTCTCTGTAGTATACCGCACTGCGAGGAGCGGGGGCAGTTAGCTGTTAGTCGCCATAGCGGGCGGACGTGTAGAGAGTGGTTACCTGGTGTTACTGTGTATTTTACAATGGCGAACGAGGAAAAACGTAAGTCCTGATTGGAAATTTTACGTAAAAGGAAGGGAAAGTAAGAAGGTAAAAAATGTGTACGAATAAAAGAGAATTATCGAAGTTAGATGTGAATGACTACGTTATAATAATCTCACGAAAACTAATGCACAGATAACGCGCTTTAGTGTCTTCGCGCATTTGTAACAATACTTATGTTATAGATTTGGCATCGACCGACCGGTCGGTGCAGCAGTTTTTCGATGAGTCATTGGGTGTTTACTTCGATGCATAGTACACTTTATACTTGCTTACTTATGTACCAAATTGATGCGCTTGGTACCGAATGCCTTCAACTGTGTATAAAAGTGATGAGAAACCAATTTCCATTAAAGGTCATTAAACGTTGAATTATGTCACTAAAGTAACGAATTCGTGACGTACCTACTTAGTTGTTGGGGATGCGTGCGATGTAAAAAATTCTTCATTGATTCATTGCCGTGGTACCACCTTGCACTTATTAATTTTGAACGCATACTGTGTAAACAAGTATTTATATCAGTACATAGTGTACCCACGAATCGCTAGGCATAACAAGTCAATTAAGTAATACCTTGGTTATGTTTGGTACATATGAAGCTGGAATAGCAATTCAATTTGATGATCACTTGAATAAATAAATATTTATAGGAATATGAAAGGTCAATAAGGATAGACTATGGCTATAAATATTTATAGGAATATGAAAGGTTAATAAGGATAGACCATGGCTATAAATATTTATAGGAATATGAAAGGTCAATCAGGATACACTATGGCTATAAATATTTATAGGAATATGAAAGGTCAATAAGGATAGACTATGGCTATAAATATTTATAGGAATATGAAAGGTCAATATGAGAGGCCGCACGAATGAAAGTGATATGATGACTTTCATAAAATAAGAGGTCAATATGAGAGGCCGCACGAATGAAAGTGATATGATGACTTTCATAAAATAAGAGGTCAATATGAGAGGCCGCACGAATGAAAGTGATATGATGACTTTCATAAAATAAGAGGTCAATATGAGAGGCCGCACGAATGAAAGTGATATGAGGACTTTCATCATATGAGGGGTCAATATGAGAGGCCACAAGAATGAAAGTGACATGGGAGACTTTCATAATATCAATCAATATTAAAGACCACTTAAAGACCGTGTGGTAATTTATACCATGCAGTGTAATACGGGGTCAATTTGACAGGCTGCCGGTATAAAAGTGGTATGAAAGACTTGTGGTAATGGTCAATATGATAGACTGTATTTAATGATATTATCGTAGACTGTTATTTATTGAGCGGTATTTGATACGCTGCCTGAACAGTAACTAGTTACTAACACGAGTCTTGGATAAAAGGTCAATTCGATAGACCGCGATAGTGTTGGATGTGAACAAGAATGGAAATACCCGTGTTATACCATACTGTACACATTATAAAAGTAAGGTCGTAGGTCAATATGGTATGGTATAGTATGTTATGGTGGTATGGTATATGCTGGCGATCCCGTATCAGGGGGGTCAGATGGGAGAAATTGAAATGGGCCTTTGAAATATATTTTCTGGTCGCATATATTGATTGATATGAAAGAAAGATTACTTGTAAAAAGAATAGTCTTCTGACATGGGTTTTAACTTAGAAGCTGGAAATTAAACGAGTATTATGATTACAATGAAACTGGTTAATTTCACAAGTTGTAGACATTGTATAGATATTGATCTAAGTATGATTGAGCCAAAAGGTGATGACTATGATGAGAAATAGCTTATCTGTAATATCGTAATGGATAAAACACCTCATAGTATCATTGCTAATAGATCCCACCTGGATATTTGATGTTAAAACAACATCACTTCTCGTAGTCTAGTCGAGTCATTTGAGAAACATAGCTGGTGTTGTTAAATCATTGTGCGCATACATAGAACAGTACTTTGTGGCGCATAGAGAGTAATTTAGAAAAGTGATTACAGTGAGTGACATTAAAATTACGTCAGTCCAACACCTGGTCCAACATGTTGTTATTGAATCCTCGGCGAGTATCTTTCGTGAAGCATCTGTATTCTGAAGGTTTATTATAATTATATATAATAGTAAATAGTTTTCCTTCATCCCAGCGAGGTGATAAATTCGTTATTCAACTTGACTAATATAGTTTCCATGGACGTTTGTTAATAATGATCTTTGGAATATTATGATAATGATATTATACTTGGAACTCCTTACTGTCGTACAATGCTGAAGGAATCTGAATAAGTTATTTATTAGTCATAAACTAAGTTTCGATGCGAGCGCTCGTGGCCAGCGGCGCCTGCGTACCGCTTGCGGTATCTAAGGTTAAGCAACGTGGGCAGCGGTCAGGACTTGGATGGGTGACCGCTTTGAGTGGTTATACTAACTGAGCGCTCCCGTGCTTTGGAAGGCACGTTAAGCCGTTGATCCCGGTCGCTGTTTATGGCAGCAGTCGTTAAGCCAGGTTGGAGGCCTTCGGGCGGCTTGAGAACTTCTAACGGTCGAGTTGCCCACTCACTTGCCAAAGCCTAATCCCAATAAGGTCTAGTTTCCCCTCGGGGTTGGAAGGTCAGTTGGCAGTCGCTTTCGTAAAAACTAGTGCCTACGCCAAATCTTGGGATTAGGTAGCGGACCCCAGGCATCCTTCAGGATGCAACTGTACTGGGATAACGCTAGACCCTCGTGAAGACAACCACCCCATTTCGTTTGCCCGCAAATGGCATATCGGAATCGTTTGTTCATCGTTAGTTCACGTTTGTTCAGTAGGTAAAATCGTTAGGACCCGATTCTAACATCGGTTTTTTTAAAAAACAAAATGGGGTGGTCAACTTCACGCTAACCACCCCAAACCAAAATTGTTGTTTTTTTTTAGTTCCTATAGCAAGATAATCGTTAGTTCACGTTTGTTCAGTAGGTAAAATCGTTAGGACCCAACTCTTTCATACTTTTTTTAAAACTTAAAGTGGGGTGGCTGTCTTCACGCTAACCACCCCACCCCGAAATCACCAAAACCAAATATGTGGAGTCATCGGGCGTCGTTAGTTCACGTTTGTTCAGGCATTAAAATCGTTAGGACCTCAATAGTTTAGACACAAAAAAATAAAAACGAAAATTCATACTGTAGGTCTTGTTCACTGGGGTATCTCATTCCGAACTGCAATAAACTCAGTTTCATTTCGTTTGCCCGCAAATGGCATATCGGAATCGTTTGTTCATCGTTAGATCACGTTTGTTCAGTAGGTAAAATCGTTAGTACCCGATTCTAAATTCGGTTTTTTTAAAAAACAAAATGGGGTGGTCAACTTCACGCTAACCACCCCAAACCAAAATTGTTGTTTTTTTTTAGTTCCTATAGCAAGATAATCGTTAGTTCACGTGTGTTCAGTAGGTAAAATCGTTAGGACCCAACTCTTTCATACTTTTTTTAAAACTTATAGTGGGGTGGCTGTTTTCACGCTAACCTAACCACCCCACCCCGAAATCACCAAAACCAAATATGTGGAGTCATCGGGCGTCGTTAGTTCACGTTTGTTCAGGTATTAAAATCGTTAGGACCTCAAAGGTTTAGACACAAAAAAATAAAAACGAAAATTCATACTGAAGGTCTTGTTGACTGGGGTATCTCATTCCGAAGTGCAATAAAGTCAGTTTCATTTCGTTTGCCCGCAAATGGCATATCGGAATCGTTTGTTCATCGTATGTTCACGTTTGTTTAGTAGGTAAAATCGTTAGGACCCAACTCATTCATACTTTTTTTTAAACTTAAAGTGGGGTGGCTGTCTTCACGCTAACCACCCCACCCCGAAATCACCGAAACCAAATATGTGGAATCATCGGGCGTCGTTAGTTCACGTTTGTTCAGACATTAAAATCGTTAGGACCTCAATAGTTTAGACAAAAAAAAAACGAAAATTCATACTGTTGACTGGGGTATCTCATTCCGAAGTGCAATAAACTCAGTTACAATGGTATCCTATCGATTCAAGTGCCTGAACAAACGACAACAGGCACTAAATTATCGATCTAGACTGGTACCATATGGGCATTCACAAAGATTTGGCTAGAAAATCAAATAGAACAAGCATTTAACTAGTCAAACGGAGGTCCAAGTGGAAGGGTTCAAATGCCTTTACGGAATCGGGTCCTAACGATGTGAGTGCATCAACACACGTCTACAGATATTTCTTGATAGATCTAAATCGTTTACATGCGGGCGCTCAAATAGGACTAGTCAGAAAAAAAATCCGAAGAAAAATTGAACAAGTCAACTAGAGTATCTAAGTTGGAGGGGTCATACGCCGAAATAGAATCGGGTCCTTACGATTTAACTGCCTGAACAAACGACTATAGGCAATACTTAATCGATCTAGACTGGTAACTTGCGGGCACTCAAATAGGTATAGCCAAAAAAAATCTGAAGAAAATATAAATAAATTAACTAGAGTATCTAAGTTGGATGGGTCATACGCCGAGATAGAATCGGGTCCTAACGATTTAGCTGCCTGAACAAACGACAATAGGTAACACTTAATCGATCTGGACCAGTAATTTGCGGGCGCACTAATAGGTATAGTCAGAAAAAAAATCCGAAAAAATTGTAATGAAGTCAACTAGAGAAACTAAGTTGGAGGGGACATATCCAGAGATAGAATCGGGTCCTAACGCTTTAACTGCCTGAACAAACGACGATAGGCAACACTTAATCGATCTAGACCAGTAATTTGCGGGCGCACTAATAGGTATAGTCAGAAAAAAAATCCGAAGAAAATTTAATGAAGTCAACTAGAGAAACTAAGTTGGAGGGGACATATTCAGAGATAGAATCGGGTCCTAACGATTTTACTGCCTGAACAAAAGACTATAGGCAACACTTATTCGATCTAGACCAGTAATTTGCGGGCGCACAAATAGGTATAGTCAGAAAAAAAATCCGAAGAAAATGTTATTAAGTCAACTAGAATATCTAAGTTGGAGGGGACATACTCAGAGATAGTATCGGGTCCTAACGATTTAACTGCCTGAACAAACGACAATAGGCAACACTTAATCGATCTAGACCATTAACTAGTGGGCGCACAAATAGGTATAGTCAGAAAAAAAATCCGAAGAAAATTTAAATAAGTCAACTAGAGTATGTAAGTTGGAGGGGTCATACTTAGAGATGGAATCGGGTCCTAACGATTTAACTGCCTGAACAAACGACTATAGGCAACACTTAATCGATCTAGACCAGTAATTAGCGGGCGCACTAATAGGTATAGTCAGAAAAAAAAATCCGAAGAAAATTTAATGAAGTCAACTAGAGAAACTAAGTTGGAGGGGACATATTCAGAGATAGAATCGGGTCCTAACGATTTTACTGCCTGAACAAACGACAATAGGCAACACTTAATCGATCTAGACCAGTAATTTGCGGGCGCACAAATAGGTATAGTGAGAAAAAAAATCCGAAGAAAATTTAATGAAGTCAACTAGAGAAACTAAGTTGGAGGGGACATACTCAGAGATAGAATCGGGTCCTAACGATTTAACTGCCTGAACAAACGACTATAGGCAACACTTAATCGATCTAGACCATTAACTAGTGGGCGCACAAATAGGTATAGTCAGAAAAAAAATCCGAAGAAAATTTAAATAAGTCAACTAGAGTATGTAAGTTGGAGGGGTCATACTTAGAGATGGAATCGGGTCCTAACGATTTTACTGCCTGAACAAACGACAATAGGTAACACTTAATCGATCTGGATCAGTAATTTGCGGGCGCACTAATAGGTATAGTCAGAAAAAAAAATCCGAAGAAAATTTAATGAAGTCAACTAGAGAAACTAAGTTGGAGGGGACATATTCAGAGATAGAATCGGGTCCTAACGATTTTACTGCCTGAACAAACGACAATAGGCAACACTTAATCGATCTAGACCAGTAATTTGCGGGCGCACAAATAGGTATAGTGAGAAAAAAAATCCGAAGAAAATTTAATGAAGTCAACTAGAGAAACTAAGTTGGAGGGGACATACTCAGAGATAGAATCGGGTCCTAACGATTTAACTGCCTGAACAAACGACTATAGGCAACACTTAATCGATCTAGACCATTAACTAGTGGGCGCACAAATAGGTATAGTCAGAAAAAAAATCCGAAGAAAATTTAAATAAGTCAACTAGAGTATGTAAGTTGGAGGGGTCATACTTAGAGATGGAATCGGGTCCTAACGATTTTACTGCCTGAACAAACGACAATAGGTAACACTTAATCGATCTGGATCAGTAATTTGCGGGCGCACTAATAGGTATAGTCAGAAAAAAAATCCGAAGAAATTGTAATGAAGTCAACTAGAGAAACTAAGTTAGAGAGGACATATTCAGAGATAGAATCGGGTCCTAACGATTTAACTGCCTGAACAAAAGACTATAGGCAACACTTAATCGATCTAGACCAGTAATTTGCGGGCGCACAAATAGGTATAGTGAGAAAAAAAATCCGAAGAAAATTTAATGAAGTCAACTAGAGACACTAAGTTAGAGGGGACATACTCAGAGATAGAATCGGGTCCTAACGATTTAACTGCCTGAACAAACCACTATAGGCAACACTTAATCGATCTAGACCAGTAATTTGCGGGCGCACAAATAGGTATAGTCAGAAAAAAATCCGAAGAAAATTAAATGAAGTCAACTAGAGAAACTAAGTTGGAGGGGACATACTCAGAGATAAAATCGGGTCCTAACGATTTAACTGCCTGAACAAACCACTATAGGCAACACTTAATCGATCTAGACCAGTAATTTGCGGGCGCACTAATAGGTATAGTTAGAAAAAAAATCCGAAAAAAATTTAATGAAGTCAACTAGAATATCTAAGTTGGAGGGGACATACTCAGAGATAGAATCGGGTCCAAACGATTTAACTGCCTGAACACACCACTATAGGCAACACTTAATCGATCTAGACCAGTAATTTGCGGGCGCACAAATAGGTATAGTCAGAAAAAAATCCGAAGAAAATTAAATGAAGTCAACTAGAGAAACAAAGTTGGAGGGGACATACTCAGAGATAAAATCGGGTCCTAACGATTTAACTGCCTGAACAAACCACTAAAGGCAACACTTAATCGATCTAGACCAGTAATTTGCGGGCGCACTAATAGGTATAGTTAGAAAAAAAATCCGAAAAATTTTTAATGAAGTCAACTAGAATATCTAAGTTGGAGGGGACATACTCAGAGATAGAATCGGGTCCAAACGATATAACTGCCTGAACAAACCACTATAGGCAAGACTTAATCGATCTAGACCAGTAATTTGCGGGCGCACAAATAGGTATAGTCAGAAAAAAATCCGAAGAAAATTAAATGAAGTCAACTAGAGAAACTAAGTTGGAGGGGACATATTCAGAGATAGAATCGGGTCCTAACGATTTTACTGCCTGAACAAACGACAATAGGTAACACTTAATCGATCTGGACCAGTAATTTGCGGGCGCACAAATAGGTATAGTCAGAAAAAAAATCCGAAGGAACTTTTATTAATTCAACTAGAGTATCTAAGTTGGATGGGTCATACGCCGGGATAGGATCGGGTCCTAACGATTTAACTGCCTGAACAAACGACTATAGGCAACACTTAATCGATCTAGACCAGTAACTTCCGGGCACACAAGGTAGGTATAGTTAGAAAAAAAATCCGAAGACAATTTAATTACTTCAACTAGAGTATCTAAGTTTGAGGGGTCATACGCCGAGATAGGATCGGGTCCTAACGATTTAACTGCCTGAACAAACGACTATAGGCAACACTTAATCGATCTAGACCAGTAATTTGCGGTCGCACTAATAGGTATAGTCAGAAAAAAAATCCGAAGAAAATTTAATGAAGACAACTAGAGAAACTAAGTTGGAGGGGACATACTCAGAGATAGAATCGGGTCCAAACGATTTAACTGCCTGAACACACCACTATAGGCAACACTTAATCGATCTAGACCAGTAATTTGCGGGCGCACAAATAGGTATAGTCAGAAAAAAATCCGAAGAAAATTAAATGAAGTCAACTAGAGAAACAAAGTTGGAGGGGACATACTCAGAGATAAAATCGGGTCCTAACGATTTAACTGCCTGAACAAACCACTAAAGGCAACACTTAATCGATCTAGACCAGTAATTTGCGGGCGCACTAATAGGTATAGTTAGAAAAAAAATCCGAAAAATTTTTAATGAAGTCAACTAGAATATCTAAGTTGGAGGGGACATACTCAGAGATAGAATCGGGTCCAAACGATATAACTGCCTGAACAAACCACTATAGGCAACACTTAATCGATCTAGACCAGTAATTTGCGGGCGCACAAATAGGTATAGTCAGAAAAAAATCCGAAGAAAATTAAATGAAGTCAACTAGAGAAACTAAGTTGGAGGGGACATATTCAGAGATAGAATCGGGTCCTAACGATTTTACTGCCTGAACAAACGACAATAGGTAACACTTAATCGATCTGGACCAGTAATTTGCGGGCGCACAAATAGGTATAGTCAGAAAAAAAATCCGAAGGAACTTTTATTAATTCAACTAGAGTATCTAAGTTGGATGGGTCATACGCCGGGATAGGATCGGGTCCTAACGATTTAACTGCCTGAACAAACGACTATAGGCAACACTTAATCGATCTAGACCAGTAACTTCCGGGCACACAAGGTAGGTATAGTTAGAAAAAAAATCCGAAGACAATTTAATTACTTCAACTAGAGTATCTAAGTTTGAGGGGTCATACGCCGAGATAGGATCGGGTCCTAACGATTTAACTGCCTGAACAAACGACTATAGGCAACACTTAATCGATCTAGACCAGTAATTTGCGGGCGCACTAATAGGTATAGTTAGAAAAAAAATCCGAAGAAAATTTAATGAAGTCAACTTGAGAAACTAAGTTGGAGGGGACATATTCAGAGATAGAATCGGGCCCTAACGATTTTACTGCCTGAACAAACGACAATAGGTAACACTTAATCGATCTGGACCAGTAATTTGCGGGCGCACAAATAGGTATAGTCAGAAAAAAAATCCGAAGGAACTTTTATTAATTCAACTAGAGTATCTAAGTTGGATGGGTCATACGCCGAGATAGGATCGGGTCCTAACGATTTAACTGCCTGAACAAACGACTATAGGCAACAGTTAATCGATCTAGACCAGTAACTTCCGGGCACACAAGGTAGGTATAGTTAGAAATAAAATCCGAAGAAAATTTAATTAATTCAACTAGAGTATCTAAGTTTGAGGGGTCATACTCAGAGATAGGATCGGGTCCTAACGATTTAACTGCCTGAACAAACGACTATAGGCAACACTTAATGGATGTAGACCAGTAATTTGCGGGCGCACAAATAGGTATAGTCAGAAAAAAAATCCGAAGAAAATTTTGTTAATTCAACTAGAGTATCTAAGTTAGATGGGTCATACGCCGAGATTGGATCGGGTCCTAACGATTTAACTGCCTGAACAAACGACTATAGGCAACAGTTAATCGATCTAGACCAGTAACTTCCGGGCACACAAGGTAGGTATACTTAGAAAAAAAATCCGAAGAAAATTTAATTAATTCAACTAGAGTATCTAAGTTTGAGGGGTCATACTCAGACATAGGATCGGGTCCTAACGATTTAACTGCCTGAACAAACGACTATAGGCAACACTTAATGGATCTAGACCAGTAATTTGCGGGCGCACAAATAGGTATAGTCAGAAAAAAAAACCGAAGAAAATTTTGTTAATTCAACTAGAGTATCTAAGTTAGATGGGTCATACGCCGAGATAGGATCCGGTCCTAACGATTTAACTGCCTGAACAAACGACTATAGGCAACACTTAATCGATCTAGACCAGTAATTTGCGGGCGCACTAATAGGTATAGTCAGAAAAAAAATCCGAAGAAAATTTAATGAAGTCAACTAGAGAAACTAAGTTGGAGGGGACATATTCAGAGATAGAATCGGGTCCTAACGATTTAGTTGCCTGAACAAACGACAATAGGCAACACTTAATCGATCTGGACCAGTAATTTGCGGGCGCACAATTAGGTATAGTCAGAAAAGAAATCCGAAGAAATTGTAATGAAGTCAACTAGAGAAACTAAGTTGGAGGGGACATATTCAGAGATAGAATCGGGTCCTAACGATTTAACTGCCTGAAAAAACGACTATAGGCAACACTTAATCGATCTAGACCAGTAATTTGCGGGCGCATTAACAGGTATAGTCAGAAAAAAAATCCGAAGAAAAATTAATGAAGTCAACTAGAGAAACTAAGTTGGAGGGGACATATTCAGAGATAGAATCATCGATCTAGACCAGTAATTTGCGGGCACACAAATAGGTATAGTCAGAAAAAAAATCCGAGGAAAATTTTATTAAGTCAACTAGAATATCTAAGTTGGAGGGGACATAATCAGAGATAGAATCGGTTCCTAACGATTTAGCTGCCTGAACAAACGACAATAGGTAACACTTAATCGATCTGGACCAGTAATTTGCGGGCGCACTAATAGGTATAGTCAGAAAAAAAATCCGAAGAAATTGTAATGAAGTCAACTAGAGAAACTAAGTTAGAGGGGACATATTCAGAGATAGAATCGGGTCCTCACGATTTAACTGCCTGAACAAACGACTATAGGCAACACTTAATCGATCTGGACCAGTAATTTGCGGGCGCACAATTAGGTATAGTCAGAAAAGAAATCCGAAGAAATTGTAATGAAGTCAACTATAGAAACTAAGTTGGAGGGGACATATTCAGAGATAGAATCGGGTCCTAACGATTTAACTGCCTGAAAAAACGACTATAGGCAACACTTAATCGATCTAGACCAGTAATTTGCGGGCGCATTAACAGGTATAGTCAGAAAAAAAATCGAAGAAAAATTAATGAAGTCAACTAGAGAAACTAAGTTGGAGGGGACATGTTCAGAGATAGAATCATCGATCTAGACCAGTAATTTGCGGGCACACAAATAGGTATAGTCAGAAAAAAAATCCGAGGAAAATTTTATTAAGTCAACTAGAATATCTAAGTTGGAGGGGACATAATCAGAGATAGAATCGGTTCCTAACGATTTAGCTGCCTGAACAAACGACAATAGGTAACACTTAATCGATCTGGACCAGTCAGTGGCGGATTTACCCCAAGGCTGAGTAGGCTGAAGCCTAGGGCGGCAGATTTTAGGGGGCGGCAAATTTTGGCGAAAAAAAAAGCTACTTTTTTGCCCCATACGCGGGGCGCAAGCACCCCGCCGGATTCTTTGGGTTGATCTTGGATTGCCCTTAAGTTGACTTTGGACTTCTATGTCGTATCTTAGGAGGGAGAGGGAATATATAGTATTGCCGCTCACCTTCGGGCCTTGAGTTTCAAGTTCGCTTGTAACAATGACAGGAATAGTGAGTGTCCGCCTGGGCTCGCCCTTCGGGCCGCAAGCGGCCCTCAGGCTCGCATGGAGAGCGCGCTCTGATGGGACGCTTCGGGCCTTCAGCCTTCAGCAGAGCCGGATCTAGGAGGGAGGGCAAGCCGGGGCCCATGCCCCGGGCGGCAAGTTTAGGGGGCGGCAAATTTAGAGGCGGCAGGGGGGCGGCAAATTCGAACTTCTTGACAGGCCAAAATACGTCTTGACAGGACAAAAAAATCCGCGCTCGCTACGCTCGCGTTTTTTATGACTTGATGCATATGATTTGTTATATTTCTCGATTTGCTACGAGTTGATGCCTATGAAGTATTTTCCGCATCTGCATTATAATGTTAGAAAAGTTTCGCGAGATTTGTTATGTTTTGATGCGTATGAAGTTTTTTCCGCATCTGCATCATGATGTTCGAAAATTTTCGCGCTCGCTTCGCTCGCGTTTTCATGTAGACGGGGTCGCATTTTGTACTTTTTGTCACTCCTCTAAAAATTTGTAGATCCGGCGCTGGCCTTCAGGTTAGCTTGTAAGATACATCGGGCATATGAATACACCTTCCTCCCGCCTTCGGCCTCTCAAAATTTACTGGGGAGGAGAGTTGGCATAGCCTCTCGAATGGAGGCTCCCCGAGCCTTCGGCCTGCGGCCTCGCAGCTCGCGGCCTGAAGCTCGCCCTCGCAAAAATTACTCGAAAATTGTTTTGTTTCTGACGGCCGCCGTTTTGGATACTTTAAATTTTTTTTATTATCAGAGGACCCATATCTCATGCCAAAATTCAGCTCTCTGCGACCATTTACAATTTAGTTTTTCAAAAAACAGTCGTTTTTTACGACGAAAAGTCGAAGTTTTTTACGAAGAAAAGTGGGTTGAGAAGTAGGTTTGTGAACTAGGGTATTGAATTGTGGAGGTCAGCAGGGGCGGCAAAATTTGAATAGCCTAGGGGCGGCAAATACGTAAATCCGCCACTGGGACCAGTAATTTGCGGGCGCACTAATAGGTATAGTCAGAAAAAAATTCCGAAGAAAATTTAATGAAGTCAACTAGAGAAACTAAGTTGGAGGGGACATACTCAGAGATAGAATCGGGTCCTCACGATTTAACTGCCTGAACAAACGACTATAGGCAACACTTAATCGATCTAGACCAGTAATTTGGGGGCGCACTAATAGGTATAGTTAGAAAAAAAATCCGAAGAAAATTTAATGAAGTCAACTAGAGAAACTAAGTTAGAGGGGACATATTCAGAGATAGAATCGGGTCCTAACGATTTAACTGCCTGAACAAAAGACTATAGGCAACACTTTATCGATCTAGACCAGTAATTTGCAGGCGCACTAATAGGTATAGTCAGAAAAAAAATCCGAAGAAAATTTAATTAAGTCAACTAATTTAATCTAAGTTGGAGGGGACATACTCAGAGATGGAATCGGGTCCTAACGATTTAACTGCCTGAACAAACGACTATAGGCAACACTTAATCGATCTAGACCAGTAATTTGCGGGCGCACTAATAGGTATAGTCAGAAAAAAAAACCGAAGATAATTTAAATAAGTCAACTAGAGTATAAGTTGGAGAGGTCATACTCAGAGATAGAATCGGGTCCTAACGATTTAACTGCCTGAACAAACAACTATAGGCAACACTTAATCGATCTAGACCAGTAATTTGCGGTCGCACTAATAGGTATAGTCAGAAAAAAAATCCGAAGAAAATTTAATGAAGACAACTAGAGAAACTAAGTTGGAGGGGACATACTCAGAGATAGAATCGGGTCCTAACGATTTAACTGCCTGAACTAACCACTATAGGCAACACCTAATCGATCTAGACCAGTAATTTGAGGGCGCACAAATAGGTATAGCCAGAAAAAAAATCCGAAGAAAATTTAAATAAGTCAACTAGAGTATCTAAGTTGGAGGGGTCATACTCAGAGATAGAATCGGGTCCTAACGACTAAATTGCCTGAACAAACAACTATAGGCAACACTTAATCGATCTAGACCAGTAATTTGCGGGCGCACTAATAGGTATAGTCAGAAAAAAAATCCGACGAAAATTAAATTAAGTCAACTAGAGTATCTAAGTTGGAGGGGACATACTCAGAGATAGAATCGGGTCCTAACGATTTAACTGCCTGAACATACGACTATAGGCAACACTTAATCGATCTAGACTAGTAATTTGCGGGCGCACTAATAGGTATAGTCAGAAAAAAAATCCGAAGAAAATTTAATTAAGTCAACTAGAGTATCTAAGTTGGATGGGTCACACGCCGAGATAGAATCGGGTCCTTACGATTTTACTGCCTGAACAAACGACTATAGGCAATACTTAATCGATCTAGGCTGGTAACTTGCGTTCACTCAAATGTGTATAGTCAGAAAAAAAAACCGAAGAAAAATTGAACAAGTCAACTAGAGTATCTAAGTTGGAGGGTACATGCTCAGAGATGGAATCGGGTCGTAACGGTTGAACTGCCTGAACAAACGACTATAGGCAACACTTAATCGATGTAGACCAGTAATTTGCGGGCGCACAAATAGGTATAGTTAGAAAAACAATCCGAAGAAAATTTAAATAAGTCAACTAGATTATCTAAGTTGGAGGGGTCATACGCCGTGATAGAATCGAGTCCTAACGATTTAACTGCCTGAACAAACGACTATAGGCAACACTCAATCGATCTAGACCAGTAATTTGCGGGCGCACAAATAGGTATAGTCAGAAAAAAAATCCGAAGAAAATTTAATTAAGTCAACTAGAGTAGCTTAGTTGGAGGGGACATACTCAGAGATAGAATCGGGTCCTAACGATTGAACTGCCTGAACAAACGACAATAGGATATACTCAATCGATCTAGATGGAAAATTTGAGGACGCATAAATAGGTATAGTCAGAAAAAAAATACGAAGAAAATTTAAATAAGTCAACTAGAGTATCTGAGTTGGAGGGGTCATACGCCGAGACAGAATCGGGTCCTTATGATTTAACTGCCTGTACAAACGACTATATAGGCAATACTTAATCGATCTAGATAGGAAATTTGCTGGCGCATAGGTTTAGGTATAGTCAGAAAAAACTCCGAAGAAAATTTTAATAAGTCAACTAGAGTATCTAAGTTGGCGGGGTCATACCATATACGCCGAGATAGAATCGGATATAATCCTGACCTCCGAAATAGTCGAAAGCGAGTATAATGACGATTTTTCGCACAAACCGTTTTTTACGTAAAATTCATAATAAATGTAAAAGGACAATGGGCATTTTGGTACCCGGACCAATAGAGTTGAGTGTGGTGTCGTTGGATAGGTCTCAGCAAGACGATAAATAGTTAGTATGGTGGTCAGTCTCGGATTGCTGTGTGAACGGAGATATTTGGATTTGAAAATGCTACGAGTTTGTTCATTACCGTACCAGCGACGCGTCCCGTCCTAAGTACGTATTTGAATATATGAGCGCAAAAATACACACAATTAATACATAAAAACTTTTTTCAGGAATCAAGCTTTAATCAGGTGAAAACAGCATTAAAATCGGTTCAGTAGTTTTAGAGTTTACCCTGATTTGACAAACTGGCCGTAGCGTAGGAAGAGTGGCCGTTAGCCTTATACCTATAATTAAAATAGATAGCGATGTCGTACACAAAATAGCTACTGAAGCTTTTTTTTAATGTCATGACGGTGGCAAACAAACATACAGTTGGTCTGATTTGACAAGCAGACACCGTAGCTTAGGAACGTTTTCTGTTCCAGGCGATTCGTAAGCTCGTTGCCTCACTTTTATTGATTCGATTTGTTAACAGATCGCACAAAAAGCATTCTCTATCTATAAACAAGTAATGTTAAATTCTCAAATATAGTACGTACATCGTGCATTTTTAAAAACATAACCAGCGGGGTAATCACATAACTTTTCAAACGTGGTTAGGCATATTTTCATATCATGATTAGTATGGGATTTGACATTTATGTAGATCTAAGTATCGTACTAACAGTAACATCTCTAGATTCTCTAGGATATGGCTTTTATTTCATGTCCCCGTCAGTCTGATTTCAAAGACAGACACATGAAAATGATGGCATGGTGGGAAGGAAAGATCTATCTTTTTTATTTCAAATCAGCATCATTATTCTAAGATTTTTATACGACTGTCCTCGTTTACCGTTTAATTTTTGGTAAAATATTGTAGTCTGGAATCTCCTTAGCATGCTCCTTGATGTTAAACGGTTACCGTAGCCGAGGGATCCCTTTGCAGGACACTTCATGGGAATCACACATATAATATGTGCGTTAGGTACATGTCCTATCGTACGAGTTGCTAAATAGGAGAATTATTAGAATATTTAGAATTATTAGCAGATTATTGTTTCTATTAGCATTGCATTTAGTCGACGATGAACAAAAAATTATTATAAAATACACACACTTTTGTCATGTTTTTAGTTATCTCTTCTAGCTAACTTAGTACAATGGCTTACATTTTAGATTTCGCAGTGATCGACTGTCGCAAAGGTGTTATAGATTTCTGAGGGTTGGATACCTGGTGACCTGGGCACCAGTCTCAACCGCCAAACTATGTATCTACTTATACATATCATTATTTAGTTACTTTCTGATGGAGTGAATAAATATATTAAATTATTATCCTCTAAAATTAGTTTCTGTGATATTTTGTTTTATTCCGTAATAATTGGTATTTTTTGAAAACCTGACTGTGGCCGCCGGGTCCAATAAAGCCGGACCAAAATAGGAGTTGGCGGTTGCAAAGTAGCCTGAGGAAAATTCAAGGGAAACCAGGGCGCGACCACGCGGGCGGTTTAAACACTGGAATACTCTAAGACTTTGCGCTCCAGTGAGATTGGTTGAGCGGCTTCAACCGAATCTAGGGTGTGTGTGGAATCGGTTATTGGGAGTTTTTCCTCTGGTTTACTAAACCTTTCCTAGCTGAGAAGAGTCTAGCAATAAACTCAGGCCAGACCTGGGTTGGACTGACTCTACCTGGTATGCGGAGGCACCGGGACAAATCTTTAAGTATTGGCAGTAAATGAATAAACAGTCGGATAAAAAGAAGCTCATTGCACATTGTACAAAACCGGCAGTAATGTAATTCACAATCAGCAATACCACTACACCACCAACCACCAATGTAAATCAGCAAAATAGCAGGCTTCATCAAACTTAAATACTAATTAGTTAATTATGCATAGATAGAACCATCCGGGACACGCTTGATAGCTAGCGAAATCTGCTCCACAAGATACAATCCCATATTTATTTCTAATCTTCGATGCAAATCCTTAACGAACTCCTAGACATCCGATTTCTGGGAGTCAGCAATCTCAACCGCAAAAGCTCGTTCTTTGCTTCCATGGCAAAAAAAAATGCCATGACTTTGCTTACGCTGCATTGTCCCTAACTTTGACCCACCAGGCGCACGTAGCATTCCAAGACGCCAACAGTTCAAATATACTTGTCGCAAGTAAACATAAAACAAATGCGATTCTAAAAAAAACGTTAATCTACAGTATGTTCACTGGGGGAAAGTTAGTGCATGCAGCCATAATTATAAATAGACGTATAAGACGCATACGATTTCAATTCGGCCCGGTTCCTATCCACAATGCCATGACGTCTGAGTACAGTCGAAGTCAAAGTATGTTTACATTTTTGTTCCTTATTCCTTTGTAATAACACGATAACTGTACAGTCAGCGTCATATAGTATGTAGCAGCCAAAGTGGCCAAATAGTTCGGTACATCATATATTTTGTAAGGTGTACCGAACTATTTGGCCAGTTTGGCTGCTACATACTACATGACGCTGACTGTACCTATGCATATCTTTGTCGTCGACTGTAAAGATGCAATTTATCACTTTTTAATTTGTTCACAGTGATATCTCGATCAAACTTGTCATCCTGCCTACATTCCTACATGGTCTACCATACCGTGCTAACAGTTCGACACTCTTATATGGCCCATTGTGCTATTTTGTCAACATGCCGTTTTATTTTCATAAATACATGTCTTTTTAACGTTTTTATCGAGCAAACTAGTTTTTATCATTGACGTCATAGAAATATAGATAGACCAGTGGGGATAGTTGACGATTTAACGATTCAGTTGATTAAGGCGACGAGTGGATAAGATGGAAGTCAGCCTGAGCCTCTTTGTCAGACGTTATTCTGATAACGCTACCCATCATAAGAATCCGTTAGTTAGGAAAGCTGTCAACTACGTTCCCATCCCTGCCCTGCCCCCACGTAACTCGGCGATTACTGATTAGCAAAGATGGAACGCTGCATTTATACACGAGCCGTGCACTTGGCCATTCCCGCTGACAGGGACGTCCACCGCACGATCGTGACAACCCGGCATTCATTTGTAGTCCCTATTCCGTCCCTATATCGCCGCATACCGGGTAGAGTCAGTCCGACCCAACTCGGGCCTAGCTTAGCATCTTTCTGAACTCTTCTCAGCTAGACTAGGTTTAGTGAACCAGCGACAAAACTCGATTCCACTCACATCTCAGATTCGGTTGAAGCTAATCTCCAACCGCGCACGTATATCACTTTATTGGGCCTGGCCTATAAAGCCAGAAAAAATATGTTTGTACGTTTGTACAGTCGATAAATGAGAAATCCCTATGACAGCTCAAAAATGCTACGAAAATTCCGATAAACTGATTATGAGTCAATGTCAAGCACAGGAACGTTACTCTTACTTCACTACTTTATGACAGTATGTATAAACTACCGAAAAAAAATCGATGTCCCTAAATGCAACCCCAAAGGTTCCAAAATCCACCAATCCAATTCCAATGGACCCAACTTTCGAAGAGATCGCTTTTTATAAGTTTTACTTAAATCTTCTTAAAAAAATAAAAGCTTTTTATAAGCTACGGTAGCCCAGTGGTTCAAGCATGCGGCTGTCAAGCGGCGGTCGTGGGTTCGAATCCCAGCTCGTACCAATGAGTTTTTCGGAACTTATGTACGTAATATCATTTGATATTTACCGTTAGCTTTTCGGTGAAGGAAAACATCGTGAGGAAATCTGCATACATCCGCGAAGGAATTCAAAGTTGTATGTGAAGTCCCCAACTCGCTCTGGGCCAGCGTGGGGACGACTGCCCAATCCCTCTCATCTATGAGAGGAGGCCTGTGCCCAGCAGTGGGACATATATAGGCTGATGATGATGATGATGACTTAAATCTTCTTAGTCTTTTTGTATTATTTTCAGTGAACAGAAAATAACAAGTATTTTGTATTCAAACGATTAATACATGAATTAACAAAAACTAAATTAAACTATTACAAATATAAAATAAAACAAATAAAAGTCTAAAAAAGGCCCTTGTGGCATGATGCCAAGAACGCTGGCAGCGTTTCCTCGCTGTATGGCGATACTAAGGGGTTGTCTCTGGTTCACTAAACCTAGTCTAGCTGAGAACCAGTTCACCAAGAAGCTAAGCTAGGCCCGACTTGGGTCGGACTGACTCTACCTGGTATGCGGCGATATAGGGACGGAATAGGGACTATAAATGAATGCTGGCACGATTTTGAATTTGTATCGATATAATGATTTATACTCTTATGTAGGTATGGCTCGCTTGATTGACTCGGTCGGTACCTATTAAATGGAAATTGCTTCACTTTGATTAGTTTAGATACTTATTTTTCATATTTACCTACAGCTGGCAAGTAAAATTTATGAAAGTTTCATTCATTTCATATAAATTCCACACCGATTTAATTTCAATATATAACATTAATATGTTCCAATCAAATCAATAAAATGGCTACAAGTAATGGTCCCCCTTCATCTTCGGAAGTGTCAACAACTCTATATTACTTACGCACGTATAAATAACTGTGCCTATTCCGAATAATGTTAAATTATTCTACTAAATATTCCAAATGCGAGAGTTTAGATGTTAGGATGTTGGTTAGGTACTCAATCACATAAAGCAGCAGCTGAACGGATTATGATGAAAATTGCAAAAGAAAAAAAATGCACCACCACTTTACGAGTAGGGAAATCACCTAAAAAAATATTTTTTTCAAGATTTTATTCTACCGTTTTGTCAGCGTTATGATATGTATACTCATGCCAAATTACACTTTTCTGGTACTAGTGGTCACTGAGCTAAGTCGGGGATGGACGGATGGACGGGGACGGACATTGCAAAACTATAAGGGTTCCTTCCTTCCGGAATCCTACAAAGTTGGAATTTATTAAAGTGTGTCATGTTCTAATTACAAAATCACTGTATCAGCTTGAACTTTTAACAGTCAAGTTGCCCACTCACTTGACAAAACCTAATCCCAATAAGGTCTAGTTTCCCCTCGGGGTTGGAAGGTCAGACGGCAGTCGCTTCCATAAAAACTAGTGCCTACGCTAAAATCTTGGGATTAGGTAGCGGACCCCAGGCATCCTTCAGGATGCAACTGTACTGGGATAACGCTAGGAGGATGATGATAATAATGATTGGAAAGTCATAGTAAGTTTAAATAAAGCTGGCCATACACACTTAGGGTATGCTTGCATAGATTTGCCTGTAGAGTTCAACTGATCAGGTATAAAGCCCGGCTAGGTTGAGCACAAACCCGGTAGCGGTAAACCTGTGCACACTCTCAGCTGTAACCATGGCACCGTTCGTCTGCTGTGCTTGATGCTGACGCAGCACTATTAGGGTAAAACATAGCAAGCAAGCAATGAAAGGGCTTTTCGTAATGTCACTGCTTTTTTGTTTCAATCCTGATGTTCTGTGCCTTTGGTACGCCAGAGGCAAGGCTCTGATTTATACAATACAATAAAATGTACTAATCTTTCATTGCGTATAAGTAAGAGGATTTTTTTTCTATGAGCAAGCGCAATCTACCCCTTCGCGATCACTGGACAACTGAGGCATGCAAACGCCACACATGCTCAGTTTGTCCTGTACGTGTATTATACAATACTAAACTTGGCATTGTATACTGTAATATACATTGATTTTCAGGAAAACTGAAAACAGTCGATTTTTTTAAATAATTTTTTCTAACATATTTTTGAGCCTAAATCTCAGAACTGTTGTCATATTTTAACAATTACACTATAATTATGTGTCCATGCCAAGTAAAGGGTTAAAGTAGCCGCAGCAGTATCAATTAGCAAGTTTGAGATAGGTATATCTATGATAGCTATTTTTTCAGAAAATATACATTTGTATTACATTTGGTAGGTCGGTGTAGGTGTGTAGCATAGAAAATAACTTCAAATAGTTCATTTAAATATTTCGGCCGCTATAACCTCGCCAGCACCCTTGGTACAAATGTCTCGAGGTCGTGTTATAGATT
This sequence comes from Cenopis cana, assembly GCA_951800055.1. NCBI lineage: Eukaryota > Metazoa > Arthropoda > Insecta > Lepidoptera > Tortricidae > Cenopis > Cenopis cana. The sequence continues at coordinate 10,996,733 of OX637490.1, read as the reverse complement.
TAGTTTTATAATATTATTACCCCTTTTTTATCATCATATTAGGCTTGCTTATTATTTCTATGAAAAGTAAAATATAAAAAAAAAACACATTTACAAAACATAAAAACATTGTAAAAACCTAACCTGGGGTGCCGTCAGCAGCGATACAGGGCCTAAGCTCGGTGGTTAGGGTGACAGAGAGATGAACCTCCTGACTTTCCGCGCCGTGTCCAAGAGTATCGCCGTATTATCTAAGATATTTTTGTAAAGATCGTAATAAATCGTAATTTAAATACTTTAATTGGTATGGCAAAATCGTGTGAAATTCATTAAAAAAATATATTGAGTCAGCTTCCGTATACATATACCTACGTAGGTACTTACATTGAAATACTTACGCCGAAGCCAAGGATTAGGTAAATAAGCATTGGATTTACCAATCCCTGCTAATGTCCAATTTCTACCATTTGTTCCCAACCGACAGTAAGCCAAATAAACAGTGGTTATCAGAATTTTCAGGTTAATAAGGCAGTTAAACCGTCAGCGTTTTTTGAATGATGGAAAGTTTAGCAAGTTATTTTTTTTTGTCATCATCTTCTTTATCATCCTTGCGTTATCCCAGTACACTTGCAACCTGAAGGATGCTGGGGGTCCGCTACCTAATCCCAAGATTTGTCGTAGGCACTAGTTTTTACTGAAGCGGCTGCCATCTGACCTTGCAATCCAAGGGCGAAACAAGTGAGTGGGTAACTTGACTATTAGAAGTTTTTAAGCCGCCCTAGGGCCTCTAACTTGACTAAACGACTGCCGTCCTAGACAGCAGAGCACGGCCGCCGTTGCTTAACTAAGAACAGACATCATTTTTTGTATTAAAAATAAATCTACAAAAACCCATTGAGTAATTATAATAAAACGAAAGGGCTCCATTGAGTTATTCCTATAAATAACTACCACACCATTACATTTTACCCAGTGGCTTCGTAAAAAATAAAAATCGTTTTCAGAACACGCCAAGTTTTGGTTCTTTCTGACAGGTAAAGAAATAGGGTGACACCACCAGTAATGGACAAGGCCCAATGATGTACATTAACTCTTATGTAAAAGAAAATAAGAGTCATCCATTTTTTATACAACAATCAATTTGAAACTGATCTTTGAATAAGGTTTGAAGTGTCCATTATTGGTGCTTGTTCTTAAAGTGTCCATAATTGGTGGTGTCACCCTAACGGTTTTTTTAAATACCTATCATCATCATCATCATCATCCTCCTAGCGTTATCCCAGTACAGTTGCATCCTGAAGGATGCCTGGGGTCCGCTACCTAATCCCAAGATATTGGCGTAGGCACTAGTTTTTACGAAAGCGACTGCCATCTGACCTTCCAACCCCGAGGGGAAACTAGACCTTATTGGGATTAGGTTTTGTCAAGTGGGTGGGCAACTTGACTGTTAGACGTTCTCAAGCCGCCCGAAGGCCTCCAACTTGGCTTAACGACTGCTGCCGGGATCAACGGCTTAACGTGCCTTCCAAAGCACGGGACCTATACGCCAAATATTTCGTTATATCCTCATATCCAAACGTAATTAGACGTAACGAGGAGGAGGATGATAATAAAGACTTGAAAAACAAAAGTCGTCCCTTCTGTTGTCAATAGTTAACGGCTTATGTGCATGTAAGTTATGCTTTTATCACGTGGATTAATAGAAACGGAGACGCTGTTGATGCGGGTTACTAGTCCAATCTAAAATTAAGCTTTGTAGCCCTTAACTTTTAATATGTCCACAGGAAAGACGCGAACCTAAATCTCTTGATGACCCATTGTATGGTAATTAGAGGAGTTTGAAAAAAATATATGCCTCTTGCCTATAGATATACTACCTATTTTTTTAAAAGAGCAATATGAGAAGTTATTTTAACAAAATCACTGTTTATACATTTTAAGTGACAGTTTAATTACATATCTCTATTCACTTTAAAAATAGGTTTCGTAAAAGAATGAAATAGATATCGACTGCAACTGCATGCGTAAACTGCCGAAAAATTATGCGATCCGCAACTGGTTACGAAGCTCCGGCCACGTACGCAGACGAAGGGATTACAAGATAGACTTAATTTACATGCAAAAATATCAGGTGTTAAGACATATAATAAGCGTTCAGAGATTGACCGGCCCGCCATCATTAATGATGTCATAACTGGAAAATGCGTGTGGGCGGATATCCACCCAAGTTTAAAATTCTTACTAAAAGTTTTACTTTTTTTTTTAATAAAATACCTTACGCGTTACTCCATAGGACTGAATTCAAGTCCATAAAATGCTAGTTTATTATAAATAACCAAGGTAAACGTTCCTATGTTCGACACCTTCATGCCTGTTTACCTAAGCAGTGGTTCTTAACCGGTGGTCCGCGGTCCTATCCCTGGAAGCACCCAAAATGGTCCGCGAAGCCATCAGAAAAATATTAAATAAGTGTTTACGAATCAACAAAACAACGGCTCGCGAGAGTTGCGCTATGAGGGAGCGGAGCCGTCGCCGGGCCGGGAAATAAGAGGTGGTCCATGGCAAGACAAAAAAAAAAGTCAAATGGTCCCTTATCACTAAAAGTTTAAGAACCAATGAGAATTAAGAACTAATGTTACTTTTAATTTTCCCTTTCTTAAGTTTTAACATATGTATAAATGTGATGTTGAATAAAGTTTTTCTACGTCTATGTCTAATTTTTTTTTTATTCAATAATAATATACATCGTCATAAAACAATAAACTTAAGACTAGCTTATGTCTAATTGATGATACCTATTGATCATCTCTGTCATTATGAGATAGGATCGAAAGTGCCATGTATTGGGTTATGTTATCTTGCTTTTTTTTTTAAATGCAATAAATATTAGGCATTAATATTTTCTAAACCCCTATCATTACGTTCCTAAAGGATACCCAAGGACAGGGCTTAACCTAACGTTATCCCAGGATTTGGCGTAGGTACTATATTTACGAAAGCGACTGCCATCTCATCTGACCTTCAAATCCAGTAGATGACAGTTTTATAAAGTATCAGCTGGATCTCAATCATATCCTAAAAAGATTACATAAGACAGCGGCAGGTACCTAAACCTGTATATCTGGGGCAAGAATTGTTACAAATGTTACAATCATAGAAAAAAAACCAGCTGAATCGATAATTTATTAATTCGGTCCATAAATAGCCTACCTACTCGTACATATAATGTAGGATTCACACCACACAGTTACATCAAACACTGAAGGTTTAAATTCCTCTAGTAGTACGCGCGCTGACTCCGTCCGTTTGGGATTTAAATCCTACATAATTGACGATTGTGTCCCTTGACTTACCTATTTTGTTTTAGGGTTCCGTAGTAAACTGGCATGTCATGTCCGTCCGCCCGTCCATCCGTGGCTTATCTTGTAACCTTAACACATTCAGAGCGAGGACCCGATAGTCGGGATCCTCGTTCGTGGACAGCTTTTCGCTACAAAGCGGAAAAACCATGTGATCAGCTACGAGCGTAGCGCGTAGCAGTCGTCGGTAATGAATGTGTTAAGTTCTACGAGTAAAAAGCTGTAATCTCGCATTACATACTCGTAAAAATCACGCCGACAAAACGGAGTAACGTGGGTATGCAATTTTTTTCTTGCAATCCCCATCAGGTGGAGCAGGAATTATCACAAATATTTTGGGATTTCAAATTTTTATTTATTTTTGAATAGTTACAATATCTGGCTACAGGGCATGCGATTTTTTTAAGTAATATAGATAATGAATGTAAAAGGAAACCTATCCTATACGTACTACTTAATGAGTAGGTGATAGGTTAGGTTAGGATAGCCGAAATGAAGAAATATGTACACTTGGAAAACAAACTTTTGTACCGTTTCCATTGATTAGTTATATGACAATCTTTTTAGTTGCATAATTTTGAAGTTCGCATAATGGAACGGGTGGATAATTATGCAAACCTACATTGCACACACGCTACGACAATGCCTCGTTTTTTTTTAAAGAATGGCGATTATTTTTAACAATAACATAAATATGAGATTTGGGTTCACAACGAATTCCTTTATGATGCTAAAAAGCGAAGATGTCTAATCTAATCTTTAATTATAAATATGTTATATTTACTATGTTTTACTAATATTTATGGGGTGCAAGGCTGAAATAAATTATTTGGATTAAATTGATAAATACATTGTACTAACAAAATATGAAAGAAAATAAAGTCCAATACGGCATAGGAAATTATCACAGCTAAGTATAGACATTACTATTTAACCAATAATAGTCGGACATTAAGAAATGTACTTTGCAAAAGCAATTTCCGTTGATTACCTTAGATAATGTTGTTAATTCTGTCAATAACATAGTAAATATATGTTTGCATTTTTTTTTAAACCTAACTAGTGCTTTATCACGAATAAATGTTTCTTTTCTTTTTCTTTCTTTTCTTTATAGGCCGTGGCCAATAATACGATAGGAGTGCGCGGTTGAAGAGTGGCCTAAGGAAAATCCAGGGGAAACCTCCGACACGACCACGCGGAATACTCTAAGAATTTGCGCTCCAGTGAGATTGGTTGAGCGATATCAACCAAATCTGAGGTGTCAGTGGAATCGAGCTACTGGGAGTTTTGTCGCTGGTTCACTAAACCTATAGCCTTACTGATAAGAGTCCAGCAAAAACTCAGCTAGGTCTGACCTGGGTCGGGCTGACTCTACCCGATATTGCAAACTTTATAGTCCACATAAAGTATCGGGTGGACAAGTACGGAACCCTACATTTCGCGTGGCCCCATTGGCCGATTTCTTAAATCTAATTGAGTTTATATTGTTATAATTTTATATGGGCATATCATTATAATTGGAAGACTGTGATAGCGTAATTCTTTTACATTTGGGAGGCGAGGCGTGCGTGGAGCCGAAGTACCACCGAGTACCACATAGCCAACACGAAGAGGCCCTTTTGTCACCTTAATGAAATGCAAGGGATAAGTACCCAGAGACAGCACTCGCCAGGGTGTACACTTTACAGGGACTTTTAATGGTTGATAGAGTCTAAATAAACTGAGTTATTGGTTTAAAATGATGTGTGTCACCGGCCGGACGCCTGCCTAATAAAACTGTCTCAGATTTTTATTTCCGGCAGACGTTGACTAGCTCTCTGCTATCGTATTTATTATGTAGGTGTGTAAAAGACTTTATGTTATAATTATTATAATTTAAATGGTTAAGTATATCATTTCTACGTATGAAATTGACAGTAACCTAATAAACATATGACCTATACGTAGGACGTTATTTGAAGATCCCTATGACACTTGCAGTGACAGTTCATTTATATAACATTGGAACAGCGTCGATGTCACATCGAAATGTTAATAAGCATCTTTTGGGAATGTAGCTAATTAATTTATGCAGGATTGTAACATTTTCATAATAAAAATATAAAAGAAACTTGAATTGTCCCTTATTTCCCAGAAATATGCTTAACGGAATATACACGGTGACGTACTGCAAAAGTTATATCGTTGGTCTGTATCGACTAAGGAAGCGGTGCCGTCGATAACAGATGTCGATAATTGAAGTGATAATAATAAAACGTGTCTTATATTTCATTTTAATTGTTACGTGACTGTGTAAAAATAAAACAACGTTAAATTACATATTTATTTTTTTATTTAACACTTATTGGTTTGACCTGTAGGTACTGGTCTTTCTTCTGGTGCGGCGTAAGAATACGTTATGTCCAAATTTTATGTCAATAGGTCAAAGGGAAGTTGAAAACATCTTCGAAAAATATTTTTGTGGCAGACGACCGACGGAAGGACGCATGAGTGACAACAATAGGGTTCTCCACCATTCTGAAACGGAACCCTAAAAATGGCGGTTTAGTAGCCACAAACGTCTTTTACACGATAACCGCATTTGAGGTTTAAATTAATGTAGGTACGTGAGAGGACGCTGATAAGATAAGAACCGCCACAGATAAAAAAACAATTGAAGCATCGACACATGCACATCACTATATGGTATGTCACTGTCAGTGTCATAGGGATCTTCAAATAACGTCCTATGTATAATGGAGATGCCCGCGTCTATACGCCCCGGCGTCTTGGTGCGTCGATGTCGGTAAGATTATTTACCACAATCGTATCACTAAAACACATTAATAAATAACTTTTGTTTAGGTATAAAGCGCCGATAGTTACCACGATCCTTTTCCGAGATCGTCTGAAATATATATATATGAGATGATATTCATTATATTACTCATATACCTAATTCATATCAGTCATAATGTACCTGATCGTCTGAAGTCTTTTGAGCCTGTAACGTATGGGAAGTAAAGCGACTCTACGAGCGTATGAGAGTGGTTAACATTACAATGTCAGAATTGTAGTTATATTTTTTAACTGGTTGGGTATGAAATGGATTATTGAGATCGATCGGTTTGAAAGTTTTTGATAATTTTTTCATTAACGGAATAATCACTCGGACTCTTGGCATATATGTAGGCTCTTTTTCTTTATTTAATAAAATTATATGTAGTCAGTCATAAAACCTGCTCACAAAATTTCACGAGAATCGGTTGAGAATAGCGTCCTGTAGAGGAGAGAAAATTGACTCGACAAAAAATTTCTTTTTTTTTCGAACCTGCTCCTCAAATTTCACGAGAATCGGTTGAAAAATGCGACCTGTAGACGAAGACAACCGGAAATCCGGACATGCGAAAGCATTTTTGTCGAAGCTAAAACAGAGACCTTCGTTTCACTCGGTCAATTATGAAACTCGCCTTCGGCTCATTTCATAAAACACACTCGTGTTTTAATACCCCTTATTATGTACCAGTTGCATAAACTACTATTATCTACACACATATCATAAATCCTCTAAAACGCGTTCGGAAACCGTAGACTTTGACTCTCATTTCAACATTCAATGTATTTATGAAAATTTTCATATCTCTGGCTAAGGTTTTGCCACCCGTACTATATATTTTGCCTGTTCTTGTAATATACAAAATACATAAAGTACGCTAAAATACTACATATATTTACAGAACCGATAAAATAATCTACGAAAATGTTTCCGAACGCACCCATAAAACTATGTGACTGACGTGACGTGCATGAGTATGACAGTGACAGGAGTGACAGAAGGGAAACAGGAGTGCTACCGCGAACCACAAACGAAATATCTGCCTCTCTGTCGCACTTGGGTATTGGAGCAAGAGAGAAAGATACTTCATTTTCGGTATTCGGTATTTTTTTTCTCACTATACCTATTTGAGTGCACGCAAGTTACCAGTGTAGATCTATTAATATTGCCTATAGTCGTTTGTTCAGGCAGTTAAATCGTAAGGACTCGATTCTATCTCGGCGTGTGACCCATCCAACTTAGATACTCTAGTTGACGTCATTAAATTTTGTTCGGATTTTTTTCTGACTATACCTATTAGTGCGCCCGCAAATTACTGGTCTAGAACGATTAAGTGTTACCTATAGTCGTTTGTTCAGGCAGTTAAATCGTTAGGATCCGATTCTATCTCTGAGTATGTCCCCTCCAACTTAGATACTCTAGTTGACTTATTTAAATTTTCTTCGGTTTTTTTTTCTGACTATACCTATTAGTGCGCCCGCAAATTACTGGTATAGATCGATTAAGTGTTGCCTATAGTCGTTTGTTCACGCAGTTAAATCGTTAGGACCCGATTCTATCTCTGAATATGTCCCCTCCAACTTAGTTTCTCTAGTTGACTTCATTACAATTTCTTCGGATTTCTTTTCTGACTATACCTAATTGTGCGCCCGCAAATTACTGGTCCAGATCGATTAAGTGTTGCCTATTGTCGTTTGTTCAGGCAACTAAATCGTTAGGACCCGATTCTATCTCTGAGTATGTCCCCTCCAACTTAGATATTCTAGTTGACTTAATAAAAAAAAAATCGGATTTTTTTTTCTGACTATACCTATTTGTGCGCCCGCAAATTACTGGTCTAGATCGATTAAGTGTTGCCTATAGTCGTTTGTTCACGCAGTTAAATCGTTAGGACCCGATTCTATCTCTGAATATGTCCCCTCCAACTTAGTTTCTCTAGTTGACTTCATTACAATTTCTTCGGATTTCTTTTCTGACTATACCTATTAGTGCGCCCGCAAATTACTGGTCTAGAACGATTAAGTGTTGCCTATAGTCGTTTGTTCAGGTAGTTAAATCGTTAGGATCCGATTCTATCTCTGAGTATGTCCCCTCCAACTTAGATATTCTAGTTGACTTAATAATAAAAAAATCGGATTTTTTTTTCTGACTATACCTATTTGTGCGCCCGCAAATTACTGGTCTAGATCGATTAAGTGTTGCCTATAGTTGTTTGTTCAGGCAATTTAGTCGTTAGGACCCGATTCTATCTCTGAGTATGACCTCTCCAACTTAGATACTCTAGTTGACTTATTTAAATTTTCTTCGGTTTTTTTTTCTGACTATACCTATTTGTGCGCCCGCAAATTACTGGTCTAGATCGATTAAGTGTTGCCTATAGTTGTTTGTTCAGGCAATTTAGTCGTTAGGACCCGATTCTATCTCTGAGTATGACCTCTCCAACTTAGATACTCTAGTTGACTTATTTAAATTTTCTTCGGTTTTTTTTTCTGACTATACCTATTAGTGCGCCCGCAAATTACTGGTATAGATCGATTAAGTGTTGCCTATAGTCGTTTGTTCACGCAGTTAAATCGTTAGGACCCGATTCTATCTCTGAATATGTCCCCTCCAACTTAGTTTCTCTAGTTGACTTCATTAAATTTTCTTCGGATTTTTTTTCTGACTATACTTATTAGTGCGCCCGCAAATTACTGGTCTAGATCGATTAAGTGTTGCCTATAGTCTTTTGTTCAGGCAGTTAAATCGTTAGGACCCGATCCTATCTCGGCGTATGACCCATCTAACTTAGATACTCTAGTTGACTTAATTTAATTTTCGTCGGATTTTTTTTCTGACTATACCTATTAGTGCGCCCGCAAATTACTGGTCTAGATCGATTAAGTGTTGCCTATAGTTCTTTGTTCAGGCAATTTAGTCGTTAGGACCCGATTCCATCTCTGAGTATGTCCCCTCCAACTTAGATACTCTAGTTGACTTCATTAATTTTTCTTCGGATTTTTTTTCTGACTATACCTGTTAGTGCGCCCGCAAATTACTGGTCTAGATCGATTAAGTGTTGCCTATAGTCGTTTGTTCAGGCAGTTAAATCGTTAGGACCCGATTCTATCTCGGAATATGTCCCCTCCAACTTAGTTTCTCTAGTTGACTTAATTACAATTTCTTCGGATTTCTTTTCTGACTATACCTAATTGTGCGCCCGCAAATTACTGGTCCAGATCGATTAAGTGCTGCCTATTGTCGTTTGTTCAGGCAACTAAATCGTTAGGACCCGATTCTATCTCTGAATATGTCCCCTCCAACTTAGTTTCTCTAGTTGACTTCATTAAATTTTCTTCGGATTTTTTTTCTGACTATACCTATTAGTGCGCCCGCAAATTACTGGTCTAGATCGATTAAGTGTTGCCTATAGTCGTTTGTTCAGGCAGTTAAATCGTTAGGACCCGATCCTATCTCGGCGTATGACCCATTTAACTTAGATACTCTAGTTGACTTAATTTAATTTTCGTCGGATTTTTTTTCTGACTATACCTATTAGTGCGCCCGCAAATTACTGGTCTAGATCGATTAAGTGTTGCCTATAGTTGTTTGTTCAGGCAATTTAGTCGTTAGGACCCGATTCTATCTCTGAGTATGACCCCTCCAACTTAGATACTCTAGTTGACTTATTTGAATTTTCTTCGGTTTTTTTTTTCTGACTATACCTATTAGTACGCCCGCAAATTACTGGTCTAGATCGATTTAGTGTTGCCTATAGTCGTTTGTTCAGGCAGTTAAATTGTTAGGACCCGATTCCATCTCTGAGTATGTCCCCTCCAACTTAGATACTCTAGTTGACTTAATTAAATTTTCTTCGGATTTTTTTCTGACTATACCTATTAGTACGCCCGCAAATTACTGGTCTAGATCGATTAAGTGTTGCCTATAGTCGTTTGTTCAGGCAGTTAAATCGTTAGGATCCGATTCTGTCTCTGAATATGTCCCCTCCAACTTAGTTTCTCTAGTTGACTTCATTAATTTTTCTTCGGATTTTTTTTCTGACTATACCTGTTAGTGCGCCCGCAAATTACTGGTCTAAATCGATTAAGTGTTGCCTATAGTCGTTTGTTCAGGCAGTAAAATCGTTAGGACCCGATTCTATCTCTGAATATGTCCCCTCCAACTTAGATATTCTAGTTGACTTAATAACATTTTCTTCGGATTTTTTTTCTGACTATACCTATTTGTGCGCCCGCAAATTACTGGTCTAGATCGATTAAGTGTTGCCTATCGTCGTTTGTTCAGGCAGTTAAAGCGTTAGGACCCGATTCTATCTCTGGATATGTCCCCTCCAACTTAGTTTCTCTAGTTGACTTCATTACATTTTTTTCGGATTTTTTTTCTGACTATACTTATTAGTGCGCCCGCAAATTACTGGTCTAGATCGATTAAGTGTTGCCTATAGTCGTTTGTTTAGGCAGTTAAATCGTTAGGACCCGATCCTATCTCTGAGTATGACCCCTCAAACTTAGATACTCTAGTTGAATTAATTAAATTTTTTCGGATTTTTTTTAACTATACCTACCTTGTGTGCCCGGAAGTTACTGGTCTAGATCGATTAACTGTTGCTTATAGTCGTTTGTTCAGGCAGTTAAATCGTTAGGACCCGATCCTATCTCGGCGTATGACCCATCCAACTTAGATACTCTAGTTGAATTAATAAAAGTTCCTTCGGATTTTTTTCTGACTATACCTATTTGTGCGCCCACTAGTTAATGGTCTAAATCGATTAAGTGTTGCCTATAGTCGTTTGTTCAGGCAGTTAAATCGTTAGGACCCGATTCTGTCTCTGAGTATGACCCCTCAAACTTAGATACTCTAGTTGAATTAATTAAATTTTCTTCGGATTTTTTTTCAGACTATACCTATTAGTGCGCCCGCAAATTACTGGTCTAGATCGATTAAGTGTTGCCTATTGTCGTTAGTTCAGGCAGTTAAATCGTTAGGACCCGATTCTATCTCGGCGTATGACCCCACCAACATAGATACTCTAGTTGACTTATTAAAATTTTCTTTGGATTTTTTTCTGACTATACCTCCCTTGTGTGCCCGCAAATTACTGGTCTAGATCGATTAAGTATTGCCTATAGACGTTTGTTCAGGCAGTTAAATCGTTAGGACCCGATTCTATCTCTGAGTATGACCCCTCCAACTTAGATACTCTAGTTGACTTATTTAAATTTTCTTCGGATTTTTTTTCTGGCTATACCTATTTGTGCGCCCTCAAATTACTGGTCTAGATCGATTAAGTGTTGCCTAGAGTCGTTTGTTCAGGCAGTTAAATCGTTAGGACCCGATTCTATCTCTGATTATGTCCCCTCCAACTTAGACATTCTAGTTGACTTAATAACATTTTCTTCGGATTTTTTTTCTGACTATACCTATTTGTGCGCCCGCAAATTACTGGTCTAGATCGATTAAGTGTTGCCTATCGTCGTTTGTTCAGGCAGTTAAAGCGTTAGGACCCGATTCTATCTCTGGATATGTCCCCTCCAACTTAGTTTCTCTAGTTGACTTCATTACAATTTTTTCGGATTTTTTTTCTGACTATACCTATTAGTGCGCCCGCAAATTACTGGTCCAGATCGATTAAGTGTTACCTATTGTCGTTTGTTCAGGCAGCTAAATCGTTAGGACCCGATTCTATCTCGGCGTATGACCCATCCAACTTAGATACTCTAGTTAATTTATTTATATTTTCTTCAGATTTTTTTTGGCTATACCTATTTGAGTGCCCGCAAGTTACCAGTCTAGATCGATTAAGTGTTGCCTATAGTCGTTTGTTCAGGCAGTTAAATCGTTAGGACCCGATCCTATCTCGGCGTATGACCCATTTAACTTAGATACTCTAGTTGACTTATTTAAATTTTCTTCGGTTTTTTTTTCTGGCTATACCTATTTGTACGCCCGCAAATTACTGGTCTAGATCGATTAAGTGTTGCCTATAGTTGTTTGTTCAGGCAATTTAGTCGTTAGGACCCGATTCTATCTCTGAGTATGACCCCTCCAACTTAGATACTCTAGTTGACTTATTTAAAAAAAAATCGGATTTTTTTTCTGGTTGTACCTATTTGTGCGCCCTCTAATTACTGGTCTAGATCGATTAAGTGTTGCCTATAGTCATTTATTCAGGCAGTTAAATCGTTTGGACCCGATTCTATCTCTGAGTATGTCCCCTCCAACTTAGATATTCTAGTTGACTTAATAAAATTTTCTTCGGATTTTTTTTCTGACTATACCTATTTGTACGCCCGCAAATTACTGGTCTAGATCGATTAAGTGTTGCCTATAGTTGTTTGTTCAGGCAATTTAGTCGTTAGGACCCGATTCTATCTCTGAGTATGACCTCTCCAACTTAGATACTCTAGTTGACTTATTTAAATTTTCTTCGGATTTTTTTTCTGACTATACCTATTAGTGCGCCCGCAAGTTACTGGTCTAGATCGATTAAGTGTTGCCTATAGTCGTTTGTTCAGGCAGTTAAATCGTTAGGCCCCGATCCTATCTCGGCGTATGACCCATCCAACTTAGGTACTCTAGTTGAATTAATAAAAGTTCCTTCGGATTTTTTTTCTGACTATACCTATTTGTGCGCCCGCAAATTACTGGTCCAGATCGATTAAGTGTTACCTATTGTCGTTTGTTCAGGCAGTAAAATCGTTAGGACCCGATTCTATCTCTGAATATGTCCCCTCCAACTTAGTTTCTCTAGTTGACTTCATTAAAATTTTTTCGGATTTTTTTTCTAACTATACCTATTAGTGCGCCCGCAAATTACTAGTCTAGATCGATTAAGTGTTGCCTATAGTGGTTTGTTCAGGCAGTTAAATCGTTAGGACCCGATTCTATCTCTGAGTATGTCCCCTCCAACTTAGTTTCTCTAGTTGACTTCATTTAATTTTCTTCGGATTTTTTTTCTGACTATACCTATTTGTGCGCCCGCAAATTACTGGTCTAGATCGATTAAGTGTTGCCTATAGTGGTTTGTTCAGGCAGTTAAATCGTTTGGACCCGATTCTATCTCTGAGTATGTCCCCTCCAACTTAGATATTCTAGTTGACTTCATTAAATTTTCTTCGGATTTTTTTCTGACTATACCTATTAGTGCGCCCGCAAATTACTGGTCTAGATCGATTAAGTGTTGCCTATAGTCGTTTGTTCAGGCAGTAAAATCGTTAGGACCCGATTCTATCTCTGAATATGTCCCCTCCAACTTAGTTTCTCTAGTTGACTTCATTAAATTTTCTTCGGATTTTTTTTCTCACTATACCTATTTGTGCGCCCGCAAATTACTGGTCTAGATCGATTAAGTGTTGCCTATAGTCTTTTGTTCAGGCAGTTAAATCGTTAGGACCCGATTCTATCTCTGAATATGTCCTCTCTAACTTAGTTTCTCTAGTTGACTTCATTACAATTTCTTCGGATTTTTTTTCTGACTATACCTATTAGTGCGCCCGCAAATTACTGGTCCAGATCGATTAAGTGTTACCTATTGTCGTTTTTTCAGGCAGTAAAATCGTTAGGACCCGATTCTATCTCTGAATATGTCCCCTCCAACTTAGTTTCTCTAGTTGACTTCTTTAAATTTTCTTCGGATTTTTTTTTCTGACTATACCTATTAGTGCGCCCTCAAATTACTGGTCTAGATCGATTAAGTGTTGCCTATAGTGGTTTGTTCAGGCAGTTAAATCGTTAGGACCCGATTCTATCTCTGAATATGTCCCCTCCAACTTAGTTTCTCTAGTTGACTTCATTAAATTTTCTTCGGATTTTTTTTTCTGACTATACCTATTAGTGCGCCCGCTAATTACTGGTCTAGATCGATTAAGTGTTGCCTATAGTCGTTTGTTCAGGCAGTTAAATCGTTAGGACCCGATTCCATCTCTAAGTATGACCCCTCCAACTTAGATACTCTAGTTGACTTATTTAAATTTTCTTCGGATTTTTTTTCTGGCTATACCTATTTGTGCGCCCTCAAATTACTGGTCTAGATCGATTAAGTGTTGCCTATAGTGGTTTGTTCAGGCAGTTAAATCGTTAGGACCCGATTCTATCTCTGAGTATGTCCCCTCCAACTTAGATATTCTAGTTGACTTAATAACATTTTCTTCGGATTTTTTTTCTGACTATACCTATTTGTGCGCCCGCAAATTACTGGTCTAGATCGATTAAGTGTTGCCTATCGTCGTTTGTTCAGGCAGTTAAAGCGTTAGGACCCGATTCTATCTCTGGATATGTCCCCTCCAACTTAGTTTCTCTAGTTGACTTCATTACATTTTTTTCGGATTTTTTTTCTGACTATACCTATTAGTGCGCCCGCAAATTACTGGTCCAGATCGATTAAGTGTTACCTATTGTCGTTTGTTCAGGCAGCTAAATCGTTAGGACCCGATTCTATCTCGGCGTATGACCCATCCAACTTAGATACTCTAGTTAATTTATTTATATTTTCTTCAGATTTTTTTTGGCTATACCTATTTGAGTGCCCGCAAGTTACCAGTCTAGATCGATTAAGTATTGCCTATAGTCGTTTGTTCAGGCAGTTAAATCGTAAGGACCCGATTCTATTTCGGCGTATGACCCCTCCAACTTAGATACTCTAGTTGACTTGTTCAATTTTTCTTCGGATTTTTTTTCTGACTAGTCCTATTTGAGCGCCCGCATGTAAACGATTTAGATCTATCAAGAAATATCTGTAGACGTGTGTTGATGCACTCACATCGTTAGGACCCGATTCCGTAAAGGCATTTGAACCCTTCCACTTGGACCTCCGTTTGACTAGTTAAATGCTTGTTCTCTTTGATTTTCTAGCCAAATCTTTGTGAATGCCCATATGGTACCAGTCTAGATCGATAATTTAGTGCCTGTTGTCGTTTGTTCAGGCACTTGAATCGATAGGATACCATTGTAACTGAGTTTATTGCACTTCGGAATGAGATACCCCAGTCAACAGTATGAATTTTCGTTTTTTTTTGTCTAAACTATTGAGGTCCTAACGATTTTAATGTCTGAACAAACGTGAACTAACGACGCCCGATGATTCCACATATTTGGTTTCGGTGATTTCGGGGTGGGGTGGTTAGCGTGAAGACAGCCACCCCACTTTAAGTTTAAAAAAAAGTATGAATGAGTTGGGTCCTAACGATTTTACCTACTAAACAAACGTGAACTTACGATGAACAAACGATTCCGATATGCCATTTGCGGGCAATCGAAATGAAACTGACTTTATTGCACTTCGGAATGAGATACCCCAGTCAACAAGACCTTCAGTATGAATTTTCGTTTTTATTTTTTTGTGTCTAAACCTTTGAGGTCCTAACGATTTTAATACCTGAACAAACGTGAACTAACGACGCCCGATGACTCCACATATTTGGTTTTGGTGATTTCGGGGTGGGGTGGTTAGGTTAGCGTGAAAACAGCCACCCCACTATAAGTTTTAAAAAAAGTATGAAAGAGTTGGGTCCTAACGATTTTACCTACTGAACACACGTGAACTAACGATTATCTTGCTATAGGAACTAAAAAAAAACAACAATTTTGGTTTGGGGTGGTTAGCGTGAAGTTGACCACCCCATTTTGTTTTTTAAAAAAACCGAATTTAGAATCGGATCCTAACGATTTTACCTACTGAACAAACGTGTTCTAACGATGAACAAACGATTCCGATATGCCATTTGCGGGCAAACGAAATGAAACTGAGTTTATTGCACTTCGGAATGAGATACCCCAGTCAACAAGACCTACAGTATGAATTTTCGTTTTTATTTTTTTGTGTCTAAACTATTGAGGTCCTAACGATTTTAATGCCTGAACAAACGTGAACTAACGACGCCCGATGACTCCACATATTTGGTTTTGGTGATTTCGGGGTGGGGTGGTTAGCGTGAAGACAGCCACCCCACTTTAAGTTTTAAAAAAAGTATGAAAGAGTTGGGTCCTAACGATTTTACCTACTGAACAAACGTGAACTAACGATTATCTTGCTATAGGAACTAAAAAAAAACAACAATTTTGGTTTGGGGTGGTTAGCGTGAAGTTGACCACCCCATTTTGTTTTTTAAAAAAACCGATGTTAGAATCGGGTCCTAACGATTTTACCTACTGAACAAACGTGAACTAACGATGAACAAACGATTCCGATATGCCATTTGCGGGCAAACGAAATGGGGTGGTTGTCTTCACGAGCATTAACGCTAGGAGGATGATGAAACTAAGTTTCGATTATATCGGTTAATACGCAAGTGTGTATCTACGAAAGGTGAAAGTTTTAATAATAATTATTATTTATTCGCAGAAAAAGGGTATGTTTACATGCGTTAGTGTAAGTACATAAGTGTTTCACCTTTCCCAGCTGTTATACAAATAACAAACAGCATGCAATACAAATGTTAGTTTACATTCATTATTAAAATATTCAAAATATAATTTTAACTTGTTATGGTGTGCAGTTGGGTGCTTACACACATACATGCATACATAGAGTTACCTAAAGTGTCTTGACTGTGCCTTGAAGTGGTCGACAGCAGCTGGTTCAACTTGGTTGAAATTAGTCAAGGTTTGGTATCGTCTAATCTTATTCAATTTTATCAGTTAATAATGATTATAGAAAAAGGTCGACGTAGACCGATGGATAAATACATACATGTGGAGAGAATATTGATATTCGATACGACAGGTACAGTTGGAAGTTCAACAGTAAAGTAGTAGGTAGTTATAGTGCATAATAGTGGTTGAATACATGGCTATTGACTGGGTATCTTTGTCGATGCCTCGCCCTGCGACCGTTTTGAGAAATATAAATCATTCTACTGACAATTGACTTAGTTCACTTTTCTGATCATTTTCTTGCCTTTAATAGGTACTAACAGTGCACTGATGTGTTCAGAAATGAAAAGAGACAAGCATCGTTAGTAGTTGTTGGATATAGATTTGAAGTGAAGAAAATATGGGTCGAGTCAACAAGAGATCAATTTAGTCCTGTGAAATATTTGGAAACTAGCGACCTTTCCCGGCTTTGCGCGGGTGTAATATACAATCCTCTCTAATCACTCTGTCTATTTTAAAAAGTCGAAAGTCTGTTGCGTAGTTTTAAAAAAAAAGAATCTAAAGAAGCATACATAGGGACAGACAGTCGGCAGAAAGCGACTTTGTTTTATAAAATCTAGTGATGGGTAAACAAGGTCTCTTAGAGACGCTAATTCCACATACATAGGTAGTACAATTGTGTGAAGAGTCAGGGGCGACTCACTCGCGTGACGTCATCGCGCCGCTCAAAGTTCAGCCTTAGGATGACTTTCAATGTGATAGAAAGTGCTGTAGCGAGTGATGCGCATGTGATAGAAGGAGATGGCCACGATGAGGCACGTGATGGCATGCCTCGCGGGGATTTGTTAACAGTGAACTTCTGTACGTAGTACTATTACTTATTCTATGGTATAGTGTGCACTTGGAAGCGTAGAGGAGAGTCGGATAAGAAGTATTATTCGCTTACTGCCAGAAGCATCGGAATCAATGCCACCACCACCCTCAGTTATAGCACAGCATGCAACATAATGTAGGCCTACGCTAACTGAGAGTAACCAAGAGTAACACAAATTAAAGCTATAAAAGGGTTAGGTACAAGAGCTATGCGCAAGATAGCGTCACCTATACTCATATTATATTATTAGAAAAGAAGTGCTTAATTAATGTGTAATAAACAGAATAAAATGTGCAGTAACTAGTTGTAGTTATCAAGATTAGTAATCTATAGTAAAGAACAAAAATTGTAAGCTAGGAGACAAACGGACCATTTACGTATTTATTTACTGTTCATGGAGAAGAATGTATCAATCTGCGAAATTTGAGTCAGCGTTTCTATATTCTTTGCCACTACATAAGTTTAATAATTTACAGAGACGAGATATTTAGGCGAGTTGGATCCGAGCACAGTTCTACGAAGTGGCGAGCATAGAGGCGTGATGGGTTTCCGAGGAGTTCTAATAGGCGCTAAATTTGATAAGTTGTAGAAGTTGGTTGCAGTCTCTCTATATTTTGGTGTAGTAACTTAAACAGAAACATTAAGTCCAAGACCTCACGGCGCACCGAGAGAGAGCACATTTTGAAATAAGTTAATCGGCTATTATACTTTCAGTATAGTTACTTGTTATACACTCAGACAGATTGAGTTTGATGCTAGTAGACTTATGACTTGATGTGAGATGTGACTATCGTAAATTTGATCTTTCTGTATATACCTCCCTTGAAGCACTTGAGAGACTGTTAGAATCATAGAGCACTCACCAAGAATGCACAGTGGCTGCTTGGCTGTGTACCCGTATAGCCGTAGATCGGCTGTCTTGTAAATCTACAAGTGACTCAGAGAGGTTGTGTTGATACAGTATGAGGATGTGAGAGGTGGTTAGAGAACTAGACCAAGTCATTCGGAATCACTTACTCACACTCATTTTATTGATAAAATATAGAATTTTACATGTCAAAATATTAAACTTATAGTAACTATAAGTACTTGATTCACTTCATAGAAATATAGGGCCATGTATCGAGATCAGTTTGGTAGTCAGAAATCTTACGTAACGTAACGTCAGAGACAGATTCCGAGAAAACAAAGAAAAAGGTAGAGGAATACGCGGACAGGAAAGGAATATAATACATATAATAGCAATATAGAAGTTGGAGAACAGATCAATGTTAAAAGTTGAAACTGGTGAATGGGCTGTTGTCAATAAAAATAGTGAAGACGAAACTTTCGGACAGTGATCAAATTGACGACTAATATCGACTCTTGCATATGTTGATTAACGTTATACGTGTTTATTGATTGGAAAATTACTCAAAAATCACAAGTGGAAGCTAATCCAAAATCTTTATTTTTTCGTTAACAAGGAAGGGATGTAGTATACCGCACTGCGAGGAGCGGGGGCAGTTAGCTGTTAGTCGCCATAGCGGGCGGACGTGTAGAGAGTGGTTACCTGGTGTTACTGTGTATTTTACAGTCTCCAATAATGACCTTATTGCACTTACCGAAACTTTCTTAACTAGCTCAGTATATGACGCCGAATTATTTCCTCCTGGTTATACGGTGTTACGGAAGGACCGCGCGGGTGACGCTGGGTGGGGGGGCGTATTGCTTGCGATACGAAATAACTATTCCGCACGCCTTGTAACCGACATAGATGGTATGTCAGATGATATGGAACTCTTGATTGTTAGGTTAGAGTACAAGTGTACAATGTTGTTATGTTGTGTCGTCTACCTACCGCCGAGTTATAAAGATGAGCAATATTTAAATGATTTAAAACTGTCTAGAGAATGCAATTTGTAAATATTCAGAGTTGGATGTAATAGTGTTAGGTGACTTTAACCTTAACTCATGCAGTGTGAATGTACAGCAACAATTCCAATGTTTCCTAGAGTTCTGTGGAATACACCAATACAATAGCGTTCGTAATAATCAAGACGGGTTGTTAGACTTGGTTATGAGCGGTATGGGCGAGGCGCGAGTGCGTGTAGTGCGCGCTGCCGCGGCGCTGGTGCCGCCCGACGGCTACCATCCGCCGCTCGAGGTGACGCTGTCGCTGCCCCGCGCGCGCGCCGACACAGTGGCCACAGTGCACCCGCCCGCGCAACCTGATCATATCTCCCAAGAACCTGAATGGAACTTTCGCAAGGCAGACTTTAGTGCACTATATGCCAGTATAGCTGAAATTAATTGGGAACCAGTGTTGAATTCTAAATGTGTTGAAGTTGCGACCGAAATATTCTATCTTAAATTGAGAGAATGTATTAATAAACATGTTCCTACAAAAAGAAGCCAACCACATATTGTAAAAAAATACGTATACCCGATTTGGTACACTTCTGAAATTAAACGCACACTCGAAAATAAATATTTTCATTTTAAAAAATATAAATTGACCAATGCCGAATTTAATAGGGAAATGTTTATATATTACAGACGCCACGCTAAGTATCTAATCGATCTTGCGTATAAAAGATATAAGGCCGACATCGAACGTGACATAATAGACGATCCAACCAAATTCTGGACACATGTAAAAAATAAACGGAAAGATTTAAAACGACCTGACAACTATACTTACCAAGACAAAACTGTTACGGGACAGGACGCCGCTGACGCCTTTGCCGATTATTTTTGCTCGGTGTTTCACAAGGAAGTACCTCGCCTAGACGCCGAGGAGGCGGCGCGGGACAGCGCGGCGAGGAGTGGGGACGCGCGCGATGCAGCGAGAGTCGCGGTGGATACCGTCAGCGCCGCTGACCTAAGAAGTGCAGCCAAGCGACTCAAGCCGCGCTCCTCGGCTGGGCCCGACGGAATACCTACGTATTTGGCGAGGGATTGTATATGTGTTTTAGAATCAGCGCTTCTGCATATATACAATCTTTCCCTACGTTGTGCGGTGTATCCAAAATGCTGGAAATTATCCAGAGTAACACCTGTACCAAAGGGCAGTCAAGGGACCGATGTGACTGGGTATCGCCCTATTGCTGTGTTGTCTGTGTTTGGAAAATTGTTCGAGTCGATCGTAGACTATCTCATCACTCAGCAGATCGCAGTCGAAATGGACGACGCTCAGCATGGTTTCCGTCGAGGTCGGTCAACGACAACAAACCACGTGGTTTTAGTTGACTATATAACCGAAGCCATGGATGCACGAATGCAGATAGATGCGGCATATTTCGACTTTCGCAAGGCTTTCGATCTTGTGGATAATGATATACTTCTGCGCAAATTGGCAGACATAGGATTTACACCGAGGCTTCTGCACTTTTTTGCCAGTTATCTACAAGATCGTAAGCAATACGTGAAACTTGCTGGATCTGTGTCTCAACCCTACTTCACCCGTTCTGGGGTAAGTCAGGGCAGTACCCTAGGACCGACACAATTTTTAATCATGATAAACGATCTGCCGAAGGTCATCAGTAAGGCTCAGTGCTTAATGTTTGCAGATGACATCAAACTATTCCACAATGTTAGGGACGACAATGACCGTTTACAGTTACAAAATGACATAGACGCTATTGCTGAATGGAGTAAGAATAACAGACTGGATTTTAACACCTCGAAGTGTGTATGCATTTCTTTCACTAGACTCCGTTCACCTATCGCTACTGACTACACCCTTCATGGAATACCACTTCAACGGACTGACGAAACACGCGACTTAGGACTGACTCTTGATTCACAACTCGACTTTAGGAATCATATAACTACAACCTGTAAGAGGGTATCTAAAACACTGGGGTTTATAATGAGGATGGCTTCACAATTTTCTACTGTTAAAGTTGCAATTATGCTTTACAATGCCTATGTCCGAAGTAGACTAGAATTTGGTGCTGTAGTATGGGATCCGCATGAAATTAAATATGTCACAATGATAGAGAGAATACAAAAAAAATTCGCCAGATACATGTACAAACGAAAATACGGATACTACCCGTATTTGTACCCATCGCTCTTCGTTTCGGGAATGGTCGGGCTTCACACCCTGGAGACACGGCGCAAGCTACTGCATATAGTGCACTACTACCAGTTACTGAACAACAAAGTCGACAACGCGACCGTGCTGGGGCGACTGGGCCTACAGGCAGTGTTGCCAGAGCACTTCCGTCAAAAAGTACGTTCGGGTGTCCAAAAAAGCACGTTTTTGGAATAAAAAGCACGTTTTTAGGGTTTCTTACCCGAATGGTCCGCGCGTCCGTCCGTCCGTCATCTGTACTTACAAAATTTTGTTCAATATGATTTTTTTTCCTCCCTTTACGCATGAACTTCAAATTTGGTAATAATTTTCATGATTACGGGTATTTTACCAAAAAATACTTAGGTATTGATAAAACAGATTTTTATATTAGAAATTTCCTTATTTTTCATATTAAAACCAACTTAATTTTGCGGTTTTTATATAACGACGGTGGAAAACAAGCGTGCGGTCCACCTGGTGGTAAGCAGACACCGCAGCCTATAGACGCTCGCAACTCCAAAGTAGTCACGTGCGCGTTGCCAACCCTACCTATATATAATTTGAGGATTCACTGTGTTGACAGTTAAAGGGACAAACTTAGCGGTTGGTTTGGAACCCTAAATAAAAAGTCCGACACGCACTTGGCCGGTTTTTTAATAAGTACGTCACATTCAGAGTACACATTGCACCACACGAACGATAGAGCTTGCAGCTACCGCGGTAAAACTCGTCCTGCAACCACAGGTAAAACATAACTTTTAAATTGAGGATATCAAAGCGTAGAGTAGCAGAGAAAGATTGTTTGACACAATGTTTGTTAGAAGTTTTAGAGAGTATCAAACCAACATTACCTGCCAATTTTAGGTAGTACAATCATAAAGCATCATAGCACTTAAAAAAGCACGGTTTTAGCACGTTTTTGGGGAGCGCACGTAAAAAGCACGTTCGTATCCAAAAAAGCACGTAAAACCGTGCTAAAAAGCACGTTCTGGCAACACTGCCTACAGGTGCCACGCGCGAGTGGGCCGGCGGTCGGCGCGGCGGGCGGTGCGGGTGGCGCGGTGGCGGCGCGGCGCCCGCGGCGCTTGTTTGCGGTGCCCGACGTGCGCACTAGGCGCGGAGCGAACGCTCCCACCGCTAGAGCGCGGACCGCGCTAAACAACATAGTGCAAGCCGGAGACATTGATATGTTTGCTGACAGTATCGGTGTATTCTATAGAAAAATATTAGCTTTAATATCTTAGTATGTTGTAAATACCAGGCTGTGGTACTTCTCTCGTTAAAAAACTGCAAATTAATTTTATTTTGTACATTTTATTATTGTTTAATTTTATTGTGTTTTTGATATTGTGTTCTATTCTTGCTATGTAACTACCTCGTAAGTGTTTTGGTGTCTAACTGTTAACTTACGTGTGAATAAATAAATTGAAATTGAAAATTGAAATTGAAATAAACTATGAAACTCAAATAGTGTGCCGAAATCCCCCCACCTCATCCACCCCGGTATTTCTTACACGGCTCGGGATCGAGTAGCGCATGACAGAGTTGACAGACAGAGCGCCGTACGGAACAGAGACATCAAAGGAGACTTATTATACAGTATATATATTTTTTTTAATACGATGGTGGCAAACAAGCATATGGTCTACCCGATGGTTAGCGGATACCGCAGCCTAGGGACGCCCGCAATTCCGTGCGCGATGCCGAGGTTATCAAATTTGAGGATTCATTTATGCTTTCCACATTTCTTAAATATTTTTTTTGATTCTATAATACCAATAAGGAAGATCGTGTACGTAATAAATAAGATATATATATGTATTTGATAAAAAGAATTGTATAGGGTAAAAAAATATATAAATGTAAAACTATTCGTGCCGACATTATTACCGATGTCAGATAACGAGGTAAGAAATCCAATATTGTACCTACTTGTTTACAGTTAAAGCATGACAAGATTGTATTTGGCCCTGAAATTGAGTCGCTACAAACAACTAACATATGGCAATAATGTGCGTACGTCATGTACAGTCGGTACAGTGTGGCTTCATGTTAACAATGTAGAATGTCAAAACATTGTCTTCAGAGAATCGTAGTTAACATGTTAAGCTATGATAATTACCTATTCATCTAAATCTGATTCCAAATATTCAATATTAAAATATTCTTCAGATTCGATCTCCGATGATGCTCGGCCGCCCATATATTTGTATAAAAGTCTGGTAATCCACAGAGAACCCATTGCATATCGAGTTGCCACTAGCGAGTGAGCAAGACAAAAATTTGAGAGCACCACGGGACTTGAGTTAAATACCCGAACTTCTGATTAAATTAATTATAAAACCCAACATTGGCAACACATTTTGTAAGCCTGTTGTACAAAATATAAAAAAATAATGTTAATATTAAAACGTCCGAGTCGCACTATGCCGGTTTTTTGAAATTGGTTAAAATACACTTAAAACAGTTTATATTATAGGTAAGTAGGTTTTATGTCTCAAATACATATAATATATTTCATTCGCAAAATTTATATAACATGACATTTTTTCATTTTCGTTTAAATCCGGAGACGACTCCATGCCATTATGTTCTTTTCCAACTAGAACATTGAATGACATTTAGGAACATTGGTAAATAAACATATTTGCATTTTTACTTACCTTTTATAACCATATTTTTACATTAATCAATTAAACAAGCTTTTCTTTTTCGTCTTGAATACTTCCTCGTGTTTTTACGCGAATAAAATAACATTTTAAACATATATTTTCGTAATTTTGCGGGAGCGCGACGAGCATAGATCCAACTTTGACAGCGGCCGTCGGCCGATTGACTTGACAGAGGGGGGACGTCTTGTCATCTTTTTGTATAGAAAACACGGCGCGCGCTGTCTTAAACTATAAGGTCGTATACGACGAAATCGTATTTATCGGTTTAAATAATAATTATAAGCTATTTTTATAAAATGCGACGGCCAATTTGAAGTGTTTGTTTAGATTAATCTATATTGAAAACTAAGAGGCTTTAACAAGTGCCGTTTGTCTGTAAAATGCAAATCCCTGTTAAAACAGAGGTGTTTTTGACGAAGAAAAGTCTGTTACAAAAGTTATCCAATCTTGTAAATACAACGGCCAAATTAAAGCTAAAGGTATGATTGATCATGTGAGTCAATTTCGGTTTCATCAGTTGCTTGGTTGCTGAGAAAAATGCAAATCCCTGCAACCAATTTTCTCATATCGTCGTCTTAAAATACCTAAAATCGATATACCTATTGTCATAATACCTATGTACGAAATACCTATTTTTAAAATACATAGGTATTATACTTATTTAACCTACAGTTTAAATGACCGAAGATTGAAATACCTACGTTCAACAAACCTATTGAACGAAATACCTACTGTTCAAAATCCCTACCGGATGAAATACCTAAGGGACGATTCGCCTAAGTTTGATATACCTACAGTCAAAATACCTACAGTAAATTATCGCGACAGGTTTTAAAAATTTGGTTTTTGAAAAGTAGTTTTATTCAACGTAAGAAACATCAAAAATCAAGAATGTCAGTAGAATAATAATTTTACGGGAAAATGTTCGGTTCTGGCGCTTCGCCGGCCGCTGCCGCGGCACGCTCGCTTCGCTCGCTCGGCTTGCGCGCTGTAGGGTTACAGTTCTACCTAACCACTCCTCCTCGCTTCGCTCGTCGTTGTACCTACACCGGCCTGGTTTAGAGTATAATATGTAGAAGTCGAGAATAGAGGTGGAGATTGCCATAACATTATTTTTTACCTGTTTCTAAGGCAGGTCGGTGTAGGTACGACGACGAGCGAAGCGAGGAGGAGTGGTTAGGTAGAACTGCAACCCTACAGCGCGCGAGCCGAGCGAGCGAAGCGAGCGTGCCGCGGCAGCGGCCGGCGAAGCGCCAGAATTGAACTTTTTAGGGTTCCGTACCCGAAGGGTCAAAACGGAACCCTATTGGTGACGCCCAGACGTCCGTCCGTCCGTCCGTCGTCTGTCACACAGGTTTTACAGCCAAACGGTTGGAGCTACAAGCTTCAAATTTACACAGTATAAGCATCTTGTTGGCCCGAAGCCATACAGCTAAAGGGGGGGCGCGAAAAAATTTTTTATATCCTACCCTATCGAGTGGGGTATCATTGTTTAGAGCTCATTCAGTAGATACTTACTATATTTTTAATAAAAATAATATTGGAAAACAAAGGAATGAGAAGCCACCAAAGTCAGCTTTTTTAACGAAATTATGTTTCGAAGAATTTTTTAACTTTCCAAACACCTATAAACTTAAAATTTGGTAATAATGTTTGCTATTACGTATGTTTTACCAACAAATACTAATATATTGATAAATTAGATTTTTTCTTTGAAATTTCCTTATTTTTCCTATAAAAACCAACTTAACTTTGCGGTCGGTTCGGAACCCTATATGTACGAAGTCCGACTCGCACTTGGCCGGTTTTTTTAATAATTTAACTTTACTCATTATAACGACATTATAAATAATTACACATCACTTCAACGCGCACTGTCGTTCCGTCCGCAATTTGTGTACTGCCCGACTAAATAGATAACAGTCGTCTAAAAACAGAGAAGTACCCTCATTAGGGTAACCAATATTTTTATTCAAATGTGATAAATAAACATTAACAGTACCTAAACCCCTAGTTAAGCTTTGGTACTGTAGGTATTTCAACTGTAGATATTTCAACCGTAGGTATTTCGACTGTAGGTATTTCGACATATAGGTATTTTAAAAATAGGTATTTCGTACATAGGTATACTGATAGTAGTGATTTCAAGTTTAGGTTAATCGTTCAATAGGTATTTCGTCCAATAGGTATCATGAAAATAGGTTAAATAACCAATAGGTATTTAAAAAAATAGGTATTTCGTACATAGGTATTTTGAAAATAGGTATATCAATTTTAGGTATTTTAATATGTAACCATCCGACTGCAAGATCGCTTGTGATTGTGATATTATATGGATCCTTTAAAATAGCGGACATGGCAGGGAAAGGGTATCTTCTTTTCTTTATCGAATTGAAATTAGAAATTTATACCGTAACAGGGCCAATTTTTTTGGCGTTGTAGTTTTTTAATTGCATGAAAATTGGTAGGTGAAAGTTGAAGTGAACCAAAATGTGTACCTCATGACACTACTTCCCGTACTATTCATTAAAATAGTACTACAATAAAAAAACTTGATTAAAGAAGAACATTTATTTAAACATCAAATTATTGCACCGTTTCCAACCTAGGTACTCATTTCATCCCCGTCACCCTAAAATATTTAGACGATCTATTGAATGTTTTACGAAAACGCGTAGAATTTGCGGATTTCAATGGCATACAAAAGCCGTTAATGTCAAAGAGTATGGGAAACATCGGATATCTGATAGTAAACGTCAAAATGTTTGTGGTAGGATCAAACGTCATCACTGTATCACCCAACTTTGTTATTAAGTTCATTGTAACAACGCTTAAGTAAGTGTAACTGTTTTCAACGTCATGGCGGCCATGCTGAAAACAAAAGATATTAGGTAAATAAAAATCCCATTAAAAACATTACATGTAAAAAGATGCAAGTCTCGCAACACAGTTCTTCTACAACAAAAAAGTAATGATATGGAATGTTAAACCAAGTCGGTTATTTTAGTCAATAGTACCGGAGGGGTGTCCACAGAACAAGATTTCCACCGACTTGCATCGGCATTACTTTATTTTTTTTAATATATAAAATGGCTTGGCCATCGCACGGCTACATAATGGCAAAAAAATAATCGTCAGCTGATTAAAATATCCCTAATTAAACATAGCGCTAGCCCTAATGACATACAGCTTTAGCGAGTTTGAGCAATTCCTGTGAGGGCTGTGAGCACGGAATAATATTATTCCGTGGCTGTGAGCAATACACATGTACGAGTAAGCGTTGTGTTGTGTGCCGTGCATTTTTGTGCTCTAACGAAGTGAGAACGCCAATAGTTCGAGGGTGAAATGGATGGTTTCACCCGAGTTAAACACTCTGCTTTTCATTTCGAATGCGAGGAAAGTAAAATATTTAAAAATAGGTACTTAAATAAATATTTGTGGACAAACTTACCCAAACCAGCCAATACTGTATCGCGTGATAATATTGACCGTGTAACTGACGCCAAATACGATATTAAAATACTTAATTAAAATTCCGTACCGGCCGCGCCGGTATGTAAGCCTGCCCTGCCATCCGCCGCAACTCGAAGTTTTTCTATAGAATGCGTGCTGTGGCCAGACCCTATTTATTCTCTATTTGTTAAGTAGATATATATTTACCGTAAGATTCACTGTATGTTTGGAATGAAGCATTGGTATTGTACCTTCATATAATAAAACTTCAACCTCTCCTATTCTGTGAGCTCCTAAAAACGTAGATTTAAGGTAGGTAGGCATAAGTGGCGGAGCGTCCATACAACTCGATTCCCACCGGCTTGCCTTATTTTCAGCCAGTCCAGTTCTTTTACTACGGCTCATGAAGAATAAGATAGGCAAATTATTTCCGGCTTCCCTTAGAATATTTATGACGCGCCGCCACTGGTAGGCATTAGCATCATCTTGTATCAGACTATATAGGAAAAAAATAGCAATGTGTGCGTACCACAAAGGTTTTTAACACCACTCGATTTAAACATTTTCAACCACACTAAAACAAAACAAAAAACCAGAGTTCTTCTGCCAAACCAGAATAGAATCTAGTTTGTTGGCAGACGAGACTATTAGGCGAAAGGGGGTACCACCCGGGTAACCAGGGACTCTAGGCCTAGCACGTGTTGCGCTCGAGAGTATATGTCGGCGTATCTCGAGCTATCCGTCACTTTCTAACAGCGCCAATCAGAAAAAGACGCGTATCTCGAGCGCAGGGAAGGGCGCTCTTTCGTTATCAGCGCCTGGAACCTAAGGGTGTAAAGCTTTTCTTTGTAAACGACGAAAAATACGTAGGTTTCTTTTCTAGTTTGATATTACTTTATTTTTTATACTTAGGTAGGAACGTACTATTTTGTATAAGTACGTCCATATTTTAATAAGTATGATGGATGGACGGATGGAGCATACCTATCTCTAGTTCTTGATTATAAACATTATTATAAAATATTTTTGCCCACACTACTTTGTGCGCATGGAACTTAATCGCGATAGAATTTAAAATTGCAATATTTAGGATTCTGTACCCACAGGGACCCTATTACTAAGGCTCCGCTGTCCGTCTGTCACCACTGTCACCAGGCTGTATCTCAAAAACCGTGATAGTTAGACAGTTTAAATTTTGACAGATGATGTATTTCTGTTGCCGCTATAACAATAAATACTAAAAAACAGAATAAAATAAATATTTAAGGGGGCTCCCATGCAAAAAACATGTTTTCATAGATAATGGACCAACAAACCAAAGTTTAGAAAAATACTATAGGCAAATATAATATAGCATGTACGTAAAAACCAGCCAAGTCAAAATCTTGACCTTGAATTACATCTCAAGTTTCCGGATTTTCTACGCAGAACTTGGCACCCATATAGATATCAATTCTTTTGTTGGCGAAGTCAATAACGGCGTGAACTTGGCTCCCATTTCACATTTATGTTTTGATAGGATTTATAATATTAGTAGGATTGTAAATAATACTAGTACTGGTACATAATGAGGGCTCGCCTTCGGCTCGTTTCATAAAACACACTCGTGTTTTAATGCCTAATTATGTACAGTTGCATACATTACTTTATGTACACACATATTATAAATACTCTAAGATGGGTTCAGAAACCGTAGTAAATAAATAGAATAATTGTGTTAATACAACCTTTTTTGTACGGTTGCGGAAATATCGAAATCAGAACTGGCAACCGATACCTGAATGTTATTTTAAAAAGTAAAGAGTCCCTATTCTGATGTGATCATGTCGTTCTAGCTCAAATTTCGTGCGATATATACTAAAAAAACATCGAGCTGACATTTCGCATCGACTGAATTTGAATTTTCAGTGATACTAGAACTGTTTGACGTTTAATATTTTAACATCATATATGAGATTAAAATGAAAGTTATATTACTGCCATAATATGCCTTAGCCACAGATAAGAAAATTGCCATAAATTCATTGAATATTGAAATGAGAGTCATTTTCTACGGTTTCCGAACGCATATTAGAGGATTTATGATATGTGTGTAGATAAAAAATCATTAAAGTACTAAATAGGAAACTTTATGAATACGATAGACCGCGCGATGATCTGGTGGGCCCTAAGATCCAAAAAGATACCAGAGGCCTATATTGACATTATTCGGGACATGTACTACAAATCCGATTGTGTAGTAAGGACTGCTGTTGGCGATACCAAACCTTTCCCCATCACTGTCGGAGTCCACCAAGGCTCTGTCCTCAGCCCCTTTCTGTTCAGCGCGATATTAGACGAAGTCTCGGATTGTATCAGAGACACACATGAGCAACCTCCGTGGTTGCTCATGTATGCCGACGATATTGCGCTAGCAGACGCAGACAAAGGTCGACTGGTGCGACGTGTGAATGTGTGGAAGGATTCGCTTGAGAACGGTGGTCTTAAACTCAACGTGGCGAAGACTGAGTACCTGGCCTGTAATGTGACGGGTCCCCTGTCCGTACGCATAGATGACGACGTGGTCGAGTGTACGGACCAGTTTAAATATCTGGGATCCGTGCTTCACACGTCCGGCGTTATCGACCACGACATTAAGGCTTGCATTTCTGCAGCCTGGGCTAAATGGCGTGAGGTGACTGGTGTCATTTGCGACCCCAAAATGCCCATTAAGCTGAAAGGCCAGGTCTATAAAACCATCATCAGACCTGTCCTCTTATACGGCTGTGAGGCGTGGCCAGTGCTCGAGCGACACAAGCAGGAGCTGCGGGTCACGGAAATGAACATACTGCGGTGGATGTGCGGAGTGACGCGGAACGACCGCATAAGGAACTCTCGCATTCGCGGCAGCCTTCATGTCCGTGACATTGCAGATAAATTGCAAGAGCATCGACTTCGCTGGTATGGCCACGTCTTGCGAAAACCGGCAAGTTACGTGGGTAACAAATGTCTGGCTATGCCGCCTCCGCCTGGGCCCGGGAAAAGGGGAAAGCCCTGGAAGTCCTGGCTGGATATTGTGAGGGATGACATGCGTGCCAATGGTCTCACAAAAGCAGGAAAGCGGACCCTGGGCCCCGAAGCAACAGCTGAGGGGCAACTGGGAAAATCGCTCAGACGAGAGAGAGAGAGAGAGAGAGGGGAAACTTTATGAATATTATATTACTGCTGGTAACCAGACCAGGTAAGAAAATTTTCATAAGTACATTGATGTTAAAATGAAGGTAATTTTCCTACGGCTTCTGAACGCATTTTAGAGGATTATATGATATGTGTGTAGATAAACTAAGGTATTATAAATAATGAATGATCATACCTACCGTATTCAAAAAACGCCACAGCTTTATTTAATAAAGCCACAAAAATGATATTCACGTAAAAAACGTTATTCATTGTATTGTGTCTTGGCCACTTGGCTGATGCTGCCCAAATGACAACTTAAAAAGACAGAAAATGGTTGACTTCGTAATCGATTGCACATGGATAGATTGAGCCAATTAGAAATGCACAGTGCCAATAGATACTTATCATTCAATATACAGCGCAGAAAATTCACTAAAACCGCAGTTTGCGAATTAAATTGTTTAACATTGTTTTCATTTCTCATACTCTGAAAGTGGGTCATTGTTCATCTAAGTAGCGCGCTGAAAGCGGTCCATTTCTGCTCTAGAGCAGAAAAGTATTAAAAAAAATTGTATGGTGAATCGGAGTTAAATTGGGCAACGGCACTAACCTATACAGCCACATAGTACAGATTCTACAGAGATCCTATACTTTTTCAAATGCCTGACTGCTTGCTTACCATAAACAACCTTCTTAATTTGTTTGTTTGTTTTTTTGCCACAGTCGAAAGTAATATCAATAGTTTGTGACAGATAAACAAACAGACAGACAGACAAAGTGAGACCATAAGGGTTCCCTTTTTTACCTTTTTGGTACGGAACCCTAAAAAAGGGAAACTATGACAAGGACAACAAATCATATGTCTCTCTCTGTCGGTCTTATATAAAGTTGTATATGATATGACCATCTCGTTCAGTAGGTATTATTATTTTATGTCGAGTCTAATTAGTCTGAGCGTAAGCCGATTATTTTTTTATTAAAAATAAATGGAATAAAATGGTCCATACACAAACACCATTAACGTCAGTCAACAGTTCCCGCCAAAATGCTTTTTTTCACTGATACAGAAAATGTTTAGTACATATTTATTATAACAATAGTTATTGAATTTAACAAGTCCTATTTCGCGTTGCAAATAACACAGTTCCTTAATATTTAGATCATGTCAATATTGTAAGGTTATTTGTTGTTAAAATATACGTAATATTGTAAGATCAATATTGACATCTTGTCTTTTGTGAAAAATAAAACGAAAATGTGCATATTTGTTTTTTTTTTGTCTACGAAGCTGGAGGTCCCGGTTTCGATTCCCGGTTAGGGCATTTATTTGTGTGATGGACACGTATAATTGTTGTGGGTGTTTTCTATGTATTCAAGTATGCATTTATCCATGTACATATGTATATATATCGTCGCGTTAGTACAAGCTTTGCTTGGTTTGGGACTAGGTCGATTTCCTCGTATTCGAAATGAAAAGCAGAGTGTTTAACTTGATGAGGTTTTATATCTAAGTGTTATTGTCATTGTTTTGTAACCTAGGGTTACGCGGTTATTGACTGTCGGTCTTGTCAGTTTGTGATTCTGTAAAAATAAAGTTTCTCGTGTACCGATAATAAATATTGGTTTCATTGATATAATTAGGAATATGGAGACTTCCACAAGTAAACAGTGGTAATAGAAATTGAACAGGTTATGGGCCCAGCACGCTTCCACTGCCCAGAAGTTGGCATTGAATCCGGTCCATCACAACAGAACCAAGCATATAGACACTAGATTTTATTTTATACGTGATTTATTAGCGAATAATATTATTAGTGTCGTTTATACTCCTACTTTGGAGATGTGGGCTGATGTGCTCACTAAGCCATTAGCTCGCGTTAAGCATCAGAATTGTGTGAAAGGGATAGGCTTGTGTTTATAATCTTATTTTGATTACGGGGGAGTATGTTGTAATACTGGCTAATCAAAATTTGAATTTATATCTCTTTTATACTTTATTGTATTCTCAATGATGTCTTAATGTCACTTCATCAAATAAAGTCAAATACATCATCGCGAACTATTGGCGCTCTCACTTCGTTCGAGCGCCAAAATATCTCAGCAGAAATGGGTGGCTTTCAGCCCTCGGTTAACAATCTACTATTTCTTTTTACCATTGAAAATGGTTATCAGATGCAAATCGCCTGAAACGTATTTTTGGCCATATCTTCGAGGATTTTGGGAGGATCGAGATAGCAATAATACCATGAGTTGAGGAATTTATCGAAACACGTGTGAGCGTTTGAATTTTGAAAATCGGAAGGTAACTTTTTTGGAATTTTGAGAAATGTAAAAAAAGTCGGGTTTTTTTAGGGGTGTTTGTTTAGTAAATTGTAAATATTTCGAAAACAAAACCGACTTAGGAAAAAATGAAAAAAAGCGTCCTAGGGTATTAGTTTAGCTACAAAACAATGAAAAAATTTTGAAACTCTGTTTACAATTGTGACCTAGGTGGTCCCTTTAGATTTGCTATTGTAGAAAAACGAGTATTTCCATATATAAAAAGTGATGTAGCTTCTATGATTATTGACCGATTATCATGGTGATGGTATTAAAAGATGCGGATGCAGGCGTGAAGTGCATTCGAGTTGGAATTTTGAAAATCGGTTATGGAAGATTACGCACCAAGGGGATAAAGCACTGTTTTATGTCACAGGCGCGATATTGAATCCTGAACGGAACGACGGACTCCAGAATTTACCGGTAATGAGTTCAATGTCAAGCTGGGCATCACTGGCAATACTGTTGTAGAAAGTAAGCAGTCTGGTGAATGGTGCGTGCCTTTTAAAAATTTTCAATACTTAGGTAATTTAATCTATACTTTTCTAGGATAAGCCTAGTACGATTATTTATATAGTCTTTGTATCAGCATTGCTATACAGCGGGGAAATGCTGCCAGCATCTATGGCAAATTGGCACTAAGCCGCGGGGCGACCCCTTATTTTAGATTAAGTATTAATTTTTGTTATGTGTATTAAGTTGTTTAGGAATAATTTTAGTTATATTTGCAAGAGACCGGACGGGATGTCTTTGGTGCCGTGGAGGTTGGGTTGGGAAAGGTTCTTGTGTGGGACGCAACATGCGTGGATACTCTTGCTCCTTCCCACCTCAACGGTACCAGCGTTCGGTGTGGCGCGGCGGCTAAGGCGGCCGAAAATTTGAAGAACAACAAATACAGGGGTCTCGGACCAGAATACATTTTTATGCCCTTTGGCGTCGAGACCCTTGGCCCGTGGGGTCCCAGTGCTCACTTCCTGTTTAAGGAATTAAGTAAAAGGTTAATTCAATCAACTGGTGACCGAAGAGCTGGCAGCTTCCTCGCTCAACGCATTAGTATTGCAATACAGCGAGGAAATGCCGCCAGCATCTTCGGTACCATGCCACGGGGGCCCAATTTTTTACATATGTTTTAGTTTTTTTTTTTTTTTTTTTATAGCCTTTCCATCGGACAGTATGTTACGGTCTTATCCAAATAAGTCGTATATATCGTTTTTTTTCCATTTCTGGGTGTCCGTTTGCCGGGCGGCAAAGGCCTCCTCCAATCTTCTCCACTCTTTTCTTTCTATAGCCACTCTTCCCCAAGTCTTTCCCGCTACCTGTCTGATATCATCTTCCCAACGCTTCTGTGGTCTTCCTCTCTTCCTTTTCCCGTCTCTTGGGTACCACTGGGTGACAATTTTACTCCATTTCTCTCTACCCCTTATCAAGTGTCCAGCCCACTTCCATTTTTGCCTTCTTATTTTTAAGGTTACATCCTGGACCTTGGTCTTATTTCTGATGATAGAGTTCCTTATTCTGTCCCTTCTGTTGGCTCCCATCATACTTCTTTCCATGGCACGTTGGCATACGGAGAGCTTGTCAAGTGTGTTTTTTGTTAAGGACCATGTTTCACTTCCGTAGGCTAAGACTGGTAGAATGCAGGTGTTGAACAGTTTGCTCTTTGTTGTTATGTGTAAGTACTTGTCTTTCATTACCTCCTTCAAACTCCAGTACTTCTTCCAGCCGCTAGCTACTCTTCTTTCAGTTTCTTTGGTAATGGTGTCTGTTGTTGCCATCAATTGCCCAAGATAGACGTATTCTTGCACATAGTCGATTTGAGTGTCTCCTATAAGTATAGGGTTTTTTATGCCGTTGGTCATGACTTTTGTTTTTCCAGGGTTTAGTTTTAGCCCAGCCTTTTCACTCTCTGTCGCTAGTTCATTTACCATTCTGTTTAGGTCATGTGACGTTTTTGCAAACAACACAATGTCGTCAGCAAAACGTAAATGATTTAGTGAGCGACCATCTATATTTATTCCTAAATTATCCCACTTTAGGTTTCTAAATATTATTTCTAATACTGCCAGAAAAAGTTTTGGAGAGAGGGGGTCACCTTGTCTCACGCCTTTTTGTATCTTGAAGACTTCGCCTTTCTTCTCTAACTGAATACATGCTGAACTGTGCTTGTAGATATTCCTTATTATTCTTATATATTTATTTTCTATCCCTTGTTCTTTTAGTGCATTCCAGATCTTCGTGTGTATTAGCGAATCAAATGCTTTACTATAATCTATAAATGCCATGTAGTATGTAAGCTGGTATTCATTATATTTTTCTAAAATCTGTCTAACTGTATGTATATGGTCCAATACGGAGTAATCTTTGCGAAAACCCGCCTGTTCTATAGGCTGTTGTTCGTCTATTTTTCTTTCTATTCGTTTAAGTATAATTTTTGCAAATATTTTATATATGTTGGACATTAAGCTGATTGGGCGATAGTTTCCAATGTCGCAATGATTCCCTTTTTTATATAAAAGAATTATGTTCGATCGGGTCCACTGTTCCGGAATTACTTCTTTGTCAATTACTTCGTTGAACAGATCTGTGAGAATAGGTACTACTAAGGAACTTGTTTGTTTCAGAATTTCATTACTTATACTGTCCGGACCTGGGGCTTTATCATTTTGTTGTGAATTTAGAGCTGTTCTAGTTTCTTCCTGTAGGATGCATGGAACACTCGTGCTGTCTGTCAGAATTGTTTCCCTTTCAACATTGTTGTTTTTATAAAGTTCTGTGTAGAATGATGTAGCGATTTTGAGTATAGCCTTTCTTCCTCTTTTCTTTTCTCCCATACTACTTTCCATTTTTACGATCCAGTCCTTTTTATTGGTTAGTTGCTTATATGCCTTCTTAATTCCGCCTGTGTGTTTTATATGTTTCTCTATTGTTTCCATCCTATGTTGTCTCCTGTCTTTCCTTAGGCTTACTTTTATTTCCTTGCTGATATTTGATATCTGCTTCCTACTATTGTTACTGATATTTCCATTTATTAAATTAGCCCTTTGTTCCAGAAGGTTAATTGTTTTTGTTGACATCCATTTATTAGGATCCTTTTTGTTGTTTTCCCTTTGGTTATAAGCATCTTTAATGGTTTTCTCTAACCAGTTGAGTTTTTCCTGTGTGTCCATACATGATGTATTTTCCTTGTAATGTAGGAGTTTGGTCATTAGGGTATTAGCTATTTGTTCTAATTGCTGCTTACTGGGGTTTATGTTTTTCAGCCGTTCCTTGGGTCTTGGATGTTTGGGTGGATCCATCTTCATTTCCGCTCGAATCATACGGTGGTTGGTATTAAAGTTAAGGTTGTTGATGACTTTAAAGTTTTTAAAACACTTCTCTCTGTTTGTTGTTATAAAATCTATTTCGTTTCTTGTTTTTCCATCTGGCGATGTCCATGTCCACATTCTTTTCGTGTTTTTCCTATATACTGTGTTAAGAATTTTAAGGTTATTTTCCATTGCAAAGTCTATTAGCTTCCTTCCATTCCTACTTCTGGTTTTTGTACTGTACGTAAATGGTCCTATGACTAAGTCTTCCTCTGGTTGTCGTTCCCCTATTTGCCCATTGAAGTCGCCCATGACAATTATGCTTTTATGTGCGTTGACTTGTAATGCGTTGTTGAGATCGTGGTAGAACTTTTCGACTGTCTCCATATCTGCCTGTTCTGTTGGTGAATATATTTGAGCAATGGTCCACGGGTCTTTATGCCCTGGTATTTTAATATTTAGCAGAGCAATACGCTCTGAAAAACCATAAAATCCTTCTATGTACTTTGTCAGATATTCCTTAACCATAAATCCAACTCCGTGTTGCCCTGGAGTCTCTCCGATGTGGTAAAGTATGAAACCGGGGTACGCAACGATGTGCTCACCCATTCTCCTGACTTCGCTTAAACCGATGATATCCCAGTTGATCTTTTTTAGTGCATATGTAAGTTCGTTAAGGTTGTCTTCTTCTTTCAGTGTTAATACATTTAAGGCTGCAATGTATATTATTGAGTTCTTGCGTCCTTGCTTCGAAGGCGTTTCTAGTTTGTTATCCTTATTGTAGGTGGCTATTTCGAGGTTTTGTAAATTTTGGTAGTTGGTGTTAGAGTTATTTGGAGGGTTTTGGTCTAAATTCCCACGATGACCAGTCGGGTTGGGAATTATTGGTGGGTTATTTTTAGGTGTTGTTGTTATTATATCGTTTCTGTTGTGGTCCCGGTGGTGTTCTGCTGCTAGTTTTTTGGAGTGTTGGTTACGGGTTGTTTTTTGCCTCTCATCGAGTAGTTTGGTACACTTGATCCGTTTCCCTGTCTATCTTCCTCTAAAGGGTTGTTCAGTATGACATCCGTGGTTTTGGTGTCTAATTTTTTTTGTATAGGTGACTGTGGTGATCCTGTTTTTTCCCGCTTTCTTTTTTCGCGGACAGCTTCATTCGGTTTCTTCACTACCAGTTTATCATATCGGATAAAGGCAATATTGCCTCTTGCCCTTTCCTCTTCTAGTTTTCCTTGCAACTGTTTCCTGATTTCTAGTACTTCTTTCGGGTAATCCTCTTTAATGTACATGCTTGGTGGGAGGGTGGCTTTGTTTTTCCATACTAGATGTTTTTTCCACGATGTTGTAAAGGATACTACGACAGGGCGGGTTTTGTTTGTTCGCTTGCCTATTCTGTATGCTGAACTTATTTCGTGACTCTCTATATGTACTCCAGCTTCTTGTATGATTTCCTTGATATAATCCACAAGTTCACACTCGCTTTTCTCGTTGACGGTAACTCCGAAGAATACTAAGTTCCTTTGACGCTTTTCTTTTTCGAAATAAACAACTTTTTGTTCCAGTTTTTGTACTTTTGTTTTGAGGTTGTTGTTTTCTTCTATTACAGTTTTCAGCCGCTCGTCAATCGCTTCCATAACATTTTTAGTAACTGCGGTGGTTAAAGTTAATGTTTGTTCATTCATTTTTGTTTCTATTCTCGACCATAACATTTCGATGCTTTTCTCCATTGTCATTGTGTGTTTTTTGGTGTGGTAACCCTTTCCTTGACGTCACTAGCAGCTGTCAACGACTTTATGAAATTATGATGGCAGCCGTTTTTTGAGGTTATAGTCACTAGCTTGTCGGGTGCTAATTTGCATATGAATCACTGTATTTCACTGTTGATTTTTACTGATTTCCCTAGTCAGTCGTACGTATAGGGGTTTTAACACGACCGCGCGCCACTAGTACTCTTTTTTCCACTGATTTTAATATTATTATCGGAGCTGTCACAAATACGTGTTTGCACTTGAACAACCGGAACCGGAAAAATGTTTTAGTTTAGTTTAGTTTATTTAGATATATATATTACATTTTAATTTAGTTTTATTTCTAGGACTAGTTTTAGTTGTTTATACTGTTTTTAATATTATGTTGATTCCAAATAAATTTAAATAAATTTATATTCCGTTTTAATTATGTTTTATTTATATTCTTATTGTGTGCCTTTAGTATTCACGTATAATGTCTTTGTTATACATAAAACATATGTATCTAGTTTTATCAAACTGCCACTTATGAAATTATAGTTTGAATGAAATGTTGGAGCCGTTTGGAGTTGAGAAGCTTGACCGTGGG
The DNA here is from genome assembly GCA_951800055.1 of Cenopis cana. NCBI lineage: Eukaryota > Metazoa > Arthropoda > Insecta > Lepidoptera > Tortricidae > Cenopis > Cenopis cana. The sequence goes on along the minus strand of OX637490.1, from coordinate 10,957,811 downwards.
GGCCCAACGCTCACATATTAGGTACGACTATACTTACTTTAAAGCTCGTTCTATTGGTTTATTTATTTGCGGTCTTTATTGAATTCGATTTAAGTATTTATATACACTTGTATCAATCAACAAATGAACATGACATACGCGTCAACACTCATATCGATTTAATCTTAATTTCATTCCTTTTTAACTAGTGGCTCTGTGAGCTGTAGACCTCGTGAGTGTTTTTTTTATTTCCAAAACTATGTTAGATATCGAACCTGTAGAGCAGGGGTCGGCAACCTTTTTGCACCCACGGGCCACATAGTAGCTAAAAAAATCTTCGCGGGCCGCAGATGATAATAATGATCACTGTCTGTTGATATCAACTCGAAACCAATTGGTACGCCGTACGCGACAGTAACGTAGTAAAAATTCGCACCCCTTTTTACGTGAAAAACGAGAAAGACGAAAAAACCGACTTTTCACAGATAAACCAGCTAGTTTCCTTACCAAACCCAGATAATTCGCATTTCAACCGCATCGTAATTTCGCGTTTCATTCGAACAATGCAAGCATATAGAATAGCAGATATAGAAACTTTAAGGGGGGACGGGTCATAAAGTCATAACACACCTAGATGAAAACGCGAGCGCGAAATTTTTCGAACACTGATGCAAATGCGGCAAATACTTCATACGCATCAAGTCATAACACATCTAGATGAAAATGCGAGCGAGCGTATCGAGCGCGAAATTTTTCGAACATTATGATGCAGGTGCGGAAAATACTTCATACGCATACGCATCAAGTTATGTAGATTGAAACGCGAGCGCGAAATTTTTCGAACACTGATTCAAATGCGGCAAATACTTCATACGCATCAAGTCATAATAACAAATCTCGTTGAAAACGCGAGCGTAGCGAGCGCGAAATTTTGCGAACATTATTATGCAGGTCTGGAAAATACTTCATACGCATCAAGCCATGTAGACGCAAACGCGAGCGCAGCGAAAGCGAAATTTTTTGAACATTAAGATGCAGGTGTGGAAAATACTTCATACTGTCTTACGCAAACGCCGCGAGCGCGAAATTTTTGAAAAAAAAAATTAGATAGATTTAACTGTAAAATATACTTACAAACACATATCTCGTCCTGACCAACTGTGAAAATATTCGTGGTTGGCGATACAGACGCTTTCACGTATGTTAAGAATTTCAAATTTTACCTTTACAAACAATAAAGCCAGGGAGACTCGCGGGCCGCCTGTTACCGACCGCTGCTGTAGAGGAGGACAAACCATAGAATTTTTTTTAGATTACTCGACAAAAATATTCGATGTAATCAAAGAACGTGCTCACAATACTTCACGAGAATCTGTTGACCCTTAGAGGTGAACAAATCGAAATTCGGCCGCAGAAACACAAAATAATTGATAAAAAAATTGTTTTTTTTAATTTTGAAAAAGTGACTCGATAAAAGAATTCTATAGAATTACCGCACCTGCTCACAAAATTTCACGAAAATCGGTTGATAAATGCGACCTGTAGAGGAGAACAAACCAATCAATAAAAAAAAATTAAATTTACAAATTTTACTTGCGTAAAAAATTCTATGTAATCATAAAACCTGCTCACAAAACTTCACGAGAATCGGTTGAGAAATGCGACCCGTAGAGGAAAAAACGGCCGCAGAAAAATACGCAATCATTGATACAAAGTTTGTTTTTTCGAATTTCAAAAAAGTGACTCGACAAAAAAATTCTATATAGTTACCAAACCTTCCCTTAACCATCCCTTACGTCCTAGATCTTTATTTCATATCAGCTTTGCCCGCAAAAATTACTCTCGGCACACTTTTTTCAGGCGAGTCCCTAGGTTGTATAACAATAATCTTATAGATATTGATCCATTCCATAGTCCACTTTCTGGTCTTAAGATGTTAGTCAAACGCAAATTATTTTAGTTCATATATGCTATATAACCTATTAAAGTACATGTGTAGGTATGTATTTAAACTTTAAATATTTAAACTTTAAATTCCAGGTTTTGCCAAATTTTAAATTGTGTAGGTAACCAAAAATTGGATTCAAGGTGTGTTCCGGTTTTCGACTCATGCAATGATTGACATTGGCATACTTATGATTCATTTTCATCTTGTTTATTTGTATATTGCGTCGAAAACCGGTTCTACCTAGTTTAGTTCTTATTAGTAGTACGTTTTTGTTAACAATTTGTATTGATAAATGAACCTCCAGGTCTTTGTACTAACGTTATTTAGTACACTACGTGTACAACATTTGTTACTTGTATATGCGACTGTTTGTGTTCTTAAATAAATTAAAAAAAAAAACCTGCTCGCAAAATTTCACGAAAATCGGTTGATAAATGCCACCTGTAGAGCAGAACAGCCAACGACGTAAAAAAAAATTAAAAAAATCTACAAAAATACGCAATCATTGATACAAAGTTTGTTTTTTCGAATTTCGAATTTAGTCAATGGAACCTGCTCACAAAATTTCACGAGAATCGGTTGAGAAAATGCGACCTGTAGAGGAAAGAACGGCCGCAGAAAAACACGAAATCATTGATACAATGTCTGTTTTTTTGAATTTCCAAAAAGTGACTCGACAAAAAAATTCTATATAGTTACCGAACCTGCTCACAAAATTTCACGAAAATCGGTTGATAAATGCGACCTGTAGAGGAGGACATACAAAAATCCGGCCGGACATACGAAAGCATTTTTGTCGAAGCTAAAACAGAGACCTCGTTTTACTCGGTCAACTAGGTGAATTAAAAAATGGCTAACCAATTAAATTTTGTCTGTTTAATAGAAGCAGAAGCAGCAACATTGGTTATCATTTCCACTTTGTAATTTCCAAGTAAGTACACTTACTTGCGTCAAATTGCTACATTGTAGTAAAATTTTATGTTTGTAGATGTTTGCTCTTCTATCACTTTAAATAAAAATAAAATTTGGTATCAACATTACGGTTTCTAACATGGATTAAAATTAAAAGAACGCCTAAAATTAAAACAGACAAATTTTTTATTGATCCTGTTAAAACAAGAGATAGTAGGTATTTTTTTCTTTTTCAATACGATACTTATTACCTACCGAACTTAAACGAATGAATTCAAAACTGGGAAATGTTACAGTAAACTGTATCGTAAATTAATGATTGACTTATTAATTACAGTCATGTCAAACTGTAAATACAATGCTTAATTAACAGAAGTTTTGAAGTCGTAAAGATATACTTTTCTAGCTCTGCACAATAATAAAAAAAAAATGGTACAAGGGACCCTGGGATAGGTAGAAAAAAATAAAGTAAATGCATAGAGTTTGTTTTTGCCCGTTATAACCTGGTTTCATCATCACCTCATCTCATCCTGGGTATTTAACATTAAAAGTGTACTTAAATTTTTGCTATAAATCTAAAACAAAGAAAGGATATTAAAAAAAAACATTTCCAATTCCAATTATGGAATATAATCCATTTTTATTAACCAATCATCATGGTATTAGTACCATGGTATAAATAGTGCGTAGCGTCTTTGGCGATAATTTTGTAACGACTATAGGTCCATTGTGGGAACGAATACTGTATGGAAATCGTTCTAGCCGCCTTATCCCAGCTTACATATGGTGTACACTGCGAGTCGACGATTACTTTGGCCCCTGTGAGCGTCCTGAAAGGTATGTCCTAGAAAAAAACAATATTAAGTGATTTAAAATAAAAAGTTATCGAATGTTAGTGTAGCAGTATATTCATTTCACAAACGCGAAGCTCCTGTGCCCTTTAAAAACAGGCGTCGTCTTGCTGCCTTAAGGCCGTGTATTACCACTTTTGAGTTTTTAAAAACCATCTGAGACATAGAATATAGTGTCTTAAAATCTAAAAAAAATATATGTGTTATATGAGGATCTTGTCTAGTCAAAGTCGCAGTCAGTTACATGATCTGATGAATTTCACTCGATAGAAAAAAATCGCGAAGTTACCCCTTTTTGGAATATATTTTCAATACTAAAGCTATATTACTGATATTTAACATTTAATTTTTGTACTCAATTAAAGATCGTAAATAGTTATAGACAAATTCGCAGGGTTTGCTTTGATAAAATGATTGGCTTAATGACTATAGCTAAATATTCACAAAACTGCGCGCAGAGCTTGCGTAGAGAGCGGGATGGTTAATTGTAAACTCACGCGTGTTAGAGCGGGACAGTTGCGTTGGGGATACCTCCACTTAAAGGTAAAAGGACTAGAGAAGACTACTTGTACAGCTTAGTACTCCAGTCTGTAGATAAGCTTGAGAGGTATTCTGTGATCGCAGATGACTCTGATGATATTCCATTGGATATTTTGCTTAGTGTGGCTTTGGTTTGGCAAAATGGAGGCATACAGTGAGGATTAATGTGCAAGCCTTCGAAGAACGAACACGGAGTGAACTCGAAGTTAAGCGTGAGGAGTTGAAGGCCCGAACACCAGTGGCCATCTGCTACAATTATGTCGGAGGGGTGCTTGACTTGGTGTGTGCTCGCACATTGATGGCAAATATAGGCTATGTCAGTCACCTGAGAGCTCACGAACGACGCTCTCACTAGTCTCACCAGCCAGTTTCTTACCAGTCGTTGTGGTCGAAATCGGCCAGGACGATGATGATAATGATGATGATTTTGCTTAACGCTAATGAAATACAGTTTCTATATTACAAAAGTGCAATTTTTAAACAGTGTGTATGTTATATAAACTCTATTACGTACTGTGGACTATGGTATGTCAAACGAGAAGTTTAATTTTCACCCCATAGAAATTAATGTAGGTTGATATCGCAGTGGACGCCATGACGGATACATAGGTACGTACCTACAAAGTTAAAAATATTGGACATGCTAAAATACTTACGGGAATTTGAAATGTGTTGTTGTAAGAAAATATATGAATTGTTCCATATGTTGAGTAATATTCTAATCCTGTTTTGTTGCCTGCAACAAAATAATTAAGGGTAACTTTCTACATGCCAACAAAAATAATATTGGTGCTTCTTCTAGTATCAGACCAAGGTACCGTTATGGTAGAAAAAAGGAAGATGATGCTACAAAGGCACCGTGAAAATTCTTTAATATTTACGAGTAAATGCGAAACTTTAAATGTTTGGATGTTTAGATACTTTCTAAACAATCACGCAAAAACGGCTGAACGGATTATGATGAAACATGGTAAGTAAAAGAAAGTAACTATATACTAGATTAACATAGAGAATGCTTTTTATCCCTCATCCCTCATATCCTATCCTGACGGTAATAGAGAGTGGACGTATACGCAACAGAAGTCGTGAGCTGAAAGCCAGTCTTAAAATAGAGGTATCACAGAGAGGCAACATTATAAATCCGGCGTCGTACAGACGCAGATGCCCGTAACCGGAATGAACCCGATGTTTAGCTTGGTAATAATCTAAATCACTAGCCACATCGTAACTTGCCGAATTCATAAGTATGCGTAGACCAAGTATAGGCGGAGACCCCGCTTACTGCTACCAGCAGGCATACAACCAGCTTGAGATAATCGGCACCCATCCTGAAAATTAAGATGACAGTATACAATGTATCCTATGATGTGAAATTTCATTTCTTAAAGTTTTAAGGGGAGTATATTGTCCTTAATTAACTCTAAAACCCAACTTCGGCGCTATGGACATTATAGGACTTAATGCGATGAGAAATTGATCAGCTCATTAAGAATGTTAGAGCCGACCCTAAATGAAATGGGAAAGGACACGGAACTAGGGAAGAATTTCTTCCTTAATTAACTATGTAGATATAAGGACACATTTTCCGAGAATGTTGAGAAAATTATATATAACGCCTATTTAACTCAAATACATATTTTTTATCTACACTTCTGTCCTAGAACCGTGGGTACTCGTATCGCGCTTTCCCAGCTCCAAGTAAAACTTCTGTCCCACTATAAGTAGGTACCTAGCTCTAGGAAATTATATGAACCTACATAAGAAAAACTAGGTATTCGTAGATAGGTACTTGAATCAGCAGTGACTTTATGGCGTTCCGAGAATGAACTAAAGAATATTTAAATGTCTTGTGTAAGTAATATATTTTGCACGTGTATAAAATTGCCTTAATTAGATGACACGCCGTATTACCATAAAATGGTGCATATATCAATAAATCTTATTTCCTCGTGTTCGGGTAGGTAATTAGGCTGTGAAAATACAGTGGAATTATTATATCATTAAAGGTAGGTACACTTGTATTACGATTTTGAACGGAGTGTGCTTTGATCGAATTAAGTTTAACCAATCGATTTCAACTTCATTGCAAAATATGTGTACCTAACTAGTAACGTCAAGCATGAATTTCAAGCATGCCAAAAACGTCACATATGTATCAGAGCGCTACATTTGCAAAAGAAGCGCTATCAACTGCTAGACTGCTACGGACTATGCCCTGCTAGTAGGTATGAATCCTTAAATGGGAGTACAAGTCATGATAAAGTTTGGCCTCCTGATGGAATCTATTCCTTAGACTATTTGTAAGTAATACTCAGCGAGGCCAAACTATCCTCTAGAACTCAAAAATGCTTAGTGCTACACACATATTGTCGCGTTATACGCGATTCGGACCGTTAAGAACCAGGTAACTGTTCATATTGTCATGTGGTAACACTGACAATCAGGATGACAGTACGGGTGAGAAAGATGAGGTGGGTAGCTTGGCCGATTGGTTCTGACGGCGGCGCCATCTTATGAGAGCGAAGAGGAACGAGCACGAGGCCAGCGACGAGAGGGCAGGTAACGGCTGCGTGAGTCATCATGCTGATGACCAGAGAGGATACCTGGTGAGTGCTTATGCATGTTTTTGTACCTTTATAATCGACATTCTAAGCTACATGAGTGTGGAACAGAGGATAACCACCGTTCGCTGGTTGTCGTAGTTTCATCACAGAGTCCAATCTCGAGGTATAGTATAGGCACCTCTGAAAGGCAAGAGATTAGGACAGGGAATGTCCGGTACTTCCCAAGAGTGTGTATTGGATTCACACTAGCAAGACATGTAGTATGGTCGATTATGAGATGGAGTATAAGGGCCAGGTCTAGGGGGCAGGCTTATGGAGGACCTCATGGGGGCCCCGCCCCCATGTCCAGCCGGTGCGTAGGGCACCAGGGTACTGAGAGGCAGTATCTATGCTGGAGGCGTAATCGACCGTACGGTGGGTCACTCTGGATCGGCCAGTAGACTAGACCCTATAATACATGCACGGTATATGATTATTTGAGACAATACTTGGTTAGCGATGATGGAGGTGATCCACTCCTTCGACACTCATGTAGCCATGTGTTAAGTGTAACCTTTAATTGTTTATATTTGTGGCCCCAAGCGAATCTATACCCAATAGAATTCAGGCAAGTGTTTCACACGTGAGGGGGATATAGAGGGCGCTACATAATGGTGGAGGTGCTGGGATTTCTTTTTGTGAGTTGCCAGAGCAGGTCTGGCGCTCCCAAACGTGAGTCCGATGAACTATATGAGGGTCCTTTGGGGTCAGGAAAGTTGGATTAAATTCTGATATCTTCGGGCCCAGAGGGCCTGCTAATAATAATTCTTCCCACAGCATACTACACTGCAACCTAAAAAATAAAATAAACAAAAATATGATCATGTTGTTTTAATTCCCTGTACTTTAATTTAGTATGTGGGGTAAAAGGGTGCACCCGAGATTAGAGATAAGAGTGACATTGTAATGTGTTATGATATCATGAAATTTATTTTATTTGATTGATTATAAGATTATTATGACGATATATTTTATGTGCTATATTGTTGTGTGGTATTGCTAAGTTACATTGTCATGTTGGCAGACATGTGGTTTACTTATAAGCAAAGAGTGGTATAAGCTGTGGTCTAACTACAGAGTATATATTATATCTATACTGTGGTCCGAACGGAAGTTCGTTCAGAATTTGTGTATTTTATCTTTAGTGCACAAACTGATGAAAAAATTTAAGCGTTTGTAATACTATAGTGCTAATTACATACAAAAAGAAGTTCAGTTATCTGTAATTAGTTTTGTTATACTTAAGATAACGTATTAAATATTGAGATGGAACGGATAAAATTGATACGATGCGTCAACCACTGGAGTGAATTCATTCGACTATTAGGTTCGGAACGCATGTGTGTGTTGCTGGCAACACACGTCCCGCCGGTATCCGTCTTCCGTTTTTGAATGGCGTTGTGACAGGGTTTTCGTTTTCGGCATTTACAGCAGAACAGGTATAAGTGTTGTATTTAGGCAGACGCCTAGAAATAACTAGCGACCAGTGGTGTAATTAGTAACAGTCGGTGATTTTGTGATCTAGTAGTGTTGGGAAGGGTTTCCGAAGCGAGTTACGGCAGATTCACAGGTGAGAAAGTACAAATGATTTCTAGGCCGACGCCATACCTGCCGGTGAGATCAAAACTTTACGAAAAGTTTTTATCGTGATTCCGTTTTCATGGGAAGTGACCGTTGTGTTTATTTACGTTACAGCCGTACCATTAAAGGAAACACACCCAACGAGAGATCGTAAAGCACCGTGTACCATCGAAAACTTAAGTGTACGTGCGCCGTATGTACCTACCTACATAACATCGCTGCCGAAAACTAGAGAAGGTACCCCCTTGTTCGTTTTCCCGGCGGATAGGCGCAACGAATTAGAAGGTTCCATCTGGACACAGAAGCTTGACCGCGTAACACTCTTTCGCGTTCTTGGTGAGCCTATAAAGTAGTTATTTTGTTTTAACATGTAAAGAACCAATGTTTTTTATTTCACTGTTAATAAATAGAAGTTAAAGTCAGTGTTAATTATTTACAGTGGACAACATGGCAAGCCTTTTGAGTAGGGTGATGGCAAGACATGGGAAGCTGAAACAAATGGCAGTGGAGGCAAGGCTGGTTCTGGACAAATGCTCCGATGGAGGTGTATCGCAGCAGGAATTTACAGCAGTCCGAGTTAAGTTGAAGCAATGCCTCGAAGCATTCGACAAGGACCTGCTGCAATACATGACCATCGTCCAGGACGCCGACATCGGTGTGATGACCCAGGACCAGCTCCAAGCCGAAGACGTCCTATCCGAACTAGATACGGCCCTGCAACTCAACACAACTGCCAGTACATCTACGAGCAATTTGAGATCAAAGTTGCCAGAACTGGGACTGCCTTCATTCTCCGGCGATAGGCTGAAGTGGTGCGAGTTCTGGGACAGGTTTGCCGCAAACGTTGACAGTAGGGACCTGCCAGATTCTGAGAAACTCTTATACTTGCTAAGTTGTCTCAAAGGTACAGCCCTGGAAACCATATCTGGAATAACGGCAACTAATGCAAACTACTCTGTGGCTCTGGAGACTCTGAAGCAACGATTTGGTTCGAACGATACTCTTATAGATGCTCACTACACAGCGCTCAACAACCTGCAGAAGGCAGAGAACACGAGTGCCAGCTGCCGCAGCGTACTAGATAGCATTGAGCGTAACCTAAGGGTGCTCGAGAAACTGGGCGAGCCAATAGGAGGCAACCACCTGCGATCCGTGGTACTGTCAAAGTTCCCAGAAAAGGTCATCCATGAACATCACCTAACCTCAGTGAGCAATGACTTGACATCAATCCGGAGCAGCCTGAACCGTATTGTTACGGCTATGGAGAAATCAGCTGACTTCATACCCATACATGATCTCGCCTCGACTACAGCCAGTACCACAGAAGCACTACAGGTTCGCACAGAAACACGTCCTTTGGGACAGGCAGAGCTGCGTCAGCTGGGCCGCAAACGGAAACAACCGAGACATGTCGATGCACCGCTGGCCAAACGACCGAAGAGGCCATGTTTGTTTTGCAGCGGAAGGAACCATGTCAGCGCTGACTGTAGGAAATATAATACGGTTGAGGCTCGGATGAAAAAAATTACGGGGAGGTGTCACCACTGCCTTCGGGGTAATCATGCGACGGTGGATTGCAAGCGCAAAATTTCCTGCTTTAGGTGCAAGGGAGATCACCTGGTGATGTTCTGTCCCAAACCGAAGGCACCTACTAAAGGTGAGGAATTAGAACACGGATCACATGTGGATTCTTTATGTACAACTTCTAACGAGTATACTTTTTTGCAGACGGCAGTGGTGACTCTGGTAAACCCTCGAACTGAAAGGTCCCGACGAGGTAGGATCGTGCTGGACAGTGGCTCACAGAGAAGTTACTTAAGTCAAGAGGCTGCAAGGAGTCTAGGTTTATCGACCGTCACCGAAGACCTTTTACTCATTTACACATTTGGAGCTTCCGAGCCTCGGAAAATAGCGAGCCCTTCCACAACGATCGTCATCAATACAAAGCGTGACATCAAGAAACAGCTGACTGTGAATATTGTACCGAGGATCACGGACAGGCTCCCCGTAGCAACATTTCAACATCCCGGAGTTGACATATTAGCCGACGATGACACAGTAGGAGAGACAGTTGACTTACTCATCGGGAACGATTTCTACAGCTCCATCCTGAGAGGAGATAAAATCCAGATCTCAGCCAACTGCTACCTACTGGATACTGATCTTGGATGGGTTTTATCAGGAAAAATGGTACCTGAAGAATCGTCTGATGTCCTCTCCGTTGTGACTTACTGTCAATGCCACATACCCAGCTGTCCATACTTCACCGAGCCTGACTTACCCTTGAGAGATATAGATATCAAGTTCCTGTGGTCGCTAGAGAACTTGGGCATCACGGATTCTCCTAAAACTACAAGGCAAGAAGAAGCTGTTCGTCACTTCAATGAGACAGTGCAATATCGAGATGGCCGATACATGGTGAAGTGGCCATGGATTAACTACCCACCAGACTTGCCGTCGAACTTTGGCTTGGCTTTAGGTCGACTAAGGAGCGTCTTAAGGAGGCTGGATGCAGAGTCTCTTAAAGAATATGATGATATCCTGAAGGAACAGCTGGAACTTGGCATCATCGAAGTTGTCAATGCAGAACCCGGTGAGGACGTTGATCATCCTCTTCATCTCTTGGCCCACCATATTTTAAAACAGAAGGGCGGAAAACGGGGGCGTATCGTCTACGATGCTTCGGCAAAACTATCAGGACAGAAGAGCCTTAATGAGTGTCTTTACAGTGGTCCATCTATGCTGGAAGACCTAACAGCGCTATTACTGAAGTTTCGAACAAAGAAATATGGCATACTAGCTGACGTGGAAAAGGCGTTCCTTCAGGTAGGGCTTCAAGAGGATGACCGCGACGTCACAAGGTTCCTATGGATAAAGGACACTACTCGAGAAGCAACAGAAGACAACCTTCTCCATCTGAGGTTCCGTAGAGTGCCTTTTGGTATCGTCGCGAGTCCCTTCTTGCTCCAGGCGACAATACGGCATCATATATGTCAGACAAACAAGGACCTGCTGAAACCCGTTGCAGACAAGTGTTATGTAGATAACCTAGTAACGGGGGCTGCCACCTTGCAAGAGGCTGAACATATTTTCAAACAAACCAGGATTGTGTTTGGGCAACTGTCCATGAACATGAGAGACTGGATTTCTAACAACGAGGGTCTCATGGACGTGATACCGGAACAGTTGAGAGCAGACAATCGTGACTACGTCAAGGTACTGGGGCTGATGTGGAAAGTCCATGATGACAAGTTGAAGCTGAATTTAACGGAAAGTCACTTCACTCCAGAGTCCCCAGTAGACACTAAGAGGAAAGTGCTCCGAGCTTTAGCACGCGTCTATGACCCTTGTGGATTTGTATGTCCACTCATGCTGTCAATGAAGCTCATTTTTCAGAAGATTTGCGAGAAAAAATGTAAATGGGATATGAAGCTGCCCGCGGACATAACTTTATCTGTGAAGAATGTCTTGGAAAACCTGAGGATCATCGAGGAAATTGAAATACCTAGATACATTGAATCAGATACCTCAGAGGAAGGGCTGAGGTACCATTTACATTGCTATACAGACGCATCAATGGACGCCTACGCCGCTGTGGTGTACCTCAAAGTGATAAACGAACAGAAAAGTTCATCAATCTCCTTCATGATGGCAAAATCACATGTGTCACAGACCAAGGACAAAGAGGACTTGAAGATTCCTAAGTTGGAGTTACTTGGGTTTCTGATCGGGAGCAGACTCCTAAAATATGTAAGGACTCACCTCGAGCTTAACATAGAGAAAGAGTATTTGTGGACGGACAGCCTGGTGGTACTCAGTTGGATGAAATCAAGCAAGTTGCTTCCACCTTTCGTCACCAATAGAGTAAATGAAATCAAACGTGAACACCCGAACACTGAAATGCTCTATGTCCACACCAAGTCTAATCCTGCAGATATTGCTACCCGTCCGGAGCTGTTCCAACAGAATCTGAAACTTTGGTACAGTGGACCAGAGTTCCTTATTGAAGATGAAAGCAGGTGGCCCATAAACAGACTCTATGAGACTCATCAGAATCTTCTTTCTGTTGGGGAGGACCTGGGTGACGGCCCAGGTGAACCAGCACAAGAAATGGACACTAATAATAAGGTGGGCCAGACCGATCAACAGGAACAGGAAGAAATACCCAGTAGGCCTATGGAAGACGAACTTATGGAACCCCAGGATGCGAGCATGTCCATAGACAATATTGAATACCCTGCTGATGGACTCATGGAACTTGATAGCAATGAGAACCCTGACATGCCATTCCAGGAAGTGAGCAGTGAACAGCAAACGAACACGGCCAGAACCGTGGCAGATATAAAAAACTTGCAAAAGACACACTTTCAAGAAGAACTGGAAGGAAAGAGAACGCATCTGGCAAGAAACCTAGACCTATTTCTTGACGTGGATGGCGTGTTAAGGTGCCGTGGACGTATGGCAAACGCAACCTGGAGTTATGACATGAAGTACCCAATATTGCTACCAAAAAACTCAGAGTTCACAGAGAAGATTATCCGAGAAACCCATGAGAATAGTTACCATGTTGGAGCGGCACATACCCTGAGTGTTATAAGAGAGCGGTATTGGATACCCCAAGGCAAGGCCCAGGTTCTGAAGGTGATAAGGAGATGCCCGCAATGTATTAAGCATGGCGGCGGACCATATCGTTTGCCAGCCGCACCGGCTTTACCAGCAGAAAGGGTAAATTACAGCAGACCCTATACGTACACGGGGCTCGATTATCTGGGACCGTTATACGTGAGTACTATCAATGGAAAGGAAAAGAGATGGATAGCCCTGTTTACATGTTTAACGGTACGAGCGATACATCTTGAGATCGTAAAGGACCTGTCGGCCGAGGAATGCCTCTTAGCAATACAAAGGTTTGCAGCAACAAGAAACAAACCAAAGAGGATATATTCAGACAATGCGACTTGCTTCAAGCTAGTTTCTGAAGTGGTGCAGCAGCCTTTTTGCATCAAGAACGGAATCCAGTGGAAGTTCATACCCCAATTAGCTCCGTGGCATGGAGGGTATTATGAACGACTTGTGGCTCTTGTAAAACACTGTCTGAAACGAACCCTCGAGAAACACCTCCTTAATGATACCCGACTGCTGACAGTAGTGAAAGAGGTGGAGGCAGTACTCAATTCGAGACCGCTCACAAAAGTAGGCACTGAAGTGGAACACATCCTGTGCCCGGCAGACTTCCTGAGTATGGGGCAGTGCTTGACTATGATACCCGCTGCCGCAGACATTTCAGTAGATAATACTAGCACAAAGCGTAACCTGCTAGAGAGCTGGAAACGAGGGCACAGGCTCTTGGAGGAGTTCAAGAGAATGTTCATCGGACAGTACCTTGCTAGTCTCAGGGAGAGGTACAATAATACTCCTAAGCAGCCCAGAGTTATGTCGCACCGGACGCCTCGAGTGGGTGACCTTGTTCAGATCAAGTCTGACCTAAGAAACAGGGACTCTTGGAAAGTTGGCAAAATCAACGAGTTAATTAAGGGGAGCGACGGCGACTGTAGGGTTGCAAGGGTCAGGGTGGACGACTCCACATTAACGCGTTCCATTGGCCATCTCTACCCCTTGGAGATAGAAGACGAAACGCCTGAGGCTGAGGTAGGATCGGCAGATAAGGACGTGACTGTGACTGCGGAAACGGACGCACCAGAAGTCTATCCTGAGGTGCCTCGAGACCAAGCCATTGCCGAGATAGACACCCCTGCTGAACCTGAGGGGACCAGTGTCGATGAAGCCCCCCTACCAGAGCTGCAGCACAACGAGACGAGCGAAGACAGAGGCAAGAGGGTCGCCGCCATTCGTGCCAGAGACAAGATCCTGGAGTGGACGCGGCACCTGCTCGCCTTGCTGCAGTAACCTTCTTCGCTGTTGGGAGTGTCGCGTTATACGCGATTCGGACCGTTAAGAACCAGGTAACTGTTCATATTGTCATGTGGTAACACTGACAATCAGGATGACAGTACGGGTGAGAAAGATGAGGTGGGTAGCTTGGCCGATTGGTTCTGACGGCGGCGCCATCTTATGAGAGCGAAGAGGAACGAGCACGAGGCCAGCGACGAGAGGGCAGGTAACGGCTGCGTGAGTCATCATGCTGATGACCAGAGAGGATACCTGGTGAGTGCTTATGCATGTTTTTGTACCTTTATAATCGACATTCTAAGCTACATGAGTGTGGAACAGAGGATAACCACCGTTCGCTGGTTGTCGTAGTTTCATCACAGAGTCCAATCTCGAGGTATAGTATAGGCACCTCTGAAAGGCAAGAGATTAGGACAGGGAATGTCCGGTACTTCCCAAGAGTGTGTATTGGATTCACACTAGCAAGACATGTAGTATGGTCGATTATGAGATGGAGTATAAGGGCCAGGTCTAGGGGGCAGGCTTATGGAGGACCTCATGGGGGCCCCGCCCCCATGTCCAGCCGGTGCGTAGGGCACCAGGGTACTGAGAGGCAGTATCTATGCTGGAGGCGTAATCGACCGTACGGTGGGTCACTCTGGATCGGCCAGTAGACTAGACCCTATAATACATGCACGGTATATGATTATTTGAGACAATACTTGGTTAGCGATGATGGAGGTGATCCACTCCTTCGACACTCATGTAGCCATGTGTTAAGTGTAACCTTTAATTGTTTATATTTGTGGCCCCAAGCGAATCTATACCCAATAGAATTCAGGCAAGTGTTTCACACGTGAGGGGGATATAGAGGGCGCTACACATATTTTTTCATGGCATGTAACTCCCGTGATCTATTTATATGGGGATTCACACCTACTATGCATAATGCTACGAGCGTACCTACCGTAGAAGTAAATTAAGACACTTTCAGTGCCGAGCCCGCTACAGATGGCGCCCATCTCGTAGGCGCTTTTCTCTAAATACGATTTTCACATATTATTGGCCACGAGTTTAGCGCTACCAACGCTACGAAATCGTTGACATATGCGTATGCTTCTTCTTACATACGATTTTCGTTACAAGGTAAACGTAGTGTTCGTAGTACTGACATGTCAGATACACTGTGCCGAACCCGGATCATCTATTTTAGACTCCTATCTAATGAGAATAGCACCCCGTGCTAAAAATCTCAACAGATCCATTATGAATTTTTGCAACCATTATGTACCTGCTATAAATAAAAATCTTATTAGATACACAGTGGATCTCAACTGTGCCTAGTCTTGCAGGAGTTGACGCCGCAACTTTTCACTTGACTAAAATTAATCATAGTTTATCATATCCGACTGTTTCGAAGGTAGATATAGGAAATCCGAAGACCGAAAATTGAACGACTTGGAACTCTGTATATACTCGTATGTGAGTCACACCTTTACTCTACCTATGTACCTACCTCAGGCATTTAAATATTTATAAAGCGATTTACCCTATTTGTATCAACATGGGTACACACAATATTTCAGCCATTTCAATTTCAAGCTTGATTTTACATGGTCTAGTTTTATTTATTACTTCACACGTACTGAATATATTAAGATGAGCGTTATATAAATCTAAACTGCTTTAGTCACCATACATCTATAGGCTACTCACGTCTACGCTGCGTAGGTACCTATAGGCTGCGGTGTCGTTTTACCATCAGGTGGACCGTACGCTTGTTTGCCACCGTCGTTGTATAAAAAAACATACGCAGCAAGACGGCCATTATGGTTTCGAAATACTTATTTAAATTTTTGTTCGCTCTGCAACTCGCAACAAACGTGTTCGCAACTATTAATGAATACAAATTCGAGTTTGGTAAGTACTATTTTGCAAGTATTCTAAATTGTGAAATAACGAAAGGACTGAACCAAAACAACTATAACTAAATATTAAAAAATAGTATCTAAATTAGATCCCCTCTGCATTGTGCCCATTGCCAACAATTACGCAGGCAGCATTCCCGCGCTGGATTGCGATGCAATTCTCCGTGTGTCGCCTGTCCCTGGACTTTCTCAAGGCTGCCCTCCAACGCGCACTCATAATATCGCTTTAACATGTTCACAGTCCAGTGCCCCATATGGGCCACCACGAACTATCTCCACAAGTCCGTGCCCCGTACATGGGTCACTATAGCCGACCAGGTACGCACTCAAATCACTATAACTGCATTCGATAAAAGGTTTATAAAGACAATTCTGATTTATCAATTCATATTTTAGTTAGATATGAAATAGCATTCTATAATAATCCGAGTGCGTACCTGGTCGTTTCATAGTGACCCAAACGTGGAGCACGGACGTGTGATGGAAGTAATTTGCTTGAACGTCCAAGAAAATTGAAACAGTCCCCATACGACTGTGAACGTGTTCAAAAAAAAGTGTCGCCAGTCGCCTCCTGCTAAGCTCCCTGTGGAGCCCCCGCGCGCCTCTGAAAGTCGTGTTAGGCGCCGAGACAATTGTATTGGTATGCCATTGAATTCTCCCGGGAGTTTGCCGCCAATACAAGTTTTTCAATACTACTTACTCCGCTGGCTCAACGACCCAAAGTGTGTCTTGGCCTCCAATACGAGTGCACGCCATTGATCCCGGTCTTGTACTAGATCTTTCCACGACTCAGCTTGAAGCTCACGTAGCCTACACAACGTCAGCCCTGCGGTATCTGGGGCGACCGACCGGCCGTCTCCCTATCCACCATCATCATATATATATTATTATCATATATCATATCAACGGAGTAACGAAAGCGCACCGACTTCGCTGGATTGGTCATCTGGAAAGAATGGGTGATGACCATGCTGTCAAAAGAGCCTACCAGGGTAAACCGAGTTAGTCAATGGTAATATGAATATGTTTCGGTGAAGAAATCTTGAGGAAACCGGTATCACCCCATGTTGCGGTTTTCGATAGCTCACGGTCGGAAAGAAAGTGTTAATCCCCAAGGAAAGTAACCAAGGCGATTATTACGCGTCTTGGCGAACCCACTGAACCCTACTGAATCCTAAACACCCCACCATTCCCTCTGGATTGGAAGGATCAGAAGCAGTCGCTGAAATTGAGTTATTTTGATTCATAGTTGAGTTTTATTGTCTTTTTTCTTTCCGAAACTATTAGGTTAAAATTTCAATAATTATCATTTTTGAATAACATTCTTATATTTAACGACGTAGTTAACTAATTCTGTATTCTTATTTTTATACTTCCAGGTGCTAAGGGCACCGGTCAACAAATCTACACTAAGGAAGGAAATATTCATCTGTTCCAATACAACAACTATATCGACATTCCAGTAAATATTTCTCAACATTCTTAACATTCAAATACAATTATGTAGTCTAAATTAGAGGCCTTCAGGCGGCTTGAGAACTTCTAACAGTCACGTTGCCCACTCACTTGACAAGCCTAATCCCAATAAGGTCTAGTTTCCTCTCGGGTTGGAAGGTCAGATGGCAGTGGCTTCCGTAAGAACTAGTGCCCACGCCAAATCTTGGGATTATGTAGCGGACCCCAGGCATCTTTCAGGATGCAACTGCACTGGGATAATGCAAGGAGGATTTAGCAGAGGAGTTACAAGTCTATTCCCAACCCAATATATCTCGATAAGGTCTAGTAATTATTTGGAAGGTAAGATAGCAGTCGCTTCAGTACTAGTGCCTTCTTCTTCTTCTTTGTTTCTTTTTAGGGGTTCCGTAGTAAACAAGGAACCCTTATAGTTTCGCCATGTCCGTCCGTCCGTCCGTCCGTCTGTCCCTCGTTTATCTCAGTAACCGTTAGTACTAGAAAGCTGTAATTTGGCATGAGTATAGATATTGATGACGCCGACAAAACGGTAGAATAAAATCTTGGAAAAAATTTTTTTTCACTTCTCATGCTCGAAAAGTGTGTCATATTAGACTTGTGAAGCGGGGCTAAAGTAGTACATTTAAGCCCTAGGGAAAATATGTATACATATTTATGATATACTTAACATTTTAATTTGACCAATCAAAATACTTCACCTATTAAATCCACCAATCACAGAACAGTAACTTGACAGATAAAAAAATATTTGGTAAAAATATCAACCAACCAGAATACAGCTGTACTAAAATCGACCAATCAGGAAAGACGTTTTTCAGTTCTCTAAAAATTAAGCGGTGTCTATGGTCAAAGCAAATGCGCCTCTTAAAAGAAAAAAAAGCGCATGTTGCATCTCTTTCCTTAATATAGCAAATGAAAGGGAGGCGAATACGCAAAGCGAACACGCACAGCGAGGCATGGTGTTGGCCTTAGAAAAAAAACGTGCTGTCAAATTAGACATACGCCCGCCAAGAGTTAAATTATTCATTTTAGGTAGATAATTTGTGTTTATGTGTTTTCTCGCAATTAAAGTGAAAAGTAGAGTGTATAACTCGGGCCTAAAAGCCATATTACCACTCGAACAATTTTCCCTCACTGATGCGTTCGTGAAAATAACTATCTCGTGGTAATATGGCTTACTTTAGACCCTTGTCAAACAATCTACTATTTTAGGGTACCTCCCCTACATGTAAAGTGGTGGTGCAATTTTTTTCTTCTTTCAAACCTCATCGTGTTGGGTATCGTTGGATAGCTCTTTTAAAAATATAATAACTAAGCTTTGAAGTGATAATTTTTGTTATGGTCAAGTGTCCCCCCCCCCCCCCCCCCCCCTGCCAGCTAAACGGTGGCTACTAGGCATGTTAAAAAAAAACAAGGTAGTAGTATATACGATGAATTTAAAAGGAAAACTATCACAGCTAAGTAGACATTACTAGTTAACGAGTAATAGTCGAGCTTAAGAAATGTACTTTGCAAAAGCAAACTTTCGTACAATTTCCATTGATACCTTAGATAATGTTGTTAATTCTGTCAAAAACATAGTAAATATAAGTTCGAAAACTTTTTAGTCGGGTGGACACCTACGGAACCATACATAGTTTCCCTTTTCACCAGCTAGGTACACTTCACACATACTAATAACACTGTTGCAATGACTCACACAATACCCATACACACTCCCGGATCACACATCACAACACACTGGCACATAGACATGAGTAGTTCACGAATGAATGATTCAAATGAAGTACTTCACCTCGAGTAACTCTTTCATTCACTAGTTCAGTTCGGATTCATATACTTCAATACTTCAGTTCGTTCAGTTCATGATTCATATCTTTTACCTACTCATTCGCTCAGAGAGTGACATAGACGACATGATTGAATGAATGACTGATATTTTTACCCAATCTATATCGTAGATGGATCTGTTGAGCTACTGAACGAAACTGAACTAGTGAACTAAATGAGTGATATACTTCACAGTGAAGGAATGAAGTATATCACTCTTTTCTTTTTAGTGACACATTTTGCGCATGTCTACTGGCACAGCCGGAGACAAAGCGTATGCCGATAGCGCTGCGTCTCCGGCAACATCTTACCTACACTAACTACTTACACCGGGTGGAGGTTTTAGTCCGTAGGCGACTGGGCCAATTCCCAGTTGAGTCGGTCATGCGGCCGGAACCGGGCCGGCAGTATCCAAAGAGGATATCCTCTACCCACGGAAAAAAACCGTGTCGGTATCGTTAGCGTAGCCTATGGGCGCTTTCAACTCCTTGTGCCACATGTCCGTTGCCTTATTACTATTTATTTCAGATTCCCGCAAACACGGAAGTCACGTACGTCTCAGTAAGAGTGAATGCCCTCAGCCCCCCGAAAGTTGACTACGACTCGGAGCGACGCACCGTCAACATAAATTACTCGATTCTGGAGGTGCCTGTCAGTTCGTACTCTATCGCTGTCAACGGTATAAGATACTAGCGCTACACGTATATGGTGTAAGGTGTGACACATACCCTATAGTCAATTAGTCACAAATACCTCTATTTAATATGACTCAGTGACTGTTAATTATTTCTTGATTGTCAATTATTGGGTCAGTGTCGAGGACAGGGACATTTACCTTATTTCTTTACATCGTAGTAGATTAAGAAAACAACATGCGTTGTAAATGAAATTAGAAATGTATCGCTTCGCTCGTGTCCGATTAATAAATAAATAAGTATGCTTAAAAACCGTGATATTTATAATTAGTGACCCCTAGCTTATACATATTTGATAGCTAAAATTTTCTTGAAGTTTTTCAACCATTTCACTGCCGCTGTCAATCAACCTTATGTATGTGACACACGGTTTGACTAGACATATGGCGTTGAAAGTGTTAAAGATAGATCCGCTGAATTTCAACATATATATACCTCTGATTAAGGGGCTCTTGAGTTTAATATTAAACCACTATCAAAACCTTGCACCTTGTTTAATACGATGTGCCTACGAGCTACGTAATAAAATTACAACTTTTGTTAGTTAGGTACATAGATACCTGAATAATTTTGTATGGTGTGGATAACAAAACTACCGATAACAAAACTATAAAATTACCTTTAAGATACGAAGATAAATGGGCGTCTCGACTTGTTACGAATTTAACACGTATTTGTCGATTTTTAGATTTTAACTGATAAACATGCCGACTTGCTGAGCACTGGTACAATTTCGTATAGGTAGTTGTGCCAAGCGGCAAAAAATAGGTGTCAACTACCTAATTGGGCATTCAAAAATCGCAATCGGCAATCGTGTGCGTCTGCAGTACCTAGGTCTACAGGAGACCAAGGACCTATTTGTTATGCACCAGTCGTAAAAAGCAAATATTTAAAGTGAGTCATATTTATGACTGTTCCATGTGGCGGGGACCGCGGCACTCGCCTAACAACCTCAGGGAAGTTGACGAAGATCATGTCTTATTCATGTCGCCCGAGAATAAACCGAATTCAGGGAGGCAGGTTCCGAATGAGATCCTATTCCTGGAGTTCTCCGTGTGAGAGCGTAGGTAAATAGATGGTGGCTGTTGTGGAGATTTTAGTAAATAGAAATACCAGTTGCATTATGAGCCAGTCATCCGTGGTGCTGAGTACCTAGTTACGTGGTTCACGGGTTATCTTTACGAAAAAAAGGAGTAGGTGTGGAGCAGCCATCCTGGGGACCGATTTTTGAGTGTCGAACGCTCGACTTTTCACTCGACATCTGTCAAAACATCATAGTTTTTTTGACAGATCTCGAGTGAAAAGTCAAGCGTTCGACATTCAAAAATCGGCCCCCTGTTATTTGGCCATTGTTTTTGCAATTTATTGAAACGCTCATTAATTTAATTTCACGGTTTTGATGCAATTAAATGTATTCACGGCGTATTTTACATGGTGTACCATTTTTTTCCACGTGATTTTCCGAAGACGATTAGGAATATGTACATATAAAAACGTTTCGAGTATAGTATTTAGTATTTGCATACCTAGGTGCGGTTGCAGTTCCATAGAAATGGAGGCGAAATATATATTGGGCGCGGCTCTCTGCCTGTTTGCGGTGCACACTGCATCTGCAATTGAATGGAATTACGAGTTTGGTGAGCTTTGCACAATACTTATGTATAGGAACACATATATTAGGTGTATGGTGAGAAAACCTTTCCACAGCCTAGGTTATTTCTCACTTTATCAGAAGGTATATATATACCTATGTACATGTACAATTTGAGGCTAACGTGAGGCGGAAGAGAGGCCTTTAAGCATTCCAGTAGCCGTGTTTGTGAACAAAAAAGAAAATGCGTTATTTCACTATAGTTACAATTTCGTGTATTTTTCCTTTTTGTACTATTTTTTATACATAGCTCGAAGTTTTACATGGGTGCATTAATTGTATTGAAACTTTGTAATATTACAGGTAACAAGAACATTGGACAGGTAATTTACGATGAGGGTGGTATAATTTGGCCATTCTCGTATCGAAATTATTATCATATTCCCGTAAGTAAAATAAGTAATTTATTCATCTTTATGAATGCTTTATATTATAAAAGTTAGATATATTAATAGATGGACACAAATCAGCATTATTTTAATTACATATACAGAAAAATGGAATTTGGAACATCACCTGAGGCTTACTGCCATGCTGGCCCATGCCCTGTAACATGAATGGGGGCGGAAGCGGATGATAACTTTATTAATATATTTATTTAAAAATATATGAGCCGACTATTCATATTTTTCTAGGTCCCGGCGCACATGAAAATCTCATACATAAAGGTAACCGTAAATACCATAAGCCCGCCTAAAGTGGATTTTGATGAGAAGACCAACAAGGTTTCTATAATTTTCTCTATAACTCAATTCACAGCGGGTACATACCATATTCAAGCCAAGGGTGAACCAATTATTGGTCACTAAACTTAACTGGTTGACTCACAGTATATCACCGCTCTGAACCAGGACCGTGCTCCAGACTCGCCCTGGCCTGAAACCGAACTATGTGTTCATCGAAATCATGTGGGAATTACGCCGCTTACCTAATTATTGAGATTTGGTTACCCAAGTGACTTTGACTGGTGACCGTTAGATGATAGCCGCATGCTGGAAACGTCCCGGACTCTGCGCGGTGTACTGTGATAAATATACTTATATATAACACATATTTTCATTACGAATATATCACGTTATTAATATTATAAACGAAAAAAATGTATTATTTCGTTCCCCTCTGTCGTCCGCTACACTTTGTCGTTCGTCACTCTCACTCCACCACACGCCGTGCAGGAACCGTGTAGATAAGTTAAACGATATCTAGACCTCTTATTATATTCCAAAGTCATCTCTTAGAACAAAATGGAAGGAGTTGACACAGGCAATGTCGCAAATGTTATACGCTTCGCTTGTGCCCCAATATGCCTTGTTTGGCCAACACTTTGGCAAAATATATACGATAGGTATCCAATACCTACTAGATATCTAGTACATCTGTGATATAATCCTCGTCCTGTCCAATCATTTTTGAAGAAACTTCCGGTTTCTGCCCAATGTTCTCAAGTAAGCACACTTTTATTTTAGTGGTTCTGCCCAACACAATTTTGGTCAAAATAAGCATGTAGGTATCTTAAAGACAGTAGGATTTTATATATTATTTTGTAGGGTAATAAGGGCTATGTTCTTAATAGGATGAGCTAGCTTGTTGCCTCTATCTTTTTTGACTACTACAAACTACTACTAGAACTAACTACTACTAGAAACAGAATCAAATCTAATAAGACTTGATCTTTTTTGAGCACATTGGGCAGAAACTTCACGTTTATAATTTATTGGCCCGTGATCAAGCTTATTGGAATTGTAATGAGATGCACTCTGGTGATGACACAGTAAAAATAGTGAAATAAATAAATAAATTTTATTTTTAATAAGTCTTTTTTCTTCTAAAATTAACGACAAAAGTAAAAAAAATCCTAACTTCTAATAGGTACTTAAGTTAAACTTAAACAATGTAGAAACCTAGTTGAAATCTATGTAGTCGGTGCCATTCCCCTTATATTAACTAGCAAAGTAGCGATATTTTTTATTTATTTAATTCACCATAAAGTAATATGAGCATTACATGGTATGTCAATACAACTTGTTATAAGTAAAATATTAAAAATTAAAATTAAATAGAATACAATTTCATTATTGTATTCTTTGTAAAAGAAAATTTATTAATACTGAAGAGTGTTACAAAAGTTACAAAAAAGCAACGCGCTGCTTTATATAGCACATAACTATAAAGGATGATTCACGCTAGACCGTTCTGTGTCCGTGTTTTGTAGTAGGTACAAGAAATCGACGGCCGTCGCGCGTCCGTCGACTTCTTGTATCTATTAGAAA
This sequence comes from Cenopis cana, assembly GCA_951800055.1. Lineage (NCBI taxonomy): Eukaryota > Metazoa > Arthropoda > Insecta > Lepidoptera > Tortricidae > Cenopis > Cenopis cana. The sequence continues at coordinate 10,933,661 of OX637490.1, read as the reverse complement.
ACGGGCCGGTCCGGGCACGGAACGGTCTAGCGCAGTGATTTTCAAAGTGGTCCATGTGGGCCCCAGGGGTCCATGAGAGACTCCGTGGGGGTTCACGTTGGCGTGAGGAAAAATGCAAAGTGGTAGAAAAGGCATGATGACTCAAAAAAAATTATTACTTCAATAGAAAGAAGACATAAAACTATGCCAAATAGTGAAAATCCTATTCAAATATCTCAAAAAATAACGAAGCAACAACGGTTAGAATGTTCGTAGTTAGAGAGAGAAAGTGCTACTCGACCGTGACGTCACCTTTGAGTAGCGCCATAGTAAATGACAATCGTTCAATACAAAGGTGCGTTTTGCGGAAAAGCGACAGAAAATACCCACTTTTAAAACTTTGAAGACTTATAATTACGTAATTATTTATTTTTTTGAATTACTTTTTTTGCCATTTGATTGAGAATTTGAGTCATTATGTAGAAAATTTGGATTTATTGATTTTCTTTTATAGTGTCATCATCCCTAATGTAGCAGAAGGGGGTCCACCAAACCCAGCAAATTTTTGAAAAGGGTCCACAAGAAAAAAAGTTTGGGAACCTCTGGTCACGCGTGAATTATCTTAACTCAGTGATACAACACCTGTCCGCAACAGTGATCTAGAGCACTGTTATTTATCCGCTCACGCTCAGGCTCTAAAAACTATCCAAACATAAATAAAACATGAGGAAGAAACTGGAAATTCTAACAAAAAAAGGTTATTTTTTTGTTTAGTCAGAAATGCCGAAAAATGTGCCGTAAACAGTATTATTTTATCACTTATAAGTTTATAACTAATACTTATATAAACTACATGATATTCTCTAAAACATCTCAAAACAATTTTTCTACCTAGTTAGTTATTTCTAATATTGTTCGAAAAAAGGGTTCCAAAAAAAATTAAAAAAATGAAAGTTTTTTTGTCGATAATTTTGTGTAAATATTCAACCACATCTCGCCGGTCACATAGCCTTGGGACACCTTGTATCAAAAAACCTTTATCTACTACTACCAACTACTTTATCTACCTACCAACCAAAAGCCATACGATATTATGATGATGATGATCTATTACTGAATTGTGACTGAATTCAAGCTAAAATCGGTGAATTCTCGACCTACATTACTTCATACGCGGCTGGATCTATATGCTTTGGTAATGTTGGAGCCGCTACCCAGTTGAAATACTTACTGTCTATCCATTGCAAATAGCAGTTTTTACTGAGCAATATTCGACCCTAAGGGTATGAGTGACCAGTTTTATTGTACTGGGTAGTAGGTGTAACCATCAATTTTAAAAAAGCGTGATATACTCGTGAAATCGCCTCTATAAGTTAGTTATAGTTGCAATGCAAGTCATTGGAATAGCCGTTGTCAAGATATTTTTCGAGTGCGTAAGGTGCGTAAAAAGTCGAATGTAAAAGTAAAAAACATGTTATTGTTGGCACACATTTATTAGGACTACTACGAGTACCTATCATTGGTCAACATATAGTTAGAGATAGAGCTATCTATCCCTGATAGTGGTTAAATAACAAAGGCCTTGTTTACTTTATGAGAAGGTAGGTAAGTAAGGAAGGTAGGTCGTCGTTGTAAATAATTTAATGTATTGAAAGTCCATAACAAGTCCAATGGCAGTGAGCGCATCCCGTCGTAACGTAAAAATACATCTTGTAGGTACCTAAAAACAAGGCCTCTAACACTAAATTTAATTCTTAGTATGGTCGATATGTTGTACTGTACTGTACTGTAGGTAAGAAAATAAAAGAAAAGAATAGATGGATAGAACACAGTAATTCGACATAAGACTTCTATTGAAAAGAATTGATGTTCCTCGGCAATCTGCTCAGGTATTATCATTTATCAGGTGTTATGATGGAATTTCTACCGTAACAGGTTCAAATGTTGGAGGTGTTAAGGTAACGGTTGGATATGTTGGAGGTGTTAAGGTAACGGTTGGATATGTTGGAGGTGTTAAGGTAACGGTTGGATATGTTGGAGGTGTTAAGGTAACGGTTGGATATGTTGGAGGTGTTAAGGTAACGGTAAATTCACCAATATTCTCTGAGGTTTCTTCTTGGCTTCCATATCTATCTTTCTTTTCGATAGCTTCTTCAGATGTCTCTCCACTCACATCGATGCTGGCTAAAAAAGAAGAAAATGTATTAAAATAACCCACTAAATGCACGTAAAATCACATGTTAAACTGCTGAAGCTGCTACGTAGGTACAGTGAAGGAAACGTAAATGCATTATCTTATATCTTTAAACGAGCAATTCTTGTATATTTATTTATTTATATATTTATTTCGAGGATCTCGGAAACGGCTCAAACGATTTTGATGAAATTTGGTATGTGGGGGTTTTCGGGGACGAGCAATCGATCTAGCTAGGTCTCATGCCCGGGAAAACGCCGAGCAAGGCTCGGTCGCCCAGATATTGTACCTTTTAATCAGGGCGAAAAAGGTACGGTCAACCAAATTGATTTCTGTGCCACTTCGTACCGTGTCACAGTGACAATCTATATGAAAGCCGCTAGAGATCTCATATAAATGTCACTGTGACATGGTACAAAGTGGCCCAGAAATCAAATTGGTTGACTGTACGTGAATCGTTTTCTTTGCCTCTAAAGCCGGCTACTCACACACCTGCTGCAGGGGCAATTTTCATATATTTCGAATTGGCCCGATTTCGAAATATATGAAAATTGCTGCCGCTGGGCTTAAGTGCTGCCGTACGGATTATTGCAGACTTTTTGCGACATACAAGTACCAGGAAGGAAGTAAATCACGTTTGTTGTATGGGAGCCCTCTTAAATATTTATTTTATTCGGATTTTTAGTATTCGTTGTTATAGCGGCAACAGAAATAGGTACCTACATCATCTGTGAAAATTTCAGCTGTCTAACTATCACGGTTCATGAGATACAGTCTGGTGACAGACGGACAGCGGAGTCTTAGTAATAGGGTCCCGTTTAACCTTTTGGGTACGGAACCCTAAAAATGATGAATAAAACTGGAACAAAACGGAACGAACCCTAACGAGATGAGATGCAGGAAAAAAATATGGTAGGTAGATACTACGTGTTTCTACTTCAATATTGAAGCACATAATATGAAAGCTCCATGCATGCCAATGTGATGACAAATATCAAAATTGCCTACCCTCATGATGTTACATACTTTATTTTGACTTTTATTTAACTGTGAACCTACAGGTATAAATCTACTAATATTACTATCTTCGTTAACGATACAATTTTTTTTTACTTATTCCAAAATAAGATCAAAAACTTACCGGCATTGGCCAGCTTTTCCGCGACTAGCACACAAAGGATAAGTACCAACAAAAACTTGGCTGCCATTGCGGATAATGTGGATATTGTGTCGTGCCTTCCCTACTTGAAGTGAGTCTACTAACAGCAAACAGTATTTTATATAGTAAATTGCTATTTATGTTAATATTCGCCTTTGCCTCCATGATATATTTTAATTAATTGACCATGTAAAATTCAGCATAGATAATATATACACATGTATGTAAAATTTAATCATTAATCAACACCGTGAAATAATCGTAATTATAGGTATGCATTAGGAATGCGCATTACGGCATTTGATCCGCCCTTTGTACTTATTCGATTTGGGCAATAAAGTTTAAAAATAAAACGCAAATGTTACTTACGCCAGCATCTACAAAACAGATCAGCAATAAGATAAAAAAAGGTATTTGGACAACCGCCATCAGTACAAAAATCTGAACATGCACAAGCACATGGCACCTTGCCGGTGGAGTCGGGTTAAGTAAGTGGTGGCGACTGTACCTATACAAACATTGGCGGATCTATTGATCTATTATATAGGTTCAATACTTTTCTTGTTGTACCTAAAATTGAAACGTACTAAGTGTGCTTTTGATATTTTAATATTAAAACAAATATTTTCATTATTGACGACAAAAGATCATCAATAAGAAAAAAAAGGTATAAAAGTAATAATGTAAAATTTTCGATTTTTTAGGTCCGAAAGTTAACAAGAGCTTGATCACTAAGTATTACGGCTGAAGTTTTGAGCGGAAGTTTTCATCTGTGGCTGTAGTGGTAAATTTTCAGGTATTGATTTTACTTGATGGTGGTGGAAATGACGGTCTAGTTGCGGGAACGCGCGTTGATGTCATCATGGCGCTCGCGTTTGGAGTCGCTGTGGTCGCCCGAGACGCGCACGCCAGCCGACGTGCCTGCTTCTTCATGCTCACGCTTACCGGGCGGATGCGGGGCCGACGGCGCCGACTGCACCAACCGCCCCACCATACTCCCGCTCCTATCCTTGCGCGGACGCGTCCATTCGTGCGATAACACCCGATCCAACGTCAGACGCAGAGTTATATCGGGCTCTAGGATATGACGCACAATCGACTTCGAAGCAGTCGACACTGTGTCCCGAATCCTCGACCTGAACACCCAGTTGCGGGACATCTGATCTTTAAGCAATTTGCGCAAGTTCGAGTCGTCGAATGGCATAGACGCGTTCAACATTATGAATAGAATGATCCCGAGCGACCACACGTCGGCGAGCTTTGGATTGTAAGGCGTACCACTCACCACCTCTGGAGCCGCATATGCAGCAGAACCACAATAAGTCTGGCTCAGCACGCGACGGTTGTCCCCATCCGTGCAAAATCTTGCGAACCCGAAATCGGCCAGCTTCACATTGAATCGTCTAGACAATAGTATGTTTTCACACTTAAGATCACGGTGCGCTATATTCTTGCTGTGTAAATACTGCAGTCCGCTAGCCATCTGGCGAAACCACAACTTGGCCTGGTTTTCAGGTACGACGCCATTGCGCTTTATGAAATCCAATAAGTCACCATTATCGGCATAGCGCATAAAGATAAACACCCTCGGACCTCGCTGCAGAATGCTGTGTACTTGGATGATGTGAGGATTCTCGATTTTAGTTAGGATGTCGAGTTCGCGAGGGAAAAATTTCTCTAAAAAATCACGAGGTGCTTTTTCCTTGTCGAATATTTTGCACGCGAGTTGCATCCGCTTAGGGCTGGACGCATCGCAGTACTGGGCCAGATGCACGGTGGCATAGGAGCCTTGCCCGATCTTCTTGCCGATGAGGTAGCCTCGCTGTTCCAAGGCGTTCACCTCGGAGCTTCGAGGGCTCAGGCGCTCAGCCATTGAGCTCTATCGACTTTATCCTAACCCGTTTAGGATACATTGGACATCTCACTGCTCACGATACGCTCAAGGTTTCTATGCACTGCTGTCAAAATATTTGCTCTTCGCTTGGTACTAGTTTTCGACACGTCTCTCATTAAAGAGAGTAAATAAATAAAAACAATAATATCACGCAAAAGATTTGGTTAAAATATTACGACATCACAAAGAATTTGGATAAAAATATCGCTTCCACTAGTAAAAATCACAAAAGACGTTTTTGCTACATGAATGACTTTTTTTCTCTTGTTTCTAAAATCAAATAGACTTTTTTCAAACCAGCCCTCTTTAGTATCTAATAAGGTTTTATGTACCTACGATTTAACGCGGTTATTGTAGATTACGGGTTAATCTAGTCTTAATTAAGTTAGCATATTTGTAGAATGCTGTCTTAAATCTTAAATGGTAATCGGTACACGTAAGTAGCAGCTTTATTTCTAAACTCTAAGCATAATTAATTAATAGCTATTTCCTCGTGTCTTCGACTTTCGATCGATGTTTGCCACTGTTGATCAAAAATTTAATCATAACAATTTTGGAATAGCCAGGTAAACGATACCTTGGCGCCCCAGACCAGATCAAGTGATCAAGTTCACTAAAGCTAGGCGTCCACACACACAATATTTTGTACCTACTGATTCGCATATTACGGAGTTGCGGATCAGTGGACGCACTTGTGTGACTTTCTATACAAATAATACAACAATCCGTTGCATGCGATGGGATGCATATGATGCGGAACTGTGGACGCCTACCTTAATGTCAGGACAAGTTTTTGCAGACGCATTTTACTTTTTAAGCGTGTTTATGGATATCTGAAATAGGTTCAACTTTCTTACTTTGACTCATAGATATTTTGACTTGACAGCTTTGACAGCTGCTTGACACTCATGACAGTTCGTTGTTGTACGTACCTACTCAATCCGCGAAACGTACACTTATATATTTTGTCTCTTTCTTTTTTGTTTGTACAAACGAGCCAATAGCATGTAAATTATGTTTGATTGAATTGAATTGACATTTATTGAATAGGTCACCTGAGGTCATCGTAGTGCCGCCTACTGCAAGAAATGTGAAAATATTATTGTTTCCCTTTAAATTATAAGATTGTGTGCGTGTTCCCTATATATTTGTGAATCAAAATGATGAACCAATATATAAAAGAGTTAGAACAAGTAAGTTTATAAAGGTTCTGGAAATGTAATTGAAGCTATAACGGTAATGTCCATAACTCAGTTTTAAAACTTTATTTTGATTTGACTAATGCCTTTAGATTCCAATCGTTTGGTAATTAAAATATTTATCTAGTCATTAAATACTAAATTGTTATTTCCCCACTTCTGGATCATATTTTTAAATGGGAATATCAAATTCAATACTGCTCAATACACACACACACTACACACATACACTGCAGACTGTAATGGTTTTGGCTCAAACGTAGTTTGTAGAGTAGGTAAAATATATTCCCTTGAATGTCTAACATTATTTCACTCAATCATTAGTTGCAATCATTACGAAATAAAATCCATCTCTATATGGATAGTAAATCATCAAATTATAACAAATAAAAGCAAAGCAAATTAAGTAGTTTCACTTGAAGGTATTGAAAAATTATATAATTTATTTTATTGACTAAAAGTAAAATAAAAATCACCATCAGGTTTCTTATGCGAAAATAAACAAAAAAAATGTATCACAATTATCTACCTAAACACAACATTTCTGGACCAAAAGAGCAAATTACTCATTTTTTCATACAACCATTATTATTTTATTATTTATTTATATGGATAACCAACAGCTTTTATGACAAGATAACACTAAACATAAAAAACAGGTAGCCAATTATAGGATCTCACATAATATTTGACGTCATAAAACACACTCAATTAGTATAGAGCGTTTTGGGGCTCTTCCGCCGCACTGTATTTTGAAACCCATTTTTGCCTTTTGTGTTGTTCTAAAGCGGGTATTACACTGTCCTGAATTCAGGACACTTAGAAGGGTTCCGACCTATACGTTAGAGCGAGATGCTTCAACTCCCCTCCACTAGTTAGGACGCCTGATTCAGGACAGTGTAATACCCGCTTTATGGTAGTTGTTAATTAGAAACATTAATTCTTCTCCAAAAACTGGTTCGAATGGAATCATGAAAAAATATGATGCATATTGTCAATTACTTTTACTTTTAATTTCCAGGACCCATTTGACCCAGATGAGTTTGTGGAGAGGATGGTGCGGCGAAGCATGCAGGAATCGAGACTTAAGGATGACGAGTTTGACCCGGAAATGATACATGACATATTCACACAGGCTATCCAGGATTTAAAGGTTCATGTACTTTTTTGTTGAGTTGTGGATATCTTTGAATCATCGGCATCACCAGTATGGATCTGATGTTACCTTGAAGTTACCTAAGTAATACAGTCACGCTGAATAAAGTTCGAGTAAGAGTGATTCAGCTTATACCTTGTAAAGGGGGTCCTGCACGAAATTCTGACGAAACGTCAATTCTTCATTTTTCCGCGGTGTTTTTGTCTCGTGATATTAACAAAGAAAGGCTGTATTAAACTATATGCCATCTCACTTTACCTCAAATGGTCACTGATACCAAGTTATAGGCCATCAACTTTGCCATTTTTAAAGCAAAAAACTAGTTTTTCGTACTTTTCTCGAAAAGTATATTTTTATAATGAATGTTAAGAAGCCTCTCCTGCGGAATATCAATACAAACATTTTCATGTAAGAATTAATGTTTCTATTAAAAAAAAGATCTTAGATGTCATTAACCTTGTGTATTTTTTTTATATTTAAATGTATTTATTTCAAATTCAACAAGGCGATGACCTTGTGTAAGGATCAGGCTAACCTACATAAGTTATTTTATTGTATTTAAAAGTATGGCAATTTTCAGAATTTCGTGTGTGAGAAGGGTGCCCTTAAGCTTAGTAAAAGTGGTATTAAGTTGAGTATTATGCTAAGCTATTACCCAGACTTCATCACTGTTCTACTGACTAAAGCAGTTAAAAATATACCCAGATTGTGTTTACTCAAAATTTATTTGGCAAATGACTGTTACTTGGATATCCTCCCATCTTTTAATTTGTCTTCATTTTCTTCTAAGGTTTCTTACTTCTAAGGTTTGGAATTCTCTGCCGGCGTTTGTATTTCCGAGTTCGTATAAGCTAGACCTTTTTATGGCAAGAGTGAATAGGTATCTTCTGGGTGAGCTCGCTGCATCGTCGGCCTCATATTTGCCCCCTGGCTAGATGCTGGCCAAGAGCAATCCCATTTCTAAAAAAAAATTTTTTTTTTCGGTGTATCAACCTCCTATAATTTTACACCACTTCTCTCCTAATTACTCTTAAATTAAAATGATGACATTGACATTAATTGCCAGGTGCTACAAGAAAGGCAAGAGAGGAAGTGTGCAAGATTAGAACAGTCAGTGCAAGAGGAGGAGAAACTGTATGGAGCCAAATTAGCAGAGATAATGGAACAGCACACTGTAAGTCTTTTGAAGTTTACAAGATTTTTAGGCAAAATATGTAAATAATTTAAAAAATTGCCTGAACATAAACATTATTTTCCCAAGCACTGCGTCAACGTGTGTACGAGCACATGTCTCGCTGCAGCGGGCACGCGTTAAACGTGGGAAAGGGGGAATTTAAACTCTAACTGCCTTAACATAAAGATTATTTTCCCCAGCACTGCGTCAACGTGTGTAGCTCACTAGACGAGCACATGTCTCGCTGCAGCGGGCACGCGTTAAACGTGGGAGAGGGGGAATTTAAACTCTAATTGACTTGGTGCCAGTTGCACCAACGTACGAACACAGACTGGTCATCGTCAAATATGGCGCCGGCAGCTGTCATCCCATAGAAACTTTCCATACAATCAGATTTGACGAACACCGCTTACGATTACAGACGGTTTGGTGCGACCCAGCCTTAATAAAAAGTTTGTTTTCCCCAGCACTGCGTCAACGTGTTCAGCTCGCTAGACGAGCGCATGTCGCGCTGCGGCGGGCGCGCGCTAGACGTGGGCGAGAAGCTGGGCGCTGCGCGCGCGCCCCGCGCCCGCGCCGCGGCTGCGCGCGACCTGCTCGCGCACCTCGCGCACTTTCTGAGCCCGGGGCCGGTGCATACGGAGCTCTTCAACGATCCTAGCAAAGTAAGTTTTACAAGGGACGAACTGAAAACCGGCTCTGTGCACTGTGAAGCCGCTATGGCTGGCACATGCTGAGTTAGCTCCTTTTGTCACATACAATAATGCATGTATTTTTATTAGTTTTTTCTCTGTTTATTATGTGACAGTAAATATTTTTCTTCTTTTTTCTACATTATAATTTCCAAACTATAGGATAACATAACAACAACATAGAACATACATATGGGTATTATAGGTGAGTCCAAAGCACATCGTCTTCGCTGGTTTGGCCACCTAGAGAGGATGGGAGAAGATCGACAGGTGAAGAGAGCATACTTGGGCCGACCGACCGGACGACGTCCTGTGGGTCGCCCCAAGTATCGCTGGAGGGATGTGGTGGAAGCGGACCTGCGTGAGTTCGGAGCAGGTGCAAGCTGGCGAGAAATTGCGCAGGACCGAGCAAAGTGGCGTGCTCTTGTGACGGAGGCCAAGACTCATTTTGGGTCGTCGTGCCAGCCCAGTTAGTTAGTTAAACTATAGTCGCCCACTGCCGAACAGTCCTTTCCTCAAAGATACGAATGATGCAGGTCGTAATTTTTTTTATATACAACGACGGTGGCTAATAACAAGCTGATAGTAATTGGACACCGCAGCCTATAACTGTCTGGAGCAGCCTATAATCAACTGGACAATTCTAATGTTTGTACATGGCTCTCTTAAACTTTTGATCAAAATGATAAGAAAGTTTTCATGCTTAGACTACAAATATATCAATTATTTTCAGCTAAACGAAGCGGCAGATGTCATCCAGAAACTTCACACCATAGCTCAAGAGCTCCCTCCGGACAAATTCGAAGTAGCCAAGAAGAAAATTGAAGCCAAGTACGACGAGATCGAACGAAATCTTATAGAAGAGTTCGTGAAAGCACAGAACCAGGGAGACATGGCTAAGATGAAGGATATTGCTAACATAATGACCAATTTCAAGGGTTACTCGCAGTGTGTGGATGCCTTTATAGAGACCAGTCAAATGGTAAGTGGTCTAGATTGGATATGAGACTCGTTTGCAGATCCTTCAGATAACAGGCACTTGTCCGCGACCGCGTTTCAGCCACTTGCCGGTATCCGATTGAGCTGAAGTTTGGCATATTTATGTAAGTTCGGTGACAATACAATATCACGAAACCACCGAGCTGAGCTGAGGCTAGAGACAGAAGGTGGCCATGGCAACTCCCATACTACATAAGATATCGTCTTGGGCTCATTGGAACCATTGTTGGAACCGTCATAACAAGTAGTTTATGACTGTGGGAAAACAAGTAGAGTTACTTACCAATTTTTTTTACTGAATGTTTTTTCTGCAGAACACCCTAATGGGCAAGGACATATTCTCCTCCGTCCTGCCGCTCTGCAAGAAGAACTATAACATCATCAGCAACGTTTTCTCCAACCCGGACCAGGTGATGAGCAAGTTCGTGCTCAACATCTTCCACCTCAAGCTGCAGAAGTACATACAGACTAAGCTCGCGGACAAGAATGATGTGGAGAAGTATTTGAGGAACTTGTATGATATGTATACGAGGTGAGTCGGTATTTAAAATTACCATTGTAAGTTTATTTATTCAAAGCGTCTTGCTCTAAAACAAAGGTATTTACTAAGTATTCTTTCTGGTATTTATACAGGAATCTTGTTCTAGATTCCAGTTTTCTTTGTGTTTGTCAAGATTAATTTTGCATTAGGAAAAATCTTAAAATCAATTTTTTTGTGACCGAGTTTGATTATTCCACAGATATATAAATACAGGAGATAGGCCGTCGCCGTACTAATTATTCCAATACCAGTGTCGCCAGTGTTTGACTTGTGTGTGTTACAACCACATATGTAGTCTTGTAAACACTAGGTTCACGCACACATTGCTCATGCTCCCTACTTGGATTCTAATGCTGTGATTGGCGCGCACACACGCCGCAAAGGTTGTAAATACACACTACTACACGTAAACATCAACATCGGTGAACGTAATAGAGATGGGACAGCATTTTTTTTTGTTTTTGTCGATATTTAAATTATTAACATGGGAAATTATAAGTTAGGTAACATCAATGAAAAAGAAGTGATAATCGAACATTTCTGCGGCTATCAATTAAAAAACCGCAAATCGGTTCATCTGTTTGGGAGATACAATTTTAAACTGACGCGCGACGACCCGCCCTCCTGACGTCATAGTGCAGCACTCGCCACGCGCTCACTCCGTTCGCGCGCTTCCGTACTAGACTACCGTTGCAAAATGACGTCACACGCGCGGTTAGCGGGACTCACGTTGAAATGCCGTCTGGAAGAGATCGCTTTTTAGCGATAAGACCGCCTGTTGTTGCCTTAGCTATAGTCTTAAGTTTATTTTGTTACAATTTCACTTTGTGGTGCACAATAAAGTATATATTATTATTATTATAATGCCTTTAAAATCAAAACTACTAGGTATTTTTGAATAAAACAAAAACTAATGTATTTGTATGAATCAAAGCTTTACCGTAACAAACTTTCAAGTGATTTTGCAGACCTATTGACATTCTCCATTCGACACCCTCGAGGGAATCAAAATGTATAGGGTACTTTCCGTGGACCTAACCTAGGACTATGAAATTCGGCAAATTATTTCGTTTTACTACGGTCATAATTGTATAGGTGACCATATCTTTTTTATAACCACAATTTCACTTAGTAAAACAACTGAATTTCTGAAAATTGTATTTCGAGAAAAACTGGAAAAAACTGCGAGACTCGGTTCTTGAAGTATTTATAATATTGAGGTGGACTCGTATGCTGCACGGCATCTCTAGTCGCCGCCTCGCCATCGTGACGATGGCATCGTCACTATCGCCAGTGCGAGCCAGACAGTCTTAGAACACGGTCACGTCACTCGCCCCTAGATCCGATGCTCTCGCGAGCTCCAGGGTAAACACCGCGAATACCGCGATCATTGTTTACATATTGTGTATTCTCATAATAAATAACTGTATAAGTGGCTTTCAATAATGGTCACCTTTAGCAAGTAGAGACCCCACAATACGTTACTAAAAATTTGTATGGAACTTTGTAAGCGAGTTCGACTGCATTTGTCCATTTTTTATATGACGTATGTACAAATTGTACAATATAAATGTGTATTTATATACTTTACTTTTATAAACTTATTGTAGAATCAGAAACCCTAACTTAAGTGAAAGAAAAATATAGTATAGTAAGTAATAGTGTAATAAATTGAATACATAAACATAAATGGGGAGCCGCCTACGTTCAGCAGTGGACAAGGTACGCGAGACTTAGACCTCAATATCCCGAAACGGGAACTGCAAGAAATAAAATTACAAACCACTAAAACTATCGATAGAATGATCGCTTATGTACCGCACTAGTGCGCCCCACCTACCATTGTAAATCGTGCCACTAACTAAGACACTGCGACAACATTGTGTCGATCGGCAAACTTGCTGCCCATTGCGCGTTAGTTACGTGAACGTCTAAGGTGGCACTATACAAAACGGGCAATGAATAACATTATAATAGAAATATCAGTTTTATTGCCACACTTAATTATTTACTCGTTTTTAGTTAAAAAGTATTAAAAATAGGCTTACCTGTGATAAGTGACTCCGCTATTACTTGAATTAACAATATTGCTTCGATTTCTGCACGTTATAACTGCACAAACCGGCATTTTACCCACAAAAACCGAGTTGTTTACTGCGCAATCGATGTCCGGCGACTGACACGACGAATCAAGTCTCCGAACAAATAGTGATCACACGATCAGGAAATGGCGACATGTGCCACGCCCACAACTCCCATCTCTTGTATTTATATATCTGTGGATTATTCGGATAGTTTCCCAGAAGAAAGATAATAGCTATTTATGATACAAGTGCGGAAAGTGAGTGATTTCCGACGAGTGTCATTCTTATACACGAGCGAGCGTAGCGAGCGAGTTTATAATTAGACACGAGTCGGAAATCATCTTTACGCGCGCGTATCATACAAAGTTTTACTATGCATTGTGCGAGAAAATAGAAAAGTTAATTTCAAAACTATAGGTTATAATTTACCTTGCTCGATATGTTACTTATTATCAGGATCTTCATGTAACAACTTCTTGACATAGAGTGCTATTTATTTTCTACATAAAACCACCGGAACACCATTTTATTAACACAAAAACGTTTAAAAGTGCACCGCAAAATTCATCACAAGTATAGGTTTTTATTTTGGATTTAGCGGCCAACGAACCATTGTTGGCATTTTGTGCTTCTTGAAAACTATTTTCTGGGGTTACATTTGATCTGATTCGTCACTTTCACTCGATATTTTTATCAAAAACTAGGTAAACAAGGAATTAGTACTTGAAATGAAAAATGGCGGCATTTTTCTAAATACATGCGCGCTCAACATCTATACTACTGCGCATGTGCACCTTTATTTTTAAAATGGTAAGTAGGCAATGGCTTAATGCGCATTCAGCCACGCATTTACCTAAAGTGAAAATTTTCAATTTATTTATAGGTAATAAATAAAATCTAAAATGATAAATAATACGTTTAAGAAGTATTAATATTTATGTACCTGTTTATAAGAACGGTAATCTTTAATTTATTAATTTGTGAAATGTTTTTCAAATACTTAAAACTCTTTGCGTCGAGCTGAATACAGAGTAAAAAAATTAAAAAAAAATTGAAAAGTAAAAAGCACTAGTGCGGAAAAGTAGCACTTTCCGCACAGTTTGACTGCTTAGAAAACGCACTTTTCAAGCACATGCATTGTAAATGCATTTTCTCCCTCTTTTGGAGAGGGTGCTGGAGGAAAACAGTTTTTCACACCCGTCGATATAGCCTTTGGCATGAGTAAGGGCAGTTTAATATAGCGCTGGCACCTGTCAGTGTCAACCCATTGAATTTTTGTCAAACATGCCATACAATCGGTAGGTTGTAATTGTAACGAACACAACCGATTATAGTTCGTACAAAACTGTAAGGCCAAATGCTGGCAAATGAACGCCAGCAAGAATCTACCTTACAGTCAGAGCTGTTAGTCGTTTTTTGATTGCGTTCGCTTGACAGTATTTGGCCTTAGAGATTTGTCCGAACTATACAAACGTATTGAAACAACCTACCTTGTTATCGTTTCCCCAGCACCCAGCGAGCGTGCGACGAGCTAGTGTCCGCCGGGATCATCTCGGGCGACGGCAACACTTCCCCCGGCGAGCTGCGACGCGCCGCGCTCGTCAGCGGCGCGCTCGCGGGCGCCGCCGACGGCTACCCCGCGCTCGAGGCCCGCCGGCTCAGGGCCCTACTGTCGAGCCTGCTGCATGCTTATTACAGCGACAAGGGACATGTGAAGAAGCAGATACAAGGCGGCGGGTGAGTGGTCTACTCTACTAAGTCTAATGCCAACACAAATCATGTTACGACTTGAAAACGGCGCGCTCGCGGGCGCCGCCGACGGCTACCCCGCGCTCGAGGCCCGCCGGCTCAGGGCCCTACTGTCGAGCCTGCTGCATGCTTATTACAGCGACAAGGGACATGTGAAGAAGCAGATACAAGGCGGCGGGTGAGTGGTCTACTCTACTACGTCTAATGCCAACACAAATCATGTTACGACTTGACAACGGCGCGCTCGCGGGCGCCGCCGACGGCTACCCCGCGCTCGAGGCCCGCCGGCTCAGGGCCCTACTGTCGAGCCTGCTGCATGCTTATTACAGCGACAAGGGACATGTGAAGAAGCAGATACAAGGCGGCGGGTGAGTGGTCTACTCTACTAAGTCTAATGCCAACACAAATCATGTTACGACTTGAAAACGGCGCGCTCGCGGGCGCCGCCGACGGCTACCCCGCGCTCGAGGCCCGCCGGCTCAGGGCCCTACTGTCGAGCCTGCTGCATGCTTATTACAGCGACAAGGGACATGTGAAGAAGCAGATACAAGGCGGCGGGTGAGTGGTCTACTCTACTAAGTCTAATGCCAACACAAATCATGTTACGACTTGAAAACGGCGCGCTCGCGGGCGCCGCCGACGGCTACCCCGCGCTCGAGGCCCGCCGGCTCAGGGCCCTACTGTCGAGCCTGCTGCATGCTTATTACAGCGACAAGGGACATGTGAAGAAGCAGATACAAGGCGGCGGGTGAGTGGTCTACTCTACTACGTCTAATGCCAACACAAATCATGTTACGACTTGACAACGGCGCGCTCGCGGGCGCCGCCGACGGCTACCCCGCGCTCGAGGCCCGCCGGCTCAGGGCCCTACTGTCGAGCCTGCTGCATGCTTATTACAGCGACAAGGGACATGTGAAGAAGCAGATACAAGGCGGCGGGTGAGTGGTCTACTCTACTAAGTCTAATGCCAACACAAATCATGTTACGACTTGAAAACGGCGCGCTCGCGGGCGCCGCCGACGGCTGCCCCGCGCTCGAGGCCCGCCGGCTCAGGGCCCTACTGTCGAGCCTGCTGCATGCTTATTACAGCGACAAGGGACATAAGAAGCAGATACAGGGCGGCGGGTGAGTGGCCTATTTACATGCTCTGTGTAGCTAACCGGCGTACAATGACTGAGCAACGACGCGTTCGAGCATCGCCGATGGGAGTACGCACTAGAGGCTCGCCGACTACGACCACTATTACTGTCGTTTCTTGGGCGCTATTGAAATAAGAGACATGTGAAGAAGCAGATACAGGGACAGCCCAGCAACTAGCAAGTAGAGCCTAACTGCATAGTTATATTAGTTATCACTTTGATACCCAGCATTTATTTCTCATTATCATTTTTATGGAAACCATAAATATTATGTCTTATCAAAATTATTATTATTAATGCTTTAAACACATTGTAGGCAACCAATGAGTAATATTGGTTATATAGGATTCCATACCGCCATTGGAAACAATTTTACAAAAACCCAATTTTCCCCAGGTTTCAGGAGTTGCGACGCGATTTGCAAGCCGTGATCGGAACCCGAGCGAACATCAACATCGCTCAGATCGAGAACTACGGCGGCGAGACCTTCCTGAGCGAGTCGCTCGTCAGCAGAATGTTGAGCGAGGCGAAAACATCCTTTCTTAGATGCAAGACGGTGTGTGTTGTTATTTTCATGATAAAGAATTTTGACAATGTTTTTTTTTTAGTTAAAATAACTCTTTTCTTCTGATTCCTTGCGGCATTTCAATATAACTTACTTTCAAAGAAAAACAATGTACGGTCGGCCCACAAGGAGCTTAACACCCTTGTACTTGTACCCTGTCGCTTTAACGTCATCTTTAAACTGTCATGTTTAAACTGTCCTGTACTAAAGTTCCAACGGGGAAAACCGTACATTATACTGACCTGAGTCCTTGCGGGAAACTTACATTAAACTAAAATCTCACCTAACCTCAGCCCCCTAAATGGATATTTACGTATAGAGACTGACAATCGCTCAATAATATCTCATCAATTTCAGCTTTGCACTCCCAACGAACTACCCGGCACGACTACCGCCCTGCTGGACGTTGTTATCCAGCACCTGCTGGTCGAGCACGTCGACTACGCGCTAGATTTGGGTCTACAGTCCATACCGATCGCCGAGAGCAAGTCGCCGCCACAGGTACAAACGCCAACATAGTTACTGTCCATTCATGACCCTTATTACTATGCGCATAAAGTGCACGAAGGGGCAGATATGGTACACAGTTATCCTTAAGCTTAGTGAAAAAATCCTGGGTTTAAACATAGTTTGGGTTGCCCTGCGCTGTATATCGTTTTTTTATTATTATTTAAGTTTACTAAACTAGACAAAAGTGTGATAATGATTAATGTCTTCAATAAGAGTTTGTTTACATGATTGGACATGTAAGGATGAATAGACTGTAATGATACACTGCCAAGGGTTATTGTTATTTTAGATTGGTTGGATAATGTATGTATTGGCGATGTCTTTTTTTCTATTTATACATACTAATTTTCTTTGCAGATTTACTTCTTTGACACGGTGAAGGAATCCAATAAGATAGTGAAAATGTTTGAAGAACATTTTCAAGAATCCGTCCTGCCTTGTATGAGGTATGTTTTTTTTTCAATATCAGTTTATGTTACACATAATATTTTGCACTTTAGTATCCTCTTTCTGTATATTATTTATATGAACACTTTTACATTTCTAGGTAGTAGCACTTATTTAATGTCATAAAATTAAACAATTTCAGCGTTAGTCCTTACAAACGGTAAGCAATAAAAACGCAATTTTCAAAATGGCCGATCACTTTCTAATTTCTTATACTCAATCTACGTTTTATAAACTGACGTGCACGTGGCACTTACCATTATTTATAAAAATAAATATTTGCGGACAATCATCCACAAGTCGACCTAGTCCCAAACTAAGCAAAGCTTGTACTATGGGTATTGGGTACTACGCGACGATATACATACACAGTTACTATTATTTTTTCTGTATCGAAATATAAATACCTCGATCCAGGAGTCAGCGTTGTGACGTCATGTTCACGCACGTATCAAGGCGCTTGTATTAGAAAGGTTTCTCTCGATTAACTCTGTGTGTGGTTAGATTGTAAAATAAACTAATAAAAACCGGCCAAGTGCGAGTCGGACTCGCGCACGAAGGGTTCCGTACCATTATCTATAACAACGGCAAAAAAATCATGTTTGTTGTATGGGACCCCCCTTAAATATTTATTTTATTTTGTTTTTAGTATTTGATGTTATAGCGGCAACAGAAATACATCATCTGTGAAAATTTCAACTGTCTAACTATCACGGTTCTCGAGATATAGCCTGGTGACAGACGGACAGACATATACAGACAGACGGACAGCGGAGCCTTAGTAATAGGGTCCCGTTTTACCCTTTGGGTACGGAACCCTAAAAAGGACCCTTATTTGTTCCTCAGTTCGACGGCAAAACAGACCGAGTGCGTGAACAAGAAAACCGCGATAATGGATCAGCTGGAAGTGAAACTAGACGCAGGCCTCGAGCGGGCGATAGCCGCCATCGTCGGCTGGGTGAAACTGCACCTTCAGACCGAGCAGAAGAAGACCGACTTCAAGCCCGAGGGAGATGTCGACACACTGGCCTCGCCTGTAAGTTCTTAATCGCTTCACTCTTGACACTATTTAGTGGCAAGCTTGACAATTCTGTCGCCGTTCGTCTCCCAATGCCGCTTTCATTGTGCCCAAGAAATATACAGCGGCGCGTCTGCCGCGGCACAGAATAGTATAATAGTATTACATACAGAATGGATACGAACCCCCCCGCACCGAGGTCAGTTACCTCGTCCCTGAGAGGCCCAGGATGACAAGCCGGGTTACGATTGGGTTACCGTCGCGGCTCGCGATTCGCCCATGCCACGCGCTACGCACTCGCGCAAACAATTGACGCGTGTACCGCTACCGACAGTGCACGCACACATACTTATCCACAGCGCCTGCTTTCCTTCGCGTGTCACCCCCGTGACCGCGGTCCTAATTCGGTCAGTCCATCTTACGGTCCGGCCACGACTTCGAGTGGCGGCGCCAGCGGCAGCGGTTTTCCTAATATGTACTTGTAGATCGCGTGTGATCCGAACTAGCCGCAGTGCGTTGCGTGTCTCAACCGTTCAATGAACAGATAAAACGCTTGCCGCGCCGCAATTCAAGCAAAGTCGTGGCCGGCGCGTTAGGCTGGTTTTCCACTAGAGCTATGCTATGCTACGTTGCTATGGATGCTTTTGAAATACACCAATCACATTCCTTTATTCACATAGCATAGCTCTGGTGGAAAAGGGTTTAGCTAAGCTATGTTTTTTATATGGAAAGATGCGAGATACGGATGCTTGCTATGGATGCGTGCTGTGGATGCGTGCTGTGAATGCGCGCTTCCCCCCTCACCGCGCTGCCGCTCCCCGCGACCGCTGTCGATACATCGCATAGCTCGAGCTGCGTATCTTCCTCGCATAGCTACCTCGCGGCTGCGCATCTTCCTCGCACAGCTATATAGCGTAGCTTTAGTGGAAACGGTCGCATAGCTCGTAGCGCATCCTCGCAGCATAGCTCTAGTGGAAAACCAGCCTTATAGGCGATCTGCCGTGCGCTCTTGTGCCCTCTGCACCACGAGACGCTAGACTAGACGGTCACCGTCCGCGGCACGATGCGTGGCCAATGAAAGGATGCGGGACTGGACAGTGAAGGAAAGGCGCTGCCTGATGTTCAATTTCTCCAGTATCGATTTGTTATTTCAAAATTGGGTTCATGTTATTTTCAGCATCCTTCTCTTACAGCATATTTCTAATGTGTCGATCTTTTCTCTCTCGCTCTCCCTCAAAGTCAACGTTTTTGTAGTACACAGAAAGATTGGAAAAATTAGAGCCGATGTTACGATTTCTTCAAATCTTTCACATCTTCTCGATTGTAGAACTATACATTTTTTTAGTTAATTTATAAATTATTTCATACAGGCGTGCCAATCAGTGGTGTCGTACCTGAATAGCGTCGCGGACAAGATCCACGCGGGGCTGGAGGGAGAGAACCTGCAAGCTGTCACTTTGGAGTTGGCCGTGCGTTTGCACAGAGTCATATACGAGCATCTGCAGAACTTCCAGTTTAATTTCGCAGGTAATTAAAAAAGAAGTTGAGTTTCTGTTTTTTTTATTAACAAATACAGTACCCTGCGATGTATACTGCACATCGACTTTTGGAAAGAGATTCGGCTAATTTCGCCTTAATAGAGCGTTGTCTCACACTACCTATGTGACGTTTGTCAGTCGTCGTCAAAATATTAGTACATTGTGCATTTAGGGATAATATATAATAGGGTAAGCAGGTTATTACTAACGAAAGTCATAGAAGCCCGACGCCGAAGGCGGAGGGCTTTTATTAGCTTGAGTTTGTAATAACCCTTTTCACACCACCTGCTCGTCAATGCCCAATTATATATCATGCAAACCTTACCGAAAGCAAATCATTATAACCCTTGGCTTAGGCCGGGTAGTAATATCGTACTGAATCTCATTATAACCCGCCGGGTAATAATGTGATTTCACTTTTCATAGTTCTTATAGTTCTGTCATTAAAGTCTAATGTCGTGAAGTCCACTAAGCGGCGAGGAGGCGGCACACCAGCTCCGTGTTTTGTTTGGAACGTCGTGTTCGAAACAAAAGACTGCGTCGTCGGCCGCCGCCTGTAGCGCGTCAAACGCGTGGTTTTAGTACTGAATATTTGTAGAATTACATTTTGGAGTTTTCTTATACATTATTCTCATATTTTATTACATTTTTAAATAAAATCACTATGTAATATCCGTTCCTCGGACGTAGCTAGGGCTGGCCTTCCTCCCTTCGCAGTAGTTGCAGCAATGTAAATAAATATATACTTACATATTTGTGGACAGTCTTACACAAACCTACCTAGTCCCAAACTAATCAAAGCTTGTACTATGGGTACTAGTCGACGATATACATATACGTATAAAGATAAATATATACTTAAAATACATAGAAAACAAAATACTTGTGCTCACCACACAAATGAATGCAAGCAGTCGTCGATGTACTAGGTATTAAATACCAATAACAAGATCCGCGTGAGTTACAAGACGCTTAATTATACGGAGTAAAACAGATTCTATTAAAATAGATACTACAAATTGCTGCGAATGACTGATTTAATTCTGTTTTAAGTAGCCTTGGTTTTTTTATTGCCTCGCAAGAGGTGAGAAAAGTAGAGTATACTCCTCGGGGATAAAGCTGTTTTTGCCTTGGGAGCGCTTAAATCCCTCACTACACTCAGGACTCAGTCTTAATTCCCTCGCTTCGCTCAGGAATTAAGTCATTACTTTGGACTAAAATTTGGAGTCCTTCGTTACGTTCGGGATTCAATATCGCACCCGTGACATAATAGTAGATTGTGTCACAAGGGAGCAAAATGCCATATTTACGGCGTGGGCGTACATTGAATCCTGAACGAAGCGAAGGATTCTACAATAGAATCCCGAGCGTAGCGAGGGATTCTAAAATAGAATCCTGAGCGTAGTGAGGGATTCAAGTATAAACGCCCAAGGTGGAAATAATTTTGCTTCCATGTGACACATACTGCTTTTCACATCACCTATTGAGGATAATGAAAGATCTGATGTGCTACCGGTAACATATTTATAGATGCTCTAATATATATCAAATTTGAAAACCTTTTCCCTGAATTAGTCGAAATAGAGTATATTGACGATTTTAGCAAAAAAAATTTTTTTTCAACTAAAAATTAAAAATAAGTGTAAAATTTGAAATCCTTATCCCCGAATTAGTCGAAATCGAGTATAATGACAAATTTACGCAAAAAAAAAATTTTTTCAGCTCAAAATTAAAAATAAGTGTAAAATTTGAAATCCTTATCCCCGAATTAGTCGAAATCGAGTATAATGACAATTTTTCGCAAAAAAAAAATTTTTCAGCTTAAAATCAAAAATAAGTGTAAAATTTGAAATCCTTATCCCCGAATTAGTCGAAATCGAGTATAATGACCATTTTTTGCAAAAAAAAATTTTTCAGCTTATAATTAAAAAAAAGTGTAAAATTTGAAATCCTTATCCCCGAATTAGTCGAAATCGAGTATAATGACCATTTTTCGCAAAAAGTAATCTTTCAACTTAAAATTAAAAATAAGTGTAAAATTTAAAATCCTCGTCCCCGAATTAGTCGAAATCGAGTATAATGACGATTTTTCATAAAAAAATTTTTTACTTACATTAAAAAAAAAAAAAGAATTTTTCGCAATCAAAGACATTGAGCTGACGTTTCGTATCGACTGAATTTGATTTTCAGTGATACTAGAATTTTGTTGGTTTTGTATGATGCTTCAAATTTTAATTATTTCATTATATATTATTATAGTACATTACTTACCAAGGGCGATAAAACAAAGAATGTCTCAGATCGCAGGTATTTTACGCCCGAGCCGAAGGCAAGGGCGATAAATATGCGATATGAGGCTTTCTTTATTATCGCCCGTGGTAAGTACAAAATTTTATGTCACCCCCTGGCCAGGAAGTGGGTTTTTTCGCGCGCGGAGCGTGCGATAATGGCCACTTTATGGCTAGGTGTGACATAAAATATTTTATGTCACACCTGGCCATAAAGTGGCCATTATCGCACGCTCCGCGCGCGAAAAAACCCACTTCCTGGCCAGTGGGTGACATAAAATTTTGTACTTACCACGGGCGATAATAAAGAAAGCCTCAGATCGCATATTTATCGCCCTTGCCTTCGGCTCGGGCGTAAAAGACCTGCGATCTGAGACATTCTTTGTTTTATCGCCCTTGGTAAGTAATGTACTATTATACTGGCAACGAGAATATCCTTGAACAGAAAAGTGCCACTTTGATCCCTCCTAGCAGGGAAGAAAAAGCCCTTATCCGAATAGGTGATGTGAAAAACAGTGTTTTCACATCACCTATTCGGATAAGGGCTTTTTCTTCCCTGCTAGGAGGGATCAAAATGGCACTTTTCTTTCCTGCTAGAAGGGATCAAAGTGGCACTTTTCTGTAACGAGTAATAGGTAACTTAATGAGTTATTGTATCGATTTTGATAAAATAAATGCACAACTATTGTTATTTCAGATCTTTCATTATCCTCAATAGGTGATGTGAAAAGCAGTATGTGTCACATGGAAGCAAAACTATTTCCACCTTGGGCGTTAATTCTTGAATCCCTCACTACACTCAGGATTCTATTTTAGAATCCCTCGCTACGCTCAGGATTCTATTATATAATCCTTCGCTTCGTTCAGGATTCAATTTACGCCCACGCCGTAAATATGTCATTATGCTCCCTTGTGACACAATCTACTATTTATCCCCTTGGTGTATAATCTACTATAACACCCGTGATACATACAATGTTTTTCATCACATTTGCGAGGAAATAAATAACTACAAAAGGCAGAAAATATCATGTTTCATGATCATCATTCACCTTCAGTATCATCGCGAGAGGAGCGCGCAGTCTCAATATTTCAACCAATCACAGAGCAGTATTCAAGCGGCGCGCGGCCAACTAGATTTTTTTCAACCAATCACAGAGCAATATTCTTCTGGCGCGCGGCCAACTAGATTTTTTTAAACCAATCAGATCACACACAAACTCATAACTCCCACGGAAGTTATAAAACAATACAAAAAATCGGCTATAATTGCCTTATACGGCATGCGTGCAATAACACACTTTACGAGCAAGTGTAACGAAAGTAATATAGGATTGTTGAAACCACCCAATAAAACGTAGGGATTTATATTCTCTTTGCCACCCAACTCCAAATTGTTCGATGTACAAAATGATACAATGATGGTTCGACAATACTTTTTCTAGGAGTCGGAACAGCTCTCTATAGATATCCAAAGGTTACATGTGACCGAATTGCAGGAGCGATGGTGGCGATCTGCGACGTGAAGGAGTACCGGTCGGCGGCGTGCGGGCGCGGCGCGCGCGCGGCCCCGGCGCCCGCGCACGCGCTCTTCGACGCGCTGCACGCGCTCTGCAACCTGCTGCTCGCCAAGCCGGAGAACCTGCACCAGGTCTGCGAGGGCGAGACTCTCGTGAGTACACACTGTTCATTATAAATAAGTGTTAAAAACACTAGAAAAACACGCTTTTATAAATGCACGTAAAACCAAAAATAAATTATGGATCGTTCAAGTTGTCTCTATTTCTGGGTAAACTATGTGCTTTTAATTATAATATTTTATTGTAAAAGCGTTGGGCGCTGGAACAGGAAAGACTTTAGATTCCATTACATAGCTACATAGCGGACCCTGGGCCCCGAAGCAACAGCTGAGGGGCAACCGGGAAAATCGCTCAGATGAGAGAGAGACATAGCTACATATAGGTCGACCTATCAGACCTTGAAACCTAATCGTGGTCAAAGTTCATTACAAGACTTTTCTAACAAATCCAAACACAGCTATGATACGATCTTCCATCATGAAGTTCCAGTACATACCTTCCGGCTCCATCATCAGATCAGTTCGACAGTACCATATTATTGTATTGCCATCAGAACTACATACAGCTGCCAATTTTCATGACGCTACGATCCTTGGAAGATGGTAAAATTAGTTACTTTAGATTCCATTACATAGTTACATACAGGTCGACCTAATAAAAGCGGGTTAATATAGTACATTACTTACCAAGGGCGATAAAACAAAGAATGTCTCAGATCGCAGGTATTTTACGCCCGAGCCGAAGGCAAGGGCGATAAATATGCGATTTGAGTCTTTCTTTATTATCGCCCGTGGTAAGTACAAAATTTTATGACACCCCCTGGCCAGGAAGTGGGTTTTTTCGCGCGCGGAGCGTGCGATAATGGCCACTTTATGGCCAGGTGTGACTTAAAATAAATATAGTACGCGCCATTCGCGACGTACGGCGGGTTACCATCCTTACCTGGTTCAAACTCCTCTTAATCGAACCAAGCGCTTTTCGTCATCTTTTATAATTCGCACTGCTAAGGTTTGGAATTCCCTGCCGCCGTCTGTATTTCCGAGTTCATATAACCTGGACCTATTTAAGGCAAGAGCGAATAGGCATTTTCTGGGTGAGCTCGCTTCACCGTTGTCCTCATCTTTGCCCCCTGGCTAGACGTTGGCCAAGAGCAATCCCATTATTAATTTAAAAAAAATAAACACGACGACGCGTCCCTCCACAACGAGTCTCATACTTATCTGTGCGCAGTGTACGGCTTGGGCTGTGGAGGGGCGCGCCTTCGTGGATGGCGCGCACTATGTGCCAGTTGCACCAACGTACGAACACAGACCGGTCATCGTCAAATATGGCGCCGGCAGCTGTCATCCCATAGAAACTTGCCAAACATTCCATACAAACAGATTTGACGAACACCGCTTACGATTACAGACGGTTTGGTGCGACCCAGCCTATATACGCGGACAAACTTACACGAAAAAAGCGAACCCAGAAGCGGGTAGATCGCTATGGTAAATAAATAAATAAATGAAATAAATGAACTTTATTCTGTAAGTAGGCCGCAATGGCACTTTTACAAGTCAAACCCTACTAGCGTTTCACAGAGGCCACTGCCGAGAAGAAACGCCGAAAGAAGCTCGACAGTCAGCCATTTTCTCACAAAAATATGCTTATTACAATGATAATACTTAACCTACTTAAGATCAAGAAATCTAAGACAAATAGAATTCAAAATTCAAAATTCAGAATTCAAACATTTATTCTGCAAATAGGCCACAAGGGCACATCACATGTCTTAATGTAATGGTGTGCGGGTAGACCACAACTAAAACTCGCAGCACGTCAGTTAACCCGTCATAATGGCGCTTGCAGCATTGCCGAAATATCGGAAACTCATAAACATAAAAATACATGGTCATATCCCGTTATTAACAGTGTCCGACCGAAGTTTCGGTTTCGGCAGGTTTCGGCATAAAAATCATGTTTTGACCGAAGGTTCGGTTTCGGTCAAAAAACTGCCGAACCTTCGGCAATGCCGAAACTGAAATTATTGACCGAGCGAACGAAGCGAGCGAAGCGTCTCCGTTTCAACTTAGGTAAAATTATCACTTGTATGTATGTAAGCACTTTATTGTACACAATAACAAGTTAAAACACGTACATGTTACAAAAGATTGAAGTACAAAGGCGAACTTATAAGGGGCCACTTCCAGCTAACCTTCACTTCACTCGTTTCATAGCTTGTTACTCAAATTGTTTTATCTTATACCACTGTAAGGATTTTATAATAAATTATTCTTATTCTTACTTAGATATACGAATAAGGCGCTCGGTTGTTTTATGCGTCAAACGCATGCGTCTCCATATAAATCCATTCAACGCAATGCGTTTGACGCAACGTATCTTGAGCGCCTAATAGGTGTCCGTCCGTCTGTCACCAAGCTGTATCTCATTAACCGTGATAGTTAGACAGTTGAAATTTTCACAGATGATGTATTTTTTTAGAGAATAGTACGGAACCTTTCGTGCGCGAGTCCGAATCGCACTTGGCCGGTTTTTAAAAACAAATAATACTGTATCTGATAAAACCAGTGAACGAATATAAACATGGAAGCAGCCTCTGAGAACTTTGGCGTTGAATTTATCGGGACACTTAGCACACAAACACAAATACACACACATTTAAATACGATGTTACGTATATACAGAGATATAATACGAAAACGATAACAAAATAATAGTTATCTCTTTTACACTAATTGTAAACACTTGCGCGTGACTGAAATGGTTGTATAGACAATAACTGCCAATCAGCAACTTAATCCGCCAATGAGCTTCTTGCTGCAGGCGCTAGCAGCAGTCCGTACGCCACGGATCTGTGCCGTCACGAATCATATTTGATAGATGTCAATGAGATTCATGGATAGGTTCATGCAACAGATTTTAGACAGTCAAATAATTAATCAATATTTTAATTTTCGGCACGTTGAAAGAAAACAAAATAAATAGGTTAACAGTATTGTAATAAAATTGCTGATTAATTTGTATTATTTATACTTTTACACTCCGTTCCAGACATCTGACTGAGTTATTCCACGGGGTAAAGCTATATTATGTCCTTCCTAGGGTCTCGAATATCTCCATACCAACATTTATCACAATCGGTTCAGCGTGAAGAGGTAGGTAATAGATAGTGAAACAGAGTAGGTACTTTCGCATTTATAATAATTAGTATGGATGTGTACAGCCGGGCAGTGCGTACCCATTTACTCATGTTCACGTACAGTCAGCAACGTTTACGTCGATGCAAATAGAGGGGCTATATCTGAATACACCTTTACGTATGAGTGGCAGAGGAAGTAGATTGCACAGGGATATGTGCGACATTACAGGGTCGGTGAAATAAAATATTGTCTATTATTATTATTATTATTTTCAATTTAACAATTGTTTAATACAATAAATTGTCGCTTGGCCGCATTCGTTATTACCTAAATATTCCTTGCGCGTTCTTAATATTAAGTGCTATGACTCTCCCATCTCTCCTTCTACTTTGTGCTTGACTCTTATGTGCTTGTGCTAATTATAAGTGCTTGAAATACTTGAAACATTTAGTGCACAAAGGACTGGGTTGTTTACATTCTGCATCGCCGTGTACCCATTCCCTCAAGTAAGTGCCTGAATTAAGACCTTACACAATCTAGCCACAAATACTTTGATGCATTCCATAAAAAATGTACTTACTACATTTGGCATAATATCATCCCTATACAAAATATTGATCATAATATTTTATTAAGGTTTTACTAACGTTATCGATTTACTTACACGTGGAAAGTGATTCCCTTGTCTTTGTTACGATCCGTATGATTCCTGCACCACTTCACAACACATGAAGGCATCTTAAATTGTAAAAATCCTTGATTTTTTCATTGCGTTTCGACATCCGCCATTCACTGGGATGACAGTTGAACTAAATTCGTGCCGGGCCTAGTTATTAAGGACCTGCCCCACTGGGGTTAGTTTGCGTTGCGTCAAAATTTAGCAGGCAGAATGCTTCTATGTTTATATTCGTTCACTGGATAAAACAGTAAAATAGTCTCGGGATCTTATCCCATAATCTAATAAAGCAATTTGCTCCGCAACCGTAATATACTAATCAATCTAGTTGATCGTGTTGTATAAACATAAATAATATATGCTGAGACTTCTTTATCTTAAATATACTACGCACTGCTTTGGTCTAATAATTTCGTTCATTTCCTCAACCGGGGGTGTAGCTCAGATGGTAGAGCGCTCGCTTAGCATGCGAGAGGTACGGGGATCGATACCCCGCACCTCCAACGTGAACACTTTTTTTTTTTTTAATGTTTTTTTTTCACTTTGATCGTTGTGAAATCATTATACAGATAATTTTTAATATATTATCTTTAGATCATTTTCTCGATGCTGTAGTTAAGGGTCCTTATAAGGGAAAAAATGCTCATCTATTTAGCCCATTTTCAGTTTCACTGATAAGTTTCTTGACATTTTATCAATGTTACTATCTAGAACAGGACTATTGTGACCTAATGACATGACTTTTAAATGTATTTCTTGCATTTTTCATTCAGATATTTTGTTTCAAACATCACTCCAAAACTCCAAATCGACCATTTTCGAGCTAAAAACTGCTTTATCGGGCTTAAATTCTACTACACACAATTAAATAAAAAAAGGGCAATGTTACTATCTAAAACTTTAATATAATCATCGTATCTTATAATCATTTCATTGGTATTAACAATACTTTTGTCAAAAAATGAAATT
This sequence comes from Cenopis cana, assembly GCA_951800055.1. Taxonomy (NCBI): domain Eukaryota; kingdom Metazoa; phylum Arthropoda; class Insecta; order Lepidoptera; family Tortricidae; genus Cenopis; species Cenopis cana. The sequence continues at coordinate 10,904,968 of OX637490.1, read as the reverse complement.
ATAAAAAATTTAAACTTATAATATAAGGCCTCTCTTAAAGGCGCAGGGTAGGGTAAGGCCTTCCCCATACAAACTTTGTGCACGTTTTATTCGTCGGTTTTGGCACTAACAAATATAATTTTTTTTTTTTGGTTGTAAATATTAGATATGCGAAGATCGTGATGTGAAAATTTTCAAATATTAAAAAAAAAAACAAAAATAAAAATAAATAAATAATAATAAAAAAAAAAATTACATCACGAAATAGCTATCAGAAAAATAAACATACTGACCAAAAATCATAACTTTAATGCAAACACAAACGAAGTAAATCCTGCACAAAGTTTGTATGGAGAGAGCTTGCCCTACCCCTCCTCTTAAATAAATTTATTGAATTTCGATTTAGTTACATGAGGGGTTAGTTGAGGTCGGACACTTATTCTGTTTAGACTAGCCTAGTCTTAGTTTTAGCTGTTTATTATATAAGTGGGATATTTATGGTATTTGTTTTTTTTTAATAAAATATGTTTTTTTTTGTATGTTGGCAGGCGGAGTTGGACCACTCGATCCTGCTAAACTTTATCCAGCTGCGGTCGGACTACAAGAGCCACAAGCTGTCCAGCTTCCTCAAGGGCCTCTCTTAACTTAATGTGAGCCCGGTTGGGATAAGTTCGTAAGAAGTCTGAATAAGTGAACTGTTAAAGGTAAAATGTTCTTTGTATCACTTTCCCAACATGATTTCCGTTTAGCATTGCATATTGTATACTCAACTATTAATTTCATGTCATTTAGTTTAATTTAATCATTTACGTGTTTTTTTTTTGTTTTTCGCTAATAAAGAACATTTTGAACTTAACGTTCCCACTGCTCCCAGTGTATAATAATCATATTTTTATTGTGTTACTCATATTATTTACATAATTGTTATAACTCGTTTAAGTTGATAAGAGTATTAAATTATTATTATATCAATCTGAGCTTTTTATTGACACTTATAATAACAGCACAATAGTTTATTAATTAGACACGTAATCTTAATTAGAACTACATAATTGAAATATAATACGGTTTAAGTATTATTTTTATTAAATGCGTGCAACAGGTGACTTACGTAATACATCGCAAATAGCGATCAGATTACAATTCAAATTTCGCAATCTTTTCTCGAACGGCCTTGTTTACCAAGCGCAGTACAAAACTCATCGATATCCAATATTTGCAATACGCATTTGAGGTTATTGGTAACATTCGGATAGTGTTATCAGCGTATCTACACGGCATCGGCACTACGTCCATTCATAAGTTCTCCCCACCACGGCGCGAGACGTTATTTGAATGAACGCACGTGTGTGCGTATCGCCGCGCGCGCAGCTCGACTGCGCCTGTGTTGTGTTCGTCAGTGATCCACGGGCCGGCTGGAAAACCGCCGCGTCGCGCTCGCGTTCATCAAAATAGTGCTATGCCCACAAGTGTAAACAACTCCAAATATTCTGTTTAACAGTGCCGTGCAATCGCTAATCTGGATATCATTAAAATCGAGAGGTAAGTTTCATGGCCGTAAATGTTTATTTTCATTCACCCGCCGCCTACGCGCTGTGTCGCGATTTGAGCGACGAATTTACATATTATAAGTTCATTCAGTGAAGCTTACTTATATTATCGTACGTGTGATGTGAATGGGCGATTAGTGAACCTCGAAACAGAGGTTGATTCATCCTGATAAGTCCTCGACCGGGGCAGGGAGTTTGTTGGGTTTTCTGTGTCGATCGCTAGGCGCTATCTAGGCGAGGCTGGCTCGCGTCCGCTCCATTTCAAGTGGTGTTTTTATATCCCAGCGCTACCTGAGTACGAGACGAGTCGCCGCAAGCTGATCCCAGTAATGGCATCGTTCATCGATAACCAGTATACATTCCTCATAAAGAAAATAAAACTGCTGGCTATACCTATGTACCTAGCTTGTATGCGAATCGTGTGTATACGTCACCTGATATGCCTACTCTGATAGGCCTCTCGAGTTATCTTGATATGTTCGCAAATATTAAAACACAACGTTACGGTTTTACCTTTTCTAGTAACACTAAAGGTGGCAAACAAGCGAATGGTAAACAAAACATATATCGTAGCTTATGAAACTACGATTCCAGAGGAGTCGCAAGTTACCTACTTTCTTTGTGCTTATTGGATGCGAGATTCAATGTTACTCAAAGGTCTAGAAGTGAATATGACTCGATAATTTTCACTAGAATCCTTTATGGAACAGTTACGATAAGATAATTCTGAACAATAAATCAAAACCTTAACGATGCTGTATAATACACGATACAAAGATACCTATAGGTACCTAGATAATACGATGCAGTAAATTTAACTTGTCGTCTAGTGCAAACTGTTATGCAGAAACCTATAGGTATATTTTCAGTTGAGACATCTCATTTGAATAATAGTGAAAATATGCCTAATAGGTAGGTAGGTAAGTTACCTTACATAGGTATAAAATTTTGCCGTCTACTCTACTGTACATCCAATACCTATAGAAGCACTTAGAAGAAGAAATGGTATTTATTTGGGGATTAAATATCTATCTACGTACTAACATATCTACAATGCTACCTAGTAGTATGTAGATTTATATCCTAGGCATTAGCACGAAAGGCCTAATGGCTTGCTATATCCAAACCCCATTCAAAGTGGCTTTCTAACCATATTGCGAATTGCGGTATAGTGCACCGTGCCATCCACGAAGACGCGCCCCTCCACGGCCAAATCCGTACAGAGGCGCATAGATTAGTATGAGATTCGCTGTGGCGGGCGGGGCACGTCGTCGTCACGCACTATACAAGATGTACCTACCTACTTACTTAAGTTTGTACGAGTATGAAATAATGATTATATTACCTTACCTACCTATGTACAGTCAGCAGCAATGTTTGCTACGCGGGCGAGGTGCCAAAATGATCTTCACACATCTTTATTATAAGGGAATAAGAGCGTGTGCAGATCATTTTGAACACCTCGCCCGCGTGGCAACCATTGCTGATGACTGTACACAGGTCATAAAATAAAACATCACTCCTAAGAACACGCGTGGTTTCATCGTAATCTGCTTAAAAACCTATCTAAACAAAGCTCAAAGAAAACAATGACGTAACCTTACAATTTAATACCTATCTACGAGTAGTAGTTATCATTTATCTGGAGATAAGTGATACGTACCTGTAACGTACAAAGTAGATAATATAATTATAACGAACTACGAAATTAACGCTTTGAGCGCCAAGAACCTATAAAGTGGTCGAACAACCACTATAAAAAGGTCGAAGTGAAGGTGTAGTTTACTTTGATTTGATCATGAATAAAATCTATTATGAATTGTTTTTATTGGTTTAAACGTTACATCAATTCAACAGTGCTTGGCGTGGCGAGCACGACGACACACGACCACTTTGGCGTTCAAAGGGTTAAGCATGGGTACATACCTACCTACGATTACATTAGTCAACCTAGTCACGTGGCGTTCAATATGGCTTGCGCCATTATTATCGCTAGAACCAAAAATATTATGCATGCTAAATGGTTGAGAACGTACTTAGATTGTAAGCAGCGACTGGCTAATGAAAGTAGGTAGAGACCACAAAATTGCGGCAAATTAAAAATAATCTGATACTTATAGGTAAAAGGGTCATTGTTCGCACTAGGTACATAACTATGTAGTTGAATACAATACTATACAACAACATTGTTTACCAAACATAAAGTAAATTAAAACAATTAGGTACTAAATTATTCCGAATCTGAAACGGAATATGGATTATGGAAGTAGGAATTTAAGTGGAATAACCACGAAGGATCAAGCAATAATAGCAATATATTACCTATATCTCACTAAGAATTAACTGATGTTTCATATTCATATATTTATTAAACTAGGTACGCGTCGTTGAAGAGTTCCGTTCTAATCATCATCAGCAGTTCCACTTCATCAAATGACACATTTTTGTATGCAAATGCTTGATTTGTTGATAAAAACACAAAAATCACTATGTGTTTGCCTTTAAGATTTGAGGAGTTCCCTCGATTCCTCATGGATCCCATCATCAGAACTGCGTTTTTACAAAAACAGGACCAACTTGGATATATATAGACTTACAATCAAAAAAAGAATTTTCGAAATCGGTTTAGACATGACGGAGTTCTGGAATCTAGAGATTCTAGAGTAACAAACATAAAAAAAACATACAACGGAATTGATAACCTCCTCTTTTGAAATCTTGAAGTCGGTTAAAAATAGGGATTTACCCGAACTGGGAACCGTATACCAGGGGGGCTACCGCGAACCACAAACGAAATGCTCGCTCTCTGTCTTACTCTCTCTGTCTTACTGTCTCTGTCTTACTTACGTAAGTGCGACAGAGAGGGAAAACTTCGTTTGCGGTTCGCGGTAGCCCCTCAGTATATACTGTATCGGGGAATCTCTCGGTAATTCGGTATCCTGACTATAGGTGTTGGTGACTCTCTACGAAATCACAAGCCCATAATCTGACTATGTTACGCGTATTATGAAGACGGATAGGTAGATATTAGATTGAATCAGTGGTATTATCTGAACCTACCTACCATAACTGTTCCGACAGTTTTGTGAGACCCCGTTAATTTTATGTTTTTATACCCTGATTATTAAATAAATAAATAATAATAATAATAACGGCCAACGAGTCCGGCGGAATGCCAACGAGTCCGGCGGAATAGAGGGACCCTCTCGGCCGCTTGGATTGACTATAAGAAGGCCTATGATTCGGTGCCCCATTCTTGGCTGAGGAGGATCTTAGAGCTGTATAAAGTTGATGCAGCTGTAAGATCCTTCTTAAGTGCTTGCATGGGGCAGTGGATCACTGTCCTTCGTCAACCGGGTGGACGAGATGACTCTTCTGGGCCGCAGGGCTCTATCAGGATTGAGCGAGGTATCTTCCAGGGCGACAGTCTGAGTCCCCTATGGTTCTGCCTAGCTCTGAATCCGCTCAGCACTTTGCTGAAGGATTCAGGGCTAGGTTGTCAGCTCCGGAGAGAGGGTGAGGTCATTTCTCACCTGCTCTACATGGACGACCTTAAGCTTTTTGCTCCAAATACACGGGATCTGTTGACGCTACTGAAAACGACAGAAGCTTTCAGTAGCGCCATCAAAATGGAATTTGGAGTCGATAAGTGCGCGGTCATGCATGTACAGCGGGGGAAAGTTGTAAATTCTACAAATTTACAGCTCTCTGAGACAATGTCACTCAAATCTCTCTCCGAAGCAGAAACCTATAAATATCTTGGTATGTCACAGTCTTTGGGTATTGAGGGTGAGGACGTAAAGCGGGCGGTGAAGGAGCGTTTCTTCTGTCGCCTGACAAAAGTATATAATAGCTTTTTGTCGGGCGGCAACAAGGTGCGCGCCTTCAACGCCTGGGTGATGCCCTTACTCATATACTCCTTTGGCATACTAAGATGGACTCAGACCGAGCTGGACGCCCTGGACCGTAGGGTGCGTGTTCTGCTTACTGCGCACCGCATGCTACACCCGCGCTCGTCTGTTATGAGACTGTACATCCCGCGGAAGTGCGGAGGACGCGGCTTTTTAAACGCGAAAGACCTCCACAACCGCGAGGTGTGCAGTCTCAGGGATTATTTCCTAAACAGCGAGTGCGGGATGCACCGGGACGTAGTTGCAGTAGACGCATCTTACACCCCGCTCTTCATGGCAAAAGAGAACTGGCGCAGACTTAAAGTAATGAGTACCGAGGACCGCAAGGCCGTATGGAAGAGTAAGGAGCTACACGGGAGGTTCTGCAGGGCCCTTACGGGACCCGATGTAGACCTGCTCGCGTCGGTGAACTGGCTACGTTTCGGGGATCTCTTCGGGGAAACCGAAGGTTTTGTCTGTGCAATTGCGGACGAAGTTATCATGACGAACAACTACCGGAAGTATATCCTGAAGGACGGTACGGTCGACATTTGTCGGGCATGCCGCCGTCCCGGAGAGTCACTCAGGCATATCATTTCCGGTTGTGGTCATCTTGCGAACGGCGAGTACTTGCACAGACATAACCTTGTAGCCAGGATCATTCACCAGCAACTTGCTCTTCTATATGGTCTTGTGGACGTCGAAGTGCCGTACTATAAGTACACACCTGCGCCAGTTCTCGAAAATGGTCGTGCCACGCTCTATTGGGATCGATCTGTCATCACGGACAGGACTATTGTAGCCAATAAGCCTGATATCGTGCTGATAGATCGATCGAAACGCCAGGCAGTGCTCGTTGACATCACCATTCCCCATGACGAGAACCTCGTGAAGGCCGAGAAGGACAAACTCAGCAAGTACCTAGACTTGGCCCACGAGGTAACCGCCATGTGGGATGTTGATTCAACGACCATTGTCCCGATAGTCGTTTCTGCGAACGGTCTAATAGCGAAGAGTCTCGACCAACACCTCAAGAGACTCTCGCTAGATGGCTGGGTCAAGGGTCAGATTCAGAAGGCGGTACTCCTGGACACGGCGCGGATAGTCAGGAGGTTCCTCTCTCTGTCGCCCTGACCACCGGTAGCTTAGGCCCTGCCTCGCTGCCGGCGGCACTCTAGGCTAGGTTTTTATAACGTTTTTATGTTTTGTAAGTGTATTTTTATATTTTACTTTTTATAGAAATGTTATACAAACCTAGGCTAAGAAAAGAAATAAATAAAGATAAATAATAATAATAATATTTTAGTGGAAATACCACTGTAATCGCAAGGTTACAAGAAGTCAACAAATGTGTCAACACTGTCAACGTACAGACAGTAAAACATTGAATTTTGTACTTTTGTTTGCTGTAAGTACACTTTAGGACTTACGTCACTAAACAAATCTTCCACAATAATGAGCAATCTAATTTCTAAGGAATGAATTTGATATCATTTTGATAGGAGCACCGATAACGGTCAAATATGGAGTAATTTTCCTACATTTTTACCTCATAGTAAAGTGAAACTACCTATATGCCTAAATAACCCAATAAAGTTGGTTCTACAGTTGATGACAGTTCGCGGCATTCCAAATTAAAAGTTATAAACAGTACTTTGTCTTACGGAGTGAGCTTAATCGCGTTACTGTTTTATGCAGTAGAATTTGCATGTTGATGTGAAGTGGGAAAAATATGTCTAAGCAACCCAACAAAATCTGCGTTCAAAGATTTAAAAAAATCTGGAACTGGCTCCTTAGGCTTGTCAACATAAATTGGGGGAATGTGAAAAAATATGCACCTGCCAACAGCTACTTCAGCAGTGAACGAAAACTCAAGTGCTATATGTATTTACGAGCAGTCTCAACTCCCTAGCCATAAGTAGTATATCTTGGCCCCTAAACTTATGACAACTATGCCCAACGGAAGATCTTACTAACACTGGTTCGCCTGTTGTCGGTAAACGTGACTACGCCCGGCCTTTGCGTCGTTCGCAGTGGCATAATTTTGAATTTATCTAATGTTCAAGAGAACAACAAACATCTTTTGCTTCTCGAACAGTCTAGGTTTTCTTATGTTTAAAGACGAGGAGGGATTGAAACTGTGTTAGTCCTAGAGTCCTAGTAGTCCGAAATAATGTGTGTCCGAAGAGCCGTATCTGAAATTGTTGAAATATGACGATTGAAATAAAATACGACCATACCTAGGCTACAATACAAAGCTGTTACTTGTAATGAAATCGGAAGCACCTTTTCAACTCCACTTAACTATTAGAAAGAGACTCGTATGATTAAAAATCTGTTGTAAATAGATATAAAATTCGTTGACGATACTTTGATGCCAGTGGGTGGAGCGTGGACATTATCTCTTATCAGGCGTGATACCTGATGATAACGGCTAAATATGTATTCTCTCTTTTGTTTTTGTACAGAAACCCAAATACCTAGATTTAAGACTTAACTTTTAGCTTTGTTATTCTGTAATGGTTAAAATATTTGAAGGAACAGATCTACGTAGGTCGGATTCGGATGATACCTAAAGTTGGTAATGATAATGGTTCCCTAGGTATAAAGGATTCCCCCCCCCCCCCCCCCCTACAAAAAAAAAGGTATAGGAGAAACAGGACTATGCTCAGTGCTCACTGGTAAGTATAGGTAGCGCGCGTGTCGTCCACGCACGACGACGCGCCCCTTCACTATTTAGTTCCTTCACTGTCTAGTGACAGTAATGAAGAGACCATAAAAATACCTTTATGTCACACCTGGCCATAAAGCGGCAATGGCGGGAAATCCCACTTCCTGGCCAGGGGGTGACATAAAATTTTGTACTTAACACGGGCGGTAATAAAGAAAGACTGAGATCGCACCTGCCTGCCACCTACCTGCTGCCTGCTACCTGCGATCTGAGACATTCTTTGTTTTACCGCCTTTGTTAAGTAATGTACTATTACCTACCCTCGACAACACTGTACCTACTGTACCTCGCCGTACCAGCTCGTTTTATGCTCTTGTTGTACAATCTATGTACTATTTGTTCGTGGTCTGAATATTCCGCGAACTTCATTCTTCGTGGGTATGTAGCGCAGGCCACGAAAACAAACCCCACAGCAACGCATACCTCCCTACTTAACTACATGTAAGTATTACGAAACACTTGCAATTCCAACCAATAAATCTTGGCCATGATGTATGAAATAAATTTTGGCACGTGAAGCAGAATTTATTGAGATACGTTTGGAATAGGTCGGTATGCGATAAGCAGTTTTCCATAATACCATTGTACTGCGATTTAGACGAAGAACGGAGTAACGTTGCATCAAGTGCGTATACACTTAATGTTTTTCTTTATACAAGGGTGTAGACCTTCCATAATATGCCGTATAGCACGTGAAACATTCAAACGTGTTCGGTTATTGGTAAGCCTGTGTTATACCTAGCAAGAAAAGTTTCGCAGAGATTGTTAAAAAATGGACTGTTGTTCAGTCAGAATCAAAAGTTGCTACGCATATGAAGAGGTCAAAAGCTTTTCTTCCCTTTCTTTCCCTTATAATAAAGACTTGACGTATTCATATGCATAGCTACGTTTGATGCTGACTGTACTAGAAAATATTATATTATCACTCTTACAATTGAAACGAATCTAACGATGACTGAAGCGCCATTGCGTTGACAAATTTCGTCGAGCTGTTTCAAATGCAGACCGTGCCAAAAAATTTAACATAAGTACACATACACCTAGAGATTTGTAGGTATCATATGGTACTAGTTATAGATACTTTCGAAACACTTTGTCTGTAAAAATGCTCAGTTAACGGCGGCATCGTACAGGGGCCTATAGCACACAATTTTACAACCGTAAAATTTGACAAAATTGACAACTTTTTCTATGGAAAATTGTAAAATTTTGTCGAAAGCCCCCAGATCTCTCGTACACAAAGGACGAGGATTTTGAACATAGGCAATATGTATACCTAAACTTATTTTGACCATACATTGAATAAAAATACGAGTGGGTTGATTAGAGTTTGAGTCCTTTGCTCTATCGATGAATCGCTACAATAAAGACATGTTCAAGCTCAAATATATTCCATTCCAACCTTATTATTCATTTATAAAAATTATAATACTACATCATTTTTTCTAGAAACCGTATACACATTTATACGATTACGCATTATCTGTTAATTATCTTTCGTTGCTGAGTCACGTCACAACTGTTGGTGACAAAGTGTTTAGCCCTCGAGATCAATCCTACATTCATTTACTACTACTTGAAACAGTTGCAACAAAACATATAAAATTCTTCAAGAAATTAATAACGTAGACTCCAAAAAATTTACACTATGAAAGAGAACGAAGAATCGTTATCCTTATTAGCATCAGCCTATATAAAAGCCATCGATATTGTTTTTTTTAAACATTAAACGCAAACGAACGCGTTTGGATTTAGTCTCAATATATGGCAACGCGAACAGTAACTATTTTTTTGCATTTGCATAGGTACATTGATACTAAACACAAACGAGAAAAAGTAGTAGTCCTCACACTGACCGTTAGGTAGGTCACTAACACACAAACAAGAATCATCAATCACATTGACTAAACTTCAGTTTCTATAATGTTACGTTAAGACTAAGAAACTGGATCTGATATCAATGTTTATACTCGTCGGTAGGTATGAATATGAATGCCCTAAACATATAGGTATTACTTACTTTATCTGTGTGTTATCAATCAAGGTTGCCGGTGGGACAGATAATGTTCAGTTTCAATTGGGTTAAGAAAACTATACATAACTACTGAAAGTTTTTTTTTTAATATTAGGTAATATTTGACGTTGTAACTATGTATATAGTAGTTATTCAAATGTTTATTTATAAGCATGTTGCTTGTAGGTACATAATTATTACTTACTTACCAAGTAACTACACTTATTTTGCCACTATAACCAAAAAATACCTAATCCTATCTTTCATGAAAAAAATATTAAATTTCAGAATAATGTAGTACTATAGATATATATTTGGTTAACATTCAAGATCCTAAATTATGCTGAGGATAATCATAAATTCGAATATTCGCCTAGAAGGTCCATATAATCTAAATCCACCATTAACAAATTAAATTCATAACATAAATATCGGTCCACAACACATCCAGTTTTCGGATACCCGCTGTCAATATCAAGTTAATGTTATACACCACATTATGGCAGCCAGAGGCGTTCTCATTTTATTAACACAAACCGAAAAAAACTGTCGATCAACATCTGACGAACAGAAACTAGAGGTTCGTGCACTATTGGATGCGACAGGGGATGGTGGGGGGGCGGGGGGTAACATCTGCGCGGGCGGTGCGTGTGTGACTTAGACATTTGATCGTCTTTGTGCTTTAGGGTTGCCACCTGAGACTTCTCCAACTATTTAGTATGTACATTTTTCCCTCGTTGCGTGCGGTAAATAAAATATAGGACCAAGACGGCATCTGTTTGCGCTCTCTTAACGAATCTATTAAGGCAGATGAGCTCTTAAAATTTGTGATGATTTCAAATCCCCATTATACTTGAAGCTTATTATCCATTCAATTGTCTCGATTTTACAGCGCTCTTCAACATTACTAAAGTAGCGATACAATATTTATGGCGCACCATAAACGCGCAAAACGCGTGGCAGCCTTTACAGCCAGTGCGTATAGGCGAACTACATAGTTTGCAGCTACCTCAATCAATAATCGACTCTATGTCAAAGCTAAAAGAGCTATAATATGTGTACTTTGTCTTGGTCCTGGGGTACACCTTGCACGCAACGGGACCGATCCCGAGCAGGTAGTCGCTTCCCAGCGGAACACACTTTCTCGATGCGAATATCACATTTTTGGAAACAAATGTGTATGAAATGTGAGTGGAATGGAGGGTCTGTTCAACAATGACATCCGAATCGGTCCAAAATTAATAAACTTGAAATAAAAAAATATGTATGTTCTCTTTCCAATATTCTTTTAGAAGTCCTTGTCATGCTGGCGTCTGAAGAAGTAGGTAGGTTTTATCTTTTAGCACTATACATTGAGAAGATATTAGGTTTACCCATCACACACTCCACACAAAAGAAAACAAATCACAGTAGGTAGGTCATATGCAATGTGCCTGTTTCTGCTGTTGTACCTACCTAGGAACTAGCGTCACATAGCATTCAATGTGTTATTCTCAAATATCTAGGATGTAGAATGTTGTTTAATTCACTCTGGTTTGCACTCATAGACATCGTTTAAACAGGTTAGTATTGATGCCCTTAATAGTGGTGCTGTAAGGTAAGTTATAGTTTTGTAAAACACAGCCCTAAGCAACGTTTTAGTATTCTCTCAACTTTCTTATCTTTTGTTAAATTTGTGCGATGCGATATCCTATCTAAATCCTAACTTTTCCATTAAAACTTCAGATTAGTAGATAGTTGTTGTTGTTATTGTTTGGAATAGAATAACAAAAGAAAGTTGCATCGCAGCCAGCACGCCAATCGAAACATATCGCCCGCACAAAGCTGGCACAGTAACAATTCAGTCCAAGTACTAAATATAGTTCAAAATAAAACAACTGTCGCTTGCCCTTCATTCAGCCGAACGCAAATATTATAATTTCCCACCTAATGCCGTTAAAAATAAAGTTGGTTCTTGGGTGGAGCGCGTGGGCAGGGTAATTGGTAGGAGCCGTCATGTGCGCGGGCGCACCAGAATTTTTAATTATGAATTAATTAGTGGCGATCAACATTAAACTTGCCTAATCCCGGTTACTCATTGTTAGCTGTTCACACTAGCGCTTAGCAGGCATTTAGCAGGAAATTTACATAAATGCTAGTAGTACTATGTTATGAATGAATACGACAAACTGATATTTGAGCGAAGGGTTTTTTTTTATTTATTTAATATCTTAGACGGCGTAGGCGGTATAGGCCTGACAGTGATTAATATTTACGGCCATAAAAACAACTTTATCTTGAATGGAAATTCAGCAATTTCTAGTATGTAGTAGATGGTAGTTACTCGTAACACAAAGTTATAAAGATCATATAAGGCTTCTCTTTTTAAAAGCCAAACTAACTTAATTATCAAATAATATACAGACACCTAAATATATGCATCGTGGCGACCCAAGCGGCGGGGTCGTCGACTCTGATAAATATTAATATATCGCAGCATCCAGCTCGTATCTATGCAATACAACTAAGTAAGCTATACATACTTATGTAACATATTTAGCGCTGTCAAGGTTTACCTACATTTATGGGGGTTAGGCGAATTTATAATATTTCAAGATATTTTTCACTTCTCATGCTCGAAAAGTGTGTCATATTAGACTTGTGAAGCGGGGCTAAAGTAGTACATTTAAGCCCTAGTTAAAATATGTATACATATTTATGATTTACAAAACATTTTAATTTGACCAATCAAAATACTTCACCTATTAAATCCACCAATCACAGAACAGTAATTTGACAGATTAAAAAATATTTGGTAAAAATATCAACCAACCAGAACACAGCTGTAATAAAATCGACCAATCAGGAAAGACAATTACTCCTCTTAAAAGAAAAAAAAAGCGCATGTTGCATCTCTTTTTTTAATATAGCAAAAGAAAGGGAGGCGAATGCGCAAAGCAAACATAAAAATAGCGAGGCATGGTGCTGTTCTTAGAAAAAAAAACATGCTGTCAAATTAGACATACCTACGCCCGCCAAGAGTTAAATTATTCATTTAAGGTGAATAATTTGTGTTTATGTGTTTTCTCGCAATCGAAGTGAAAAGTAGAGTGTATCGGGCCTAAAAGCCATATTACAACTCGAACAATTTTATATATAACCATCTCCTGGTAATATGGCTTGCTTTAGACCCTTGTCGAACAATCTACTATTATACGAGTCTTGGTGTTGTTTCTTGGCAGTTGAAATTTAGTGCCAACTGTAACCTACCCAAAATTACAAATATTCAGCTTAGTATGGTTATCCGTCCGTAGGTAACTATTGCTTGAAAATAATGGAGGGTTGCTAATCACTACATAGTACCTATGAAACAAAGTTGCTTCCTTTTGTCTGTCCAGTTGTATGCTTAGATCTTTAAAACTACGCAACGGATTTTGATGCGGTTTTTATTAATAGATAGAGTGAGGTTTATATGTATAATTTGCACCCGTGCGAAGCCGAGGTGGGTCGCTAGTAACTCTAGTAAGATATTAAAACCAAGCGAGAGCTGCCAGGGTTAGCATTATCCGTCATATTTCTCAGATTATAAGGCTTTTATTTAGTTACATCCATGATTTACTTAATCTTTTCTTTGCTAAATAGACTACTAAACATTTTTACTGTATAGGCTACTAAATAGGTTGTTTAATAATGCCTTATTTGAATTACAAAGAGCTTACTAAGATTATTATTTAACGCATAAATTATAAGCTATAAGTGTTACTAAAGTGGCTGAGGTTAACAAACGGCATTTATTAGAATATCACATGTCCAATGCCTTGGGTCGTGTGTCGTATACTAACATACCTCAGTGGGTGTCATATCCACGTGTTAGGCCAAGGCAATGGCGACTGTCGAAGAATTTACAAGTAGCTATAGAGCTATGAAATTAAATATCAAAAGGTATATTTATTCAACCCCGATTCTAAAGTCTATCATAAGTATTAAGTAATAAAGCTCATTTTGTAATAGCTCAAATCAATACCCAGACTTGATAATGTACTTTGATTAATCTTAATTATAGTCTTTATGCCAATAAGAGAGAGGTAGTTTTAGCGTGAAAGCGCAAGTTTAGTTCACAATAAATATTTACAATAAGAAAGTTCGCGTGCAGTTAACAAGTTGCATTTCTCGTAAAAAGTTGCAAGGTGCAAATAGTTAATATGTATTATGCGTTCAAACAAGTATTGGTTATATGTATATGCCATGCCAATTATGCAGTACAAATAAAGTGAGAAATGTTTTTACCTGTCATAGTAGATTATACACCAAGAGGATAAAGCACTGTTTAATGTCACGAACGCGATATTGAATCCTGAACGTAACGAAGGAATCCTGAGCGTAGCGAGGGTCTAATAAGATGAGTTCAGGTAAGGCTGAGTCCTGAGTGTAGAGAGAGATTTAAGCGCACCCGAGACAAAAACAGCTTTATCCCCGTGGAGTATACTATACTTTTCTCACCTCTTGCGAGACAATAAAAAACCCCAAGACTAACTAGAAACAGAACCAAATCAGTCAGTCAAAGTCAAATCAATTTCATGACTTGTCACTAGAATGTTACCTTCTATTTTTTATAGAATCTGCGGTTTTACTTCTTACAATGTAGCGTCTTTTAACACTCGCGATTTTTCGTCATCGTTTATTAACCTATGTATACAGTCAACAACGTTTAATGTTTAATACCTCAAAAAATAAATAAAGACGAAAATAACTGAAGATACCTAGACCTACAAATCTATATGCCTTTGTAGGTATAAGTAATGGAATGGATAACAGAGTCATCCTGTACACGACTTATTCGGCATTTGTTCACTAGACGTCCCACTCCTGGGCATAGGCTTTCATTTTATAAATGGGTTGCCAGAGCTACATTAACCCTTCTGTACCTATCAAAAAACATAATTCTGAATCGATGCATTGTACTGGCAACCCAAATGACGCGTTCATGAATTGTTATTGTGTATCGGAGCCATCGCAGGCATGTGAAAAGATGAAAGCGCAATGAATAGACCGCAATCCAACTTCAGTGCTCCGTTTATATTCGCTTTAAACTTAGCATTTCAACAGCTTCACACATTAGTCACCGAGTTATGTTTATGAATGGACCAGGGGTAGGGAGCGGGGAAGCTATATATAGACTGGCTGCAACAGGTGGTCCCTCACCCTACCATAGCCACGAACAATCAACTATGCACTTGTATACGCCAGTGTATAACCTGTATAAGAGTAATTACTAATTAGTGTACGTACCAATGTCAAGCTAGGTGGAGCTGATTCTTCCGAGAAAAAACCTAAATCGCGCTTATAGGGAGGTCCTTTATTCTTTTGTTAACTGAAATAGCCAGGGTAATTAGACTTAGAAAGCCATGAATAAATTAAAATCTCCATGTATCTCATATAAAACGCCACGAAAGCGGTAGGAAAAGTGAAAACACTCTCGCCGAATCGATTTGAATACGTTTGCATAGGTGCATGGCAAAAAGGGGGAACGTGTACGTATGTACACGTTGAATTAGGTTTGCACGCATAAGTCTTGGACAACGGCAGCGCTTTCAGAAAGCACATATAGGTTGTCTAAATTAAAATCCGTAGGCAAGAGGCACCCTTTAAAGTGACTTTCGCGTTGATAAGTTAAAAAATTCGGCATATAGGTTACATGTATAGCATTATCTTTTAGCTGTCTCAATTCTCACAACAAACTCGCAACACTTGTCTGTCGTCTTATTAAATTCTTCACAATTGATACATTACGAACTTGGTCTCCACAGTTTCGGTCGACTCGGATATCCGTCCGAGTTGTCACAGGATTGCATCCCAGTTGTCGCCTCGCTGCCGTCGAGGAAACGAATGAGTTATTTTTGAGATCCTTTAAACCGGATGAAAAATTATTTGCTGATGAAAAGATGTATACCTATTGTCAAGAAAACGTGGCATCTAAATAGTTCAACCACCAGAGAAACGCTCCGCCTACAGGTCAAAATAACTAGTCACTCAATAGCAAAAGTTGCTGACAGAAACAGCCGCTCAAAAATATATGATGCGCGCTAACGCTATGGATAATAAGAGGTACTGCATGTAGGTTGTAGGTTACCTAAATTTTCTTTGCTGGTTGTTTCAACTCAAAGGGGAAAACTAGTTTGTACGGCTTGTTTTGTAAGCTACTATTGTAGGTACACAACTAGGGACTGTACGTACACATTAAGGAGTATGCATTATAATAATGTAGCTACCAGTTAGGTAACCATTTCGCCGCTTTACGTCGAATGCAGAAGTGCTCACACGCCAAAGTTTATGTCAGATCAGAAGAGACTTCACGTTCCGTCTGAGTGCCCTCAACGTGGGGTCATGAACTTTTTGTCAGAAGTCCATGCTATGCTTCCACTGTGCTGTGGGGTCACATCATAAAGTAACTTACTTATATACTGGGTCACATCCCCATACTGAAAGCATATTCCAACAGTCAGTTGGTCTTGTGACGCTGTCAAATCGTTTTGTATGGCGACAGTCAACGTGTTAATAGCAAGTAGTTAGGTTGCCTTTGCATAGTTTACATCGACTCTATAAGAAGTCATTGGCGTGTGGGGCACCTCATGTACTGACTTTACGTACCTATATCAAGTCAATGGTGGCGAAAAGGTTAAAAATTAGTACTATAAAAACCATCCCTTAATGTACTTATCAAAATAGTTTATTAAAGACTTATTAAAAGTCTTAACGTCCGATTGTTAAATGCAATTAAAATGCATTGCATTCATCTGCATACGCTTGTACAAGACAAGATTACACATGTACTGTGTTGAGTCGAGTTAAGGAGTTTTCTCAGAACTACGCCTGGTACTGAACACACGGTCCATTCAAACAGACCATTGCATGTGAATCCACATTAAGTATTAATAACTAGATAGTTATTCAGCTTGCGGCATCTATTTTGGACTGTTGCTACTTGCTATTACACATTTGCAGAAGAGTGCCGTATAAACTCCGATGCAATGGAAGTAAGCTGCAGAATAGGTAATATTCTGTAACATTTACATGAAAATCAGCCGTTCGAATAGCTTTTAAAACTTCTTAATCAACAGATAAACATAGCTAGCTAGATGGAGTGGAAATGCAGAATCGGAGAGATTCTGTTTATTTACTTGACACAGCAGTTGACATCGCTATGAAACTGCATAGGTTGCCATTCCACCAGAGCTATGTTATACAGCTATATGCTGTGAGAATGTGATAGTTCAGTTTCCAGCAGTGCTATCCTATGTTAAACAATGAATATGATTGGTGGATATCAACGCATCCTTTCTACCAACGTAGCATAATTAGTTCTTATGGAAAGGCGCCCTTTACTCGGCGAAGTAAAGTACTACATTATAGCAACTGTAAAAGTATGCATATGTAGTTTAAGTGTGCATTGTTTGCTTGTTTACCACCGACACTATGCATTGGTCGGCTTTAGAAGTATCACTAAATAACAAATCTTAGAAATTAATCTCAGTGCAATTCAATCCCATCATCAATCATAATTTAGCGTCATCTCGTCCCCGCGACCCTGAACGTGGGGCTAAATATAGCCCAGCAGCCCTCGCTGGATGGCCATAGACAATAAATCAACCGTTTGTTTGGACTGCGCCTGGGTTGGCCTGGGGCTTTCATTGCCAATAAAATCAAATCTTTCTCGGCTGAAGCACACTATATATGTACTGCCTTAAAACTAAAATGTGACCTGTACAGTCAACCAATTTGATTTCTAGGCCACTTCGTACTTTGTCATAGTGATATTTATATGGGATCTCTAGCGGCTTTCATATAGTTTGTCACTGTGACAAGGTACGAAGTGGCCCAGAAATAAAATTGGTTGACCGTACAGTAAGCTGCAAAAATATATACATATAGGATAAATCTTTTTAATAGACGTGTACTAATCAATAGTTAATGGTAATCGTTAAATCCCAAATAAATCCAATTTACAAGTATTTAACTAAGTACATTACAACACAACAATGGCTCAAGGACTTATATACTTTTTAGACATGCAAATAAACAAAGCGGACTGAAACAATAAAACTCAACTTGTTACTTCTTCTTTGGCTCGAATTGATCCCAATGCTTAAAGTCCATCTGCTCCGGAGTCCTGTAGCCAGGCTGCTCGTCATCAGTGTGGGGCCAGAACGTCGGGCGGTTCACGGGATCCAGGGCGATCTCAGGGTACATGTCGTAGACCATCTCTAGCGTCATTACGTCGAACTTCGGTAGACTTTTGATGTAGTTTAGTCCTTTTGTGGCTCTGGTGAAATAATATATGGGCAATTATAGCATCTGACAAGGATTATGGCTATATAAACCCGTTGTTTTTCAGTTTGCAGTCAGATGCCATCAGTAACTTATCTGCTTTAATTAACAGAAGAAAATACTGCTGAATCTTAAGGTCTTTTACGGAAACAAAATGTTGATTCAAATCACGAACGTTGAATTGAAGATAGATAACGTACTTATAGAATTGTGCTTCGATAAATAATTGATGTGTATAAGATGAAACTGCTCAAAATCATTATGTATTCACACTGTAGGTATAATAAATTTTCACGCGTAAAATATGTATGTACCTATTCGGTTTAACACAATTCTTTAAGAAATAATGAGCAGAAATAACTACATACATGAATTCTACTGTTCTCTAGATTACCTAGCATCGTTATGAATTTCGGGTTTTTAGAGGTCTAAAAGAAACCAAAATTAAGCATATACCAACATGCCTTTATTACCTTAGGAGCAAGGATTTCTTGCGATATATTTGACTACTTTGGCTGTTACTAACTATATGATGCTGACTGTACCTATTGCAAAAGCTGAAGTTGTTTAGGTTTGTGGCTATTTCATAACCATGACAGGCGACAAGCAAGATAATGGTAGTGGACAAGCAGTAGGTATTCAACGAACGTTTTTGTCAATTATTGCCAGTCCATAGTTAATATGTCTGTTTGTGAAGTGGACACCTGAACTGGTATTAGTAAACTTAATGCCAAACGGTATCTGCTAAATATGCGTCCTCAAACTAGGGCTATAAACATTTCGAAGAATTAAACTTGAACAGTATTGCAAAATTAGATAATATTTGAATTTACATAGCCACGAAATCCGCATACGCCTTTTGCTAAGCTATAACGGGCAAGATATCTATAGGGGAAAATAACTGGGGTTTGTTTCATTCATTAGGTACAATTTATCTGACACTGGCAATACTGAGGCGCTTGAACAAAAACACCCAGCCATTTGAACAGTGCTGCTTGCTGGTTTAGATTTCTAAAATTGTAACTTATAGGTTCGTGAAACGGGGCACTGAAGGAAGTGGTGCAAGAACCCCAAAAGCTGATATAATAACGTTAATTTTCAATAATGAAAATCAAGAAAACTTACAACTCAATTTCTTGCTGTCTGTCTGCGACAAACGCTTTTATCTGAGGCTGCAGACTTTCCCACTGCTTATCAATGGCCGCGCTAAGGGTGTCTTCGGGCATCGGCACTGTGTAGGACTTGTATGCCGACTGCATTTTTTCCACGAGGCCCTCCACTGGGACCTGCTTCTTATACTCTCCCCAGTCGATCTTGGGCGGCTCGGGAGGATTAGCTTGCACCCTGGTTGGAGTAAAACGTCACCTCTTAATCCTATTATTTGAATGTCCACGACCCACGTCCAACATATGATGAACATACATACGCAGCTCGTGAGCACTAAAACAATCTTCGGGTTAAAAGGTAAGTACTCATCTAGGTCGCTCTTACACGTACTTATACCAAATTAAATCAATGATTTCACCCGAACCCGAAGACCGTTCTTTGAGCTCACAATTTTTTTTTGGTCCCATACAAGCTTTTGATCCTGTATAGGAACAGGATCGATTGGCATCAAAAAAAAAAGTTTGACAAAAATGACCTTTTTCTCGCACCCTGTATGTTTTTTACAAAATCTGAAACGCCATTTTTCATTAATTCAAAATCAAAGGAAGGTCTTCTAAAACCATTTTCACGTAGCAGCACGGGATCTTGTAGCTGCCCTCACTGACCCAAAAAGAAAATCCAGCCTGTATAGTGTTAGATATTATTATCATTTTTATTTCATGATTCATGATGAGTGGAAGTTTTGAATTTAATATTAGGTACCTACTTTCTAAAATAGGTGTCCGATTTTGCTTTGAACGCCATGAATTTGGCTTTTTGGTCGCTTGGTACTAGTTTTTCTAACTCAACCCAATTTATAGATGGTTTGGTAAATCTACCCGCCATTATTTGTCTTTTAACTAAATACTGATTTGAAAATTTGTATCTTTTTCTAATTAGTTCGGTAACGGAGAATTGGAAGCCCTTTTCCAAATTAGGTACCAAAGAGAATATAAATCACTACGTTTTAATTTGCGTCAGTTTTGTATGCGTGACATTGACATTGCTAATACATAAGTACATAAGTACATTAAAAAGGAATCAAATAATATTGTATTATTAGGACCTTTATGCTCAAAAACTTAAAAACTCAAGCATTTACTGTTGCATGACAACACAAAACAATCTACAAATAAAAACAGTGAAGATGTAAAAAAAAGTTCATGTACCTACAGTTTTTTCTTGGTAAACGTTATCCACATATTTTTTTTTAATACTTAGGCCTTATTTACACACGTACGAGACTCGTATGCGAGTTTCATTACATTGCGGGTTACCGAGGTATAAATAATTCAATCGATCTATCAAACCGCGCAATGTACCTAGTGAAAATCGCATGCGAGTCTCGTGCGTGTGTAAATAAGGCCTTAGAATGACTTATGGAAAAAGCAAGGAAAAAGTTGGTAAAAAGCACAGTTTCTGTGTGAAAGAGACAACACAACGTCAACAAAACGTCAATTTACGTCAATTTGATCAAATAATATAATACCTACTGAATTTGATGTAATATTTATTGATATTATTTGGATATTATTGTATAATATTTCCATTAAACTTTTATTTTGTTCTGCTGTAAGGTAATAAAAGAATGAGAGTAAGTACCTGTTAATATTTGGCCTAGGTACGTTTATATTCATGAAGTTCGTAATGCGTGATAACGTAACATAATGCGAGGTACCCATGAGATTCCTGAATTAAATCTACTTACGAAGACTTCTAGCAGATCATCGCGTCAGACATGGGTGTTGTACCTGGAAATGCTTTCACTATTCCAGTGCGCATAATCGAATCGATTAGCCGCCACGCGACGCAGAAGACATTATGGGGCATGCGATATCGCGTGAGGCCTGTTGCCAGGTTCAAGTTCTGTAGGTCGGGAACCTTATGGCCGTACAGTCGGCAACACATCTTGAGGACGCTAGTTATAGCGACGTATTTATCTACAGATAATAGTAGATGATCCAACCGTTTTTTTCTGCGATTCTGTTTTTTTTCGGCTCATGACTTTTTCTGTTTGTATGTAAATTTTCGTGCGACAAAGTGTGGAAGGAAGCGAGCTAACCAATATTGAAATGCCAAGCATTATATTGGTATCTGCTCTACTAGATTACGGTCAATTAATAGCAAAAACGACGTAGTTACTAGATTGTAGTATATTTCTACGCATGCGATGTCGCAACGCAGTTCGGAGATTCATTTTTAGGGTTCCGTACCCAAAGGGTAAAACGGGACCCTATTACTAAGACTCCGATCCGTCTGTCCGTCTGTCACCAGGCTGTATTTTTTCATGAGCCGTGATAGACAGTTGAAATTTTTACTGATGATGTATTTCTGTTGCCGCTATAACAACAAATACTAAAAACGAAATAAAATAAATATTTAAGGGGGGCTCCTATACAAAAAGACTTTAAAAAAAATTTGCTAGTTGCCTTCATCAGGCGCTGGGTCTCAAAATGTATGGGAAAACTAAAATCCGACTCGCACTTGACCAAAATTCTACTTGATATTATTTAAAGTTATTAACATTATTATTTATAAATAATTGTACGGAACGCTTCGTGCGCGAGTCCGACTCGCACTTGGCCGGTTTTTTAAATTAAAATCAAGATCATATGCCAGGAAAAATCAAACTGTGCTGGCTCCCCAGACATATGATGCCGACTGTACATTAGCATACGTTGAATGCCTGCACCAGTAATTTGTTCACCGCGTGTTACCGACGTTCGGCAGACAACCCTTAGGGCGTGATTTGGTCAATGTATCTGGAAGACGAAATTTAATATATGAAAGGTTTTAACTAGATATTTAAAATATGTTTTCTTTTCGGTTCTGCCGTCCGTCCGTCTGTCACTAGGCTATATCTCATGAACCGTGATAGTTAGGCAGTTGAAATTTTCACAGATGATGTATTTCTGTTGCCGCTTTAAGAACAAATACTAAAAAACAGAATAAAATAAATATTTAAGGGGGCTCCCATACAACAGACATGATTTTTTTGCCGTGTTTATAGATAATGGTACGGAATCGCATGTATATGTATACCTCGCTACCTTCTGGTCCCGCACTATCTGAAACCATCGACACGAGAAGAAGAAGAATGGTACGGAATCCTCCGTGTGCGAGTGTTGACTCGCACTTGGCCGGTTTTTTAAGTCCACAGTAGGAAAGAAGAAGAACACTATATTAGATGTGTCGGTTTTGTCCCCCAAGCAGCACGACAAAAATGATTTCCAATCGCATTTATGTTGCATGAAATTGAATCGCCCATGTCTACTTACTTCGCTAATTCGTATCATTGGCATTTTAAAAAGCACGGCTTTTCTCGGACACTTGCCTGCCCCACACACCCGCCCTGACTTTGGTCGCAATATTGACGATATCTAAAGATTTTTGTAGTTGGTTTTGAGGAAAATCCAAGCGAATGCCTAGATCGACAACCTACTGCAAAATATTAGAAACCGCGGCCTCCAAATGTTGACTAATTATGGCCTACAATTTGGTTGAAAGCTTTTCCAATTTCACATTCTGTGAATGTCGTCAATCAGTGGAGTTTATATATTTTATAATATCTACTTACTTAGTGTGTTCAACCATTCCTGTTCGTAAGTTTAGTAAAATTCGTGGAACACTATGCACAACGTACTTAATTGTTGTCGCAGAACGTACGGGCAGATACGTTTATCTAATCGCGGACGATAGCGGCCAGTGGGCGGTAGCTTTGCCCAACTTGCGATAACTTACAATGTGCTCTATTCCTATTTCTCTTTGTACGTGCAGTTTTGCGCCCATTTCCAAAGAATTGATTTTTATTAGTTATATACTGTACTATCATTCAACAAAGATTCATTGCAACAAAGATTAAAGCACAAAATTAAAACGCGCACCGCGCACACTAGCGTAACAGACCGAAAATCGAATTCGGTAGCTTGGGATTACCGGTCCACTGCGTTATGTTTTATGTTGGGAACCAAACCAGATCATAAAGTCTTCCGCGAGGTCCGGGTAGCAGTAGCAGTGTAGGAGCAAAGAGAAACGCTGAAGATGTGGCCGGTGATGTGGACTTTCTAACCACACTCGCAGAATTCCTTTCAATCCTATATATAAATGTTGACAGAAATCGCAACAGCGATGCCTAGGTACTTCGCCGCATTTACTCTACTGAAGAAGCCGTGCAATTAATGGTTCCATATTTCACGCGACAGTAGCAATAGCAGCTAGTATTCTCATAAATCACTAGCTCTAGCTGTTAAGGCAGCCTCACGCCCTTCCGACAAATCACCGATGATCGACACACCGTTTCAATTAGAACAATAATGTGCCCGTGTCAACGCCGTTTCCGCCGGATATCAGCCGTACGACA
Organism: Cenopis cana; assembly: GCA_951800055.1. Lineage (NCBI taxonomy): Eukaryota > Metazoa > Arthropoda > Insecta > Lepidoptera > Tortricidae > Cenopis > Cenopis cana. The sequence continues at coordinate 10,880,994 of OX637490.1, read as the reverse complement.
CGAACACGACCCTTTGCTCTTCAGAAGCCGCCCAATCCTGACGACATACTTACACTCCTGCGCTGATATTCACCGGGTCTTAAGTGACGCGAACCAGTTTATTTCAGAGCTCCGATTATCCGCTGTTTATACGAATCCCGCCGTCAAGATACTAGTGGTTGGGTGAGGTTAAAATTGGGAATAGCATAGCAGCGTGGCTATCACCGGAACAAAATTACAAATGCGTGCAACCCTTTATTAGTCACGCGACCGTTAACCTTAATTATATACTGAGAGGGTTTAATTCCAAACGTGACAGAAAATAGATTGGTAATTTACGGAGACGTTTCGGAAACCGTTTCCGCCGGATCAACTCGTTACATTTTAAAAGTATTAACTGCTTCAGAAAGCTTTGATGGCTGCAGAGAAGGGTTTGAGGAAACTATAATCTGTTTCTTTTGAACTCTAAATTAGAACAAGGAATAGAGAATAGGTGAATTAGATCCTTACGGGTAATCGTCAATCTGCAACGAACGATCCATCAAACTTTCAATCCTGCTAGCATGGTAAGTTTTATGGTAACGTTTTGATCGACTTGGTCCGTAAAAAATTACCATACCATTACCAAGTACTGACTAGGCTGGTTACAATTATTGCCCCAGCAATTAAAAAGCAAAAAACAAACTAGAAGTTGGTCACTAATCGGCGTAGACACGCGCTCCCAAAACATGCATTGGTCGACGTCATTCGATCCGAAAATAAATCAATCGTAACAAACCAAGTAACCAACTAACCGGGCGTTTCATGCCGTGGACAAAAAAGACAAAATGCAGTAGATAGGCCGACGGAACAGGTTCCTTGCGGTTGCTGAAGCCGTACTGTTGCTAGGTGCAAGCGTTATTCCCCTACGCCTCGACTTTCGAATGGAAGGCTTCTTTATGATTGGTTTTGACGTCTCGTGGGAAATTACATACATATTTTTTGTTCATTTTTGCGCAATAAAAACCCTATTTACGACATTCGAGACAAAAATGGGTAATATTATTAAAAATGTGTAGATTGCGCATAAACTCCTAATGAACGAAGCGCGGCTCACGTTTTTCGGAGGGAGATTTTACTGAACTTAAATCAAAGTTTTGAAGAAGTTATTGTTGGAGGTGGTCTGTGTGTTATGTACAGTTAAATATTCTATTCACATCTGTTTCGGCACTGTTTGGTCTATTAAGTAATACAATGTAAGATTTATTGTACCAGTTAAGTATGTAATGAGTTAATGACTGTTTGTTGCCAAAATAAAATAAATAAATAAATATATATATATAAACAACATTTTTAAGGCAATCAACGTAAGTAAAAAGATTTGAATTACAGTTATTTATTGATTTAAACTTTGTACCATATTCGGAACACTATGCAATAACGACTGTTTGGACGAAGACAAATTTGGTACATCATGCATTTTGGTAAAAAATTGAGGATATTCATATTTGGAACTAGTTACATGCACTATGATGTATTTCAATTTTGTTGTTTTAACCATTGTCCAGAATAGATCTCAGGTCGCCCAATTAGTAAGTTGGCGGATTGTATACACAAAAAACAAGTAAATGTGCCAAAAATGCAAAGGTTTTTATGTCTAAATAAGGATCTTAATTGTTTCAAGAAATTTCATTAAAACGATAAATGTTTGCAATAAGTTCATAAGTATTGCTGTTCGACCAAAGTAATTAAATATAAAAGGGCAAAGTTAATTTTAGTTTTAATTACTGTCATATTGCTTAGCCAAAAATGTTAGTTAGGTACTTATTGGCAGGGTGCAAAGCGGGTGGAGGGGGTAGCCTAAACGATCACAGCGCTCGCTACGGCTAAAATTTACATTTTGTCGGTGACTTGAGCTGTCAAATCCATATTGCAGTAAACATTTTCTAATCGTTTTTGAGATAAATTTAATATGGCCCTAGTAAAATGTGTTATTGTGAATTGTAAAAACACCACAGAATAGCGACTGTAAATTTTATCAGTTTTCAAGACCGTGGTGGAAACGAGACCAAAGAAATAAGTGGATAAGTGCCGTAAGAAAAAAAAGTAAGTCACCTAACCTGACAACAACAACTGAAAACAACAATTTTAATGTTATTGGCAATAATGTTACTGACTACTATCGTCCAATATTGTCTAATATAGTAAAATAACACAAGATTTCATTAATTTTTTTCACAATATTTACTTACTTCTCGTTTGACAGCTATGACATAATGTCCATAATAGCCACCTGTCCGTGGCGCTGTCGTCGTGCACGGTCCCACTGTTCCAAATATGGCAACTACAACATTCAAGTCCGCAGTGCATGTTGTTCCAGATTTGTCGGTTATTGTTTTTCTAAAATATATTATTTAAAAACCTAAAAATATATTTTTTTCATGATTTATATTACCCATTTGAAATTACATATATTTTTTTCAAAGTCTTTAAAAATTCCATGCGGTAAAGGGTTAAGAGATAAGATGATCTTCCCCCCGGGGGAGGGTACGCCTAGTGAGGGGGTCAGTTAAAAATTTAACTATGTTTCTTTAATTTTTTTGGTAATAAACTATTTGTATTTGTTGTATTTGATTAAAGTCATTAAAGTCCAATGGTCCATTGAAGTGGAAATTTACGTACTATCTAAGTATATGATATTTAAAACGAAAACGAATACTTGGAAAGAATAGTAGATTGTGTCACAAGGGAGCAAAATGACATATTTACGGCGTGGGCGCAAATTGAATCCTGAGCGTGGTGAGGGATTCAAGAATTAACGCCCAAGGTGGAAATAATTTTGCTTCCATGTGAACACCTATTGAGGATAATGAAAGATCTAAAATAACAATGGTTGTGCATTTATTTTATCAAAATCGATACAATAACTTATTACACGTTATTAACGAACAGTCATAGCTATCAATTTGATCTACCTATGCATTATATGCATTTCATTATGTTTTGCACGTTTTATTCGTCGGTTTTGGCACTAACAAATATAATATATTTTTGGTTGTAAATATTAGATATGCGAAGATCGTGATGTGAAAATTTTGAAATATTTCAAAAATATTCAAAAAAAAAATTATAAAAAAAAATTACATCACGAAATATGTAGCTATCAGAAAAATAAGCATACTGACCAAAAATCATAACTTTAAGAGGGTACGAACATTTCGCTCCAACTCATCCTAGCCGCGATCTCCCTGCGAGCGGCCATGTTTAGCTACACACTAAAACGATTACTGTGTGCGTGCGGTTCGAGTGCTGCCGGTTGAACTGACATGTCTTGATCATTGTTATAGAGTTAGAGTGAGGTAGGAAAAATGTGGTGAGTTTTAAATGTTTTTATTTTATTAACATTACGTACCTACGCACTTATTAAGGTGGTTCGATTTTCATACAAAAAACGATCGACATTTATTATCTCATTACACATTATTAATACTTAAATATGTGTTAATCTATTTACTTCTGACTATTCATTTTCGCGAAATTAATAAAAAACCTGTGTTTCATACATAAATTACGCAAAAAACAACGTTATTTTTTTATAAATTTTACGTTTGGGAGCGTGATAACTGTCATGTACCTTGTGACGTTCGGCCTGGTACTTTAAATTACTTTCCACAGAAACTACTTGGCCTAAAAATCTGAAATTGCACATACATATAATTCGGTAACTAGTCCAAACAACGCAGTCATAAATTATCGGGCGCTCGTTAAGAATAAAAAAATATAAATGAATATGAATATGAGAGTAAATTTACACAACAGATAACAACCAGTAAACATATGTTGGGACACTATACAAACGATTTTTAGAGGTGCATGAACACGAATTAATCAACAAAATTGGAATAAGTTTGTCAGGAAAAAAGTCAAATTTGGAATGATAATTACGTGGAGTCCACGTGTTACGGGGACTAGTTTTACTTTAAATTACTTTCCACAGAAACTACTTGGCCTAAAAATTTGAAATTGCACATACATATAATTCGATAACTAGTTCAAACAACGCAATCATAAATTATCGGGCGCTCGTTAAGAATAAAAAAATATAAATGCATATGAATATGAGAGAAAATTTACACAAAAGATAACCAGTAAACATATGTTGGGAGACTATACAAACTATTTTTAGAGGTGCATGAACATGAAATAATCAACAAAATTGGAATAAGTTTGTCAGGAAAAAAGTCAAATTTGGAATGATAATTACGTGGAGTCCACGTGTTTCGGGGACTAGTTTTACTTTAAATTACTTTCCACAGAAACTACTTGGCCTAAAAATCTGAAATTGCACATACATATAATTCGATAACTAGTCCAAACAATGCAGTCATAAATTATCGGGCGCTCGTTAAGAATAAAAAAATATAAATGAATATGAATATGAGAGTAAATTCACACAAAAGATAACAACCAGTAAACATATGTTGGGAGACTATACAAACTATTTTTAGAGGTGCATGAACACGAATTAATCAACAAAATTGGAATAAGTTTGTCAGGAAAAAAGTCAAATTTGGAATGATAATTACGTGGAGTCCACGTGTTTCGGGGACTAGTTTTACTTTAAATTACTTTCCACAGAAACTACTTGGCTTAAAAATTTGAAATTGCACATACATATAATTCGATAACTAGTTCAAACAACGCAATCATAAATTATCGGGCGCTCGTTAAGAATAAAAAAATATTAGAGTTTGAATTTTACAATTAAAGGAAAGATCCGAAATGTTCACAGAACGTCAAGAACATAGAAGCACATATCCAGACATAGAAATATCACTAGCAGCAATAGGTAATAGGTAACATGGTGCCTTAAGGTATGATTCCGCTGCCGACTGCATACATCAACTGCACCTTCCGCCGCACTCCAAATTGAACTGTAATCATAAGACTAAAAGTCCCAATTTAGAGTGAGCGGCGTGTGCTGCTCCGACACTTCTCCGCTCATTTCAAATTGAGCTTTTTACGCATACTATTACGGTTCAATTTGGAGTGCAGCGGAACGTGCCGTTGCTGTATGCAGTCGGCAGCGGAATCATACCTTTACCTTTTAACTTGTGTGGCCGTAGTACTGTTGGATTTTTTCGTCCCAAACAATTTACGTTTATTGCCCATTTCTGTAAAAAATCATATTACTTTATTGCTTTGAGAAGAAATAAAATACCAAGTATCAAATTATTAATCTGTAGCGGACGCGCTACATCTACAGAATAGCAGTATCGGTGTGAGCTTGGTCACCGACCTTAACGCACCGAGGAGAGCGACACGTGCGTTCCTTGGGAAGGCCCGGCGCGTAATGAATCGAACAACGTTGTCGCGCGCTGTTATATTTTGAATTATAGTGGTTTTTAAAAATTCGTCTAAATTAAGTGGGTTATCCATAAGCGTTAAAAAAAATAAGAAATATCAAGCAAAACCTGTAGTTTTATAATAATAAGTTTTTTTTTTCAAAATATTATAAAACATGTGAGGAAAAAAATGGTTAAACAAACCGATTTAGACATTTTGTAGTATTTTTTTTAGATAGTAAAAACCAATATTTCAGAACTAGTGCGATCGCTATGTACTAAAAGACTATACATCCTATTGTAAAAGATAAACATCCAATCGTTTTTGACAATTTAAAATGGAAATATTGTACCTGAAAGATAGCTCTGACGCGTATTTTTGCAAAACACTCCGACGAAAACCTGACTGTTTTAAATAATCGTACATAGAAATAAAAGTTTAGCAACGCTATGGTCTAGAATAAGAGTTTATCTATACAAAACAGAAGTTTACTTTAACAATGTAGTCACTTGAACAAAGATATGACGTTAGAAAAAACCGAATATTTTCTAAAATACCAACTTTTTGTTCGTACAGTCTTAATGCAAACACAAACGAAGTAAATCCTGCACAAAGTTTGTATGGAGAGAGCTTGCCCTACCCCTCCTCTTAAGAACAAATACTAAAAAACAGAAAAATAAATAAATATTTATGGGAGCTCCCATACAACAGACATGATTTTTTTGCCGTGTTTTTTTTACCATTTTTATTTTGTTTTAACCATTGTCCAGAATAGATCTCAGGTCGCCAAATTAGTAAGTTGGCGGATTGTATACACAAAAAGCAAGTAAATGTGCCAAAAATGCAAAGGTTTTTCCGTTCCGTTCCGTTCCGTTCCGGTGACTCATCCAGCCAGCAGTTCTGCTGCAAGGACGCGGAGGCGTTGGCCACACCCGGGAGGGAGGGTCGAAGAGGCTTGACGACCTTGCTCAAATGATCGCACTGGCACCGCACAGACAGTCGGCCGGAGGTGCATAGGAACTTTAGCAGCCTCTATCCGTAGCTGCAAGTGCTGTGACAGAGCGAGCGTTCGGACCCTTTCGCTAGGTCCTCTACGTCTTCTGCCGCCCTGGTGTCTCCAACTGACCCTCCTGTCCGAGACACCGGAGAGCCAATAAGTACAGGAGGGGAGTGTAGGGCTTTTGCAGTCGGGAGGTGGATTGAAGGGATAGATACAACCAGACCGAATACCAGCATCGTGCCCAGTAAAAGGAAGAATAAATAAATACGTGTGTCAATATGTATGAAGGGAGAATGACTGCTGTTACTCAGATTTGTGAGTTGGAGGGTGGCCTTCGTGGCTTTCATCCTGTTGTTGTTCGACCTTGTCTAGTTCAGATTCAGTGTCCGTTTCAAGTAATATTGGTCGGCCAACCTTCCGCTTGCTCTGTCTGTTTACGATATAATTAAGACTTTATTGTCACTAGCAGCTGCGACGGCAATCCGCTGCAATGTCGATTGGTATCCGAAGACGATCTTAATATTTACATTATTATCTTCAGTTGCTTTTGTGTGTTGTTTTCTAAAGCGGCACTGCGGCATTGTTAGATTTGTAGTTACTTGAGTACTCCAGGTTGGGTGAGAGGGTTTTATGACGCCCTGCTCTGCTCTTACGGTTAGCACAAAGCGGATTAATATTTAGTACTTACACTATAATTATGTACACCTTATTTAGCTAGTTAAACATAAAAATTAAAAAGTTAAATACACATTTGCCACTCTTAGAAATGCACACAGAATATCAACATATCACCATCACACTAGATAAGTAACACAGTTTTATCACAAAATTAATGATTTATGTGTTAATTGCGTCATAACTTCAATGTTGAATCTTCAGAATAGTTTTCGGCAGGGTGGGTGAGTTTTAACCAATTCTGGTTAGTGCTTGATTGAGCCCTCACGTGGCCCTCACTAAGTGTTGTCTTCGTGTGTAGAAAGTGAGTGCTTCAATGCTTTACGCTCCATCTTGGAGAAGTCGTCTTGTTGAGGTTCCTATTCTTCATAGTTAATTCCTTCTTTCGAATCTGATAGCTGCGTCTTCATAGCATTGATTTGAGTGTTATGATATATACCTTCGGGTAGCCCTAGTGTGCTTTTTGTTCTTCTTACTAAAAGATTTGAGTTGGTAGTAGGTAACTTTCCCGATTTTAATGTTAAGGGATGATATTACATGTAGGTACTCTCACGGACCTTATGGTTGTAAGACATTCCATGTCAGGTAGCATGCCTATCGTTGTGACTCGAGGCGATATTTTTTTTTGTGCCTTACGTACTTACGCACTATTCTTTTAGTTCTAAAGTTTTTATTTTCTCCATTAAGTCATTGTTGGCGACTTCTTTCGCTGCAGTTGTGTAGCAGATGTCAGGGACCCGAGTTTCTTTGAAAATATCTCGGGTGCGTTTTTTTTGGCTCGGCATTATGTTCAGTTATTAGGCAATGTTTTATGGTAGAATTTTAAAATAATGATTTTATAACCGGTATCGACTATGAATGTGCAGTTATACCTAATGTTTTTGTCATCACGTAACGGTGCCGTTTAATTGAGACAGGTCTTTGATTACCTCTTGTTAGAGCCGAGAGCCCTAGGTACTAAATTTTAGCAATACAGATTAAAAGAAATGACGATAGTTAGTAGACACCCAGGTATTTATTCTCTGTTCTGTGTGCATACTTCAACCATTTTTCTTGTGTACAATAAGGCATTCACATACATACATACATACAAAAGAAGGTACCGCCGCGTTATTCAGTTGTCAGGCGTTTACTTTTAGTTAATGCTTTTACATATTTATCTTTATGTTATTTCCGGGGTTGTGAGTATCAACTTACTCGCCTAGATTATATAATATTACGATTATGCTTAAGGGACCACTACACGACCGTGGTGCCTGAGTAGACCTGGCTGTTACCTACATTGTGGACCCTATGCGAATGTGTTTCTAACGAATCATTAATTTTAAAAGAAATGTGAAGAGTTTAAACTGGAAAGAGCTCACCAATTCGCAGGGTTTGCATTGAGTATTATCCCAGCTGTCGTGCATGGGACGGACGGGACGAGGTTGTCGCTCACATTAAATACACATACACTCACTATTTATCTAAATACTATATAAGACACTGCACTGCATATTTTGAACTGGCGTCGGCATTTTAAGTATGAGGTAGAGAATCGCGCGAAGTTTGGTTGATCGGTTGGACGAAGAGTACCGCGGCGGTCCTTGCAGAACACGTGTTTCTATTGTTTCGCGAAGGCCTATTGTTAATTGCCGAGTTTTTATGGATGTTTTGGGCTGCGGATGGACGCGTCCGTACCCTATCGTGTCTCAAACAAGACTCCGCCAAAAATGCAAAGGTTTATGTCTAAATAAGGATCTTAATTGTTTCAAGAAATTTCATTAAAACGATAAATGTTTGCAATAAGTTCATAAGTATTGCTGTTCGACCAAAGTAATTAAATATAAACGGGCAAAGTTAATTTTAGTTTTAATTACTGTCATATTGCTTAGCCAAAAATGTTAGTTAGGTACTTATTGGCAGGGTGCAAAGCGGGTGGAGGGGGTAGCCTAAACGATCACAGCGCTCGCTACGGCTAAAATTTACATTTTGTCGGTGACTTGAGCTGTCAAATCCATATTGCAGTAAACATTTTCTAATCGTTTTTGAGATAAATTTAATATGGCCCTAGTAAAATGTGTTATTGTGAATTGTAAAAACACCACAGAATAGCGACTGTAAATTTTACCAATTTTCAAGACCGTGGTGGAAACGAGACCAAAGAAATAAGTGGATAAGTGCCGTAAGAAAAAAAAGTAAGTCACCTAACCTGACAACAACAACTGAAAACAACAATTTTAATGTTATTGGCAATAATGTTACTGACTACTATCGTCCAATATTGTCTAATATAGTAAAATAACACAAGATTTCATTAATTTTTTTCACAATATTTACTTACTTCTCGTTTGACAGCTATGACATAATGTCCATAATAGCCACCTGTCCGTGGCGCTGTCGTCGTGCACGGTCCCACTGTTCCAAATATGGCAACTACAACATTCAAGTCCGCAGTGCATGTTGTTCCAGATTTGTCGGTTATTGTTTTTCTAAAATATATTATTTAAAAACCTAAAAATATATTTTTTTCATGATTTATATTACCCATTTGAAATTACATATATTTTTTCAAAGTCTTTAAAAATTCCATGCGGTAAAGGGTTAAGAGATAAGATGATCTTCCCCCGGGGGAGGGTACGCCTAGTGTGGGGGTCAGTTAAAAATTTAACTATGTTTCTTTAATTTTTTTGGTAATAAACTATTTGTATTTGTTGTATTTGATTAAAGTCATTAAAGTCCAATGGTCCATTGAAGTGGAAATTTACGTACTATCTAAGTATATGATATTTAAAACGAAAACGAATACTTGGAAAGAATAGTAGATTGTGTCACAAGGGAGCAAAATGACATATTTACGGCGTGGGCGCAAATTGAATCCTGAGCGTGGTGAGGGATTCAAGAATTAACGCCCAAGGTGGAAATAATTTTGCTTCCATGTGAACACCTATTGAGGATAATGAAAGATCTAAAATAACAATGGTTGTGCATTTATTTTATCAAAATCGATACAATAACTTATTACACGTTATTAACGAACAGTCATAGCTATCAATTTGATCTACCTATGCATTATATGCATTTCATTATGTTAATATTTTATACTGGTAATACAGGGTCTTTGAACAGAAAAGTGCTGCTTTGATCCCTCCTAGCAGGAAAGAAAAAGCCCTTATCCGAATAGGTGATGTGAAAAAACCATGTCATCACACATTGTCGCAGTTGAATCAATATTTCTCCTTTGTGGGTTACGTCGGGTGAGTAACGGCAATAATACTATCAATGAATTAGCTGTTGTACCTACTCGTACCAATGATGAGGTGGTCTTGTGTAGTTCTTACTACAATGAGATAAGGTCTGCAATCGCTAACGTATTTGCGTGAATGAATGATCTAATCGAATGTTACCTCGTATGACATTTGTATGTTAAGTGCAAGTTACATATTACAGTCGAGGGCATAAAGATGTATACATATTTGGACCTTATTTCAATAGAACAAGGTGAAAAAGTGTATACATATTGGTGCCCTTGACTGTACATATATGTAGAACCCTTAAAATATGTTTATTGTGTTTACGGAAATATGCGTATGACATATGGAATAGGCATATTCACTCCATTATCTCTAAGTACAAGTGTATTATAAAAGCTGGGTACAGCTGTCCCTCTATCTCAAGTATCAGTCGAATTTTGCAAATATCGTAAAGATGAAGTAATTCGCACTTGCAACTTCTTAAACCTAATTTTTACTGGAAGAGCCGGCTTTTTTTTGGACAATATTAGACAAATCGACCTAGTCTAGTCCCAAACTAAGCAAAGCTTGTTCTAAGGGAACTAAGCGATGATATACATACTAAATGTAAGTAGATATAAATAGATACTTAAATACATAGAAAACATCGAAGACTCAGAAACAAATATTCGTGTTCATCACACAAATAAATGCCCTGACCGGGATTCGAACCCGGGACCTCCAGCTTTGTAGGCAGGGTCACTACCAACTAGACTAAAGCGGTCAAATAATACCATTATTGTTTTTTTCCAGTCCCAGCACGATGAAGCTGGAGTGGGGGGACGGCGAGGCCGACTACGGCCTGGAGGAAGCAGCCTTCTACGAGGGCCCGCCGCCGCTGGCGCCGCCGCCGCGCAAACATGTCTCCTTCAGTTTGCGCCTTGACTTGGTGAGTCCACAAACCCTCTATTAACGCATTCACTGCCACCGCCGCATATATGCGTCACCGTGACTTTCACGCAGTGCCTTCGACGCACAGACGCGTTCATAATATTTGACACTTGTACCCTGTGCCTTAGTGCCTTAGACTTAAAATAGTCGGTTGAACTCACATGTGCGTTTGGGGCACACAGCAAAGTGCGGCACCTGCCGAATGTCCAGGAAAAGAGGGTGGCAGTGAATGCGTTAAGAGCGTTAAGTGACATAAAATGGCCAGCTGTAGAGGGAATAACTGTGCCAAGTTTCATAATTTCATCTAAAAAATTAAGGTTGTGCACTAAACGCCCTCACTACTATAGAACCTATATGACTGACCTAACGACATCGCAAGCTGGTCTCTCTGAGTCCACAAACTTCATAGAACCTATGGGATGACCTACAGCGACGTCCCCGTGTAAGGACACATAATACATAAGTACATATTTTAATTTGAGTTTTATCTTTTTTATGTAATGTATTAACTTGTATTTAACATGATAATTATGCCTTATGGGTGTATTTGTAATGTTGGCTACATCCAGTCAGGTTAAAAAAAAAAAAACAATAAAAATTCACTCTATTTCAATGGCTATTTTGGAAAAACGATAAATATCTGACATTGTAAAGTTTCATTCATATTTTTACTTGTATGTATGTATGTATGTATGACACTTTATTGCACATAAGAAAACATTTACAAAAACAAAAATGACTTGACTTGATGACTTGTGAGAGTTTTCCCTCGTCTGCTCAGAAAAGCTTCAAAGTTTCAATCAAAGAACGAGATGGTTAATTACAAACTGGTGCGTGTTAGACCGGGACATTTGCAATGGCAAGACCTCTCAAGTGGCACACATTGCCGGCAGCTTACTTAGTTTCCTGTTGAAACCACCTTGATCTTGGCATAGGTAACAAACGACAGGAAAATCAAGGAAAGTTGTTCGTTTATGTAAAGATGCTGTAGAAAACTAGCCGGGACCGGTCGGAAGTCGGATGCCTGATAAGTAGGAGTTTCACCGGCCGGTTTCTTTCTGGGCAGGATTGTGGGTAGGAATAAATTGTCGGTTTCCGCACCTTTGGCCAAGTATAGATTGTATTTGCTGGTAATTACAGCTTCTACTTGTAAAATATCACGCACATGTACTCGTTCGTGTGTAGTCTTAGATAGATTTATATTTGGTAGTAGTTTTGGTAGTTCGACCAAACTGGAATAAGGACCTATTCTGAGGTTAAAACTCAAAATGTATCGTTTTTCAGTAGCTTATCGTTATCACGTCTGGAAGATAGCACGCCGCATATTTTTCCGTTTCAAAATTATTTTTCCTGAAAATTATTTCATGAATATTAAATGTACCTATACCTATGTGCTAAAATTTGTTCCTCACCCAGGTACCTAATTAATTCGAATTATTTCACTGGGATTAATTTTACTAACACTAATTAAAACAAGGATAGTAGTACTGCTAGTGACTTGTAAGATTGGCTATGACTACCTGTGACAATGTAAAAGTGCCCTTGTGGCCTATTTGCAGAATAAATGTTTGAATTTTGAATTTTGAATGGGTCCTTAAGGGTCGTCACTAAAGCCGCCGGCGCCGGATGCGCCGTCACCCATCAGACCGTGACCCTGGCGAGCTTTTTTGACAACCCTAAACGCGTCAATCTCGATTTTAATTACGTAACTCAATAGTTAAAAAGTATTTCAGGAATTATAAGGAGCTGGACATTGTGATACGCGTATTTTCAGGCCACGAGGGTAAATGTCCCAGTTCTCATCCAACAGCCCATTATTCATCCTAGTTATAGAAATTTGACATAACCAGTGAGTGTGACTGATCATGATATAAATTAAGCATTCATTCTTGCTGCCAAGTCGTGTCACGCGCGGCTCAGTGATTCCTACAAATTTCAAATTAAAGGATTTTTTTGACTCCGAGCAGGATTCGAACCCACGATTTTCTGGCATACGCGGCCAACCGGTCTAGCCTCTGAACTCCGTACTGTTGTAATACAGTGAAGCGGATTGTAGTATTAAAACTAAATTAATATTTAATTTTTTTTTCAGCCAGCCCTAACTAGGCCAAAAATACACAGTTTAAATATAACATGTCCCGTTAAAAGACATGTTCAATCTAAATTCATAACAATCCACGTCCTGCACGATCCTTGTGTTGGCTCTATTAAAAATCCACTTTGAAATTACTACGTGGACCTAAAAACAGAAAAAGGCTTGAACAGTTATTCCCGGTATAATAATTAGGTGCACTTAACTGGGTGCTTGTACCGTGTTAAAACAAGGTTATCCGGCCGTTGAAATGTATCCTTTAATCAATTGACTTAAGATTGACTTACAATATGCTTAAGACTTATATCGCTGTCCAAAAGGTGTAAGAATATTTGAGTACTTAAGGCAGTTACTGCCTTTCTGTTTTAAACACTAGTTAGGTCTAAAGCAATCCGGTTGGGCTCTGGATGGCTTGGACAACTTTACAGTTTTATTGTGACCGATCAATCAAGAGCACTTTATATGCAAGGGCTTAAGAGTTATATTTGTTCAGCTATATTAACAGGTTAGGTTACAGAGGTCTGTGTTTAGAGTAATTAAGGCTTTGACCGCAATGGGTGGCAATGGTAGAAAATACCTAGTGTTTTAATGCAATGTAACTTGTTGGAAATGTGTTACTAAAACAATAGTGAAATGGGTAATGGATTCTATAAAGTCTCATAATTATTAAATTTAAAAGTTGCTGTCTCGTTATTCGGATGACCAATCTCAAATGAGATATTTTTTTTCTTATAACTAATTTTCAGTTCCAAATGTTATTTTCAGAGAGGATTCATGTTGCTATTGAGATGAAATAGTCAGTATAAAGTAATGAATGATTACCGTTTAAAAGAAATGTATAATGAACTTCCGAATATAATGATCTATTTCTAACAATTCACCTGATACCAGCGCGCGCGCGGCGATGATCAATCATCGTGCGCAGGAGTATCGAAAACAAACCACTCACAATACAAGTACTTCGGACATTGTTTTATCTCCATAGACGTTTAATTTTGACTACGTAGTATTAGAAATAGTTACCCACAGTCAATAAAATTGTCGATCTTGACCCTTACTGGAAGTAGGCTTCATAACTATATTTTACGTATATTTATAACTACCACTACTCAGGGTACTAGTTTTCTTCTTTCTATAGTTAAAGTTTCATTTACGATGCTACATATTTTTTTATAACTAGCGTTGATGACGTAGCTTATAAATAATTTACCTATATTTTTGGTGCCTTTTTGAAACTAACATTCCATTTTAGTATCAGTCAGTGCGTCGGGCTCACACGAACTTGGCTATGCATTTACAAACTAATAACAATACCCAAAAAACCTCCTTGCAAAATTGGGCCCGCACCGAATGAAGTCAATATACTGCTACTTACTAATGTTTGTATTGTGTCGGTGTTCCTATTTCAAAGTCCCCGTTCTTTTATTATTTTTAAAGTTGCCCGTGACACTGACGGTAAGCTGCCCTAATGAGTTTCGACATTAGCCGTACAACCGGGGTTTTTTTACGAATGGGTTAGCAACGGCCGTAAACAAATACTTCGGAGCAATCGGTATTAAATCTAATATGAGAGGCGAGGTTCAAAATAGAGCTGGTTAACCGGGTACATATTATTACTATTGTAATTTAAATCAATTAGCCGCGTCAGCCTAGGTCCATACATCAATACTTATACTCGCTTTTTCCAGCGTAAAAATAAAAACAGCAATCGCATGACGAACGCTTACACCTACAGAATGGGCAATTTTATACCGTGGAAGTCCACGGCGCGATAAAAATGTTTGGTTTCATTCATAATTAGTCCATAGTCTATTCGTAATTTAGCCTATGGTCTGTTATGACTGAAACCCTGGCCTTAAAATATAAAAGCGTCCAATGAATACGCAACGTAAAACCTTATTACTGTAAATATATGCCATACGATTAAATAAATTACAGTTATTACACTATAGGTATAAGTACTTTCAAATTACACCCACTATGAATATTTATGATTAGATTTTACTTCCGCTACCCTAAGGTTGTCTGGAAGAAATCGCTCTTTAGTGATAAGACCGCCTGTTGTTTGTCTCTACTTATTGTGTTTTTGTACTGTAGTACTGTGTCCTTTGAGGTGTACAAAAAAGACTATTTGTAGTGTAGTGTACAATCAATTGCTAAAATATGTATCAAGTGAATCGTCTCATAAATATGTACCGAAACCTTAATTCGCCGACATAAGAGCTATGGGACATATTTTTGAGCAAATTGTATGCACCCATATTTTTGCACTTGACTGTACACATTTTTCAAATTATAATTACCTAGGGTTTTATCTATATCATCATCATCAAATTTAAGAGTTATCCTCTTGTCGGTGGAGAATTGTCCATTGTTCCCTCTCGTACGCCAGCTATTTGACTTCTTGATACGACACGACGCCTACTGTTTCTTTTATTTGGTCCATATAATTGCGCCTTGGTCTTCCACTGGCTCGCGTTCCTTCTATGTTTTCTTCCAAAATGGATCTTTATCTATATATGTGAATTGTGAAGTAATAAAATAATAAAATGCTAGCCTGCTAAAAAGTTCAGAATATCTTTAGTTCATCAATAGCGACAATTATTAGGATATTTTTTTATACAACGACGTTGGCAAACAAGCTTACGGTCCAACTGATGGCAAGCGGTCACCGCAGCCTATAGACGCTCGCAACTCCAAACGAGTTACGTGCGCGTTGCCCACCCTTTACAAAATTTGACACGCGATTTTTCCGCATGTTTTAACCGATATTTGACCTTGTAATACGGTATTTTACTCATAGTCAAATCAGCAACTTTTTATTAAATGTCAAAAACGCTCTGTTAGTATGAAGTTTATAAGGACATACTGTCTTAGTGACGTCACTAAGATAGTATGAATAGGTATGTTCAAATCAGCGTCCTTTTTAAATCTTTATGCTTATAAAATCTTTCAATTAGCTAAAATAAATTAATAATTGATGGTTTCCGAGTATTTTCGTTAGATCTTTTATTAGTCAAGTAAAAAATAATTTATTTTTCCCTTTGTTTAATACCCTATTCAATAACTAACTAAACACTTAGTATTATTAAATTCGAGACAATATTAGTACCGGCCCCCGGCCTCATTAGTCCCGCGACTTCCGGCCCATAATCAAAGGGCCCTGCTAAGTCCTTCCGCCCCGCTAGAGTGACTAATTTGCTGTGATTTTTCTTCGCTATAATTATATTAACTGACTACATGATCTTAGCTCGTGCTTATAAAATAAACAGCATTTTACCGACGAGCCGAGGGATGCAGTATGGGGTCTTCAAGAAAAGAGTGTATACAATTTATATAGGATCGACAATGCGCATGTGACAGCCCTGGAATTTCAACTACATGACTTCTCTTCAAGTTGTGCTAGCCTTAGAGCTTACTTGTCATCCTACGAGTGACGTCACTGGATGAATAATAATAATAATATAAGCCTTTTATTCAGACATAAGTATACAATACATTAAAATTACAATTAGGTACACTCTTTCGACAGCATCGGTTTTGTCTGTTTGCCGTTTGGCAAAGGCCTCCTCCATATATTCTGGATGAATAGGAGGTGAAAAAAAATAGCTCTTAAATGATTATGAACTCACCAACCACACATAAACGTGCGTGAAGAAGATTAATACTCAATTAATACGTCTCCTTACAAATTTAAAATAATCCCTTAAATGTTAAAGAAACGATAAATTACAAACAAAGACAGTAATACACAAATGATATAGTGTTAACCGTATCTATCCCTCAAATCCCCTCATGGCTATACTTCACTATCAGGGGATTAAGAAAAAGAGATAAATCTGTAGTAAAAAGCCGTGAGATACTGAGACAAGAGTGTCACTTCACGCGTGGGGCGACTAACACACAATTAACTCTGGCAATATGTTATCCTTGTCCTGTTGGATATTCCCTAAAACGTGCCTTTAAAAAGGACATTTGTTTTGTCAGGATGGGACTGATGTTACATTACAACATTACATGTATATTTGATGTGTAAAAACAGTAACTTTTCAACTTTCAACCAATTCCATTTACCTATTAATTAGTTTTACCTTGGTCCAAATCCTGCGTCCTCTAATTGATTAGCTAGGTTCACTGTAAAATTTTACAACGTATTCGTCCAAAACTGCTAATTTAAGTATAAATCAGGTAAAATAGGTAATTTTGTATCTCTAAGCTTTTGAAGAAATCTCTACGCCGTTTTTCATTTATGAAACTAGGAGTAGGTAACTAATTATGGCTAAGATGTTATATTTTAAAGGTACCTACAGCTATACTTAACAAGGACGTAAATATTTTTTTATTTCCTGTTGATACATGATTTGCAGTTAGGTAGTAAATAAGAATAAAATTATTAATGAACTGAATTGATAAACGTCATCCGGTTTTGGCAGCATTCGCAAATTGTTTTCCTTGTTACCCTTTTTCCATCACTATTGAGGCTTTATCTATTCGCTGGACGCTTGGCTTAATATCCCAGCCCAGTGTCCTACATAAAAGACATACTTTAAAGAATAAATTTTAAAGTACAGACTTTAAATATTTCTTTAATAAAATTAAACATTAGATTTTTTTTGTTCTGATAATATACAAATAATGCCATAAGGTTCTGGCGTCCAACCAAGTTGTATTCAGGTTCGACTCTCCCTTCTTCACACTTCGCCGATTGCCGTTAGTGGACCTTTCCGGAACAAATATGAAATATCTGAAGCGTAGGTACTTTGTTCATTATTTCGAGTTTCCGTCGTGCGTAATAATTAATAATAATAATAATACCATTTACAGACCGAGCCCCCTTATGATCTTCTGATACGTCATATTTGAAATATGTAAACATCGAATTTAGTTGCGGTATTTAAGTCGTAAGTGTAACGTTTGGCGTTATGTCGATTATTTTAAAGTTGAAACAATAATTGCAAGCATCTTTAGACGTGCACTTGTTTTAAGATATCTACTGCTACAGTCGGTTGTCATTGGTTGTCATTCATTATCCAAAAAAAAACAGCCAAGTGCGTGTCGGGCCACGCGCAAGGTAGGGTTCCGTAGTCGTCCACCCGTTTACATTATGTGGACTAAAATGTTCGCAAACTTATATTTACTAATGAACAACAGAATTAACAACATTATCTA
The DNA here is from genome assembly GCA_951800055.1 of Cenopis cana. NCBI lineage: Eukaryota > Metazoa > Arthropoda > Insecta > Lepidoptera > Tortricidae > Cenopis > Cenopis cana. Next base: position 10,862,591 of record OX637490.1, on the reverse strand, counting down.
AGTTATCAATGGAAATTGTACGAAAGTACATTTCTGCAGTTCGACTATTACTCGTTAACTAGTGTCTACTTAGCTGTGATAGTTTTCCTTTTAAATTCATCGTATATACTACTACCATGATTTTTTTCACATGCCTAGTAGCCACTGTTTAGCTTGCAGGGGGGGGGGGGGGGACGACACTTGACCACAACAAAAAATATCACTTCAAAGCTTAATATCACACCAACCAATTCAGTAATCAAAATGGGGTTTCGAAGAAAAAAAAATGCACCACCACTTTACATGTCAGGGGAGGTAAAAATTGTTTTAAAGATTTATTCTACCGTTTTGTCGGCGTCATTGATATGTATACTCATGTCAATTTACAGCTTTCTAATACTAACGGTTACTGAGATAAACGGGGGACAGACGGACGGACATGGCGAAACTATAAGGGTTCCTTGTTTACTACGGAACCCTAAAAACACCATCCATGTCACATGCACGTCAGCAATGTCAGCATGTCACAGAAGGTTGCCAATTCAAGTCGCAACTTCATATTTAGAGTGAGACATATTGTATCTTGCAATCTAATCACCAGCCCAGCTAGCACGATAAGTGTTATGCTCATGTTTTACGGCCCTAAAACGTCACGTAAAACTTGACCAATTATAATCTATCATGCTAGCTATGTGGGCGCGTGTCGAAACGTGGCCCCGTTGTTTTATCACCTCTTATTTCAATAGCCATTCATCTCACGGTTGAAAAAAGTGTGTGTCTGTCAATCGGTAGCACTATTAGGAGGTGTAAGTGAATTGGGTTCGTGCCCCCAATATAGATAATCACGTGGCAGGGGTGACCCGCGCCGCGCCGATAAAAATACACGGCTGTTTACGGGTAATCGTAGCGCGCGCTTCAGTTACTTCGACTAATTATTTTCGACTGGGAAATTAGTGTCAGAACGATACATTGTCGTGTCATAGTCATATCGAAGTTATAGGCACTTCAAACTACACCATATCTGCACTAATTGTAAATAAAGTATTTCTATTCTATTCTATTCTATTCGTAGTTATGTGCGGGTTTGTACCTATATGTTCCAGTATATAAGATATACCTACTACTAGAACAGCTTTACACTTCAATCGTGATATGCTTGCGACATTGGAGGCTAACTGACATTAAAAGAGTTATTTTTGTACTTTACAGTATTGTCTTCAGCCTTCTTGGTTAGGTTACGTGACTGCTGCAGTGCTGGTGCAGGGGGCCGGTTTTTGAGTGTCGAATGCTCGACTTTTCACTCGAGATCTGTCAAAAAACTATAATGTTTTGATTTGACAGATGTCGAGTAAAAAGTCGCTCGTTCGACACTCAAAAATCGGCCCCCAGGTACTTGGTATCTCCTTGTCTTCTAGAGTATTTTACTCTATATCTCTATACAATATGAATTTACACTAAAAGTGCCTTTGTCACAACGTTGACTAGCATAGTTTATGAGACACCATGAAGGGTCCGCATCACAGTCACAGCTCGCTTGTTGTTCGACAGATTGCTCCTGATTGGGGCGAGGGGACAGCACTGATTCGATTTTGACGTTTTTATTGGGTAATATTGATATACTTTGTGATTAGGACCGTGTCACGGCTCCGATATATTCAATTGAGAAGGGTCAGACCACGTATTGATAAGGCACCCAGCTAAAAATACCAAATTCCTCAATACGTGTACTTGTGTTTGAGAGCGTAGAATTAGAATTTATCTTGTGTACCGAAAACATAAATACGTAGCCGTAAAGCTTTCATCTGCAGAACATTTTACGCTTAAAAATGAGTTCCTAGGGTCATGTATATACATACTTACCAGTGGCGGCGCGTCGAAAATATTCTAAGGGAAGCCGGAAATAATTTGCCTTATTCTTCATGAGCCGTAGTAAAAGAACTGGACTGGCTGAAAATAAGGCAAGCCGGTGGGAATCGAGTTGTATGGACGCTCAGCCACTGATACTTACCTAAACTGACTCCTCTATTTCCAAAAGCAGTATTAGGCTTGCAGAACACATGAAACTTAATTTAGTTAACCTTGACTAACCATAGGTTTGTTACCGGTCAAAAAACCGGATTTAACTTGAGTTATTGTGATCAAAGCTCATCGATTCAATTGTTTCTGAATATTTTTAAGCAGTGCATGTCTGTGAGCGGAAGCGTATTTCGCTCTGTGAATAGAAAATCGAGTTGACCGCTCACGTTTTCATAATAATCATGGCTGCGTGCACCGTGTTCTTACGGTTCTATATTTAGTATATTTCGACTTAAATGCTGAACGGACAGCGTTGTTCGGAGGGAGAGTAATGGGCCCGAGATGTAAACACGGTGCAGTCAATGAATTTGTAGTTAGGTAAGTACATTGTGCGTCGGAGCGCCTGCGATTTTTTCCCCATGAATCCAATATCAGTTTTACCACTATCATCATTGGATTAGCTATCTAAGATTATTTATTTTTAATATTTCCCTTCAAGATTGAACCAGGCTAATCAAAGCACCGGTATTTGTTCATATTGTGATGAATAATGCCAGACCGAACGACCATGTTTCCTAAAGATACCACGACTTTTAAGTGTCTTAAATTCTCCGCCCACCTGGCGGCCTAAATTATTCTAAGACCAGACAAGCACAGGGTTTGTATTCACAACCACTCGCATCACGCGAACCAGTATAAGCCGGACCTGGCATCACGCATAATTGTTACAAAGCCCGGAATCAAGTTATACGCAGACCAAGAAAACAATTATGAGGTGAGCCGGGTTCTGAATCTCATAGCAAGGGTCTGAATGACGTTACGTCATCGTCTTTGCATGCTCTTTTCTCAGAAACGATCAGGAATCAAATGTCAAATGAGATTAGTCGCAAGGTCGGTTTAGCACAATAATTTTAACGTTACATTAAAGTTAATTATTTTTAGTACTCGAAATATTGTCAGCAAAGTAGAATATCAAAATTTACTCTCCGTTTTTTTTGGAGCTACAACTCTCTAGCCTCCTTTTTTTCACCGTGCAAACAATGGCTTGCTCTACGCTGTAGATAGTCATAAGTTACTCAACGTATGTAATTTAATAAAATAAATACGTAGCACTCACAAAAATCGGAGAGCACTTTCCATTAACGGGCCCTGGGCGGGCACTTGCTTATCCTCATTCAGTCCTTAGTACTTTTAAAAGTACAAAGGACTTAACTAAAGTTCCAAATGCAAAATCGCTACGATCCATCCGGGATTTTAATTAATTTGATTTTTTTGGCAAGGATAGTTATGTTTTTTATTTAAATATTATATTATTTCCCCAGTGCGATGAAGGCGGCGGCGCGGTGGAAGGCATCAAGAGCGAACCCCCGGAGAACGAAGAACCACGAGCGATGCAGAAGGTGCCATCGCTGTCGGACCTGTCTGATCCGGAGGCTTCACTAGGTGAGTCACTTGATTCGTACCATATTTAACACATAATAACGTGCACACCGGCATTACGATAAGTACTATCACGATCAGTATTTTATTACTCTACTGTGTTGGTGTAAAGTCATCGCCTACGTATAGTACACGGCCTGGAAGACAGCCACTACTGTTGTTAAGAGGCAGCTACTCTCGCCTCTTCAGTCGTTGCCTGTAGCTCTAGTATAAGTTTTTTCGAAACATTAACTAATTCGAACGCGTTTGCGTTTTGTCTCAAAATGTATGAAAGTGGTATGAAAATGTGAACAGCGCCTCTGGTGGTCACTAGTGGAAACTAAAACAGCGAGTATAACATTTGTTGCTAACCGATGAACGCGCGTATTTCAAACTCGGTGAGAGCGTTTTCATACATTTTGATACAATACGCAAACGCGTTCGAATTAGTTAATGTTTCGAAAAAACTTATACTAGAGCTACTGTAATGAAGACAGACCACTAAGGTCGGCAGACAGCTTAACTATTAGGAGTTGGTTGGTTATTGTCAAACTGAGAACTGTCCAGTGTGCAATGCAAATACGGGAAATTGTCATGCATTCGGTATTTCTCCAACTAGAAAGCAAACCCCTTGACTAAAATCCTCTGAATCTGAAAACAGTTAAGCTAATTACCGAATTATATGAAAAGTTTCCAAAATGAGGAAACTCTTCGCATACGTTTCGCATTAAGTACAAGAAGTACACTGAGCGAAAAAAAATACCAATTATTAGTAAGTTTTAGTGAATCCCAGGACAAGGAGATTATATACTAACGGTTACAAAACAGTTTAGTAGTAATTAGTAGTAATAGTAATAATAAATTTAGCAGGCACTGTAGATAAACAAAACTAGCAATCAAATAAGGCACGAGTATATTTTGTTATTTTTAGAGCTTACAATTATAATAACATACAAGTTACTGATTAGATATTTAAATTAGACAAGCTATCACAAAAACATAATTCTTACACGCGCAAGTATTGGAATTTGTAACGTAAAAAGCTGATAGGCTATGCTTACTACTTGTCTGACTTCGCAGGCTTTAAATCCCTTGATAAAAGATTATGTTCTTCCATTGTAAGTGTTACTTTCGAAGTGAACACTCTACCGTCCACAATGTATACGTAGAAGTTCGTACAAGTTTCCCCTAACTCCGCTGAAGGTTGGCTATTACTCAATCACTCAGACCCCGGCGTAAATCAGTGGCAGTTGTAGGAGCGGAAGCAAACGACTTGTGTCCGGCGTCCAACTTAAGGCGATATATCGATAGAAAGAGACACCCTTTGTTTTTCGCTCACGACAAAACGGGATGCAAACCTCTCCGAGAATGGCTTTTTAGACAAATCTCGTTAAATATCTGACTGTGTGTAGGTTTATTAAATTTCCTCTTGTCAGTACCTAGATGAGGTAAAATACCATCATATTAACTTAATCGTGTCTTTTAATAATGCGTTGTTTTAGTAGGCTGAGGAAAAAAAGGTAAATATAGACTCGACTTTGGATTTATTTTCTATCGAGAAAATTTTAAGCAATCATGTTTCGCTATTGTCAGTACCACAATCATATAGTCAAGAATCATATATCTGAAAATCAGCCCCTACTGTTTGCTAGTCTGGGCAGGACAGCGTTTCAAAGTCTCCAAATTTCTCAGTGTAGCGCCTTAACAGCCCCGATGGCTAGGAAGATCCAATTGACTTATATCCGAAGATAAGCGGCCGGTTTTTAATTCCGGCAACTTGTATATGGTCCGACAAATGACAAATGTCTAGGAAATCCAAAGTATTGTCGCTGACGTATCTCTTCCAGTACAGAGGGATAGTATGGATATGAAAGTTTTTGGCTTATTCTATTATGAACACGTAGAGCTTTAGCTTACGTAATAATTTTGTTTCAATATATCAAGAACTGCTCAGCAAGTTGCCAGTTTTCCTATTACAGGGTGGGCCAAAATTAAGTCAACTAATACTATATTTCTGGCTAAGTCTACGGCTTTTATTATGGACTTTCCCCTTAATTTGTGTATACCATATCACTACGTAACTGAAGATTCCAAACAGAAATAGCTACCTATGAATAAAACCCAGGAATGAAGATAATACTACAACATTTTTTTTTGTTACAGTATTTTGAATAATTTCCGTATTTTTTGGTGAATCGTGTGATAAATGTGAAAGATTATGATTAGTATATAATAGTGTGATACAACGATAATCGATCGTTACGCGGCCACGGGGCTAGATGATTAGCAAATAGAAGCCCGAATAGGATAATACGGCGCATCCTCGTTAGTGCAGCATCAGCCGCTGTTTTCATAACCTGATCGCTTAGGTACATGCGCTATAGACTGTATCCTAGTCTCCTGGCGAATTTAGACCAAGCTAACAAAGAATACCGGTCATTATGGCACTCTTTGGGGGTGGCCTATGTCCAGCAGTGGACGTATTTCGGCTGATATGATGAAGAAAGAATACTGGCTGAGAGTGTAAGAGTGCTCGTTCGTTGCTTATTCTTATCTCACTATAACACGGTGCAGGTCAGACAACGACTGAAGAGTTTTCCTACACAGAAAACTTGGCCATGATCTGCATACTAAAATTATCATATCTGAGTTACTCCTGCTATTAACTAAATTATAATAGCATTAAATAATACAAAACTAATCCCTAGGGACGTAATTCTTTTATTTTGCCACCCACTCTTGTAGACAACTTTCTTCGACAAATGTACCTGTCGCTAATTGTCCGATTAGCTACCCAAAAGTTGTCTAAAAGAAATCGCTCTTTAGCAATAAGATTGCTTGTTTACCTCTAGTTTTCAGTCTTCATATTCCGTATTAGTTTTATTTAGAGAGTGTGCACAATAAAAAGTATTTGTATTGTAATATATTGTAGAGCGTCTTCAAGTCTTTTGTTAATAGCATGTGCTGAACCATCCAAAATTGGCGTTTTTCTTATGTTCGATCAGTTATTGGTTTTACCCTGGTCAGATTTTCAAAAGTGTCTATCAAAGCTTGTTGTGTTCGAGTGTTAATTGTAATTAAACGTCGTAATGAGGGTATTGAACTGCTCGAAACGTGTCTGAAGGCTCGCTCCGGGGTGGCCGCGCATACGGGCCCATTGTTCGTGTCTGTATGTAGTGTGTTCCACGTGGGAGCGTTTCATTACACCATTTGTTTTAGTAACATGCACCAAAACATGAGATTCAATCACAGCGCTTTTTGAATTGTGGCGGCAATAAGAACATTTGAGTTAAGATGGTGACACTAAAAGGCTGTCTTTTTATACTACGTACGACGGTGGTAAACAAACTTATAGCCTGTCTGATGATAAGTATACACCTTAGCTTATGGACAGTTGAATCTCGGAGATTCAACTGTCCATAAGCTTTCTTCTCAACGCTGGAGATTCAATCTCCAGAAGAATAACAAGCGTGTTGCCGACCGTTTATTGACTTGAGGTTTCAAAATGTTATCCAAAAAAGCCATTCTCGAAGAGAGTTGCATCTCGTTTTCTCGCGAGTCGAAGAAAGGAGCGTGTCTCTTACAGGCAGGGAGTTTCCAAAATAAGATGTAGCGCAAAGAACGCATTATTCTCGATGTCAATAATAAAATCATAGTTGACATATTGATAATAAATAGTTTTTTTTATATTTACTTGCGAGACTTTGTCCTGTCCACCCGGCACTTCGCCATACTGTACTCACGAACACTAAGCTCAACAGATTTCGAATGAATGAACGTAACTGGATACAATCGTTCTGAATGAGCTGGCTCCGTCTCGCCGCGTGCTCGGCGTAATTAAAAAGCTTTAGAACATTTAGCTGACTAGTGAGATCATGCCACCCTCGATGTTTGTGGCTGCTGCGGGTTTTAAAGCAAACTGAAACAACTGCAGCTTTGTACAGTCAACATCACATAACAACAGCAAAAGTAGCCAAATATGTCAGCGTAGGGGCGATGATGAAAAATTTAAATAGATTGTATACTATAGATAGGCTGTCGTATTTCACCTGTTCCACCAATAATCTACAAAATTGAGTAGCTGTAGAGCTTGTTTTTTTTTGTCCTCGGCTTCAAACGTTTGAACCCACGTTTGATTGCTATGTGTGGCAAGTGACTTTGACTATGTGTTCAAAGTTTGAACAAAGATTTGAACTTTGCCACGCGGTGTCGGTTTTTTGGACACATCAAATCGTTCTAAGTTGACATATGTTCAAATGTTTGCCTACCTTGTCACACTTGCATAGTTCAGTTCCTCGAGAATAGTTGAGCGAGAGAGTAGCGAGACAGACAATCGTGCGCTAAATATGTCTTATTTGCTTAAATGTGTTTGCAAAGATGAGTGCAAATCTTTGAAGTTATGTCTGGCGCCCGGGTTACTTTCAAATCTGCTGATTACCATCTCGATGTTCATTGTATCTCATCAATCGGAGGCTACAGGGACAGTAGCTCTAGTATAAGTTTTTTCGAAACATTCGAACTAATTCGAACGCGTTTGCGTTTTGTCTCAAAATCTATGAAAGTGGTATGAAAACGTGAACAGCGCCTCTGGTGGTCACTAGTGGAAACTAAAACAGCGAGTATAACATTTGTTGCTAACCGATGAACGCACGTATTTCAAACTCTGTGAGAGCGGTTTCATACATTTTGAGACAAAACGCAAACGCGTTCGAATTAGTTAATTTTTCGAAAAAACTTATACTAGAGCTACTGAATAAGATAGGGTACAACAACCTCGTTGCGTTCAAGTACGTGCGAATTGAGTTGCTGACAGTTTGACCCATTCATTCCAGAATTCATCCGTAAACTGCTTTATCAGCTGCGTACTTGAAACATATATCAGAGTAGTGACAACGCTACTAATTTGTCACTATCGCATGACTCATCGACATGTAGATACGATGTAGTTGTACTTGCACCAACTCAGTTTATGTGCCAAATAGATTGTCCGAGATCAATTACATGTTAACAAATGCATAGCTGACAATGCCGCCTACTCGTGTGGCGAAGATTTCGATTGATGTCTTGTAGGTATATTGTGTGTGTATTCGTATTTTCTTAGCTTATTTAGGTAGGTAGTTATTAAACTTTCACGAGTTTCATAAAATAATTTCATGAACAAAATTTAGAGAAAGGTTATTTCGAGAAACTTGTTTCTGTTTACAGTCTGCTTTTTTATTGTAATCAACCACTAAGAAGGGGTTTTACGAAATTCCAGTTAAAAAAGGTGGATGGTATGTACCTAGGTGTGCTGTATAGGCACCGTCGAAAATAGACAATGTTACAAGAACACTAATCCATAATAATACCTAAGCGATTACCAATCCATTAGCCTATGTTCACATTGGTAACTGTAGACATACCTGAGAACACGATACACCCAAGCCGAGAGGATGTTGCGGTGTCCACTTCCCCCGTCTGTTGTGCCGCGCGCAGGATGTTGCCAAAACTGCTGCTTTACTTCATAACACCACTAACGTTACATTGCACTACTCGTGCTGAATAGAATGTGCCAGTAATGTAAACAAACCATTTTACCACTAAGTTGCTATTTTACTTATAGACTTATAGTTAGGTTCGAGAAACGGGCTCCTATAAACAACTTTTTACCATCGGTAGCGTCGTATATTAGAATGTAGCTGTTTATTGCAAAGCTTCATTCAAAACGCTGGTCTGGTGAGAGAATTACCTAGCTAGTACAAACACAAACTTCTTTACTGCCAACACTGGTCAAATAGCCCTTCGTTACAGGACTAGCAGCTCAGTGGTACCAATATAAACTTTTGTAGCTTGTAGCTTCGAGCTTCGTGAAACGAGCCTCAGCTGGTTGTCTATCGCTATCCCACTCGCTCTTGCATTGGACAGTAAACTTCTTTTCTCAAAAATAGTATGTAATGTTCTCATAACATCTGTGAAGACAGTATCCGAAAGTGGGTCATCCTGGACAGTTGCCAGAAGTGTCCAGGAAGTAACACCTACTGTCCAGGAAGTAAGTATGTAAATCCCATTACATATCATAAGTTTGGAGCTGGCGGCGCGCCTCTCCCGCGAGCCCGCCCGGCGCCAGCCCGGCGCGCGCCGCGAGCGCGCCAGCCCACAGCTGGTTCTTTAACTACAATTTTAGAACGATCCAGGCGGAATTGTCGAAAATTAATTAAATATTGTTATTCATACAACTTGTTTCATTTTTGAGAAAAGCACTATACAAGCTTCGACCGTAAGTGCCATCCTGGCCTCGTATTATAGCCGGACCTCGCCTTCGGCTCGGCCGGCTAACTCATACTCGTCCAGGATGGCTTACTTACTGGTCTCTGCAGTAATGTACTATTACTGCCAACACTGGTCAAATAGCCCTTCGTTACAGGACTAGCAGCTCAGTGGTACCAATATAAACTTTTGTAGCTTGTAGCTTCGAGCTTCGTGAAACGAGCCTCAGCTGGTTGTCTATCGCTATCCCACTCGCTCTTGCATCGGACAGTATATTTCTAGTCACGCTATGTGTTATGTCTGATGTGTGATATTTTGTTACAACGAACATTATTGCGCGGGCCATTCATAACATTCATTGAATGATCGATAATACGTCCATTCATTCACCGTCGCACCGTTGTGGGATAATCTTTTTATTTATATTGCGTCACATATAATGAAGATGTAATCCAGTAACCTTGTCGCCTGAAAGTACGGGGTAGTGTGCGTTAAATTCGGTAGTTCTGATTTTTTGCAGACTTGTTTATGATGTTGGCCCAATGAATAATCCAAGTTTGTGACCTCGAGCGTCAAACGCAACTTTCTCAAAAATCGAAAAAAAACCCACTATAACCCGAAAGTGCTAGTTGCTGATAATACCTTGATGTTTTTAAAATAGACTAAATGTGCTATAATATGACACTAGAATTGTCTCTGTAGACCCAATAGTTTCCGAGATAAATCCTTTCAAAGTTTGAGAATGTCGAAAAAATGATGAAATTTGAAAGGCTGTATCTCAAAAACTATTAGGTGTACAGAGACAATTCTAGTATAATATCGTAGCAAATTGAGTTTACTTTAAAAATACAAAAGAAGGTATTATCAGCAACTAGTTCTTACGGGTTATAACCGGTTTATTCGATTTTTTTCAATGTTATGTCAAAAAAAAACGATTATAACCCTAATGGACTAGTTTCTGATAGGAGCAATAGCAGCTTCTTTTAGTTTATGAAAGTAGACTAAATTTGCTACAATATTATAATAGAATTATCTCTGTACACCTAATAGTTTCCGAGATACAGCCTTTCAAATTACGTCATTTTTTCGACATTCTCAAACTTTGAAAGGATTTATCTCGGAAACTATTGGGTCTACAGAGATAATTCTAGTGTCATATTATAGCAAATTTAGTCAGTTTTAAAAACATCAAGGTATTATCAGCAACTGGCACTTTCGGGTTATAGTGGTTTTTTTTTCGATTTTTGAGGTAGTTGCGTTTGGCGCTCGAGGTCACAAACTTGGATTATTCATTGGGCCAACATCATAAACAAGTCTGCAAAAAATCAGAACTACCGGATTTAACGCACGCTATGAATGTATAAAGTTACTGGACTAATGAGTACATCTTAATGATATTAAGAGTAAGTATGGTTTCTGATGGAGTTTAATTATTTTCTTAAATTTTTCGGGCTCTCATTAGATTGCAACTGTTCAAATACCAATGCAGATACTTATTATTTCATTGCGTGTTTTGTGTAATAAAATCACTACTTGTAGTAAAGTGTTAATAGTCTAAGATACATGCTTGCTAACATTTTGTTTAGGTAACTACCTACTCTGAATCTCTCACATAAATTTTATTGTGCAATATCTCCACACAAGACTTTCTCACGATATCTATCTATATTTGATGAAATGTCATTCATAATACAAAAATATGTCCATTTTTATTACATCCAAACATAAATTGTCATTTTGTGGAGTAACAGTACACTACGTATGATGGGGTAAGCAGTTTTTTATGCTCCATCGAGTGGAAACCAAGTTTCGTATGTCAACTGGTTTTTATCAGGAGATATCGGAGTTTGAACTCTGATCCCTACTTGAGAGAGTATAAAGTATCTGTCTGGTGTACTGTTTATTTAACTTTATTTTATGTCGCCGTGACACATGTGTAGGCCCTTAACCACTTGTGTGTCAGATGGCGTATCTTTAATCAATGTTGGCAGATCGTTTTAATTAACTCTCGCCCTTTTTAGCCATTCATATAAATAAAATACAAATTCCCACGAGAATCCCTCACTTTGATTTTAAAGTTAAGAGGTGCAAGATCAGATTTGCAAATACAAAGCTAGCCACCTATTTCTGTCTTAGCTTGTGTTGTGTTGACACAAGAAAATTCTCATAATGGACTGCCTGAGGCTCAGAAACACGTGTTGAGCTAGACACACAGCGTCGATGCTGCGCTGTAGTGACTAACGCACACAACGGAGGTTCATTCATCTTCACTGAATGGGCGAAAGCTCTCGAGGGCTATGCGCGCCTAGTACCGCGGCCCGACCAGTCGGCAGACATGTTGTTTCACTCGTTGACCAACGGCCATTCGAATTTTTGAGTGCTAGCTCTTTTATCTCAGATCAAAGAAACCTAGATATCTGCCTTTTGTTTATACTCCATTGTACAGTAGGTTACATTATTTATTTTATTTGATAATATCAGAGGAGGAGGCTACTACTTTATCTAATACGAGTACAACACACAGAGTTAGCGCTTCTTTCATCTAATAAGAACATGCAACATGTAGTATAAGGGATAGAACTTATCTATTTAGATAAGTATATAAATAGTAATTTAACCAGATAAGATTGCCTATTTATAGCCTGATAAAATATTAGGTTAGGTACAGTATTCATATAAGACTGCAATTGCTTTAAGATCATAAAACCGTGCAACATAAAAGCAAGCCTACCTACGGCTATTAAGTTAGAGGCTGACAAGACCTAATTTTGTTGAAATTGATGTTATTTAAGCATTTTTTTAAGAAAAGCTATTTGTTCTAGCACATCAAAAAAATATATATGTTATTATTCATAATATTTTAAAGACCGTGTACGGACTCGATATATAATTGGACGAAATCGGCTCGATAGAAAATAATTGCAAACATTGGTCTTAAAATCATCATTAAACGGTTCTATGTCTTTAGTTTTATTACATATGGGTCTGCAATTAAAACATGAAGTCAACATATTCATAGCTAAACCGCCAACGAGTCATATTTCACAAATAATCCACACTTTTTTTATTTCAATATTATTATAGTATTTATTTGCTATTCTGCGCGCAGAGCTTCCGTAAAGAGCGGGATGGTTAATTGGAAACTCACGCGTGTTAGAGCGGGACTTATTTTAGGTCTTGTCAGTCTCTTAGTAAGTACCTTATAATACATCTCCAGAATTTACCTACTATAGGTATATACATAATGCTTCAATTCAATTTCTGTTTTCTAGGCATCCTCTTCTATTAGAAGGATCATTGTTTGATCATGCGTACATATTAAAATATAGTCGGTAGATCTATTAACATACCGTTTTATTCAATTTCACCTCCTATAGTGATTCTTTCCCTACCTTTCTGACCATGTAACGTGCGATTTCCCATCCCCTACAAAATTGCCTGCCGTAAACTAAAGTGGAATAAACGCTTATTTTTGATGTCTCAATCATAATGTACTCGTAACACATCATCGTTTATTTTGCCAAATAAACTTTATAAAAAACACGACAATAAGCAGGTATAAATAAAATTACTGACTTTACATGATTTATGTAGATAAAGGGTAAGAAGTTATGTATAATGCTGGGCTTATAAATAATATCTGCACGTTTAAACGACAGGTAAAGGACCTTTTTAAAACCAGTATTTCTATGTAGCTTTTTTATGGTCGATTTACTGAATAAAGCAAACAAAAAGCCAGTAAAATTTATTAATTTGATGTTGATAGTTGATACGCGCAGTATGCGCAACGCATCGCGGGACGCGTTTGCGCAGCTAAATAGGCTGCTCGGCACCTCGGCTGCTACTGTGTAGTTTGCATACTAATCGGGCCAGCATATAGATGTATGTATGAAAGGACCAACGACGGTTTTCGTTTATTCCTTTTTATGATCGCTCGTGTAGGGAACAGCGAACGGACATTGACAGTGAATAACTCTCTCTCGTCACTAGATGAACACAGCCTCATTTTTCATTTTGTAGAACAATATTTGTTGGGTAGGTATTACCTAATATTAACGGGGTAATTAATCCTTCCTAAAGGTCCATTTTTAATACTGATCTTCACTGATTCCCGCAAACTCAAAAAACCCACTCAGTAATTTTAACTGACAATCCCACGTTTATAATATACCGTACCGGTACGACAGAGTGTAAAAATTGGGTCAGTACGAGATGACAATCGGTTGTCCCAGATCGTTAAAAAAATAATTCGCATAATTTTCGCGTGGCGCCAAGAGATCCTTACTGCTGATCCTGACCTGACCCTGCAAGTTCACTCCTGCTAGTGCCTATAACTCGGCGAAAATTATGTAGTGTTGTGTTCCTGGAGCTGAGCAAGGTTGCCAAAGCTCCCGGGGATGCACTATGTTGGGAGCGAGGGACCTTTTGTCCCTTCTGCTGTCAACATAGTGAATCCTCAAATTTTATACAGGGTCGGAAACGCGCACGTGATTCTATTGGAGTTGCGAGCGTCTATAGGCTGCGATGTCCGCTTACCCATCAGGTGGACCGTACGCTTGTTTGCTAATAATACATCGCCCCACAAAACTGTGGTTACAGTTTCACTGTGGGATTGGCAGTACACTTTAGTTTTTTTTTTTTTTTCTTAGGTACTCACTTAGATACTGGTGTGATAATAGATGAAACTTTAGGTCCTACAAAAAAATAAAACGAATCTAAAGCACTACGCAATCAGGGCGAAGTAAAAGAGGAGAGAATTTCGCCTAACCAAAATATTCGCATATTATGCTGGAGTTTGGGACCTTTATGATTTATAGGGCAATAAATCTGTTGCTGACTCGTTATGTTACTCTAAAGACGTTTGAAAACCTGCCAACTTGCGGTAACGAACATAACAACACTGCACTATATTCGAATTAACATTACGACCGATAAAAACACGCAATGCATCTTCATTCTAGTACCAAATTTCAACAACGTAAGTACTGATATTTGATTTTTCTTTTGTTTAATTAATTTCGGTTATAATCAAACGATTTTTTTATAAATAAATAAATATTTGTGGACAATCTTACACAAATCAACCTAGTCCCAAACTAAGCAAAGCTTGTACTATGGGTACTAAGCGACGATATACATACTTATATAGATAAATAAATACTTAAATACATAGAAAACATCCAAGACCCAAGAACAAATATTCGTGCTCATCACACAAATAAATGCCCCGGCCGGGATTCGAACCCGGGACCTCCAGCTTCGTAGGCAGGGTCACTACCAACTAAGCTAAAGCGGTCGTTTTATAAATGTTAAATTGCTCAATATTTCTCCTTGGTACAATACAAACGCTAGGAACAGAAATAGAATACTAAATCAACATGCCTGTTTCTCCGGAGACATAAAAATAAGGTTTGTAAGCAAACGTGCGCCTACGCTTCAGTTTTTCTTTTCGTATCACTTTTCGTACTACTAGCGCCATCTCCCGACCGTCAGTTGACTCTCGAGTCTATTAGGGCGTGTCAGTTGGCTCGGTAGTTTCAATGTCTTTCGATAGATGGCGCTATGCGCAGTAGTTCACTCAGTTTAGTCAAGAGGGCGCCATTAAAGTAATTTCGTTAAAGTGAATTACATATTATTTTTGAATTTAAATTTGCAAACCAAATGCATAATTATTTAACTCTAATAATGATGATGAATGTTTCGTAAAATGTATAAGAATAAGCTTTATGAAAATTTCAGCACAATAACGTTAGTTAAAATAAATATAAATTTAAATAATGGAGATATAAGTATTTATAAAATAATGCACTTAAAAGTGATTGTGATTCAGTTTTATAATAAGTGGATACAACCACAGCCAGATAAGATCTCGTATAATATCAGGCTGGCAGATAGTTTGCGCTCGTGACGTCACGGGGTGGTCGGAGCGGGGGGTGGGGGCGAGCCGTGGGAACCTCGCGGCAGGTGCGCGAGCGCCGGCCACTGATCCTGCACGCACACACGCAACTAACGTGTTATTTAAACACACATAGTAGCATGCCCGTTATTGGGAAAGATCCGTTTTTTCTAGACTCGATAATATCTAATTAGACTATTTCTAGTTGATTTAATGGTGCATGGCACGATAAACCTACCTATATCGGTAATTTATTTCGTATACAATTGTACACACAAAATCACCTTGAATTATAAACACGTGCAGCGTCATTCCTTATACTCGTGTGGAAATTGTGGAATTACGTATAATTACCTAGGTATACTTAATCTTTTTGTGAAAGGTAAATTATTACTATAAATCTTTATTTATTTATTGTCCCCGATTTCGGGGTGTATCTTGACAGACAGACACACGGACAACAAAGTGATCCTAAAAAGGTTCCGTTTTTTTCTTTTGAGGTGCGGAACCCTAAAACAACTAACGAATTTATTAAAAAGAGTCCTGACACAAACCTGGGAAGGAGGTGAATCTAATAAAGCCACATCAAAGAGGGAAAACTCCCGAGCATGGCTGTGAAATCTAATTTTTGTCCCGATTTATTGAGTCTGCCTCGGGCGGTCACTTGGTAACCTAATTAATTACGAGCTTTTATCGCCAAAGGTTTTTAAAAAGTTGTTCAATCACTAGTTGCCCTTTTATCTTCGAGGACCCGATAATTAGTCCGAGGAGGAAAACTGGAGCCCGAATGGTCGATTTTTGTTTTGGGTAAGCGAAGTCCTTAAATGTAAGTATTGCAAATGCTTTGAGGTCATTTATTTATTGTATACTAGTTTTTGCCTGAGACTTCGTCCGTTCAGAGCTCGTTCATCCACTTAGAATTTCATTGCTTTTCTTTTATTGGCGCTTATTCATTGCTCTCAAATTTCAACCCCCATAAGGGATCATTTCCGGGATAAAATGTGCTTGTGTCCTTTCCAGGGAATCAAACTATCTGTATACCGGATTTTATCTAAATCGGTAGACGTAACAGACAGACATACATACTTTCGCACTTAATTCTGACTCAGTAAACGATTGCGATGCTACCTGTATATGTTTCTATTGAAGAACCGATGGTTCGTTATTTACGTGTTTTAATTAAAAAACGTTTAGTAACTTAAAATGCGTGGTCACCCTACTTTTCTTTACATGCACTTGCCATAAGTTTCCTTGGAGAATAGTAGGGTGACCATGATCTCAAGTCATCCCAGTTTTTTTTTATATTTTGCTTAAATAAATCACAGGAATACTGTTAGTACTAACCTATCGCCATCCTAAGGAGAAAGTAAGGGAAATGCTCCTTTCTTGCTCCACGACCCCGAAATCACCTTGTATAGACCCTGCCTATGACGTAACTTAATAGCCTCGTAAATCTTAAATAACATTTAAAAGTGTTTCGCAAATCTTTTGAACAATTACTTTACCGTTACAGTTACCTAACGTGTTAGAACGCACATAATGATAAAATATAAATAATTACTACGTTTCTTGATGAGCCGCATCGATCTTCATGAAATTAAACACAACAAGACGGAGGAAGAATTGGTGGGTGGGACTAGGGTATGAGCCAGGCTATCTATTTACAAAAGTTTTGTACCTACTCGACGGTACTTTTTACACGACTGCCCAAAAAAGGAGTGTAATGTTTTTCTTCTATAGTACAGTGGCGTTCGATTCACGATGTTGCCGTTTACCTATAAATAGTTCGGTCATTCTGATGAGTAGGTAATCAATTTATGGGGAAGTTAAACAAATTAAAATAAAGTTTAGAAACTTTGTGTGGCATGATACCTTTGGGTATGGTATCTTCGTGAACTCATAGCTCCTACGCTGATGACGCACACATAGACAATGTGCAAATGTTTTATGATGATTAATTGTGTACCTTTTTAATTTTATTGTGACGCCTTAATACATCTCTAACAAATCTGGATTGTTATTAGCTTAGTCTTATTTTTGACATGTAACACTACATTTAATTACTATTATTTTGTGTATTTATTGTATTATTTTTAGTTGATATTTAGATAGATTTTGACTTGTAAAAGTGCCCTTGAGGCCTATATTTGCAGAATGCATTTGATTTTTGATTTTGCATGTATATCTAGCTCAACACACAACCGTGGCTCACCCGCGCTCGTGAGATAAAATTACTCTACTAGTGAGTTACTAGTTAATAGTGTGTTGGTAAAATTGTGAAGGTAGTTGTCCCTTGGATACCAACTGCAGTGACCCTCCTTTCGCCTCATGAGCGCTTATCATGCATTAAAAAAAAAACATAATAACTAAGCAGTTTCGAATGCACTTAAAGCCTATGGTATGCTGCAAACTGCAGAACGGCAACGGTTATGATGAGATACCTGTTGCATTTTTGACACGCATTCATGAATTCGATATGAACGCAAATATCTGTTAGAGGAATTCTGAATTTTGTATTTCTGAACTAGTAGGTATACTTATCGACTGAATGCACGAGTACTTGTACTCAAACTTGCTCTATCCCTAGTACGCGGTGTAATTTAGAGCGGTAAACAGCTCGAGGCGTGGCAGGGGCGGGCGCACTCTCCTTAAATCGGATATCTTTGATTAATTGTTAATGATCTGAGTGTTAATCGTTATGTCCAGGTTAACTGCTTACCGGTCGTAATCATTAACGATATTTAATTGCCGGCTTGAACTGTTATTGTCTGTTCATCCATATTTCTTAGGCAAGTTGGGCCGAGCAAGTCCACACAGTTTATACATTGTTTGAATTATTTTTTTCTCATTTGAACTGAAGTACTACGTTATTCATTTAATTTATTCAGAGTGTGTACAGGGTAGGAATTAGGTAGTTGCAAATTTATTTTGTTGTTTTTTATCTTTATTTCATTACACAAAAAGAAAAATGAACGTGTAAAAGGCAGACTTAATGCCATGAGGTTTTATGCTATGTCACTGTAGTCCGACACAGTTAATAACGAGAAACAAATTAGAGGGAAATATCCAGTTTTATCCAATGATCCGTTATACAGTAAGCCAGCTAAAGTAACTAGTCCGTCTGAAGACTTTCAAAGCGAAATCAAGACAAAGACGGGAAGCCAAACGGGTCACCGTTAACAGGCTATACTTGACAATAAAGCATTCACCATTCGATACGATATTACCATTGTCACCAGCTTCTAAAGGGTAATTGGTCAAAATTGGCGATGAATTGCGAAATATCTTCAAACTTACCAAATGCTTGAATTGTTATACCAGTTCAGGTTTGCTAAAATGATCTGAAATTTTTAACTGTAGCAACGTTGCGTCAAATATTTAAGTAATCGGAGATAATATAAGGATAGCAAGGAGGAGATTCATTTTGAAATTACGTTAATATTCGCTTCTCAAATAATCTATTGTTATTTATCCAGAAGTAACGGTAAGTCATGTTACCTTTGTTGCCATTCTTAATGGTCATCAATATTCTTATTGTACAATAACAATTGTACATTATACAGCGGTAAAGAACATGATATTTACGTTCATTCAACGCACACTATACGCAGAACAAGTATTTTTCAAAAAGCTGTCATTAGGCCAAAGAACAGTAGCGATTCCATGATTTGAATGGGTTCTTTCAGAGGTTTAATATAAGTGGTTGTAATTTGGTTCTGTTCCGTACCGTGGAAGAAGACGGGAGTTACATGGTGTCTTATATGGAGATATGACTTTTTAAGGTTATATTGGGCGTAATGGAGTCAAACTGGCGGTTTGCGTGCGTACGCTGTCGAAACGGCTCCGCTATCAGCCCCAACACTTGGAATTAATTAACCGAACATTTGTACCCGTTCGTTGCTTTGCTTGGACTCATTTATAATTACTAAGCTTTATTTAAACTGTAGCTAAATGCGTGTGGTCCGTACAAAAAAGTATAATGTACGTTGCTGGGCATAGTGTACGGTATTTTTTGAATACTTTCATTAATGTACTACCTACCTTCCAGCATATTTTAAATAGACCCCCAGAAATATATTGGTCCGAAACATGCCGAGCGATATTCGACGTTAAAGACGTGTGTGCGTTTATTATATTTCATTATACCTGCGTATGAACCCAATTAATTATTGTAGGTATTGTGTATTGTTCACTCTATTTTGAGTAATATTACAAGACTCCATGATTTTGAAGAAACTTTCATTAATACTGTTACTGTACTCTATCGTAATTAAGTATTCCACTCTATCTTTTACAAAACAATAATATTACTATGTGTTAATTAAATTCATCCGATTACATAAAACTAACGTAACATTAATTTGTGGTACACTAAACAAGGCGTAATAATATGCACTTTTAGCGCATTACAGGCTATCGATGGCATAAAATTATCATGATGCCGTGTCGCAGCGAGGAGATAATGTGGGAACCCTTTTATGTTATTCACCTGTCTCGACTTGGCTCACCACTCGTCCCTAGTATAACATGGCCTGGAAGTACGTAACAACTACGTATGTGTGCCGACAAATGGTTATCACCAGTGTGCGTTTCTGAAGGAATAATCTAGACCTTGACCTTGCGTGTAGAGTAGAGTTAGACTGGGTTGTACCAACTTACGTGTACACTTGTACAAGCCGAACAACGTTAAATATAGAAATAAAAAAACGTTTATTCACGAAAAAACAAAAAGGTACCCGCAAGTAAGCAGCAGCAGGCAAGGTAAAGTAAGGGTGGTGCAGGTAAGGTATGGCGCCGGCAGCTTGTTAAACTTTCCATACAATCAGTTTGTAATGAATACCGGTTACGATTACAGACGTTTTGGTGCAATCCACCCTTAGAGATAGAGTGATAGAGTAAAACCAATGTTAAACTAAACGCCTCTCCAGTATGCTTACGTAGGTACACAGTGTTTACACATAGCAAAGTGCAAGTGCGAAGTTCGTACTTTTGCTACTTGCCACTTAACAGCAAATCTCAACTTCTTCTTCTTCTTGATCTATTATGAACTTCGCACATGGACTTTTGGCAATGTGTAAACAGGCCATTAGTTAAGGGGCGATCATTGATTGGCTTAACTCTGCATAATGACAAACAAACACTAGTTGCTAATGAAAACCGGTGGGTCAAGTAACCGCGTATCCCATGTTTCCCCATTTAATGGTAGTAGGAAGTCAAAGTTGGACTGGACACTGGACCGCCTGGCGAGTTGTTTGTTGCGTTGTGAACGAGGCCTGCGCCCGCGTCGCACGAAGCGTGTACCTACGCATACGCAACGCACCTGCGTCACGCTCGGTCACCGCTGTCCTAATCGAAAGAATTACGAGGAAAATTAATGTACACTTGTATAGGAAATGGAAGAATATGAGTGCACTTGAAGATAGATGAGGGAAATATATAGGTACCTACCTACTTACTCAAAATAAATGAAGCGAGGCTATCGTAAATAAATTCGATACAAAGTGCTTGTTACGGTCACCCGCCATTGGGGAGATTTGTTGACTTAATGCCGGAAATTACCACTTTTGAGTTTGTAAAAACTATCTGAGACTTAGAATATAGTGTCTTAAAATCTAGTTATAGACAAATTCGCTGGGTTTGCTTTGATAAAATGATTGGCTTAATCGCTATAGCTAAATATTTACGAAACCACGCGCAGAGCTTGCGTAGAGAGCGGGATGGTTAATTGTAAACTCACGCGTGTTAGAGCGGGACATTTGCGTTGGGGATACCTCCCCTTAATGCGTGTCATCCACGACGATACAGGGGCGTATCTCATACTTATATTTGCGCAATTGTACGGATTAAGCTGTGTAGGGGCCTTACGTATAGTTGAGATTGCGTATATGACTAGACACTAGAGGATGTGATGCCTCTATTTCTCTCTCGTCTTCTATATTTCTGCAGCGCAACTCCATCCATAGCTACTGTGCCCCCAAACAATGTCCAAAATAGATTGAAATCACTGGAACAATTAATAAATCTCGTTTATCTTCAAGTGACCGTCTCACAAATACAGATTGCTAAATTGTCTCTAATTAATTTTAATTGAGAGTCCTTTCGGTCCTTCGCGGAATGTTATTGCGAACGCCCGCATCCCCCATAAGTCCCTTGACATGAGTAGCTACTACCATGATAACCAAAAGGGATTATTTACAATGGAAACTCACGTTACTTAAGTCCTTCAGCTCTTAGAAGCAAGTACAGTACTTTAATGTCAAAAAAGCTAAAAGTTACTATGCAATTCGATAAACATACTACGTTTCTACGTAGAAACTTAGAGTAGATGCTTAAAATTTCACATCAAAACTATAATAAAAATAAATAATTGATTTTAGTAACCTTATTTTACGAGTTAGAAAAATAAACCAACAACAGAAACGCACTGTATCCTGTTTGGTTTGCATTTAGGCACATTAGGTAACGCTTTACCAAATGGTTACATTTCCTTCGATAGGAGTTTCGAGAATTAACCGAATTAGCTCTGGGATTCGTTTACTTACCTGGAAAAGCGCGTTAAGGGCTCAATATTACAATTGTGAATTGTTACAATATAGTTGGAGCATTTCTTTAAAAGTGTGTTTATCAAATCAAGGCACGCCTATAATATTCCTTTTTTGTTGTTACGGTCTGTTATTTTGAAGCAATACTTAATTAAGGCTCTTTACTGTGTAGAATGCGTACGGTATTTACAAAATAGTTGATATAAATACTAAATTGTAATTGATTTTAGCATGACGAAACAAAAGTGAAAATAATAAAAACACCCATATAACGATATGCGGATAAAACATATCCTACCTTGTTATTTTAACCTGCGACTGCGATTGTTGTAAAATACCTACAGACAGAGCCGCGCGGTAGTAGTAAAAAAAAGTTTCGGGTTGATGAGCCTTAAACTACTTGCCAGCCACAAACGACGCGGGACATCGCTACCGTCTACGTCTAAGATTTCATTAGGCCGAAATCCGGCGCATGTTTTTCCGGGCTTCCCGCGCATCCACAATGGCGCGGCTTCCGCCCAGGTTCCCGCCAAAGCAGAAATAAACTGACCTAGTTGCGCGGGCTCACGTCCGTTCTGCGCGAGTTCTGCATTTCCGGTTCTGCTTGTCATTTTTGATGGTTTATGATTTTTAATTCGTCTATTGACTGTTAAAGGATAAGGAAGGTCTATTAACGAGAACTATAATAGAATAGGATAATTGTTTGTTGCCATATATCATACTAGCGAGACAAGATTAAAAAAATAAAATGTATATACTTAATAACAAACAGTAATTCATGAGTAGGTACTGACTGAGAAGAGTATGAGAAGGTACGTACGTACGTTTACGTTTCGTAGAAAAGGGCGGACCAAAATACATTTTCATGGAAATTTAATTACCATTGATCAATCACCTTGTGCATGAAGTAATTAAAATTTTAAGGTCATAGTTACGAGTATGTTTCCACATAAGTTTAAATCAATGATACAATTAACTATTTTTTTAAACGCAAGACATATGTAGGTATACAATTAGTACCCATCGATGAAATGAGATAGATTAAGTATTAGAAATATAATAAAACATTCAATTACCAGAACACTTTTTATTTTATCCTAGTTAGCTGCCTTGAAGAGAAGAAGCGGTAGAAGCAGAACACGTGTGTATGTACCTATTGTAGGTATAAAATGTTTGTTCGATAATAACTCCAGTATGCACGATGAACTATCGTTGAACGGAGCATCATATAGTTTATTAACTAGGCGATTAATGAGACGAAAATAATTTTCTAGTCAAGAAAATGAGCCGAAATGGATGAGTGAGTTCATAGGTAACCATTAACCACTATTATCGGAAGCAGCAGCAGACAAAAATAGTCCTCGTTTAAAACAGTATTTTAGCACGTTTTCCACCGATTACCACTCACACGTATGTATGACACTGAGTACAAAACGTTTGCATAA
This sequence comes from Cenopis cana, assembly GCA_951800055.1. Lineage (NCBI taxonomy): Eukaryota > Metazoa > Arthropoda > Insecta > Lepidoptera > Tortricidae > Cenopis > Cenopis cana. The sequence continues at coordinate 10,839,048 of OX637490.1, read as the reverse complement.
GAGCTGTAGTTTTTGGAGCGGAATGGAACACGAGGATTGCTCCACTCCACTACTCCTGACCTTGTTGATATTCGCTACGTAGGTACGAGTATGTGATGTAGTAAGTACGGCCTACAGACAGAGACTAGAAAATTATTAAGACTGCTAATGTCTATTACAGGTTAGCGTTGCTTTAAAATAATGAGTTTGTAGCTAGTTTAATTATAGAGTGGTGTGTGTACCATTTATTTTGTATCGCTCATAGACATCTGCTGGACACGATAGCTCTATCTATTAAGAGCTTTTACGTTAATAGGTAGTTACCATTCTATATTATGCAAAGAAGAGGTCTTCTAAGTCCTTCTACTCCATACGGAGTTAACGGTAGAATCTCGAATAAATATTGCCTGTTGTTTAATCTCTAGTTTTAAATGTACAAACTTCGTATTAGTTTTATTTATTGAGGTGTGTGATAAAGAGTACTTGTATTTTATTGTGTATTTAAACTAGATACAGCTAGAAGACAGATTATTATAAAGGAACGCCAAATAATATATGTAGACATTGGCAGTCTTTATAATTTACTTATCTCTGCTATAGTAGAGGTACAGTATAATGAACAGTTTCATTCGCTAATGTAACATCTGACTTGTCAATTTAGATTAGGAGTTCTAGGAAATGTGTGTATTAATGGGAATTTTCGCTGCAGTTTCTGAATGCATTCGTACGCTTTTTTCTTAGTACCTAAATAGGTACGTAGGAGTATATAAGTACTATACCTACCCTTGAATAAATGGGGCTCTTAGATGTACCTATTATAACAGAAATCGGCCTTGACTCATATAGTAACCCGTGCGCGATGCGCGGCGTAAGAGGTGATTCGTAGTAGATGTGCGCGCATTCACCCTGGCTAGAGTACCTAAGCGTCAATGGAGGAACGCTCCAAATGTAGAAAACAAAAAATATTTGAAGAATCACCTACATAGTTGCTCATTTGGATAGGTAATTGTGCGAAAAACAGATAAATGAACTACTAATGGAATGAACTGTCGCCTGCGGTATTTCCGGACCGATGTAACCTTCAAGAAGAGAGCGTACTTCTTTCTGAAAGGCTGGATACGCGCTTGTGACTCCTCTGGTGTTGCAGGTGTCTATGGGCGACGGTAATCGCTTACCATCAGACGATCCGTCCGCTCGTTTGCCCCATATGACATAAAAAAACCTAATTATATATCTTCCTTCGTTGGCGTCCAAAAGGTTGAAACTTGTGATTTTTTTTTTATCTTTTATTTCAGGCATTTGTCTGTGACTGTGGCCCATAATTTTAAGACTAACATACAGTATATCATTTTATTTCCTAAAATTAAATAAGCATAAGCAGCATATTATGCATAAGCAGTTTAGTTTACCTACGTAGTGTTGTCGAAAACATTGGTAACCGCGCCGCCCCGCCGGAAGTCGCTGTTACGAAATTAATGCGGCTCTAATTAAATAACAAGCGCCGGCGCAGACGGGCTCCTTACGGCGAGGACGCGGTGACATGTAACGCGACTCGTGACCTGTTTTAGCTTTTTACAACGATTCCATGGGCCCAAATCGAGATTTGTTTTATCTACCTCAACCTTTAGAGAAGGCCGTAGTCATAATAACGCATTCTACTTTCCCTTTCTTCTTCTCGGTCTTGTGTTCCCGGTGGTAGTGATAAACTGGTAGGGCCACCAGAGCTCTGGCCCCTGTACCACAAAATTTTACAAGTGTGTCGGTCAATTCGACAAAATTGTTCGATTTTCCATAGAAAAAGTTGACAAATTTTTCGAATTGTACGCTTGTAAAGTTTTGTGGTACAGGCCCCTGGAGCTACTGTAGCTCTAAGTATAAGTTTTTTTCGAAACATTAACTAATTCGAACACGTTTGCGTTTTGTCTCAAAATGTATGAAAGTGGTATGAAAACGTGAACAGCGCCTCTAGTGGTCACTAGTGAAAACTAAAACAGCGAGTATAACATTTGTTGCTAACCGATGAACGCGCGTATTTCAAACTCGGTGAGAGCGTTTTCATACATTTTGAGACAAAACGCAAACGCGTTCGAATTAGTAAATGTTTCGAAAAAACTTATACTAGAGCTATAGAGCTACAGAGACCTAAGAGTATCTATTATATATAAGTAGGTACTCGTTTATTTTAAAATATCTATGGAAGGGCCCGTTCTTATGAGACTATTTCCTGGAAAATTCCTCTAATTACCGTCGCGACATCGGAGCGGATGTTCTTAAACAAATTAGAAAACTGCAGGGGTCCTTTAAAATAAAACCTTTTCACGAACAACGTATAGTCTCACAACACGTTTACATAGCTTGAAACCACATGTTTATCAACAAAGACCATTGTCGCTATAATCTTTCAACTTTAACACGTATAATCGCTTACTCGAAAATAGTCGTTAATCACTTGTTTTAAGGTGCTTGTCATATTTTACGGAGTATAGTCGAAACAAAAATCGGTCTCACGAAAGATAAGGCGGCGCTTTGTCGGCGCGATCAAAGTGGAAGCACGCGCACAGGTTCGGGGAATGAGAGGTCCAGGGTTCGAGTCCGGGCTAATCAACCGCCGATATGGCCCGTATTGCGTAACGATTCCGCGAAATTTTCGGGCGTCATGTTCGGGGAATCGGGTTTATTATTTTAATATGGATTTTTGTTTTAAAACTAAATTTGGATCGTAACCAGTGGTCCATTATTTTGATTATGCCTAATCTCAACAAGGTGTAATTTCCTCAGGTTCATCAGGTCGATTCCCCAAAAAATAGGGCCTACGGCAATACTTGGGAGTACCTTCGTGGCGAACGCCGGACCCCTTTAGACTGCAAAGATAAGGAAGGAATTATAATGCCTACAATTATTGTAATAATATATTAGGCTACTGATGCAGTATATTACCATAGTATTAGGTAGATACTGGGCCAGCGTTCCATTAAAAGAGTCCAGAAGTGATATGTATAAAAATACCAAACAGTAAGTAAATTAAACATAGGTATAGGTAAAAAATATAGAAAGGTACGGAATGATGTTTTGATCTAAAAAACATTCCCACACTCATTGACTTACAAAAACTTAATAATTCATAATATTCAGATAAATAACAAGTTAGGGCAATTAAAGCCACATTTCACAAATAGTTTGAAGCTGGATTGAGGCATTATCTGTCCCTGATCAGCGACTGACGACAAATTACCGTGGTTGGTCGGTAGTCGGTTGTTTTGCTCGATTTAGGGGCTACCGCGCGCCGCGCGTCATTTTTTCTCGTAGCTACTTACAAATTTATTTTTAATCTACTGTCTATTATATTGTAAAGATACGAAATCTAATATTTAATCTGCAAGTAGCCCTCAAGGGGTAGTAAATTACATGTCGAACCTGATATATTATACCAAGGAAGAAAATTATAAAATATGTTTTAAAGGATTGTATACCGATTGTTTATTAAATAAGCAAATCTTCTATAAATCTGTAAATACACAAGTGCTCAATAAAATGCGCAATCAAGCTGTCACGAAGCCGAAGATATGACTTGCACAATAATCGGAATAACGGCTGCAACATCCTTTGGATTCAATTTTAATTGGCTATATCAAATGCTTGATGTTTTATTTGAAAAAATAACCTTCGGATGCAGATAGCTGACTAGCTTTTGACAGCGACTACGTGCGCGTGGGGCTCGATAATGTTTTAGAGAAATAATTTCTATTAAATATCTTATGCGTAGACTAAACTAATCACTCTCCTACAATTTATGTATCACCAATCACCACGTCCCCCCAGGGTTTTCAAACTATCTCGATGTCAAATTTCATCTAAATCAGTGGTTTAAGCGTGAAAATGTAACAGACAAGAGTTACTTTCGCGTAACATTAAGTAGAACATGTACAACATACATAGATATGTTTATTAGTTAATACTATTAGTATGCACTGATTAAAGACGAACCAAAAGACACGCCGTAAAACATAATAAAACGTTATTAGGTACCTAATAACAGTAATAACTGATGAACTGATAATAAACATGTTTAAGTATAAGTAAGAATAACTTTTTAAGAATCGACAGCAAAGTAGAATATAAACTCATTGCTTTCTAACACGGCCTCGTATTCAACTGTAAAGACCCCTATAACTTGAACGCAGTCCTTATAGTAAAAGTAGCTAGAGATTATCTACCGAGAGATTTGTGCCCTGACCAGGCAAGCTAACCTGCACCATTGAAAACAGCCGGAACACCATAGCGTTTCAATTTGAAATATACTTAATTCTAATAAGAACAAAGTTCGATTTCGAATTAGAAGTTGGTAAAGTTAGAGCGTTTCTGTTATGCAACGGCGGACTGGTCCACAGTACTTGGGCGGCAGGTGTTCCGAGCCTGCCTCCTCCCACTGCGCCGCTCTCTCGATCTATAGATCAATGATCTAGTCGAGATTTTCTTAGGGTATACACACCTGGACACCTCGGGCCATTTGTTTATATAAGGAAGCATTTATTTTGCGTTTCTAATCTAATTACTTAAACATTTGCGATAGATCAAATTGGTTTTCTTTATTACAGGACTTAACGATACGCGAATAAGTCCCATTTACTGCTACATGTCTGAAAATCGTGCTGTTTAAATCAATAAACAGGCCTTAGGATAGAGTGAAGTATTTTTTATTTACACAAATTACAAAGTTATACCTAACCCTACTTTTATAACAGGGTTGCACCCAGTTTCCCAACTTCTATAAGACCTAGCCCGGCAGACAAATAGTGCAAATTATTCTTTACACATCCGTGCCTAACCAGTGACGAGGCGTCTGAAGAACTACTAAATCCTACTGTATTTGTTTGTGTATGTTTCTGCTTACAAATGACGGCTCATATCTGGTAACTAGTAATAAGGAAATTTACCATTAGTGCCTCGAAATATCGATACCAAAGTTTGCTATGCATTTGAACATCTCTTGCTCTTGCAGGCAATCAAATGAGAACACGCCATAAATGCCAGACGCAATCTACGCACCACTAATTAATACCACTGTGGTCAACTTTTTACGCTCGCAAATGTTTGACTATCTATAATTGTGAACAGCAATAAGCTCAGGATTAACGAGGCAATTAAATCGAGTAATAATGCTTTAACAGCCTGCTGACAGGTAGCTACGGGAACTAGCGCACTAATTATGAAGAAATGCGAGGTGACACTTCACAAGCGGCCGTCATATTCTTATATATTATATACTAGTAAGAACCTATCAGATTTTATTTCTTCTTCGATGCACTATATACGACATATATTAGACATAATATGATCTCCATATCAGAAGCAGTCACTATAGAATGTCGAATTTGAGCCCTTATTTTCGAGAATAAAATCTTGTTTTGGGTTTGATTCCACTTATAGCACGTAAATTTGATATAAGTCAGACTCCAACAACCGTAATGTTCTATAATTTCACTATAATTACCTACATATTAAGTTCCTTTTTGAAAATTAATACTGTAATATCCATAGAATCCCGTGTAAGACTTTTTTTATTATCAGTAAGTTTACAATTTGTGAAGTGCTAGTCCTCTTCTCGATTAATTACTTCCATCGATCATTCATAACTTCATCATTTACTAATTCATTCGTGTTCGATTTGAATCTAACTAGACTATATATATATACCTATCAGCTTATACAATAGAACCAATAATTCACTTGTTAAAAGCGTTCCCAAGTTATTATTATAGCAGCCGTTGACCCCGCGGTCAAACCACATCTTACACAGTTCGGAACGCCCATTTTACAGCAAAATTTCATTTCTATTTGATACGAATACAGTCTCAATATCTTATGTCACGCTCACACATTTAGCTTATGCGTTTACGCAAGAGAGAAAGCCTGAATTAAGAAGATTCACACTTGATTAGAATAAGTCTGAAACGGGTTTCAGAATTGTTCCCCGGATTATTAAACCAATTGGGGACAAACAAATTGATACCGTCTCGCCACATTGGTCTCGTATGGGACCTCTGTAAATAAGTATCACGGCTTTATTCGATTATGGAGATGTCGAGTCGAAGCCTTATAATATGTAGGTCTGCATTTATTATTACAAGCTTTTATTGCGACGACCGCTTTAGTTGGTAGTGACTAGTGACCCTGCCCACGAAGCTGGAGGTCCCGGGTTCGAATCCCGGCCAGGGCATTTATTTGTGTGATGAGCACGAATATTTGTTCTTGGGTGTTGGATGTTTCTATATGTATTTAATTTAAGTAGCTATTTATCTATATAAGTATGTATATCGTCGGCTCGTCGCTTAGTCTTGCGCTTAGTCTTAGTACCCATAGTACAAGCTTTGCTTAATTTTGGGACTAAGTTGATTTGTGTGTGTCCACAAATATTTATTTATTTTATTTATTTAACTTGCAATATATAGTTATAACTATGTAACAATGTTTGTTCGGGTGGAATATTGCAACTCAATTTTCTACCTCTTTCTGGTATCTGATTGAGCTGACACTTGGCATACTTATGTAAGTTCGGTGACAATGCAATATTATGGTACCATCGAGCTGATCTGATGACGGAGACAGAAGGTGGCCATAGCAACTCTTAAACTACACAAGATAACACATAGTGCTTGGGCTCATTGGGACCTTCTCCACGAGTAGTTGATGACTGTGGGAAAAAGTACAGTCGGCAATATAGGTTTTACCAAAAATACAATTTTCAACAGAAAATTATTAATAAGTATATTAACACATATTATGAGGTGTGGAATGATTAGACTAGGTTTTTTGCTTCTTGTCTAGACTTTTTATTTTAAGTTCAGAGTCGTGTAACGAGTAATCAAGCGGAAGGAAATGATGGTTCTAGATAATTAGTCTTCACGTTTATCGTTCATTCATTCGTTTCACAGGTAGGTACAGGTATTCGTACCGAATATTACTGATACATTTTAATATATAATGAAGATCCTAATCTCATTTTTACATAACTTCTGTCTCATTTCTAAGAGTATCATAGATAACATGTGAAAATGACAACTAAGTCCATGGGCACATATTATATCTATATCTAATACAATAAGTAGTTTATTACCCATGTGTTTGCTCAGCCTAGTTTGGATTGATGATGATGATGGTGATGATGTCCTTTTTTATCCCTCATCAGGGACATAGGGCTCTTAGAAGTAATTTCCATTCTTCCTAGTTTGGATTAAACGGAAACTTACATAAAACACGTCATTTGTCTTTTAACCTGTGGAGTGAGATGTTTTGATGTCAAAGAGAGTTGCATTGAAAATATAACTATGTATATAACTATGTCTAAGGCACTTAAAAAAATGGATTAATTAGGCCATTATATTCTATTTTAGCTATTTAATACGTGAAATATACAAAGACTGTTAAAATTTAAGAACTTCATGTTCCCGAATTTTTAATCCTTTCGTATCTGACACCGTTGTTAATATATCTACAGCATCGGCACTTAGCAAGGACCCTCCTGAAAGGAGTACAACAGGAGGACGTAATTCATCACGCGCGACGTAATGCACTGGTGATTTATCTGCGCTTCGGCCACCTCCCCCTCACTCGCCTACTCCCAAAACAAACATCTCTTAACAACCACTTTTTATTCACTTTCAATCCGTTTAAATCATTCATTAAACAAAAGAATGACGATTTATAACACCACTACGAAATAGGCTACAACATCATTAATCACCTCTATTTTAATGCCCCTAGCTACGACTATTTCATTAGCCTATTCTATTTGATAGCTTTTTGATAACGAGATGCAAACATAATTCAAAAGTTTATAAATATTCAACGGTTGCCAAAAATAAAGAATATTATATCTGCAGATCTTTTTGAGCTCCAAATTCAATCCCGAAATCAAAGGCGCGGTGCATAAGATGTCATCATTTGTCTCTCAATGAGACCGGCGTATCTACATTATGTGTAGCATGAAATTGGTGGTAGCTCAAACTCAAAACGTTCAACATGTATGTAGCCGCGCATGTACACAAGCACACATGCGCACTACGGCAATGAATGGGATGCCGCTACCGACCATTCCCAGTAGGGCTGCCAGCGGTAACAAATTCAAATTGATTCAATTTGTTCAACCAGATTAATGGAAATTATATCGAGAACTAGATAAATGTGCCTAGTTTAATCAAAAAATTAAAGCGGTTTCATAATAGCAGCGTTGAATGTAACTAGTAAAATAAGTTTGAAAGCCACAATTGGTGTCTATCAATTGCAAAACAATAATTGATACCTAGTTTACCTGGTTGCGACAGCCCTAATAAATAAAACAACGTAGATCGGCGTGTGAGTGTTTCCCACGGCGCGAAACTGGTTCGACTGCGGAGATAGGCTGAAACTTACCGCGGGTAAATTAGTGCGTCGGTGACAGCTTCCTGTCCTGTACCTTGATCGGATTTGCACTGAAATCGCAATCGGGTTTTTACGATTCGATTTTAACGTATGTATTTAATTCGATACCGCGCAATGAATGAGCTATCGAGTCTGAGATGGAGCATTTCTCACAGTTTTTGTACTTGACATAAGAATGCCTGAGATGGCTTTTCTACGCAATAAATACTATACTAAAAGATATTATATACGAACATGTAGTATCTTTGTATATTATGTTACTTTCCTCACAAACCTTTGCAGGTATTAAAAGAGTAAAACCAATTTAAAAACTAAAGGAATTGAATGCATTGATTACATTAGTTGCGCTTTCGTTTAACTAATGTTCGCAATTCCGGACTCTAAAGCATTGTGCTGTCTTGCATAGGTACTAAATGGTCATAAGAAGTTAACCTCCCACAAAACTGTCCCTTACACAGTATTAAAGACTGAAAACTGAACAGCACAAAAAAAATCCAAGTCAAAGTTTTTAAAGCAACGAACTGTTTCTCGTGAGCTTGAAAGGCCTTATATCATTAGGCAGTTGCGATGTCAGTTACGATTCTTTCTAGTGAAAAAGCCTCGCAGTTTCTTTGTTTGTCGGTCCGCATCGTTAATGGGTTGTTTATTAATATTGTAATTAGCTGAACCGGTTCAAGTCCAGCGTGAGAAATGCTACACGTCACTCCATTGATCCAATCTCTGTTTTGATAGCGTAGGCTTTTATCGGTTTTTCACTCAATCAAAGTTCGATTGTGAATAAGTTGATCTGATAAGATGAGTTGGCAATCAGCTTCCTGGTTCGCAAAAATTATTACCATTGTAATTTATAAGTACGATTTGGTACGATGAACATGGTTCAGTCCTATTTTTGCTCGTGATACCAATATTAAAAAAATAGCTTATGGTATAAAATAAATTCTTATTGACTTAATCCGGAATCAACCGCTAATATACTCGTACATATTAGCAACGATCTGTAAGAACCTGATACCTATAATTTTGTGTTAACAATGGTTTCAGTTCTGCGCTTTACGTCGCATTGCCCGCAGTGCACCTTTAAAGCCCCTTATGCCAGGCATTTTCTCAGGACGGACTGAACCATCATCACTCGCAAGATTTGAGAAATTGGATCTATTATGCTATCTTAGACATCTTAGAACATTTTTAAGTATTGTGTTGAATAGAAATCGAACTTATCACCTCTGAAACCACTTTGCTGATCATGGTAGGTATGAAATTAATAAAACCTACCAACACCAATATGCACAGAAGCTGGCTGAATCAAATCTGCGAGCGCCGAATTATGATGACTTGACTTGTTAACTAATATTATACTATTTGTGAACTATTTATACAAATTAATAGTTTTGTAACCAATTTATGCACTATTACAAATTTAATTCCATAAAAGAATATCTGGTATAATTATTTGCAGGACATATTGGCATATCAATGTTTAGTCTATCATTAGTGGTGGCAACAAGCGTTAAGGTAGAATGGACGTTTTCTGTTGCTGGGTGTGTTATGCAACATCCAAAGCTAGTTGACAGACGATATGTTGTGTTTTCTAATTTTTTTTGCGGTTTTTTTAAAGAAAGAGGTCAAAACATTGGTCAAACAATCTTGCAAATACCGAGATAGCAGATTATGCTGCAAGATTGCACTCCCTAGACAGAGACTGAAATACCCAAACTTCGAAATCAATTTTCTTGGTTACCTGAGATTCCCATATCGTATCTCTTTTGTTTTTTGTTTTGATGCGCAAGCGCAAGGAGCATGTAACAGTGGCGAGCACGTTGCGCAGTCGACGGCAGCGGAGCCTGACTGAACGCGGATCCGGCACGGTCCATTTGCGGCCCATTCACAACTTGCGTTACGGACCAAGGGCCTGTCGGACGGTAGTGTAGCGTAAAATACCGTTTGAAGTTTGAAGATTTCAAAAATATGCGCTTTTCTATGTTTTTGAATTTTGAATGAAGCGCAGCAAATGGTGTGCTCAGCGTTCGCTGTCTCTTATCACACACATTTCCACTGGTGAAATTGTGTGTAGGTAAGATAAACATATTAATGTTTGTCATCTTAATGCCTAAAAGTTGACCAATGTTATTCGCTTCTATTGTTTTTAGAGTGAATTGAATAGATACATCTTTACGAGATACAAAGCCGGGCTTAGCATAATAGTATGTACCTAATAGTACCTATTGAAGCTCATTGGGAGTCATTATCTCAAAACGTCCAGCTGCGTTTTTACGTGTGTAACTGAAAATAACCCGTGCCGACATCTCATTAAGCCCGTCAGACGGGCTGATGTGAAAAATGTCTCTGTTAACCCTTCTAACAGTCCTTTAATAGCTGGTGAAGGGTTAAAGCCACAAATAACCAACGCGGAAGCGGGGGACACTATCGCCATCTTTTTAATGGTTTTAATTAGGAAATAGTTTAATTTTTACGTTTAATGATACTTTAGAAAGCTTGTTTACTTGTCGTTGGCAGCGAATTGCCGTGAGAAGTGTTTGAAGTTAATTATTGTCATTGGTGACGTACATACTGGTTTAGAATTATTGCGCAGTTTGTTAGTTATTCGACTTTCCGGTAAAGAGTTCTGTAATTCGACGAAATTACAATAGTAAATTAAGTAAATTACAAAGTTTAACTTGGAGGATTCAGTAACTATTTACTTAACGAAAGAACCGTAAGTGGGTGATGATTTGGGCTTTCAAAGGGTGTTGAATAGTTGATTATCGAAACTAATGCGAGAAATGCCTTCTACTATCCACTTAGAGTTACATTTCGAGCCAATCATGGACGTGTGTCGTAGTTATATCTATTAGATATGTCGATTCAGTTCAGTCGTAGAAAAAATATGTAGTTTTCTCACCATATGATTTCATCTGCCGATATCTGACGATTTCACTGAAAAAATACCTAATTGCAAGCCTATTTACGAACGGCTTAGAATCTGCCTATGTAGAACATGACAGTAAAGAGTACCACCGTTAACAAAAGGTTTAAAAAAGTTTCTTTTTACAAAACTACTTCTTACAATTATATAGTGGTATTCTTGTACGTTACTAAATATTACAGTAGGTAAACGGTTAACACGCTCGATTAACATTCGAGTCGAGCTCACCCCTCCCATTGCTACATAACATAAGACATCGCATTTCCATAACAAAACACGAACAACTCTCAGATACATACGGTGGTTTATAATAGACGTAACAAAGACGGCGTGTCAGATTTCAATTATCTGACTGCCTCAACTGACATATTTTGCATGATTCCCATTGGAAGCTGTCTGACGACCACGCCTCTTCCGTTGGGTGAAGTGAAGATGACAGTTATGTCACCTAGGAGAACGGGATTTTGGGGTTGACTACTTTTCTGAGGGAAGTTCGCGTATGGAGAACTTGTTTTCCGGTAAATGTGAGTAGAAGTGTTGGTAAGTATTTTAGACTCGGGTGGACAGTTATCACCTGGTGCAAGCTCTCTCATAAATTTAAGAGCTGGGCCCTTGTCGGTGGAGTAATCGCCATTCGACGATACGACGTTACGTTAACTTTTTCGATGTCATATTTCTTTGTATGAATTACAAAGGTTTCTTCTAAAACCTATCGAGTGGGGTATCAAAGAAAAGGGCTGTATGATCTGATCAAAAAAAATACCACGCATCACATATCAGCCAATAAAATAAAATTTATTTTCAAATCACACCAAGTTTGGGCTCTTCCTGACCGGAAACGGTTGAATGATTTTTTCAAAAATATTCGTCGAATGACTCGTTATATCATCATTACTTAACGTTATGACAGGATAACGGAAAATAACCTGCAGAACAAATCTTGCTCTTTATATAAAAAAGAAAAACACAAATAGACAGCAATAATATTTTCCGTTTCTATTCATTAGACGTGAGGTATACATATCCTCCGAGTATTTCGGTGTACATGTCAGAAAAATTCATTTTGCTGTTACCTATCTGTCAGCAAAAGCCCAAACTTGGTGTTTTAAATTTGTTTTTTTTTTTACCACTACCTAAAATTTGTGTGATATATTTTTGGAATCAGCTCATGGAGCCCTTTCATTTGAAAAAAAAACTGTCCTAATAGCTGAAAAATGTACCAGATGACAAATGTCCACCCGAGTCTAAAATACTTACCAAGACTCCTACTCCACTTTCCCGAAAAGAAAATCTTCATACGTGAACATCCCGAGAGTAGCCAGGGCTATGTCCTGAACTATTTGTATCCTTTTTAAAATACTTTGATGATAATTTGTTTACTTTTGTTGCTGGTTGCCATTAGTATCATATTATTTGGTAAGACAATGTCTCATAGTATATGGTAGGTATCAGTGGCGGCGCGTCAAAAATATGCTTAGGGACGCAGGAAATAGTTTACCTATCTTATTCTTCATGAGCCGTAGTAAAAGAACGGGTGTGGCTGAAAATTAGGCAAGCCGGTGGGAATCGAGTTGTATGGACGCTCCGCCACTGGTAGGTATATCGAAATATTTTTATTTATTTATTTAAACTTTATTGCACAAAATACACAGAATTGTACAAATGGCGGGCTTAATGCCAAATGGCATTCTCTACCAGCCAACCATTGGGCTAAACAGAGATTTTATAAAAGGTGCAAAGTAAAAAGTATGAAAACGGACTACACGGAACACTAAAACAAATTAATTGCAAATACACTACATATAAACATAAATATATACAATACACAAATACATACATATTGCAATATATATACTACTACATATTTAATACATACTATTGATATAAGGATGGATTCTATACGAATTCTTGTTTAAGCAGGTGCTTACGTAGCATCCGCTTGAAAGCAAACTTGCTTGGGGCTTGTCTGAAATATCTGTAAGTACCTACGAAAAGTCGTAAGGCTACTATATCGAAATAATTTGCGTTGTTTACTTGATGTTCTTAGCTGTTTCTAAGAATTTTTTGTTTTGTAATAGAATAGACAACTGACTAAAATGTTGTCCTTGTTTCAGGTAAAGTAAATTCTCTCGTTTACTTGCAAGTTCGTCATGGATAGTTCCTGTGAAAACTCCGTGTCAGTATGCAGTAAAAGGTAAGGTTGCTATAGTATGGTTACCTACGACAAATAGATATTATTTTTCTCTCTCAGACCTTATGCTACGGAAGATAAACTTGAAAATGAAATAAAATTGATACTGAAATACATTATCTACCTGATAATTAAAAGTTGTAACACTTCTAATTTGAGTTGAAAATTCTCTCTATTCTCTATTTAAATGAGTAACGATAAATAGTAAAGTAGTAACAAAATAGTAACAAATTACGAAATTTAATGTATAGGGTCGATATTTTCGATACTACTCGACCGTGTTCCTTACGTATGCAGGTAGGTAAAGGGCGATTTAAAAAATAATTATCATCAATTTGCCGGAACTGGCACCCAACACTAATTTAAATCATAAAATCTAAATCGATTACGTTAATAGTTTTTTTTTTCTCTAGCTTCTGTTCTTAATATTAATCGGTACTTGTTCTTGTTTCTACAAGAGGCGAGTCACGCTCAGCCTGCATTAGCTACCATCGAGATGAGAGATAAGCCGTGGTAAATTATGAAATCTATCGATAGATACGGGCTTGGATTGTCGGTTCGAGTTTATTACTTTTGTTATTTGTACCTTCATTACGGGCGAATAACTACGTAGGAGCTGTTTCTACGAACGTGTGGGGATGTTTTTCTGTACGTGGCAGAAATAGCATTATTAATCTTGTTTTGATTGGTTATTATTAGACGCGTCCTATCTGTAAGTAATAGTTATTTCCAATAATGACAGTAGCTTTATTGAAAATCTGTAGATACCGATGGCTCGGGTTTAATACAGCTTGGCCGTGTATATAATTCGACTGCCGCTATTTTGTGCAATCCAAAATAATTATGATTTTGACACAAGGTAACTCGTTTAAACTGCAAAATATATTTAAACTAAAACGTCTAAAATATGCCTTAATGAGATTCCCGGAATAAACAATACTCAAACTAAAACTGCCACCATACAAAATCCCATCTAAACGGCAGTTTAGGTCTGAAAGGGACTGGCAGACTGACATATGTATGTACCTACGTAGTTACTTAAGTTACTTTTGCATTTATAATATTAATTTATTAATTCGTGTCTTAAGTATTAACGACAAATAAAGATTTAGCATGACTTCATTCTAGGTTGTTATATTGAACAAACACAAGTAGCTCAAACATTTTTTAATCGGGGTCGAACGCAATCACTTCGCTCCACGCGTGATTCAAAATAAGAAATAAAAACTCCAAATCGGTCCGGCATACAGCCGAGTTCAAAAAATACATCTCAGTGATCATATGAAGTGGACGGTACAAACGAAGACCCGCTGAATTATCCACTAATAGACCTTATCCTCATAGCAATAAGGTTTGTGAGTCAGTCAGCAGTGTTGTCCGTACAACGGTCAAACCGGTCTGCTTCATTCACTAACGGACCTCCACTCACCCGCCTAATAACTAGTAGAAAAAGTTGAACCTCATTGATGCTTATTATTACTTCACATCACTATGAGTACATCTCATTCTGTTTGAGATGAACTCTATTTTAAATTTTGAATGCATTTGTAAAGCCTGGGCCAGTATTCCATCCATGATATTTGACGTAAGGCGATGTTTCCCCATTTTACTCTGTGTCATTTTGAAAGATTTTGAAAGACAAAGACATGAATGTGGACCACGGAAATGTGGACACATGTCCCCTTCTGCGAAAAATTTGCGGAATATGGGTCCTAATATCGGCATGACATTTCAAAAAAGAAAAGTTTGAATAATTAAAGTACTATTTGCTCTCTATTTATTTTATGGTTATCGAAAGTTAAATTTACTTTCTCTTTGCATTAAAGGTACTTGAGGTGGGATCTAGCCCGTTAGGTACTTGGCTACACATCTTATAAGTCGTCATAATCACTTCGCTAGTTCAGCCACAGAACCAGTTAACCTTTTTCATTGTACCTATAGCTTTAAATTTTATTAATAATATTGAAAACCTTGACGACATATTGGTTAGTCTAACTAAACAGACGTGACTCATTATCTCAGCAGTCCCATAGTTATTTCTGACGATATTTAAATAAGTCATGGCTGAGCACAAGAATAGCATACGGTAATGACATTAAGACATTTATCGGTGAGCACAAGTAACGCTTTGATAAAATCATGTTTAGTTATTTAAACCGATAATAAGCGTCATATTAATTTTATTTATAAACAAACTAATAACAAGCATTAAGTAAAATATCAATTGTGTTAAAAAGGTTAGAGCGAATTGATCACATTTAGAGATAATCTAACAATCTATTACGGTGTAATTAATTAACTATACCTACGTAGGTAGGTGTCTAACTGTCTACTCGCTGGTCCTTCATTCGTTTACTTAATAATGAATTAGGCATTTTTGAATTGCATTTGTCATTCGATCGACAAGTCAAGATAATGCTGAAAGTACATACCTATAACATAACTCGAGTAAACTTTAAATTCACAAAAATGAGCGCATTTCTCAAATGCTGTCACACCCAACACTCGCCCCGCGTAGCCTCATCAGTCGCGTTAATTTATTGTTTTGGGAAAACAAAACGCAGCGGTCGTCTCGTGAAAAATCGCTTGACGCTTTATGATTGATAGTTCCTTGGAAACGAAACGCGAGGCGACGTTTTGAGAGCGCGATGTGTTGAATTCTTGAAATCCAACCGGTGACATATCGTGGCGATTTGAAGAGAAATGGCGGTGACGTATAAAGAAAATAGCAATTATAAAGTTTGTCATTAGAGGACAGTTTTTGGAAATGTTATCTTTATGGATTAAACTGAAGTGGAATTAAACGGGTCACTTTGTTTTTATAGATACCTATTTAATACAAATCAGTTGCTTTTGATTGAAATTTAAACAGAATAGGTATATGATAAATATAAACTGATACATTTAAAGTAACCGTTTTTAAGCGTTAAATCAGTGAAATTAAAATACTCTGAAGCATTCCAACGCAAATATAGCTCCATCATACAACACTCCTGTCAAGTCCCGACATTTAATAAGCAGCATTTCATACTCGCGCGACACACTTGCGTGACACGCTGTATCGATTATTAATTGAACGTTTATGTACGTCCGTCTTACAAAACGCTGTTATGTCGCATCTTACAGCCACTAATGGCTGTTGAAATTGAAAAGTGAATCATGCAGGAAAATATTTTAAGAATGTTTCCTCCAAGTTTTTTGTACAAATGAAATCCGTTATTTCAAGAGTTAAATTATGCTTTTAGCTCAACGTATGAAACTTTTGATATTTCACTGGCTCAGCTACCCAAAATGAATGTGTTCGTCTGGTACAGTCAAGAGCAAAAATATGTATTGAATGAATCCTCTCATACTCGTAAATATGTACCAAAACCTTAATTCACCGACATAAGAGCTATGGGACATCTTTTTGAGCAAGTTGTATGCACCCATATTTTTGCATAGAGATGGGCGCTCATGGGTATTTACCGGGTAAATACCCGGAATCTTTCCAATCTACCCGGTATTTACCCATATCTACCCAAATGGGTGGGTAGATATAATTTGTACATTTTATGTTTATTTTTTACGGAAATGTCTTTGGAGTTACATAATAACGAATAATGGATGCTATTGTAAATAGGAAAAACTTGTTTCAGTATCATAGTGTGGAATAACTCGACCAAAATTAACAAATAGTACTGTCATTTTGAAGGTATAAGGGGAAATGCTTGGAAGACAATTTTTGACTTGGTAACTTTGTTTGGGCTAGTTAGGAGGAGGTTAACATATCAAAAGTCCCCGCACCTTCCCCCACCGCTGGGGGGAGGGGGGGGTTTAAAGGTCCTTTATTTCGGTATTTCGAAAAAACTCGTAAACGGTGACACATATCAAAAAACGATCTTAAGCATAAGTAATCTACATAAAATTATCTACAAAAAAGGTTATATACACTTTTTCGCTAGGGTTAATATTTACTGAGATTTTAAAGGGAGAAAATATTTTTTTATGATAATTTAAGTTGCTTCTCTTTCCTTTATTTTTAAATATTTTGAAAAACAAGAAATACTATATGTATGTACTCAACGAGCTCTACTCAACGATACCCCATTTGATGGAGAAGGCAATTTTTTTTTCGCGCCCTCCTTTTGCTGTATGTAAAGCCCCCCTTATAAACACATAAAAATATGTTTGGACAATTTGTATAGATTTGGGTCAACACGATGCTTAAACTCTGATACGTAAATGCTTAAAACAAGCATTTACGTGTTAATTGTTATCTCCAAAATTTGAATCTACTGGTTTCATTTCAAAAGTTGAAAGTGGGGATAGACGTCATAAATATGGCGACCGATCATAACATATTTGTGTTAATTTCTCGAGTTCTAGTTGATGAAACATGTTTTATGTGTCGTTAAAAAGCTGTTTGGATGTTCTGTAACTATTTATTTCAAGCCAGCTAATTATAATTAGAATCCTAAACCAGGTAACCAAAGCTACCTTTCCTATCCTATTGACTAATGAGTAGGTAACGTTTTGTACGGTGTAGTCTCGTGTAGCTCTAGTATAAGTTTTCTCAAAACATTAACTAATTCGAACGCGTTTGCGTTTCGTCGCAAAATGTATGAAAGTGGTATGAAAACGTGAACAGCGCCTCTGGTGGTCACTAGTGGAAACTAAAACAGCGAGTATAACATTTGTTGCTAACCGATGAACGCGCGTATTTCAAACTCGGTGAGAGCGTTTTCATACATTTTGAGACAAAACGCAAACGCGTTCGAATTAGTTAATGTTTCGAAAAAACTTATACTAAAGCTACTGACGTGATTAGTAATTAGGGTATTTTTTTTTACCACGTGTGATTTTTTGGCATTGCAACGAAATCAACTAATGATGGCGTTTTCTTTGGAATTTGGCCAGATATATCCATAATATTATGATTAGTTTTATTAAAAACACGGCTTAAATAGTGTTTTAGGTGTTTACTTATATTAATAATATTTCGTCAATAAAAACATTATAACAGAAACTTCTTTAAACTGATTAAAGGCAAATTAAAATTTTGTTACCAAAGAATTTTGTATTATTATATTTTAAATCAACAATAAATTTGAACTACATGAAACTACAACGGAAAGATCCAAAAATGAGGCAGTGTGGAAACACTGACATTACCGAGCGTCTGATAATAATTCAGTGATATGTTTGTATTGTGGCACTGACACTAAATAAGTGAACACCAAATACAAATTTGTAATTTTTTATACTATTAGAATAAGAATTACCAAAATATGGTATTTTATAACATTAACTATCCTTCCTTTAACCGTAACCATTGCTCAGTAGGTACTTTTCCAGACTAACCTCAAATTATTAAAATCTAAAATTATGCAGTCCCATGCAAAATTTATTCTATTCTTAATTTTTTTTAAAACGTAATTGTAGAAAAATAATATTCATAAGAATATGCTATTTAATGCCATTGGGAGTATTATCTTCGAGGCATTTTCTTAATAATATGTATATATATACTGCTGGCATGCTGTATATTGCAAAATAAAGCTATTATTCTTAATTTATATTGATTTGTATGAAGAATGCTTACGCTATATAATAATAAAAACATATAAAAAATAAATACCCAGCAATTTGGGTAGAAATGGGTAAATACCGGGAAGATTGGGTAAATACCGGGTATTTACCCGATATCTTTCTTGGGTATTTACCCGCCGCCCATCTCTAATTTTGCACTTGACTGTACGTGTGGGCCAACGATTTTATGCGATCTCCTCTTCTCCCAGTGTTCTAAGTGCAAGATGCGTATATCTAAATGCGTGTATGTAGTATAAGTGTGTACATGTTATTTTAATTTATATTGAAAATCAACGTGAGTAAAATACGCTGAAAATCAGTTCCGCGTAACTCGAGTCTATACTAGCACCCGGCGTTCGCAAATCGTATCGAGTGACGATAAATCGCTCGTGCATAATCGTAAATATGCTTTTTTTATCCCATCCTATTCACGGGACAATCTAACTATATCCGGTGCCCTGAGACACCATATTGTGAGACCGGCACGCAAAAACATTGCTCATTATAACAAAAGGAAGCCCTGAATAAAAATCGACTTTATAGTCCAGTCTATAAACCACATTTCCGAAAGGTACGCAGTACGCACTCTGCATTTGTAAGGTACAATTTGTAAAAAGTTGGCCCTTTTGTGGGTGCAGACAGTGTGGCACCGAAGCCTTTTTGTTTGTGCAAAATACTTGAAAAATTGAAAGGGAACCATCGATTACTGTAGTTCCGAGAAACTCGGATGAGCTTCGGTTTCGGAGTATCGCGTTGCCGGTCACGTCATTATCAATTTCAATTTGCCCCCGTGTTGAGCAAGAAAGGTACAGTTAGTTTGTCGGCTTCTTATTAATAAAGTAAAATAATCCCCCTTTAACATGACATACTTTTAATTCGACAGAATATGTTATTTAACTCTATGCGGTTGGGCTGAATTCGACTTGTTTCAATAACAGTACCTGACATGGCGACATGACTATTACGAGTATAGCGTCTGCATATTTTACCGGTAAACGTCGCTATCAAAAGTGCACAGAAAGTTGAAGATAACCTCGTGATGAACATGGGTTAATGATCAATGGGTCAATGGATCAATTATCATGTGACGAATAGGCAATGAAAGCTGTTTAATTCCACTTTACAATCCTTTTGTGTTGTCTTGATGATATCGCTTTTTAACGATAGTTCCTTTGGTCCTTTGTTTTCGGTTTGGTGAACAATTTACCTCTAGTAATTTGTATTTTATTGAATCCCAATTTCTGGCACCAACCTTTTATTGTCGAAAAATATTTGTTGTAAGCGTAGCTTAGCATGTAGCTGTAGCATATACTGTACTGTATACTTCTGTGAATTGTCTTATAGAATCGCTAAAGCTCAGAAGAAAGTTAACTTGCTGGGCTCGTGACTGCAAGTTTCCTTACGTAAATTACCGGGCTTTCATAATGATCACCACCCAGGTACGTAAATAGAATAATCCACTATGGTAATGCGACTCGCTCAGTTTTTCCAGCGGTTGAGCGCGTTGATATCGTTAAGCTATCGACAGTCGCCGACGTAGAGTCCATTCATAGATTACCCACTAGATCTTCGCACCTCAGCGACCACAGAACGCATCCCATTCACGACAAGCGAGTAAATCAACCGAGAACACTCGCACCTTAGAAGGACTAATTGGAGACGTTTCCTCAAACGGAAAACAACTTTCTGCTGTCGGAGGAAAAACCACTTTCGTCTGCACGTGCCACGAGTTAGGACTTTTTTCATGCGACTTTTTCTGGCCAACCTCTGTTCTTTCTTAAATGACTTTAGTGTTATGTTGCGTGGGGGATTTAAACCTTTCTTGGGCGTGTTAGGGTTGACATTTGATGTGACGATAGGAAACTTGAGACATTGCGCAGCACGTGTTTGGATTTATGAATGAAGCGCAGCGTTGCGAGCGGAAGCAGAGCCGGTGTGGTGTGGCTTTCCCGCGCGGGCAGTTTCATTAAAATTAAAACGCTGCAACTGGCGGAATGGCCGGAGTGGCCGGACGCGAGATGATTTCTAACGCTGGATCTCACTGCGCGGCGCGGCAAATGTAAATAAACATTTACTCGATCCGACGGAATCGATCCGATATTGTGGAATCAGCTAGCAAGAAAAACACTGGATCATTATTCCTCACTGACAGTAAATAGTCTACTAAATTGGTTCTCTAGCAAAAAAACATTGAGTAATTTCGAGGCGAGCCTCGTAATACCTATCATTAAACAGTAGCTATAGAGAGTCCGTTCGGCATTAATTTGGACGAGCGTACTGGACGAAATAAAAGTTGACTACACGAACATTGGTTGCGCAAGTTCAAAAATGATGGAGCTAGGTTAGAGCTAGAGGGCCGAGTTGTGTGAAGCTGTTAGCTGGGGGTGGGAGGGAGACGGCTGCGGTAGTCAGATACGCGCGTCCGGTGGCACTTCCTGACGTGGACGAGGATCGACGTCCGAGCAAACCCGTTATTATCTACGTGCCTATTAGATTTACACTGGACCATGAGCCGTTTTCACACTTCTAGTTTGCTTTAAACCACTCGTTAGTATGCATTTAAACAACTCCAGTAGCGCAGACTACATTTTTCGTATATACTTACCTCACACAAAGTTAACTAGGACATAGGTACTAAATTTTCTTCTCGTATATTCTTCAATCAAAGTTATTCTTCACCAATTTAGACAGTATATCTTTAGACAGGTTGAAATTAGAAATATCTATGGAGAATTAACACAGCCAACCAAGGATGAAGAATTAACCGATCAACTTATATGAAAACCAGTTATAATATCTTATGTGGGACCGAAGAGCAGTATCCGTTTCCAAATTTTCACCGTTACCGTGAGAAAGGACATAGTATAACATTTCCGAGCTCACAAAGGCAAAAAAGTGTACGTACGAGACGATGCCAAGGAAGCAGGAACTCACCGAGATTGTAATTAAATTTGCCATCCCCATTAGTGCTTCCTACGCCCACGCCGCTAATTGCGCTCTTTTTGTTTGTCTGTCCACTCCTTAACTCGATTAGGGCAATCAGAGCCGCCCTTTGGCCCGGACGCATCGCTCGTCTTCGGAGGGATCCTTTCTAACGCAAGGACGTAACAACTAGGCCATCCTTGTCACCATACGCCCCTTATGTTTGACATTGTTCTTAGTTTGAACGAGCTTAGATGTATTTTAATTTATGAAAATGTGGGTGATTTGAGTGCGCGTCTGGAATTATATTCGTCGCCATACTTTTTGTGACAGTCCTGCGTTTACCTATATGTCTCTTGAAAAAGCATCATCATGCCTTGGTAATATAATAGGATTTGTCAACGTATAATGCTTGCTTAGGTCATATAGAGCATTATAAAACCTGCTGTGAACACATCTCTCGTTATGATAGTTACCATAAAACAACGCAGTCTAGCAACCTTTTTATGTCTTGATTCGTTCGCTTATAAACCCATATAAGGTTATATAATGTGTTTCGAAGTTCGGTTTTATAGTTATACCTTAAGTCGGTTCAAATATTAATAACATTTTTACATAACTTACATGAAGTAATATTATACGAACGGCGATGAGACGGAATTTAGGTTCTGTCTGTCTATTTTTGTTTTCTTAAATGGTACTGGACCGTGTACATATATTTGAGCATTATTTTAATAAGTTCTATATAAATTTATAGTCATGCAAAGATCGTATAATTTATAATCATTAGAAAAATATGTTTTCTAATAAAGAATAAAGCCGGTTTCTGCTGAATAACGCCGGAAAGAGCGCCAATAAAAATCCAGCACGTATGCACTGCACTACCTATCTACCGACTAGCTTACGAAATGTTTGTTCATATTCAACTCAATTAACTGCTTCGTTTCATTCACGCTTAATTATTACTAATACATTGTTGAAGCAAAATGAACCTTCAGAGTATATGGATAAAGGCTGCGGTGATCCGCTACGTCAACTTGTCATACTACATTGTCGCATCGAAACTCTCATTTATGAATGAACTCACAGATCGAGCGACTTCCGGCTAGCTATTGAGATAGTACGACACTCTTCCTGGTTCCTGCTATGGTATCTTTAATTACAATACCAGTATAAACAGACCGGTCTTCGCGAACGAGTCTGCGACATTATATATCCTAATCCCCGGACATAGAGCCTGAAATCGATGAGAGAACCGATCGATCGGAGTCCACTACTGCTTTATCGAGATCGTTCGTAACATGAATAAAGATATTCTAAAAGTGACCAAGCAAACTCGCTGGCCAGGCGATTATTAACTTTATTTTGTTTAATGAAAGTCGATTGCAGGTTGGAGCGCTCTCAGAGTTGCCAACTCGCATCCTGTGGAACGTGTTTTTTTCCTGTCTCCTTCCCGGCATTTCACCGTTACGCAATATATCGTAAATAATTAGCGGAAGGCAAGATTCCCGTGTCTTATGGAGTTGCTGCTTTCTAGTTTTTTCACCGGGCATTTCCTGCTGGCTAACAGTAGGTACGGGGCTTCATTACACGAAGCATGCATGTACACAGATGACTTGATGCAAATGAAATTATCAATTTATCCCATAAGCTTCAAGCTTTCTAAATACCGACTTGTCGAAGATGGATATCTCACTTATGATTGAATCGACTAAGATTAACAATCTCATATTTCGACACCGTCGACTTTACATCTTTTTAATCGCCTTAATTTGTAACCAGCTCTTGATTGAGGAAATGAATTATCCGGTATGAACAAAATGTAATAGTCATAAGGAGGTATCGGCTGATACAAGGAGAGGAAGGACATGGGCGGCATTTTTGCGGATTACTGCCAATAGGTACTTACAAGATGACGTGACTCCACGTCCCCGGTTTTTGCCCGCTTCAACTAATTGCACATATAACTTTTACCAAATTGCGCCATTTAGCCTGCCTTACTTGCTTTAAAGAGTTTAAGAAACCTTTTTAATCGGCAACCGATTATGACCACTGATAATGGGGGCGACGGAGCCGGTGACATTTTTATATCCTCCATTAATCCCTGGACACGTGAACGTAACGAATTAAAATGTAACCCGACTTTCTCGTCAATTCGACGAATTTTCTCACGATACTACAATAATGGAAATTTCGGTCAATCGATGTAATCTATTCTACAAACCACACCTACACTGGTTTATCACAAATGAGCGTTTTTACACATGATTTTTATGTGTGCGACGAAAACCGACGGGTCGATGGGGCGGCCATAATGTGAAGAGCCGTGACGCAGTCTCGGTTCGTTCATGTAAGTGGTGAGCGAGTAGTTGGGCGAAGTATGGCAGAGTTCAGCTTCAAGCGGTCGTGGATAATGTTCTCACGACGGCGCTTGCGACGGCTTCGGGCCGTGTTGCAAGCGCTGAAGACCGGCCGACCGCGATTTTGACCTCCATCAGACCTCGATTAGATGAGAGTACTTAATAGCAATTGTATGTCAACTATCGATACCGCAACCGCATGAGCTCTCTGCTGGCCGGCCGAGCCGTCGACTCGGTACCTAATTTCGATAACAACGTTTTATTTGTACAGCGACCTCTTTCGGTTTACGATTTGGTACACTTACGTTAACGAGCGACTAAACTTAAAAGGTAACTGGAGAGATTACCTAAACCGTCGTTTGCCGGACTTATGTACACGGATCCGCATTAATTACCGTATCTTATCAGTGTTGTTAATATCAGGGGAAGTATCATAAAAAGTTAATGTATCAACCATCGTCACATTTTCCCGTGCGAACATTCTGCTTGTTTGTTTAAGTGTCTTAAAATAAACCTGAATTACATGCATGAATTAACATTTAAATTAATTCCGAAAAAACACAACCGTATCGGTCGGGTTTATATACTCCTCGTCGATACACGTTTGAGGAGCAATAAGTTAGAACTAATAACTTTACTAGTGAAATCAAATCAACAGTTTAGATAGAGGAATGATGTTTTATTGTACATCTCGGCATGACAGCGGCATAAATCGCTGGGAAGTACCTACCTACAGTTGACGTCAAAGTCAGTCAAAGATCGCTTTTCGCCTTATCACGTAGGAATAGGGTGCTAAAGTGTAAACTTATCTTTGACGTCGGCCGTACGTTTGGTTGATTAATATCCGATTTTACACGTGTCAATGGCACTGAGCAGCGGTGATACTATCTGGGCCTTCAGAATCTTAACTCAAGATGGTATCGTGAGCGTCCCCCGCTCGGTTTATCTCCCTATCTCCAACTACTTTAACCGTAACTTACATACCTGCTGCCTGAATTAAGACACCAGTGGACATGTCGTATTCTTTAATTAAGGTGCTTTATGTTGTATGTTAATAAGCGTATGTAAATATTGTTTACAAACGCCGGTGGAAGCCATAACTCAATCTATCTGAAAGATAAGTAGGTAACTACAGTTTAATTCACTGTTTATTAAATAGGCATTCTTGTACACAGTAGCTGAAGCATACACAAAAATTATAAACCATAAATTGAGCATAAATTAACGCCTTTCATGTTCGAAATAGATTTTCTTTTTATTATCAAAAATGGGATTACTCTTGGCCAGCATCTAGCCAGGGGGCAAAGAAGGGGACGACGGTGAAGCGAGCTCACTTAGAAGATGCATCTTCACTTGTGCCTTAAAAGGTATTTTGGTATAAATAACATTTAAAAGTTTCATCCTATGCAGGCCGGTGAATGGTACCTAATATATACTACTTTTACAATGGGAAAGGGTGTCTGTTTGTTAGTTCCTATAGTAGTTTGTATAGAACTGCAATTAGCGCATTCTACGCCAACGAAGCCGTGGGGTAAGCCTAGTATTCCAATAAAAGGTTAAAGATTACATTGTTCAGACAGTCTTCTTGAATACCCCAAATGTAGGTACGCCCAAATTTGAACACATTATCTAGTTGACAACATTGAGCTAATCGGTTTTCCCTCGGACAATGAGTGATGATGAGATGAGCAACATTACTGAGTCACTTTGCTTATTTAGTAATTCTGAGAACTCGCCCAACTGTTGCCAGATTTTCCAACTGTCCCTTCACCATCCTCAGTGCCTATTACAATGCTAACTATTTTTGTATCTGACAGCCAGTCCATTGTAATTACAGCGGCAACTATTAATGAAAATCTTTTACTTTTTTAGGTCAAGCACAAGTTGTATTGTATCCACTGCTCTATTTCAAAAAACACAATATCAACAAATTCACCTTCTTTAGTTATGCTTAGGCACCACTTGGGCACTTACAACAGTAGAAATATGTGGCTTTTACTTTTGTATTTCCAATGTACTTTCTGAAATAATATGGCCTCTACAAATAATAAAAGCTTAAGTACATTCTAAAAAATGGGTCGTATACCTGACTAATCTGTTTTCTTTGTACCATTACTTAACTCATAAGTATACTCAAACGTTTATGGTTGATTCAAATAGTCCGTGTAAAGTATACAAATAAAGCTGTTGGAACGAGTTCCGTTGGCTGAGGTCGCGTATTGACACTATCGAAAGTAAGCTCAAACAAAGAGAATCGGACCCTACCTCGAACATGTTTACAACTTGTATATTTCGAAAAGTAAACATTCTTTTGCAATATTTCCTCGAAGGTGCTGTAAAAACTATATAAAAAGAATCAAACATTAAGAAACATAGAAAATATAACCTTTTTTTAATATCTCGTCGCCTCCGAAGATATTTAATGTAGTGGGTTGTATTAAAATTGATATCAAATCAATTACGATATGCGTAGGTAGGTATCTGTTTTAAATAAGGATAAATTATTAAGCATTTGCCTATCAGACTTAAGCAACTATTTATTTTAAATATTCACTCTAACGCCTCCCCTTCTCCCCTATCTTTAAAGTGGCATTATCTGTCGAGATACATACCTTTTAACTTTAAAATGGAGTTTTATCAAGCTCATATTCGGAGCTGAAGAGGATTCGCCTAGCTCCACGTGAGATTAGAATAAATAATTATGTTCGGATTATATTAATTGACGATATTATAATTAATACCAAAGTTTACGAATGACATTAACTATCTACTTTTTAACTTAATGCCGCTTGTAAAATTAATAAAATAGTTACGGGCTATAATATAAATCTCCATGGTTTTATGTACCCACGTCAGTATATTAAAGAAAACTGTAGACATTTGTCATGTTAATTTTATCGTTCATCAAAATCGCGAATATTGCTGTTTGATCTGAACATATTGCAAAAGTTCTCACACTCGGCTACACTAAATTATGTCAATGCTGAGCGAGGCTATATATTTCGACCAATTTTATTGAAGCGCTGTCGATCCGTTTTTTTTTAAATAGTTGAATGAATTCATTGATTCTCGGTGGTTATATGCTTTGGCGGGCAGGCTTCGCGGGTCCTACTGGGCTAGGCGCTTGCGGCGGCGGTGTCGCGCTGTCGCGTCGCGTCGCGTCGCGTCTCCGCGCGCCGCACGAGGCTTCCGTTCCCGCGACCGACGCCGTGGGAACCGCTTTATTTTCGTATTTAAATTCGACCCTCATTAAACTGGTTTCGTTCAAAATTCGCTGCCTTCTTTCGACGCCTTTTACTCAACTTTTTATGGTTCCGTTCGACATTTTACTGTTGGTGGTTGTTTTTGAAGCCTCGCTGGCGCGATACAATGCGTCTGCCTGCGCAGAATACGACTGCCATTCTCTTCATTTCTAAGAGCAAATGATAAATGAGATTATTCGGTACGAATTTATTTATCTTTATTTATTTATTTTAATTGGCATGCATAGATACGGCCGAAGCCTTTCTCACGTTATCTGTATCGGTAGGGTTCATGTTGACGATGTTAATGTATGCCGCTTTTTATATTAATATATGCCGTGGAAACAATGTTCACTTGATGTTAATTTAATTTGGGCAATATAAATTAATAGAGTCGAAGAACCAGTCGGAGGCGCCCGTCCGTACAGACGACGAATTGCTCGACCATTATATTTAATTAATACAGGACAACATATACTTACTTATATGAATATGATACAGTTTCGTGTAATTTTTCTCTTAATAGGAGGCAGCTTTGAAATATGGTTATAGTTTCTTCTGAACGTTATTAATTAAATTAAGCTATTAAACAGTTGGTATCTGTTTGACTTATTTGGCTGCGTTATTGATTCCACGTATCGATGTTACGTATAGAAAATGTCAATCGTGAATGTAATTAGATACTAAAACAGTTAGAGTGGTATTATAAAATGCGTTCGGTTTAGTTTATCAGTTCGGTCTTGTTTAAGAAGCAGGTTTTGTATCAATAACCAAGTCTTATGTACCTATATTGACGACTGCTTTAGCTTAGTTGGTAGTGACCCTGCCTACGAAGCTGGAGGTCCCGGGTTCGAATCCCGGCCGGGGCATTTATTTGTGTCATGAGCACGAATATTTGTTCTTGGGTCTTGGATGTTTTCTATGTATTTAAGTATCTATTTATCTATATAAGTATGTATATCGTCGTTTAGTACCCATAGTACGAGCTTTGCTTAGTTTGGGACTAGGTTGATTTGAGTAAGATTGTCCACAATTTTTTTTTCTTTTTTAATATATCTACGACAAGTGAGCGACTTACATGGTCCAAGATCTTGATAGTTGATTCAATCGCGGGCTGCTTGCTTCCGAGGTAAGACGACGACGATCAAACCCTGCAGTGTAATGAAAATCGTATTATAGTTCTTGTACCGTGTAAATGGACCTTTATTAGTTTTGACGAAGCATTACAAGTGGCCCTCAGTGCTCTCAGACTTCTCCGAGCCGGTATGCGCTAATAGACGTCGTAGAAAAGAGTTAAACGCCGATGGAGCAACACTTGTAACTACTCCTGTCGGCTGAGTTTGTTTTATTCGAGCCGTTTCGTTATTCTTAACTCGTAAAAGGTTACACATTTTATTGGTTTTTATTTAAATACAGTCTTTATCGGATGAGTTGGGGAATATAATAGCGTTGAGCTGACAAGTTATAAGCATTTGAAGTAAGAAGCTAATTGATATACCTAGTCACAAATATGTATACCAACTCTCTATTTTAACTCACACTTAATGAATGAAGTTTACCTAACCTATATATCACTGCCCATATATAAAACTTCTATGTATTTTTAAGGAGGTGATCTAATCTAGTTGATCTTTGATTAAGATACGTATTTTTGCACATGACAGTACCTATTATATTTCATGATTCAGTGCTCTATGAATCTCACGATAGTGGCGATAGAGCACAAATACGGGGTCCGACATTTTAACTGTCATGTTGATATTATTCGCCATTAAAAAGACTCCATGTATCGAATTTCAAAGTAAATAATATTATAATAACCGTACATATTATCATATGTAAGTCATCACTATTAAAGGGTTGCAGGCCGACCCTGAATGCTCACTTCCCCACGGTGTCACCTTACACCGGATAAGTTGCATGCAACTACCCCCCATTTAACTTTCAACCTTACACTGCAATACTCATCATTCATAATCGTTTAACGTTTTCGAATGTGGACAGAGAGAGGTAAAAAAATTCAATATCAATTCGATTTCAACTCTGTTGAGTAGAGTTAAGTTAAAAATTTGAATGCAGCGTGATTTTCGGATACCGGAAGGATACTTTGTACGCTACCTGTTGATAATATTCCCTGCGGGTTCTATTCTGAGACGCAAACAATGGTTTGCGAACCGAAACTGAATTCTAAAATAGTTTTGTCGATTAGTCAGAGCAACTTTTGGTTACCCTTACCGCTGTATTGAATCCAAATACATAGATAGTTTTGTATATACATATTTTGCTACACATGCCTTGTAACTTTACATGATGTACAGAAGTTTTATGGTTTTATATCCTCGTTTATATATCTAATTAGCCGTAAGAAATTTTCCTTTAATTCATTCACTAAGGCAGTTACTTTTCTCGGCTAATGGTTGCAATGCATCATCCACAAGTCAAAGTGCTCCTTTGTCGACCATAAATCTACACGACTACAAAGTATTCACTCAAGGCGGCACCGGGTCGATAAAATAACACTTTTACACTTTTAAATAACCATACTTTTGAATTAGCGTCCACTCAAATTCATATTTATACCCGCCATTTTTCATGCACGACGACCGACGCATACGCAAATGCAGGCCATTAATAAATAAATTACAAAAACATACATCTACGCGTATCTACGTCACTAGTACATGAATGTGCATGTGTGCACTTCCTCTCCGGTGGTGCGCGAGTATGGGTGCGCGGGAGTGCGCGGAGAGAGGTGGGTGAGAGGGCGGGGGAGGGGGGGGCACTTCCCGCGTAGCACCTGGCGCTCAGAGGTTACATGGCTCGACGGGATCTCATTGATTTGTGGCAAGACTCGCTGTTAACGTTCTGATTTTGCTTTGATTTATTTTACAGAGATTTTGCATGTGAAGTGAAATGTCATACAGTAGTATGCATGCACTCTCAAGTCGAGGCTTCCTGCTGTTTATACATCAAGTGTCTGAATTGCTGCAGGATAAAGCAAAGATCCATTACAAATGCGTCGAGAAACACAACATAAATACACAAAAATTATATTACTTGTTATGTGTAAGGTTAGTCATATACATGCAGGTTACATCATTACACCGAAGGCCAATCTGGTCAAAAACATACGAATATTGCGTTTTCTGAAACTCCGCTCAGACCTCAGGACACCGATACAAAATCGAAACAAGGCGTACAAACCACAAACCTCTCCATCCTCGAAGAGCAGCGCGTAAGTCATCGGCTATCGACAGTATGCCAGAACCACATCCTCGCGTTTTTCGGACACCTCTCACGACGTTCTTCAGTCAGCCTGGAGAGAAATATAATGACGGGGAAAGTTATGGGCCAGGAGGTCCCGGGCCCGGGGCAGTCCACCCCCTAGAATCCCTAGATGGAGCACCCAAAACACTGCACCCCTGCAACTACATCTGCACGAGGCCATCCATATTAAGGCGGGTGACAGGAGCCTTTAGAGGTCTGGTCTGGTCAGCAAGAATAGGACATGATGTCACGGTCCTCAGCAATGCAGGAACGACTGCTGATGATGATATTTTATGATGATGATATAACCTTACGTTAGTGAAAATTGCCGGGCAATTAAGACTTTAGAATGTGAAAATGACAGTTGATTATGTTCTAAAGGCCCATTTACACACAACACAAGTAGGAATCGTATGCAGTTTTAGTACATTGAGGGGTTTGATTTATCAATTGAACGCATTATACCTACCTTGGTAACCCGTAATGTAGCTGTCTAATTAAACTTGTATGAGATTCTTGCGCTTGTGTAGATAAATGAGTCTTAATGCTCGTTCGAAAGTTACGCAATTACCCTGCTGTTTAATCCTGTTAATATAAGCCATGTTAAACATTATAATAATGTAATGTGTAAGCAAATATATGCGCTATACTATGTGTTACACGTGCGGACACAGACCGCATCCTCTGTTTGCTCGAGTGAGAGCCAATTGTTGCGTTCTTTATTTATTTTTACGAAACTTTTGAAAGCAAGTTACGTTGGCTCGCGTTTGTAAGTTAGGGTCGTTTAAGTACAAATACTTATAAAATAGGTTGGCTTCTGCCCGCGACTTAGCCCGTGTGGAATTCAGTTTCCGAGGGAATAGCGTTCAAAAAGGTGTCTTTTATCGTTATATTTTAGCCAATTTACATAAAATCTCAATGAATTATGCACGTTAATCTTTCTGAAGAAAGACTTTCCGTTGGAGAAAACCGTATGATAATCCCTTCGGTAGTAGTCACTATTGTCACATACAGTGACCTCGGAACACTACTTACTTTGTACTTAGAATAGTAAAATTTTATAACTTACGATGTTACGAGCTAACATTGAAACAAATGAAACCCCTCTGAAACTACAATACGAATTTCAGTCTTAAGTAATGTATATGTATGACCTTTCTATAAAATGAGTTATACAAACAAACATGCTGTAACAGTGGTAATAGTATTATTTCCTAAAGGTATTCCACTAATGCGTATGTTAATATTGCTCATCTTACTCATGCAGCCTCCCTATGAGTAAGAATTTGGTAACATCTCTCGTATAAGGAGCTATTACATCCGGTGTCACTAAGTAGAGTCGAGTGGAAACTTTGTGTCGGCCGAGTGTTTGCTCGGGACAAAGGAAGACCCTATAGGCACAGCCAACCCCGATAATATTGAACGTGGACGTCATAAACATCGGAACGCCTTATGCCTTAGACAACAAAGTCGGGTTCATGTGTGAGGTGTCTTTGATATATTTGATGCTGAGTGTACGTCACGTCGCTCGTTCAAACATTGACACGGGCCGTTTGAGGCGCGCCCACCGATAACAATACGGCGAACAATGCGACCCGTGCGCTCGAACCTAAACCGCACCTTACCAAACCATATTACTCTGAAAACTAATCTTGCCAAAAGAAAGCACCGAACTCTTAAACCTTGCCTCTGACGTCACGCCAACGCACCTAGCCAACAAAACTATGAAAGTATGAATGGTCGACGGTTATCCTTTGTAACAAAAACCAAAGCCCTTTATAATCCTGGCGGATCCACGGAGCGCAATATTTACTACGCCTCGTCCCTTTCACTTCCTCTACGACAACCTGTATCCGAGTGAGACTCGTATACGTAAACCGGTGTGCCGGAGAAGGATGGGGGATTCATTCATAACCGAGTCCGCCATCCGGTCCGCCAGAGCGCTTCATCTCCTTCTAACGCGCTCTCGGTCGAGCAGGTGCTACAGAACACTACAGATTTCGTAAAGTCCTAGCGTTTAAAATTCGGTCGTGGTGAAGTTAGTGTGCGAATGTCCACTCATGAAGGGGAGAGCGCAATTGGTAATTTTCGTAAGCTCAGGGAGTGCGAGCTTCGCCCCACTGCGCGCCCATTCAGAACGGCGTGGCTAATAGTCGCGCGCCGGTCGCTGCCAAGCACGCGCGTCACCTCAGTGCTTGTAAACTCTGGATACTGGACTGGTTTGAAATGATCGAAAGTTCGAAACGCTCCCGAACAGTGGTGCCCGCTAGTGATTTTTTGAATTGGTGCTTGAGTGAGTGAGGCGGCCGCGAGCGCTAGACTATGATGCCCCGAATCGCACTAAATGGGTAATTGGTGTACGTCATTGGATAATGGATTCAGATCATATATTACATTTTGTCTGTTATCAGATGCGTGGGTCGCGGGATTTTGCACTTGACTGCCGACTCTTTGTTTCATGCCGTTCCGTCGATGTTTCAATTCAACAATGCGTTTTCTGTCGCCATGACATGAATACACAATTTTTGTTTTTAGCTGAGGACAGATAAATGTTGTTTTTTCCTCCTGTCAATTTGTATTGTTGGCTGATGTTTTATTATCATTCATCAAAAGAGCAGGTACTTAGGGTTTAAAGGAATATTTGACGAAATTGATCTAAAGTTGACTGGTAGAGTGTGCTTATGGCATAAAGCCGGCCTGCTGGTACGATTAGTCCTACTTTTGTGCAATAAACTTTCGTTTACAATGTTAGAGGGACATATGTTATTGTATAATTTAAAACTAATCAGCTAATCACGTTGCAATCATACACAACCATATTAATTAGCATTTTGGAACAGGTGGCACCTAATTGGTTAAATGTAAAAGCTGGCCTATATTACTATTTGTAACCTTATTCGCATGTAGGTATAATGTTGTTGAGTAAATTGTAAAAAAGCCTTTATGCCAGGACTTGCTAGGTAATTCTACCTGACGCAAATCAACAAAACTGTAACAAAGAATCAAATAACCGACGCGACGAGCTTACATGGACTTCCCATCTAAAAATCCTTACGGCAGAAATAAATTCTTCATTTTAAAAGTGTTAGTCATTACCTTTCAAATTTCGGAGGCAAAATAAGTCTTAATACATCGAAATTCCAAATGATAAGGTTACCTCGGGCCTTATCGGCCTGCGCAGCGTGGGAATAAAAAAGCGTTAAACAATACACAGATAAGGACAGACCCCATTAGGGGTACCTGTGTAATTGTTATGTTTTCACTTGCATAGTGACTCACTGACTCGCGACTCGGAAAATTACAGCAATACAATAGTGATATAAAATGAACGCACTTGAAAATATTTTGCTTGTTCTTGTATGTCTATTTTTGCGATATATCCCTTGCTATGCCACTCTATTTTCTAGGATCGAGCACAGCGCACTTTCTGTAACCGTGTAACCATTTTGTAGTTTTGGTAATTCGGAACTCCAACTAGCAAAACCACTAAATGGTTACATTATCAGATACTTAGTCAATTCGATATAAATAAAATGGAATTACAAATACCACAAATCGTCATGGGTAATATACAAATACAAATCATTTATTCGTTCATTACAAGTACAAAAAGGTTATACCTATGTATCTCGCTCGCCCTAATAGCTTACTTGTCTACTGCTTTATCTTCAGTAGGTATTCGTTTAGTACGATCACGTTTAATGCAATTTCCCTTTTGATAAGCCGTTTTTAACTGTCCCTCAAGTTATTTTATTTTGCAATTTTTCGCTTTTCCGGACGCTTTTTTTGCTCGGTGCCATCTAAATCGTAGGTAGTAACCAAATTTTACAGCAAATTCAATTTTATAACTTCGTATTGATTATTGTAATGAAATGTAATATTTCCATCAATCTAGATTAAATTTCTTTCGTTGTTTTTCCGTTCCATTTTAACATTTATTGCCTCATTATAAAATAAGTAATTAAGCGTAGGTTCACGTTCACTAATTACCTGTAACTGCTATATGCGTGTACGCATAGTAATTATTTATTGCCCAACTTGCCAAGTACACGTCAATCATATGTTTACACTATTGCACTTTAGTGCTTTGTATTAGGACGGAAAACCGTAACCGTATACATCTTTGATATCGGTTCTACATGTGTGTGGAACTGTGGAAGCTCCTTTATACGAGTATGAAACTGGACGATTTAAATATTTTATTTCCGAGTAACGAGATAAGGTACATGTATTAAAGCTTTCTTCACATTTTATTTTAGAAAGCTATAATGCCCAATTTCGCAATATCAATAAACTACATGAAATACGCAGGTACGTTCATTAACTGAAGTCGTTTGCCAAACTGTTGCCACGAAATATGTAACATATGCCTTGATGATTTAAAGTTGTTATGGTAGGAAACAATAACATTTGTATTTTCCACCCCTAGAGGTGTTTTATGTAAACAATTTTTTAGGGCGTGCGCTAATAGCTCAATGAGGCTAGTTGTCCACAAAATCTAAGTCAAAAAACAAGAAGACGGTCCAGTGCAATATTGTACGCAAAACTCATGTCTTTATATCTACTTCTTCATACTATTCCCATTAGACTACACAATAATATGCTTATTTTTCCTAAAACAGTCAGTAAAAAAATTGGTCTACCAATTTTCAGCTCTATTATCTGTAAATTGACGTTCAAAAGTGGTACCACTGTCCACTGTACACCTCTCTTCTTTGCCCAACCTTGCTGAGCAAACAGCCTAATAATTGCACAAAGGGCGAATGTTCTTAGTCACAAAAAGATACAAACATGCAAACATATATCCTGTTATGCGATTCGCGACCTGTGCCTTATATTTCCCTCGTATAACTTGACCCAGATATTCGTAATAACTGTGCGTTTTCAGAGCTCTGGGTTATTCTGGAGCGAGTTATGGGTAAGCGTTGTGAACGCCAGGCCTGAAGCACCCTCCACCCTCGCAGGATACAGGTGCTCTCTATTTATTCGGTCGCCATCTTGCAAATCCTTACTTGTTCGGCTTTTTAACTTTTTCTCTCCTTTTTTTTAACGATTCAATGTTACAAATTGCGTTAAGTGCGCAACATCTGCGAATTACCTTGTAGGTATAGCTTTACACAATGTTTAATGGTAGGGTTTGGTAGGGTAATTCGAAACTATACACCTTATCGGATTAAATGTAGGTAATATTATAAGTAGCGTGAGATTAGGACTTAAATTTTGCTTTTTAAAAAGTTTTACTATACAGAGGTAATTAAGATTTAGGGCATTATTGAAGGTATAAAATTATTTTTTTATATAATTGGTAACTACAACTCAATACCTATTTATTATCTTATATACTTTTGAATGGCATGTTAAGACGTGCGCTATCTATGCATGCCTATCTATTTTGTAGTCAGGCACTATCCATTCCAATCATTCCTTTATCCTAATCTATTCTTTAGTTAGAACAAGGCAACATTTTATCTACTTATTATATCACTAACAATACCTCACAAAAAATGGTAGGTACAACGTACACCCTATTGTGCAATTGCCTAAATGAGCGGACGATGAGTCATGAAACAATAGTTTATTTTACCATTAGGTTCATAGAACCGGGCTGAAAGTGTACATTTTCTCGGTACACCAAACGCCACGCTTGGGCTAGTTCGTTTCATAGAACACACGCGCGCACACGCACGCAGTCCGTTTTATGTCTTTGTTAATGGGCATTGATTGTAATAAGGAGGCGTGTTGGTATAAAAACAAAGGGCTGTGAGGCAACATTTAGCATTGGATGAGTACCTATCCACGTAATGAAATTGAACCGTAAAAATAGTCGTAGTATCCACCCCGTTACCTGCTAAATACTTACCTTATAATGTTTTAGAAACATTATTAAAATTGCTATTTATTATGTTACGTCCCGCTTTATTTTGCAGGTTCGAATATAAATGCACGAAGCTTTTAGTTATTTTGACCATAACGCAGCATAGTTAGGTGTTGGCGAGGCGAAGGCGAATTTTCGCAGTCAGCCAACCGTGCCGAGTCGCTGGACAAAGGAGCGTTAAACCGAGCATTTACAAACGCCCTAGTCGTTATTACTCCACTGCCGCTTAGTGTTCTTGTCTTCTATCAATCGAATTCTGACTTAGAAAATTTGATCATTTGCACGTTTAATATTTATCCAAACGCCATACACAATACACGAAACATGACGTAACGATATACGATAAATTACATATACAATTACATATTCAACTTGTTAAGATATCGATAAGGCAGATTTATATACACGATTGACCAACCGATAATAGGTTTTTTTCCATATTATCTGTGCTGCCTAGAGGCGTATTTCATCCTCGACGTTAACACGCTGTTAATAGCTGCTAATGTTCGCGTCGCTCGCTGCTGACGAAACAGAAAAACACCTCAACTTAAATTAGATCTTCCGGCTGTAGATCCACTAACTCTGTCAAATGTCAAAGCTGTTATCCCGTTGAAACAGAGTCTCTTATTGCTTGATCTGGGTTATACAAATGGGTTGTCGAGTCTTTACTCGCCATTGACAGATCGCTTTACGACCTAACCTAGTTTATTTAATCAAATCCCCTAAAATACAATAATTATTTAAATAAGTTCCGTTCCCATTCGCGAGTATCGACCGGGAATGAGGACTTGTTGATAGATTTGGTGCAGTGTCTTTTATTTCTTGTGTCCCGATCCCGATGCATCTTTGAACAATGATTGTTCAAGTCCATAGTGGACTAACAGATTGCTATCTATATAGACAAGTTGGCTTTGTTGTAGAGTAATGGGTAATGGCAGTCGTTGCTCTGTATAAAGCTAGATTGCAGTTAACATACAGGCATCTGTACATTTTCTTCTTATTGCTTGCATTGCGAAGCAGACGTTAAAGTATAACTACATACTTCAAACAATCTAACTTGAAAAAAAGAATTACAGGTCACTAGAGGTATAACTTTAATGTAAATTAGTTCTATTTTACTTTCATTATGCAGTAACGTAAACGTATTCTTGATTATAACGTTAGGTGGTCATAAGTAGACCAACTATATGTAAGTTAACAATCCGTGAATGCTTAGGCACGGAGTGATAATTACGTCTACGGTGATGTTCACTTGCACTGATGATTCTGGTAAAACATGGTGAACGCGCGAAATACTCGTATACCTATCTGTCTAGTAATTGTATTTAGCTTTTTCAATGGTTAGACGTAAATATGAAAAAGTAATTACAATACACTTCGACGGCTTAAAAGGCAAAATAGAAGTCAACGACGTTTCATTTTCTCAACTCAAAATAAACGTTTGCTATAAACAAAGGATTGCTTTGTCCATAAATTACAGCTAAATGATCACAGGTAAATGGAACGACACTGAACTTAACCTTCCCGGCTTTTATTATCATACAAAAGTTACTGAAACTGCATTCATTACAATGTCTAATGAGTCGAAATGATATTAGGTTTAATAAAGGACGTTTGTTTCGAGGAAAATTCAAATTCACGCTATACCATTAGGTAAGTCAGATGGTTGGAACAATTTAAAAATAAAAAATGAGTTGAATATACAATGTCAAACAGTTTATAAATGAGTTAGGTTGTTTTTCTTTTATTACTCGCGAATAAAGATGTTTCATACAGGCGTAATGAGTGTCGTTGCGGTGGCCATTTTGTTGAAGAATCCTGCGACCATCGCGCCCCGCGCTACCGACTTCCAAATTAGAATAATGGCGAGATGAAAAGTAGTTTTCCGAGGAGATTTTTCTCGCGGGCGGCGCGCGCGTGCGCGGAGGCGTTGGGAGGCGGTCGCCAATCGCGGCTCTCCGCCCCACGCCGTGCACGCCTCGCCATCTCCTATCTTACCAAAACACCCACTCACTAAATACCACTAATAAATTTACGACAATACTGCTCCGCGAGCCAATAGTTTGTCTTTGTAGCGTCAATGTTAACCCAGTTTAAAAATGATAGCTCTCTCCGCTTGAGGCGGCTTAATGAGACCTGTGCCCACTAGCTTTACATATTTCAGATTTCAAAGTTAGCAAAAAATGGTGAACGCAAAGTTATCTCTGATATGTGTCACGCACACAAACGGGGTTTTTCTAGAAATTTCCTGATTTGGATGTGGTCCAATGTTTTTTGCGTATGTTCAATTGTTCATATAAGTCCCGTTGGGGCACCCATGTCGGCTTGCCGTATCAGTATGCGAGCATGCATGTCAGATCTGCGTAATCATAGTTGACACGTCGATATTCTGATTACTCCGACTATTTAAGCTTAAGTGGTCATGTATCCACGAGAAATACCTACTCTGGTAATACGTCTAAGAAACCACTGAAAAACATACATTACCCATTTAGTCGCTTAATGACAGCTTAAAAGGTAATAATTAGGGTAGGTAGTTAGGTATTGCCTTATCAATTTAATTGCGAACTACCCTAACCCTAGTTAGTTTGGATACTCTTAGAATAAGTGGTTAGGTAGATAAAAATATCATTCATATTCATTTCACTAACCGTCTCTATTCTCCGTACAAATTTACTGAATTTTCGAGAATGGCTCATCGTAGGTATCACATTTAGTCATGCGGAACGTGAATCGTTACTTATTTGAATACTGTATAATAGACAAGTCCCACAAGGCCGGAGCAAAACGGTCTACGGCGACACAGTCTGAAAGTGATACACGTTGCCTCACATTTATTACACTTATCTATTTAGTGGCTGCGGCTCATTCAATTCCCGTGTCAACGTTTTAATTGAAGAGTCGGAGGTCAAATCACTTGCGGCCGCCGCGCCGGGCCCGTTCGTGCTCGGTCACCTATTAGCTTACTCCGTAAGAGGTCTGCGCGTGTTATATATTTGGATGTCGCCTTATCCTCGGATTTACTGCCAATAAATCTTCCTATGAAGAACCTTTCTTTTCAATTTATGAATAACTGTTATTCGTAATAGAATTTCAGTAAGCTGTACCTACAATTATTTAAATGTTGACTAAGTACTCGAATTAAACTTACTACTTTACTATTAAATGAAAAACAAGTCCTGACGCTCCATTTTCCCTCAGTAATTCACGATAGCTGTTAAATATTTGCTAAACCGACACAATACCTAATGTAAGACATTGTATCATAGTTAAAACAACAGTTACCAAAAGCTTTGCTTACGCGTTGTACACTGCATTGTGAGTAGCGTCAACAGTCCGAATTGTTCGCCTTGTTATGCAAGCTCACATTGTTCCGTCCCGCGTCACGTTCTTAGAACGACCATTGTCGTCATGTTTGTTGTACGCAAAACCGAGCGAAATCTCGCGAACTTGCTTGTCCAAACATTGATACAATCTGGAAAACAAACCACTTTCCGTACACACGGATTCCTAAACCCATAAATCAAAATGGCGCTGCTAATCAAGATTCTGAAGATCAAAGGAGATGCTTGCATTTTCGGAGACATCGTTTTAATTTGAAGTCGTCAGAGAGTGGTCAGACGGTTTAAGTATTGGATGTCCACTGTCATGTAAACATCAATATCCAAATTAGAGAAACGATGCGGGTGTCTGTGCTGGGGTCAGGGTGGCTGCCGCGCCCGTGCCTGCTATTGACGAGCCTATATGTTTGCGAGAAAGCCGCGGGCGGTAATTAATCTAACGCCATTAATTGCACCGTTTGAAGCCGTCGCGTTAATCGGAATGGTTTTATTTGCATTGCGTAGTTAATTAAATTTATTGCGGGTAACGGCTTATAATTATAAATTCTCAGCTTCTGAGGGTGGCGTATAAGTGAAATGTCAGATCATAAACAACCCATAGAAATAAATAAGCTGCCTTAACAGTACCTAACCTACATTCCCCATTATATCGATCTTAACTTTATAAATCTTAGCTTAAACTAATCACATCATCATTATTATAACACACGGATTAAACTTTAATCCATTCGATCAACAATAGACTACATCGATATCGACATTACAAATCGTTCCGATCTCTTAATCGACCCGATGGAGCCTCAGAATCGGTAGATTTATTGGTGAACGAATCGGTGTCGGCCGTCGAGCGTGTAGGGCGACAAATTAGCCGCGACAATCGAGTTAGTTGACCCGGCAATCTCGGCACCGATTAACCCACGCCACCCGATAATGGATTACAAGATAATGGTCCTCAACTTTGATGTACGATTTGTTAATAGAGAAAATAGTTAAACAGCGTGTTCAAAATCGTTGAAAATAAGGATTTAGGGAAAATTCTATTCAAACTTTGTTTTAGGCAAGGTAATAGGTAGGGTACCTACGCTAGTTCCTTTAGTTCAGTCCTGGTTGTTCGTTTGGGTACCGTTTGGGTGGTAAAATAAAAATAATCACTTTGTGATGCAAAAGTACAGTAAACGGTAGCTAATATATTAATCATGTTCTTGCAAGCAAACTTGTATCCGTTCATGCTGTGCTTTTCAATGTGGATGAGGAGTATAAACGAAAATAATAATAAATATCGCTTACGGTATGATCATGGCATTCATGGCACTTTAGGCTCACGCCATATTCTATTTGAATGGATAAAAAACAAAATTACGAAGCAACAAGCTTAAGTAGCACGAGATTTATTACGAATAGATAGCACAAAGAGACCGTGGTTTAACTCGTATGACCTTTAATAATACAAAATGCGCTTTGCTCTGCATGACGAGTAGAGGCGATGTATTCAACCATTGTCCTCCAATATTGGACTCGGTGGGAGCTATTGAACGTTACTTAGCTACTGTTGTCTGAACTACGTAAGTACTAACCTATCAAGCATGCGGTAGGTACTTTAGTACCTAAGTAGTAAGTACACCTACCTATATGTAATATCTCAGAAAGTGTTTGTCAAGTAACGCCTAGGCACCTAATTTTGGTGCTGTGTAGGTTTTTATTTAGCAAATTTAGTTGCTAGTCATCTAATTTTGCCTGCTACAATTCACTGATCTTTCAAATTGTTCGTAAGTATGAGACGGCTTTAATAAAAGTACCTACCCGAAATAGTAGCGGTGAAAAATATGCGAATATTGTTCATATGCTAGGATAAACAGGTGCAGGGGTAAATTACTTAATAATTTTCTGCTCACTTTTCATCGGTTTCTTTAAAGCCGACATTAATTGACACTGTCATAAATATTAGTGGAAAATTCCAGCAGTATTTGTCTGTCCCGTCCATCATGTGAGTGATGTGATATGGCATCAGTTCCAAATGTGATTTTTATTGAGACCAATTCGTCGCCCCCATCTCGCTAAGTAAGTTAGATTGGAGGCACATTGGGCAGTCGTGAGCGACGGCCGATATTGTGTACGCACGATACCAGAGTATGATTAAACGGACCAATCATATAGGTACTCCACCTATATGATTGGTCAGTTTAATCATACTCTGGTATCGTGCGTACACATTTATGTAAACTACAGTAAATTGAGTAGTTACCTACAGTATTTAATTTGATTCTTTACTTAGAAAATCCAAGCAAGGAGGGTATTTGAAAAATCGTGTGCGTGCGTGTGAAAAGCTTTAGGTACTTAATATTGATAATCGTGTGAATTTAAAAAATAAACAGAAACTTTTATTAAAAAGTACTCCACACTAAATGATTAACAATACTTGAACTCAATAGGTTAAATTTCCAATATAACCACCCCTTTCCAAACAGTTAACAGAGTGTTTGGAGATGAAATGAAGATGTTTAACCCTTGAACTCTATGGAGCAGCAATTTCATCAATTTGTGATGCGTATTAACATGTTTTATGCATGTAATATGATTGATTAAAATGTTTATGGAAGTATGATGTGGGTATTAATTTAGTATCGATTACGCGTATGCACTAATAATTAGTTAAAAAAACCATATAATAACGGTACCACCGAACTTGAAACTTTTAAGGTCGATTTACATAAGCAAGAACTTGCGTGCAAGTTTCATTATATTGCGGGGCCGCGGGCTATCGAAGTAAAATGAATATGATCAAGCCCTGCAATGTAATTCAAATTCACTGAAAATTGCACATAAATTCTTACTAGTCTAAACCGCGCTCTATAACGGCATTGTGGCTGCATAAAAAACGTTTAGGTCTCGTTATGAAACAAAAAGTGCTTTGACACAAGAAGTTAGCGAAATGGCCCGTCACGGCTCATGGTCGGTGTGAGAACTACCCCGAGCCCGCAGGGTGGGAACGTGGGGTAGGGGCCGGGGGTGGTGGGGTGCGAGGACGCCGGGGTAAGTGGGGTACCGGGCCGGAAGCGTGTGTCGGCACTCCGCTCACACCTGTGGGAATGTTTACCGCAATTTGAATATCGCTCCTTTGTACACCACACTACACTGAATCGCTAATAGCTAGTGAAGAGCTTTACCATGTCAAGAATTAGTTAATAGTTAGTTACCTATCTAACTACGTAATTGTTAACTGTAGGCGTTGTCTGAAAATTTATGGAACGGCAAACAGTCGAGTACAAAATCCACTTAGTTTTTTTTTTAATGCAGGTGTAGCAATTATGAACAACAATGAACTGTAATAAAACAATAACGAACTTTTCCACCGTGACGTGACAAGAACATCGACAAAATGAAAAACAGTGAGGAGTGTTTAGACTTTTAGACTATACGGAGAACTTTATTAAAGAAACAGTTGTGATAATTAATGATCTTATTTAAATTAAGTTATTTATGAATATAAAAACATTTGTATATATAAATAAGTGATAAAGACTCTGTGTTTGGAAGCACGTTGACCAGGCTGCGGGCAGTCTGTGTATAGACTCGCGAGCAGGCGAGCGGCGGCCATTGCAGGCATGGGAATCAAAGTCATGATGAAAGCTTTTAGTAAGCCAAAAGGTAAGTGAATAGTATCTAATACACCTTCTCTACTCTTTCCTCTGATCTGATCCCTTTATGTTAATCTACCACTCCTTCATCAGTGTGAAACTTGCGGGAATTCAAGGCTACAATACAAGGCATAATACACAGCCCATTCATTAGCATTTGCAGAGGTAAGTAAATGAGGTCATAAAATAAATCGTAACAGGAAAAAACTCATTTTATACTTTTGAATTGCTCATAGTC
Source organism: Cenopis cana (assembly GCA_951800055.1). NCBI lineage: Eukaryota > Metazoa > Arthropoda > Insecta > Lepidoptera > Tortricidae > Cenopis > Cenopis cana. The sequence continues at coordinate 10,795,086 of OX637490.1, read as the reverse complement.
TCCGTAGTCTTACGAAACTACCACTACTAGACGCAATGAAGCTATTTGTGTAGTGAAAATAATTAATGCTCCTCATTCGTAAATTATAGTGAAAATTAGTAGTCTTGTAACCGTTTGAAAAAAAAATGTTTCCACGCCTTGCTGATTTTCGCAAGTTTCCGCGCAGTAACACTAGCGAGCGATCAAGACAGAATTTCAGCGACGGTCGAGCCCTAACCATCAAAGTCAAAATGAAAATAAAACATGTCATAACATAAAACAAAAACAAGCCTAATTGCTACTAATGCCAACATGTAAATTAAACGTCAATTAAACTGTCAATTCATTGGCCATCGAATTCGAAATTGGAAGTCGGCTGTCTGTTGTGAAAATGGCGAGTATCATCCTCGGGACTGACGCAACGCTCTCGGTTTCACGTACTTGTCCCGAATGTGAACCAGCCGTGACCGCAAGAAAAATATGAACACATGAATTAATATCGCGTATCGTATCGTTTGGAATGGGTGCCTATTTGATGTTTTACATGCTTGAATTGCTGCTTGAACCATCAAGTGGTTGTTAGGGTAATAATAAAGATGTTGAAACAATAGAACAAGTATTCAATGAATCGACATGATAACAGTTTTTAGCAAATTGTTTACAAGGTATCAAAACTTAAGCGGGATTCATCCAAACAGGAATGAGGACTTTATCTTGGTTAACATCAAAATTGCATGGACTAATCTGGGATGAAGCTCGATCTTGGCCGAAATGACACTTAGTTGCCTATGGTTCAAGGTCTAAACTATTCATCTATCCCAAATCCAAAAATTTAATACACTAAGTGCCAGTTGCACCAACGTACGAACACAGACCGGTCATCGTCAAATATGGCGCCGGCAGCTGTCAGCCCATAGAAACTTGTCAAACTTTCCATACAATCAGATTTGACGAACACCGCTCACAATTACAGACGGTTTGGTGCAACCCAGCCTTAGTATCTTTTTAGCTTAAACAATGCTACTATTTTAAGATACTCAGTCATACACAGCTTAAATATTGTTGAATCAGTTTTACAACAACTGCAGACCATGAATCAAGACGGGTTTTCCTCAAATCAGTTACTAATTATTATTGAAAGAGTAGGTAATGTTTCATAGGTATACTTAAATTTAGAAATGTTAAAGAAATAAAACCACAAAGGGACGCAGCAATTTTTTTTCTGATTTGTGGCGAAAATCCGCCATGGAATAGTGACGCAAATGTAAAATCCGAATGTTACTTGTTGCAGGTTAATAGTCAATTCAAGTGGACCTGTATGTTCAAAGTATCATTAGACCCATCCACACATTAGCTTATGCCCTTGAAACATTTTGAAACAGGGCTGAACCGTTGGGCAACGATCATTACCGTAATTATGACTTACTCCGCATGCTCTGTTGATCTTGAAAGTGAGGACCTTGCCGTGCGTGCGCTGCCTGAGAATGTTTGAAGACAACGTTATTATAGCGAGCTAGTGCCGAATAAATGATGTAAACAAGCGAGCCTAGGTCAGAAAATTTTCGAAAAAAGAAAAAAAAAATGTATAAGTTTTTCTTCTGAATATGAATGGTTTTCAGCACTGATTGTTGAATGAAGATTAACGTTAAGACACTATTCTGAGGTGACTATTTAATCAAAATAAGCTTAAGAAAGCAGGATTTAATATGTGAGTGGTCGTCGATGCTAAACAATTTTAGAGTCAGTCATATATCCGTAGTTAAGTCTGAGTAATGTCATAAAACAAATTCTTGTAGGTTTCGTAAAAAGTTTACTATCAAATGATCACCTAACGCTCCACGTTTTCATAGTTATATGTTCTCCATAATACGAGCTCCGTTCGTCTTTACTGGCTTATGAGACTCGTGAAAAACTTATACACCATTGTCCAGCGCCAAATGGATATGAGCTTGTTCTTTGATTACTGGTATTCACCAAGAAGTTTATGACAACAAGCTTACTTTAGCCACCAGTGTTGTATTGTAACCTATAGATAGAATTTCGTTGAAGCTGACAAACAGCCTGTTGGCGTTAAAGTGTTATTACAAACTTAAGCAAATTGGTTTTACAATTTATCACATTCTACACGACAAGTCAGAGGCAAGTCTTCTTTACAGTTGACAATCAACCGTGGTTAGAACTGGTTATTGCTTTCAAATTCGCAATCCATTGAGCTATCATATATGAAACAAATGAACTTGTATTTTGACTTGATTAGTATATTGTATTTTGAAATGGACTTTGACTTTGATGCCGAAAGGGAGATGCAATTATTTTATTTTTACTATTTATCATTATCATGTGTGTTTAATTTTGGTTGACATAATGTTATTATCCTTTTTTTTATTTTTCCTGTTTATGATGATCATGATAACTATTCTTGTAATTTTGACATGTGTACAAATTTATAATGTAATTCTTATCATTAAATAAATGAATCAAATCTAATCTAATCTAATGATCGCTCACACAACACGCAATCTACTTTCATAGTAGACTCTTTTCAAAACTTTGCCGGAGCTCGAATCGTTATTAAATGTTTGTTAACCCACGAGACCTGTAGAAATCTGTTTGAAAACCACGACGAATGTATTTTACAATCCCCCACATTCCTCACCGAGTCATAAACTCCAACAATTCACAGATATGACAAAGAAACGGTGGCTAGTAGTAGCTAATAACGCAGCAGCCCAGCGCATGCGCGGGGGCGTCCATTCACGCCGCTGATTGGCCCATCCGGTGCGCGCTCAATGAGATGATGCGCCCGGGCCGCCTCTGTCATTGAGCAAAGGTCTCTCGCCTACATTCGTGACCAGATCGCTAGGAGATATGGCTAATAGATACCTAGTTGCTATTCACGTTGGCCAGTTCGAGAAGCTTAAATCAGTTATCATCATATAATCAGCGAGAAGAAGCGAAAATCCGCTCATTTTACTAATAGGTAACATGAATGTAATCTAACGAAGTTGCTGATGTTATAATTACGCACCATCGCTTTATTATTTACTGCAATAGCTGCTCCATAATACTAACTGAATAATTCCTATTTCTTTGACCATTTTCCACTGCTTTGTCATAGTTTAGGTACCTATGGCCTCTTAAAATTAACAGCAATGAGTAAACATAATTGACGCATGATGGTTATGCAAAGCGTCCCGTGGATTCATTTTCCACACGAGTGCCGCAGAGCCGTTTGTAAAATAACATTTTACCGCATTATAAACCCTCCCTCATTCATGGTTGAGTGGCGGGAGAATAACAGCAAATGATCAGTTTTGGGAAAGCATTAAATAATTAGTTTTCACACGGTCATAACGGATTTTACTAGAGCTAACCGTGGCAGGGCGTGATGTCGTTCACAAAAACGATTTTCACCTGTTTATATCTTTTTTGTGCGTAACTGCAGAAATTGCTCCTGAGGTCGTGATTTCAGTTTTCAGTTGTGAATGCGCTTAACAATCGCCACCTATGTGTGTACCTCGAGATTCGCCCGTAACCCTTCTAAAACTACTAGGCTCTCGGTATAGGAACGATCGAATCTCTTATTCCTGGTAAAGTTAATGTAATTACATATATGTCTTTTGAGTAAGTGTTATTAGTTATTACACTGCTTGTATAGTCCGTAACAGATTCAAAAACTTAGAAGTAGAAAAAGGAGAGGTGGTAACTCATTAGTTCGATACATCTTCCCTTATTTTAACGTAGGTACCTATAGGTACAATTACACAAGTACTCTCCATATAAATTTAGTCTACTCATGATAATTCTTGAGTGTAGTAAGTAGCACAGGTGATAATGAACAAATTAAAGATAGACAATTTGAATGCAAAACGACGCACGCGCATGTCTCCACGCCAAGTTCAAATGGACAATAACAATGGCGGTCAATATGGCGCGAGCTTTTGTTTTGTGACGCCATTGTTCGGTCAGAGGCTATACAATACGCGTTCGTAGCTATAATTCGGTAGCATGTCAGTTCTGTAGAAATGTTGAAAGATCGAAGGTATTTACATAAGTCATCCCATTATATCAGTTTTTGAAACAATGTTGGAAGATGGAAGGCACGTGCAACACGCAGAGGCGTGCATCTGATCTAACTCTTGTATAGTAATGGAAAACCTATTTAGATTTGCGTTACGTACGTTTGAAAATGTTACCGATATTCAAATTGTTTATAACGATGGTTTACACTAGCAATCCTGGATGGGTTTGGTGAACACAGTTTTAAAATAAATACATTTAAATGTTCCTAAAAAGTAAAACAACACTATAAAAGTGGATTGGCTCTAAAGTGTTAGTTAAGTTTTGTTTCTCTTTGTTACAAGCAAACATTCATAGAGTCTCATTCTACTTCCCTAAACATCACCTATTCGACCTTGTAGCCTATTCCTTTGTCTTTTATCAACATTCGTAGTCCATCTAAAATAAAGCTATTATGTTTGTCGGATATAAATTACTGCGCGCAACAAGTGTTAGTCCCCCTACGAACCCCTGTTTGCCACCTGTTGTACCACTTATACGATCGCACTGAGCATTTACGATGGCTGCATTTTGATACACAACGTCCTATCTGGCTTTGCTACCTTTATACACTAACGATGTTCTTTATTCGAAGCTTGAATGCATTAAGTAATGTAGAAATTCAATAGCGAGTCGCGTGCATTGTCTGCGATAAGATGCGGCGATTGTAACGCAAACTTATTTTATGATAATTTAACTTTTTGCTTGTCTATAAGTAAGTATTAACCTTGTTCTGAAGGGAAATTATTGCATATTTATGCAAGTTTACTGCTAGCCAGGCTATCTATTGAGATCTTTAGGGCATAACATCACAGTCCGTTGTGCCTTTACATTGTAACGTTGGTTACCGCACAATGCATGTCTTTATAACCAAACAAAATATATATGTATATACTAGTTACAATAAACGGACGGATGTGCATACTTTATTACATCAATTTCGGGCATTATTCACTTGTTTCCAAAAATAACATACTACAATACAATGTGTAAAAATAAATAAAACACGAATCATACAGTAGGTTTACCGGAAAGTATGTTTACCACTTACACATGTACGGCCTATGAGTTTTTTTCAATTGATGCGAAAAATTTAGATGCTTCGTAAGACTAGATAAACCTGCGCATAAAATTATTGCTTCGGAGAATTTTCATATATTATTTTTAAAATAGGGTCTGTGTATCGATTAAAGTCGCAGCTCATTAAGCCAATTTATTTCTAGAGAACTGGTAACCCCCTAAATCTCAATTAGCCAAAACCGAAGGTCGGGCCGTCCTCGCTGGCCAGGCGCATCTCCGGCCCATTGTGCCGTTATCTACGCTATTCACGATTGGGTCCAGTGTTGTTCTTGGCGGACCCTCTCTCACATTCGACCTCGGGGCCCTCAAGGTTATGCCCAAGTTGTTGAAATATTGTTTTAACGCATTCATTACCGACTAGTGCTACGCGCTACGCTCGTAGCCGATAACATAGTTTTTCTCAATTGTAGCGAAAACTGTCTACAAACGGAGAACACGTTATCGTATCCTCAGCGCTGATTGTATTAAAAATTGTAATCTTGCTTAGCTCTCTCTATTCAGTTGGCTTCTCGTGGCAAAAGTACACTAGAGATGTGAAAGGCTGTGTTTTAATATATTAGACACCTCGCACGCTTGACTTATAGATAAACTTGATCGCTTCTGCAGATAGTGAATAACATTGTAATCAAATTTTGTTGCATCTCGTAGTACGCGGCATTTAAAAGTGCAATAAACATAAAACAACTCATTTCATTTGTAACTCCAGCAATAACTACGTCTTTAACTGATGAAAGCTCAAAATAAATACCAATCAAGTCCGACAGATGATAGAGCTAAAACCTAACGTTCCAAGCCACAATTCCATCGGCTTCATTTATCTCATTCATTTCATATCATGTCACCCTGTACCATGCAATCCGTTCGGAGTCCTTAAGAATATTACATTGCTTTTTCTCATGTGCATTGTTTTTCAGCTGTGAATGCTGAATGAATCCGTCTCATAGTACTGGCACCAAACGGATGGTCCTCATCGGAAACCGTTCGCGACAATTAAAAAAAGAAGCCGAAAACACTCGCTAATTACTTTAATTAAGGAAACAGAGGTCTTACCGCTGCCTAGTTTTTTCTTAATCCTGAGAAGTGCCATTCCGAAAGCTTAAATGTTAAGCATTCAGCATCCCGTTGCAGATAATTGTCTTATAAAGCACCTAATAATAGAGTTTAAGCTCAGAAACAAAGAACCACAATGTTAAACATAGATTTATTCACATGTTTTTAATGAGCTCCCTTTATTAATAAATCTCTAATTTCACGATAATATATAATCGATGTGTCTTACACTTTAGGATTCCTAGGTACTAACCATAAGAATGAATGTTGCAGTGGATAAGTAGATAATCTCTTTCGAATGCTCGCTCAAATGCGGATCTAGATAGCATATAAAGAAGAGAATCCATAACGATGGACATCATTACTTGCACATTAGCGTATTCATTGTGCTACGGGCGTGCGCAATAATGAGTCAAACGCAGGTGCGCGAGAAATATAGCGCGAGTAAATCACGTCGGAATCGATGCAATTAATTGTGCCTCCGTAATGAACTAGCTTGCGCCCCCGGCTTTCCTCCTTACATTGTGCTTGGAAATTATTGGATCAATAACCTTTCCATTGTTGTTAAGATGGCACGTTTTTGTTTTCTGTTGGGTTTTAGATACCTAAGCTTTATATAGCTTATACTGTCTGTTATGAATAGACAATGTCCTGACGATTTTGATGTCTAATCTCGTCAAAATAAACATGAATAAACTTTTAGCTATAATTTGTGACACTACCAGTAAAATTCACAGAAGCCACATCGTTTTTATAATATATAGGAAGCACATAGATCTGAAACAGATAACATCTATACGACATATTTGCTACCTCGTAAAATATTTCTTTAGACAAAATGTGCCCATAAAATACCGAAACGACATTAAAAATATAAACGATGTTAATTTGAATCCCTAATTCTGGTAGCCAATGTAATTATTTACAAGCTTAAAAATAGAACGATCTTAGAAAAGTTAAAGAAGTCGGCAGAGGATCAGAGTCCGGGCAGCGACCGTGGGAGAGGCGCACAAATCTCCGCATCTCAGAACTGGTCGGCAGGTGCGCAAGAGTGCCGCACACACCCGCGCGCGCGCACACCAACACACCCATCAATGAAGCCTGCCCTGCACTGCAACACAACTACAAGATTTAATCTCACTTGTTTATCTCTGATTTATTTTATTCGAAGCCATCAGCTCAAAAAGTTACGCTGTTTAATTCGTTGGGTACTTATATGCGCGCCAAGACATAATTCAGATGTTCGGATGTCTCTTTTAATTAATTCAGGTGGCAATGATCTTGTCAATGTGAGTTTCGTCCTAAACTAGATACGTTTTAAATGTCTTCGGGCAGCCGCATCTAAATAATTACCTAAAATTCGAGCAAGCGTCGTGTAAAACATCACGTATCTCATTATTTACTCGCTGCATACTTGAAGTGCACGATTTTATCATGATCAATATCAACATGGATTGCTTCTTGAATATATTAACATAGTGAAGAGTGTTTTAGAGTCTTGGACAACATAAACATACATACATAACCTCTCGCTTTTAATGTGAGAAATGTTGACAGATTACACCTAACTAATAAAGTCAAATCATAGTAGATTGTTTGACAAGGGGCTAAAGTAAGCCATATTACCACGAGATGTTTATTTACCCGAACGTAGTGAGGGAAAAAAGTTCGAGTGGTAATATGGCTTTTAGACCCGAGTTATACACTCTACTTTTCACTTCGATTGCAAGAAAACACATTAAATACAAATTATCCATCTTAAATGAATAATTTAACTCTTGGCGGGTGTATGTCTCTAATTTGACAGCATGTTTTTTTTTCTAAGGCCAGCCAGCCAGCCAGACCATGCCTCGCTATGCGTGTACGCTTTACGTATTCGCCTCCCTTCCTTTTGATATATTAAAGAAAGAGATATAACATGCGCTTTTTTTCTTTTAAGAGACGCAATTGCTTTGACCATAGGCACCGCTTATTCTTTAGAGAGCTGAAAAACGTCTTTCCTGATTGGTCGATTTTAGTACAGCTGTTTGATATTTTTACCAAGTATTTTTTAATCTGTCAAATTACTGTTCTGTGATTGGTGGATTTAATGGGTGAAGTATTTTGATTGGTCAAATTAAAATGTTTTGTAGATCTTAAATGTACTACTTTAGCCCCGCTTCACAAGTCTAATATGACACACTTTTCGAGCATGAGAAGTGAAAAGTAAATTATATGAAAACCCTTAATTACATACTTACATCATGCATATTACCTGTACTTACGTTCAATCACTATTATTTAGCTTGTATTGTAAGTTCTCATTTAAGTGTACATGTACTTTTATTCTTATGGGAATAAAATGTTTAAACCGAAACCGATACATATATTTATGAGAGGATTATGTTAATACTTATTTTGACACTTGAGTAATAAAGATGATGTTAACAAGTATGTATGTTGTTGCAGACATCCCATCGCAGGTGCCCCCGCTGACGCCCGGCACCAACAAGAAGATGGCCGAGGCGCTGAAGGCTACCTTCGCCTCCTGGGAGAAGGAGCAACTGCGCCTCGGCGTGCCCAAAGGTGAGTATTGTCAATAATAATATTATACCTAATAATATGAGCGGCTAGTCAGCCCGCCTCGATAACTTTGTTTACATGGCAGGTGTCCGGACCTCTTTGCAATATCCCAATCTTTTATCCATCCAAACTTCATCACCATAGTCATAGGCCAGATCAGATCACTCCCTGTCCAGTTTACATCTAATAGCCCCAACGCCTGCTACGGCTCACAGGTATCGATATACCCGTGAATGGATTCAAGCAGGTGTACTAAAGCACATTAAACATCTTCTCCAAAGGGCGTCTATGTGTTGGATCTAGACCGAGTCCCAACTAAGCGACGACATACATACTTATATAGATAAATAGAAAACATCCAAGAATCAGAAACAAATCGCACAAATCGCACAAATAAATGGCCTGACCGAGATTCGAATCCGAGACCTCCAGCTTCTTAGCCAGAGTCATTACCAACTAGGCTAAAGCGGTTATCAATTAGGTATATTAAAAAGAAAATACCAAAATATGGTTGTCATAAAATGAGTTCAAACGCATGGCTTAACTTATGTTATGTAACTTCTATATCGCGAGATAGGTTAGACTTAAAAAAGTACTCCAAACGAACTCGGTGGTTAAAATTTAACTCATAAGTTCAGAGTTAGGTTTTATTCTCCATTTCTTTCTATATTGCATACGCTTGATGATTTGCAAAAGTGTATAAAGATTGGCATTTTAATTTGTAGACAGGAATTATGTCTGCCATAAATCTCCAAGAAAATATAGTTGCAATTGCACTTTTAAAGACCGTAAAATGTCAGGAATTGCCGAGAGCCGTTGTCAATTATTAAGGTGAAATAGTGGCATAATAATAGAATAGAAGCCAATAAAAGCTGCACATTCAGTAGGTGTGCCATGTTTGTTTATTTATGAACTGCCATTACGGTGTGTATGGCTCAACTCACACAATGACGTTTCTTAGTAACTAAATGCATTGCGGTGTGAATCGAGAAGGAATTCTTATAACGATGTAACAATCTTGTTTATCTTCTCTTTTGAATTGAGAGGTGTTAAATATATACTGCGATTGCTTATAAAAACAAGCAATTCTGCAAAGTACTTAGTCATCCTGAAGAACAAATGCAGTATTTTTATACGTTTTCGAACGTACCCCCTTTTAGACGAAACGATTAAAACAAAAGCCGCGACGAAACAAACATTATCCGGGCTGTTCGATGGTGTAGGTACACGCAAAAACTGTTAGCATACAGTGCCGCATGAAGCCGATTTACATATGGTAATGTGGTGTGATGGACGCGGCCTGTCCGCGTGTCCGCCGCACACCTCCGCCTTTGTTGGCGGTCGAAGTTTTTAAACTGATATTTTTCAATTCATAACGTTGCTGACAGTTTTAGATACTTAAAACGTAGAGTTTTAGGATAATTCTAATAATACTTTGATGAAATAGTTCTAAAATTCAAGTTACTAGTGTGATAGTAAGAAGATAAGAATGTAGATAGTAGTAGTCAGACGCAAAGTAGCGTGTCTGTGCGTCTCCTATAAATTGTACTTCGGTGAGTGTGCTCAGGAGCTCTATGAGCTCATACCGCCTTCCCCCTTCTTCCATCGGACATCCAGACGTACGGCTGGTTACCATTCTTACCTGGTTGAAACTCCTCTTACTCGAACCAAGCGCTTTTCATCATCATTATAATGCACACTGCTAAGGTTTGGAATATCTGTAATTCCAAGTTCATATAACCTGTACCTTTTTAAGGCACGAGTGAATAGGCATTTTCTGAGTGAGCTCGCCTCACTTTTGCCCCCTGGTTAGATGCTGGCCAAGAGCAATCCCAGTTTTAATATTTAAAAAAGTCAAAACCTCAATTTGGCTCACGCGGTGAGCACGTCCTAAAAACTGTTATCGTAGGTATGCTATTGCTGCCATTAAACGCTATTTTGATTTCAATTCTTTTCTTCTAAGTTATATTCCCAACTTTGTTCGGCGCTTTTCGTCTCTTCCGGAGAAAACGAGTTCAACTAGTAATTACTAATTTGCCATTATCAGTTAAACTGTAGATTGTCCATTGCATGGTTATGTTGTAGTTGTAACGTTTGGCGCGAACAGAGATTTAGTCGTCACATCCTGAATGCGGCGGAAGCGCGAATAGACGGCGCACAGACGCACACGCATCCGCCGCGGCCACCGACCCCTACCTGCCCTAGCCTAGCCTGTAGCTAAATCATGTAGGTTAAACGTCCCAATTTTATTATTGACTCTTTAATACCCAATAGACACCAATTGTCCGCTATTATTTTTTAGAAAGTGTCAAGTAATGCGCCAGTGCAAAGCACTGAGACGTTGCCTGTAGAGATAGTGGGAGAAAAAAAATTGATTTTTAATTATAAATTACGTAAGTATGTGATGATGGTTTTATAAAAACTTGCCCTATAGTTATATTAGACTTACTATATTGCATGCCCGGTGATTTGAAAATTTTGGATCTAGTTACTAAAAACAAAGTTTATGACCCGGGTATAACGTTGATCGATCAAAAAGTACCTCTTTCTCGATGACAATAATAACGGAAACGTAATTATCAATTTTGACGTCGCCAAAAAACCCTTTGCATACTTAATTAAACTTATGTTACAATTGAAAGATAATGCAACCTGCCCTAGGACTCGAGACGGGCCATACTTTTCCTGAAATGTGTCCCCCTCAAATGTGGCTCTCGCCTTAACGTCTTGTTTTAGCATAGAAGCCCATAGTTGCCAGCCTTCAGTAAAGATATAGCCTGGCCCAAAAGCACCTTTAGAATCGCATCTGCAAGTTAACGGATAGGTCTAAGTCAGCGTGCGTACGTAATTGATGACAAGGCAATACAGCATGGAATTTAAATAGTTCTTGGGCCGTATCTCCGAGATCTGGAAGATGACTGTAAAGTGGCTGGCTGCAGTCCACAATGGCGACGAGACGTTATCTCCGCATCGGTTGTTAATGAAATAGGTTCATTACCATACTGAGCTCAGCCTTTGTTAACTAAGATACAATTAATACTCGTTCTATGAACATTTTCATTTGTACCTATAACAAATTTCTGTTATAAATTACAATTTTGACACAAGTTTTAACCGACAACTGTTTTTATTTTCATACATCATCCACCGAAATATGTATAAGTACATACTTACTATTACTTACGTAAGTTATACAAAACATTAGAAAAAAAAACTAGTTTAAAAATTGAATTTATTATAAATATGGCTTTACACTACCAAATATTTTAGCATATTTAATTAGTAATTATCCGTAATCCAGAAGGTTTAAATACAGCACACCTAAATCAGAATCAGCTCAACAACCCCAGTCTGTAAAATTCACATTGTAACTGTACTTCATATGTCAGAAGTAAAGATGTAATGTAACTGGTAGCCCTTCCTTTTATGTACGTGATGTCTCTGAGGTTAAGGCGGAAGCAATCACAAAAACTCATCACAGTAAAGCCTGAACATAACTAACATCTTATAAAAGTAACGTTATTATTCGCTTTATGGCAGAACTTTATAGCTTATGTATCCTAGATTACTGTTTCTAGAATAGTTTTACTTTAGCGGCTATGCCCATTTTGTGTTTCACTTGTGGTATGAAATACTTCAACGCTCTGTCCCTTTAAGGTAAAATGAACGCCAACATCCTAGGCATCACTGCCAATATTGCACCATAAACATAAAGTCTCCCGAAGGCCAGACTGAAAGCGGTAATTAAACTAATTATTGAATATTAGCTAGCTCTCCGTCCCCGGGGAAAAACTCCAGACTCGAGTGGAGTGCAATTTGTAACACATAACTCCATTTCGCACCCATAAAACTAAAGCGCACTACGGCATAAACAATCCTGCGCCAATTTCTACCGTAACAACTACTACAGAACGTTTAAAATGTAAGTGACAACCAGTTTAACTTGGTTTCATTTATTCCTTGGCGAGCGATTTGTATTGATTGACTTTTTATTAGCCGCTTCTGGTTGAAAAATCTCGGATATGTGCATTTAAATTGATTGCCCTGGGATTTCTTTAATCAAGAAAGATCTTTTGTTTAAATATCTCCACCCAATTTAAAAGATTGTCAAATTGGATGATTGTCTCAAATCACACACCTGCTTGCCTCAAAAAGTCAATTCAAATAGGTATTTCAGGCCTATTCAATAAATTAAAATTGCAGCGATTTAGGGTGGTTGGATCGAAATGAAAATGAATATGAGAAATAATTACATGTATTTGATTAAAATATGGTGGTTTGTTTTGGTGGTCGTAGTTTATAAGTATGACTGACTGAAACGAGCGTTGAAGCAGCGAAACCAGACTTCGTTATTAGCAGAACCATCGCGCAATAATTAGAGCACAAAGCCTGAATTCTCAAATATCATTAGGATAGAAAAAAGAAGTAAATACTGGCATTTATGGGATAATCGTCGGCGTTGGCAGTTTTTGTTAGTAAATTTGTAACGAATCGGTTTATTAGGCTCATAGCATCCGGCCAAGTGATTGTGGATTGTATCCTTTGCATTAGAAATCCTTCGTGGTAGAGACACTGGTGTGAAGGTCGGACGCCTTTGCCTGCGCAAGTTCCGCCGTTGGGCAACGCACGCGCTCCGCTGCCTCTAATTGTTGTTGCATCCATGCGAGGATGTATGCATTTGTCGCTGCGTGTAATTGTCTAATATTTTTATAACTAATGATGGTTTGGATAGCGTTCTGTGGTAATCACCTTTGCATCGCAATCGTGTAAAAAAACTCATACAACAATCTAAACCTGATCAGATTATCAGTACTTCACGCTGCACATACTTAACTATGCGCTAACGCAAAAAGTTTTAGGCATCAAAACTATTCAGATAGATGTAATAATGTCAATACGACCAAAGTGTGTTCTTGAATCCAGCCCCTGCTGGAGAACAAAGAATAGCAATGTCAATCTTGTAAAAATTAAGATCCAGTGACTCCTTTCGCGGCGCTAAATATACCTAGTGGTGTTTTACGCTCTATTACTCCTCGAGTATATTAATAACACTACCTTTACTCTCAGACCCACGGCAATGGAGCGAGGCGGCGGTGGCCGCGTGGCTGCGCTGGGCCGCGCGCGAATTCTCCCTCGAGGGCGTGGCGCTGCAGCAGTTTGCGCGAGCGCAAGGCAAGGATATCTGCGCCATGGGCCGAGATGAGTTCGTCGCGCGCGCGCCTGCTTTCATGGGCGATATACTGTGGGAGCACCTTGAGATTCTGCAAAAAGGTTAGTATGGAATTTCTGAAAGTTTTTATTGTTTTTTTTTCGTCACTCACGCCTAAAAGGAAAAAAGGTCGCCTAAAGCCTACGCATCACGCATCCAAGCTTGTTTAGCAGCTTTGCTTCAGATCGGCATAATGCTGAGACAGCAACCGATTCACTGCCGCGAAGACACACGTTACTGTATATGTTCCAATTACTGTTCTTCTATTTATTTTGTACCTGTGTGTCTAAGTGCAGTAAATAAATGTTTTCCTTTTTTTTTAGATGTGGAGAAGGAGCGCTCCCTGCTGGCGAACGTACCGCCGAACATGTACGAGAGCAACGTATGCTTGCCCGAGCTGCCCGACTACATCCCGCCGCCCGCGCACCATTACAACAACAACAACAACACTGGTGAGTGACTGAGTGTTCACACCTCAGTATCTCTAGTATAAGTTTTTTTCGAAACAAAACACAAACGAACAGGTTTGTGTTTAGTCTTAATTTGTATGGCAAAAAATAGTTACCATCTAAGGCCACCAGAGGCGCTGCTCGCGTTGCCTTTTGTGTTTTGTTTCGAACAAACTTATACTGGAGATAGAGATACGGCTGAAGCCGCTCAACCAATCCCACTGGAGCGCTAACTCTTAGAGTATCCCAGTGTTGCGAGGTCGTGTCGGAGGCTTCCCCTGGATTTTCCCCAGGCCACTCTCCAACCGCGCACTGCACTGCTATCGCTTTATTGGGCCCAATCTACACAGCCAAGTACAAAAAAGTAAAACTGGTGAATGCTATGTTGCTATGCTATGAAAATTAATCTTCAAAACATTTATTAAACTAGAATCTATTTCCTTCTATAGGTAAATGCTTGCGCTTATGTACGATAACTGTAATTGTGAGTAAGGATTTGTATGGCTAAATCAAGTGGCTGCACTGAAATCCAACAAAAACCTTATTATACCTCCATCAAACGACAACTAAGGTTGTCGTTATCATTTCATAAAGATAAGCGAATAGGCCACTTATCCGCGCAGCAGTAGTCGAGTCAACCTCATTAAAGTACCATTCGCGATAACTTCACAATTACCGGGTGTTACGAGCCCTACTGTATATGCACATAATTTCAGTTTTATCTGTATGTGTTTAGTAACCCCAAAGAATACTTATTGTTACATTGTCAATGAAGTACTCTCCTCCACCTGTTATATAAAATGAAAGCTTCGAACATGAGCACCTTTGTTACTGCGTATTAACTATAGACATGTTTAAGATCTGTACAAACTATGGATGCAATAAATGATATGACTATGACATGCAAACGTCACTCGTACGCAAACACAGCCCCAACTTTTTAGGTACAGTTAAAATGCAATTTTGTAGAACCCAATTAGATCTAGCAGAAAAGTAGGTTAGGTTAAGTTAGAAAAGCGACCCTTTTGTAAAAAAATGTTTTCTATGAAGTGAAAATTCTGCGAAACAATACGTCTATGAAACTTCTGTCTGCGAAACAAAGTAAGTAAGTAAGTGAGTTACCGGTTTCTGAAAAAAAAAGTTTCTGCGAAACAATTCATTCTACGAAACATTTTTCTGTAAAAGTAGGGGACACCCTCCACATATCTTTGTTTCATCGGAGTAATTATTTAAGTACAAATTTTTAACAACCAAACATGTCATCTTTCGCGTTGCACTGATACAATAGTACATTATTGCCGTGGCCGGGAAGGGAGCAATTGCAGGCTGAGTATTTGTTTAAACGGACGAGCTTGCGAGTCCGTTTAATTATAATACGAAGCCTGCAATTGCCATTCCGGCCGAGGCTAATATAGTGCTTTTCTCAAAAATGGGGAAAATACGACAAAAAATTAATTAAGATTTGATAAACATAACCTTAAAACGTCAAAAACATCATGTTTTCCCGCCGTTTATTTTTTTTAACAGAATCGCAAGTGTATTTTTCCACCGAAAAACGCAAATTATTAAACACACATAAAAAAACGTCGCGTTTTCAACAGAAAAATACGAGCTGAATTGGCTGAATACGACCTGTGCCTCCTTTTATATGACAGTTTCTACATTTTAAAAAGTTTATAACTCGACAAATAAAGGAATTTATATGTGACATTGCAGGCCATATATGTGGCCTGCAATGTTTTTTACTTTTTAATTTGGATCTGACCTTAAACTATACACTTTACCTTCCAATATGTAGCGACTAAAGTCCAGTTTGCGGGCCATTTTTGAGAAAAAATATTAAACTACAATCGGGGGTGCGCAGCACGGATAAAAGCTCATTTCCATTAGATATAAAACTGTGTTTATTGCGATATAAATCATAGTATTTACCGGGATGTTTTGACTGCGCGCGCGGCTCAGCTACTGAAATAATAAATTAACCAAGTAGACAAGGAGTAGGACGTCGTTAGCCCGGGTGGTCTCCCGACCCATCGACACTTGTATACCCAATTTACACGTCCAATTGATGTCGGGCGTGTATCTCGCGGTCTGTCTGGCCTGTCACCCTTAACCTTATTATGGCGTCGTGAGACCGTAAATCTTGTAATTATAACACAATTTATGGAATACGGGGACCGTATTTTCTCATGATGTGTAGGTTTATATGTATTTTCATGTTATAAGACTGTTTTAGATAATTGCGTGCAAATTAGACACGATGACACGATAATACAACTTTTTGGTAATAAATAACTTCATATTTTTCAGTGCCATTAGATTTGCTTGCCATGACATTTGATCAGTAATTTATCTTTTTAACTAAAATGAAACGTTAATAAAAAAGCATCGTGTTTTTTAATGTTTTTGATTGATCAAGTTCATGAAATCGCAACTTTGTGTCGACTGCACCAAAGACAGACGAAGGCACACGAAGAGCAAAAGTATTAAGACCGAAGTGTGAATGTTGAATTTTGTGGAAAAAAGCTAAAGTGATATTGTTTTCCTGATTAACCTTTTAACCGCCAAATGTCACAATTTTCAAGTTACTCGCAATTTTCAACTTTGTCAATATATCACAAAGCTATCATTTACATTGTCACTTCGTCTGATATATACGACAATGGCGGTTAAGGGGTTAATAATGTTCGGTACGGTTAGTGTGCAGCACACATGCGATGCGCGGTTCCGCGCGGCCGCGCGTGGCGCAACCCGACCTTGGCGTACTTTTTCCGCTCTCTTTCAGCGCCGAGGCCTTCGCGAAAATTATCTTCTTGCGCTGCAACTTCAGCCCTTTCAGAGGCTCGCTAACGGAAATGCTTTTTGAACCACCGTGTTAATGAAATACAAGTTTTTATGAGGGACATTTTTAATTCACAATAATATATAGGTATCTACTAATATATATAGGTGTCTAGTTTAAGTGACGTTTAAATGTATCGCAACAATATACCTAATGTTAGAGTCCATCGTATTTAATAGCATGCATTATTTTTTCGATGTAAGATAAACGTCAAAAATATGTGCACAATTTAGCGTCTTATTCTTTTGTAATAGTCAAAAAGTTTACACATATCTTTGACGCTGACTGCACGTAAATCGAATACAGCCTATATCAATCTTAATACAAATGATGTGTACAGTCAGCATCAAAAGTAGCTTGACAAATGAAGATGTCAAAAGTTCTTATTCCTTTATAATAAAGACTTTAGACGCCTTCATATGTGTCGCTACTTTTGATGCTGACTGTACCATAAATACAAATTGTAAACAGTACGATAAATACTGCCATAGATCACACTGCTCTGATTACTAAATCTGATGTAGGCCGCGGTAAGGCTAGGTTCACAACCTCGGCGCAAGACCAGATTGATCAACTCGCACCTCCTACCACTGACCGCGCTGCGCCACGCCACCCGCGCCAGTCTTCCACCACTAACCTCTTTGTGCTCATCACACCTATTGTTTTATTACTGCCAGTGTTTCTTTACGTTCTTTATTTGAAAGTTCAGTGTTCATTTGTTTTCTATAAACTTCTTTTACTTTTTACCTTCTATTGTCTTTTCCATTTTATAGTTTCATTGTTTTATCTGTATATATTATCATTTATTATAAGAGTAAGTTTATGATATTTTAAGTTTTTATATATTTTCTTTTTATTAAATTTATTCCTTTTTTATTAGGGAAGTTGTCACGGCTGTCGGGATTGTATTGGATTTTTCGTTGTTAAATGAAATGAGTGCGAAGTGATCGTCAGTGCGTGAGACAACATGTCTGCCTTGGACTCTGGTTAAACTATGTTTTTGCACCCGAGTTCTCGCGCCAGGGAATCCACGGAGCTGGACCCTGTTATAGTATGGCGTGGTGAGTGTATCCACTAAGTTTAATAGTTTAAAAGAAAACATGGGTAATATTGTGCTTACTTATTTATTCTTGAAGCATTACCTTACATCTAAATATAACATCAGACTAGGATAGGATATATGTTGATAGTTTTGATACTATTGAAAACATGCCTTATTTTCCCATGCACACGCACTTGCATACATATTCAGACATAATTATAGTAGTAGTATCAGCTGAAAGACAGCAAGACTAATAAGTGAGACGAATACATTCGACAGTAAATTTCCCGACCTCGCGACAACCCGAGCGTGTCCAACGAATGCAACTGGGCCGACGACGTGAAGGTTAACGCACAAAAACCATCGTATATTCAATATTTTGCAACTGCACTCGTATTAATAAGGTATATGGTTAATGTTGTTGCAACTTCGAAGCATCCGCGCTGTCGCAAGGCGATCGCTGCGGGCGCATCCTTGCGTTGCGCATGCGTAAATCGCCGGACGTAGTACCGCTCGGAACAATTGCACAATGCGCGGTCGGTCTGCGCACCGCCTTACTTGCTACGCCGTAGAACGCTACGCCCTCGTAGACCGATGATTATCGATATTGATTATTGATAAAACCTCTGACAAAATCATAAATGCTTAGGAGGAACATTATCATAATAAATCGTTTGCTATTTTCTTGACGTGATTTCATGACATGATTTCATGGCGCATTTCATATAGTCTAGAATAGATTTTACGGAGACAATACTGAAGATTTCTTAATTAAATACTCATACATATTTCAGTTTCCGTGAATCTCCAATGAATGTGTATTATGATATAAATATCTCACCTTAATATTAAATAAAATTTCCGCTAGATTTAATTATTAAACGTAACGAATTAGATCTGAATTTGAGGGCAATAACGAACGGTAATTGAAGTGGCGAACGTCCAAGGATCGCTCTAATTTATATCCATGAAGTTATTTGGACATTTAATGGCTACTGGTCTCGCCGGTCGACCTATAGCGACACCGTATCTAAAGCTGGGGTCAATTTGACACTTACGGTACGAAATCGGGTGTCAGCTGATTTCATTCCAATAAGTTCTCGATATTTTCCACCGCAGCAAGCAAAGTAGTCAAATGGGAATGAATGCATGTCTCAAATTGACCTCTTGATTTTTATACCCTGACCGAATCGTGACCGTCTTGGTTTTTTGTGATTGATGTACTGCATCATTTAATACATCAGACTCATATGATTCTTAACTTCGTAAAAGCATCTTCTTGTTCTATCTATAACTGTATCGGGTAGTACTTACTTTGCTATTTAATTTGATTACAATTACTACTACTACAGTCCACTTTTCTTTAAAGGCATAGGAATGACGTTAACCCGATTACGGAATGAGTAGGTAATTCATAAAACCGCTTGTTTTTGACACAATTATATGCAGTGACTCGTAATAAAAAAACACTAATAAACGCACCTGCGGCTTATTTTGCCACGCTATACGTATAATTCAATCAATGATTAACAGAGGGCGCATCATACCATTTGCTCACTCCATAACTGTCAGATTTGAAGTGTTGACAAGAAAAGTATTGAGCTTTCTTAGATATCAATAAAATGATACGTGTCGTTTCAAGCAGCCACATCCGGTGGGCATTGTGCTTCAACTAGCGAGCTTCCGGCGCAACCCGATACTTGCGCCGGCGCACGTGCGCGACCTTTTCAAATATCGAATTTTGGAACAAAGCTCTGAGAGGAACGGATAATCTAATCAGGTTTAATAGGTAAGGATAGAGCTGAGGCTATTCTGTGCTGTTAGCTAAGCACTAATAAACAATTTACAATGGACGGTAAAGTATGGATAGGTATGAGTAGTATGAGTATAAATATAACTGGAACATCTAAATTTTAATGCCTTATTTTTATTGTAAAAAGAAAGAAACAGATACTTACTTGTTTAATTTCCTTCACGGGCAAGGCGTTAGATTGAATCATACAGAATTATATACTTTATACCTATAGTAGTATTTGTAGTAGGTATTTGATTTTGACAACAACCCCGATCAGAGGCGGCCGACAGTTTTCAGATAGTTTTCATATTAAGAACTTGATGACTGAAAGGACTACTTTTTTCCTTTGGCTTTAACAGACTGTACTCTAAAGACCTATAACGCTTTAGCTCTTCGCTATTTATTCGAATGGTTCATTATATGCTACGTGGTTCAGAAAATAAAAAATGATCTTTTTGAAAAGGCTTATTTTACCTCCAAGTTTACATCTAAACTCAGCCTTAGGTATTCATGAACAAGATAACAAGATCGAGTTTTAAAACACTGCCTACCTTGAAATAAACCTTTTTCATGATGTAATTCCTTCAACCGCTGGCTGCGCAAAGACAATGTGAAATAAAAACACGCGCATAGCACGTGCGGGATAAAAACACGATTAAACCGCCTCTACAGACGTCACCATCGAAAACATAAAGCAGTGAGGGTATCTACGCATCATACACACATTGGACCTTTTCCTCTTGACGGTTTTATTATTATACTAGCTAATGCTGCTTCTTTTCTCAAGTGGATAAGGTTGTTTTTCTAATCCTAATACAATTTACATATACGAGCATTACTAAAATTTTAAGTTAATATTGATAGGAAGAATAGACTTTATTGAATAATATTTTGTCAGATTAAAAAGGTACAACTGATTATCAGAGAATATTGTCTGATGACAATAAAAAATGGGCACATAAGGTCCTCGAACGACACAGGTAAGAATTTGGAATTAGCTTTGAAGGGTTGGCTACCAAAAGAGCAAGGGTGATTCTTTACCATATTGTGTATTTGGAGGGTGCTCCCAGCCCCCTTGTCCTTCAATAAGCCCTTAATAAGGGCCCTCGGGCCCTATTCAGCGTTCTTTCTTCATCATTCACCTATTTCAGGTGGCCTTGATTGATCCTAAATCGTATTTCGCCTGTCAAAAGCTATGAATAATTCTGTAGGATCAGTCCTTTACAAATTTCAACTGATCGTTATCGCCTGCGTTTTATAGCTGCACTAGTTTAGAAGCGATTTATATATTAAATTTACCCATAAAAAATATTAGATATACATATTTACATGTGGATAAAAAGCAAGATTTTAGCATTGTTTATCTGTTGGGCTCGTTCAAAAAATTACTTCCATTTTTACTCAGTAAAAAAATCGTTTCAAGGGGAAATCCATAATGGCGGTTTTTCTCGTACAAATATTCTTGTAAATACCTACGACATTGTTATTGGGCCGCTACTCGTGCGGTTCGCGGAACGTTGATAACGCGTATCAGCTCGTATATTTCAGTAAATTAAATGCCTTTTATAATTATATATCTAATATTCCGCTCCCACGTACCAAATTACAATGTCAGTTTTTGTTGCTACTGTAAAATAGGTACGTAAGTTATTTTACGCGAATGCCAAAAAAAGAAATGCCTTTTGATAAAAAAAGCATAGTATAGTGAGATGAAATTAGAGACTTTTATGAGCTTAACAAGTGTTCATAGAACTTTAAAAAGGCAATGAGGAGTTCACGTAGTAATAGGATTCTTCTAATGCAGGTGACTCCATCTGGGAAAGGAGTGAGGCAAATTGCGAACGGGGGTTGAACACAATCGCAAAGACGTAATATAAGTGTCGGATTACTCCGCAAGCTTTTGTCGGATTACACCGACGGCTTTGTCGGCGCCCGCGGCGCCTTTGAAGCCGAATTCAATTAATCGCCGTATTCGCGGTACCCAGTAGGAATTCTCGCAAGAACAAATATTTGCTGAGTGTTCATTACCAGCTATTAGGTGCGTTTTAATTGTGCCGTAAGCGCCGATTGCTTTTATCGGTCCAACCACGATGAACACGCGTAGGTACGATTGAATGTATTTTATTGGTAGTAGAAATTAGATATTTAGAATTTTGTAGGATTTGTTTTATAGCTATCGTATGCTTATGCTAAGTATTCCTGCCAAATGTTTGAGTCTATTGTGACAAGTTCCAAGTTTCCTTCTCGTTACATACCTACTTAATAAAGTCATAACGTAGACGGTTCCTACACGACCGACCGCCCAAAAAAGGAGTATAATATTTTGAGCAAAATATTATACATTCGTACCTCGAAAAGATTGTGAAGCCGGACGTCCAATATTTATAGGTACTCTTTGACATAGTTAATTTTAAGCTTATACCATGGTATAAGATGACACCGCTTTTAGAACCCCTTTAATTTGTTTTGCGACTTTTCATTGCTGCTACTTGTATGTGTCTTTCCATGTGAACGCTGGTAATTATAATACCTATAATTAGTCGGAGTATAGTTATCACACTTAGGGTTCTTACAAGTCTAGACTACGAAGATGGATTGGCTTCGTAATTCTTGGTAATTCTTGTTTTCTAACTTCATTTACAACATTAATTTTCATTCCACTTGTTTTATAAAGCTTTAGGTAAACCACTGTAAATCGCGTTTTCACAGCATACCATTTTTGATAGGTACATTGATTTCTATATTTTGTAGATATGGTAACTGTCATTTATAAGGACTAAGGAAAAAATCCTATTGATGCAGTAACACTTGCGTCATCATAATTGCTCACGCTAACTACACCAATTTACGTTGCATTCGCGACGTAGGTATAAACTAGGTAAGCGCCTACCATAATGGATCCTTTGAGAAGTACCTACACCAATATCCACAATTTACTTTTCATACTTGTGATATTATGTACATTCTTAAAACCTGACCTTAAATACCCTAATAATGAATGCGGAATTTTTGAGATCACTATTAAAATAATGCAGGAGTCTGGTCAGCAAGAATAGGGCATGATATCACGGTCCTCGGCATCGGGGGAACGACTAATGATGATTATAACGACTTAATTTTTTTGGCTAAGCCATAAAATATTAACATTAAACCTATGATAACAGCTGCGTTGTTTCAGATAACACTAATAATAAAAATATTAAATGCCTACTTAACTTATCCCGGCGTTATCGGCTCGCGCAGGATGGCGTAGGCGCGGCCCTGGCGATAGCTGTCATGACATGATACCCTGTCACATAATGTCACAACAATGTGACAACTTTGTCACGTTGACGCGGGTTCAGCGCTTCATTCAATAGTGACCAATCTCAGATAAGTTTGTATGAAACGAAAACAAACTGTATGAATGGGTTTGTAAAACTCCGGAACTGATAGTACTTTATTTTATTATATAATTTTTAGTTAGATAATGAAAACTCTTTTTTACAAAAACAAATGACGAACTATTAGATAAATATATAGAAACCTTCTAAACCAAAATAACTAAACCGAGATAATCGGAGTTGAATGAACAGAACTTTGTTTTTGAAATTTAATCACGTTTTCTCTCTGTTAGATTAAGATGTTACCGAAATGTTGATAAACGACAGCGTTATAAAAGAGTACAATTGACAGAAAAGTCCAAATTTAAAGTGTGATAAATGTGGTATCATCTCGGCAGTAACGGAGGCCGAGATGAGGAATTATTGGCACCGGAAGTGACGTCAGGCCGCGCTCCAATTTAAAACGCCGCCCACTTGGGAGCCCGGCACCGACCAAGTGTCGCTGCGCTCTACCTATATTACGATTATAATAGTTATTATTACTATTCACAAAATCGTCTACCTTGATTCTTATTGTTATGTCAGTAAGGTCTAATATCGTCAAATTCTCATGTCATCGTGAATTGAACTATCTACGTATCTAAATACAGTCTACTGTTTTGTCGGCCTGAACTCTCCACAAAATCATATTTAAAACTTTATTTTGCAAAAGAACTTCAATATAATTTATTTATTTTTTTTGTGTAAGATTGTCCACAAATATTTATTTATTATGATAAAATTCGTATTATGTATTTTAAACAAATTGAACTAAATACTTGGTCGGTATTTTAGTATGAATTAATTACTAAACTGTCCTAAAATAAAATCCTTACTTTATTGTAACAGGACGCCCCAAAATTAATTGTCCTTATTTTGCAGGAAACGCCAGTTTTTAACCTTTCCGAAAATGATTCTAAATTCGAAATTAGAATTCAATCAGTTCTGTATACCATGAACAACCGGATGTACTCCGCTTTTTAATTAGCACGAAGGTTACGGAGAATGCTTAAAATCTTTTTTTACGTGGTAAAGGGCGGGATAATCGTATGCGGCCGTTAGATATTTATAAAGCTTTGACATTTCAGGATGAAGTGCTCCCGTGTTGCTCAGATTTATGTTCTGTTTTTCAATGTTTTATCTAAAAAAGATTGTTTATCTTGCACTTCCGTCGCCGCCGATACGCTCGCTAGCGCTTTATTGTTTACACTTAATGTAATTCAAAGCAGGGAATTCCTTGGTAAATTGTATTTTTAAATTTAAACGCTGGAATGATGGAGTTTACTCTGTGAATATCGATCGCGCGGCTTATATCAATGCGGCTTGGCCATTTCGATCGATATTACTTTCATGCCATACGTAATTTTCTTCTGTTCTTGTACCGACTATTTGCGTGCCTAGCAAAATATTATGATACATCATTTATAAAATGTTACCTACAGCAGTGATCATTACATTTTTTTTTTATAAGTAGATAGTCGTCTTATTAACTGTTGTCTAAGATTTGCAGCTTCTATTTCCTGCCAGCGCGCGAACTGAGATTGTTGAAGCATAGACAATATCCCGCGTGCCCGCGTGTGTTTATTTCCGCGCCCCATTTATTGAAATATCGAAAACTCATTTCCCGCGCCATTTCCCTTTTAACGGCGAGCGCTCGGCGTAATTTCATTTCAGTGCATTTCAGGTGCACAAAGGATGAAAGACATCAAAATACTGTAGCTAGTAAGTGCGTCTGTAGGTCGAATGGGAATTTACCGGCTGACCTGATTTAAAAGCTCGACTTTACGCAAATCAATAAAAGAACAAAACAATAATTTTGTACCCGGATCTGATTTGGTTAAGAGAAAACCTTTTAAATAGTAATTATTTCATTACGAGATTCAACGGCGTCTTTTACTCTAAAAGCATATTAATAGTAAATAGCTCGTTGAGCTAGGTACAGTCGACGTCATAGATACATTTGACACTGTTGCACCTTATTACAATGGATTAAGGTGCAAAAGTGTACATCTATGGCGTCAACCGTACCTGGTCTACCCTAAGGCTGGTTTTCACTAGAACTGTGCTATGCTATATTTTCATACATAGCATAGCATAGCTCTAGTGGAAAACTAGCCTAGGTCGCATTGTGTGACCTGAACAATATATCTATAATATATTTAATGTATTTTAATTCCAAAGGTAATAAATTCTACAAACTATTAACTAGGTATATTATCGTAGTGTAGGTATATTTCTTATTAATCTTTAGACCCCTTCCCTAATTACTGTTCGCCTTCCTAATCTCCGAACAGCTAATGAATCTTATCCTTCACACTCATTAAGTTACTCCTGGCTCATGGAAAGACGTTAGTTTCCATAGAAATCCTAATATGACAAAAAATCAGTGCCGAATTTTCGACGCATCGAAATCGTTTCCTCCGTAGACAATAGCCCCTCTATATCCGGCGGCACACGTGCTCAGGTGCCTATTATCCTGTATCTCGCCCCTTCTTGGTACCTTTTGTGACCCTTCAGACCCACCCCCTTGTAACTTGACCTGATTTTGGTACAGCGCCGCCTTCTAGCTCGTGCCCTCCCACCGAATCGTATTAAAATCTCCTCGAACTGCGACAATATCTGAAACTGATATTCGGACATCTGTTTCGATCTTTGTCAACATCCGGGACTTACCGCCCGTAGTTAAGGTTTACATATCAAAAGTGGAACTGCGGCTACCTATAACACTTATAACAACGGAACTGATCCCACTCTGACACCGTCCGGTAAGAGGCCGTTGCGAACAATGCGAATGGAGTTATTCTGAATTTAAAATTCAAGTGGTTTCCAAGTCTCGGGCACGGTCGTTATCAAACAATAGGAATCAACGTCAAGGTCGCGCATGCGTCATTCGAGTCATTATTTTATATGTAATTACGATCTGCGTCGTCACATCGCGGCGAATTAACGTTACAGCCGCGGACGAAAACGGAAAAAAAACTTTATAGGTATTGTATCAATTTTGGATGACTAAAGACAGCTGCGAGACAATTATGCAAAGTTAATGGCCTCGATACCCATCAAAAGTATCAATAAAATCATGATCTGTTTATTAGTCGATCGCGTAAAAAACAATTCGGCAGATGTTCGCTGTGAGTTAGGTACCTATGCATTGACTCTTCGCGCGTGCTTCGCGCATTGTCTAAGATAGGATCGTAACCATCTGAGTGAAACCAATTTTAATAATCGTCGGTGACTAATTTATTATAGGATATAGATATATATCCATTTGCTTGGTGCAAAACCTCGTAGGCAATGTTCTCGCATGCACTAAACGTAATTTGAGCGAGATGACCATTGTTTTACTACTTACTATACTTAGTTGTATTGTTCTTAGTAATGTAGGTAATGTCAAGACCAGCATATTTATTCCTTCTGAAACAATGGCGAGTTGCAGCACTAAATGTACGAGTACCTAATTTTGCTACTTTGTGTAGAGTTTAATTTAAAATCTTATATACTTACCTACTCAGTACTTATTTTTCTATAACTAGTGGCTCTGTGAGCTGTAGACCTCGTGTGTTTTTTTTTTTAAATTTCGATAAACTATGTTAGATATTGAACCTGCTTGCAAAATTTCACGATAATCGGATGAGAAATGCTGTAGAATAGGACAAACCAATTTTAATTACTAGACATAAATAAATATTGTATGTAATCAAACAACCTGCTCACAATACTTCACAAGAATCGGTTATGAAATGCGACCCTTAGAGGAGAACAACTCGAAATTCGGCCGGAGAAACACAAAATCATTGATAAAAAAAAAGTTTTTTTAAATTTCCCAAAAGTGACTCAATAAAAGAATACTATGGAGTTACCGAATCTGTTCACAAAATTTCACGAAAATCGGTTGACAAATGCGACCTGTAGAGGAGAACAAACCAATGACAAAAAAAAAATTTCAAAATTAAAAAAAATTACACAACATATAAATTCTATGTAATCACAGAACCTGCTCACAAAATTTCACGGGAATCGGTTGAGAAATGCGACCTGTAGAGGAAAAAACGGCCGCAGAAAAGTACGAAATCATTGATAAAAAGTTTGTTTTTTTAAATTTCCAAAAAATTACTCGACAAAAAACGTTCTTTTAATTTTCGTACCTGCTCACAAAATTTCACCAGAATCGGTTAAGAAATGCGACCTGTAGAGGAGAACAACCGGAAACCCGGACATACGAAAGCATTTTTGTCGAAGCTAAAACTAAGACCTTCGTTTTACTCGGTCAATAATTAACTATAACTGAGCCCTCAAGTAGTTATTTTTTCCCGCATCATATTTTTACATTTTTGGAAATAGCGAATGCCAGTCTGAGTAGCATGATTACCGCTCTACATGTCGCTTAATCTGACATTAGGTAGTACCTAAATGCAGTCCCCAATAAAGACGTAGAGCGGAGAATTCAGAATTAATGTAACATTTCGTCGGGGTAACATCGCATGTCGTTAGACATTCATACTAATTTAGGTGTTTGCGCTAATTTTCATGTTTCTCCGGGGTAGCAAAAAAATTGACGGTTGCGCAACAGTTGGTCGTGCAGCAGGTGGCGCGACAGGTCGCTCGGGTCTCCATCACCGCTCGGGCGCGCTCGGCCCGGCTCGGCCGCACTCGGCCCACATTTTCCACGGCCGCCCTCTCATTCCGCCCGAAAGCTCTCAGTCGGCGATCAGGCGCGAAGCGAACCGGTGCCACGAACCAACTCCCAAGCTTTCCGATCTGCGTTAGCGCGAACTTTGAGTTTTTAAAAGTTTATTGCGTCGTAAATATATACAACTAATTTTTTTTTAGGTACAACTTTATTTTCTTTATAAGTTTTAAAGTGTATTTAATTTTTTTTAAACTGAAGTGCGTGATGAGGTGTTGATAAGTGTTGGTACCGGTGCGGTGCCGCAGGTCAGCCATGCTCCTTGTGGAGTCACCGCGCGAAGCCGCCGTGCCGCCGTGCGCGCTCGACCTGCCCATGTCCGCCCTCACCAAACTGAACTTCACGGACTATAGTGTAAAGTTGAAGTATGATCAGCCGGAGCAGAATTCGCGGTTGAACTATGACCAGGCGTTGGCTCGGCTGGGATACGACCCCGCGCAGAAGTACGAGCAGCCTCAGCAGAATAGGCTCGCCTTCGACCCTGCGCTCGACGCCATGTGCCCTGACCCCACCTATGCTATAACTACAGGTTAGAATATAATAATGTACAAAAAATAGTCTTTGTTAAATTAGAAATGATAAGCGATGGATTTTTCAGACTGCAAATTGTGATCAAAACAAATTGTGATGAAAAATTGTAATGTTTTATGGAACTGTATGATGGTTTTCAACATTAACAGTCTCTTTTACCAAACCTCAACGTTAAAAAATGCAATTTTTTTGTTATTTATTTATAGGACAACGTTACTTTTGCGGCTCTACATTTACGTAAACTTGTTTTTTGTTTTTGGTATTCTATGAAAAGAAAATCTAGTGGCCTTATAATCGGAACTAAAAAAGATGATTAATTTGTAGGTATTCATTCAGCTTCTATCAAACCAAAGTAAACCAAAGTTAGGTATGTGCATTATTTCAGACTTTAGCACTTAGGTATATCGGGTAAATCCCGAGTTATTTTTATAAAAATAACATTGCAACAATCGTCTTATTAGTTAGTTACTCAACTACAATTTTTTCCTGTATCATATTTTTGCCAGAATATACATACAAAACTCTACCTCATTAGTGCTGAATTCCACAACAATAGTACATTTTAATTACCTCTACCGACATAACTACATCATTTTAACAATTGTTTTTTTACCATAAGTCATTCCGGATGAGTCAAGTATAATTTTGAATATAAATATTTTGCGTGTGAATTAAAGTAATAAAATATTCATATTATTACTTAATTAAATTACTTATCATCGAGGTTATAATAATTTACTATGGGTACTACCTACAGTACGTGTATGTGTCATTAACGGTTTTGCGGTCACAGTAGGTAAGGTTGCTGTAGAAATAAATAAAAAATATTATGAAGGTTAAATTGAATTATAATTAGTTCATGTTTCATTAAGAGGTAAAAGGTATAGTTAAATTCTATATTACCCACATTAATGAACCTTTATTATGCCTACCTACGGATATATTTTTAATTCAAGAATCCAGACTGTAATGTAACTGTAATGTGACAACGGTACAATTTTATTGTATTACAACCTTTAATTTAAAATTAAATGCCTGCAACACATGTTTCTGTTTAGCCCAATGGTTGACTGGTAGAGAATGCTTTATGGCATTTAATCCGCCATTTATACATATTCTTGTTTTGTAAAATAACGTTTAAATAAAGAAATAAATTTACGTCATATGCCACTGTGACTACCACCCAACTTCACAAGCTTATCCAACCGACCGAGCAAGGGCTTAGAAATCCAGCTTCGAAAGCTCCACCGGAAGCACTTTCGCCGGCCATGTTGGCACCGGCGCGCGCGCACCTCGCGCTTCCGCCGCGTGACGGGAATCAAAAGCTTCGCACTAGTCCGACATTTGCATACATAGACTACGTGACGACCATGTCAACTGACTATCTGGCCGGTGGCCGGATATTTTAACGCTTTATTATACAATACTACGAGTAT
Source organism: Cenopis cana (assembly GCA_951800055.1). Lineage (NCBI taxonomy): Eukaryota > Metazoa > Arthropoda > Insecta > Lepidoptera > Tortricidae > Cenopis > Cenopis cana. The sequence continues at coordinate 10,765,003 of OX637490.1, read as the reverse complement.
TCTTATTAAGCAATACTTCTTCAACCGATTTTTATACCTCTTCAACCCATTTTTAGGAAGCATAACTTCTTCAACCGATTGTTTGACAACTCGAATTTGACTCTTCTTTTTTTCTTCTCGTGTCGATGCTTTCTTCCTCTGGTTGAATTCGTACGGGACCAGAAGCTGGCTGGCTGGTCTGTTGCGCCACGAAGGTCTTGCTTGGACTAATAAAAACATAATTTGTCTCTTATTTGGCGGCAATAATATTTAGAATTATAGTTCTAAATTTCGGTCCATCATAGATGTCGAAACAATATTTACAGCAAAGTATAACCTACAGCTTAGCCCTAATCTTGCTAGCCACGATCGTTCCAGTTAATCAATTGGAACTGGACGCGAACTTGCAATACAAGACACGCGTATAAACCTATGAATATTCATACAGTTTGGTCAGATTAAATCGCAGTAGACGCGTGTCCAGTGATGACAAAATGTCGCTCGATATGGCGAGAGTAACGGTGCGGGTCGCTCACCTTTCAGTAATCGCTTCCTTCCTTTTGCGGGTAGTCACAAATCTCGCTAACACCTTGCGTGACCGCAATGAGAAATTGTTCGAATTAAATTATTTTTATAGCCGTAACTTGACTCAACCTCTGTGTCTAACTCTGTGCTCTATATGGACACGTGAAGAGCAATGACATCGTAAATTTTGAAACATAAACATTATTCCACGGTAGGAGTTTAGGTCTATTTTATTCAAGCCCTATTTTAGAACCAAATTGTATAGTGCGCACCATCCACGACGACGCGCCCCTCCAAAGCGCATCTCATACTAATTTATGCGCAATTGTACGGAATGGGCGGGCGGTATTAATCCTTGCAATTATATATTACTGGAGTATATCTGAATGTCTGTCAAATTGTAACATGATTCCCTAGCTATTATTTTTTAAATCGGAATGGATGATTACGTAAAATAGTAATTCACGAATAATATCCTTGCATTATTTTATACTTTATAATATGAGTTTAGTGCAATTTTGGAGTCGGCTAGTCTTTAATAACATTGGTAAAATCGGTACCTAATAGAGGGGTCTACACAAAGAATACCCTCATCTACGAGAGAACATATATAGGGGCAGCATAATTTGATAAATACAGCAAGTTGATATATTTGTGAATAATTTAACCTATCTGGCGGCATCCAAAAACGTTAGAATCACCTGTCTAAGTCTGAGGTGACCGCGGCCATCTGCTACAAGTGGCATCTGCACGTTTAAAATAGCGGCGGGGTGCCGATGGCATTCCTCCATTCAGAATTGAACTTAGGTCACCTCAATTAAGAGCTAATGGGTTAATAACTTATTAATTTAACACGCTCGATGCCTCGTATAATGTCTTTGTATCATTTAATTACGTAGAGCGGCTCTTGGCTATTCTAGATTTTAATTCGAACTAGTTTTTTACCTATTTGATGCGCACGCGTTCACATTGCAAACAAAATTTATGCATTTCTCGATTAGGGTCGATGTGTCGGTTAGCGACCAGCAAATTTTGTAGTGCCGTTTTGCGACCACTTGGCAGAGTTGAACTGAAACTATATTTTCTTGTTTTTTTAATGGATTCCCATTTAACAACTACCAAAGAAAATGCATACAATACAACTGTTTCTTTAGGGTCTGTAAAATTATTAATATTTTTAATTAAAAAAGCATCGTCCTTCAGGTGGTCGTAAACTGACGCTGGTCCCGTCACCGGCCTGACCGGCCTAGGGACCCTATACAAAGATAATACACACCTAGAATGAAACGGCTACCTATATGGAATGTTCACAATTATATATTTCTGTTGCGTTTTACAAAGCACCCAATAAATTAAGCGACCATAATGCTTAATCGAAAGAAAGCCTATTAAGTATTATGAAACAAAAAACGCACAAGTTAGACCTCATGTATCACATGTCCATGATGACGTCACCGTCTCGCCGCCGACGTCACGTTCATTCACAATATGGCCACTTCCGGCGGCGCATTTCCTCTCGACTCATAATCGTCATTCATTCATTCCTTCACTCAATACTATCCCGTAATCAAAGCTTCATAGATAACATTCTTTTATTTTGTAGAAGGTTTTTTAGTGATTTAATGAATGAAATAATACCTTCTTATTTTATCCAGAGTTTATTATGTTTGGTATAATCATGAGTAGGGTAAATCGGCAGTAGGTAACTGGCGACCCCCCAATAACTGGCCAATTCGCAAAAATATACACCAAGCAACTAATTGTTGGTAAACTGGGTTTAGAGCTGACTTCATGTATTTTATTTTGTTGAAGGCGGTCTTCACTGCACAAATTCCGTGGCTAGTAATTGAATGACATTTTCTTAAGTGGCCAGTTACTGGCGATTTACCCTATGGTAATACTAACATATATATCTGTATCGCAAATGAATAAATAGGTAAGCACGTAATTTTATTAACAAAGGGGTTCTCTAAAGACGTTTTATATTAAACAGGTAGGACTTCACCAAGAGCAAGCCCTTTTCTGTGATGCAATCGATTTAAAAACCTGACTGGGCATAGACAATTTTATGCGATCGTTAACAAGTCGCAGGCGCACGTCACGTCGCCATTGATGCGCTTGCTTCCGCTCTTGTAGCGCCGCTATATCCTGTCTCAACCAACAATGTTTCTCCCGCCCAATTCAGCCTTAACGCCAAGCAATACCGTTCAAAATACGATGCACCATTGAAGGGACTAGGATGCTGTCAGCTGGCCTATACAAGAGCTTCAAACCCAAAATCAACTTTAAACACAAGGCAGGAATGACCAAATTGAATAAAATTACACCACGGGACCACGTTATCTTGAAACAGCTTAGATCTGTATGAAAATTTAGACATCTTCCGCGTTATGGGTGGGATTTGCTTGATTACACATTCCATAAGGATTATGAATAAATCCATAATGCTAGCAAGGATGTTGTTTGTATTGTCTCTTGAAATGTTTTCTGGTTGACATTTTGTAACAACTTTGTAGGAGTGTATACTAGAAGGGTCTTTCATTTTAAAATTAGCTTTACAAATATGGGTGCTGGTAGCAATAATGCATGTGTAAATCTAAAATGCCTAGAAAATCTAATTTGAAGCTTGTCCATTGTGCACGTTTTCAATATTGATTTTAGCGTTAATTTTTGCTTCATCGATTCATCATTATTCGTTTTGCCTTTTCCCATTTAGTTGCTTAACAGCGTATTAAATTGTCATGACATTAGCAAAAACACGAAGTTGCTTATACGTAGCTGACTAGCTACAGGTACTGTGGTTCTCAATATTGCCATAAAGTTTAAATACCCATGCCCTACAACAAAGTTGAATAGAATTATCTAACTCAAACCATAAGTAGGTAAATATTTTAGCTTCCAGTCAAATTAACGGTTTTTAGTATGTACATACTTCAAGAGCCAATTATCTAAATACGTAAATGGGAAACAAGTCGATACGCTACAGGAAAACAGGATAAAAAAACTCCCAGACGCTCATTAGCAACCTAATTTACTGCTAACTGGGTTTTTTCACACAATAGGAATTTATCTTATAAGTACCGTGTACGGTATACAAACAGGAATAAGTATAACTAAACTATTTTGACTCGGTGATCCAAAGAAGTAATAATTTTGCTTCCAAGTAGAGAACGCTTCACAAATTTTCCTATACAAAGGTGCCGTATACCTACACTCGAAAAATGCTATGTTTACATTAGCTTCTGCAATCGATCCACCAGCACCATCTCAGTCAGAGCTATACGTATTTATGTTTTCTGTCTTCGGCTAGAATAAGAACTTCGTCTAAGATTCATCCCCTTGTTCCCCTTACATAACGAGCACCAAAAATACTATTGGTCTCTCTTCGTGTCGCGGTGTTGTGCTGACTCCCTGTCTTAATCTTGGAATAAACTACATTTGCATTTATTCGAATTGACACTTAATAGGCGATATCACTGGTATAAGCGATTATGTAAAACCTCTGCCCTACTTTAAATACAAACGGATTAGATTTTTTATTTTACGGCTTCCCTTATGCCGCGGTCAGCTCGGTCCCCCATGTTTTTGTTCGGCGCGCGCCCCGCAGGTGGCGCGGCACCTGCCGAATAACGCTCTATCTCGCATATACCACGACGCCCTCCTTACATATATACATAATGTTAAAGAAATGCGCTAATATAATCTACTATCTAGCTTGTGATATGATGACTTGTTTTTTCGCGTGTATCAGTAGACACTGTAAGGAGGTCTATCCTCGCAGATTACGTCGCCATCAATGCTTTTCCACAATTCCATACAAGACACATTTCGTCGTAGCTTATCTAAGCTGATTTTCTTACATTGAATACATTGATTAACTTAAGTCTGTTGGAAAGCACGACATACCTATTACCTAATTACTTACTATCATTTATTGGATGGTCGACAACATCTAGGTGCTAACACTAAATGAAAATTTTGATCAACCAACAATAGAGATTATTCTGAGAATCAATTTATGTTTTATAATCAGTATCCAATTTGTATGAGCTTTTAAAGAACGTACACTTAAGTAAACACTAAGTTTACTTAAGTGTACATTCGCCGGTGGGTTTCACCTACTTGAACTCCATAATATCTACGACTTACTGTCAAATGTAAGAATGCTGCTTAGCATTTTTATTGGACAACACGTTGTCCGATTGCATTTTTTTTCTCTCCGAATGTAGTCAAAAACAATGCCGGCAAAGACAATGCACGTAACATTAAATACATGCATTCGAGTCTATGATTTTTTTGAGATCGGTAACGGCTCTTGGCAGACCTTTCGTCACACCCATTAGGTTACATCGACTAAGCTTTTATTTTCTCTAGCAAACTAAATAAATGTAGGTAACTACAGATAATCGATAAATATTCTCGTTTTTTATTATGTTGAATCTGACTCCACATCTGCCGCGACAGTTTGATTATAAATTAATGCCAACATATTCCACCGGATATTATTGTAAAATTGTTTTTTGAAAAAATATGCTTCAATAGATAGCGTATGAAATATATCAAGGTAAAATGGTGTGTACGTATAGGTGGCTATGATGCGTGGCCGCCATATGCCATTTTATGAGCAATAAATATCGACTCTGTGTTTAGCTAATTCGCAGCAGAGCTACTGATTGGTACTCTTTATTTTTAAACCAAGTTGAGGCCATGACGCTGTAATAACTTTCGGTTTTATGAACGACGATTTTTGTCTCATTAATATTTTCTTCGGTAAACATCTACTTACGTCAGATAGTAATAAGGTTTGGTGTTAAACTGAAAATATTAGTATGCGTTGTAAATACCTGATGCTGAGGTACCTACACGTTAAGGCCCTGATCCATGAAAACAACAGATCAAGACAACAACCATTTTGCCGAGTGAAACTAAGGTCTCTGCTTCAGCTTCGATAGAGAGGAGCTTCCGTTATGTCCGGATTTCCGGTTGTTCTGCTCTACAGGTCGCATTTCTCAACTGATTCTCGTGAAATTTTGTGAGCATGATCGATAATTGTATAGGTTTTAGTCGAGGCAGTTTTTAAAAATTTAAAAATCTATCGCTTGGTTTACATACACTGTATGTCATACCATACAGCATACGGCTCAGAGAGCCACTAAGCTCTTACACGTCTACTAGAGCACATTTGAAACGTTCGAAACGTTTGACTCTACATCAACAAGAAATTAATGGTTAAGAACGTGGGCAGCTAGGTATAATAAAAATAATTACGATAGGAAATGTCTACATAACAAAGCGTGGCGTCTGCGACATTAAATAATATATTTAACACTTCCTGTCGAAAGATGTTCCAATTTTGAATTTGATTTAAACACGCAGCGCTGACAACCATTTCCTCTGCTTTCGAACGGTCGAGCATTTTTCCCACAATTTTTGTTTTATTACAGAACACTCTTGCGTGTGACAACTTGTCTCTTAATTGACAAATTATTCCGAATAGGTACTTTATATGAAAAATAGAATTGTTAGCATTTTTATATTATAAATCTCGTAGGTACGAGTAGAAGATGATTTAATCTAAATCCGTTTTTTTAAGTTTTGTTTCTCTTGACAGACGTCCTGACCCTGAATAAATGCTTACTCATGCCAGGGGGCCGATTTTTGAGTGTCGAACGCTCGACTTTTCACTCGAGATCTGTCAAAAAACTATAATGTTTTGACAGATGTCGAGTCAAAAGTCGAGCGTTCGACCCTCAAAAATCGGCCCCCAGGACATCAACTCTGAATCATTCCATCTTAAATTCGATGAATCCGAAAGCGAAGCTGAAACCTCAACCATAGACAAGTAAAATTTAATTATAATTAATAGGGCCGTGCTATTTGTGTCAAAACAGCGGCGTTTGGGCGACAGCGGGCTGTCACCGAGCGCTCACCTGCGGCGGTTGATTCTAATTTTAAAAATTCATATTTCGACTTCCGTTCCCAAATGGGAATTGGCGCGATATGTGACGACCAGTGCGCTATCCACATATTTAAAATTTAAATATTCGACTCAATAACGTTTGTTTTCTTAACATAAATTTTTATTGTTTTTGCGAAGTTTTTTCTATAATAAAAACTCCTCTGTCACTAACGCCATATGGTGGGTTTAGCGCGTGCTTGAACAGAAAAAAAAAGTCATGGAACATTTTCGCGGTCTCATGTTTCGAAGAACAAAATAAAAAAGTTGGACAGAGTTGCAGCTGTGGCGTCGCCGTTGTGGGGTCTAAGGTTACTGTCGCGTGTGATGCCTCATTACCTACAGTTGAACACCGATGTCTTTTAAGAGGCCCAACCTAAATTTAGAGGGCTTATATGGAATTTATGCTTATCCCTTCCTTGTAACGCTTAGACATGTCGTTGGCGATTCTTCGGACTTCTTATAGAGACATGGTCTGGTAATTATTGATTTATTACCTAGCTAAGTTATTGAGATCCCCACCAAGTTTTATGCTTATTAGGATACCATTTCAGATACCTATTGGCATGCCGTACTTTCAATTGTTTTTTTTTTTTGCAACATTTTAAACAAAAATACTTATGCAGAATTTTGTAATATAAATTTTAAATGAACCAACCAATGTTTACTTCCATTCCATCTCATTCATACCCGAATGAACGAGGAAGAGCGCTGACACAACGAGCCATCAGACATATTTGACATTCAGATAGCTGATCCGAGTGAGTATTTCCATTCGAATTTCAAATGCGTATTTTCTAAATTCTCTGTTCTCTGGTGTTGTCTTGCACCAATGGTCGCGGCGACCTTTCGACCCGGCAGCGTGCGAGGCGTGGCCGCGCCCGATTGGCTCGCCCCGCCCCCCACTCCGCTCCACGCCCCCCGATCGAGCGCTGAAGCGATATCGTATCGTAGAAACTCGTTAATTTTCTTTCGATACCACTTCGATACCGATATTTATAGCATCTGTGGTTGCAGGAAAATTTGAATTCAGAATGTTGATTAATTTTGCTGAGAGTTTGCGGTTGAGATCGTTTACATAGATAGGCTACTTAGGTGTAGTTTTGTTGTTCTTTTAAATGTAATATCTATCACATGGAGGCATAAACATCTGACACGACTCATTTGTAGGGCCGTAAGGATATGTCGGATCTAAATGCCGCCTTTGTTATGGCAGATGTTGGTGCTGGTGACTGTACAAGTGTAGGTACAGCCAGCGTCATATAGTATGAGTATGAGTACCTACCAGCCAAAGTGGCCAAATAGTTTGGTATCTACACCAAAGACCTATTTTGTATAGTGTACCGAACTAAGTAAGTACTTATTTGGCGATTCTGGCTTCTGCATAATATATATGACGCTGACTGCACCTACCTATATTAAAAGTAGTTGGGACTACAATGTTAATCAACGCATTTAAACTCACACTTAATTAACTACCCACATCTTTGTTCTTTTAACAAACGCCCATATATAAGTCGTGGAGAGAAGTATCGCGCGGGTCGCGGGGTCACCGCGCGCGTGCTTTTTACGCGTTTTCCTTAATTTATTAACGTTGTTTTAACGCCGAAGGGAATTGTAATTAGGCATTATGGGTTCATTAAAATATCTTTAGAGTATTTGTCGTCGTGACAGTGATTTGTTTGCAGTTTCGGTGGAAAGGAATGCGAGGGTATTTTACTTATTTTTACATGTCTGATTAGGTGTTTCCGTTATGTTAACTGTTTATTTGTATCTGTTTTGAATAGAGACAATGTTTATATTTAGAATAAGTGATTTGTAATTGTATAGTTTATTCATTTAAAATGGTGAGGTAGGTTAACTTAATGAACAAACAAATCTAATTAATAATTTATGAATTACCTATAGTTAATGCTCTGCAACTAACCTAGATAACTTAGCCATTAATTTACCTACATTATTGCCAATGAGAAAATACATATACCTATACGCCAACGATAAAATACTCTTTATTGCACACCTCAAAAAGTACATTGGGCTTAAAATATATGTAGAAAATAAAATACCTATAGAACACTTTATGCATTCCCAATTTAATACCGAGAAAATCATAAAATTCTTCTTTAAAACACGTTTGAAATTCCAATTTTCTATGGCGCCTTTAGCGGCAAAATATCTCATTATTTTTTACAGAAGCGTACGAACGCACAGTGTGAAGGTCCCGTATTTAAAACAGAGTGAGACAGTGATTGCGTGCTCAGAGTGCGTGGCGGGGTCAGCGGTCACCCGGCGCACGCACACTCGCCCATTGATTGCGCGGTGACTGTAGGTACTTACTGGGAAACAATATTAGTGCCAGTTGCACAAACGTACAAACACAGACCGGTCATCGTCAAATATGGCGCCGGCAGCTGTCATCCCATAGAAACTTGTCAAACTTTCCCTTACATCCAGATTTGACGAACACCGCTTACGATTACAGACGGTTTGGTGCAACCCAGCCTTAATCGTCCCGTCTGCTGTCAAGCAATATGTCCATAATGTCTCTGCAGAACAGATGCATTACCAAGTCTGGATACACCCATTAAAATTTCAAGCAAGCAGTAATTAGTTACGGTGGCTCTACCAACCAACTAAATATGTATATCTACTCTTTTTACCAGATCTCTTACCATCAACTCAGAATCATATTTCATGTATATAATAGGTATCTCTCCTCTAAATAAACTCTAACCTAACCTAACCAAAACAGTTCACTTAGTAAAACAATCGACTGTAATTTTGCTTAGGTAGCTATTAGCTCTTATTGGCTATCACTATCAGCATGCAGACAATACGCTATCGATTACTGAGTACTGACCCCGTGCTTATTGTTCCTACATACAGATACATTCACTCACTGAAAGAGATACCTAATAGTAATACGCTAATGCAGGTTACTAATGTAGTGGTTACTTGCTACTACATAGTGGTTTCGCGGGCGACTTTTGTCTTCCTAGCACTGTGCTAATTAGATAGAGGACGGTAGAGTTCTAGTCTCGCGTTGCGGCGTTACTTGAGCTAGTTAATTTGTGTTTTGTTCTTTATTATATATGTTAGGTATATCACACTATACATTGATTCACTTGCACTCGTCGTTTTAGTTTTTATACCAATAGCTATAAATGCAGCTGTAATGGGATAATGCTAGGAGGATGATGAGCTATAAAAATAAACACCCGATAAATAAATAAGTAGATTTTTATAACACGTGGTCAAGTCACGTACCGTAAGTCAACGCGATCTATTATCGTCATCCGTCTGTCCAAATGACGCAAATATGACACATTTGACATGTTACATGAAAACATAGTATAGCTTCGGTACCTAACTGTCATTAAGGTATTTATAGTCTTAGTTCTATGAGTAGGTAAGTCTAATGCAATGAATAATATTTTTTTGCAACCAGTCTTGTGAAAATCATCAGACATACTTAGAGTCATTTAGTTACTTGGACGAGTTGGACGTTGACTTTTTCGCTTCGACTGAGTATTTATGCTCGCATCACATACACTTTAGTTTATCCACTTCTGACTTCTGTCTGTGCTATTTTTTCGATTCAATAAAACCAAAAACAATCTATACATTTGATGGCACGTCCAGCACTTCCAACAGACGAGGCGAAACTTTAAGAACCCCACACTAAATTAAAACGACATACGTATGTTACAACCCAAACATTTTTAAGTCCTTTTATTTCGCTTACAGTTAAATCAAAACATCCTATCTCTGTTACTGTATCTCAATACTTGCGTCATTTTGGAGCTGAATCGTAGCTTTTAGACCAGTAACCTCCCGGTAGTAAAACGTCGTGTGTGGCTAGGTGTAAGTATGGCGCTAGTGTCGTTTTGTCCGCGCTGCGCGGGCGCGTCGAGGCGGGCGCGGAACAAAGGGCGCGCCGTGAACCGCGACGGTCGCGCTTCGGTACCGCCCGCCATCGCGCACGCAGCTATCACACTGTCCTGATTTTTAGTTATATGTTGAATATGTTAGTCGTGAATGCTGGACAGTTTCAAACGCTCCAGTCATTGCGAATACACTTTCGTACCTTACGATGCTGTCTATCATTCTAAACATAGGTACAGAGTTACGAAATACGTGGCCAATTCGTACATGTTTATTATGGGTGCCCAATCGGCACTTTACATAGGTCGATGTAGAGATGTTATCCTTAACTAGCTTTAAGTTTTCCATGACTTTTCCAAAGCTCTAATACCAAAGTAACCAAAGTACACGACACGGCTCCACTCCACCTTTAGTTATTATTGATTATTCTGTGTCACCTACCTGCACCACCCACCTAGCAAAATGGAAGCTGATGCTCTCGTCAGCCAAACAGTTCCTAATAAAAACGTACAGTAAAATTCAACCTTTTGGCAATATCACATATATAGGCTGTCGCACGAAAAAACCTCTCAATCATGCATTTGTCTATTTCAGGTGGCTACACGACGGGCGGGCCCCGCGACTCCACCTACGGGTACACGGAGGCGGCAGCGGCGCCCGCGCCGGCGCCGCCCGCGGCGTCCCCGCTGGACGAGTACTACCAGCCCGAGTACCCCGCGCCGCCGGCGCCACAGCCCTACCTCGACGAATATTATCACCACGGGCACCACTCCCAGCCGCTCATCGCGCACGAACACAAATACCAGCCGCATCCGTACACGCCGAAGCCTTATCCTAGAGGTAAGACTAACCACCCAGATACGTAGGTAAACCGCCACTGACTGTCCTCAATATACCAGAGGGCCTAAGATGATCGCGTTACATGTCGGACATATAGCATTCGTCCCTCTCGCACTTAGGTACATACTTGACAGTTAGGGACGAATGTTATATCTTCGACATATAAGCGATCATCTCGGCCCCTCTGGGGGTCTATGGTCTATGATGGTCGTGTGATAGCGTGATACGCGATAAGATAAAACACCTGTCACTGTCTGATACCATTCGATAGAAAGTGATTAAATGCTTTATCTTGTCGTTTATCACGCGACTATCTTAGACCACCCAACTCATTTGATGACATATTTAAGTTAGTAGATATTAGGAGTAAAGTTCTGTAATGGAAGTCCGTATCAGTACCTAGACACAGTATACACCCTATAAGTACAGAACCTTGATCCTCCAGGTAAGTATTTGTAACCCTGGTTAAACTACCATCACTATCACTCACACTACCCGGTAGCTTCGCGAATGATTCGATTCGCGGATTTTCGAGATAAAAAGTGTTCTAAATGTTAATTCAGTCTATAGACTTTTTGTATCCCAAGTTTCGTCATAATGCGTTTAGCTGTTTGTGTGATTGAGTAACAAACATTCATACACCTAAACTTTCGTATGAGTAGTTAAATATTAAAACTGGCGATCACAACACAATCGAAATTTCAAGGGGATTTATTTCATGCTTCTTTTGAGGAAAACTCTTGATGTTACTCACAAATATATAAAATAAAGGAGTACGTAATTGCCAATTTATTCTCGTGCGCAATATGTGCCGTGTTGATTATAAGTAAAGTAAATAAGGCCCAAGATAACAAGCTACCTCATTAGAAAAAAGATCACAGGACTATTGTAGCAACAAAGATACTTACACGACACTAAATTAAAGGAGATATTCAGTTTCAACACACAAATTCGTCAGTCTTTCATCTTTTATTTATTCACCGAGTGTCGGGTTCTCGTGTCTCGAGGTGTAAACCTCTTTGAAATGAAAACGTCTCATAATTTACAATGTTTAACATTACTTAATTCGTTTCTCTGGTAAGCCACGACACGATCTCTGCTGTACGTATCATTTATAATTGCTTCAATCCTTAATGAATTGATCATTAAAACGATCAACGTACCATTGAGGGATAACTTTAATAGTTGCATTTTAAATACGTAATAACTGCTGTAGTTTAATAACATGAATTATGATTGCTGGCGTTAATTTTACGGTATTTTAAACGAGAGATTACGTTCCTCTAGCTAGGTAAGCTCCTCGTTCATTCACAATGATATCATAGCTATTGTTAGTAAGATATACCTTAAACGTCGAGGAAACTATATTCTAATCCTAACTACTCTACCTTCTTAGGAAACTACTGTGTGCAGAAGTAATTGATCATAACATCAGCACGCCTTTCTCCAAAGCAAAATGAACTCTGAAGGCGTTGTAACGCAGTTCTGAATAGATCATTACCACGTCGCTATTAGGTACTGAACCCAATTTCGCGTGAGACAAGCAATGTACTTACTAACCACAGAATTAGTTCTTTCTGGACCACGGAATTTATACGGGACATTATCGCCTTTGGGGATAAGGATAACCAACCAAGTAGCAAAAAACTAAAGAGTTGCGTTATTTTCAGTCAGAAGCAAAGATTGTGTCGCTGAGTCAGTTTAGATAGTAACTCGTCCTTAATCCATCAGATTATCTAACTCTGCGTAATCTCCTCAGGTGCGGGCGGGAGGTACGGCGGCGAGGGCTACGGCGAGAGCTACCCAGAGCAGTACGGCGGCACGTGTTCGGAGTGGAGCGAGTGGCCGGGCGAACAACACGCGCTAATCCCACAGGACAAACTCGCGTATCCAGCGTCAGGACCTTGTTTCACTGGTACGTGTACAAACCAATTAAGTTTCTATGTTGATCACAACAAAGCTTTTAATCGAATGGCATTGTGATAGGTTGGTACCTATTCCCGATTTGCTCGAAGTGCACCTAAAAAGAGACTTTTGACACTTACTAATAGACATTCCAAGTAATCGGACCAACACGTTTGCACTACTATGTATTTTAAAGTTAATGTAAATGATTATTAAGTGAATGAAAGGAAATAGGAAGGAAGGTGTATATGTGTATGGTATATATAGATATTATATTCACTAATTTCACTAATTAGTGTGGAGTTTTCCCTATACGCGCCTATAAATTAAATTTCTATTTCGTTAATTGACGCAATCGGTCAACCGCAAACGGTGGGCTTTATTAAACCGCGCCACAAAACTTCAATCCTTAAAGCCTTATCACACTACCCTATCGGTAGGGCCCTAACTCGGGGAGGGGAGTTAAACTATCTCGCTCTAATGAGTGAGATGCTTTAACTCCCCTCCACCAGTTAGGGCCCTACCGATAGGGTAGTGTGATAAGCCTTTTAGCCAATTTCTCCACACCCTTTTTTTATCTCTTGGGCAACTTTTTCTCAGCTACTTTTATAATAACTCTCTCATCAAGTCTATGGGTTATGTATGTAAGTGCGACAGAGATAAAAAAAAGTTGCTGAGAAAAAGTGACTCGTGCGCGCCTAGGGTAAAGATTTTTCTAACATGTGTTCGAGGGCTATGTTTGAAATTGTTTACTCCATTAACCCAAGCCCCTAAATTGAAGAATGTCCCGTACATCGTAAAGCAAGTGTGTGCTATGTGGCAGGTTCAGGCCCCATCCAGCTATGGCAGTTCCTGCTGGAGCTGCTGACGGACAAGGGCTGCCAGGGCTTCATCTCGTGGACCGGCGACGGCTGGGAGTTCAAGCTCACCGACCCTGATGAGGTGAGACTCTTCTGAAGAAAGTCATAAAGACTTTGACAGGAAAAAACCATTCTCACTGTATCCATAGTCAGAAAATACAGATGCCTAATACCTATACAATAGGGATGACGACACTATAAAAGAAAATCAATAAATCCAAATTTTCTACATAAAGGCTCAAATTCTCAATCAAATGGCGAAAAAAGTAATTCAAAAAAATAAATAATTACGTAATTATAGGTCTTCAAAGTTTTAAGAGTGGGTATTTTCTGTCGCTTTTCCGCAAAACGCAGCTTTGTATTGAACGATCGTCATTTACTATGGCGCTACTCAACAGTGACGTCACTGTTGAGTAGCACTTTCTCTCTCTAACTACGAACATTCTAACCGTTGTAGCTTCGTTATTTTTTGAGATATTTGAATAGGATTTTCACTATTTGGCAGTTTTATGTCTTCTTTCTAATGAAGTAATGAATTTTATGTCACACCTGGCCATAAAGCGGCAATTACCGCACGCTCCACGCGCGGGAAATCCCACTTCCTGGCCAGGGGGTGACATAAAATTTTGTACTTAACACGGGCGGTAATAAAGAAAGCCTCAGATCGCATATTTATCGCCCTTGCCCTCGGCTCGGGCGTCAAATACCTGCGATCTGAGACATTCAGTTCTTTGTTTTACCGCCCTTGTTAAGTAATGTACTATTTTGACTCAACATCCCTATTCTTCAATAATTTTATTCCGTGTTGCAGGTGGCTCGGCGCTGGGGAATCCGCAAGAACAAGCCCAAGATGAACTACGAGAAGTTGTCGCGCGGCCTGCGATACTACTACGACAAGAACATCATCCACAAGACCGCCGGCAAGCGCTACGTCTACCGCTTCGTCTGCGACCTTCAGAGCTTGCTCGGGTAAATACCTTCTACTTATTATTTTGCTTATCTGGATTAGAGGCTTGCGCGACGCGTTATGTGCGCGACCGCCGCGCGCCGGAACGTAGGTACAGGTTAGCGATGCCATTCAGGTTGCGCGACAAGAGCAGTAGCTCTAGTATAAGTTTTTTCGAAACATTAACTAATTCGAACGCGTTTGCGTTTTGTCTCAAAATGTATGAAAGTGGTATGAAAACGTGAACAGCGCCTCTGGTGGTCACTAGTGGAAACTAAAACAGCGAGTATAACATTTGTTGCTAACTGATGAACGCGCGTATTTCAAACTCGGTGAGAGCGTTTTCATACATTTTGAGACAAAACGCAAACGCGTTCGAATTAATGTTTCGAAAAAGCTTATACTAGAGCTAACTGGACGCTATCCTACTTTCGGCGAGCGTTGCGCGACGTCCTGATTGAAACTAATCTCAAATCATTAAGATGCGTCTACGCTAGGCGAGGCGATGCATTTCGAAATATGCTCGCAACGCGCTCATTCGAGGCTTGTAAGTCGGTCCACACTAGACGAATTTGTTCGGCTCGTGCTCAGCTCGCCTAGCGTAGACCCACCTTTAAACTCATCGAACTCCAAGAACACCTGCAGTGCACGACCGGTAACTGGTACCAATGGCGAGCCGTCTACACTAATCGATAATGACATAGCGGTCACGATATCTCAGCATTGATGAACTTATTGGATTGAACTTAGTCTGCTCTAGAAATGTAGACAGAGAAGTGGTGCTTGGGGAAATTGCATTGCCGAGCCCTCTCTTCCTTTCGCTTCCAGCTAGTCTTATCCGGACTACTCCAGTTGATGGACGTCGACGCTTTTTTTACAACTTCGACTTTGATAAGGATGCCAACTCATTACAACAGTCAACAACATACACATGCCCTGTCCAAATCCGCCAGATTATAATATTTATAATAATGGGGTCTCAGTTCAGTCGCATATTAGAAGAGTCACGTAGATTGTCTATATAGATGTGAAAGATATAAATGGAAACTTTTGTAACTTTATAATGACTTTGTTGCAGAATCTCGCCAGAACAACTGCACGCGATGTACGAACCGAAGATGGAGAAAAAGGACGACGACTGAACGCGCCGGCGCGACCTCACTCACCACCAGAGCACTGCAGTCTGGCACGCTGCCATATTTCACACAGAAAAAAAAAACATTCGGATGTCTTTTGTCTATGAAATTTCCCATTGTCCCTTAAATGCAAATACTTTGTGATAAGAGCGTGTACTGGCTGTTTTTTTTGCAACGATCATCACATTAAAACGAGATTTGCCCGCGTACACGACCTTAAGTTCATTCAAGTCTATTCAGTTTTGATCTCATACAACCAGTGGATTTCACGAGGCTTCGGCTTAGCGAACCTACGTTGTTCAGGGTACTATTAATCATCTAAAATTTACATTATTATTTATTAAGTCCCAGAAACCAACGGTGCCTTAACACTTCATGACATTATTGACTGTTATTCGATCATTCATTTCCATTGGATTGCATCAAAAGTCTAGTTTGCTACAGTATTATGCTGATGCTTCATCAATTTTATTGAAATTAAAACGTTTAGGCGACGCCATCACTCATGAAACGGTCACGACTATATGGATAATTGAGTACTGAAATAGTAAAATTCTGCTATAAATTTAATGGTAACTGTAAATATAAGTTAATTTTGTTAGGTACTTTTTTAAAATAATTAGGTATTATATTAGTGAGTATTAAGTGTTGTATGTTTGATTCGCAAATTGTTGCAATATGCTGTAAGAATAAAGCATAGTTAGAATCGAATGGTGAAGAAAGTTTTTTAAATTATATGCAAAATATTTTAAAAGTCCAAAGATTGTAAAATCTGTGTAATTAACACTATACCCACCAATTGGTAACAGTTTAGTAAACTACCAAAGGGCTTACTCTAACGGCGGCAGGGGGCAGTTGCTCCGGGAAGTGGTTTACTACGGTTTCAATCCTTTCGCAATGCCATTTCTGACTAGTTTTACTGACTAATATATAAATGCACCCGAAGGGCATAGGCATAAAGACCGTTTTCGCATGCCCTCGGGCTCGTCCAAATTGAAATTAATGAAATAATCACATACCGGGCGACACCGTCGCTGATCTCGTGGTAACGGAATGTAACGTCTTAGTAATGAAATTAATTAGTTGTATTATTTTCAATTTTTATAGCTCCTAGCATACACCGAAGATATTTCGTTAAGGTTTATTTTGTAAAATATTTTTCCTCCATCAATATCATACTTGCCTACGAATAGGTATGTGCAATTGCAAAATGAAGTCGGACTATGCCTGTTAGTCACGGTGCTGTATCCTCTTTGTTAAACTTTCTACTGAGAATGTTGTCTTCCCCGTTGTCCCATGATAGGTGCCGCGAATTTCGAAGATTAGTTCGAATATCTCGTGACAGAGACGTACAGATTCCATCTTCGGACTTGGCGGTACCAACCCAGTGTCTGCGGACGGGGCTACTAAGCCCTAGTGTTTTGCGACCTGCCATGACGAAGTGAGACCTATTTTGTAGTTATGGCCAAATTTGAATGTATAAGTGTCGTTGTATGTATTGATGGAAGATATAAAATTAAAAATATATATTTACGAAATCACTTGTTGTTTCCTTTTCATCACACCTTTTCTGACTAAGGCTCGGTATTGTAGGTGAATAAAAATCCGGTAGACTTTAGCACATAAGTAGATACCTAGGTGAAAAACTTAATTCAGTAATGCCCCTCTAGCATGCAGTTGTGAACTGTTCGAGTAGGCATTAGTTTTGTTTGTGTTACAAATTTTAAATGTAATATAAACAACACCCTTTGTCCTTTTCGAACACGCCACAACTAACACGACCTTACTGAAGTTGTTTTATTTACTGTCTGTCACACATGACATGGGAAATTCAATCGCGAAGTAGAACCCTATAGAAAAGCATGTAGGTTGATATCGCACTGCATGCCGTGATCTATACGTACGGCATTAGCATCGAACTGATGGCGCGGCTATATCCGTCGTTGGTGTCCAAAAAGTTAACGGGTCTTTAAACAGGGCATAAATGTAAGTTTGAAATCAATACGCATCTAAAGCACTGCAAAAATATCGCTCCATCCGCTCTACCCTAAAGCCGGCGGCCTCGCTATACCTATGAAAGTTGAAAACCTCGTTTATGGATCGATCAAGAATGCAACGACACGTGGTGCGGTGCGTGAAGCGTGTCACAAAATGTCCTTTTGCACAAACTCGAAAACATGGGAATTAGAGGAAAGCCGCTTACACTGCTCTCTGACTACTTACAAAATCGCACCCAAAGAGTAAAAATTGGCAGTCATATAAGCTGCGAGCAAAATATTTCTTTTGGCGTCCCTCAAGGCAGTGTACTCGGTCCCACTCTTTTCCTAACCTACATCAACGACCTGACGAATCTTAATACTCATGGTGGAAGGGTGTTTTCTTATGCCGATGACACAGTAGTAGTCTTCACAGAGAGGTCATGGGAAAAAGTTTATGAGAAAGCAGAAAAAGGGCTACACATAATTTCCTCCTGGCTTACGCGGAACCTGCTCACGTTAAACTCCTCCAAGACTAACTACATGTGCTTCACGAAGTATGAGAACACCCAACCAACCTCAAACCTAATATTAAAAATCCATAACTGTGCCCTCGCTGACCGCACAAATTGCAATTGTCCAGCAATTAATAAAGTATCCTCTACTAGGTATCTTGGAATAATACTCGATCAAAGGCTCTCCTGGTCTAACCACATTGAACATCTAAATGCGCGCATCAGAAGGCTAATATGGATATTTAAAATCTTAAAGCACGTAGCATCAAAGAGGCTCTTGTCGCGACGGAGGTCGCGATGTAGCCTATATTCCCTGATGAAAACACAATCTGACAACCTCCTTACTAAAGATTGACTGACTTTAATTTGTTTATGGTAAGATATTTAAAGTTTCTGTCATTTGGATTCTAAATTATGAAAGCAATGTTTCACATAAAAATCAGTGCGAAAATACAGTAATTACAAAGATAAAGTTGACTGAAGAGCTGATGCTGGTATAATGAATTTAACCTTAACGGAAGACATCGGTGCTGACC
Source organism: Cenopis cana (assembly GCA_951800055.1). Lineage (NCBI taxonomy): Eukaryota > Metazoa > Arthropoda > Insecta > Lepidoptera > Tortricidae > Cenopis > Cenopis cana. The sequence continues at coordinate 10,745,944 of OX637490.1, read as the reverse complement.
GGGTCGCAGAATTTGGAGCTAAGTAGTAGCCCATAAAAGATTGTAGTGTAGTACCTATATATCTAGAGTTAAGCATGAACAGACCTTGTTCAGAATTACAGCAAAGAGGTGCCTCGAGGGGGTTGAAATCATATGTTGAGCTCTACAATAAAGTACACGTGTCCCTCGAGGTTTTAGTGCAGCTCCTGGTTGAGCACGAATGGTGGTGGTAACGGGCAGTAGGCCCCTTCTCGTAAGTGGCATGTTCCCAGGGATGGATGTTACACCACGCCGGTACGTGAAGTACAAAGAATCCTCTAGTATCCATGCGCATGTGAAGTAAAGTATCTTGGTCATGATGACTTTGGCTTGGCCTATGATGTGGTCGAACCCTGGGTCGATGTTGAGATTTCGTAGTAACAAGGTCTGTACATTGAGATTCTGATGAACCCAAGAAGCGGTTTATTCTTAAGGACGACTGAGGTCCAGATTTAGCTTTGTAAGGGCATAGTGACATTTAAGTCATAAGTACCTTTTAAAACAGGTGGTGAATGTGATGACCACCGCAGCTTCATGGTCACATCTTGTACATCAGCAGACGAGTTGAAGTCTATCACCACAGATTCCATTATAAGGTATGAGATATGTTTATTACCATAACTAACACACATTCATACATATTATATACCAAGAACCTAACAATAATGCGAAGCAGATGCTCAAGTACATTGTGTTACAAGTGATAATAGATCAACTCTGTTTAATAATGCAATTCAGGCAAATAACCCTTTTGTACGCCAACGGATTTCCCCACGGTGGCTACAAAAATTGGTAGAGATGCTTGCTGGGATATTGACGGCATTTTGGGGAAGATGTCGTTAGTATCGCTGGTTTTATTCAAAAACATATATATTGAAATGTTTATTTTCTACATGAGTATCACAATGGAACTAAAATCTTGTGATAAAACGAAGTGTGTTGGTTTGGTTTAACATAACTCATATTCTGCAGTCTAATAATAAAAGCGACCAATGTCTTGTGTTGCCATCTATGAGTGAATAGTTACTATGAAGTAAGCAAAACGCTTTAAATGCACCACCATGGTTCGAATAGCAGAATATATTTAATACAATATCTGTGTCCAGTTTTGAATGTACAAGGTGGCTAATTACAAATATTCTTACTGACTAATTATATGAGAATGTACAAGATTCCGATAGTATTTGAGAACTTAAGTCAATACTAAGAAATGCTATTAAGAAAATAAGATAATTAATAATTACCAATTACGTAAAACGATCTACTAGCCTATTAGACATAAAAGGGAAAGATATGGGAAGTCAGTTTGTGTTTCATCAGCCCCGGTAGCATGATAGTCTATACCGTCACGTTATATGACCAAAATGTATGAAAACGTCACATTCGATCTTAGCCTCTCAGGAGAAAGAGAATGAAGTTAATCTATGAAAATATACACGATATAATAACATGTAGAAGAGAATCCTCAGAATCTATAGAGGGTCGGCAACGCGTATGTGATTCCTTTGGAGTTGCGAGCGTCTGTAGGCTGCAGTGTTCGCTTACAATCAGGTGGACCGTATGCTTGTTTGCCACTGTCGTAGCACAAGTAAAAATAATAATTTGATTAAGAATTAATCTTTAAATGTTTTCTAATATTCATGGAAATGTGACCCGTGTTGGTTCAGATAATGTAAACATACCTTAAGGTTTCAGTATGACAAGATACAAATTCTATTCGGAGTGACAGAGAAGGACATATCTCTTTGAACTTTTCTGTCTAAATACATCTATGAGGTTGTATTAAAACTTTCATAAAAGTAATAAGAACTCAAACTCAAAATCGATTCTTTTATATTGAAATTGAAACATTAACTTAATTTCACAAATTTCACAATGCTTTTCAATTTGTCCATGAGAGTATCACATTGAAATATCCACATATGATTTGTGAAGTGACAGAATGTTGATAAATTTTACCTTCGTAAAAGTGAAATATTGATTCAAGTAGGTGCAATAAAATGCGGCAATATCAGGAATATTAGAATAATTTGCCGAAAGGAGGGTGAGTGTATACTTACATTATTTGAACTGTTAGAGTTGTATCAAATTAGGCCGTTCAAAAAGCGACTTAACTGTCCAAGCGTGAAGTTTCAAAGTCCAATGACACTTTTATAAAAAGGTCGGACACTTTAAATAATTTCTACTATAATGAATGTTATGATTTTCAATTACCGCACAGCGCAATGGCGCATTTATGTTCCTATAACAAATATTTAGAATTACCGCGTAAGTTTGTCTTGAGTGACGTATTTTGAGTTAAAGTTCATATTTGTGAGAAATTATTAGACGATATTGAATAAGTGTGGGTCAAACATATTACCTACTAATACCTAATTAATGCATTAGTTGCACAAGATCATAAGTCTTTTGTGTATTCTTGGTTGAAACGTAGGCTCATTGATTTTGGATGAAATTTCGACGTACGCAATGGTTATTTAACGACGCGGTCATGATTTACGTCGTACAGCGAATTATCAAAATTGTTGGAGAAAAATGACAACATTTCGCATTTTATTTTACCCTAGCGGCTTGAAGCAAAAATCCATTTAGAGATGTGAACTTGCTGAGCTATATAGAAATAGAAAGAAAATACGTTTATTTGACATCAACATCATAATAACATTAAATAGTGGATTTTTATATCTGATAGTTCAGGAAAAGTTGCATATACTAAATATGAAGCCATTACTAAGTTGAATAAGAATAATCAATGACTTGACTTATGTATCCTATTTAAACAATAAAACCTGTATGTGGATACGACATTGACTATTTTGTCATCGACTCGACACAGAAGACACTTGTCAGTTGTGAGTGTCAAGTGAAGTAATCGAGTTTTAAATCTTTCGGACGTCTCCGTCTCTATCTCATTTCCTTCGAGCGATAGAGAAAGAAACTTAAGAATTTCGATCTTTGGGTGGTCAGGATAGATCCCCTAAAATTTGTCACTGTCACTGACGCAGGTGACACAGATACAGTATAACTTTTAACTTATAGTTCAATATTTGTCCAGAGTGCTAATCTTATACGTACCAAATACGTATACATACGCCCTTTTAGAACGCGGCAGTTGCCAGTTCTAGTTAAAATAAGGGGGTTTTAATGAAAATATACAGAACAGGAAAGATACGTATCTACTAACCTTTGAGTACTATTAAATACCTAAAAAAATGGAAGGGTTAGGAAAACGAAATATTGTCAATTCTTTCTTCAGGTGTATGAAATGAGTACTTACTATGATAAAATTTATTCGTTCCGAGACCTTTTATGCAAACAAAAAGTTCAAATGCATATTACATACCGTGTTATGCTTTGATAGATTACGCGAGAATCGAATTGCGAATGCACATGACAGATCTCTCATTTTCTATAGAATACACGTATTCAGAACGTATTGTTCATGAAATCTTATTTGTATTATAAATGATGTTTATTATTACACAGTACGCATCTTATTGCTACAAGGGTCAATTTTGTTTGGAGCTATACTTTACATATTTGAATTGCTATGAAGTATTTTATAAAAATATTTGTTATCAGACATTATGGAAAGATCAATTAGTATTGAATGAAGAATACATTATATATACAAATAAATTGCACAATATCTCACTTAATTGTCAACTATAAGGAAAAGGATAATAAAACAAGGAATGGTTTCTAGGTATCTTTCAGGAAACATGGAAGATATTTTATTGAAACGTTTAACAACATTTACGACCAATCCATAGGTCACTGGATCAGATCCGGTTCGAAGGACCATTAATGTGCGAGTACCTGCTAACTCTCACATTTACTTGATAGGATTCTTGATAATTGTTTAGAACACGAAAGACGATTTCTTGATATAATCTTGATTTATTTATCTTGATAGGTGTGCACACTTATGAATAGCGAACGTAAAGTGAGGTGAATTGTCTTATTTGCTAATTACGAAATATTATACAAAGCAAATGCTGATGGTGCAATGACGCACGCGGGAACGCGCCATGTAATTGTACAATAATATCGTTAGCTAGTAGCGCCAAACTTTGAATACATGTCGTTTGTGGAGCAATGACCAATTAGAACTGAGTGCAGTTGCTGCATCAAAGTTGCAATCCTAACTTAATCGATCAACAATGATCTTTATCAGTATTTCAACATATTTACAACATCCAACGCAGATGAGTTTCTAATCTACTACTTTACTACTCGAAGGAGAAAAGCTTTGGCAGAGCTGATCGCAATAATACAACTAGAGAAGGAACCCAAGCCAATGGGAACTGTTTCCACTAGTAATCGAAGTAAGCTGCCAGAGCTACAACTACAAATTTTCAATTTCTTATTCTTAATTCGAATATCGGTTAGAGATGTTTACGAGACGTCGATATATTTTTGCACATGAAACAGTTGCTTTGATTTGGACTCCTCTAACTATCGAATCAGTTATATTAAGGGTGTCAGATTCAAATTCAGATCATTAATTTGCTATAAGTACATGTACATGCAAATACATTCATAAAATTAAATTAAAATAAAATACTCTTTGGAAAGCGAACAAAAGAATATGGTTGATGGCCTTAAGACTGTCAACGAAAACTATAAGATAACAGTGTATACACTTAAGGGATTATTTCGCATACACGTACAGATTGTGGAAGCTCATTAAGCCACACATTACAAAGTGAAACATGCAATGAAGTTTGAACATTGTCGGAGAACTTTGGACGACTTTGAAAGACATCTTCGTATTTTATAGTCCTTAGGGATGACGTCAATCATAACTACCTACGTATTCTGATTATGGAAAGTTTTCTGAAGATATTATTTATGAAATGAAGTTAAAGCTTAATTCCGATTCTAACAGAGAAATGAGAAAACAACTGAACATTATGTTATTCACCAGTGAAGATACAAAGGGGAACCAAGGTTTAACAAACCAATATCTAAATTTATTAGAAATGAAAGGATTTCCAGAGGAATAGACCTGGTCCTAGTACTTCTGTATACGCCGGAACCTTTGCACCAAGGAAGTGAATATAAACAACGTAAATTACGGTGTATATCCTGTCAAGATAATCATTATAATGACCAATGCACAATGTTTAAAACATTGGAGGATGGAGAAAAGATATTAGGTAACAAAAGCTACCTATGTTTTCAGACTGTACATTTAGCTTCAACATGTCATTGACATATTACATACGTATTGCAAGTCTAAATTTAAAGGTCATATTAGAGCTTTATGCCCAAAATTATTCGTATCCGAAGAGAATATGAAACTTGTTAATGTTTTAACGCTTTATCAGGTGACAAACTATACACATATAAATAGATATATAAATTGATAATCTTTGGTCCTGTTAGTGTTATCCAACAACGTTGAAGAAACAATGAAGTTGTATATAAACTTTAAGCTTTTTAAAATATTTTGATTAACACACGTGATAGAGTTCTAGTTCCAAAGAATTTGTGGAACATATACCTGACACATATTAAGATGTGGTAGTAAAGAATTTAAGTTTAAATTGAGATTTGAACAAGGATACTTTTCAATTAAAAGTGAAAAACAATAACAAAGTAAACTCTAGAAGAGGTGTGTGTGTTGATGACAATAGTTTTAATTGATGATCTATGTGACTTTGCAATTCTTACCTGCTAAATTACTACTTCAATATTTGTGTAAGACAAACGCAAATAGGATGATCGTCTATTAGAGACAGTCACAGACAAATGGAAAATCATTCTAGAAAGTTTCAAGTCAATTTAAGTTATGTGCTTACCGAGAAACATACTCGCGTCAAAACAAGATTGCGAAATTCACGCATGCCTATGCGAGCGTTATATCTATATACCTACTACTGTGAACTAGGTGAAATTGTTATTGGCAAATCGAGATTAACCCTATAAGGGACCTAGATAGCCGAATAATTCTAAGCTTTCTTATCGATAGTAGACTGATCCATTACGTTTCTAAATGTCTACAAATGGAATAATTTGACAAATACTGTGGACTGATAGTCAAATACTAATTTGGTATAACTCAAATAAACTGGAACCGTTCGTATTACGAAGGATTGAAGAAATCAAGTATGTTCCGTCGAATTTGAATCTCGATAATGACGTAACTAGATCGATCAATTCTAATGAGTAGTAGCCGTAGTAATTAAACACTTTATTGCACAAATCAAGTACTTACAAAGAAAAACAAACTTAAAAGTAGACATTTGTACAAAGACGAACTTATCCCTTTAAGGGATCTCTACAATCAACCTTTGAGAAAAATGTGAAGACATTTTATATGGCAGACATACTGAACAACATGTACAAATGACAAGATTGTGTGACTAATTGTAACTAAAATTTCCCGAAGTATTATGAAATCGAAATATAACGGAATAAATATATAATAAATTTTTGTTCAAATATACCGTAACATTATTAATTTCTAAAGTCAATAACAAGTCATATCAATAGAATCTTACTACTTAACTAGTATACAATTGACACAAACATGTCTAGTTAAATAACGCGCCCCGGATCATACTTACCGGGTGAAAATAAATACACGTAATATAATAAATACATAAATACATATGAGTATTTACAACGATGGTTGAATGGCCTAGCTTTTTGTTACAAAATCTAACCGGCTGACCAAGTTTATCCTGTGACTTATACTTCCCTTTTGGCGGGGGAAGGTCTTCTGAATGAATCTTTACAAACGTGGTTCCATTCAGAAGATGTTCAAGATTCACACCATGAGAGGGAATGACTTCCATAAGATAAAGAGAATGTACAACCTGAAGCGTCATCTTCAGATAATATTCCTGAACCAGTAGTTATAGAGATAATAAATAAATAAAATAAATAAATATTTGGGGACAATCTTACACAAATCAACCTAGTCCCAACCCAAACTAAGCAAAGCTTGTACTATGAGTAGGTACGATGCGACGATACATATATAGAGATGAGAAAAAACCTCTGAAGTATAAGAACTTAGAAGTCTTTAAAGACAGTTCTTCACGGATGAAATAAATGGTAAAATAACTCTTGTTCGAAATTTAAGATCTTTCTCAGAGGGAGTTAGACATAAAATATGATTGTCGACTGACGTATACCTGTCATATGAATCCAATGATTTTTCCGAAATTGTGATTTCACTTAAAACGTCAAAAGAAGACGCTTGAAGATAATTTTCGTATTGGGGTACTTACTTCACATTCTCAACTTAGTACCTATGTCGACGCTTTGGACATCTTATGCTTTGAACACAAGTACAAGATATTATATGCAAATTCCACAATGTCGGAAGCAAGATGTGGGACAAAATATCTTACTATGAACTCCTACATTACCGTCAGAAAGAGTAAAGATGGATAATGTTACACATATGTGAGAACTAATTAAATCGATTTTATGCTAGTAAAGGACAAGAAAACATGGATTTGTTTATCCATATGTTTGGTGTTTAGAGTTATTCATATTGAAGTGGTTAACGAAGAATGTTCACTTGCTTTTCGACAATTCATCACCACAAGAACTTCATACTCTAAAATTGTTGTATAAAACTCTTGAATTCAATTCTACTACAAGGATGAAAACGAGGTGATATTATCATTAACAAATATAAGGGTATGTTCATCAATCGATAAAAACTTCACAAAACAGATTTCACGTTATATCCATCATCTGTTATTGATTCTAGAAAATAGATGGTTAAACTAACTACACTGTAAGGAAAGTGGATCTATGCGATTCCTTTGTGGATACATGGTTCCACTGTAAACTGATAACATAGATACAGCCGATAACAGGGATGCAATTAACTGATTATATAGATGTGACTGATAACGTTAATTACATCAATGAAATTGATCGGATGGACGAGACATATAGTGGTTTACGTTGAAGTAGAGCGTAGGAAAATTAGATAAAGTCGTAAATATTACATTTGGGGAAGTCGAACAGTACGAAGACGAATTTATACAAATTGCTACTGGGGAAGGGAGACATAAGAGGACTCTAGCGGTCCAAGACTTGGAAAATTAAAGTATAGACCTGCCACTTGTTGACTACAATAATTATCAATCACTAACTCGCCTTGTTGGGAGTGTCGCGACGGAGGTCGCGATGTAGCCTATATTCCCTGATGAAAACACAATCTGACAACCTCCTTACTAAAGATTGACTGACTTTAATTTGTTTATGGTAAGATATTTAAAGTTTCTGTCATTTGGATTCTAAATTATGAAAGCAATGTTTCACATAAAAATCAGTGCGAAAATACAGTAATTACAAAGATAAAGTTGACTGAAGAGCTGATGCTGGTATAATGAATTTAACCTTAACGGAAGACATCGGTGCTGACCGGGTCGCAGAATTTGGAGCTAAGTAGTAGCCCATAAAAGATTGTAGTGTAGTACCTATATATCTAGAGTTAAGCATGAACAGACCTTGTTCAGAATTACAGCAAAGAGGTGCCTCGAGGGGGTTGAAATCATATGTTGAGCTCTACAATAAAGTACACGTGTCCCTCGAGGTTTTAGTGCAGCTCCTGGTTGAGCACGAATGGTGGTGGTAACGGGCAGTAGGCCCCTTCTCGTAAGTGGCATGTTCCCAGGGATGGATGTTACACCACGCCGGTACGTGAAGTACAAAGAATCCTCTAGTATCCATGCGCATGTGAAGTAAAGTATCTTGGTCATGATGACTTTGGCTTGGCCTATGATGTGGTCGAACCCTGGGTCGATGTTGAGATTTCGTAGTAACAAGGTCTGTACATTGAGATTCTGATGAACCCAAGAAGCGGTTTATTCTTAAGGACGACTGAGGTCCAGATTTAGCTTTGTAAGGGCATAGTGACATTTAAGTCATAAGTACCTTTTAAAACAGGTGGTGAATGTGATGACCACCGCAGCTTCATGGTCACATCTTGTACATCAGCAGACGAGTTGAAGTCTATCACCACAGATTCCATTATAAGGTATGAGATATGTTTATTACCATAACTAACACACATTCATACATATTATATACCAAGAACCTAACAATAATGCGAAGCAGATGCTCAAGTACATTGTGTTACAAGTGATAATAGATCAACTCTGTTTAATAATGCAATTCAGGCAAATAACCCTTTTGTACGCCAACGGATTTCCCCACGGTGGCTACAGCTCTTAACACAAGTGTATCTCACATTAGCTCAATCTGTAATGACTTATTGCATCCCAATCTGGGGTGGATCCAATAAGACAAAGTTCTTGGAGGTCGAGAGGGCGCAGAGGTGCTTGCTAAAAGTAATTTACAACAAACCTTACAGATACCCCACTGTAGACTTGTACAGAGAATGTGAACTACTTTCTATGCGCAAACTGTATATTGTACACACACTTATTAAACTACACAAAACCACGAGCTACGAACCACAAACTGACACCCGTAGGAGAAATGTGAGAGTTGTCGCAGTACCTATCTGTAAATCTATGTTCGCTAGGAAACAATTTGCCGCTAGATCTGCACGCTTGTATAATCATGTTAATAATAAAATAAATATATACCCTCTTCAGACGCATACCTGTAGGATACTAACAATTATAGAATGGTTAAAAAACCTGAACTATGAGGAAACTGAAAACCTTCTTACTTAACTAAGTATTTCATACTAACATAAACGCACCCCCCCCCCTCCACACACACACACACACACACACACACACACACACACACCACATACACACACAGACACGCACACACCCAGACGCTTACACACACTTTGTAAAATAAGTGTTTTTAAAATGATTATTCATAAGAATGGATTGCTTAATTATGCTTAATGTAACAAGTAAATGCTTATTATTAGTATTACTATTTCTTATATAATATTACAAACAACTATAATATGTATAGATCTGTAATGTAATCAGTTTGTTTGTTGGTTTATAAATAACAACTCCGAGTTATGGAAGAGCGGCACCTTCCGACACAGGCATTGCTATGCTTACTGGAAGGTGCCAACCTTTGCCTCTGTATAACGCCACATGTTAAACCTAATAAACTATTTTCATTTTTCATTTTTTCATTTTTTTCATTTTTCACAAAATATGGACGTTAGTATATAAGTTAACGCTCCATACTTCGCTATTTGTGTTGATGTCGGCGCAAGTCTAAGCGCCACGCATAGCACTGCTTGAAACAAGACCTTAACATCTACCCTAGCGATATATTCTCATTAACTTTTTATGTCTCGGTCGCACTTTCATACTTGATTAGAAAAAGTTGCTCGTGCGTGGCTGCGTGCATTTGGTGCATAGCCTTAGTAAGTACCTACCAAAACATTTGGTTGAGTATTCCTGGCTAAATATCCAATAGCCAGGGCGCAATACATTAAAAAGTATACTACTGTCAATCTAATGTCAACGTCAATTTTGTTTTTAGGTTATATTCATCCATTAATCGCGAGTTCGCGACAATTAGTATTTAAACAATTTTGAATAAAATAATTAGAAATGCGGTTAACACAAGTTCTAAATAGACAACACATTGGCTTTATGTTTAAAAAGCATTGGAAAATACAGGGAAACCGCGTTCCTATTGTGACCGACGTCGAAGCGAAGTTGAAAGCTAAAGGTATTCCTGTTGTGGATGCGCTAGATTTTGTCAAAGAAAAACCCGAAGACAGAGAACCGTATGTATTTTAGGCAGAATTAATATATTGATTCATCATTTCACCATAAACATACGTCTACAGCCTAATAATTTCTTTTGCAGTGTTGAAATTGTAGGTCCATACGAAAAACCATTACCGTTGGACGTTAACCATCCAGACTACAAAGAACGACCATGTTACACCCTGAAAAGCAACAATGTACTACTTGAAGGTGTTTCACAAGCGCAAGTACTTACTAAAACAATCATAGCGGAGGATATACTGCCATCAAAGATTGAAGAACTAGCTACAGTACCTGCACCTAAAGCTTTGCACGAATGCGTTAAAAAAGCGATCTTGTCAGCTAACGTGTTTGACTGTGAGCAAGAAAAGTTGCCTAAAATTAAAGATCCTGCGCGGCCAGCATTCACCTTTCCAAGAAAATTGGGTATTACAGACAAGAGACGAAAGTAAGTTTTACTGAATGCCCTGATTATTAACCTTTTAAGCATACCCCAAATGTACCTTCCTACATTGTAGTGTTTAAATTAATTTCTTGTGGGACATTCTAAAAGTAGGTTCCATGGTAGATTTGCAGTCTCGGCTGCCACAGGCTTACTACTTTTTTATTTATTATTTATTCCATAAACTCAACACTTTACAGTAAAGCTACATGTATTACCAGCCACCTATTTCTCAAGTCCTATTACTTAAGTACCTATTAAAATTGCAGAGTGACTAAGGCTACTGATCCATACAGCAAAAAAGCAGACACACACAACATCACATCACATCATAGTTACATCACATCATGCTTTGCAATTTTGAAGTCAATATCAAAATTGCAAAGGCCTATTTGGCCTTGCACCAAATCTGCCACTGTTAACACATCCTGACCTCCATTATTTCATCTATCTTGTTCTTATTTACCTGTTTGCACTTACTCTACTTACTCTTTTATTTACTTACAGCATCATCTTGACCAACAAACTGCTCCAACTTGTTGAGAGAAGCAGTGATTCTGAAGTGTCTCTGTCCAAATATGTATCAAATGATGTAGAGAGTCACACAATATTTGATAAGGAGGATGAACTCATCCAGTTCCAGGACTTGTCACATATACTCGTCACCAGCAATAAGCCTTTAAAACATGAGGTTACCGATAGTGAAATACCTTTTGTTGAAATACCTGACTTGTATCCTGTGAAACACACAGCTACTTTGCCCCCTGAACACTTTTATACAGAGAAGAGCCAATATCGTAAGTTTGCTTAGAATATTTGAATTAGTAATTCATGAAATTTGATGATGTGCAATGATCTATGTGAGTTCTTCACAAGAATACACTAATTTTGGTAGACTACTTTGAATTTTTCTATCTGCACCAGTATACAATCACAAACAAACATAAAGCTTTCAATACTATCTATTACTTCAGTCACAAAAAAAAATTCAGAGATTAACTTGATTGTCTTACGATCTCTTGATCTCAATTACGTTTTTGAAGATTGTATGTAATTATATTAAATGCCAATCGTTTCCGATTAACACTTGTCAACAATTTCTTAGCACTACACTCGTAGCGAAAAACCATATGTAGAGAAAATCGCCTTTAAGACTAGTTTCAGACTTGTGTCCCTACACACCTATGTACCTGGAGGGCTCCTGGCACTAAAAGTGTTAAAATTGTAATTGGATCATCTCATAAGCACATTAGAAGTTCTTTCTGTTGACTCACCCTGGATTTTTTTTATATAATGGTTACAGCATTCAAGCCTACTGTCACTGTGAAGCACCCACACACAACATGGCTGCATTTCAACAAGACGGAAGTAAACAACATCTTCGAGACACCCGTCACTCCCAACCAGGTCTTGGGGAGGTCGCTCACGCACGCCTTCACGGTAGCGGCCGCTTACGCCAAACAACTTCATGGGGTAAATATATTTCACATTTTTAGGGTTCCGTAGTAAACAAGGAACCCTTATAGTTTCGCCATGTCCGTCCGTCCGTCCGTCCGTCCGACCCCCGTTTTTCTCAGTAACCGTTAGTACTAGAAAGCTGTAATTTGGCACGAGTATACATATCAATGACGCCGACAAAACGGTAGAATAAAATCTTAAAAAAAAATTTTTTTTAGGGTACCTCCCCTACATGTAAAGTGTTGGTGCATTTTTTTTTTCTGCCAAACCCCATCTTGTGTGGTATCGTTGGATAGCTCTTTTAAAAATATTATAAGGTTTCTAAAAGCATTTTTTGATTAAAGAATTGGTTAGCGTGATATTAAGCTTTGAAGTGATAATTTTTGCTATGGTCAAGTGTCCCCCCCCCCTGCCAGCTAAACGGTGGCTACTAGGCATGTGAAAAAAATCAGGGTAGTAGTATATACGGTGAATTTAAAAGGAAAACTATCACAGCTAAGCAGACATTACTAGTTAACGAGTAATAGTCGAACTTCAGAAATGTACCTTGCAAAAGCAAACTTTCGTACAATTTCCATTGATACCTTAGATAATGTTCTTAATTCTGTCAAAAACATAGTAAATAATAAATATAAGTTTGCGAACTTTTTAGTCCACATAATGTAACAGGTGGATGACTACGGAACCCTACCTTGCGCGTGGCCCGACACGCACTTGGCCGGTTTTTATTCAATGTTTATTCAGTTTTTTTATTAATTTGAACAGAAGATAGCAGTTTTCATTACTTTCATCCTTACGTGTCCTATAATGTAAACAAACTCTTCTTGAAGACATAAATCATTCATTATCAAACTTTGCTCTAGGATTACACAATAATCATCAATTACAATATTGTTGTATACTTAAAGAAGCTTACTATAATAAGTATTTACATGATAGGACACATAAGACTTTAATCTTTATGTACCAAGACTAGGTGAACAAGTTAAGTGGTCATTTGTAGGTGTCTCTGTGTTTCATATCATCAGAAATAACTGAATTTTAGAAACTTCCCTCCCCCCACATAGTATTATAAAGCTTCATAATCTCACGTAAATAATGGACGCGCCCTAAAGAGCTAGTGTTCACATATTTATGATGCTGGCTGTATTGTAAAACATACCACAAATCGAGGTAGCTCTGCATAGATTTTTTTATCTGTGTCCTATTCTACGTTTACTAAAACAATCAGATACAGTTAAGTCTCCATCAATTTAGGTTAAATTGTATAAGAATAAATCAATTAAAATAATAATATGCCAATTTAAATAATTTATTTTTAATCTTAGCGTCACTAACTTCTTACACTTACTTATTACAGGAGAAGGTAAAGGATTTACCTGAACCAGTATACGTGAACTGCATCCAGACTGACGGGCAATTGTACCATTTTGGAGTCTTGGAGCTCAACACGTTAAATGTCGATGGCAAGGATGGTACCAAGAACGTTTGGTACTGCAAGAACAACATGAAGCTGTATGACTCCAGTCGCTATTTCAGTGGGATGCCAGTTTTAGAAAATTATAACCCTAAAATATATGGATATATTAACGCCTTCTATAATTGTTAAGATGTAGTTTTTTTAACTTAAAATAACCGTAGGACAGAATCTTTGTTTTATTTGTCACCTAACCTAAGTGTGATGTCAGAAAGTAAAGTATTATGTATTGTATTCATGTGCATATCTCTTTATATTTACAGGAACATAAATACATTTACGATTAGAATACACAATGCTTACGTTTACCGAAACACTTTTTACATTAATAGTAGTTTTGGGAAAATGGAACGAAAAGTTCTATAAAAGCTCATTTATCCAAAGTGAATTTTTGCAGTCTACGTCTTCTCAGCTCCTCGGCGTCGGCGTCAGTCTTCTCTCTGGAAAATACATGTTATTTGCTTAGTGGATTAGCGTAGCAAATAAAATATTACAATGTGAGAAAGAATCCAATTTCTGCCGGGATCAGTACAAACAACGCTTAATCTGTCGTGAAACATGAAGGGCGGGTTGCATCGAATCGAAAACACTATTGACCGGTGATCGTTTACCTTTTATAAAATTAAATAATATATACCCTTTAACCGTCAGAAAGTTACTCGCCATTTTCAACTCTCATAACTCGGGAAGGTGTCATACACTGTCACTTTGTCGGATAGATCAGACGAAGGCGGTTAAAGGGTTAATGATAGCGCTGGCAGCTGTCATAGAGAATTGTGAAACTTCAGATACAAATACCACAGCCTGTTTAACTAAATTTTTTATGGTTGAAATCTTACACTTTGCTGGCCCAACTCTCATTCCCAAACTACTGGCGTGGAACGTACCTGTCAGAGTCTGGCACGGCGGGTCGTTCCGCGTTCGCAGGCGAGGTCTTGGTGGTGGAAGGCGCGGGCGCGGGCGCGGGCGGCGCGGGCGACGTGCTCGGGACCACGTCGGGCTCCGACTTAGGCGAGGGCGCGGCCGCGGCCGGGGTTTCCGTCGAACCGGAGCTGAAGCGTAACCCGCTATTAATATAACGTTCAAACACTGAGTAGTATACACTATATCTTCGTTTTTTTTAAGATTAGAAATTAGGTAAATAAAGTACACACATTGAATTAGCGTCATTTGCACGACAGATCAGTCAGAGTGACAGTTAGTTACTATGACAAATTACTTTTTTAAAACCCGAACCGACTTCTTACAACTCTGCCTCTTTGGGTTTTTTATTGTACAACTTTTAGATGAATAATATGAAACGTAATTTAAAAAAGTCTGGCTAACCAAAATTTACTGACAGATATTTACATGCCGTATCACTAATTGTCTATGATTGTTTAAATGTCTGTTGTCAACACGTTGTCAATTTATGTCAATCATTCAAATTGGTCGCGGTTTATTAGGGGTTTATAGTGTTTATTTTAAATAATATTAATAATTACTATATCGATTGAGGTCCGCGAACTATTATTTAAGCCCGTAAATAATTACGACAATGTGCGAAGTGGACGTGAAGCGTTGTATAATGAAAAACTGCAATGTTTACAAGATGTAAACAATGTAGTAGGTTGGTGCCCTATTAATATTTTGATACTTTCAGTACTGGTTTTTGTTATACAACGACGGTGGTAAACAAGCGTACGGTCCACCTGATGGTAAACGGACACCCCAGCCTATAGACGCTCGCAACTCCAAAGAAGGCACGTTCGCATTTTTAATATATACCCTATATAAAATTTGACGATTTACTGTGTTGACAGCAGAAGGGATAAATTTAGGTCCCACGCTCTCAACACAGTGCAACCCGGCAGCTCTGGCAACCTTGCCCACCTCTAGAAACACATAACTACTTACAATTACCTGACCTAACTAAGAACTAGACGTGTCATAAATCCTAGTTTTTCAATTTCAAGTATGGTACCACTTTTTTCCCACTATTAGAAGTATGGCAAATATGATGTCACATTGTATCATACATATTCTTTCCAAAAATCCAAACGCCATACTGGTACAAATCGTTTGCCAAAAATTTTAAAAAATACTCTTTTGCAGTAGTATGGCGGCCATTTGGCCCCATCGGAAAAGTATGGCATGGTGATTTTCGTGAATGGCTTGACGATGAACGATAGCTGTGCAAAAAAAATTAGCCTGGTACAAATGGTTTTTTCTTTTTATTGACTTGTTTTTACTAGGTCTTATTTACACTACAAATTCATTTTTCCGCCTTGTTAAAATGGTATATGATGAGAAAGTGTAAATATATGTTTTTGTCGTTGACTGTGTACTCCACATAGTGATAGAAATTATGTGAGCTGATTTTGAGTGCACATCAACCTACTTTTAACATGTTTCACTATAGGTACCTTAACTACGTGTGCACAGAAAATCAAAAATATTTTCTAGTATCAAAACTATACTTACCTACTACACAAAGTGTGACCATCCCAAGATTTTTTGAATTTCCCGCCAAAATTGTGTGTAATATTTCATTAGCCAGACCTAGTTATAATTTAAAAATCTATATGCGTAAATTTAAATTATGTAATATTTTCTTATTTTTAAACAACAATACGTAATGTAAACATGAAATAATTGAATAAGCTTGTGACAATACTCACACTAGGTCAGTTTGCGTGGCAACATTGGCACTGTTCTGTGGCATGTTGGCCACGACTGCAGAGTACTGCTGCATTAGGAGCACGGACGCGTCCAGCATCGCCTGGATCTCACGCAGCAGCTGCAAATAGATGAACAACAACAGAAACAAATTAATTCCGGCGAGTCAAAATTTGAATCTCGAGCGAAGTGTACATTATTGTCAAAGAATAGATAAAATATTATTTCACTATCTTAAATTCTGTAACCTTTTCGACGGCAACGACGTATATATGCGCACCATCGGTTCGACACCATCGAAGCATATATCCGCCACTGCGTCAATGCGATATCAACCCAAATTTAAAAGGTTAAAATGCATACCATTTTCTGGAAACAAGTATGATTAGGGTAAGCTGTGGTGATGTTGGCCCCCTCCAACCATTGGCCACTTGAATGCTTTATTTTTTTTTCAAGTGGTCTACCTGTCAAGTTTGAAAATTATCTACTACAGTTTAGATTGTATGTAGCAAACAAAGAAAAATATGAAATTTATTTTCTATCTTGTATTAAGGGTTGCGCTCAATACATGAAATTATCATTGAAGAGGCCAATGATTGGGGGGGGCAACATTACTACAGCTTACCCTATAAGTATGTATTGCGAGTACTGTACTGACCAAAAGGCGAGCCTCGACGTTCCTCCTCTCGGTGCCCTCGAGCCGCTGCAGCTCCTCCGCGGTGAGGCTGGCCAGCGCGGCCGGCCGCGGCGGCGGCGGCGGCGCCCAGCCCATGCCCATCGGCATGCCCATACCCATACCCATACCCATCATAGCTGGAAACAATACCCGTTGTTACGTTTTGAACCTTAGGTAAACGGCAGTATGTTGGCTGAAGCGTGGGATAAATTGCATTTCGGTATTTGTGGGGCCTCATTTATACACGATTGGCGACGTACTGCCCTGACCCGAATGTATAATATTTCAGTTTCAACTGTTTCACTAAAAACTACGTCTACGCGTATTGCCAAACTATTATTTTTGCCCATTTTTAACTTCTGCAGTGCAGAGGGTCTAATCGGAATTCGAAATCCGAACTTCGTATCGTACCGTCCCTTTCACTCATATAGTGAAAGGGACGGTACCATACAAAGTTCGAATCAAAGACCCTCAGTACTCACGCGGCGGCATGTTGGGGAAGGGCGGCGGCACGGTCTCCTGCGGCGGCGGCGGCGCGGCGGCCGGCGCGGGCGCGGGCTCGGGCGCGGGCGCGCGCAGCACGTTGAGGCGGCACGTGGGGCACGTCTGTCACTAGTGCAGTACTCACGCGGCGGCATGTTGGGGAAGGGCGGCGGCACGGTCTCCTGCGGCGGCGGCGGCGCGGCGGCCGGCGCGGGCGCGGGCTCGGGCGCGGGCGCGCGCAGCACGTTGAGCCGGCACGTGGGGCACGTCTGTCACTAGTGCAGTACTCACGCGGCGGCATGTTGGGGAAGGGCGGCGGCACGGTCTCCTGCGGCGGCGGCGGCGCGGCGGCCGGCGCGGGCGCGGGCTCGGGCGCGGGCGCGCGCAGCACGTTGAGCCGGCACGTGGGGCACGTCTGTCACTAGTGCAGTACTCACGCGGCGGCATGTTGGGGAAGGGCGGCGGCACGGTCTCCTGCGGCGGCGGCGGCGCGGCGGCCGGCGCGGGCGCGGGCTCGGGCGCGGGCGCGCGCAGCACGTTGAGGCGGCACGTGGGGCACGTCTGTCACTAGTGCAGTACTCACGCGGCGGCATGTTGGGGAAGGGCGGCGGCACGGTCTCCTGCGGCGGCGGCGGCGCGGCGGCCGGCGCGGGCGCGGGCTCGGGCGCGGGCGCGCGCAGCACGTTGAGGCGGCACGTGGGGCACGTCTGTCACTAGTGCAGTACTCACGCGGCGGCATGTTGGGGAAGGGCGGCGGCACGGTCTCCTGCGGCGGCGGCGGCGCGGCGGCCGGCGCGGGCGCGGGCTCGGACGCGGGCGCGCGCAGCACGTTGAGCCGGCACGTGGGGCACGTCTGTCACTAGTGCAGTACTCACGCGGCGGCATGTTGGGGAAGGGCGGCGGCACGGTCTCCTGCGGCGGCGGCGGCGCGGCGGCCGGCGCGGGCGCGGGCTCGGGCGCGGGCGCGCGCAGCACGTTGAGCCGGCACGTGGGGCACGTCTGTCACTAGTGCAGTACTCACGCGGCGGCATGTTGGGGAAGGGCGGCGGCACGGTCTCCTGCGGCGGCGGCGGCGCGGCGGCCGGCGCGGGCGCGGGCTCGGGCGCGGGCGCGCGCAGCACGTTGAGCCGGCACGTGGGGCACGTCTGTCACTAGTGCAGTACTCACGCGGCGGCATGTTGGGGAAGGGCGGCGGCACGGTCTCCTGCGGCGGCGGCGGCGCGGCGGCCGGCGCGGGCGCGGGCTCGGGCGCGGGCGCGCGCAGCACGTTGAGCCGGCACGTGGGGCACGTCTGTCACTAGTGCAGTACTCACGCGGCGGCATGTTGGGGAAGGGCGGCGGCACGGTCTCCTGCGGCGGCGGCGGCGCGGCGGCCGGCGCGGGCGCGGGCTCGGGCGCGGGCGCGCGCAGCACGTTGAGCCGGCACGTGGGGCACGTCTGTCACTAGTGCAGTACTCACGCGGCGGCATGTTGGGGAAGGGCGGCGGCACGGTCTCCTGCGGCGGCGGCGGCGCGGCGGCCGGCGCGGGCGCGGGCTCGGGCGCGGGCGCGCGCAGCACGTTGAGCCGGCACGTGGGGCACGTCTGCTGGCGCTGGAACCACAGCCGGAGGCACGCCGCGTGGAATATGTGGTTGCAGGGGAGTTTTTTCGCGCCTGTTAATCATGCCGTTTGTATTAAATATAAAGATCACGAAAGATCAGCTGTCGACAAAAACGCGGCAAAAAATGCACGACGGTCTACGAAGTTCACACTTCGCACACCTCCCTGTCTGTCGCTCAAATAGCAAAAAGCGATAGAAATTGAGACACTTGAAAGAGCGAAGTTGGTTTTTCTCGGTAGATATCTTTTCTAAAATAACCATTGAGCACGAAGAGCGTTATAGGCAAGAGTGAATATTAGAATCTGAATTCTGAACCCTAGCCAGTCACAATACAATACAATGCAAATACTCTTTATTGCACACCTCAATTAAAGGACACAGTACAGTACAAAATTACAACAATTAGAGGCAAACAACAGGCGCAATCTATCCTAAGTATCGTCGGCCCCTCCAGAAAACTACGTACCTATAAGAATTAAAACTACAAACATAGATGTGATTATGGTTCTAAAAGAGGACCACCCTACTAATGAACTAGGTACCAAAAATAATTCAATTGATAAATTAAGTGTATATTATACGTCTAGGATAAGGTTTTGTGCGAAGTACGATAATGCACACAGATTGAGGGGAAGTCCCGTTATTGTGCTCTGTCGGTTCAAAGAGTTACATGACCTGACTTATTTTATTAATAAAATATCTTAATTTAAAGTGATACTGATAACTTGCATACCTGTTAATACTTATTGCAAAATGTGCAACATTGAATGACCTAATCCACATAGAATGACTTATCATCAATTAAACAATCAATTTAAAAAAGGCGCATTTTTAAAATGCATGCGTAAAGCAATTTTAAATGGGCCACTTGACATACGTTTTGTAATATAAAACTAAATGTTGACTACTTACTAGACTTACCTACACTAAAACCGCCAAAACATGACGCATGATTCAATTAATATTTCAATTTATCACATTGTATATGCTCGGGCCACAGTTGTTTTCGATGCCGTTTCACGTCAACAATAAATCAAAACATAATGAGCTACATATAGCTACAAAACACTAATGTTTTTAACGTTCAACTGTTTGTTTAACCCACTAAGAACTATTAAGAAAATTTACTGATTACACAGACGGAGGATGAACTAAATCTACGACCTCACAAAACAAATGACAATCATCCCAGTCCAGCCAGCTCACATTTGAGTCAGTGTACGTCGTATATCAACAATGTAAACGTGTTCAACAACCTTGAATAACAAGTGCGAGATACATCAGATTTCACCAAACTTCAAACACGCGAATATATAGCACATACAATATTCACGTTTAACTTCACTTTCGTTTGTTTCAATATCAATAAAGATTACGTGTATCTATTACGTGCAAACTGTGACGTGGACTAAACTATATACGAAATATCTCAAACGAGTTTAGACTGTATATCAATGTAACAAGGTCATCTACATTGGCAAGACAAATACGTTATCGTACACCGATAAAGAAGTAATGTGAAGTTCTACACCTAGCAACTCTTGCAGGTAATTAATTAATTGGAAAGGTATTGGATAATGATCGTGCCATCGTTATCGGGTAAACAAACATGTTTAATATTTGAAAGTCGATCCAGTGTTTTTAATGTGCCCAAAGTGCGTTGTACACAACCGAATGAACGTCGAGGCCAAGAGTTGTCATTGTTACATACAGTAGTATCATGTCATGTACCAATGCATCTTAGTTGAATAATAGTACATTACTTACCAAGGGCGATAAAACAAAGAATGTCTCAGATCGCAGGTATTTTACGCCCGAGCCGAAGGCAAGGGCGATAAATATGCGATCTGAGGCTTTCTTTATTATCGCCCGTGGTACGTACAAAATTTTATGTCACCCCCTGGCCAGGAAGTGGGTTTTTTCGCGCGCGGAGCGTGCGATTATGGCCACTTTATGGCTAGGTGTGACATAAATGTCTTTATTATTATTTATTATTATTAGTAGTAGGTACGAAGAATTCAATTTTCACTCGTGAAAATAACTTGAAAGCTTAAGCCACACAGAGAGCGGGAGGGCGGTAGCGGCGCGGGAGCGGGCGGTAGCGGGACGTGAGCGGGACGGGAGCGGGCGGTAGCGGCGCGGGATAGGTAGGCGCTCCCGCCCACTCCCGCGCCGCTACCGCCCGCTCCCGTCCTGCTCAAGTCCCGCTCACGTCCCGCTACCGCCCTCCCGCTCTCTGTGTAGCTTAAGCATAAAATTTACGCAGGGTCACGGCCGTCTCCGTAAGTTACTACTTGCATTATAAAACGAACGTACGCTTAGAGTAGAGTGGGTAGCAGTGGCGGAGCGTCCATACAACTCGATTCCCACCGGCTTGCCTAATTTTCAGTCAGTCCAGTTCTTTTACTACAACTAATGAAGAATAAGAAAGGCAAATTATAACGGGCTTTCCTAAGAATATTTTAGACGCGCCGCCACTGGTGGGTAGAGTTTTACCGTGCCGTGGATGTCCGCAGTAAATGCCATTGTAGAGAACCTTGGGGGAAAGCTTTCTATAGAAATACACAGATCTTTGGGAGCAATTTCTACAGAAGTGACATCCTTGCGTTGAAATATTAACTATTAGGAAAAACGTTCCCGAGTGGCGTGGCGACCATGAGATGTGGTCTTTATAGAATCCTTGGCCATAGGCACTGGTCCCACCTCCAGCGAGCAGCGAGTACTCAGACAGTAATTCTACTGGCTTGAACGACAAAACGAGGAGAATTATTATGAAAGCACTCGTTGCTCGCCGGCAGTTCGACCATTGCCGTAGCCTCCTTCTTCGTCCTTCATTTTACATCAATGGCTGAAATTATGATCATTACCAGTATGCATCTCCTCGCGACAGATGATGCACTCGTTGTCGGCGGCGGCGAGCTCCTCGGCGGTCGCGTCGGGATACAGGGTGTTCATGTTGCGGATAGCGCGCCGGGACAGTACCACGTCGTTGTATGCCTTCTTGAAACTCCTGGAACGGGACAAGTTTCAATATGTTGTCGAGTATACATATAGATTTTATTAAAATTTGTGTAGATTAAAAGTTCACTTTTCAAACACAGTCCATAAAAAAAGATTGATGGAACACTATGAACAACCTATTGAACCCGGTTTTTAAAACCATGCCCAATAAGTAAGCACACGTTCACACACACATAAACAAACTAAATCATACAGAACTCTAAACCTGTGATGTTGACATCATTGCAACATGCACTGAAGAGTTCTGTGCTTGTGCTTACTTACTGAGCATGGTTTTAAAATCCGGCTCTATTAGGTTATTCGTACTCCGTCTATCTTTTTTTCTTGGTCTGACTTTTCAAACATCAAGGCAAATAATTAATTTAGATGCTGACGCATTAACAAATTATTTCCTAAGTAGACCATTCTGTTCCATCAATGAATATTTTGCTAATGCACTAGAATAAGGCAAGAATGTACCCTAATTTTTAGTATAAAATTTCAATTATTTTATTATGTATTTGCATGTATATTTATATACTTATAGCAAATAAAATAATTTTGAATTGAATTGAAATACCATTGAAAGGACGGAGTAGTTCAGCTCATTTATTGATCATTCACTATTACATTCATAGCATAATTACGAGTAAGTATATTGCCGTCTTGCTTAACCAATCTGTCTATAGGTCATACAGAGATTTAGTACGCTCGCATTCTTCCTGTGGACATGGCCGACGTGTGAATATAACGCCAAAAATCTGGTTCGACAGTAAAATATGATAAGTCTCACCTCATTGTCTCATACATAGGTCGGAATGCGAACAGAGGTAGAGTGTAAATCCGGACCATGATGGCCACGAAGCCGATGTAGAGCAGCACTTTGAGGAAGTTGATCGCCAGCTCAGTGTAGAGCAGGACGGCTGCCTTGTTCTCCCAGGGTGCCTCCCAGCGAGAGTCGATCGCGTGAAGGCAGTACTGGAAGAAAAGGATCCTGTTGATTGCTATAATCTTATGAGCATATTTCGCCTTTTTTTTTATTTGAATTGAAATCATTTATTTCGGACGACGGGCATCCATATACATTAATACACATCACATTTAGGAGCGCTCGTGGCCCAGCGGCGCCAGCGTGCCGCAAGCGTAATGCAAAGTTAAACAACGTGGGCCGCGGTCAGTACATGGATGGGTGACCGCTTTGAGTGGTTACTAACTGAGCGCTCCCGTGCTTTGGAAGGCACGTTAAGCCGTTGATCCCGGTTGCTGTCTATGGCAGCAGTCGTTAAGCCAAGTTGGAGGCCTTCGGGCGGCTTGAAAACTTCTAACAGTCAAGTTGCCCACTCACTTGACAAAGGGGAGTCGAAGTTGCACCACGTCCGTGGGGAAAGTACCCACCGCTACCCTACACGTGACCCCTGGGTGGTTCTAAAAGTGCAACAAAAACTGGCAACCGTACTGTCTTCTCGAAGATCTCACGGTTCGAAAATAAATGCCATACGATAAATAAAATAAATCACAAGAAATTGAAAAAAAAAAAGAAAATCGGAGTGGAACAGCCAGCCGATGACGGGGCTTCTCATTTGAACTCACCTTGATCATAATATTAGCGATCATTATGATCAGTATGCTGTATTCGAAGCCGAACACCAGCTGCACGGACGGGCCCTTGGTGATGGTGACCTGGTACGCGTGGCTGATGAAGTAGGAGTCGGCCTGCGCTAGCAGCATCAGCAGGCTCAGGATCCGGACGTGGAACAGCCAGCCGATGATGGGGCTTCTCATTTGTAACTCACCTTGATCATAATATTAGCGATCATTATGATCAGTATGCTGTATTCAAAGCCGAACACCAGCTGCACGGACGGGCCCTTGGTGATGGTGACCTGGTACGCGTGGCTGATGAAGTAGGAGTCGGCCTGCGCTAGCAGCATCAGCAGGCTCAGGATCCGGACGTGGAACAGCCAGCCGATGATGGGGCTTCTCATTTGTAACTCACCTTGATCATAATATTAGCGATCATTATGATCAGTATGCTGTATTCAAAGCCGAACACCAGCTGCACGGACGGGCCCTTGGTGATGGTGACCTGGTACGCGTGGCTGATGAAGTAGGAGTCGGCCTGCGCTAGCAGCATCAGCAGGCTCAGGATCCGGACGTGGAACAGCCAGCCGATGACGGGGCTTCTCATTTGAACTCACCTTGATCATAATATTAGCGATCATTATGATCAGTATGCTGTATTCAAAGCCGAACACCAGCTGCACGGACGGGCCCTTGGTGATGGTGACCTGGTACGCGTGGCTGATGAAGTAGGAGTCGGCCTGCGCTAGCAGCATCAGCAGGCTCAGGATCCGGACGTGGAACAGCCAGCCGATGATGGGGCTTCTCATTTGTAACTCACCTTGATCATAATATTAGCGATCATTATGATCAGTATGCTGTATTCAAAGCCGAACACCAGCTGCACGGACGGGCCCTTGGTGATGGTGACCTGGTACGCGTGGCTGATGAAGTAGGAGTCGGCCTGCGCTAGCAGCATCAGCAGGCTCAGGATCCGGACGTGGAACAGCCAGCCGATGATGGGGCTTCTCATTTGTAACTCACCTTGATCATAATATTAGCGATCATTATGATCAGTATGCTGTATTCAAAGCCGAACACCAGCTGCACGGACGGGCCCTTGGTGATGGTGACCTGGTACGCGTGGCTGATGAAGTAGGAGTCTGCCTGCGCTAGCAGCATCAGCAGGCTCAGGATCCGGACGTGGAACAGCCAGCCGATGATGGGGCTTCTCATTTGTAACTCACCTTGATCATAATATTAGCGATCATTATGATCAGTATGCTGTATTCAAAGCCGAACACCAGCTGCACGGACGGGCCCTTGGTGATGGTGACCTGGTACGCGTGGCTGATGAAGTAGGAGTCTGCCTGCGCTAGCAGCATCAGCAGGCTCAGGATCCGGACGTGGAACAGCCAGCCGATGATGGGGCTTCTCATTTGTAACTCACCTTGATCATAATATTAGCGATCATTATGATCAGTATGCTGTATTCGAAGCCGAACACCAGCTGCACGGACGGGCCCTTGGTGATGGTGACCTGGTACGCGTGGCTGATGAAGTAGGAGTCTGCCTGCGCTAGCAGCATCAGCAGGCTCAGGATCCGGACGTGGAACAGCCAGCCGATGATGGGGCTTCTCATTTGTAACTCACCTTGATCATAATATTAGCGATCATTATGATCAGTATGCTGTATTCAAAGCCGAACACCAGCTGCACGGACGGGCCCTTGGTGATGGTGACCTGGTACGCGTGGCTGATGAAGTAGGAGTCTGCCTGCGCTAGCAGCATCAGCAGGCTCAGGATCCGGACGTGGAACAGCCAGCCGATGACGGGGCTTCTCTCCATCTGGGTACAAGAAGTATTATATAAATATATTTTATCTACACCCATATAGTAAATCCTTTTTAATAAGTTCAAAAACCGTAAATAAGACCCCGCTGTATAATATACTGTGCGGCGGTTGCGCGCGTCCCCTATAAGACCACCAAATATAATACACTTACGAGATCACGTACAACCTTAAAGACACAGCTGCGGGCTGGCGGCGGCGCGCGGACCGGCCTGTGGAGGCAAACATGGCGCACGCCGGCGAGACGTGCCCACACGAAACACATGAAAGAGGATTTAATATATGGATGTAGATAAAGTAGTGTATGCAACTGTACATAATTAGGCATTAAAACACTCGTGTGACCTCGTTTCATATAACACACTCGTGTTTTAATGCCCCTCATTATGTACCAGTTGCATAAGCTACTATTAAGCTTCAGGATGTTGTTTCAATTCATATAGCATCCAGCGGACCTACCGCGAATCGAAAACGAACGAAGTTCGAATATCTCCCTTTCTGTCGCACTTGCTAATTCGAGCGACAGAGAGGGAAATTTTCGAACCCTCAGCAGTATTTAATGTTAACCATGTTGATGCAATCCTAGTCTTTATCAACCCCTTCCATGGTCATGTCGCAGCATATAGCAATATTTTCCTGTAGATAAGAGATTGCCTTGCTATTGCTACAGAACATATTGTATTAAATAATTATTTATCTTGATTTTTCCTGAGTTCTTTGAAACATGCTTGAAGCACTCATGATCACAAGAAAATGTCAATATTTTCTCTTCAAGAGAAGTACCTAATAAGTTTATTTAGTAATTACAATTTTGCAACTTGCAAGCTAGCAGATTGGAAATAATTTCCAGTTAACAAGCATTAATTATTAATGCTTGTCAATTAAAATTAGGTATAGTGCATGTCATCCACGACGACGCGCCCCTCCACAGCGAATCTCATACTAATCTATGCGCAATTGTACTGATTGGGCTGTGACGGGGCGCGCCTTCGTGGATGACGCGCACTATACAGTCAAGATGCAAATAAAAATGACTACAATATAATTGCACAGCTAACATTTAGATTGGACATTATGAATTAATTTAATGTGTTTATATTACCAGAGACTAGGAATTATATAGACTGCCAATGCCTATACATTGTGGCGTAATTTTAAAATATTAATTTAAATGCATAAACGTGATTATGATTTATTACACTCAAAGTTAAAAAAAAAAAAAGTTAGCTATAAAACATAAACAGGACAGTGATTTCAATAATGATGTGATGATCATTAAGTCTAGAATTTATTAAAATCAAATGCAATCTTATATGCCATTTCACCAAACTTTTGTAGAGCAGAAAGCCACAAAAATGGCTTTGAAATTTGAGCTGAATGTCAAACAATATTTTCCTTCAACCTTCTTTAAAATGTTACACAATTTCTTATTGATTGATTCATGATATTGATCACATTCAAAGTGAGATTCGTAAAAAACTTTATCTACTTAATTAATTTAGAATCTTATGTTTATTTTTTATTGATTCCGAATTTGTTATTTGCAACAGTTGCGACCCACTGGAAGGTTTCTTTTTTTATTATAAGCCCAAGAGCTAAATTTCTAAGTCAGCAGGTTGAGAAACACTTCTAGATATAATCCATAGAATCAAGCAGAAATAAACTTACATAATCAACCCTGTCTTCAGCTAGCCAATGGAATGCTTTCAAGAAGAGTAGAAGTGTAAACAATGCTATGAATTTGGGATTGAAGTCATCTCTGAACACAGTGAATGCCAAGCAGGTTTCCGTTATTGCATACCAGGATCGCTCAATCAGGTGCTGAAACAAACAGTCACAATGAAACCCATTCACAAAATTGAGCATAGTTAAGCCTTTTGTTTGTCATTTATAGGTGATAACATGGGGATGGTTTAAAATAGCAGTCAGCAACAGGTGGCCCGCCAACCGCTCACTTCGGCCTGCAAGCCTCATAATGGACATCCAACAATATGGTATGTACCTTTGGTCTAATAGAGTCACAAATTATTAAGATGTACAGCCTTCAACAACTTTGTTAGATACTGTGTGGCCCTTGGCTGCTAAAATTTTGCCGACCCTTGATTTAAAATATAAAAAAAATACTTTTACTGAAACCTATTTTCTTGACCATGTTTATGTTGGGCATAATGCATTCATCCTTCACTAGTAAGTAAAATGTGAAAGGGATGTTATCATGCTACAAATGCTGAAATGTAAATTAATGCTCAAGGTTGTGCTATAATCTATCAAAAGATTTCTACTTTTGTATGGCATTCAGCAAATTTGTAAAAACAATCCCTAACCTCAGTAAATAATTATGATTTAAAACACAATATGTAGTAGGGTATTGTTAGCACAAAATCAGAATTGTATCCATACACCTAAGGTTCACAAGGGCACTTATTCTGTTCTGTTCACATATATTACTACTAAGTAAAATGAATTTAAAGTGTGCACATGATATTCATCATTGTTTTTTATGAAAAATACATAGGGACCACCAACACACCTCATCAAAACAAAGAGGGTAAGTAAATTGTGAACCTACTGTTTTCAAATAAATATGAATGCTATAGACTCACCTCAAATTCCGCGGGACGTAGTTGTCCAAAGAAAATTTTCCTCAATAGTTTCCCCACCAATAAAACTAATATAAAAGCTTGCAAGTACATTACCTGGAGAAGAAAAAACATTGTAAATAATGATATGACCTGCCGGCCACAAGGCCATTGCACAGTTTTACACACACTTCACTTATAGAAGGCTATTGAGATGGAAAGGTCATGCGTTTGAGTGTAACGTTTCGGTTATTAATTAATTTTGTCGGATTCTAATTGGATATTTTGTTTAATTAAATGATGTAACAAAATTGGGTGTTTCAATGAATTGTTGTGTGTTCGGAAACTTACAGCCATACTAGGATTAGAATTAGTTAGGTACACTATCGATGGATAAAACTGTTTCTTCTGGTAATATGCATTGCCGATGACCACGGTTGTGAGCACGAGACTGGATACAGTTGCGAGTAAAGCCTTCATTTTGATCTCACTTCTGAAACCCTGTACACTGTAAATTTCATAAAGTAAACGAAGAGAAGATTTTATGCCCACCAAAACCGCTCAACTATTAGCAAATACATTTTCAAAACATCGTATCGTATCTCATCGCTGGGGCAGAAAAATAATTTTGACGTGTTCAATGTTCATTGTGTCAAAATTCTGAAACGTTCCAATACTATAGATCACACGTATAGAACTTGATTTTCAGATTAAATCAATTTTCAAAGAAATTCTGATCCAGTTGGAGAACATTTCCTGTGTAGAAATATGACTATATTAAAAACATTTTGGAAATGATTTTATTTTATATAATTAATTCAATATACATTTTACAATAAAGAAACAAAAATGCAATAACAAATACCTACATGCTAATACTTACATATATCTATTAACTATAAAATAAAAAATTATACCTAAACTAAATCTAAAAATGGCCCCTGCGGCATTGTACCGAAGACGCTATGGCTATTATGAAACTTAATAAAATCACTTACCAAAAACTTCAGAAAATTTAGTATTTCTACATAATTTCTCTTTCTCTTCTCTGTACGTGTTTTATTTCCAGCGGCAACATTGTACCTCAATATTTTTTCATCATCGAATAGGCAACACTCTTTAATTGTCAAAAAAGTGAAACGAAAATGGTGTTCGTTTGATTGATTTTATAAAATTAAATTGATTTTCATGTAAAATGGACTCGTATTACGTGTTAACCGGGAGTTGATCCAAGTGATAGTGGAATTATACAATAATATTCTATTTGTCAGGTCTGTACTTTCATTGAATACTTTTGCCGCGAAATCTGTATAAGTGTGTCGTATAACTCGTAGTTATTGCTCTAAATTGCTGTCTCTTTGTAGTTGGGTTTCGTTGACTCGAAATATGGATGGTCATATTCACGTCTTATAACAGCTAACGTAAAATGCTATCTTACTGAACTATAACCTATTGTCACGTACGCCACTGTTAGGCTTGGCGTCCTAGCAGTCCCACTTTGTTTAGGAATGTACTGTTATGATTTATAGGTATGTATTTCTTTAGTAATTCTTATCGGTTAAATTAGTGATGGAAATTGAGTTCCATTGTTTGTTTCACAAACTTTAACTATTCTGTGTGGTGACTTCTTTCAGGGCACAATTTCAAGATCAATACTGAATTTCATCTTATCTAACATGGTAAGTCCTTCTGTCACTACTATATTCAATTCAAAGTCTTTATTGCTGGTTATATGTAAGTAATACAGATTTTATAGGAAATATATTATATACTGTGTTGAAAAATTTCTTTCTAAATAGGGGCACTAAATAATAATAATACTTGTACTATCTATTTAGAACGTAGTGCACGCCATCTACGACGACGCGCCCCTCCATAGCAAATCTCATACTAATCTGTGTGCAGTTGTACGGCTTGGGCTGTGGAGGGGTGCACCTTCGTGGATGGTGTGCACTATACCTTTGTATTAACATATTGTTTTATATCACAGCAGCAGGATGAGCCTCCATTCCTGCCAGTGGGCACTGATGTCAGTGCCAAGTACAAGGGTGCATTCTGCGAGGCAAAGATCAAGAAAGTGGCCAGGAGCATAAAATGCAAAGTGAGTAGTACTAAATGCTTGTAAAATTGTTAAGTATTGCATCTCTAGTATGTGTTCTCTAGTAAGTAACAAACTCTGGGGGAGGCCTATGTCCAGCAGTGGAACACTTTTTAGTTATATGGTGATGAAATAATATAGGTTTGATAATGTCTAAAACTGTCCATGAAGTATGAAAACCTGACAATGTTTCCAGAGATATACTGGATACTCAGAACATGAGACAATTTACAAGACTTCATCCCATAATTCCTTAACAGTGTCTGGGAATCAAAACTTTGAACAACAATGGTTACAATTCTAGAACAACTCAATCATTGCTGTAAAGTACCTATTGAATATCTCTTCCATTAAAACATTCATATAAAAATAAGTATAATACACAAAAAACATGTTTTGTTTCAAAAAGAAAGAAATCTATGTACTAAGATTCACTGAAAGAGCAGCCTCTAGAACAAACTATTCACCTTTATACAGGTCTAATTCTTGTTTAAATTATACAACATGAAACACTAAATCATAATTACATAGGATGTACAGTCAACCAATTTTGATTTCTGGGCCTGGGTTCATACCTTGTCACACAATGAAAATCAATATGAAAGTCACTAGAGATCTCATATTAATGTCACTGTGATAAGGCACATAGTGGCCCGGAAATTAAATTGGTTGACTGTACTTGCATATATTTGTTAATAAACTTTAATACACATTACATAAGGTATAAATAATTGTGGACTCATTGCCATAAGGCATTCTCAACCAGTTTCTCTTTTGTTTCGTAAACTATATCTAAATTAAATTGACAGGTCACATTGAAGGCTGGGGGCAACATAACAGTGAATGATGACGTCATAAAGGGAACCCTGCGTGTCGGCAGCACAGTGGAGGTGAAGCAGGACCCCAAGAAGGATGCAGTGGAAGCTGTCATCACAAAAATACAGGACTGTAGCCAGTACACTGTTGGTAAGTCCCACCAGTCCCAGTGGTGGTGGTGGTGGTTTACACAAAGAAAAGAAAAGAAATGTCCCACAATTTTCAAGCCATAAATTAGGAAGATGTCATTTATATTGTCACTTTGTCTGATATATCAGATGATGGTGGTTAATGGATTAAATGATACTTTGATCATAGATGCAATAACAGACTAGTAATATGACTTTTAACTTGTACTTTTCTCTTGTATCAATTCAATTCATTTATTGCTAAATCATGTTGTTTACATGGTGTTACATTGAAGGTATGTCCAGAAACATGAACCCTGCAAGGGCACAGCTGGCGGGCTGTATCATATTTGAAAGTGGAATGAATTCCTCAGTAATTGCCCTTAAGTCCTCAAGGTCTAATTATTGATATCTAGGAAATATGCCTTTCCTCTAACAGTAGGATGCTCAATTGCTCAATAGGCCAAAAAAGTTTGTTGTTATAAAAACTAAAAGTGGTTTCAAATATTTTATAACATAACAAACATACTGAATGTGAATACATTCTTTATTTTTAATCATTTATTTTCAAGAAACTATATACAAGAATACAACAATAACTTAAATAAAATTAAAGCTAACTTAAATGTAAAACAGGCCCTTGAGGCATTGTGCCGAGGATGCTGGCGGCATTTCCTCGCTGTATCGCAATGCTGATACGTATTCTTTATTTTAGTATTTGACGATGGCGATATCACGACCTTGCGGCGTTCAGCGCTATGCTTGAAGAGCGGGCGGCACTTTAACGAAAGTGAAACGTTGGACCAGCTACCTCTCACGCACCCGGAGCATTTCTCCACGCCAGTTATAGCCGGCCGGCGCGGGAGGAGAGGGAGAGCTGCGTAAGTTTTTATAAAATAATTATAAGATATATGAGTTACAGTAAACTACGACTGGATTTAGTAAAAGGCAACACTTATGTAAAACTAGAATGGCCTGTATTCATAATTTTAATCAATCTCTGTAGAGCCACATATATACCAAATTTTATAGGTAAGTACAATATATCCAGTTGTAGCATTGATCAACCTCTCGTCTACCGACACAAAAATAAATATAACAATACATAACAATAATATGTGGCCGCGATTTCGCGGGCTCGGTAGAAGACGGACTGCTTTTGAAATTTAGGTATCATTGTAAAAAAAGATTTTTTTACAATGATACCTAAGTAGAAATCCATGAATTGTTTCGTCACCTCGGGAACCTAAAGAACCAACATAAAAAAGCAGGGTGTCTCAAACGAGGCGTCATAATTATGTCGACCGCAGTGGCGGCGCGTCAAAAATATTCTTAAGAAAGCCGGTAATCATTTCCCTTTATTCTTCATGAGCCGTAGTAAAAGAACTGGCCTGGTTGAAAACTGGGTAAGCCGGTGGGAATCGAGTTGTATGGACGCTCCGCCATTGTCGACCGCCTAACGGAGACCGCTCGGGCTAGCGGTAGGCACCCGTCGCCCGCCTTTGACGTCGTTTCTTACCCCTGCCCCGTCACAGGTGTGTTTACGTTTAGTCTCATTTTGTAAGGCAACGCGAGCAGCTCCTTGCCTCCTCTGGTGGCCTTAGATGGTAACTATTTTTTTCTATATAGATGAAGACTAAACGCAAACGTATTCGTTTGTGTTTTGTTTCGAAAAACCCTTAATTAGAGGCACTGTTTTTACGACAGCATGTGTTGTATCTATAGCTCACCTGTGACACGCGAAGGAACGTAAGCGCTGTGGGTAAGTATGTGTGCGTGCGCTGTCGGTACACGCGTCAATTGTTTGCGCGGGTGCGTAGCGCGTGGCGCGGTCGAATCGATCGGCACCAGGCGTGTCTCTCAGGGACGAGGTAACTGACCTCGGTGCGGGGGGTTCGTGGCCATTCTATATGTAATACTATTATACTATTCTTTGTGTATAGGTCGGACGAGAGCGAAGGGGAGGTGAGCACGCGTCGCATGCCCGCGGACAGCGAGCCGCACGTGGGCCGCGTGGTGCTGGTGGAGGCGGCGGGCGGCGCCGAGCGCCGGCGCCCGCACCAGCCCGCCTTCCCCGCGCTCGTCGTCGCGCCCACGCCCGCCATCAAGGTCAAGGAGGACTATCTCGTGCGCTCCTTCAAGGACGGCCGATAGTGAGTACCTTGTAGCATCACCCATCTTTCCCACCCAGGGAAAGGCGCAGCGATTCATACTGAGTAGCCATTGTTTGTCTCAACTGGTACTGGTACCATCCCACCTTTCCCCCGGTTTGTCGTCGCGCCCACGCCCGCCATCAAGGTCAAGGAGGAACTATCTCGTGCGCTCCTTCGAGGACGGCCGATAGTGAGCACCTTGTAGCACCATCTATCGGGTGTTACCAGAGGGAAAGGAGAAGTGAGTCATACTGAGTAGCAATCGTTTGTCTCGCTTGGTACTGGCGCGCTATTCAACCGTTCGTAGTCTGTGGTTCATGGCAAACTTCTAGTCACGAAACCTCTGAATGTCTAACAAAGGGACGAATAATATTTTCACATCACCTATTCGGATAAGGGCTTTTTCTTCCCTGCTAGGAGGGATCAAAATGGCACTTTTCTTCCCTGCTACGAGGGATCAAAGTGGCACTTTTCTGTAACGAGTAATTGTATTGTATCGATTTTGATAGTTAAGTATTGTATCGATTTTGATAAAATAAATGCACAACCATTGTTATTTCAGATCTTTTATTATCCTCAATAGGTGATGTGAAAAGCAGTATGTGTCATGTGGAAGCAAAATTATTTCCACCTTGGGCGTTAATTCTTGAATCCCTCACTACGCTCAGGATTCTATTTTAGAATCCCTCGCTACGCTCGGGATTCTATTATATAATCCTTCGCTTCGTTCAGGATTCAATTTACGCCCACGCCGTAAATATGTCATTTTGCTCCCTTGTGACAAAATCTACTATTTCACCTCTGCTATTCAGATAAGAGCCCCTTGAGAGAGCTGTTGCCCTCGAATGAGGAATCAAAGTCGTACTTTTCTTCCCTCATTCGAGGGAAACTATGACTATTTTTGTCATAAGAAGTGTGATAAGCAGTATGTGGCACATGGTAGCATAATTATTAATGCCTTGGACGGAAACACTTGAATCCCTCGCTACACTCAGGATTCTATTATGGAATATTTTGCTTCACTTCGGATTCTATATACAGCCCGCGCCGTAAATGTATAATCCTGCTCCCTCGAGATATAATCGACTATTTTATAAGGAGGTATCCTAAAACGTGTGTATTCTTGTAGCTACACGGTGCCAAAAAAGGAAGCGCGCGAGTTCCGCAAGGGCAGCGCGCCGCTGGAGTGGGGCGGCGTGGAGGCGGCGCTGCAGTTCCTCAACAACGGCGTGCTGCCGCCGCACTGGGACCGCGCCGCGCTCTTCAACGAGCCGCGCAACACCTCCGACGACGTGAGTACACACACACACACACACACACACACACACACACACACACACACACGGTACACAGGCGGTAGTTCCGCAAGGGCACGGATAATTCCCGAGACTACCGTGCACAGTACCTCTACAGTCAGTCGGATACTGATCTCAGTTTTTTCGAAACAAGTTGAGTTTCATTTTGTAAGGCAACGCGAGCATCGCCTCTGGGTGGGCTTAGTTTATATATTATAACTATTTTTTGCCATATAAATTAAAACTAAACGCAGTGTTCGTTTGTGTTTTGTTTGGAAAAAAAATATACTAGAGGTACAGTACTTATGATGGCGAGTGAACGAGACATCCAACTCACGTGCTCACTTCTCAGTGGATAGACTAATGCAACTATGAGCACGACGCCCGAGCAATTGTGGAAGCAGAACTTGAGTTCATCTTGGATGTGTGTCCAGACTAATCAAGTATTACTTCACGTAGCTGTTTGATTAATCTTATTACGCGAAGGAACGTAAGCGCTGTGGGTAAGTCTGTGTGCGTGCGCTGTCGGTACGCGCGGGTGCGTAGCGTGTGGCGCGGACGAATCGCGAGGCGCGACGACACCCGATCGGCACCCGGCGAGTCTCTCAGGGACGAGTAACTGACCTCGGTGCGGGAGGTTCGTGTGTAGTTCTATTATACTATTCTGTAACAATATATTCTTCTTCTTGTTGTAGAGCTCAGATGACGAGCCGCGCGAAGAGAAAGACCACTTCGTAGCCCAACTGTACAAGTTCATGGACGACCGCGGCACGCCACTCAACAGGAATCCCACTATTGCCAATAGGGACATCGATCTCTACAGGTTGTTCAGAGTAAGTATTTCAAATGCCTTGCCTATTAGTGCTGGATAAATACCTATTTATTTTTATTGCTTTGTCACACCTCCGACACGAGAAGGAACGTAAGCGCTGTGGGTAAGTATGTGTGCGTGCGCTGTCGGTATACGCGTCAATTGTTTGCGCGGGTGTGTAGCGCGTGGCGCGGTCGCATCGCGAGGCGCGACGGCACCCGATCGACACCAGGCGGGTCTCTAAGGGACGAGGTAACCTCGGTGCGGAGGGTTCGTGGCCATTCTGTATGTAATAAGATAAGATAAGATAAGATAAGATAAGAAAGAATTTATTGCCAAACAAAGAACAAAAATACAATTATACAATTCATGACAATGTGAACAACCAGACCATTAATAAACAGAATGTAACCAATGTATAATAACTAAAAATTAAAAAGCGAAGGCAAAAGGAGCACATTCAGCGATTGCTGGTGGCCCATAAATGTGCCACCAGCGCTGATTTTCAATGTGCCCCTGGACTCGGGCCAGGGTGTTTGCCGAGAAGAAAGAGTGTTGGATGAGGGTAGCAATAACCAAACTAATATTAATATTTAACTATAATAATATCTCATTACTGAAATGTGTGTGTGTGTGTGTGTGTGTATGTGTGTGTGTGTGTGTGTTTCTATGTAGGTAATTTGTATTATTTAAAGGCTGTTTCAAAATCGCGCCTCTGCCTCTCATGCAATACTTGCTTAAATTTTATTTTAAATGACTGGCAGCCGATTTTGTTTCTTAAAGGTGGTGGTAAATTATTCCATATCTTTGAAGCACGATATTTGAAAGAGCCTCTAAAACCAGCTGAGTTACTTCGAGGCATGCTTAAACAATTTGTAAATTTCGACCGCGTATTAACATTATGTACATCCTTGGACCATCTAAGCTTCTCAAACAGATATTCAGGCCGCCCTTTCCACAATATTTTCTGGGTTGTACAAGCTAAATGTAATTCTCTGCGGGACTTCATGTTTAATATTTTGTTTTTTATTAAGTAAGGAGTGACATGCGCACGTCTGGGTATATTAAAACAAAAGCGAGCGCACGCGTTCTGCACTCTCTGTATTGCGTTTTCTGTTTTGACCCACAGCCTGGGTCCATACACCGCGCTACAGTAATTAAATGGAGAGAGTACCAGAAGGTCGGCCAGTAGAATTCTGACTTGTTCTGATATATGTTTCCTAATATTGTACAGCGTTTTGAGTTTATAGAAAGCGTTTTTAATTTTCTCGTTCACGTGCTTAACAAACCTTAATTCGCTGTCTATAATAAGTCCTAGGTTACGTGCCTCGTTTTCAATCGGCACTTCTACTCCATTAATATATATTTTGGGATTCTGGTCTAAATACTATTACTAATACTATTATACTATTAGGAGGAGCGCTCGTGGCCCAGCGGCGCTTGCGAACCGCTTGCGCTTGCTAAGGTTAAGCAACGTGGGCAGCGGTCAGGACTTGGATGGGTGACCGCTTTGAGTGGTTACTAACTGAGCGCTCCCGTGCTTTGGAAGGCACGTTAAGCCGTTGATCCCGGTTGCTGTCTATGGCAGCAGTCGTTAAGCCGAGTTGGAGGCCTTCGGGCGGTTTGAGAACTTCTAACAGTCAAGTTGCCCACTCACTTGACAAAGCCTATTCCCAATAAGGTCTAGTTTCCCCTTGGGGTTGGAAGGTCAGATGGCAGTCGCTTTCGTAAAAACTAGTGCCTACGCCAAATCTTGGGATTAGGTAGCGGACCCCAGGCATCCTTCAGGATGCAACTGTACTGGGATAACGCTAGGAGGATGAGGATGATGATTATACTATTGTGTGTGGCTTTGTAATTGTTTGCGATTTTTCCTATAATTGGTTGTCCTTCTATACGCAAAATGACCCATTATTTAGAGCTCAGTCCAGTAACTACCCAAACGACTTTAAAAACAAAAACGCATTTTGCAAGAAGAAAAGAATTTGTCACGGAGGCTGCCACGTAGCAAATGCCTCGCGTTATTGTCCACTATGTTATATTTACATATTTTTTGTAGGTGGTCCAAAAGCTGGGAGGCTACAACAGAGTAACAAATCAGAACCAGTGGAAGACAATAGCAGACAAGATGGGCTTCCATCCGGTCACCACAAGTATCACAAATCTTTGCAAGCAGGCTTATAAGAAGTGAGTTATTTTTTTTAGATTTTTAGATAAGGGCGGCGGCAATGAGATCTCCAAGACTGTGTTCCGAACAACCGACCTACGGTCACAGCGCTTACATGAGATGTCGAGACGTCATTGATGATTGTATGGACGGCGCTCACGGTGCTCACACTCATAGATAGCTGAGCACAAACATCAAGTTGACGTTTGATATTCACGGGCTATGAGCGTGAATCGGGATTTTGCTCGTCGCCGCGTTGGTGAACACACGTGCCCGGAGCGACGACGAGCAGAATCCACTACCGTACACTGTCTTTGTTGCCTACTGTCATGGCGTCGTTACCGAACAAGTATTAATTGGCGAAATCATCATAAATTTGATGGAAAGCCATTTTTAAAAGAAGGTGAAGAGGTCCGATCGTGAGCGCGCTCTTAGCGATGCCCGGTCCGAAACAAAACACCACTCACGCGGCCTTCAGCGCGCTAACTGATTCGGACCGACCGTCAGCACTAACACCGGCCAACTGACATTAAACTGCCTTGACAGAT
This sequence comes from Cenopis cana, assembly GCA_951800055.1. NCBI lineage: Eukaryota > Metazoa > Arthropoda > Insecta > Lepidoptera > Tortricidae > Cenopis > Cenopis cana. The sequence goes on along the minus strand of OX637490.1, from coordinate 10,707,426 downwards.
TCCTGCACAGCTTCGAGGACTTCTACCGTAAGCTGGGCGTGACGCTGGTGGCGCACCCGCGCGGCGCCCGCACCCCGCCCGCGGGCCGCTCGCTCATCCGCGACCGCGACAAGCAGCCGCCCACCTCCTCCTCCGCGTGCTCCACGCCCACCAACACGTCTCAGGTAATGTGCCCCTGCGGGTCTAGCACGATGAGATGTTAAACGAGAACACCTACCCTCCTCCTTCCGAATTGTAAAGTGACGCGAACCATTATCTCAATGCACGATACGAACGTAATTCGTGCCCAAGTGCCAGTTGCACCAACGTAGGAACACAGACCGGTCATCGTCAAATATGGCACCGGCAGCTGTCATCTCATAGAAACTTATCAAACTTTCCATACAATCAGATTGGACGAACACCGCTTACGATTACAGACGCTTTGGTGAAACCCAGCCTAAATCTCTTGAACATCACTCAAAACACATCTCATCAAATTATATTTTTCTTTCTGCTGATAATTTGCCTCTCATAATTTTTTGTTAAACAGAACTAAGGATTTACCTAGTTTCTTATATAACTTTTAATACAGCTGTAAATATAAATTATATAAATAATGCTTTTTTCGTTTACGCTTTTTCTTTTGTGTTTGTACTAATTGGCCCACTTTATATTCGGAACTACATATAAAGCGGGCCGTTACTAATTATGGCCAGTACATGCTACATCATTTCAGCAAACACAGGACAAGGACTCGGATAAGAGCGAGACTGACAAAAGTGAGAAGGAAGAGAAGTTGGAGAAAACTGAAAAGCCCAAGGAGAAGATCCGGGGAAGTGATGAAGAAGATAGTGCCGATAACCAGCCGCTTATTACCACGGCTCCTCCTAAGTAAGTATAGTTAATGAGATGTAATCAATGAGATGAAGAAGCTTTGATTCGTTTACATTACATTTTGCCACTATCGGCCGGCTCATACTAGCTTAGAAAGTGATAAAGAATTCAAAACTGCGTTATATAATTTTATGTCACACCTGGCCATAAAGCGGCAATTACCGCACGCTCCGCGCGCGGGAAATCCCACTTCCTGGCCAGGGGATGACATAAAATTTTGTACTTAACACGGGCGGTAACAAAGAAAGCCTCAGATCGTATATTTATCGCCCTTGCCTTCGGCTCGGGCGTCAAATACCTGCGATCTGAGACATTCTTTGTTTTACCGCCCTTGTTAAGTAATGTACTATTATGTCACACCTGGCCATAAAGTGGCCTTTATCGCACGCTCCGCGCGCGAAAAAACCCACTTCCTGGCCAGGGGGTGACATAAAATTTTGTACTTACCACTTGCCTTCGGCTCGGGCGTAAAATACCTGCGATTTGAGGTATTCTTTGTTTGATCTTTGCTTGTTTTATCGCCCTTGGTAAGTAATGTACTATTTTAGCATCTAAGGCCTATTATTCCGTTCAAAGTATTCAAAAGACATTGTTTCTTAGTATATAAGTAAATTATGCATGCGATATATGTAGTTTTTTATATTGTTCGATAATTACCTATTTTGTACCATGTTTTAGCAAATAAATGACTGATTACTGATACTACGTAAGCAGCCTTGTGAAACATTTAAGGCATTTCACCTTAAATGTCGATAATACCGCTTATTATGCTGGTAATAACTGCTGTAGTCATGTGATCTAACCCATTCTTTGTTTTAGGGTTGAAAAAGAGAAAGAAATCGTGAAGGAAAAAGAAAAAGACAAGGACATAAAAATCACGACCACAACAACGACTTCTACGGCTAGTGAAGAGAAAATTGTGGTCAAGCCGCGCTCTCAATCTCGGAACCGAGCGATACCCGTCAAAACTGAGGCGTTGGAGAAACGGACGCCCAAGCGACTGCCCATATCGTCCAAAGGTGAGATAGACTAGATTGTACAACAAGTGCATAAAACGCACCATTTTACTGGAGACGTTTAGGATGGATTGAGTGTAAAATGGGTCTTATGGACGAGTTATACACTCTACTTTTCACGTTGATTGCGAGGAAATGAAATAAATAACTAACACAACTAGCTCGATCTTTTTTTGTACATGGATTGTTTTTTAGTTTCTTGATGGACTCTTCTCAGCTAGGCTAGGTTTAGCGACAAAACTCCCAGTAGCTCGATTCCACTGACACCTCAGATTCGGTTGAAAACGCTCAACCCACCTCATTGAAGCGCAAACTTTTAGAGTATTCCAGTGTTATAGCTTTTAGAGTGCAAATGGAAATTACCATGGAAATGTTCGAAAACCTTGACAAAAATGATGCGAAAGAAATTAGGCGGTTGAAACTGATATTCAAACCCCATAAGCCCTTAATAAACCCCATAAACCTTTTCAAACGTCGTGTTTTGCAGAAAGTACAAGCACTATAACTCCCCGCGCGTCTCGTCGGCCACACGCTTCTACGGATAGTGACAGTTCTGGTAGAACAAGTTCAAGGTAGGTTCAAAACATTACACTATTTGTCATAGATACAAATTATTTTATATATACATACATATATGTTACTGTTGTTTGTTGAAGATGTGGGCCAACAAAGAAAATGCAGAGTCGTCGCAGCCAAAGCGCTAATTCAGCAAGCAGCGGCAACACGATCGCTTCCAACAGTAGCAAGCGACCGCGAAAACGCAAAACTACCGAGTGAGTTTACACTAATATAATCTCTAGGTTTATTGTAACAAGTTCCATTTTGACACTAATAGTAGAATATAATAGAAAAATTTGATGTCGCTCGACATATTTCGAATCGATCTGCGATTCTTAAATTTGAGCGTTTGAGGCGAATGTCACCCGCTTTTTGCGGGCGGAGGCAAAATCATTTGGTTAACTATTTCTACCATTAATTATATTGTTAGTTCTATGATGATATTTTTGTATTTATATTATTAGACCTTCGACGAACGAACCGACGCGTTCAGGAGGAAACGTCAAAGCTCAAGTAGGGGACAAACTCAAGGTGTATTATGGACCAACGCAGTCAGAATCAAAGGTAATGAAGTCAAAGGTAATGATGAAATATTTTAATTGGCCATGACTCCGAGATGAATTGTAACAATTTTTGAATCCTACTAACAACTTAATGAGTCTTGTCAGTTGAAGTGAATTGTATGTAAGCTATGTTTATGGCCCGGACATATAGTTTCAACAGAAATTGGCTAGACACCCGGATTTACGTAGTGAAAGTTCCATCAAAATATATTAAACTTTTGTAACCATATAGATTTTGCAACACCTTATAAAGTACTTGTCTATTCAGAGCATTATTTATTTTTGTACAATAAGCCTCAAGAGTAGCTAATCATTTTTAGTGCACTGCTAGTAGTGGATTGCTTTACTAGAAAATACGCGAATTACACAAATAAATTTTTCTAATATACTACTCATTTTTGAGAGTCGCATTTAGCAAACAACCAGTGATGTGAAGCTACTTTCGGGGACTGTACTGGCAAAGCGAATTCCTGCATTTATCTCGGGTCTGACTATTTTTGTTTCATTTTAAGTTTCTCAAAGACTGATCTTTGAGGCCCGAGCATTTGTTTAAGTTTGTCGGTCCACAGGTGACTTACGAGGCGAAGGTGATAGAGATCTCGTCGGAGGGCATGCTGCGCGTGCACTACACCGGCTGGAACACGAGGTACGACGAGTGGATCAAGCCGCAGAGGATCGCGCTCAACGTCACGCAGCACGAGACAAGGAACAAGAAGGTTAGTGTGACACAGGTGACTCACTAGGTGAAGGTGATAGAGATCTCGTCGGAGGGCATGCTGCGTTAGCGAGGTTAGCAACTGATTGAATCAGCCTTTACTGGCACAGAGCAGTGTGAAAATGTCCCTAGAAAGAGAACGTTGTGTTCATGATAATCATGATTTACTTTTATTTGTTTCAGAGTATTAGTAATAGCAGACGGGTCAGGTCGAAAAGAACTGAAGGTAAGAACACTAATGACTAAAAATCAGTTGTGTAGGTAAATATGTATTCCAAATGCACAACTCACTTCTGGATTTTTGTTTTCAGAATCATCAGCTCGCTCTGATTCAGATAGCGATTCAGATAGCGACGATAACGTGAAACGGCCTCCTAAGAAACCGGACGACAAGTCGAACATAAAAAGTTAGTACGGGAAATGAAATAAATATAATTGAATTTATTTCTCACTTCAGTAACTTTGAATCCTTTGTTCACAGCGCCCAGATCGAAAGACGCTAAATCTAGTGATAGCAGTAGTTCGAGTAAACCTCGTAAAAGACCTGTCAGGACCACATCCACGCCCTCTGCTGTATCCCCCGCCAAGAAACCACGCCCCAACTCCTCTTCGCACCAAGGCCGCGACTACGACCTTAACGAAATAAGATCAGAACTGAAAGGACTTCATACAGTCAAGCAGGAAAGTGAGGAACCGATCAAGCAAGAAGTTGTTGAGAAGGAGGCCTCGAGCTCACCGCAAGCGAGCACGTCTGCCCCAGAGCCTGCTCAGTCGGAGAAACAACCCGAAGATGTCTACGAGTTTAAAGAACCAGAACCATTTGAACTGGAACTTCATGATGAGAAGAAGAAACGAACTCATCGAATTTTCGACGATATCTCACCTAGCAAATACACTTCAACGTTATCTAAATCGCTAAGTGAAGAGATTTCCGAAGATCCACTGAAATCCCGAACCACTCCGTTACGGTCGCCGTCTCTATCTCCTTTCAGAGATTTTGGCTCGACGAGTAATGCGCCTGGCCGGCAGAGCCCTGAAGAGGATTCAAAGGATGGTCTATTCTCGTTGGACGAAGATTCGTTCCCTGGTGACGGGAGCGCAGGACTTCGCTTCGAAGGCTTTATACCGGCAAAGAATCAAGAAACCTACTCCAAGAAAAGCAAGGTCTCTAAATTACGGGAACTGATTGATGATTCGCCAGATAGTAGAGCTGATGACGAACAATCATCTGAAGATGAACCTGAAGATATAACTATTAAAGAAGAGCTGGGAGAACCGAGCTCGAGTTCAGCGCCGACTTCAGAATCGCCAAAATCTCCAGAACCTGTCAAAGAATCTTCTAATGAATCTGAACATACTGAGGAAGCTAAAACTGAAAACAATATTTTAAGTATGTTAGGCACAGAAAAAGAACTAGAGCTTCTAGAAAATATCCCAGAACCAGCGAATACTCCTCCGCCGCTTGTCTTTCCTTTAATTCAAATGAAAGATATACCTATTCCAAGCACACCGTCGGAATCCACCAGTGATAGCACTCCAGACATGAAAGAAGAAATTGTGAAAGAGGAACCACCAATGATTGATTTGGATTCTATACCTCTTCCCACTGATGAGCCGAAGGATAATGTATACAAAATAAATAAGGAACCAAAAGAAAGCATATTTAAAACAAAAGATCCTAAAGAAACTACATTTAAAGTCAAGGAAGCAAAAGAAAGTACATCGAAAGTTAAAGATATCAAAGAAGAGGAACTTAAAGAGCCCGGTGAAAGTGCTCAGATGCCTAAAGATCTCAAAGAAAGTATTTTCAAACCAAAAGATACTAAAGAAATTACTGTTAAAGCAAAAGATTCGAAAGAAAGTGTTTTTAAACCCAAAGATCCAAAGGAAAATACAACCAAACCTAAGGATCCCAAAGACATTATACTTAAATCTAAAGATACAAAAGAAACTGTGCCTAAACCGAAAGACAAAGAACCAAAAGAAAGTATTTTTAAACCGAAAGATACTACTGAAAGTATCTTTAAACCTAAAGAAAGTATTATTAAAGTTAACAAAGAGCCGAAGGAAAATATTTTCAAACTTACTAACCCTAAAGAGAGTACTTCAAAAGCAAAGGAGCCAGTCGAAAGTTCGTCGAAGCCTAAGGACGCAAAAGATACCGCGCTTAAACTTAACATCGAGCCTGTCAAAATCTTGGATGTTAAACTCACTCCGACTATACTAGAGCCTCCGTCGAGCCCTTTGATAGACACGGAAGAAGACAAGTCTGAGCCGGACAGTCCAGCGCGTATTGACGTCATTCCTGAACCACCGCCTGCCTTCCTGGCGCAATCTGAAGGGCCCAAGATCGCTGATAAACTACTCAAGGCAATCAACAGTGCGAAACGACTATCCATGTCCCCACCACCTGTCGAAGACAAACCTCGCGCGCTCACACCTAAAACAGACCTTCTCAAAACCAACAAACCTGAGGGCAAGCAATCGCCTATACCGCTTGATCCGAAACTAACTCCCAAACTGGATGCGCTGAAGCCTTTGACTAAAACGGAGCCAAAGAAAATCAGTCCGCCGAACGTCACGGATTCTATTTTCGGCGAGCCTTCTAACTTTACTGATGCGAAACGTGATCTGGCAGATATCAAGAAAGTCAAGGCAAAAGAACCCTCACCTCCTAGATTACTCAGCCCCTTGAATATCCTGGAGCGACGAAAGAGTGTAGCGGACCTGCCCATGCCAATAGCGGGCAAGAACAATAAAGTGCTGAGTGACACTATACAGAAGTTGTCCAGTCAGATCAATTCGAGTCAGGTGGTACCAAATGTTGCTATGAACATTAACTTGCCTTTCCCGGCAGCAGACAGAAGCGAATCCAGTGACTCTGACGATTCCGATAGACGGTAAGTAAAAGTAACGATAATCCTATATGCTATATAGACTATTGTGTCACATTAACACTATATTATGAAAACAATTCTCACGTATTATTGCATCTGTTAGCGACGTGTAGTGAGCGAACGAGCACCTGTTAAACCTGAAACATGTCCCCAATAGGCCCATTTATCATTTTTAGGGTTCCGTACCAAAAAGGTAAAAAAAGGAACCCTATTGGTTTCACTTTGTCTGTCTGTCTGTCTGTCTGTCTGTCTGTCTGTCACATCGCTAAATATCTCAGGAACTACTTATCCTATCGATTTGAAATTTGGAATAGTTATAAACAAGGGTAACCCAGATACATAGAAGATGGTTTTTTAAATTATTTTATTTTATTTTCTGTGAATAATGACAGATAAAAGGGGGTTCAAAATTTTAAAGTCTGGCAACTATGTCAAGTGGGGTATCATATGAAAGGGCTTGACTTGAACATTCTGAAACAATTTTTAGTTTTTTTTTTCGTTGGTGAAATTTCGATTTACGAGGGAAAATGTAAAAAAAAATACCATTCCCCCCCCTTATCTCCGAAGTTTACGAAGAAAAAAATTTGAAATTATTACACAACATTAATTTGCATGTATATTTTACAGGAAAATTATAGCCATAGCCCTATCTAGTTTTTCTTTTTTTTAATCATCAAAAAACTCTTCTATACTAAGTTTGTAATTTAATCACCTTTGTATATATTTTTTTTTATATTTAAATTTACAAAATTACGTTAAAAATACCTTCTTTCAAATAAAAAAACAATTATTGAAATCGGTTGATGTGATAAAGAATTATCCTTGAAAAACCAACATACGTACTAAGTTATTCAGTCGCGCAAATTAGTAACACAATGCGCCGATAGATGGTGCTGTCATGTTTTTTTAAGATTGTTCCTGAATTAATGGGGTCAGGACGGGTACACAACTACATATACAAGAACTGTGTACGGAACCCTCGGTGCGCGAGTCGGACTCGCACTTGACCGGTTTTTTAACGTTGGTTCTCCACAGGCTTATAATAGACAAGCTGACAGTAGAGGAATGGAGCGGGACAGAGGCGGCGCGTAGTGGACTGCACGCGGGCAAGTCGCCCGGCGAGTGGAGCGCCGGCGAGACGCTGCTCATGCTCGAGGACGCCTGCAAGAACGAGCGCAAGCACAGTCAGTATTGTATACTCGTAGTAGACTGACAGCAGGCTGGTTGTAGACCCTTTCTTTCAGAATCTTTCAGATCAAAATGATAACCATTTTTGGAAACCTGCACTTTCAACAACCCTACAAAATATTCCCATTGTGTCTGATATTAAATGATTCATGTCAGGTGTTCAGTATTCGCGTGCCCTCATCTTTCATAATATTTTTGGTCAGAAATACACTTTGCAGAATTTTAATTTCAAAGGAACTTTGTTTTTTTCCGTAACCGTTCACTTTTGAGGAGCAGCCAAAAGGTCATTGTGTAGAGTAGAACCCATTAGGTCTACCAGAATAGTAGAATAGGTTAGAACTGCGACCATATATTTAAAAAAATGTTTTCAATGAAATGAAGTCTGCGAAGTGTATTTCTGCCTACTACATTAGTAAACCGCCTGCAATTATTTGAATGAAATATTTGTCCCTTAGGTGCACGCGTAGTGGTGGCAGGCAGCGCCCGGCCCGCCGAAGACGACAGCAACCTCTCCCTGCTGCTGTGCGAGGAGACCATCCCCGGCTCGCCCGCGCCCGACGCGGAGCCGCCGCGCGCCGACCTGCACATGCCGTTCGCGTGCGCGCCGCAGCACGCCAACAAGGGTGCGTATAGTGTGTCCAGCTCCTGACCAGTACCTCTAGTACAAATTGTCGGAACAAAGCACAAACGGACGCGTTTTCATTTTGTCTCGTTTTGTAAGAGCAGCCGCCTCTGGTTAGCTGGTAACTATTTTTTGTCATATAAAGCGTGTCACACACTGGAGCGTTCTGCGGTGGCGGCCAGTTCACAGTATGGCAACCAAGACCGCGTGTGTCTGAATGAAAGTTAGAATAGGGATAGTCTACAACTTGTTTTAGTCACCGATCAGTCACGACCATTCCTGTGCGCAACGCAGTGACAATGACATGCACACATTGACGCACAGTGCACGCACACATCCTTAACCTGTCACACTGTCACAGGTGTGGTTGCGTGACATGCCTGAAGTGGGACATGTCACGTAGTGACTGGTGATCACCTTGGAAGCATAATGTATGTAATTATGGTTTCGTTAAGCTGGTGTAACGTAACCGTTCACATATAGATTTGTCAGACTTATTTAGTATTGTAATATCTCCAGCGGAGGAGCTGGGCGCGGGCCCGGCGCGGTCGCCGGCGGGCGGCGGCGGGCGGCGCGCGCTGCTCGACAACACGCCGCCCACCACGCCCGACAGCAGCCTCGACATGTCGCCCGTCAGGTCAGTATATACACGACCAAAAGAGAATATAATCATTGACGTTTTAAAAGACGGGACTCTCATACTAGAAAATGACAGCGATGCAATGAACGCGAATTGACAGTAATTGCCATGAAAATCCAATACTGCCGCCATTATCCGCCTCGAGTATTCCATACTATCCTCGGATATCATTTTTTTTGTTCCGAGTTGCGCGAGCCTGTAAACGACTACAGGGTTTGTACTCCGAAGATCGAAATTTGAACTTCGTATAGTGCCGTGCCAACCAAACGCTTCTTAAATGGTTGCAGAGAACGGCGTATATCCGAACGAGACAGCCCGATGGACAGGAAAGAGGACGAAGACGACCGGCGAGACAATGACGCGTCCGCCATGGACATCGACAAATCTCACGGTAAGTTTTTTCAAACTTGGGGTTTCGGCTACATTGTTCCTTTTAAACAGAGTTTTGTAACGGTGGTTACTTGGGTTGGTGGTTTTGTGCAGCGGGCGCGCGGTCCCGCAAGGCGTCGGAGTCGTCGCTGGCGGGCCGCGGCCGCGGGCGCCGCGCGCGCCGGGACACGGACGACGCGCGCGACCGGGACCCGCCCGACCTCAAGTACAACTTCTACATCGACCTCGGTGAGTCTAGCTGTAGCCCGACTGCCGGTCTAAGGACAAACCACAGAATAGTGTAATAGTATTACATACAGAATGGCCACGAACCCCCCGCACCGAGGTCAGTTACCTCGTCCCTGAGAGACCCGCCTGGTGCCGATCGGGTGCCGTCGCGCCTCATGATTCGACCGCGCCACGCGCTACGCACCCGCGCAAACAATTGACGCGTGTACCGACAGCGCACGCACACATACTTACCCACAGCGCTTACGTTCCTTCGCGTGTCACAGGTGTGGCCAAACACCCATAAGATAAGCTAATTAGTTAATCTATTGCAAAGGATCGGAAGTGATTTCTCACACGTGGCAAAAGCTAACGTGATAGTTTGCACTAAAGTTCAATATCAAATTACACCAATAAAAATTGTAAGGCGACTAAAAATATCTGACAGTACCTAGTTGTTCAGATAATCTCTGTTTACGGAACACGCGGTATTTTAAGTTTTAAAGAAGCCAGACTTAGGTTTCAATTCAAAGTTCGTGTTAAGACTTGTTGTGACTATTCGAAATAAAAAGTGCTATAGTTGCGCAATTCATTTTATTGCTTCAAGTTTTATGGCCGTTTGGCCTTAGACCACCGTATAAACTATAGCAGGAACGGAACGGCTGAGCCAAGAGACGTTTGTCGAGGGCAACTTTACTGATCAAAATGGCACTTGAGAACGGTCGAGTCGACACCTTGTGCTCCATCTCAGTATTATTAAACCTAGGAGGTTACCAAAGATAAGTATGCACGCGCGAGAATGAGTTCGAAAGGCCCGGTCGAAAAACATGACCATGAAACATATCGTGCTAGCAAGCTCGAATGAGGAATGGCAGATGTAGGGCCGTACTGGCTGAACTGCCTGCGAGTTATCGACGAATCGGTCCGGTCGGTCTTCTATATATATAAAGTTGATGGGTGACTGATTAATCACCGCCCCGCCGAAACTGCCGGTCCTAGAAATTTGAAATTTACACTATAGTTAGGTTATATAACGGAGGCCAGGGATAAGACGGGATTTTTGGAAATTCCACCCCTAAGGGGGTAAAACAGGGGTGCAAAGTTTGTATGGGGGGCAATAATTTTTTAAAGGTATAGACTTGAAACTTTGCACAAAGACTCCTTAAAATAAGACAATGAAAGTGATATCTGCGTTTTCAAAATTTTCGTCTCCTAAGGGGTTGAAAATAGGGGTGAAATATTGTATGGGGAGCAATTTTTTTTTTAAGTGAGAGTCTTCAAACTTTGTTTGAAAGTTCCTTATAATAAGACAAAAAAGTAATTTCAGCTTTTTTCGAAATTCATCCCCTAAAGGGGTTAAAAAGGGGTTCAAAGTTTGTGTGAGGAGCAAATTTTTTTTAAAGTAAGGTACTTCAAATTTCTTACAGAGACTCTCTGTTTCAATAAAACAAAACTAATTTCTGCGTTTTTTGAAATTCAACCCCTAAAGGGGTTAAAAAGGGATTCAAAGTTTATATTGGAAGCAAAAATTTTTTGAGTGAACGACTTAAAATTTCTTACAGTAACTGTTTAAATTAAATACTACAAAACTAATTTCAGCGTTTTTTTTTAATTCATCCCCTCAAGGGGTTAAAAAGGGGTTCAACGTTTGTATGGGGAGCAACATTTTTTTAATAGAGAGACTTCAAAATTTTACAGAGTCTCTGTTTAAATACAACAAAACAAATTTCGGCGTTTTTTTTTTAATTCATCCCCTCAATGGGTTAAAAAAGGGTTCAAAGTTTGTATGGGGAGCAACATTATTTTAATTGAGAGACTTTCATTTCACAAAAAGACTGTTTAAATGATTTCAGGATTTGTGGATTTGGATAGATGTTTGAAACGAAATTTCTACAGGTCCATAATTAAATACGTACAGTAACGAAGAGAAAACGACAAGATACTCGTATGTGTCAGCTCACACAAAAAATACCCTAAGTAAATGAGAGTTTTTAACCGATAAGTAGGTACCTAAAGGGATTTTTAGAGGGGTTGAGAATTTGGGTTGACCGATTTATATCTGTACAGCATATTAATAATTTGGTGTCACCGGGTAAAAGTACCACAATTATTACACCGTTTCCTGGATATTAAGATGTTTTAACTAAAAACCGAGCTCTACGCAGACGAAGTTGCGGGCAACAGCTAGTTATACTATAAAAGAACTCAATAAATTAATTTTGTATCGCTACTAACGCAAACTAAAAATTGAGAAATAAAGGACAAATTGAACATTTTAGGCTCCGAGCAGGATAGGATAGGAACTTTAATAGTACATTATTGCCGTGGCCGGGAAGGGAGCAATTGCAGGCTGAGTATTTGTTTAAACGGACGAGCTTGCGAGTCCGTTTAATTATAATACGAAGCCTGCAATTGCCATTCCGGCCGAGGCTAATATAGTGCTTTTCTCAAAAATGGGGAAAATACGACAAAAATTTAATTAATATTTGATAAACATAACCTTAAAACGTCAAAAACATCATGTTTTCCCGCCGTTTATTTTTTTTAACAGAATCGCAAGTGTATTTTTCCACCGAAAAACGCAAATTATTCGAGACACATAAAAAAACTTCGCGTTTTCAACAGAAAAATACGAGCTGAATTGGCTGAATACGACCTGTGCCTCCTTTTATATGACAGTTTCTACATTTTAAAAAGTTTATAACTCGACAAATAAAGGAATTTATATGTGACATTGCAGGCCATATATGTGGCCTGCAATGTTTTTTACTTTTTAATTTGGATCTGACCTTAAACTATACACTTTACCTTCCAATATGTAGCGACTAAAGTCCAGTTTGCGGGCCATTTTTGAGAAAATATACTTAAAGGCTTGGTCACACTGCGTTGCGCGACGTCCGCGCGACGCGACCGCTGCGCACCGGGACGTATGCTAACAGGTTAGCGACGTCACACAGGTTGCGCGACGGTTTCATACATTTTGGCGCGCAGCGCAGCGTCGCGCTCGCATCGCGCAAGCGGTGTGACCAAGCCTTAAGGGGGAATGTGCATGTGCGCTCGTAGGAGACAACGGAGTCTGAAGTGCGGGATGAATGTGATATTAGAAAGATTAATAGAAAATTAAATTGTTTAGACCCATCATGGGACTGCCAGACCCGTATCAACGTGCTGACGACTCGGCTCGCGGACCTGCGTAAGGCGTACCACTCGGTGAAGGCGGAGCTCGCCGCCATCGACCGTCGCCGCAAGAAACTGCGCCGCAAGGAGAGAGAAGGTAAAATACTCATACTTAACGGGCATTAATTACATCTGATTGACCCTAGTAAACTTTATGCAATGGCTCGCAATACTTCTCTACTCTTCAAGATCGGCTTGAGCCCCATAGCACCCCAATCCATACAAATATCTAACGTCATCGGGGTCTTGCCACAAAAGCCGCTGTTGTATGGTTTTGTTTGGTAGTGACCAAGTACTTTTTATCGCACGAGCGCGGGTGAGCCATGGTTGTGTGTTGAGCTATGCACATTGTCGATGTGTGCGTCAGCGTAGGAGCTATGAGTTCACATTGTCTGTTTTCGTATGTGTCACAACTACGAGTTCAACCATGGCCAACCCGCGTACTATAACCACATGCAATAATAATTATGCATTTTCACATCACCTATTCGGATAAGGGCTTTTTCTTCCCTGCTAGGAGGGATCAAAATGGCACTTTTCTTCCCTGCTAGGAGGGATCAAAGTGGCACTTTTCTGTAACGAGTAATAAGTTATTAGTATCGATTATGATAAAATAAATGCACAACCATTGTTATTTCAGATCTTTCATTATCCTCAATAGGTGATGTGAAAAGCAGTATGTGTCACATGGAAGCAAAATTATTTCCACCTTGGGCGTTAATTCTTGAATCCCTCACTACGCTCAGGATTCTATTTTAGAATCCCTCGCTACGCTCAGGATTCTATTATATAATCCTTCTCTTCGTTCAGGATTCAAGTTACGCCCACGCCGTAAATATGTCATTTTGCTCCCTTGTGACACAATCTACTATTATCCTGTTACAGCCGTAAAGGCAGCCAAGGCCGCTTGCTCATGATGAAGGCAGTAGTGGGCAGCTCTGATCTCAGCCACTCGGCTCGGCGAGTTTATTCGTTTTAGAATGAACGGAGCCGCGGACCGCCCTGCTACGGACCGCGACATCCTTGCCTCTAGCCCTTCGTTTGTGGACACGCGTAGCGAACTAGCGCAAACACACGGGACGTGATACAGCCAGTAAACTCAGTATGCACACGCATGTTTCTACGCAAGGGGGAAACTTTTCTCTTGACCGTACTCGTTTTCGTAAACGCTCCGCGCCGCGCATTCATAAATGAGGCGTACTCTTACGTTGGCGAAAGAAGCTAGATTGTAGCATGTAGAATCTATTGTTATTCTTGACTATCCCTTTTACAACTTTGTTGTATAAATTTTCAACTTACCGAAATCAGTTTGTTCATGTAAAATAATAATTTTTGAACTTGAACATATGGGTTTTATGTCAATATATTGTATGTATATGTAATTTATGATGTTTCGTGATGTTACCTCGAATTATTTTATCTTTTTTTCTACAGGAATGTGGGAATAAGTGAAAGTACATATTTAGCGATATTGTTATCGTGCAGTGATGCCGAATCTGAACAGAATATTACTTTCATAAATGTATAAATGGACCCATGTCATCCAATAAATAAGAAAGATAACACGTTATTTATTATATTTAAAGACTGATCGATCGAAATATGGGATAAATGTATTTGACACATTTTTATCTAAGGTTTATAGTATTTCTTCGATTTATTATGTCGTTTATTTGAATATAGACAGTTTTATTGATATGGACTTTTATTTTTTATGTCACTACAGATTTAGGTTATTTTTGCCTTTTCGACGCCAACTAAGCATACATCCGTCAGGGCATCCAATGCACGAGACATACAATTTTGTACTTACCACGGGCGGTAATAAAGATAGCCTCAGATCACATATTTATCGCCCTTGCCTTCGGCCCGGGCGTCAAATACCAGCGATCTGAGACATCTTTGTTTTACCGCCCTTGGTAAGTAATGTACTATTATTACTCTGAAGTAGCCGCGTCATTTGACAGCTGAATATCGCGTAGTAATCAGTTGTTTCAATATGAGCTCGGCAAAAAACAAAAATATAACGAATATATGCTTATAGCACAAAATAAAGAATATACAGAAGGTCCGTTCCCGCCGTTCTTGAAAATACATACCTAAACTTGCCAGACTCACAGGGTTGCTTCTGTATTGATTCTGAATTTTAAAAAGGAGCAGATAAATTAAAAATTCTTCAACATGACATTTAAATATGAACCAGCGTATCTTGGTAAAAAACCGGCCAAGTGCGAGTCGGACTTCGCACATTTAGGGTTCCGAATCAACCTCAAAAATATGATGTATTCATATATTAGTATTTGTTGTTAAAATATACGTAATATTGAACATTGTCACCAAATTTCAAGTTCATAGGTCAATGAGAAGTCTAAAAATTCTTCGGAACAAATTTTGTGACATACGACGGACGGACGGACGGACGTCTGAGCGACACCAATAGGGTTCCGTTTTGACCCTTCGGGTACGGAACCCTAATAAATTGATGCGTGACCCGCTGCGAGTTGTGACTTGTGACCGGCGGCGGTCGAGAGCGCCAACAAAAATATACCTAATTAATTAGGTACCTACTTAACTAAACCATAGTACTACTTAAATACTGGCGTTTTACCAGCGAACGATAAGATGAATGTGTAATGGTTGATCGTCGTTATCAAAGCGACAAGTTTCAAAAAATTACCTACCTACCTAGGTATTGTAACTACCAAAATGAGAAAACCGTTTTATTTACCTTTCAATATCGTTTGAAAATTTGAAGAAAGTGTAGGCACCGTTTTTTGTTGTATTTAAGTGTATTTAAACAATAAAATACATTCCAACTGTAATAATATCGGTTATTCATTTTGACGTACGTGACATAAACTATCTACGTAGCGGCGAGGACGTCAAGTGATCAACGCGCGCACAACTAGCACTCGCGACGCGACAGTGACAGTCGCGACTAAGCTAGTCCGAAATCAACCGAGAATGCCTTGTAAATGTTACGTCATTGTGCGTGCGGCGAAAATGGCACTTTGTACTGAGCGGACTCTCTGCTCCGGCGCGCGCCGCCGCTATTTACTTTGTGCTTATAGTTAGAGAACAGAATTGGAAAAGGCGTCTCTAAACAATGCAAGCGGCAAATCATGTAACAGTTGGGGTGACAACGTTATCAGAGGGTTTGGACCCTGCAGAATACGGATCTGTCTGTCGCCATCTCGAAATTTGAGCCGGAAGTACGGTATACCGGAAAAGGTGCAGCCCATACTAAAAATTTCGTTGTACATTTAGTAAATTGTTGCTCTGGTACTCTAAAAGAGGTCCAATTGATATGGTTTTTTGGTATGTTGTGAAGGACAATATTAGCCATGGTAACCTAAAAATTTCGGCCCTCCAGCTCCATAACTTTGGCCGCCATCTTGAAAATAGTGTCACTTTTTTCAGTTCTTTGCTTTTACTGTCGTCAAAGTTCATTCCAATGGTAAACATAGTTCTGCAATATTGTAGAATACAAAATTTGCTAAAACTTTTGGGTACAAAGATTTTTTCCATGACCCCTAGGGACAAAGATATGACAGGATATATCATTAAAAATTGCCACTTTTTTCTGGTTTTCCGTTCATGTTTACATTTTAAGTGCATTTTAGCGCTAACTATAGTTCGGCAATATTGTAGATCACGAAATTTGCTACAAGTTTTGTATTGAAATATTTTTTCCACGACCATTAGGAAAGAAGATATGAAGTCATCTATGGAGTAGCACCGTCGAAATTAGATACTTTTGCAGTTTTCTTCTCATATTTAGGTTTGAGTGCAATTAATCGCAATCTGTAGGGGATCTATGATGGTCGAGTGATAGCGGGATAGACGACAAGATAAAGCATCTGTCACTTTCCGATCTATACCACTTCAATCCCTCAAAAGACAAAATCGTCTGTTTCCACGATACCTAGTAAGATCATTTGCATATAATTTTGTCTTCTGTAATATTACAGACCTAGAACTTAAGCTAAAATACACTAAAACGCAAATATGGGAAGAAAACTGTAAAAAGAAGCAAATATCGACGGTAGTACTCCATAGATGACTTCGTATCTTCTTTCCTGATGATCGTGGAAAAAATATTTCAATAGAAGAGTTGTAGCACATTTTGTGATCTACAATATTGCAGAACTATACTTAGCGCTAAAATGCACTTAAAACGTAAATATGGGAGGAATACTAAAATAAATTTGCAGTTTTAAAAATATCTCCTGTCATACCTTCGTCCTTAGGGGTCATACAAAAAATCTTTGTAGCCAAAAGTTTTAGCAAATTTTGTCTTCTACAATATTGCCGAACCATGTTTAGCACTAAAATGAACTTTAGCGACAGTACAAGGAAAACACTGAAAAAGTGACAGATTTTCCAAGATGGCGGAGAAAGATATGGAGCTGGAGGGTCGAAAATTTCGGGATACAATGACAAATATTGTCCTTTATGGCATATCAAAAACCTATAACAATCGGACCATAATTAGGGTACCGAAACCACGATTTACCAAATGTACAACGAAGAAATTTGTATGGGCTGCACATTATCCGGTATAACAGACTTCCGGCTCAAATTTGGGTATGGAGACAGGCAGAACCGTATTCTACAGGGTCTAAGCCCTCTGATAACGTTGTCACCCCAACTGTTACATGACTTGCTTCTTGTATGCTACTTCTTCAAAAATGGGCCTACTCTATTAGTGGATACATTCGAAAAGTAAGCTTTTTCGCAATAAAACTTAGAAAATACATACCTATTTCACAAAAAGAGGCCAATTTGAAAGTTTCGCAACAAAAATATTTGCAAAGACCGGGGTCATAATGTATGATAAGGCAATGAAACAGGGTTTATTCTATTTGTAAATATTTTATATTTAAACGTACAATAAAGCAGTAAAATGTTGCAACAAACACACGGAGCTGTCGCCTGCTGAAATGATCATAAATCGTCATACACTAACGGTGGTGCAGTAAAAACACAAGTGTAATCCTCGTCAATCTTAAAACTAGTTCCCTTTAAACCCATTATACCTAGCGTAACTAATTTTCGGGGTTCATCGCCCAAGTAATGGTGCGCACACAGAAGACAAAACATGATATCTTAGCTTAGAGTATGTTGTGTACGCACTGTAAGCCTTAGGACCCAAGACAGCATGTGCGAGCAACGGTGTTTCCCTTAACTGTATGTATTGCTTTACGTTGTGAAGCCCCGAAGCGACAGATCACCAGTGGGTCCGCTTAGTTACGCCGGGGCGGTCGTCGCTAGTAGTAGTTCGGGTACTGCGGCCAGGGGTGCGGGTGGTGTTGGTACGGGCCGGGGGGTTGTTGGTAGCCCCACGGCGGCTGGTAGGGCTGCGCGTAGTTCTGCTCGTAGGACTGGGTGGTGGCGGCCGGGGTCTGGTAGTAGGTGCTGCCGCTGGTCGTCGTCGGCGCACTAGCGGTCGTTTCCTTTTTCTTGGTCTCCGCGGGGGCACTGTAACACAACGCTTTTGTAAGATAACTGCGGACTTAGAAGAACGTAACAACTGTTCGATTCCGATGAGAAGTTGATTTTTAGCCTAATGTCAAACATGCCAGCTGACCTTCATATCTCTTTCTATTCCATGGACGTGTCCCAGAATTCCTGATTTCAATGAAATCTCGAGTATATTATATAAATTACATAATTAAGGTCTGCAACTCCGTACAAACTTTGATTTCCGAGTTTGGGAGATCGAAAAAATACGGCTTTAAGGAGAATAAATTGGGGTTAATTTCATAAAGGCTTCAAGTTGTTTAAATGATAGGACACGTAAGGATGAGTAGACTTTATAATGAATTAACGTTAAGCTGCGTGTCGATATCGCGCGGCAGACAATCGAACATTGGGTCGCACGGCAGCCAAAGACTACAACGCGCAATGGATACCGGGCTGCCGCGCAAGCCAATTCGATCATTGGCGCGCTCGAACGTGTATTTTCTGGGGTGCACTGACGCAGGGGGTGGCGGCAGGTCGTACTTGTCCTTGCGCGCGCGCTTGGTGCTCGGCGAGCGTGCGCGCGTACTGACATTTTCCGCGGTCGAACAATGGTCGCGCGGCCGCCGCGCGATAACCAGACACGGCTTTACGAAAGTTCCAAGCGTCTCAGAAACGAGGCGTTTAGGTTGATAGGTATTTACTGGGTTGTACTGACGCAGTGGGCGGCGGCACGTCGTGCTTGTCCTTGCGCGCTCGTTTCCGCAGATGCTTGGCGAGCGTGCGCGCGTGGTGTTGCGCGGCGCGCGCCGCGGCCGCCGAGCCGAGCTCCTCGGCCAGCTCGCGCCGCCGCCACGCCAGCGCCGCGCACGTCTCCAGCTCCGCGCCCTCTTGCTTCTCGTACGACGATACCAGCTCTGGAATCACAATTCATTCTTACTAAGGGCGCACCTGCACCTGCGCTGCGCTCACTATGACTTTTGCAACTGCCTAACAAGCACATGTGTCAAAGTGACAGATAAGTACGAATGAATTTTAGGTAACTAATGTTACAAGCGGAAGTCACTTCGAATGAAAGACTAAATTATTGAAAAACATGTTGTACAGTGATAATAACTATGTATAAGCTAGGAGCTTACATTTAGATGGTAATAAATATCACGTGCCAGAGCTAGGAAATCCTGTTTCAGGCAAAGAAGGGCTGACAATTACTTAAAATATACATATGCAAAAAAATACAATTTTAATCTTAATAAGTAGCACAAATAAATAGGAAGATATATGCTACGATGCAAAATTTTTTTTAAACTATTTAATAATTTCACTGTAACGTCATACATATGACATGTTTTGAAGAGGTTAAAAAGAGATTACCACAGCCATAGGCGAAGTTTCGAGTTTCGACAGTATTTTCAAATAAAAACATAGTGTGTATGATCGTACCTTCGAGCTCGGAGTAGGGTGTTGCGGGCGTGTGCAGCGCGAGGTCGAGCCGCTGCATGTGCAGGCGCTGGTTGAGCGGGTCGCGCGCCACCGCCTCGTCCAGTGCCTTGCGCGCCTCCGTCGGCTGCCCTCGCACGTGGTACAGGAACCGCGCGTACTTTATAGACAGCGCGGACGCTATAGCCTGACAACGTGTCAAAGATGTTTTATTAGACATACTCGTAGGCTAGGACGTTGTTTTATTTATTTAATATTCATTGCACAAAAGAAAACCTTATAGTACGAAAAACGAACTTAATGCCGAGAGCATTCTCTGCGAGAACCTTAAGGCAAAGTAGAAAAATCAAGCAGAACTTATAACAATAAAAACAAAAACTTTAACAGGAAGAATGATGAATTCATACTATACATATGATATTATGGGCATTGAATATATCTACTGTTTCTGTTCTATGCAAGAATTAGCAAACAAATGAACGCGTCATATATTTTAGTATTTATTAGATAAAAAACGAGACTATAGCTTTGATTGTGGTTTAACGAAGTAAGAGTTCAGCTGAGCTGTCAAATGTTATTGTTATTAAACAATGCATGCGATTCTTGTACGTTTGTAAATGGGACATTTCCAGATATTTTGCAATAATCGGAAATAAATAATTTATGATACATGTGACTTCAGTTTTTTACCCGAAATAAATGATTATAATGTAATTTTACTTCGTTGGTCGTGGACAGAGAAGTCGACTGTACACTCACCTTATTTTTTGCAGCGGCTATGTAGCTCTCATACAGTTGTGAGCATTTGTCGTAATCACCTCGACGGCGCTCCAGATTTACACGTCTGGAAATTATGATACATTATATTATAATTTGTACATTACAACACACTAATAATATATACAAATAATAATTACATTAAATTAAACATGCGTACATCCGCGAAGAAATTCAAAGTTGTATGTGAAGTCCCCAACCCGCTCTGCGCCAGCGTGGGGACTACTGCCCAATCCCTCTAATCTATGAGAGGAGGCCTGTGCCCAGCAGTGGGACGTATATAGGCTGATGATGACATCAAATTATTCGGCCGGGGATCCTAGTCGCGGACGGCTTAAAACAAGCCTCGACGGCATCGATTTAAAATACCCTAGATACAATATCACCACAGAATAAGTAATAGTACGTACAGAAGCCTCACTGTTAACAAATCCCCGCGAGGCAAGCCAAACGTGCCTACGCTTGGCCATCTCCTTCTATTGCAAGCGCATCACTCGCTACATCACTTTCTGTCGCATTGAAAGTGCCCCGGCGGTTGCTTGTCAGTAGGGCTGCCATCCGTCCGGGTTTTCCCGGATTTGTCCTAGTTTGGAGGCCGTCCGGGGGCCGTCCGGGCGGGGTGTCAAGAAGTGTCCGGGGAAAACCCGGACACTTTTCATGTAAGAAAGCACCTCATTGAATTTAAAGGTCTTGATTTTTAAAAATATTATTTTCGGACTCGTCCGGGGAAAAAATGCGATTTACGCCAAATGTCCGGGGTTTTTTGAATCTTTGTCCGGGTTTGGCGAAATTCGAGATGGCAGCCCTACTTGTCAGTGACACACTATCTATATAAACGTAAGTCAATTGGGACCAATTTCTTTTTTTCGATTTTCTGCTAAGGCAGAAAATCGAAAAAAAGAAATTGGAAATTGGAAATTGTGACATAAGTGTCACAAGCATAACGTCATCCCAACATAGCGGACTGAAAACAATGTTTTTTCGATCTTATGAAGTGGGGTATCAAAATGATTTAAAATGAAAATCAAAAACAGCGAAATAAAATAATTATAAAGAATTAAAATACGACTACTTAAAAGATAACAACAAGTTTCAAAATAAATAGAAATTAACGTAATTTATTTTGTTTGCAGTCGGGTGACGTACGACATAAGCACAATACCAAAATATAATACGCCCAAAACAGTGCAAGCGGCAAATCATGTAACAGTTGGGGTGACAACGTTATTAGAGGGTTTAGGACCCTGCGGATTACGGATCTGCCTGTCGCCATCCCGAAATTTGAGCCGGGAGTACGCAGTAATGTAGACACTAACCTGTACTGTATCTGCACTAGCGTAGGGCACGCCTTCTCGATGCGGTCAAGGATCTCCGCGGCCTTGGCGGCATTGCCGTGGGCTTCCTCGAAGTGCGCCCAGTGCAGGTGTAGCTCGGGCTTGTCCAGGTGGTGCACGGTGCACGCGCGTTCGAGCACCTCGCGCTCGACTGCGACTAGTTCCGGGTTGGTTTCTATGCGTTCTTCTAGGAATTTTATTAGCTGAAAAAAAAAGTTGGCTTCACGTTAATTTAATAATAAAACTCGAAAACCATATTTATTTAATTAAACTTTATTGCACAATAAAACAACATTCTCGGCATTCTCTTGGATTTTGGCAGTCATAATCAAACATAACCTTGAAATTTTCAGTTCAATTGTCAAATTAAAGATCAGGTTGCCCGTAGAAAATTTCAACCCCATTTTCAAGAGGTCGAATTTTAAAAACGCTGCAAACTGTTCTCTTCCCTTTTCTAAATTGTGTTTTAGGTCGTATTTTGAGAACGTACCCGCATCCAGAACTCCTCATAAAGCGCACAAGCGATGAGGCAACGCTCGTGCAGCACCAGCGCGCGCTTCAGCGTGCCGTGCTGCTTTTCCCATTCCAGGTACGCCTTCCAGTTCTTCAGCTGGCAGCGCTCGAGGGGCTTCACGTGGAAGTATGGCCGCTTAATCTACAATACAAAAGAAAGTTGCAGAATATTAGAAAACAGAAAACGTAGCAATCAAACCAAAATGGACCATGGTATGGACCAAAGCGTCATTCTCAACTCGAGATTTTATTTAATAGTTACGCGACTCGAGTAGAGAAAAATCTACCCTCTCCTTTCTAATTCGCACACCTTGAGTGGGACAGAAATAACAGAGTCGCGCGAGATACGACTTGGGGGCAAGTTGTGCTAGCCCATGGCAGGCATGTTCCGAATCACGCTTACAGCGCTATAAACGTGTTTACGATCGGACCGAATCACGCTCATAGCGTTTATATGAGATGTCGTGACGTCATTGATGACGTCATGGACGGCGCCATATTGGCGTTTACGATGCTCACACTCCCGGGCATCAGCACCTTAAACCAAACGTCAAGTTGACGTTTGATATATGAACATGACAGTAAACACAACATGCCCCGGTCCGAATCAAAACACCACTCACGCGGCATTGAGCGCGCTTACTGATTCGGACCGGCCGTCAGCACTGTAAACGCTGTGAGCGTTGTTGGCGTGATTCTGAACACGGCTATAAAGGGATACTCACGCCCTCCTCGAAGGTCCAACGCGCGGCAACCTGCTCGCCGGTGGTCTTGTGCACCTTGCGCCGCGCCGCGATGATGCGTTCCTTGATCGCCTGCGCCTCCTCATCGGACGCCTGCGGTTTAAACATATACATTGAAATAAAAATTAACTGACCTTTGCATCTCCTGAATATAAATGATTAATAAATGATTGATTTGAATTGAATCAACGAAAAAAACCAAAAGATTGTATTTTGATAAGTTGGTTCTTAAGAGGAGGGGTAGGGCAAGCTCTCTCCATACAAACTTTGTGCAGGATTTACTTCGTTTGTGTTTGCATTAAAGTTATGATTTTTGGTCGGTATGCTTATTTTTCTGATAGCTATTTCGTGATGTAAATTTTTTTTATATTAAATTTTATTTTAAATTTTTTAATTTTGAATATTTTTGAAATATTGGAAAATTTTCACATCACGATCTTCGCATATCTAATATTTACAACCAAAAAAAATATTATATTTGTTAGTGCCAAAACCGACGAATAAAACGTGCACAAAGTTTGTATGGGGAAGGCCTTGCCCTACCCTGCGCCTTAAGCGATGAGCACGCTCGAGTGGTGCCTTTGCATCTCCTGAATATAAATGATTAATAAATTATTGAATTGAATTGAATCAACGAAAAAAAAACCAATAGATTGGAATTTGATAAGTTGGTTCTTAAGCGATGAGCACGCTCGAGTGGTGCAGATATTTGTAAAAGTCGACAGGTATTGATTGCATTGCATATTTTTTCTTTGTATTGAACTTTGAATTGGTATTGAACTGAAACTATAATAAATAAGAAGCGTTGTTGAAGAGTTGGACTTTATTTTGGCTGAGGAAAGAAAAGAGAGTAAGTAAAAGGATCTCCGCGACAACTGTTGTCAAACCTTGGAGCTTTCTGTGCCGAGATGTTCCGATCTTTTGCCCTCACAAGTTATGCTGCTCACCCTCGAGTCTAGTTCATTATTGGTATGTTAGCCCCAGTGTCTTACACTCTTCCCTCTCAATGATAAAAGGAGACTTTTCCTCAGCATGATGATTGATGATGATAGGGGTAACATGTTTGTACTATAGACCGACCGTCTTAAGCCGTTGTCGACCGGTGACGGGTATCCCCGTCATGTAAACAAAAGATAGTTTTGTTTTTGATGTCGGTAGAGGACAGGTGATACCTGGCCTACGATGGAAGAGGGTGAAAATCGGAGACGTCAAAGGGGTAGCGGGCTCCGGGTCCCTGCCTCTACTACTCTGCCGCGCGGTCTCAGTTAAGCGTGCCACACATTGGAGCGGCCTGCGGTGGCGGCCAGTTGACACTATGACAAAGAAGGCCGCGTGTGTCTGAATGAATGTTAGGATAGTCATAGGGTACAACTGATCGCCACCGCAGGCCGCTCTAGTGTGTTACGCCAGGGGGGTCTCACTCCGTCAGTTCGCCGCGCCGCTGCAAGTACATCCGTAGGTGGTACTATTCAGCGGCTGCCGCGCATTGCTACCGGACGATCGCGTCGTCGCTTCATTCGCTTAGTGTGGTCAAAGTTTGTTCTCTACCTATTGTATGTTAATTTGGGGTTGTAAATAGGGGATTTGTTAGCAGTGGGACTTCTGTACGTAGTACTATTACTTATTCTGTGGCTGTACCACACTTCTGACACGCCTAGTAAAGTCCGCGGTGTCGGTAATTATGTGTGCGTGCGCCATCGGTACACGCGTCAATGTGTGCGTGCCATTGTTGTAACAGCGTTGCGCACCGGAAACCGGAATGAGTTGTGACTGATCGGTGACTAAAACGCCGCGCCGGGGCGAGGTAGCTAACGTCGGTGCGGGGCAGTTCGTGTCCGTTCTGTATGTAATACTATATACTATTCTGTGGCAGTACTCACGATGTGGTCGAGCGGCTCGTCCTCCCCCGGCGGCAGGTCGAGCTGCGGCTGCGCGCCGCCCGCCTCGCGCACCGCGTCGCGCACGTCCCCGCGCAGCCGCACCAGCTCCGAGCGCGACACCACGCCCGACACCGGCTCCGACATCACGTGCTCTTGGAAACTGTCACAACAGGGTCATTGACTTAAAATATAGAAATATACATACCCCGTGTTCCGTCCGAATCACGCTTACAACGCTTACATTGCTGACGGCCGGTCCTAATCAGTAGGCGCGCTCAAGGCCGCGTGAGTGGTGTTTTGTTTCGGACCGGTCATCGCTCAGAGCGCGCTCATGATCGGGCCGATTCACGCTCATAGCCCGTGTTTACTGTCATGTTCATATCAAACGTCAACTTGACGTTTAGCTCAAGATGCTTACGCCTGGGAGTGTGAGCACGGACGTCACGACATCTCATGTAAGCGCTATGACTATGACTATGAGCGTGAATCGGTCCGATCGTGAGCGCGCTTTGAGCGCTGTGAGCGTGATTCGGAACATAGCCATACAATGGCGGAACATGTGGCCCAATTGGCACTGTCAGTTACATTCCAATAGTTTCGTTACAAAAAAGACTTACAGCTTTAGTCTTAAGTGTCAAATTTGTAAACACAAATACCATCACGAATGTACCGCCCGAGTCGTGCAGGCACTTTTACGGGCCTTTTTTTTCGGCTGTGATTCTAGTATTATAATATTACATCTATGCAAACGGCACATTTACAACGATTTGTCTTTAACCGAGGCTGGCACAAAATATACTGCTAAGTAGAGTCGTGCGTTCATTTAAGTTTTTCTGAGGATTGGAAGAACGAGGTTAATTAGTCACATGACATGAATGATTAAATGAGTCCTCATTCAGTACTATCACTCGCTAAAATCAGCTAATTCATTCATCAAATTTTTTATTCACTCCTGGAACGTAAATGGGATTTATTTACAAATAGATGCAGAAATTCTGGAAGCCTAGCCGTTACTAATGCACGGATGATATCTGATTTTAGGAAGAATTGTGTATGATGCTCTTTTAGAAGTTGTAACTTCAAAAAGATGAGAATGCTTGAATAAAATCAATAATCCACTAAATGCTGCAAAACACAGGTAAGGCTCGGTAGTGATGAAAATAATATTCTTGAAATTTACACAAATTACCACCATCAGGGCCCCAAGGCCCAGAGGGGCTACTACGAACGTCGAAATTCGAACTTCGAGTCGTGCCGTCCCCTTAACTCTAGTGTTACAGACTATAAGAGTGAAAGGTACAGCACGACTCGAAGTTCGAATTTCGATGTTCGGAGTACAGGGCCACTTCAGCGTTAAGTACATAGAATACTTTTTGTATGATATTGCAGGAAGAAAACATTTTGGATTGTGTTTTTGATAAAATAAAATAATAATTCTTCATATTATATATTTGAACATTTTATTGAGCATAAAAAACCAAATTCATAATTATCTTGCTCTTTTCATTTCATTTACGAAAGTGAAGTAAGATAAATTAAGTAATTAAAAAGAATTGAGACGAAGGTAACCCTGAAAAGTTAAGTGTAAAAAAATATAATAATATTAATAATTACATAAGCTAACAATTTAAGCAAGACTACTTATTATATATTTGGTAAAATAAGGCACCATAGACACATGCAATAGCGAATACTAACTTGTCAAAATGCGAGGTGTAACCCAAAGTGGGCGTAGCCAACAGGCGATCATAGATGTTGGTGACATTGAGGGCAGATCCGTTTTCTGCTTCCCACTTGATGTAAGACTCCCATAAACGGTCTGAGCGGAACTCCAGACCACATGCCTCTGCAAGAAACCAACTCTTCAAAGATTGTACATCTCATGGTGGGTTTAGGCCAAACAAACCAATGTTCTTTGATATTCCTCATGAAAAGTATTACGCCGAATTGCCAGAATGCGTATTCGTTCGTTTGGTCTAAACCAGAGGCACTTATATATACTGAGACGACACCTCCCGTCTGACGCATTCCTAAAATTATTAAAATAGATAAACGAACAGTGTCTCACCTATAGCTCTCTCATACTGCGCCTTGATGTAAGCGTGATCTTCGGTTCTAGTAGCTTTAATGTGATTGAGGTAGTGTATCCAAAGATCAACGGACAGTGGGATGGCTTTCAGCCCCCTTTCCAACACCTGAAACGCAACAGCATTGAAACAAGCGCTCGGCGAGCGGCCAGTGCCGCCGTCCCCGGCTGCACAACGAAGCAAGGGAATATTGAATAGCATTGTATTTCTCATCTCATGTAATTTTGAATAGACGGCGCGAGACGTGGCGGCATTACAGTCGAGTTTTGAAAATATTTACACGTACATAGTGATCAAAGATATGTGAGCACGACTTTATTGTCAAGGGTCGCTCAGATTTTTGAACCTTTGTAAAGTGCATATATTTCAAAAGTCTTGTGTAGAGTGTGTTCGAGCCATGCCTCGCGGCGCCTACCGTATATAAAATGTTTGCCTGGGCTTAGACCTGTGACTCGCCGCGCCGCTCGCAGTGGTCGCCGCCGCCTCTTCCTTCCTACTACATTGGCATTATACGCGACCTGTTGCGTCCATGCTACCATGGATTAGTCATTAAACCTTAAGTATATCCACCAATTATCAGGTACTTAACATATTACATGAAACGGTATTACAATACATGCGTGTACATAGTATAATAAATAAAAGAACTAGAACTAGAATATCAGATAAACACCACAAACGATACACTAGAACGAGATCAATGCGGTAATAGACTTCGGCGCGCGACGGCTTTGCGTTACGAACGTGGGCCTCGAAGCGCTGTTGGGAAAAAAAAGTAATTGCAAAATACCAGTTATGACTAATACAATATAAAATCACGTGTTAAGACACATTGAAATAAAACTCAGGCATTTATTTTACGGAAGCCTTACCAACTCACGCTCAAGTTATCAGTAGCGCGGTCGGTGGGCCGGGGTACTCACCTCGAGGCACTTCTTTTTACTTCCTTTACGCTTCTCGTAGTCGGCGTACTTGCGCCAGTATCCGTAGCAGTACGGGTAGTGCGACAGGAAAGCGTCGTAGGCCTCGCGTGCGGCCTCCACCTCGCTCTGTGGACGGCGGAATCTTTTGAGCACAGTGCTACAGTACTCTTAATATAGTTATACTGACACCGATTATATTAATCAGTTGGCCCTTGCCAATCAACATCAATTTCAGTTCTTATTCGCCTCATTAGGCGTAATAAGATTAGCAAATGTTTTTCATCATATTTTTTCTAAAGCAATATTTAAAAATTATAAGATCACGGGTCACTCTTGGATAAGACTGGCTAAAGAGCGGGAATGAAATATATTTTTGGGCAGTCATGTAAATAGTTACCTCTTGATCAACATATTGCAGCAGATACGTCCACCCGGTAAAGTCTGTGGGGTCATCGTTCACAACCTTCCAATATTTGTCAAGTTCAGGCAGAGCTTTCTTCTTAGGCTTCTCGTCTACTGACGGCCTTTTCTCTGAGGGCACGGGTTTGCTTTCGCCATTCTAAACAAATAAGTTATCATATGAAGACAATTAAAAATTAACCTTATTTTAAGCTTAATGATTCAAGACCTAAATGTCTCGAACTCTCGGTGTCACCTCTACATGAATCCTACTTCCACAAAACATAGGTTAACCTTTGCGCAGAATAGGGCATTAATTATACATTGTATATGTCATTTGTACACACTACTTAAGATAAAAAAATATCAAGTAGATAGGGAGTAGTGTATTTATTTATAATGGACTTCGTAAAAAAGTTCAGTATAAAAAAAGACAATTGCTTTCAAAGTGCGACAACAGGGATCAGGACAGCTTGTTATACTTAAAATTATTTGAACTGTCCGAGTTGTATTAAATTAGGCCGTTCAAAAAGCGACTTTAGTGTCCTAGCGTGAACATTCAAAGTCCAATGAGAAGTTTTATAAAATGTCGGACATTTTAAATAATTTCTTCTATACCCAGTTGGGTCGTGTGCGATTCCTGTCTTACTCACACTCCAAATTAAAAAGAGGAACGAATATTTTTTAGTCTAAAATCCATTGCAGCGTAAATTGTGCTCTCCACATAAGACTAGCAGGTATATTTGCGGCTACCGGAAAATACCCTAAAAATATCACACACCCAAGGTTTCAAAAGAAAGATTGGCCCAATCTGACCATTCTGGACCAAGATTTCTTGCACTCGAGTGGCACTGACAACGTGAACTGTCACTGGCGCCAACTGACTTTGCGTTGGTGTTGCATTTTGGTACCAAAGCTCTTGCCCCAAAGTCCGGTCCGTTGGGCCTATCCTTAATAAATATTTGTGGACATTCTTACACAAATCAACCTAGTCCCAAACTAGGCAAAGCTTGTACTAAGGGCACTAAGCGCTACATACTTATATAGATAAATAGATACTTAAATACATAGAAAACATCGAAGACCCAAGAACAAATTTTCCTGCTCATCACACAAATAAATGCCCCGGCCGGGATTCGAACCCGGGACCTCCAGCTTCGTAAGCAGGGTCACTACCAACTAAGCTAAAGCGGTCGTCAATAATATTTAAGTCATTGATTATACCTTTACAACAGCTTGTTTCTTGCTGGATGACTCACTCTCCGAGGTGGGAGAGCCAGGGTCATAGCCATCCTTGTCATCATCAGTTTTTCGCTTCCGGGACTCTTTAGAGTCTTTCTTGGATGCCGGCAGCTCATCCTCTGATACAACCTACAAATATATATATATTTTTTTATTTCAAACAGTATTACAGCGAGACAAAGTCGTCCTATCACGGTGACGGGGATCCCCGGCCACAAAACAAAACAATGTTTTATTTGTTTTTTTTCGCTGGGAGAGGACGGGTCATCAATATGTCGGACTGTATCTTTTGACGGCCACATATACGAAACGAGAGAGAAATATATTGCACTCATTCTAATTGTAGCTTCATCTATGTCAGTTGTGATAAAATGAACTTAACTGTAAACACAGTGTTGCTGTGTATTGCGGGGAATAGGAAAATAGACTACTCCATCTTGTCTGCTTTCTCTAGAAAAATTTATTTAGAAAATATACTGGAGTAGGACTAAGTAGAAAAAGATATATTTAATAATTTGATTATTGGAATAGACCAACTACTTCTAGAGTCTACCTCATGGCTCTACAACATATTTTTTACTATGAAGTTTATTTTCCCGTGGCTTCTCCTGCGAGGTTATGTTATTGGCGGGTCATAGATGAAATCAGCGCGGGCCTTGTGTTGAAGACTCCTGATTATAGCCACATCATCATCTAGACTCATACAATACAGTATACCTGCAGTTAGGTACTACCAAAAGTTGTGGAAGCAAAACAAGCTGTGTTCTAAATTATACCTCAGTATCAGCTGGTAGTTCCGCGGGCTTGGGTCCAGGAAGCTCATCATCCGACACATTCTCTGCATCTTTGACACTAGGCTTTTGAACTGTCGGTAATTCATCTTCTGAAACTACTTCAGTCTCTTCAGCACCTCTGCTAACCTTATTAAGGACAGAAAGTTAGAAATAAATCACTACCGAGAAAATATATTTCTACTATATTTTTTTAACCTAGTGAAAAAACTTCTCACATAGGCTAGATTATAAACATTAAACGTATATACACAACAACAACAACAACAAATACTCTTTATTGCATAACCTCAACAAAAGTAACACTAACAGCCACACATACACATTAGCCAGGTTATAGCCTCTTCTCATTATATCTGTAAATTATATGCAGAGAATATTTTTTACCTCAGCAGTAGCTTTCTCAGGTATTTCCTCGTTGATTGCTTTTTCTGCTGTTTCCTGCACTGAATTTTCTTCCGTTTTTGTTTCCTGTTAATTTAATTAATTGTTATTGCACCAACAACTCATAGTACAAAAGGCGTACTTAATGAAATAAAGCATTCTTTACCAGTCAAGTTTAAGGCAAAATAGATAATTTCCTTAAGTTTTGTAAAATAAAGAAATAAGTGATTGAAATAATAAGTAGCGATTACTTGAGTACACAAGGTTTAACATATTTACAACAACAAACTTTAGTATTTTCGAAAAAAAACCTGATTCATGCCTATGGCACTGGTCCGAACGAACGAAAGCGAAAACGAACAAAAGATGTAGATCCCGTGGCAGTAAAAGTGACATACTCGTATATTTATAGTTGATCGCTGGCTGTTCACACTGCCGGCGAGATCTCTCTTCACTATATAGTTGATCGCAGCGATAAAAACGACCATCGCTCAGCGGTACTCGCTCAGCGATGCTCGCTTGGCGATCAGAGACTAAACCGCGGTCATTTTTCGAGTAATCGCCCGTCACATTCGAACACAGTATAGCCGAGCGACAAAACTATCGGAACTACCACTCGCTGCTCGCCAACTCGTTTCTAGTTTCTAGCTCTAATCGTTTCTCGCTCATCGCCGGCGGTGGGACCAGTGCCTATGCCACAACAATGCTATATTTTTTTCCTTTAGGTATGCCTGACAAATCCCCCTTTAGGCAATTGCCCCTTTAGCGCTAGGCACGAAAGAGCACGTGCTATGCGGTGAACGCGAGTGAGCGGGATGCCATGACTAACTGTCAGACATCGGTTAGGTTGACAGACAACCTTTTGTCCGTAAATACTAGTAATTATTATATACCGGCACTATATATATATGAATCATAAGTATGTGAATGAACATATCATACCTCTGTTTCCAGTTTTTCTGTAACAGCTTCAGGAGCTTCTTGCGATGCAATCTCCTGAAAAAAAAAAACCATATACCATGAAATAAAAATACCATATCATAAAAACATAAATGAGAAAGTAACTGTTTCTTATCTTCGTCTTCTAAATTCTTTGCACCAATTAATGTAATAAAATTAAAATGTTTCAGGAAGTATTACCCCCTTATTAATAATCCTTTCCTTTCTTCTTCCTTTGCACTTTGGCATTTGTTTGTGAGAAAGGGACAAAATACATTTTAGTTAGCAGAGGTTTGTTAAGTTTTATGAAAAAGGGGGGTTATTATCTTACATCTTTAAACGAGCAATTCTTGTAATCGTTAAGTGTGGCCAGGCCATAATTCCGTAAATATAACAGATATCAGAAAACTTCCAACTGATATCGAAAGTGCGTTACCCAATGAGTAAAATTACATTAATAACTTTTTTTAACACGCTTTTATTAGGTCGACCTGTATGTAACTATGTAATGGAATCTAAGGTAACTAATTTAACCATCTTCAAAGCATCGTAGCGTCATGAAAATTGGCAGCTGTATGTGGTTCTGATGACAATACAATAATATGGTACTGTCGAACTGATCTGATGATGGAGCCGGAAGATATGAACTGGAACTTCATGATGGAACATCGTATCCTAGCTGTGTTTGGATTTGTTAGAAAAGTCTTGTAATGAACTTTGACCACGATTAGGTTTCAAGGTCTGATAGGTCGACCTGTATGTAACTAACTATGTAATGGAATCTAAGGTAACTAATTTAACCATCTTCCAAGGATCGTAGCGTCATGAAAATTGGCAGCTGTATGTAGTTCTGATGACAATACAATAATATGGTACTGTCGAACTGATCTAATGATGGAGCCGGAAGATATGAACTGGAACTTCATGATGGAACATCGTATCATAGCTGTGATTGGATTTGTTAGAAAAGTCTTGTAATGAACTTTGACCACGATTAGGTTTCAAGGTCTGATGATGAAGCCGGTAGGATAGGCACTGGCATTCCATGATGGAATATCGTATCATAGTCGTGTTTGAACTTGTGACAAAGGTCACGTAATGGACTTTGAACGATCTGGTTTCAATTAACACACAAAGCGTGTTTTTAAACTATTAATTTATTAATATTTATTATGTTATTTGAGGTGAGTGGCTATTATCCGGTATCACTGTGCAACTATTGTTGAACTAGAGTGAAGTTTATTTTATATTGGCCTGTTTTGTTAGCATGTGAATATATACCTCTGTTTGCTGTTTTTCTGTCACAGCTTCAGTGGCTTCTTGTGGTGCAATCTCCTGAGAAAATACCATACACATGACATAAAAAAATATAGATTATAAATGAGGAAGTCACTGTTTCTTTTCTTTACACACTTAAACCATATACAACTAAACGAATTCAGATTAAATGTGGTCTACAGATTTTTTGAGGCCAGAGACATAAATAAAGCCACAATATTTATGTCTCGTCTGGTCATCTTAAAAAAAATACAATTCAGGGTATATGAAATTTTTTTTGGGTTACAAACTTTTTAATTATACAAATTACATACCTCTGTTTCCTGTTTTTCTGTCACAGCTTCAGGGGCTTCTTGTGGTGCAATCTCCTGAGAAAATACCATATATATTCACCAACAGAAATTTTGGCCCAAATTAAAAAAATGCATTTTTATATATTAAACATAATTCAATTTATAGTTTGAAAAATCATGTAAGGTTTTTGGGCCAAATTTTCTGCGTGAGTGTATGACATAAAAAAATACAGATTATAAATGAGGAAGTCACTGTTTCTTTTCTTTACGCACTTAAATCATATACAACTAAACGAATTCAGATTAAATGTGATACAGATTGTTTGACCAGACATAAATAAAGCCACATTTTTTTTTTAGAGAGGCAGGGCACAGCTAAATGTGATCTTGCTCGAATTTGGAGCAGCCCAACTGGGGAAGTACTGGAAGTTGCAGAACACCACAGCCATAATATTATTTACTATACAGGTATGTAGTGTTGTGTTGCTGGAGGTGAGCAAAGTTGCCAGAGCTCCCAAGGATGGACTGTGTTGAGAGTGAGAGACCTAAATTTGTTCCTTCTGCTGTCAAAACAGTGAATCCTTAAATCTTATCAAGGGTCGGCAACATACATGTGACTTCTTTGGAGTGGCGTCTACAGGCTGCGGTGTCCACTTACCATCAGGTGGACCGTGGTCCTGTTTGTCACCATCTTTGTATTAAAAATAATAAAATCCAGAACTTTTTAACTATATAAATTACATACCTCTGTTTCATGTTTCTTTGTTACAACTTCAGCTGCTTCTTCCATTGGTGTTACCTATCAAATAAATAAATCTTCACAAATGTGTACCACAACCTTCTGATGAGCATGTTACTCACTAAACCGAACTTAGATGTAAATGTTTATTCACAGGATGTACAAAATTACTGTATTCTTTTTTTAAGTTATTAATTATTGTAGTTCTCGAGTCTTGCACACTCTACAACTTGATTAATTTAACATTTGTATAAACTTGTTCATAGTTCATTACCTGCGCTTTTTCAGTTTCACCTAATGGCTGCGAAATCTCTTGTTCTACATGAGTAGTTTCTTCAATCGGTTGAGTTGCTTGCACATTTGCAGTGCTGTCATCTTCATCCAAAGTGATGCCAGCATCATTTGATGACTCTATTTCATGAACAAGAGCATTGACTTCATCAGTTTTATCTAAGGTATCTTCGGCAATATCATTTGATATTTCACTTATTTCATTATCCATATCCATCTTCGCCGGATGATCCAACAGATCTCCATCTGTATCTGAAACTGCCTTGTACGCGACGTCGCTTAGGCGCGAGTCTCCATCCGACAACACATTGTTCAAAGAGTCTGCCGCAAAAGTGACTGCATTGTCGCCGACATCGAAAGAATCGGTGTTAAACCCGTCAGTATTGTTTACCAAGTAGTCACCAACACTTCCCGCAGAAAACTCTACAGCATTCAGAAAGCCAGGGTTAGAAGTTGACGACTCGTCTACACCAACTGCGTCCACACTATTGAACTCTCCCTCGGTCAACAAATGAGACAGACCATTCGAATTTTCGTTTATCAAGGGTCCCTCATCAGTATCCATAGGACCATCATCCGCATCTAGCGGTCCATCTGATAAACATTTCTGGAACATTGCAAAATAATTAGACACTTGGCCACTGCCGGAGAAGTTGATTGATTTATAACCTAGTAAACACCACTTACCTGCAAGTCGGGGCTAGCATCATCATCCATTTTTAATTTTAATCAATAGTTACAATTTGTGCTATGATATGAACTTCTGTATGTCTATTGATAAAACAACTTCTATTCGCTCGCACAACCAAAAGCAAGCAAAGCAATCCGAAATACTTCAGCTCAGCTACAGCTACACACACAATCACCACACAATCAATGCATAAGTAAGAAAAGGACGTAAGTAAACGTTGTGTTGTTGTAGTCTATGGTTAGAAAGTAGTGAAGCAATCGACTCATCGTAATCGAAAATGACATCGATGCCCTATCGATATTCAAACGCATCACGCATGCGCTAACGTCATGGCTAACGTCACATGGGCCATCCCTAACTTCCGGAAGGCATGGCGACGTTTTTATCGTTAACTCAAACGGTTGATTTTAGTTGCAAGTTTAGAAAATATTTTGACACTTTTCTTCTGGTAACATTAAACAAGCTGTCAATGTCAAGTCAAGCTTCTATTTCCTATTATTCTTAACCTTACCTTATTCATATTCGAGCCATTTCTTCTATTTTGTGCTAAAATGTTAGGAATACGTTCTTTTCTGAACAATATTGTTAATGCCCAAACTGTGCTTACACAGCAAACAAGAGTAAGTATACTCAACAAACGTATAATGTACACCAAGTTTGTCTAGGTTCTTTTCGTTACGAAGACCTTCGAGCTAATTACTGTATTACTCTTTATAGACAACATTCGTATTGAAAAGGAGATGGCCACCACCACTACACAAGAAACACGGCAGACCTTCAAAGTTGCGAGGTCGTCACTTCGTGTACGACTTAGTTGAAGACCAAAATGTTGTGAAGAAGCCCGCCATGAAGGTTATTTTAAACCAATACGTGGAAGGTTAGTTGACCGGCAAGATTTCCTCTACTTTATTTATTACTAACTGGGCTGTACCCAGAGTTCCGTGCGCCCGAGTAGAACTCATCATCATACTAACTCCCATAAAGACAAGAAGTCATACATATCCCTGAGACCATATTCCCAATGTTTCCAATTTTAAAACAGAAATTCATAGACATGACAGAAATAATGTAGTAATTATAGTATTACTATTTTATATTAAGGTATTTCTTTTAGGTGTAGGCAATGCCGGTGATGTGCTCACCCTAAGACCCCATGAAGCATACAGAGATTACTTGATGCCTGGTCTCGCTGTGTACTGTAATCCAAAGAACATGGACCAATTCAAAGTTGATGAAAACAAACCAAAAACAGAAGATACATTCAGCTCTCCATATGTACAAAGGGTAATAATTATATTAATATTATCAGACTACTTTAACCTATTCACCGTCATAGTAGATCCTGTAAGTTGTGCCTCACACGCCAAAGTCCTTGTACCAAAAGACTGTAAATAAAATGATCCTTACTTGATAGCAAGTAGCTTGCCTTTACATCAACTTGATTGACTCTATATGAAGTCATTGGTGTGTGGGGAACCTAATGTCCTGACTTTATATGAAGTCACCATGAAAAGGCAAGCTTCTTGCTAGAGGCCCCTTACAGACATGGAAAATGGCTTATAGATTTTTTTTTTTTTTCATTTATATTAATTAATTCCATTATGTAGGTAACAGGGTTAGTAATGTAATGGACAATCCTTGACTGTGTATGTATGTTGTGTAGGTACATTTAAATACATTTTCATACAATAGTATTTTATTTTTTAAGTAGATCTAAAACATGAAATAAATTCAAGGACTTAAATAAGATGATTGATTAAACAGACTATCAGTTGCCTCTCCCGGCTGGTGCTACAAATCACAATGAACAAACGAGAGCCCTGGACTCTGGAGCCGTGGCATATAAAGGCATCATTCAGAAAGGCCGGGTTTGTGGTCCCTGAATATGCTATCACGATGCCTCCAGGCAAAGTGAGTGGGCCTGACATGTCACTTCAAGAAAAAGAATTTTATGTTACTGTCACAGTAAGTATGAACAATACTATATTCTCAATTTTGTTCACAACAAATACTTTGTCAGAATAAAGTCACAAATTGTACACACATTTGTGCACTTATGGCACAGCCAAGTTCACAAACCCTTACCTGTTATGAAAGGACTATTTTTGTTGATTCATAATATTCATATTAGAAAAAGAAATATTTTGCAATAATCAACAATTTATTAAAGTAACTTGATGTTTTTTACAGATCAACAAAAAAGAGACAGTTAATGTGAGATGCAGAATTCACCACTGGGCCACAGGTCTGGACAGATTGCCATGGGTAGAATATCACTGGAAGCAGGCTTCGGAGCCACTCTTCCCTGAACAAGCTGGTGTATTGCTGAGCATGCCTCTTCCAGAATAAATATGTAGATTATGTAAATTTAATACAATACAGTTAGTTATAGAAGTTTTTTTTTAATGACAGTATATATTATGGAGAAAAATAATGACCTACAAACTTTGAAAAAACAAAAAAAATACAGCCTGTTAATCCTTCATTTGGCTTCCGTGCCCATGACGTCACTTCGATGGTACCGATTAAGCGGGTATTACGCTGTCCTGAATTCAGAATCCGGACTAGTGGAGGGGAGTTGAAGCATCTCGCTCTAACATATAGGTCCCTAACTAACCCTTCTAAGTGTCCTGAATTCAGGACAGTGTAATACCCGCTTTCCCCAGCGAGTTACACAGTTGGCTCAATTGGGTTGTTGCTTCTTGCTGCTCTTCTTGTTACAAACATACATTACTATTAGAACAATAATTATTTACAGTACAGTGAGACCAAATAAAGGAATTTTACTTATTCAAACACACAAGCACAAGGAAGCCCACTGCCGCGCATGCTACATACGAATATGATTGAACTACATGTTTCGGGCGCAACATAACGCCAGCATGTGTTGTATGGTATGAGCGTGATTTTATTCTAATACTTATTTAAAATGAGTTGTGCGAGCGCTATAGTGGGCTTGATAGCTTTTCGCACACAGACTTTTGTCAATCAAATGGAGACTATTGGTAAGTGTGCGAATCTGATCTAATTTTGGAATAATGTGTGCGAAAAATTTGTGATAATTGTTGGTTTAAGAGGAGAGTTGAGGGTTCTGGTTATCGACGCACGGCTCGGCAGCAGTGGCAGCCACGTCGCCTGCGTTCTGACTGTATTGAGTGTATATAACAGATTCATCTACGATATCGCCCACACTTTGGGGTTGTTTGGGAACGCCGAATTCCTCATTATCCAGTTGTTGTTCAATTTGCTCTGTAGTCTCATGTTCATGTTTGAAAGGTTCTAGAGGGTATTCTCCTGGAGTTGTTATCACGGTGGATTCGCCTCCTATCTGATGGACTTGATGTTCCGTGGTGTCGTGTGTTGGTTGTTCTTGTACAGGGTATTGTTGTTCGTATAGTTGTTCGTTAGTATACTGTTGCTCACTATATTGTTGTTGTTCACCATATTGTTGTTCATACTGTTGTGGTTCGGCATACTGTTCTTGTTCGAAGTGTTTACCTGCATATTGCTCTTCATAACTCGGATCATAGCGTTGTGACGTTTCCTCATGTTCGTTTATTTCTACAGGGTATGTGGGCTCTACTTCTACACCTGTATAGTAGAGGGATGGATCGTAATTACCAGTCTCAGGACTATAAACATCGCCTAAACCATCTTGATAATTTGCCTGTTCATCGTAAAACATTTTTTGCTCAGCTTCAAACTCTTGGATCTCTGACGCCACTGTATCCGGATCGTAAGCACCCTCCTGTGTTAATTTTTGATCTGTATTCTCCAGCTGCTCTATATTGTCTTTACCGTCTGCTGCAAATGCAACTGGTTCAGAGACATACTGATCATCACTTGGTATGTGGTTATAAGCCCCATGCAGGTATGCTTGTTCGGCAGTTGCTGTTGGCTCAGAAACGTAATGGTCACTGCCTGGTGGCTGGTTGGCCTCTGGCAGGTATGTTTGGTTTTCAGGTGCTGGTGGCTTTGAAGCAGACTGCTCTGATTGAGGCGCCAAACGGGCCTGGTTCATTTTACGGCCATCTGGATTTACGTTAACTCCATCCACCAAGGGTACACCTTCTGCTGGCGTGAAGTCCTTGACGTTTATTATATCAATGGGATACTCCGTTTTTTCTTGATTCCCTACTTTTTGATTGTCACTCTTTGTTTTTTGTGCTGCAGGCTTTATTGATTCAATCACTTCTACGTGGCTTATGTCGTCTACGACAGGGGACAGTTTCTCGGTTTCTTCATTTTCATGTTTATCGCTATATACGACATAACTTTGTTGATCGTCTCGATCGCTATTTTTAGATACAGAAGTTACATGCCCATCATCATCTGTAGTTAAATAATTGGTTTGACCTCTATCTGTTTGATACTGATCTTGTTCTCCACTGACTCCTCTTTTATCTATATTATCACCTGTGTCCGTTTTTAATGCTCTGGAAAGATTTGTTTTCAATTTTGGAATATTGTCAAACTGTATGTTAGTGTTTTCATTTCCAGTATCGGTAATATTAACATTTCTTGCCATCCCTTTATCTTCAAGACATGCGAATTCACGGTTTGGTGTAATCTCAATTGCTTTATCGTCAACCCTGGACTTAGGTTCTTTACTCGGGATATCATCTAAGAAGCTTTCACTGCTACTTTTTATAACAGATGAATTATTCGTTTCTTCTTTCTCATTTTGTTTCAGTGTATCTAAAATGCTGTATTTACTTTTCCAATCAGAGTCAATATTATTATCTTGTTGTATTGCTCTCGAAACATAATCTTCACTAACAACGGATTTTAACTTAGGTATCAGTATGTATTTTTTGCTAATTTGCTTGATGATATAGGTCTCGTCCAGTGGCTTAGCGAGAACATTTAGTTCCTGTGTTGGAACAAATGTATCTTCAAACTTCCTTATAGAAATTTCTGTCGCCGGGTGATGCGTTTGTTGATGATGGTTTGTTTTAATCGGCGGTTCGTTGAAGGGCACTCTCTGGTCTAAGTAGATATTGGACTGGAAAAGGAATTACTTTATTAATTACTCGATATAACAGTATTTACCTACTTACGAAAAAACTTTCCTCAGAGTTGGGCATTTTCTCAATTTTAGGAACATTTAATTACTTAAGATTAGGTACCTCAGTTCAATTGTACTACCTATCTGAATTGGGAATATATCACCTTGTATCGAGCCACGGCGTTGGAAAGGCGTATTTTGTCGAGTTTATCCAGAATGTGTTCATTCCGCTCTTTGCGTTTCTTATCCTCCTCAAGGAAAGCATCATATTGCTTTCTCAAAATGTTGATCTGATCCGCTTTAATTCTGTGAACAAGTTATCGAATATTGTACCTAGCAGTAAAACCTAAGAGTTGGGACTTATTTCTATCGCGATTTGAACGTTGTTGCAACACTATGCGTAGCTAAGTTACGACTCGAACACCACGGTAATTAGGTGATCGTTCCTTCACGCAAAATCCTTGTAGTCCTTTTGGTTTTAAGGCCAACGAGATCAATTATGGCACGAGAGCAAAAAGGAGCGAGATAGGTACGGTCAGCGGTCAGCTGCAGAGAAACCTGACCCCCCGTGCATACAAATATCAGTCAAGCATGAAGTACATCTTGTTCCTTCAGTTTTAGCACGGCTACTTACTTCTTTTTAGATTTCCCCATAGGGCCAAGTGTGTCGTCCCGGGGAACTCGGCGGCGACTGCTCGCATGGTACCGATGTAAACAAAGCAATGCCGCCCGACCTTCGCGAAGGTTCGCCTTGCGATTCTACATGATCGTTTTACCGGGCTCGGATTGGCAAGCACCGTACAGACATAAGGTATTTGAAACTGTGTATTTTTGCCGCGAAGATGTTGATTTATGAATGTATTATTAGGATGAAATTAGATTAGAGTAGGTATCAATATTACGGATATATTGGTAAGACAGCGTCCATTTTCTCTGCGGGGTTGGCAGGCGTCTCAGTGGCTTCAGTTGTTTCAACCTTCGTCCCTAGGTGTACCATCAAGTGTACCTATTTAACCTATTACCTAAGTTCAACATCGAAGTAAATGTCATCGCGTATTTATTCTGGTTACATTTATATAGATTAGTCTAGTCTAGAATTTAAGATTTCTTATGACTGTATCTGTAACAGTGGCGTGGCGGCAATTGTAGGCAACCCGGAACTCATTGCGCTTGGGTGTATTTTATTCGCAAACTCACAAACTGCATTCATTACTTAATAATATCGAGTTCTACGGACACCACGCCACTATTAATACAGTGAAGAAAATCGAAACACGTATAATATCTTTTACGCTCTTGTCACTCGCATTCAAGCATCATCCAAGTCATCACGGAATAATAGTGCAGACCATAATCAATTTAAAAAATAACTACGCTCTTGTCACAATGACAATAAGGCATAAAAACGGTACAGTCGAACTCATAATATGTATGGACACTTTGGTACTTTGTCGCTTTCACATGTTGGAAATTTAGTATGAGTACATATGACCAGTTTAAGCCTCAGTAACGTGACGTTAAAGCGCGAAGGTACAAACGTGTTAAGCCTGTATAATGAGCCCAACCGTACATACCTAATTTCAATCATTCGAAATTTATTTCCAGAGCTTTAAGTGTGTAAGTATCCCGCTTGTGCAGACCGTACCAGTCACCCATTGGGACGCCATAACATCGAGCGGTCCTATAGCATTGTATAGTTGGCTATACCACGACCTTCGACCTTGTCCGTGGCTATCGTCACGAACATTAAAGCTTTTAAATGCATCTTTTGCTATAGGTAGGTACTTAATCAGGCATTCTTGCACTATTAACTATTATGCATACTATATTGCAAAACAGTTCTGAAAGATGTTGACATGGTAAATAATAAATATATAAAAATATCTATTTGTGGACAATCTTACGCAAATCAACCTAGTCCCAAACTAAGCAAAGGTTGTAGGACTTGTAGGGTCGTTAGGCCAGTTACGCGGCCTGCGTCGAAGAACGAAGTTTTTTCAATTAAAGATAAGATTTAAATTTTTACATACCCTAAATAAACATGTGCATTTTATTTTTAATTGGTAGCTATTGAACGGGAATATAGTTATTAAAAAATGAGAAAAAAATCAGTTCATCAACTCATCTAAATGCCTACGTCAAATCTTGGGACTACGTAGTGAACGCCACGCATCCTTCAGGATTCAGGACTGGGATAACGCTAGGAGGATGATGATGAACTCCTCTAAGTGTAAGCCCTGAGTGGACGCTGCGCAAATATAATCATATACTTAATGCACGCTGGCCCGCCCCGCCGAACGCTCCGCTACGAGCGTCCACTCAGGCCGTGGCCGTACACTTAAGTTGCCGCAAACCGGCGCATCAAATTAGCCACAACACAAACACCTATTGACCCTACTAGATATAGATACTAAACGACGATGATGATAAAATTGAGACTTAAAACAAAGTCAGTTTGTAGTTGTAGTAAGTATACCCACTATTAGTTAACAATCAGAGGAGCAATAAGTTTCAGCCAAAGGCGTGTTTCACAGACTTTACACTGATTTCAAAATAATTACCGTTACGTAGGTAAGTAGGTACTGTACACCGGATGTGAAGAATACATTAAGCGGGTATTACTTGTCCTGAATATGGAAGGGGAAAGATCGGAGTTGAATTATGAATCATCTCGCTCTTAC
Organism: Cenopis cana; assembly: GCA_951800055.1. Lineage (NCBI taxonomy): Eukaryota > Metazoa > Arthropoda > Insecta > Lepidoptera > Tortricidae > Cenopis > Cenopis cana. The sequence goes on along the minus strand of OX637490.1, from coordinate 10,664,681 downwards.
ATAACTATACATCCCGCTCTAAAGCTAAACGGAAACGGAGGAGAGGGGAGTTCAACTCCCTCTCTCTGAAACCGTATCGGAATTTCGTGCGTCTGCGGCCAGGCTAATACCCGCTTATACCCAGGACGAGTGGATATTTGTATAATATTACTACAATATTACGAACGTGATTCATCCTTTCTTATTCACCCGCTTGAAATGCTATAAAACGTAAATGATTTTCAGAAATTTCTCTTACGTGGTAATGCGTTTTCTGGTGATGAGCATGTAGCTGAACGTTTTATTTCGCTTTGTATAGCTGAATATACCCGGAACCATAGTAATTACGAGTACGAAACGAACTAAAAAAATGATCTTATAATATCGGCTCCTCACCATAAAAACTTTAATTTTTTGGTAAGGGCCTAGAAAGAAGAATTGACGCTGTCATAAAAAATCCACCATTACAAAGAGTATATAAATAAAGAATATGCTTGGACCAAAGAGTAATAGTAGATTGTGTCACAAGGGAGCAAAATGCCATATTTACGGCGTGGGCGTACATTGAATCCTGAACGAAGCGAAGGATTCTATAATAGAATCTCGAGCGTAGCGAGGGATTCTAAAATAGAATCCTGAGCGTAGTGAGGGATTCAAGTATATACGCCCAAGGTGGAAATAATTTTGCTTCCATGTGATACATACTGCTTTTCACATCACCTATTGAGGATAATGAAAGATCTGAAGTGCTACCGGTAACATATTTATAGATGCTCAAATTTGAAACCTTTTCCCTGAATTAGTCGAAATCGAGTATAATGACGATTTTTAGCAAACAAAAAATTTTTCAACTTAAAATTAAAAATAAGTGTAAAATTTTAAATCCTTATCCCCGAATTTGTCGAAATCGAGTATAATGACGATTTTTCCTTATTTTACTTAAAATTCAAAATAAATTTAAAATTTGAAATCCTGATCCCAGAATTAGTCGAAATCGAATATAATGACGATTATTCGTAATTTTTATTTTACTTATAATTTTTTTAAAAAGAAGCTGACGTTTCGTATAGACTGTATTTGAATTTTCAGTGATACTGGAACTTTGTTGGATTTGTATGATGCTTCAAATTTGATTTTTTTCATTATATATTATTAAATATTTTATACTGGCAACACAGGGTCCTTTAACAGAAAAGTGCCACTTTGATCCCTCCTAGCAGGGAAGAAAAAGCCCTTATCCGAATAGGTGATGTGAAAAGTAAGTTTGGACCTTGGTAGGCTTAAAGCGTGTCTCACACAAAAAGAATATAATCACTACGTTTTTCCACACACTGCAGCGGCCTGCGGTGGCGGCTGCGGTGGCTGTCAGTTATAGGAAAAAGTAGATAGATTCCATTTTTTTTTTTACCTTAATAGAATTTGATAATGCTTTGGTATACAGTTTCGAAATGTTTTCTTGCAGAATTACGCACTGTACATAACTGGTTTTTTTTCCTCATTTTATTCTTTGTTTTTGTGTTGCTTTATATAGATACTTAGATTTCTTGATCTTAAGTAGGTTAAGTATTATCATTTATCATTGTAATAAGCATATTTTTGTGAGAAAATGGCTGACTGTCGAGTTTCTTTCGGCGTTTCTTCTCGGCAGTGGCCTCTGTGAAACGCTAGTAGGGTTTGACTTGTAAAAGTGCCATTGCGGCCTACTTACAGAATAAAGTTCATTTTATTCATTTTTTTTTAGATGATTTGACTATCAGTCAACATCCCTACTATTTATTTTTTTCGTCTTTTTAAACTCTTGTTTCATATTGGTTGCTGTTTACTTTGGCGCGAAAATGGTAACGTAGGCTGCCATACTTATTATACTCTTTGGGCGGCCACCTCACCTCGGCCGAGTGTATATCCTTTCTATCATGCGGCCGCGTCAGTGACGGTGTATTTGCTACTGCGACTTGTCAATGTCTGTCTTCTTCTTCTTCTCTTTTTTTAATGGCTTTATGGCCAACAGAGTTAGCACAAATTTGACAGTATCAAGTATACGTAGGACGTTATTTGAAGATCCCTATGACACTTGCAGTGACAGTTCATTTATATAACCTTGGAACAGCGTCGATGTCACATCGAAATGTTAATAAGCATCTTTTGGGAATGTAGCTAATTAATTTATGTAGGATTGTAACATTTACATAATAACAATATGAAAGAAACTGTAACTGTCCCTTATTTCCCAGAAATATGCTTAACGGAATATACACGGTGACGTACTGCAAAAGTTATATCGTTGGTCTGTATCGACTAAGGAAGCGGTGCCGTCGATAACAGATGTCGATAATTGAAGTGATAATAATAAAACGTGTCTTATATTTCATTTTAATTGTTACGTGACTGTGTAAAAATAAAACAACGTTAAATTTCATATTTATTTATTATTTAACACTTATTGTTTTGACCTGTAGGTAGTCTTTCTTCTGGTGCGGCGTAAGAATAGGTACGTTATGTCCAAATTTTATGTCAATAGGTCAAAGGGAAGTTGAAAACATCTTCGAAAAATATTTTTGTGACAGACGACCGATGGAAGGACGCATGAGTGACAATTTGGACCATTCTGAAACGGAACCCTAAAAATGGCGGTTTAGTAGCCAGAAACGTCTTTTACACGATAACCGCATTTGAGGTTAAAATTAATGTACGTGAGAGGACGCTGATAAGAACCGCCACAATAAAATAATAATAAATAAATAATTGAAGTATCGACACATGCACATCACTATATGGTATGTCACTGTCAGTGTCATAGGGATCTTCGTATAACGTCAACTCGTCAAGTGACCACAGTGGCCACGGCAGACCTCAGTCCGCTACAGTGTGTGACAGCCTTTAAGCGGTTTATGCAATTATAATATTTATAATGTACCATTGTTTTGTGACCAAAATGGTGAAAAAACATAAAATAATAGCTACTTAAACGTTTTTACTTTATTATATACTAATTTCAAACAATAATTTCGAATTGAATTAACGTGAAACTGAACGTGTTTTAAAACGGCAATCAACGCCTGGTGACGTCACACCACACCTGTTATGACATTGACAACCAAAGAGAATATATGTAATCTGTATGGCAAGCACATGATGGCAAGGTCAGTATGTCGGCTTATCTCGATCTATTCGTCACTTTCTAACAGCACTTATCAAAAAAAGACGGATAGCTCGAGATAGGCCGACAAACTGACGTTGCCATCATGTGCTAGCCAAACAGATTATATATATTCTCTTTGGTTGTCAATGTCATAACACGAGTGACGTCACAGGAACTGTAGATCCGTTTAGGCGCGAAAGTTTAAATTGTCAGTTTGTAACAGCAATTTAAGACTATAAATCATGGTATTTTAATTTTTTAATACACTCGTGGTCTATTCTACATGCAATTCTTTCAAATGAAAGCAATAATGAAAATATTGCATCTTGTCTGTGAGCTGGCTGTGAGAGAGGTCAAAGAGAGGTTTTTGTCATTTTTTGCTGACCGTACCAAAGAGAATATAATCACTAACCACTGCGGACCTTACTATACAAGATCTAATAAGTCTCGTTGACCACCCACACGAAGACTTTCGCCGCCATCTTGGCGAAAGTCACATCTTTTTCTTCTTGTTAAGTGGTTTTATTCAATTTTACTTAATTTATCCCTTCGTGTGTCATTGGCAAAAGTCCTTGAGGCTGCCATTTCTCTTTTATATCTAACTAACTAATTTATCCCTTCGTGTGTCATTGGCAAAGGCCCTTAAATGAGGCTGCCATTTCTCTTTTATATCTATCTATCACCCACACGAACAATATATTTTTTCATTGTAATATTTATAACAGCTATAACAGACGATCGAATATAGTGCGCTCCGCACCGCGACCTTGGTCCGCTCCGCACTATATTCGATGGTGTGTACAGCGGTCCGCCTGACATTATTATTATTATTGACGGTGCGGTCGGTGCGATGATTCTCCCACTGGATTTGGTGCGGTCCGCACCAAGTTCGAACGTGTGGACGGATCTGCCATACAAATATCGTCGGAGCACACCAAGGTCACGGTGCGAGCGTACCATATTCGAACGTCTGTTCATGTGTCACATGACACGGTGCGGTGGTGTGGCGTGTCGAGCGCACCGCACAGACCGTCGGTGCGGAGCGCACCATATTCGATCGTCTGTTAGTCTGTTACAGCTAAGAGACTCGAGCCGTGTTCCGAATCACGCCAACAACGACCACAGCGTTTACAGTGCTGACGGCCGGTCCGAATCAGTAAGCGCGCTCAAGGCCGCGTGAGTGGTGTTTTGATTCGGACCGGGCATGTTGTGTTTACTGTCATGTTCATATATCAAACGTCAACTTGACGTTTGGTTTACGGTGCTGACGCCTCGGAGTGTGAGCACTGTAAACGCCAATATGGCGCCGTCCATGACGTCATCAATGACGTCACGACATCTCATGTAAACGCTATGAGCGTGATTCGGTCCGATCGTAAACGCGTTTATACGGCCGGTCCGAATCAGTAAGCGCGCTCAAGGCCGCGTGAGTGGTGTTTTGATTCGGACCGGGCATGTTGTGTTTACTGTCATGTTCATATATCAAACGTCAACTTGACGTTTGGTTTACGGTGCTGACGCCTCGGAGTGTGAGCACTGTAAACGCCAATATGGCGCCGTCCATGACGTCATCAATGACGTCACGACATCTCATGTAACGCTATGAGCGTGATTCGGTCCGATCGTAAACGCGTTTATACGTTTTAAGCGTGATTCGGAACACGGCTTCGATTTCTCCTTGATAATTATTTCTTATCTATGCTCATAACCAAATTTGCCTTAAATGCTGTCAATGTCAAAACTTTTCAAAATAGAAAATAGTAATTATATGAAAATTTAGTGTGTAATGTTCTAATAAATACGCACTTCGATCACTTTCAACGCCTTGTAACTGATTCACACATCAATGTATGTTTATTTCGTCAGTTACTCTTATGTTATATAACCTCTAACATAGCAACTAAATACATTTTTATCTCAGAAAAAAATGATCTATAAGTGGTGGCACAGATGGGTTCGTAAGAAGACTAATCCTATTCCTATCGACAAAGCAGTGCTTTGGAAGCGGCGATTTAGTATAGCTTACGGTATACTGGCCTGGAATGCACTTGGCATAGTGATATACTGTGTTACGCAGGGAAAAGCAGATTGGGCCAATTATTATGGTCTCAAGTCAGATGAAGAACAGAAGATGCCTCCAGGTTATAACATTTCGGATGTACATACAAGAATCATTTTAGCTTCTTGAACTTCCATGTGATTTTTTAAATTTATTTTTTCAGGGAAAGCATGGGCAAATACACTTGGAATTAAAAACGCGAAAGTGTATAGAGTAGCAGGATTTGAAACAGTTGATGAATATCACATAGTGGATGGTGAAGAAGTTAGACCAAATAAACCTATGACTGATCCAGAAACATTAACAGAATAGTAAAAACCATGTCAATGGGTATTCTAATTAAAGTGATGTAAATAAATAGTAATGTCTTATTTATTATTATAAATAGTTTTATTCTTAAGGCATGAATCAATGATTTGTAAAATATAATAAATTTATTTTCATTTGAAAACTGATATAGGGTTGCGAGGCCAGTTACGTGACCAGCATCAGTTTGCAACCACAAAGCATGAGGTTGTTTCAATTAAAGAGAAATAAATATTTTTAAGACTAAAAGGACAGTGAGCTATGCTTTTAATTTAATAATTATTTAATGGGAATCCATTAAAAATATATATACTTTCAGTTCATCAATTTAGCTGGTCACAAACCGACCTATCAACCCACCCTACTGGCAAAACTATACATCATTCTAGATTGATTTTAGATCACAGCTCAACAAGGCATAAGCTAATAAAAGTAAATACATTATTTTGTTATCTAAAAATTAACAATTGGAGTGTGCATGGTATGCTATAGCATGCCTTCTCCTCTCGATTTCTTGCAACAGGGCAGATCTGTAAAATAAAACAAATATTTTACCTCTGTCAAGTCCATAATTCGGCGGAGTAAACTGGCAGATGAGATGTTGCCAGAAGTAGAAAAAAATAAACAGTGACGGTATATAACGATAAAAATATGACGATAAGTATAAAGTAACTTTAGTATAAAGTACTTATTCACAAACAAAAATGTGCCGGCATTTTTCGGAATATTAAAATCGATATACTATTCGATAGGAAATTTTTTCGATCAAGATTTAACTCCTACTACTTTACTATCTAATTTAATAAATGTAAAAGTTTCTACTTTTCGGCAACTAAAGGCTCATTAAGTTGACAAAAGTAAAATAAATATGAAAAAATCATAAAATTTACTATTTTTTTTAATGTGTCAAATTGAGAGCATTTTAGATTGTGAGAAACACTACTAATTTCGATTTTCGATGATCTCGGCAAGCACCAAGGTGTGCCCGATAAATAGGTCCGTAAGATCCGTACGTCTAGTGAGGCCTTAAATAATATCGATATGAACAGCACTGGCCGTACTGTGGCAACATTTGTGCATTTTGACTTGTCAAACAACTCTGCCGAATAGGGATGTTGACTCAAAATTTATTATTACTGGATACAAAAGAATACATAAAACTATGCCAAATAGTGAAAATCCTATTCAAATATGTCAAAAAATAACGAAACTACAACCGTTAGAATGTCTTTAGTTCGAGAGAGAAAGAGCTACAGATCAGTGACGTCACTGATCTCGCTCGTCACGCTTGATGCGTTGAGAAGTGATAGGCCACTTTCTTGAGTCATTGTACTTATTTATAGCAATTATGGTTTATTTATGCCGGATTTTTATAAAGTATATAAAACCAAAGATTGGTTACTGACATAAAGGCTTGGTCACACCGCGTGCGCGACGCAAGCGGGACGCCGCGCTGCGCGCCATAATGTATGAAACCGTCCCGCTCGCGTCGCGCAGCCAGTGTGACGTCGCTAACCTGTTAGCATACGTTCCGGCGCGCTGCGGTCGCATCGCGCGGACGTCGCGCAACGCGGTGTGACCAAGCCTTAAGATCTATTTCTAAACAGATCTTTACAAACCGAGCCTTAGTAAAAGAAAAGGTTGGAACCCCGTCTAGTGTATAAAACACTTGCCTATATTGCTCATACTTCATGACGATCAGCTGCAGCTCTTGCTTGTACAAACGAGTCAGCATGTCGGAGTAGCAGTCCAACTCACTTAGCCGGAACATGTTCCATCGCAACTTGTGATCCATTTCTGGATCAGCTGAAAATATTATCCTTGTCAATATGAACTCATTTGTTGCCATTGTAGTTGTCAATAAGTACTCCTGTCCTCTCCCAGCGAAAAAAACAAAACAAAACAATCTTTTGTTATCCGGCCGGGGATCCCAGTCACCGGTAGAGGACGGCTTAAGTAGTTCATTAAGGTCAACATTCAACATGAAGTGTTTGATTTAATTAGCAATTATTTTATCAAGGGCACACATCTCGGAGTGGCAGCTTGCTAAACACATAAGTGCTGCCAGAACTAAATACAGAAAACGTAAACCTTTTGAGTAGACAATGAGCCAATGTGGGATCTCTTCTAGCAAATAGGGCGGCACCAGCGTCGGCACGTACGGGCTGACTAAGTAGCATCCGCCAACTAAACATGGGTGCGCGTACGTTCTCTGGTGCGTAATTTCACTGTAACACAAAAAGAGCATTAAATATGAAATTAAAATGTGGCACCACATTGAGCACTGAGATTACTTTAAAATTAAAGGTTTTCAGAATTACATATATAATCATGCCAAATTACAGCTTTCTAGTATTAACGGTTACTGAGCAAAGCTGGGGAAAGACGGACGGACGGACATGGCGAAACTATAAGGGTTCCTTGTTTACTACGGGGCCCTAAAAACATGTTTCGGTCGGACACTTGTAATAGATTGACTCACTTGAAGTAATAGACGCCGTGGTGCGGCGTGGAGACCTTCTGCCAAGGCTGCGGCACGCTCTCGAGCGGGTGCGTCCAGTGCGTGGTCTGCGTGTTGTGGTCCATGTAATACCGACGTCCGCGCAGCGTACGGTCCGCCGACCAACCAGGCGGTAGCGGCAGCTCACTTTCCTCCGAACCTGCTCATTCATTTTTTATACTAAGCGATAACGATCCGCCTGATGGTAAGCGGTCACCGCAGCCTATGGACGCTTGCAACTTCAGCGGTGTCACATGCTTGTGTGATGGAAATACAAATCTACTGAGTGAATACTTGAGTGATGTGGATTATCTTACCCTGAGAAAAAAAACTATTCCTCTTACCAAACCTGGCTTTTCTACTACCACCTTTGGTGACAATCACAATAAGTAGCTTGTTTTTCACATTAATATTGTTGCAGTTTGAAATTCCAATGTTTGTGTACCAACCTTGTGTAGTTGAGATAATGTTGCTCCCGTGGTTTTTATTGTTGTATGGAAGTACAGATGTGTTCACGTAATTGGAGTAAATAGGTGACGATTGGCTGCCCACTGTGTATGCTGCAATGACAGTGAATCACCAGATTACCTAGTTAGCACACTGCAAATTTATATGTTCCTCTTAAATTTTGCTCTCATTTGATGAAGCAGCTCTTCTCTGTTTATAAATGCATAGGCAAAGATTTGTTCGATTCAACAGGAAATCAGCGTGGAATAAAAACAAAAAAACTGAAACCGGGTTTTTGTTGGAAGCGGCAAAAATAGAAATATTTATTCCAAAAAATACAAGGTAAATTTGGATTTGTCTTTGGGTCCTGCCTGAGCTAGGATTCCCTGTGTTACAGAACCCAGATAAACAACAAGCATTGATAAAAGGCATGCAATCGTACAGAGCTAAGTAAACAATATTTCTACACCTAGTACGTAATTTACAAATTATATTATAGCTACTATTTAATTGAAGTATATCTACAATTGTAACAACTCTTTCTGAAAATATTCCATTTTATTTACATTTTTATGAGTGTTTTTTAACTATATAATTTTGCTTAGGTATTAGGTATGTGTAATTAATGTGAAGTGTGTGTTTGATTAATATATTTATATATGTAACTATATATGTATATATATACAATGTATATTTAAATAAATTAAAATAAAGATATTTAGGGACGTAATATTTTTTTTTTACCAAGCTTGACACTAAAAGAGACTATAATATGTTATATGGGTTACATATTAAAATACCTAAAATTGATATACCTATTGTCAAAATACCTATGTACGAAATACCTATTTTTTTAAATACCTATTGGTTATTTAACCTATTTTCATAATACCTATTGGACGAAATACCTATTGAACGATTAACCTAAACTTGAAATCACTACTATCAGTATACCTATGTACGAAATACCTATTTTTAAAATACCTATATGTCGAAATACCTACAGTCGAAATACCTACTGTCGAAATACCTACGGTTGAAATACCTACAGTTGAAATACCTACAGTACCAAAGCTTAACTAAGGGTTTAGGTACTGTTAATGTTTATTTATCACATTTGATTAAAAATATTGGTTACCCTAATGAGGGTACTTCTCTGTTTTTAGACTACTGTTATCTATTTAGTCGGGCAGTACACAAATTGCGGACGGAACGACAGTGCGCGGTGAAGTGATGTGTAATTATTTATAATGTCGAAATATTACGTACAGTTAAATTATTAAAAAAAACAGCCAAGTGCGAGTCGGACTTCGCACATTTAGGGTTCCGAACCGACCGCAAAGTTAAGTTGGTTTTTATAGGAAAAATAAGGAAATTTCAAAGAAAAAATCTCATTTATCAATATATTAGTATTTGTTGGTAAAATGTACGTAATAACAAACAATATTACCAAATTTTAAGTTTATAGGTGTTTGGGAAATTAAAATATTCTTGGGTACAAAATTTCGTTAAAAAAGCTGACTTTGGTGGCTTCTCATAACTTTGTTTTCCAATATTTTTTTTATTAAAAATATAGTAAGTATCTACTCAATGAGCTCTAAACAACGATACCCCACTCGATAGGCTAGGATATTTTTTTTTTCGCGCCTCCCTTTATCTGTATGGGAGCCCCCCTTAAAAACATTTAAAAATAAGTTTTGACTATTTGTATGGCTTCGGGCCAATAAGATGCTTATACTGTGTAAATTTGAAGCTTGTAGCTCCAACCGTTTGGCTGTAAAACCAGTGTGACAGACGACGGACGGACGGACGTCTGGGCGTCACCAATAGGGTTCCGTTTTGATCCTTCGGGTACGGAACCCTAAAAAGTTCAATTCTGGCGCTTCGCCGGCCGCTACCGCGGCACGCTCGCTTCGCTCGCTCGGCTCGCGCTGTAGGGTTGCAGTTCTACCTAACCACTCCTCCTCGCTTCGCTCGTCGTCGTACCTACACCGACCTGCCTTAGAAACAGGTAAAAAATAATATTATGGCAATCTCCACCTCTATTCTCGACTTCTACATATTATACACTAAACCAGGTCGGTGTAGGTACGACGACGAGCGAAGCGAGGAGGAGTGGTTAGGTAGAACTGCAACCCTACAGCGCGCGAGCCGAGCGAGCGAAGAGAGCGTGCCGCGGGAGCGGCCGGCGAAGCGCCAGAACCGAACATTTTCCAGTAAAATTATTATTCTACTGACATTCTTGATTTTGGATGTTTCTTACGTTGAATAAAACTACTTTTCAAAAACCAAATTTTTAAAACCTGTCGCGATAATGTACTGTAGGTATTTTGACTGTAGGTATATCAAACTTAGGCGAATCGTCCCTTAGGTATTTCATCCGGTAGGGATTTTGAACAGTAGGTATTTCGTTCTATAGGTTTTTTGAACGTAGGTATTTCAATCTTCGGTCATTTAAACTGTAGGTTAAATAAGTGATAGGTATTTTAAAAATAGGTATTTCGTACATAGGTATTATGACAATAGGTATATCGATTTTAGGTATTTTAATATGTAACCGTTATATGTGACCTACGGGATTATATAAAGGGAGAGAGGAAAAGTAAAAATAAAGACATCTATCGCAGAACCGAAAGGAGCAGTTCTGTCTCATGGTAATCGTGCTGTTTAAGCCACTTCGTCAGAATATTTTTATCTGGAGGGTGGGAGACCGTATAAGATTTACAAAATGTTTTGAAAACTAGGGGGGAGACAAATGCACTGAACCTCTGGGCAAATCGAGTGTTACATTTTGGTGTTTTCCAGCGTTGACGTCGTCTTGTATCGGCCTCAAAGTTCTTACCATATATTGTACCGTAAGCAAGCATTACCTTTCTAAGGAACAGTTGCCGCACCGTCAGAACATTAGCGTCTTTATACAGAGCCTTTGTGTTGTAGCGAAATGGTTTGCGGAATGCTACTTTTAGCAGTGATCGCTGCGCCCTTTCCAGGCTAATCAAGATACTCTTTGCAGCTCCACCCCAAACCGAGTTACAGTATCCTAGTATGGATTCACCTAGTGCATAGTATACCATTTTTAGCAGCTCCGGATATGCAACGTTTCTAAGGAGTTGAAACACGAACATGAGTTTGCGAACGCGACAGTTTAGGGATGCTATGTGCTGACGCCAACTTAAGTGCGCATCAAGTAGTATACCTAGGTATTTAATCATATGTGTACGCTCAAAGGTATTGCTACTGCTTGCTTCGACGTGAGGATCAACTCTTATGGAGAAATCATCACTAGGTTGACCCCTGGCATTTATGGAAAAGCATAGGTACTTTGTTTTAAAGACATTTAATGTTAGTAGGTTGGCATCAAGCCAGTCTGTGACTTCCGCCATACTACGCTCTGCCTGCCTTTGTACTTCAGACCAGTCCCCACCCTTAACCAGGATTGCTGTGTCATCCACAAAAGATATAATAGATATTTTAAGCAATTTGAGGTTACAGAGATCGTTAATATACACCAAGAATAGTGTTGGCCCTAGTACGTAGTAAAAAGGGATATATAAAAGGGTAGTGGGGTCTCTGCCTTCTGCTACCCTTCGGGGCGATCTCAGTAAGTGGGTGGTGGGTACCTATATATATATATATATATATATATATATATATTTATTTATTTATACCACGTCGGTGGCAAACAAGCGTGCGGCCCGCCTGATGGATGATGAAAAATTTATACACTCCTTTCTTGAAGACCCCCATACTGTAATCCCTCGGGAAAACCTCGGCAGGGAGCTCAATAAATTTCAAGTATTTTATATATTTATACTTACAATCAGTACAGGTGTGGAGCCGAATGGAGTGCGGTGAAGGGGGGTGCGGCGGGTGCAGGCGAGGGGTGAGGCTCAGGTTAGAGGAGAGCCGTGGGATGCTGGACTCGCGAGACCCATACTGCTGCTGCTTCTGTTGTTGCACCTGTCGAAGAACATTTCAATGATAATTCAGTTGAATTCTAAAAATGTTCTATATCCTATCTATAGTTTGTTATATGCACCTGTACCTAGTGTACCTACTACATTCGTCAACAGATCATTACCCCCTAACCTATTATTACCTGTGGTCTGGATCTTCTGAACTGTTACCAATTGTAACAGGCTTCTAGCTATCACATTTTGAATTAGTTAGTAGTTATAGACACTAGATTAAATGAAATACTTATAATAAAGTATAGAAGTGGTCAGAAAACAAAGATGAATTTTATGGTGGTAGCATAGGGGTTTTTTTATTCTCCTTATAAAATAATTGCTTAATAAACCTTTATCCTGTAATGAAGAGAGTCAACAATGAATAAAATTTATGAACAGTGTGATGTGTGACTCATTATTACTAAATTTTGCAGTGTAAACATCCTTGTATTTAACTGGACTACTACAGTCTCAACAAGTTAACTAGGCTGATAATAAAAATAATTCTATGTTATCTAACATATTTTTAACACAAAAAATGTTTATGTATAATTGCAAGTGTTAAATTACCTGTTGCTGATTTTGGTATATAGGGTCCTCTGGTTGCTGTCTATAATACCTGTGGCTGGTCTGCCTACTGAATGAGTCATCTATTTCATTAAGCGTGGAATGGGAAGCCTACAAACAAATGATTGAAGTCTAAGCAACAGCACAAAAATAATGAGCACAAACTAAACAAAACAAATGATATAACACAAGGGAATAAGCAAAATAGTTACCAAATTGGAATCTAAGAAGCACTGGGAATTGTAATTACTTGAAGAGCTAGCGGGCTCGCTGGTAGATAAACTGGCAAACCTGGAAAGAGATCCATTGAAAAAGAATTACATTTTTAACATGTTCACAGACAGTAAGTGTCCCAGACCAAAGGGGCTAAGATGATCGTGTATATGTCCGACCATATAGCATTTGTCACTCTCGCACTTACATACTAGACAGTGAGGGACGAATGCTATATGTATGGTTGGACATATACATGATCATCTTAGCCCTGCAAATGTAACAAAAGATGACTTAAATGATATAGCATGTGTCTGCAAACATGTTAACATAGGAATATGTTTAGATGGACACATTTATGCTTTATTTGTTTGATATCATGTTTAAGAATGGCTTAAAATATTGGTGGTAGTTAGTTTACAAAATAAAAACAGAAAAAAAATATGCGTGCATGTATGAACCTTAGTCACCTACATACCATATTAACAGAAGCAAGGTAAAAAAAATATTAGATGGACACCATAGTGCAAGGGTCGCCTAAAGGCGGACTGCGGAAGGTCAAACCGTGGACACCCAAATAATGTTAACTATGCTGCATGCATATTGATTTGATTTCATTAAGTTTTTATTTTGACCCTCTAAAAATTTTTTCAAACATATCTAGACCCCACTTAAAACTAATTGCTGACCCCTGCCATGGTGTATTTAAAATAAAATACACCTAGTGAGGTTGAGTTGAAATAGGACACAAGGCATTGTTGTTAATTAATAAAAATTTACCTTAATTATAAAGTTCCTACCTGTGTGCTAAATTTGGCACTGACTCGCTGGGCGTATATTTACCAGCGTGACCACTCATGGTCTGTGCTTTGCCGAATTTGTTTTCGTGGCTGCTAGATACTCCATCGCTTGCCCCGAACGGCTGGCTGCGCGGGCGCCGATTATGATTATGACCCGTAGTCCACACATTTATTACTAGAAAATCCACACACTAAAATTATCACGATAGCTATAACATTCTTGTTAATTCACCACGAATAATTAACTTACTTTGCTAATGAAACAAAAGATGATCTAACTAAAACTTACTCGGTAAGTCCGGTGGTGTATCTTTCTTTATATATTTCCCCACTACGCCTTCATTTATGGCTTTTTGCCCTTTTCTAGATATCATTCTGAATATATATCTTAGCGAAAAATCCTTATTGTATAAATAATTATGAACTCACAGACATATCACAGACTTTCATGAAATTGCTAGGCGAAATATAAAGTATATAAACATAAAAATCTAAATTAACAAAATAAATACAGATTAGAAAACTTTTTTGACAGGCAGCTTGCGTCGTGCGTGCTTGCGTCAGAGGAGAAATTTGAAATAAAATACCGGTGTACCAATCTCTCAAGCTATTAATTTATTTCAAGTATCATAGACCTTTTAGAAAACATGTGTACAGTAATTGAACTTACGTAGATCAAAATAAATTTATACAATGTTTCTCGTTTTTCATTTCAGCAGCGACCATTTTAGTTGCTCCTTAGCTGATTGTAAAACTTTTGCTGCTCTGGCGTTGGCGTCTATCTCTCAAGCTACATCCGGAATCCAGCTTTGTACATTTGCCGGATATCCTAATATAGAATGTGAGATTTAAAAAACTAATCGATACTTTGTTCTTGTAATTGCTAATCGATATTTCAAATGCATTCGCATCGTGCTTACTCCTTACTCTTCGGCGTGATCTGATACGGTAAAAACATTACAGATTACACTCCTTTTTTGGGAAGTCGTGTAAAAAGATCAAGTATGGACAAAGCTTAAAATCTCGCGGGCAAGTGAAGTGAAGTCTAACCTAACAATTTGGTATATTTTTTAATTATTATAATATAGATAAATATGATTATTTTCTGGACCGCTGTCAGAAAATTATATGTTCTTGTTATCTAAATCTCTCCCTCTGTGCTAAAATACCTACAAGAAAAAGTTTTCATAAGTTATTTTGTTTGTTTTGCAGAAGTTGTTATAGCCATACCAAGTCTTATTTCCGTAATAAAATAAATTTCATCAAAATGTTCTACTTAGTTGGTTTAGGACTCGGCGACGTTAAAGATATAACTGTGAGAGGTTTGGAGATAGTCAAGAAATGTGATAAAGTCCTTCTGGAATCCTATACCTCCATATTGACAGTAGGACACGAGGAGTTGGTAATTAAAATTATTATACTTTATCTTACTATGGTTTAGAAAATACTTAAGTTTAATATTTCATTTGAAATAAGTATTACCTAGTTTTAAAACTGAATTTATTTCCAGGAAAAATTCTATGGACGTCCATTAATACTTGCTGATCGTGAACTTTGCGAAAGTAGTATTGATGAAGTACTAAATGAAGCAAAGGACAAACATATAGCACTGCTCGTGGTTGGAGACCCATTGGGTGCTACCACACACACAGATATGATCTTGCGTGCTAAGGAACTTGGTGTAGAAACACAGGTAACTCAATTTTCCGTTAGATAGTACAAACACTATGCTGAAATTCATGAATTATCTCTATGTTTTTGCCTATTGCATACTTTCAATTCTATGGTTTTTGCCTTTACAGTCAGCGTCATATAGTATGTAGCAGCCAAAGTGTCCAAATACTTTGGCACACCATACAAAATATATGGTGTACCGAACTATTTGGCCACTTTGGCTGCTACATACTATGTGACGCTGACTGTACAATATTATATACAAGATAGAAAAAAATATGGGCCCTGGAGGGAAACTGCCTAAGAGCCTTAAGTTAGCTCATTTTACATAAAGGAAACCTTCCTTTATTTATAAAAAGAAACAATACTGCATTCAAAGAATATCTAGAATTCGCTTGTCTCACTCAAGAATCGAACCAGCCAAAAAATTAAAAAAAATTGTTTTACACATGACATTAAGTCTTACACTCGTCTGTCATGCAAGATACATGTTCTTAGAAAATATTTAAATGTAGTTTCGGTTTCTTTTTAAAAATAAAAGAATGTTTCCTTTAAGCAAAATGATCTAACTTAAGGTAGTTCCTCTCCAGGGCCCATTTTTTTTTCCACCCTGTATACTGTTTCGGTATACTTTACTGGGTTCGTTTTTTTTCCCCCATCCTACCAGTTTGTACCTATCGGTACAGCCGCCACCCCTACCGTTCAAACGCGGAGACACGTGGGTTGTATTTAGTTTATTAGCTAGTAGTTACCTACCTAAATAATTAATGAATATCTGACGCGCTCGAGTGACTGCTGTTTTTTACCCATAGACGCTTCCCCCACTGGTGAAATAGTCTCCCCAAACATATCGACGCGGACTCGGCATAAGCAGAGTGCTTTACTGCACACTATGCGGATACGTTATAGTCGCCGATAGTAGTCGCTTCGCGCCGACCGAGCCGATCGACATGTTTTTCGCTCTTATTGCGTAGACATAAAGCTTTTTTTGATCGGCTCATGCTCCAATGTCCAATGCTCGGAAAAGGTCGCGCGGTGATGCTGGCAGACTCGCGGTTGCGCGACCTTTTCGGGCTGTAGGCTTTTTAAGTATGTAGATAAAGTTTAAAATTATTTGACACTGAAAAAGTGTTCGCCGCGCCGCTGCCATTCCGGTGTGAATCGGCCCTTACCGGACGTTTCGGTGCGCTGCGCGAACGTCTCACTACTCTCACTAGCATCGTGGGCTCCCCTACTATTAGCGGCATAGCATCAAATATATCCATAGACTGCATGCAAGCCAGAGTTTATTCCATAGTTTTTTCGGACTATTTTTCCCATGAAAGCAGATAGTTGTACGGACATAGACGTTACACCACTGTTACAAAGGGTATTCCTATCAATAGTATACTGAAAAGATGTTGAAGTATTTTAAACTTATTTCAATATTGTTTTTCAGATTGTTCACAATGCATCTATAATGAATGCTGTTAGTTGTTGCGGACTGCAACTATATAACTTTGGAGAGACAGTGTCAATCCCGTATTGGACAGAGAATTGGAAGCCAGATAGTTTCTTTGAGAAAATCGAGGCAAATTTCTCTAGAAACCTGCATACACTTTGCCTTTTAGGTATGACGAACCTATATCATTGCCAGTACTAAGGCCAAATTCTTTCCGAAATAATGCAAAAGGAGGAATAGTGGAAAATGTGGAAATATCATATTTTGAATTGATTTCAGATATAAAAGTGAAGGAACCAACTGAGGAGTCATTAACTAAAAAAATCCGCCAATATATGGATCCAAAGTTTATGAGTGTTAAAGAAGCAGCATCACAATTGGTTCAAATAATAGAAAACAAATGTAACACAGGTAGTTATCGACAATGCATATAATCAACGATTTCAAAAGTATAGATATGCTCGTCCGCACATTCAACTAACTCGAGGCAGCCATCTGCGCGCGTCCTACTGGAGTCAAAGGAATTTGAACCTTCTTCACAATAGTTACATTGCATATTGAAATGACTGCGCCGCGATATGCCGCTGGAATCGCTAGCGATAGCGATGGTGCCGGTAATCACTCCTGTGTAGAAGATTCTAATTCCTCTAACCTGTTTCTGTACTATTGGTACTGCATTTCTTGACCCCCCAATCGTATTCGTACTTTGTCATTGGTCGCCACCAAGCCAAGCGACCATTGACTATATAACAATGTTAACTAAATACATACGGGTAAACTGTGACTGACGTGTGTATCGTTATAATTTTTATTATATTTGAGGTTTCCCATTCATAACTTATTAATATTGTAAATATTTCGTTATAGTACTTACGAATATTCTGAGGTGAAGATTTCGACCTACAGCAATCTCATCCTTTGTTACCTATAAGTGGTGGTTTAAAGTAATAGAAACCGATCCATTCAAATAACTATTTTAACACAAGTTAGAAGGTTTAAATTGATCATGTTAAAGTAGATTAGAAAATATCACTTTTTGGCATTGGCTTCCTTACTGCTGACAATGAATGCCAAAAAACCACCAATTAATCGTTACGTAAGAAAATAACTGAAATAGGTACAAGAGGTAACCTATGCGGGTGAAGTACGTGAACTTATAAGGGTCGTATTGCCAGACATATTTTACTTAAGTATATCATCATTGTGAACATTAGAATAGAACGCTTAGCTACTTATGCTGAATGTACACGATGGTTTTTTTAGTGTTCGGGTCGAAATACTCGCCATAGATAATTCTGACTACCTACTATCAGTAAATATTGCATAGGTACTATTTTTACCTGACAGCAAGGCAGGGTTATGTGTTTCGCGCGTATCTTGTATGTATGTTTGTAATTTTGTAAACAACTCTAACACTCGAGATACCAAGATACTCACGGCTTAAAGCTATGAGGTGACGCAAAGTACCCATGGTATATGTTAATAAAATAATTTCAAATGTATTAATTATTTCCAGAACTAAGCAAACAGAGTACAGCGGTGGGGTTGTCGAGAGTGGGCAATCCGGACCAAAAGATAGCCGTGAAAAGTTTGGAAGAAATGCAGGTGTTTGAGCTCGGGCCCCCACTGCACAGCCTGGTGATCCCGGCCCCCAACCTGCACCCTGTCGAGGCAGAGTATCTCGCGCAGTTCAGATAATTCTGTGTAATCAAGTGAAATAAAACCATTCCAATAAATGGCAAGACTTGTGATTTAAATTAGTTCCATGATATGTACGAATTGCTATAATTTATATAAGAAACATTGCAGTGAAGTAGGTAATTAATATATTTTTGTTATTTACAATTTTATGATTAAATTGAAGATATAAACAGAATTCGAGCTGCTAAAAAAAGAAATAACATTATTCAAACTCATTATTGGTCCTCGAAGCTACCACAAATTACAACTAAATCATTAAAAAATCATTATAATAATTCTGGATCATACACGTTAAAAGGTACATTAATTATTATTTGGTCTAAGTTTCACAATTATAAATAGTGAGAATAATAATTTTAAGAATATACAAATAACGGAATGTAGAGGTACCAAACAGCGGTGGATGCACGATTCACCATCATCGGTACACATCATATCTCTCTATATAATAAAACTGGAAAATGGTGGGTCACATTTATAAATTATAATTAATAGGTAGAGGCATGGCTTATATTTATAACATGGAATTGTATACTACATAACACTAGGAGTTTCATTAAATTAGAATTATACAGTCTTTAGACTTAGTCGTCGGGGGTACATACAATATTTTAATAATATAAGACAAATTTATATAAGTCGTGCTTACTATTCGTCGAGTGAGATTACAAAATAGTGAACTATATAAATAGACATCGATTTAGAGTATTCAAATTTCAAACGGCGGACACCTGCTGATCGTCATCATCGTCGTCGGGCGCGTCATGGTAGTAGTCGAAGGGGCGCGTGACGCCCTCGTGCGAGTGCGCGCGGCTCAATCGCTCCAGCCGCGCCACGTGCGCCGCCAGCGTGAACGGCGCCTGCGGCATGCGCGGCGGCGGCACCGGCCGCAGCGCCGCGCAGCCCGCCGCCGAGCACGAGCCGTGCCCGCTGTCGCTCGACGTCGCCGAGCCCGTCTTGCGCAGCGGCAGGTTCACCAGCGACGTGACGCTGCTGCTCTCCGCCGACAGGTCCACGGGCAGCGGCGTCGGCGTGTCCGAGTGCGAGCGCTCGTGCGCCGCGCGCGGGCAGCACATGCCCGGCGCCGGCCCGTCGCGCCGGTGCGCGCTCGGCGACGGCCCGCCCGGCGGCGGCCGGGGCTGGTGCGGCCGAGTCTTGGCCGGCTCCGACAGAGCCAGCAGCTTCCTCACCGCCTGGGGTGAAGCGGCGCCAAATTTGTTGCCGGCGAAACTCTTTTTACTCTCGCTCGCCGAAGACGCGCTGCTCGTCGTGGATAGAGAGGGTGACGGGTGTCTGCGGCGAGGCAGGGCGGGAGCCGGCCCGGCACCTTCGCATTCTAGTGATAGCGCGTGAAGACGTTCCTCGTCAGTTTCCACGTGCATGCGGTTAAGGTATGCTTTCACGCGGCGAACCATTTGTGCTTCCTCGAACATCTTTTTAGGATTAGGTACATTAGACGATTTTTTCCTTCTCTTAACGGTGACTTGGCCCTGTTGTACGCCGGTCGTGAGCTGATTCAAGGCAACCATTGCGTTTGACGGGGGCTGTTTACCCAACTCTAGCAATGTGAGTAGATCGTATGGTGAACTACACATGTTTGTTAGGGTTCTTACTTCTTTTGATATCATTCTCAACTTTTCAAAATTCACCATGCCCTCTACTTTGGTGTCGTTCCCGAGGTGGATAAAGGTAAGATCTTTTTTGACCACAGGATAAAAAGGAATAACAGGGGACCTGCCTTGCTCTGTGGTAACTAACTGCCTGTATTTGGACATGTTCCTCGAAGGGTCCATAAGTGTTTGTAGGTCAGTGAATAATTTCTGATATTTAGTGGGTAATTTTTCCCAAGTCATCCTTAATCGAGAAACTGCACCGTGGCCTAATCCTGATATTATCGCGAACATGGAGTTGAAATTCTTGCATTCTTTACAGTGTCGCGCCACTTTGATGAATTGCTTAACGATTTTCGATCGCCGTACATGATTTTGTTCAGTGACTACCTCAGTAACTACCCAAAACATTTCCTTGTTCACAAGTTCAGCAAATTGTGCCAACATAGGTATTCCATACCTACTCTTTAATTCAAATAAGTCATCAACATATTCAGTGCTTTCAATTTGTCTGAAGATACAGAAATCTTGTAAAGTTAATTGTACTGCAACTTCAACAGCATTCAGTTGCAGAAAATGGACAACACTCTCCCTCAAGAGTTCAGGTGCCATCTCATCAGGTACTAAAGTTTCATGTATGCCATTTGTTTTCAGGTAGTATCTAGAACTAAGACCAATGCGTTCTGCAAGATTTTGGAGCTGATCAGGTAATCTGTGTTGTTTAATAATGCCACCTTGTGCAACTGACACTTCACACAGTGAAAAATTGGAACTGGGATCAGTAATGCCAAACTCTTGCAAAGTCAACATCACGACTTCTCTAGCTGTAGTCTCTTTGTGTACTAGGAGATATTTGCATGTCTGATCAGCTCTGTACACTTTAAGAACATGCTCTGGGTGATCTGATAATTGATATTCATCATAGCATATTGATATTAAATCTGGATTACTGTGAGAATTATAGAAGGATGTACTACTATTTGCCTTGTTCAGGGATTCCGAGTTGGAGAGGACACTATCATCAGAGTGCAACCCATCGGTAATAGAATTTTTAGGCAGAATGATTTTCATTAAAGCCTTCTGCAATCTTCTCTTGGGACCAAGAGTCATAAATCCCTTCTGTGGTTCCTTTTTTATACTCAACTGTTGGGGCTTCTTGGTTGGGGATGGGAAAGCAGATGTTAAAGTGATTGGATCATCACTAAGGAGTTCTGCTGTAGATAGTCTCGCTCTTGGATCAGTTTGCCAACAACGTACCATATTGGTAGCAGCACCTCTGTGTCTTGGAGGATTATCAGGCATGACAAGCATTTGCTTAAAGGATAATAAATTACTTTTTACTGTGATGCATAAATGTGTGGAACCTGTTAAGATCTCCATTGCCTTTGCATTGCTAACATGTCGAAAGGATTGGCCATTTACTTCTATAACCTGATCACCTCTTTTAAGCCCAACTTCTTCAGCTTTTGAATGTTTTTCAACTTTGAGAATAAAAATACCATAGCCTCTTTCATATCCACCAAGAATACTGAAGTTTAAGGGTTCATCCCTTGAAGGTCGTGACAGTGTTACGCTTCTAGTTCTGGCCTTTGCAGAACAGGCAATATTAAGTAGCCTTAATTGGCTTTCCATTTTCTCTCGCTCCAAGACTGTTTCAAATTGCTCTAAAAAATCCATCATAGTTGGGTCTGTCTCAAAGTCAGTAAAATGATTATTCACCCAAAGAAGGACAACCCGTGTCACTTTGTCGCGAACTGAAGGTTCAGAGAACCAGGCAAGAAGTTGTTTGGCTACTACTAGAGGACTTTCGATAAATGTCCTATGAGTCAACAGGAAATCCTCAACATATGTTGAATCACTGGAATTATCCTCTATTAACTGTAGCATAAGGTGTTCTGGAGTGCCTCTAATAACCACATGCCCTCGCTGGTGCCCTGATTCTCCTGCAGCTCCTCTATATTCTGTTACTAACACCACCACACCATCAACCTCATGTCTTCTAATATTTTCTTCTCCTTGATGTAAAATGCGATAGTAATCTGTTTGTGTAATGCAAACAAACTGGCAGTCATCACATTTTGTGGTCATCACTCCTCTATGGTACAATTTTTCCATGGTCGCTTCTGCCATTCCAAAACTGTCTCCAACATTGAGATGTTCAATATCACCATTTTGGTGTTGTATCTCAACATGACCATTTATAAGAACTGACCACGAGTCATGTTCTTCACCATCATTCATTACAATGGTCTCAGCCTTCTCAACTACAGCAAAAACCATTACAGCACATAGTGCTCTACGTACAGTCAATGTCATATTTGTGAACGCTTTCAAGTGTTGGGTGAATTCTAAAAGAATCTCAATGTCGTCATCAGATCTTTCACTAGGATCTTTTTCAAGGCATTCTCGGACAGCATCACGGACTGTGAGGCTGTCCATAGACTCTTCCAAATCTTCTTCTTCATCAGAATCCACGATGGACTCGAGGAGGCCTGAGAGGTCCACCTCCATGTCCATGTCAAGCGAGCTGTGCACCGAAGTCATTGTGTCACTGCCACTGTATGCCGAGCTAGTGTCGCTCGCGTTGGAGCACTTCAGTGTGTGGGGGTACAGTTCTGGACTGTGACGGCCTCCACGCCCACCTCTCAACATTGTGAAGTTTAGCCTGTCCTCACTCAAGTCCAGCCTCTGAAACAATAAATTACAATGTACCATTTTATTTCACGTCTAATGGCCTAATTATAATGGGGCTTCACATGTCCATGCACATTTTGTATATATATAGGTGAAAAGGAAATTAGTAAATTGGTAGTAATTCACTTGCCCAGTTTTCATCGTCATGAGAATATAAATAACCCGTATTCAATTGAAGAGCAAAAATTGTTTCGTTTACGTTCAACTATGTATGCATTATGTATGATTGTATCTCAATTGACTGATTGCAGGCATAAAAAATGTCCAATATTCATAACTTCAAGTATCAATACTGGATTATAGCGCACCAACTGTCCCATTCATTCATCTATGCGATGCGTCCCGATATCACACAGTAAAACTGATGTAATCCATGTTGATTGTTTATATATTCAAACTTAAACAATAGATAGATGCTCATGTAAACAATAAAGTAATCAACATATTCCATACCTTCACAATTTCTATTTATTTTGCATTCATGGCGGAACTGTCAGTGCTTCCATGTTGCTTTCTAACTGATTAGTTTTCACCACCACCCAAGGAGACTATTTTAATAACACTCTCACGGCACTATACACAAAAATCTGGTTATAACACTGAATCACAACAAACAGTATTTTCAAAGCAATCTTGTGTTCAAATAAAGATAATCTGACGAATTCTTTAAAATAGAAAGCTACTTTCGTAGTCAATTCCAATGTCCACAAAGCGGAATAACATCAATGACGAATTTGACGACAACCAATTTAGTCTATGGTATTATTACGTAATTTGACCAATGCCATAGAAGTTCTATTAATATTAAAATAAGAAACATATTACGTGCATATTACAGATTTAAATTTTTATATAAATAAGGCATGGAATTCGATACAAATTGAATATATGTTTGTTTGGTTTTTAATATTTAATATATACAATTGGAAAACATTTACAAAATTTATTCAGTACTATACACATTATCATATCAGTATCATTTAGCCAACATTACAGCCGGAGACAAGTATTTTATTTAAATGAAATAAATAAAAATAGCAATAGCATACGTGTTTTGATTTTCTCAATTTTTCTCATAAAAAGCATACAGTTTTAATAGTAACTTTAGTACATTTCATGGATATGTATAAAAGAAACAGAAAATTTGTTCCGAGATAATGCAATCTGTTATCTCTTTCATCCAAACGCTATCAGTCTGTTGCCAGAAGGCGACAGATATAATTTCGCTCAATTAGAAGCTTTGATCGCGTTGTATTAGTTTTATCTGGAACGCTACTATAAAAACGGAAAGGGTAATTTCATATCATACAATTTTCAAACCATTTTAGCGTATTTAAACATTATTATGTAAATTGAGAAGATGTTTATAAAATATATCTCAATTTATTCTATATATTGACAAAAATAAAATATGTAGTGTCCAATACTAAAACAAAAAAGTAGTCAATTTGAGCTAACCAACGTATTCTATCTCCATCTATTTTCAGAATAAGGTACTTTTCTACGAGTGTAGCGTTTTCGCAGCTAAAAGCTAGTGATGATAATCTTTTAGTTATATTAACTTTTGTAAATTGGTCGTTTTCCGCAGTGGGAAATCTCGCAAAAACATTCATCCGGACGTGTGGAAGTGCAATATCCTAAAATAATCTCATTTGAAGCATTATAATGCGTCCAGTTTTACAGTCAAAGCGGATGGTGAGCGATGGCGAGAGTACGGTGATAGATTTTTGGTGTTAAATTTTGCTCCGTGTCATCACCGACTTATTCGTCAACTACGTCTAAGAAAGACCATAACCATTTTGTTTCGCCGTTTTACGTGTTATTATAACTAAATATTTGATTATCTCGAAGGATTAATGAGGAAATATATTGTCATTGACTGACCGGCTGATATTACACGAGGCTTGTATGTATATGTGACTTCTCCCTGCTGCTATTCGTGACACGCCTCAGAAAATAAAGATAAATTTGTGAATCGAACTGTTAGTTTTTGTTATTGTGTCATTTTAGTGTTATAGTCGTTTTAAAATTACGTAACTATTGTGGAATCTTGAAGTGTATAAAGAATGGCCTGAGTGTGACCACTCCATTACCGTCATGTGTGACGAAGGAATGTTTGTTTAGGCTCTAATATTGTGCTGCGACCTTACGGGAAGTGCGCGTTCGTCTCGTGAACTGGGTCGGATCATGAATCTGCCCGAATCAAAACAAGTTACGCATTGATCGCCGTCTACTATTGTCATTCGGGACACTTATAAACTATCAAAATGTCTTCGGGAACGTTTGTGGACAGGATCGATCCTTTCGCGAAGCGATCTCTGAAGAAGAAGACGAAGAAGTCGCAAGGCTCGTCGCGGTACCGTAACACGCAGGACGTGGAGCTGCAAGCCCTGCCGCTGCTCAAAGGTGTGCCACTTGTTTTACTGTTTATATCCGCCTTTCTCGCTCCTCCATACCTTCCTCACTTCAAGACAGTAAACAATTTATTTTAAGTAGCTAAACAGGTGAGCAATTGATCATTTACAGCTGTAAAACTTGTCAGTTTTGTCTTGCCCCATCATATGGTTCTAATCTCCTTCGCATTTGTAGGTAGGTATTTATAAATCCAGAGTTTTGGTTGATAAAATCTGTAGCAGTAAACAAATAATTGTGTTGGCATCTTTATTTCCTGTTTATAAAGATACATAATATACACACAAATTACAAATGATTGACCGCAAATTATGATTTTATTACCATACCTAAAAGTATCTGTGGAGGAAATATTTGTCTCAGATTTTTATTATTTTTAGCCCCAGTTTTAGTATTTTTATGTATGTATCTTGGTTCCTGGCTGAGGAAGTGTAGTCTGAAAAATATAAACGGAGACTGCTGTGCTGGTATTTGTATTAGACCCAAATAGTTCCAAATTACAGATCTAATTTTTCTCATGGCTCAATAAATTACCTATCATTTAGATTCTAGATTATTTTCATGGTTTAAGCCTGTTTTTTATGCAGGTTCAGAAACTATCCATTTAAAAACATATCAATGGACAATTCAAATTATTTATTCAATATTATTAATATTAAGTTGTGCTAATAACATAATGTTTTGTTTTCACTGTTATCACATTGGTTTTACATGAATTAGATGTTTTATTATGAGGCACATAGAAAAACTAAAATGTTCACTAATTACATTAGTGTATGTGTTCATTAAGCTGATTCATTATCATTTGTTCTAAGCCATCTTTAAACCTTAAAAATTCTGGCAAGAGTTAATTGCACTTAAAATAAGTATATTGTCAATAGCCATGCATTTCACACGGCTCTGCTGATGATTATGATGATGATGAGAAAATTTAATCAAATTAATTAATTCACTTATATATGCTAAACCAACCCACCAAGTCTACCTGTTAAGTTTCTCAAATCCTTATTAGGATCTCCTCACCTTACCTAATATGATATATGTTTGTTAGAATAGTATATTACCTACTGGCAGTAATATGTGGCTTTATTTAATAATGGGCATGTCACATTGAGTGTATACAGTGATTATCAAGATGTACTGTCTTAATAATCAATAATTGAAATGTTTAGTGATTCTTAATTCAAGTTGTAACCTTGCTTCATTAATTACATGTAATTGCCATTCCTGTCCATAGGTTACATGTGATACACAAATTGATAAGTAATAGAAAAAGATAATGGCTGTCTAAGACTGGTTAATTATAATATTTATCTCTAATGATGATATGGCTTAAAATAAGGTGTAATCACATAATTATTTATAGTTTATTCAAACTGATAGAATTGAACATGTTAAAGCCTAAGCAATTGTAATGTCCATCTAAATGTCATCAATTGATTGGACAATTTTGACATCCACATATGAGGGGTTTAATCATAATCATTCATCATTCAATCATCATACATTGGTTACTTCATTCTTGGCAATCAAGTAACAGCCACACTTCTTTTCTCTGCCAGCCACTTCCTGTGACTTACTCATGATAAGCTCATCATCATTAGTTGCTCCCCCAATGCTGAGGATTGTGACATCATGTCCCATTCTTGCTGACCAGACTCCTCCATTGGCATCTGCCACCTGCCTTATGGATGGCCTCGTGCAGATGTAGTTGCAGGGGTTCAGTGATTTGGATGCTCCATTTAGTGTGATAAGTCTGATAAGCTACATCAATGTTATTTAGACTACAACTTCTAAAAATATTATTTGCAGATGTACCAAGCAGTGAGCAAGAAGAGTTATTTATACGCAAGCTTCGGCAGTGCTGTGTAGCATTTGATTTTATGGATCCTGTGACAGACCTGAAGGGCAAGGAGATCAAGCGTGCCACTCTCAATGAACTTGTAGAGTACATCACCGGTGGCCGCGGAGTGCTAACTGAGCCTGTCTATCCAGAGATTATTAAAATGGTAATTGCATGAATTTGATTATACATTTTTTAAAGGCATTGCTATTGGGAACCAATAGACTACACATGAACTCCTCCCCCATATCATATGTGGTTTTAGAATAGTAATTTTTTCCAAAAACCGACATGCACGTTTAACCAGATTTTTGCGTATTGTGTGTGCACTTCATGCACGGTCAAATTGTGACCACTATCACCCTCAGTACTATACTGTTACTAGAACACCCGCCTCACCCCCGCCTCGATCCCGCCACGCCCCTGTCTCGGCCCCCCGCGCCCCCGCCTCGGCCCCCTCGACAACCCACAACATGGTACATGAGCATGAATAGATTTATTTAGTTGTTGTCGCTACTATATTAATTATTAACTTATAATGTAATAGGTTCTTGCGCGTGGTAACCCTAGCGCTAAGGCCCCGCCCCTGAAAGAGTGCGTTGCGTGTTGCGTGCGATGGAAAGGGATGGCCACGTTTAGGCACGTTAGGCATACCTAAACAGGGGATTTGTTAAAGGTGGGCCTTCTGTACGTACTATTACTTATTCTGCGACACCGTCGCGCCTTCGCCTCGCCCGTGCCGCGACTCTTATGTACTTGCACCGTGGGTGTGGGTGACCCTTTATACGCCCGCGCCTCGACCCCGCCTCGACCCTTGATCATGTAAGCGAGACGCCTTCAAGCAAAATACATAATGGTAATTTAACACATAGAGACGTAGACGCGCGGCAGGGTGTCATTCAAATTCGCATAGCAAAAAAGACCGGCCGTGGGTTATATTTCACAAGTCTACAAGACCATCTTCTAACTACCGAATTCTGAATTACAATAAAAAAACCTCTTACCGTTCACGAGATTTTGACGTCCGAAAATCATTAAGATGAAATAAAACCTGTTACTATACTGTAATCAAGCTTTAAGGCTTTGTTCTAGGCAGTTAAGACGCTAAGTTTGGTAGGGTATTAATATTGTTGCACTCAAACAGTACGTAATCTCAAACAAAAGTTTTTGCATTTTTTACGACCCACCCCTTTTTCGGCGAATACTTTGTGTAGAAATTTGCCATAATTTCCCTATTGCCATTCCCTTTGTTCTGTGAAAAAATAAAAGATATGAGACCGCAATTTGCAACGGAGCCGGGACTTTCGCTAATTTCCTCTTATCCACGAGACTTAGTAGTGGGACATGTAGTAAGTAGGCTGACGATAATGATGACTTATTACACGAATGTCCAAAAAAGGATTGTAATGTTTTTTTAGGAAATGAAACACTATTGTATTGACACCCGTAAAATGCTAAAAGAGCCTCCCGCATCGTCTGTGGTAATCAAAATCACCGACATCAAATTTGTGGTTTCCGAAATTAAGAAATTATGTAGAAAAAATCGAAATAGTTCCCAGGATCCCATTATCAAATCTTAGCCAAATTTATATGGGACCACTGCAGATTTACCAACTTTGTATAGAACAATTATTAAACTTGGAAAACATGCTATTTATTGTTGAACATACATAAATAATAAAATGACAACCGCTTTAGCTTAGTTGGTAGTGGCCCTGCCTACGAAGCTGGAGGTCCCGGGTTCGAATCCCGGCCGGGGCATTTATTTGTGTGATGAGCACGAATATTTGTTCTTGGGTCTTGGATGTCTTCTATGTATGTAAGTATTTATTTATCTATTTAAGTATGTATATCGTCGCTTAGTACCCATAGTACAAGCTCTGCTTAGTTTGGGACTAGGTTGATTTGTGTAAGATTGTCCAAAAATATTTATTCATTATTTATTTATTTATTTAAAATTGAAAACCGTATCTCTATTAAAGTGCTTAAAAGAACTTACCTACCTTCAAAAACTTCACTTAAGGCTCTTTGTTTTTACGAAAGGTGATTTCTTGGCCATAGGCATGGCATAGGCAATTTTTTGAGCAAAATTAATAGTAAATTGTGGTAAAACTATTGTACAAAAAAGACAACAGACATGATTTATAAAGGAAGAAGTTAATCATAAGTACCTTATATTGCTTGGTAACAGACTCGAATTTCATAGCGAAACTGGATGACCAGAATGGCTTGCAGTTATTTCACCTACTTATGCCACTATCTGTGCGGTACTTGTAAGTAACTAGCGACCCGCCCCGGCTTCGCACGGGTGCAAATTATACATATAAACCTTCCTCTTGAATCAAGCTTAAGCCACACAGAGAGCGGGAGGGCGGTAGCGGCGCGTGAGCGGGCGGTAGCGGCGCGGGAGCGGGCGGTAGCGGCGCGGGAGCGGGCGGTAGCGGGACGCGAGCGGGACGTGAGCGGGACGGGAGCGGGCGGTAGCGGCGCGGGAGGCGCGCGGGAGCAGGCGGGAGCCGCGCGGGAGCTACTGCCCGCTCCCGCGCCGCTACCGCCCGCTCCCGCGCCGCTACCGCCCGCTCCCGTCCCGCTCCCGCCCTTCCGCTCTCTGTGTGGCTTAAGCTTCACTCTATCTGTTACAAAAAACCGCATCAAAATCCGTTGCGTAGTTTCAAAGATCTAAGCATACAACGGGACAGACAGCAGGAAGCGACTTTGTTTTATACTATGTAGTGATTAAGACATCACACATCACATACTACGACATCAGAGGATCATATCGTACTAATTTCACTTATTTCCGTAGCTTATCACGTCTCAAAGATAGCACGCCGCATATTTTCCAGTTTCATGATAGTTTTCCCTGAAATCGCATGACGACAATCGCAAGATTGTACTAATCTGAAAAAAAAAACCGGCCAAGTGCGAGTCGGACTCGTGCACGAAGGGTTCCGTACCATTATCAATAAAAAGGCAAACAGAAATACATCTGTGAAAATTTCAATTGTCTAGCTATCACAGTTGGATGAGATACAGCCTGGTGACAGACGGACGGAGAGACGGACGGATAGCAGAGTCTTAGTAATAGGGATCCGTTTTACCCTTTGGGTACGGAACCCTAAAAACGGAGTATAAGTGCTGGGCACGGAGGCCTGTATGTATACTACTATATAGGCCGATGTCTTTCGGTAATTTTCACATTAGTATGGCTAGCACATGATGGCAACGTCAGTTTGTCGGCTTATCTCGAGGTATCCGTCACTTTCTAACAGCACCTATCAAAAAAAGACGCATAGCTCGAATAGCCGAGATACTCTCTAGGCCAGTATGTGCTAGCCCTACAGTACAACATATATTGGTTTCTTCCAGATATCGGCCAACTTGTTCCGCACTTTGCCGCCTAGCGACAACCCTGATTTCGACCCGGAGGAGGACGACCCGACCCTGGAGGCGTCGTGGCCGCACCTGCAGCTAGTCTACGAGTTCTTCCTGCGCTTCCTCGAGTCCACCGACTTTCAGCCCACTATTGGCAAGAAGGTCATTGACCAGAAATTCGTCTTGCAGGTATGTTCTCGTTAACACAGCTTAATATGAAATTCGAGGACTTGATGCTTAGCTTATTATGACACTGTTTGTTTATCACTAACCATGGTTTCAGTTTTTTTATGCATACTGAAATACCTATTCAGGGGGCGAGCACTTCTCTGCACCTGAATTTGTATATATATTGAATGATTGAACGTGAAGAAGACTCCTGAACTTGTTTAGGTATAATTAGTACAATGTTCTTTATGACTTGACCTGACTCTAGAGAAGATTTTGCTTTGCTATTTAGCAACCAGAAACATACATACATTTTTGGGCAACATCCCTTTGCGGCCTTGAGGGCAAGCATAGGCATAGGGTCAGAGAGAAGATTCTACATCCGAATCAAGTTTCAATTTTAATGAATTTACAGTATCCTGATTTATTTGTGGTTATGGTTAAATTGACTTCAAAAGGCGAACCTCAGTATATGTGACTGGTGAAGCTGCGTAACCATTCTACTCCTGAAACCAACATTATGGGCATGTTTTATAACACAACACAGAGGCAAGGAACCCCCTCTGCATAGAAGTTAATAAGCAGCTACACATAACATACTCAGTGCTGTGTATCTAGGTATACGTTAAAACTTTCATGCATTAATGTATGACAATCTTCGCGTTTAACCTACTAAACATGATAAAACATTTCCATTATTGACATGTCAAGTGTTAAAAGGTTAAAATACACAAAATATCTGCAAAACGATAACATTGCTACAACACATTACTTGACCATAACATTAGTTTATATTCGTTCTATAAGTGTGCTTCTGATGGATTTGTTTAACTTTTTTCAACGCCATGTTTCTTGCGACTTTCACACCATTTTACCACGACGCATTACATGTATGTCGCGACGGCGATGACGTCACGGAATTGTACGTTAACAGTCGCCGGTTGTCGGTCATAAGGTTAATCCTTATGTGCCCGTTTAAGGACTCTTCAGACGTAACGCCCAGTAAACTAACTATAGCATAGTCGGGTCCAATATAGACGCACGCATATTAGATTTGCATATATTGTATATGTATGTCGATCATATTTCATACATTTCTTACATACATCTGCTGGCTGAAAACGGCTTTCCAAGTGAAGCGTTGTGGGCAGTTAATTTGGATAATAAAATTGGCGATTTCACCTTCTTTTAATAGAACTTTATAATTTGTTCTAGCTTTTGTCCGCGACTTCGTCCGCTCGAATTCGTTATTACCTCAGAAATAATTGCTATTAAATTAGTTTAGGCGCAGCCGTAATTATCGCCCTCCCATACAATTATTACCCTCCTCTTCACCCCTTTAAGATATGAGCTCCGGAATAAAAAATATCTTATGTCCTTCCCAGGGTTTCAAAATATCCCCATGCCAAATCTCATCATAATACGTTTACGACTCGCATTACTATGGATGTACGCTATACAGATTATTATCCGTCATCTCCATTGACTTAAAATATAGAAATAGACACACAATGCCGAACAGAAATGTCGGAAAATGTGGCCCAATTTGACACTAATAATAATAAATATTCTTTATTGCACCATAAATGAGTGATTAACATAAGTCACACTGTCAGTTACATTCCAATAGTTTCGTGCATAAAGACTAAGTGTCAAATTTGTAAACACAAATACCAACACGGATGTACCGCCCGAGTCGTGCGGGCAGTACTTTTACGGGGGGCATTTTTTTTGGTTGATTGTGAATTCAGCTTTATAATATGACATCTTTGGTCATCTCGCAATAGTTGAAAGATTGACGACATATATTATGTTGGTTGTTGCAGCTGCTAGACCTGTTCGACTCTGAGGACCCGCGCGAGCGCGACTTCCTCAAGACCGTGCTGCATCGCATCTACGGCAAGTTCCTGGGGCTGCGGGCCTTCATCAGGAAACAGATCAACAACATATTCCTGCGATTCGTCTACGAAACCGAACACTTCAACGGTGTGGGTGAACTGTTAGAAATATTGGGAAGGTTAGTGCACTTATATATAATATTACTAACCACTAAACTAAATCACAGAATAGTATTAGTACATTACTGCAGAGACCAGTAAGTTAGCCATCCTGGACGAGTATGAGTTAGCCGGCCGAGCCGAAGGCGAGGTCCGGCTATAATACGAGGCCAGGATGGCACTTACGGTCGAAGCTTGTATAGTGCTTTTCTCAAAAATGAAACAAGTTGTATGAATAACAATATTTAAATAATTTTCGACAATTCCGCCTCGATCGTTCTAAAATTGTAGTTAAAGAACCAGCTGTGGGCTGGCGCGCTCGCGGCGCGCGCCGGGCTGGCGCCGGGCGGGCTCGCGGGGGACGCGCGCCGCCAGCTCCTAACTTATGATATGTAATGGGATTTACATACTTACTTCCTGGACAGTAGCTGTTACTTCCTGGACACTTCTGGCAACTGTCCAGGATGAGCCACTTTCGGATACTGTCTTCACAGATGTTATGAGAACATTACATACTATTTTTGAGAAAAATAGTATTACATACAGCATGGTCACGTACCCCCCGCACCGAGGTCAGTTAACTCGTCCCTGAGAGACCCGCCGGGTGCCGATCGGGTGCAGTCGCGGGGCTTGCGATTCGACCGCGCCACGCGCTACGCACCCACGCAAACAATTGACGCGTGTACCGACAGCGCACGCACCCATACTTACCCACAGCGCTTACCTTCCTTTGCGTGTGACTAAATGTAACTAATGCCCGGTCCACACTCACGCATCCGGTTTGCCGAAACCTAAAAATGTAATATCCTTTGGTCGAGTTTATCTTACAATAGTAATAATTTAGTATAGTTTTGCTGTATAAACATGTTGAAATATAATACCAAGTCGTTTTATACTGTAAATTACGACAGCTGTTTGTTTCCCACATTGATATTTTCACTATTAGATGAGCTATAACTTACTAACACTAGCAGTTCATTGGCGCACCTAGTTAATTCACAAAATCGTAGTGGAGGACTTAGTTGAGTAGCTAAAGAGGAAAGTCTTGTTCTTGAATGTATAGAGATTTTTGTGGCGTGGAGTCTTATCAGATGGTAATGCGGGTGCAGAACAAGATAGAAAAATTGCGTCTTACTATTTACGGTATTGACAAATAGTACAAAGAAGTACAGTATCGGGTCGGGTTAAACTAAGGGGAGGGTATGGAGTCAGGAGGATAAATTGATTATAACTATATTTCGATTAACTAGTTAACAATCTACATTTTCCCCCGTAATTAGTACGATTGTGAACTTGGGTTGCGCAGACATCAAATCGGAGCTAGAGCTTCTGACGTCAACCTTTACTGCAATACATGTGGAAGTTCTTGCCGTTCCCGCATAGGTCTAAACAGTCACCAAAAACGGTGTACACTACACAAACTACACGGCAATGCTTAAATCATCGGCCTATGATGATGATGAATGATGAAGAACTAGGGTATGAATTTCAAAATGGCCTCCACTCATCCGACCGTTTGATAAGTCCTGTCCACTTTGTGTGCAGCATAATCAACGGTTTCGCGCTCCCGCTTAAGAGCGAGCACAAGCAATTCCTGGTGAAGGTTCTACTGCCGCTGCACAAGGTGAAGTGCCTGTCCCTGTACCACGCGCAGCTCGCCTACTGCGTGGTGCAGTTCCTCGAGAAGGACGCCACGCTCACGGAGCCGGTCGTGCGCGGGCTGCTCAAGTTCTGGCCCAAGACCTGCTCACAGAAAGAGGTAACATATGCTACAGTCCCCGGCGGATAAGAAGGCAATCCTGACATCTGTCATTTCCATACATTTTAAAACAGTATAAATAAAGGCCAGGCCAGGTCAGAAGTTCGCACAACCGACGAGCTTGTATGAGGAGATGTACGGATGTGATGTGATTGAAGCAAAAGACGTTTGTAAGGACCGTAGTACTAAGACTTGTCTCTGCCTACCCCAATGGGATACGGGCGTGAGTGTCACCTGTTATTTAAAGTGAATTTTAGGTTATAAAATGTACGGAGACGACAGACGGTATCAGGATTGACTACTTATCTGCCTTATCTTGACTTTTAGGTTATAAAATGAATAGAAATGTCCCTGGCAGGGACTGTAATGGGGACAAAAACCTTACACAAATTGATCTAGTCCCAAACTAAGCAAAGCTTGTATTGTGGGTGTTAGACGATGATATACATACGTATAGATAAATATAATAAATACATACATAGAAAAACATCCAAGACTCAGAAACAAATATTCGTGCTCATCACACAAATGCCCTGACCGGGATTCGAACCCGGGACCACCTTTGTAGGCAGGGTCACTACCTATAAGGCCAAAGTGGTCGTATGGTTATGGTTAAAGGAGTTGTCTAAAGAACATGGTGCTCAACATAAAATAGATAAGCCGGTGGGAATCGAGTTATATGGAGGCCACGTCACTGTAGTATGGACACATGTTTCGCTTTAAAGTGAATATACGTACCATTACTATCCCAAGAGATAAAACATAACACCAATGTTCAAATTTATGCACAATGATTTCAGGTGATGTTCTTGGGTGAGATAGAAGAGATATTAGACGTCATCGAGCCAGCGCAGTTTGCGATAATACAAGAGCCCCTCTTCCGACAGATAGCAAAATGCGTATCTAGTCCACACTTTCAGGTGAGTACCCCTCATATTCCTTTCGTATTAACAATCAGTTGAATTTATCTTATGAACAAAGAAATTAAGGATTTATTGAGACTTGACATTGTGTGAATGTGTAAAATATCTATTCTTCGTCCAATATAGATCTTCAGTTCGACCAATGAGCTAAAATTTTCTGTCACAGGCTCCTCTGTTCTGTTGCATTGCATTTGTAAGATAGCTGCAGATTAACTTGTGATACTTGTTGCAAAAGACTCCAAGAATAGACTAAATCAGATGTTTGCATAAATATGTAAGTGGATAACGCCACAGAATAGTATAATAGTATCACATACAAACGGACACGTACCCCCCGCACCGAGGTCAGTTACCTCGTCCCTGAGAGACCCGCCTGGTTACGATTACGATCGGGTGCAGTCGCGCCTCGCGATCCGACCGCGCCACGCGCTACGCACCCTCGCAAACAATTGACGCGCGTACCGACAGCGCACGCACACATACTTACCCACAGCGCTTACGTACCTTCGCGTGTCACAGGTGTGTCTCTGGGTAGCTGTCGGGTTTTAAGACTTATTTCTGTCTGTGTGTGTTTTCCGGTTGTGGAATGAGCTCCCATGTCGAGGTTTTCCCGAGGGATTTCAGTATGGGGCTCTTCAAGAAAGGAGGGTACACATTTTTAAAGGGTCGGCAACGCGCATGTAACACCCCTGGAGTTGCAAGTGTCCATAGGCTGCGGTGACCGCTTACCACCAGGCGGGCCGTGCGCTTGTTCGCCACCGACGTGGCATTAAATGGCAGTATTTTCATATTGACCAGTGGCTCCCTGGGTAGCCACTGTACAAAAGTATAATATAACAAAGAAATAATGCAATGTAAAGTTGTCACGAAATGGACCCGGCTCAGCATGATGCTAACTTAGGCTGGGTTGCACCAAACCGTCTGTAATCGTAAGCGGTGTTCGTCAAATCAGATTGTATGGAAAGTTTGACAAGTTTCTATGGGATGACAGCTGCCGGCGCTATATTTGACGATGACCGGTCTGTGTTCGTACGTTGGTGCAACTGTCACTTATTGTCAGCGCTGGTCTTCCGCAGGGTCCATTTGGTGGTATTGAGTATTGAAAGGTTAATTAATTTTCTTGTGTGTTTACAACAGGTGGCAGAGAGGGCGCTCTACTTCTGGAACAACGAGTACATAATGTCCCTGATGGAAGAGAACAACCACGTGATCATGCCGATCATGTTCCCGTCGCTGTACCGCATGAGCAAGGAGCACTGGAACCAGACCATCGTCGCGCTCGTCTACAACGTGCTCAAGACCTTCATGGAGATGAACTCCAAGCTGTTCGACGAGCTAACCGCTAGCTATAAGGCGGAACGGCAGAAGTGAGTGTTTATGTTTGCTAATGTTTACCCGTAACCAGGGGGGTCTCACTCCGTCAGTTGGCCGCGCCGCTGCATGTACATCCGTAGGTGGTGCCATTCAGTGGCTGCCGCGCATTGCTATCGCGTCATTCGCTTGGTACACTGTGGACAAAGTTTGTTATTTACCTATTCAAATTTGGGGTTGTAAATCGGGGATTTGTTAATAGTGGGACTTCTTTATGTAGTACTATTACTTATTCTGTGCCGTAACACGTTATCATCTCGACCCCACTCTAGTTTATTAACCCGCAGGCCTTCAATTACAGTCAGCAACGGAACAAGCTACGCGGATGAAATGGTCAAAATGATTTTGACAAGCTCTTATTGACTTATTATAAAGATCATTTTGGAATCCGTATACACTTGCGGAGTTCGTATACACGTGATGCGTGACGTTTGTCCGTTTGACGTAGTGTACCTATGCGTTTGTTCTAATAAAAAACGTTAAACAAAAGAGCACGTGTCTATGTTACGGCAGAGCGTAGGTATTTCTGTGTACACTCTTCAAATGTGGATACGAATAGAGAGCGACAGCGTTGGGGTGCGGGAAAGCCAGCTTTGTGTAACGAAAGATTAACCTCACGTATAAAATTGCTTAGGCGCGGACCCGCGCAAAACGTTTGATTCCGCAACAAGATCCGTATTTGAAGGGTTAGTTTCAGATGGTCTACTCCGAACATCGAAATCCGTATAGTGCCGCCCCCTTCACTCTCGTGTTATACACAATAAGAGTGAAAGGCACGGCACTATTTGACCCTCTAGTTTGGTGCGTGGGTAACCCCCGTCCCTTGCCCCCTCCGCAGAGAGAAGAAGCGCGAGAAGGAGCGCGACGAGCTGTGGAAGCGGCTGGGCGAGCTGGAGATCAGCCACGCGCGCGGCACGGCGGCGGCGGCGGCGACCAAGTGATGCGCGGGGGCGCCACACTTAGACTAATACGCGATCGATTTTATTTTCAGTTATGTATTCATATTTTCTATTGGATTACATTTTTGTTAATGACGTTATTAATTTTTTACACTCCGTGCCGGCCGCGGCTCCGTCGTCGCTGTCCTAGTATTTTATATACGTTTATTTAGGCCCCTAGTTTACATTAGGATTTTTTAATATTGTTAAATTGTTTAAATAAGTTAAAGTTGTATGTATTATTGATACGCGATCGATCGTCCCGCGTTTCGCATCACCGGTGACTATTGTATCGTTCGGGCACCCGGCTTTCGGCCGAATACGATTGTACAAAATGACTCGGGAGATTTGAAATTGTAATAATGTTTAGTGCCGGGCGCCGCCGGCGCCTCGAGTAGGTCGTTGTATGAAATTTTAATTTCGAATTAGATGCTCGTTTCCGAAAGATGTAATTTCGTCGTCCTATCATTTTGTATAGTTACATAGTGTAAATAGGCATTTATTTATTTTAAATTTATAGCGGTGTGATTTTATACCTAGCTGCGGGAGTGTGGCGCCGTAGGACAGGTCGGAGCGGACGGAGACGCCGCGCGTCATGCGTACAGCCGAGAAAATTAAATCGTTCATTTGATCATATTGGAGTAGAACAATGATTAAAGTAGATATAATAATTTTTAAGGGAATAGTCATTAATTTGTATGATATTACTGTAGCCTTAATATTTTTTTTCCATCGTCACGCGAGCGCGGGTCGCAGGACGCCCGGAGCTTAGAGCGGAAGTCGCCGAGCGCGCCCACCTCGGAGCTGCGCGCGCGCAGCGTACGAGTGTCCAATATGAAATGTCGCTGATGCGCCAAAACTAAACAGAGTCTTGCCGGCCTCGACATAAAGGTTGGAATTCACGTGCCTGTAAAACGAAACATGCATAGCTAGTTAACGGCGCATAGAAGTAACTGGTCCAGTTTGCGTTCTGCAATGTCACACGAACCAGTTTTGCAGCCCCCGCCGCCCAGTTTACTTGTATACGAGAAAATCGTGCTATCTACTCATTGGCAGATACTGTTAACAAGCTGTTAAACAAGTGTGGCCGCTACAGGCCCGTGTGTTTCCGCTTTTAATTGGTCATCGCGCGCTCGTGGAGGTGGTCTCGCTCGTCCCCTTGCATGCACCAGTACCGGTCTAGGCCGGGTCCTGGTCCCGCGCTCTGTATATACCGAGCACGCGACGCCGCGCGCTGTGCGTATGTATGTATGTACACAATGGAGATGTTTGTTATGTAAAATGTATTAACATTACAAAAATTATATATGATACTTATATATAAATTACTATTATAGAACACAGTATGAAAATAAAAACAAGTTGACTTCACATGTATATTGTCGTTGAATTCTTTAAGTATAATGTAAGCGTAGGCGCCCCTCGGCGGACTCGCCTCGGTCGCTCGGCCGCTCTCGGTACTTGGCAGCCTCGGCCCGGCCTCCCGCCTCGCACTGTGTCCCGGAGCTAACGATCCCTTAGCCCTAGTGCCCATACTCGGTTAACGTAAATGCGTTGGAAATACACAACAAATTTTCACATTGCCCGGTTTTTCATTTCTAGTTTGAGGCCTCGTGCTCGATTAAGTTTTAATTCTAACATGTTTAATCATAAGTATAGGTAGAGCTTATGCCTTAGTAATTGTATTTAGTGTAAAAGGATGTCTCCGACGACTATGGAACCACGCGGGATTGTGATGTCGGTTTATGCCATAATTATGGAGCGCACTTTCATGTTTATAAAGCCTCTTCGAAATTGTATTCAAGCAAGACTTTATACATTTCTAAATGTGAAATATGAAAATGGTTAAAGAAATCGATGTCTTTTTATAGAAATATAGCCTCGAACTTTTGGCCCCAGAGACCGGTAAAGACGCGGTGCGTTGAACCGTGCCGTGGATCGATACGAGAACACTGCCAAGTTCATGCTGGCGCATCGCCATGACGACCGCCGCCAAACACTGGAATCTCGAGCCTAGGCTACCACTCTCGCCACTCCCTTCCTGCATTCTTTCCTTACACTCCGATACAAACGGTGTCCTTTCTATCCCGTAAGGTACCAAACATTCAATTAGTTTTCCGACTTGCATGTAACTGATATATTACATTATTCTATTTTGTGCTAAGGTAACAATGAGATTAACGGGATCTCGTGCCTTTGCGAGACCAGCCTCCACGCCTACTATGCCTCCGGGCCTTGTAGAGCTGATGGAAGGTCTTGCAAAAGATGTCCTCAAACATAATCCTGAAAATGTTTACGAGTTCTGTGCTGGGCATATGCAGAAATTACTTGAAATAAGAGATGGTCCTGCACGTAAGTACCTGCTCACTTATTATTCACGATCTCATAATACCTACTTTTATCATATTGTTTCTGCGAACGCTTTGGGCGCCTAGTCTGCAGTCGTTAATGATATAAGTACAATCGCTTATTGCTAATTTTGTTTACAGCGCCACCAAAGAAATTATCCTTGGAGCAGAAAATAGCTAATGCACAAGAAAAAATAAGGCAAAGAATAAAATACCGTTATCTTCAACGTGATATGAATAAGTCAGAGCAATCCAATGAAAATCATGAACTTGAAGACGAGCCGCCTGTTGCTAACGTTTCTATGGAAAGTACATCAGCATCAGCGTTAGAACCCATTGTCAAAGTTTCCAATGAAAATACGTCAGCTATACACCCTGTGGAAAAAAACTCTAATGAAATTACATCAACGATACAGCCTTTAGAAGAAATCGCTAGTGAAAATACATCAGTGATACAACCTATTGAAAAAATATTAGAGATTCAAGATGGTGTACAAACTGTTATTGGAAATACATCAGCGATACAGCCTGTTGTTCATAAAGAAAAATTGACGATGGCTAATGAAGTCGACATATCCCACGAGCCCGATGCAATTATAACGAATAATGAAACGAATATAGACCAAGCGTCTCAAGTCGCACAAGGACCTAAAGATGTTGTAGTTGCTGCACAAAAACTTGACCCTGAGTATCCTACGGAAAAATATATAGATGAAATAAAAGAAAATGTCGGCTTTGACACAAAACAAATATCTGATATTAAAGCTAATGTTGAATCACGAAACGTTACTGACGTAGACGTGCAAAGCATAAACGACGTTGCACAAAAACTTGATACTACGGATAAAAATATTGAAGAAGTAAAAGAAAACGTCGGCGTTGACACTAAACAAATATCAGATATTAAAGCTAATGTTGAATCACAAAACGTTGCTGACGTAGACGTGCAAACCAAAATTTACGTTGCACAAAATCTTGATACTGCGGATCCTACGGAAAAAAATATTGGAGAAGTAAAAGAAAACGTCGGCGTTGACACAAAACAAAAATTTGATATTGAAGCTAATATTGAATCACGAAACGTTGCCGACGTAGACGCGCAAAGCAAAAACGACGTTGCACAAAAACTTGATACTAAAGATCCTACGGAAAAAAATATTGAACAAGTAAAAGAAAACGTCGGCGTCGACACAAAACAATTATCTGATATTGAAGCTAATATTGAATCACGAAACGTTGCTGACGTAGAAGTGCGAAGCAAAAATGACGTTACACAAAAACTTGATACTGAAGATCCTGCGGAGAAAAATATTGGAGAAGTAAAAGAAAACGTCGGTGTTGACACAAAACGAATATCTGATATTGAAGTTAATGTTGAATCACGAAACGTTACTGATATAGACGTGCAAAGCAACGATGTTGTTGAACCTTTAATTGAAAGTGCAGGAAATATACCTCAAATTGCAGATAACCATGAAGCTCAATTGAAAGACTCTGAACCCACTATTAGTGGAATACGAAATAATGCTGAAGGAAAAGTAGATAATTTAAATGACGGAGTCCTAGAAAAAGAAGCGGCTAAGGTTGAATTGAACGAGGTGGCCTCTACTACGTCATCAGCAAACATTGTAGTCGAGGAAGAGAAAATTGTTAAAAAGGAAGGATTGACAGACACAAAGCACGAGGAAATACTGATAAAGAAGTATGCTACAAAAAATGAACCTGAAGAGAGTGTTAACGGCGTGTTTGAACAACAGGAAATTATTAAAGAGGACGAAGTCGCAGATATTCATCCCGAGGTTATACCGACGGAAAAGGGGGATCAAATTGAATCTAATGCCAGTGTCGATGACCTTACGCGAGCTAGTGAAGATAACATCGACGAGCAAGACCACGCCAAAGTGCTTTTCCAGAGCAAAGATGCTACTGGGGAAGGTTTAACTATCAATCAACAAGAAATCCAGCACCAAAATGAAACTGTATCCAACAAAAATCTAATTATTTCTCTCTCTGACACTGAAACACCAGAAAAATCACACCCCCAAATTACAGAGACAGATGCAAATATAACGGAAAATCAGGTGATAGCTTCAGGAAAGACCGAGCAGGCAGCTGTAGACGACAGTTTAAAAAATGATGATGTTGATGATCATAAGAGTCAAGTCAATTATGAAACTGATAAACAATTAAGTGATGATATTGATAAACTTCCAGAACAAGAGCGTTCGTATCGTGGAGAATTAATCGTAAAAGATCCTGAAGGAACTCAAGATTATACAACTACAGTAAATAAGAACGATACAATAATCGAAGGCGACGAAACACCAGAAAGCACTGCAGTAAGTGGCATGGATTTAGAAACTGCCGCAATCACTATACAAAAAGTATTTAGGACTTTCCTATTTAGTAAAAGTAGAGCTTCCACATTAGATGACACCGTGAATGAAAACTCTTTGGATGAAGATATAGAAAAGAAGGTAAGTGGAACTTTTTGAATTTAGGTATGTCTTTGATTATTTCCGTGCCGCGGTAATCTTTGTATTATTGGACAGATTGTTGATGAAATGATGACGATAACAGTATTACACAATACAGACGATAATAATTATTTATCTACACACATATCATAAATCCTCTAATATGCGTTCGGAAACCGTAGAAAATGACTCTCATTTCAACATTCAATGAATTTATGGCAATTTTCTTATCTGTGGCTAAGGCTACAGCAGTAATAAAATATTTCATTTTAATCTCATATATGATGTTAAAATATTACGTCAAACAAATATGTCAAAATGTAAATGTCAAAGTTGACATGTCCCTATTCTAGTATCACTGAAAATTCAAATTCAGTCGATGCGAAATGTCAGCTCGATGTTTTTTTAGTATATATCGCACGAAATTTGAGCTAGAACGACATGATCACATCAGAATAAGGACTCTTTACTTTTTAAAATAACATTCAGGTATCGGTTGCCAGTTCTGATTTCGATATTTCCGCAACCGTGCAAAAAAGGTTGTATTAACACAATTATTGTATTTATTTACTACGGTTTCTGAACCCATCTTAGAGTAATTATAATATGTGTGTAGATAAAGTAATGTATGCAACTGTACATAATTAGGCATTAAAACACTCGTGTGACCTTATTATGAAACTCGCCTTCGGCTCGTTTCATAAAACACACTCGTGTTTAAATGCTCCTCATTATGCACCAGTTGCATAAACTACTATTACCTTTTAGATGCAGCTGTAGTGGTAGTTTCACTTGGTATTTTGGTATTTACCACTTTTAGATCTTTCAGGACGAACCCGAATACATTTTAACAAGCTCTAACTTGAACAAGGAACGACGAACATTAGGAATCAGTAGGATGGACACCGTATTGCAAACAGTGAACGAGGAAAAGTCGCTGTCGCTATCTGATGACTCTTCATTGTCTAGCGCAGCCACCACTATACAAGCACACGTCAGAGGATTTTTAGTCAGAAATAGACTTTCCTCTAACAA
This sequence comes from Cenopis cana, assembly GCA_951800055.1. Lineage (NCBI taxonomy): Eukaryota > Metazoa > Arthropoda > Insecta > Lepidoptera > Tortricidae > Cenopis > Cenopis cana. The sequence continues at coordinate 10,620,955 of OX637490.1, read as the reverse complement.
AACGGCTTCTACTAGTTCTTTAGTGAACTCTGACGGTCCGTCCACTTTATCATTAGATGGTGATGTAAATGAACCAAAAAAGACCGTTTTAAATATTCATATCGTCCCTGAAAGAGGACAATTTATGAGCAGAGACGAAAGTTTATTAACGTCGATTGACTTGCCTCTTGACAACAGTCCCCCATCTTCGATAAATTTACATCCATTGGGATATGATAAAAGCGCAGAGCGACGAAAGCAACTGAAAAGAGAAGACGCTGTGCAGTCCATTTCGCCACCTAGCAATAACAGTGGAAAGTTGAGTGAAGAGATCGAATCTGTTAAAGATACATTTAATGATAGTATCGACGTTGATGTAAGGCAGCAACACGAATCTGTCTCCGTTAATAGTTTTGATAAACCTCAAGATGCAGACACAGAGAGTTGCGATACTACCCTTACAATTAGCTCTACAGCAGAAACAGTTGTCGATGCAGACACTTACAATCCAAGGGAAGTCTTATCAAGTCCTGATTATAATATGGAAGCTGACAATAAAATTAACGAAGTTGTGTCTAGTTCAGACGAGAATGACGTTGTAACTCCTTATCCAACAATAACTGAGAAAACTGCGAAAGTCGCTTCAGTAGAGAGTGAGAACGACGAGAAACCAAAGTTGGTTCACTCTGGGGAATTCCATGACATAGTGGTTCAGACTCAGGTGAAACGGAGTGAGTCGTCAGTCGTCCGTGGTGAGTGAAGACAACTATTATCAGGTGATAATCCTTCCGTTCTAACAAGGCTATCGCATGAACAGCTTAAAGTTAAGTGCCTTGGTAGTTCGTGATAGCTTGCGTACGCATCGTGTGGTATTCACAAAGTAGTTAGATCAAAATTCAGCCATTCTAGCTACTCGTAGATACGGTAGATAGAATTGTCAAGTATGGATACATCGTAGTTAGTTCGTTACGTCCAGATCCATAGCTGTCGTCCTTCAAATTGTTCACAATGCATAATTACGTCGATTTCATTTCGTGCAGCTACTTCTAAGAAGCCAATTTAACAAACATAACTGTTCTCATAATTAAATAGCATTTAGTTATCGTAATTAAACTAATCAACTAAAATAATAACTAATATCGCTTTATCTGATCATCGTGCCGTTGTCTGTTTTTCTAAAAAACCAAAGCCTACTTACTGCACCTTATATGTTTTCAAGACTCGTCACAGTGTATCACCAGAGTTAACCGTGCAATATAAACACATTCAGTGCAGGTGATACGACATCCGTTTTATTTTTATATGGCGTAATTTCCTTACCGGCGCCTAATGGATTCTTCTTGGCTTGGCTACTAATTTGGGGCGATGTAAGACGAAAGTACGCAGTGGGTATCCTGATCCCTAGTCAAGTTAGATGTGGTTTACTGGTTAGTAGAAATCTTATCATTCATTGTAAGTAAGTACCTACATGACGGCCGGCAAAGTTAGCGTTAAATCTTACATATATTTAATGACCGTATCGTTTTTCCAAATTTTCTTAAACAGTTTTCTCTTTTCAGAATTCAAGAATGTGTTGGTGTACTTCTTAATTTGGGACAAGAGTTAAAATATTAACTTTTCAAGTTTATTAATAATCGTTTGTCAATTTTTGGATTAATAATACATATAAGTCATAGTAATTGCAATCAGAGTTTGTTCTTAGTTAAGTATGATACCTATGTAGACAGTCTGCGTGGGACTACTAACAAGTCCTGGACTTTTGGATTGTTCAGATTTGACCCATTTTATGATTTGATTTAAACTTGTATGTCAAGCTTTTATATTTCCATACAACGATGTTGGTAAACAAGCTTTCGGCCAGCCTGATGGTAAACAGGCACCATAGCATGTGAATTGTGGCTACCCAGAAGAATCACAAGCTTTGTCCTTTATTGATTAGAGCTTTAATTTTTTCCCCGTTTCCTCCTGGAGCCTGTTAAATTAGCCTATTTAGAAAAGAGTTGCCCTCGAATGAGGGATCAAATTCGTACTTTTCTTTCAACAATGACTCATTTCTTCATAGCAGATGTGAAAAGCAGTACGTGTCACACGGTAGCAAAATTATTATATTGTAGAATCTTTCGCTTCACTCAGGATTCAATATACCGCCCTCTCCGTAAATATATAATTTCAGGTGATCTATTACTGCGGCCGCTTAAAGCTTAAGCCACACAGAGAGCGGGCGGGCGGTAGCGGCGCGGGCGCGGGCGGCAGCGGCGCGGGCGCGGGCGGCAGCGGCGCGGGAGCTCCTTTGTGCTGCCGCCACCGCCAAAAGCAGCTCCCGCGCCGCTGCCGCCCGCGCCCGCGCCGCTACCGCCCGCCCGCTCTCTGTGTGGCTTAAGCTTTAACAACAAATACTAAAAAACAGAATAACATAACATAAATATTTAAGGGGGCTCCCATACAACAAACCCTTCGTGCGGAAGTCTGGCTCGCACTTGGCCGGTTTTTACAATACTATGCTGTAAATGCGTATGGGGTGATCACTATCACAATACTATTATCGTGGATTTAAAATCCATCAATACCCACGTGATACGTGTTGTATTATGACTATTAAGTCGAGAGTAAAAGCCTTATCACACTACCCTATCGGTAGGGCCCTAACTCGGGGAGGGGAGATGCTTTAATTGCCCTCCCCCAGTTAGGGCCTTACCGATAGGGTAGTGTGATAAGCCTTTAAGTGCACGGACTTAAGTGGGTGATAGATGGAAGAGTTTTGAAATAGCGAACTTAGATCGCCCGTCTATCACCTGCTTACGTCCGCGTACTTGCATTACTTATGCCCGTCTATCATGCGCTTAACCGGCCCTTATGATCGCATCCACATCTTCACTCTATGGTATTATTTAGTCTATGGTCTGGTTTGTATGTCAACCTGACAGTGACACTGACAGCACACCGCGCAGGCCGCAGCCGAAGCCGCTTGGTTGGTTGGTTTGGAATTAAGTTTGATGTGATTGTTAATTACAGAGACAGAGTTATTAAAATTGGAGAAATACTGAATATTAGTGTAAGGAAAGTTAAAAGCCATTTTTCAGCCTTGTTGTGGTTACAATGCCTTTACCACCGTTATTGGCTGCTCGCTTAGCTAAAAGAGGCATCCTTAAGCCTAATTCCGATGTTGAAACAACAAATGAGAATCCTGTGCCCCAAGCAAATGAAGAAATCATTGCAGAGAACTACGATAATAAACCAGAAGATCAGAGCAACAAAGAACAGTTTTGGGAAGGTATTGAAGGTGTCAATGTCGATCCAATCAAAGGCCATAAAGGATGCCCCAATAAAAACAACATTTACCACGAATGTTCTATCTTTTGCGTTAAAACATGGAAACAAGGAAAGGTAGTTCCAGACGAAGTGTATTTGGAGAATAAACGGAAAGTTTTAGAGTGTTGGCCACTTCCACCTGGTTGGGAGGAAATATACGACCCTGGGCTCGGACAACACTATTTCTGGAATGTCCACAATAATCTTGTTTCGTGGCTACCACCAGCACATCCTAAAGCAAATCCCACTGAAAGTGCAGCACATCTGCGTGAGGAGAGGTTGTTGAAAGAAGGCGATGAGAGTGACGACAGCAGTGAAGCTTCAGACCAGGAGGTTCCACAGCAACCAGCTAAGGAAAAACGTCGTGATAAGCGGGAGAAAGAAAAGCCCATGGTACACCATAGAGACAAGGGCAGATCCAGAGTCAAGGATAATGATTTAGATCCAATGGACCCTGCATCATATTCTGATATATCCCGGGGCAGTTGGAGCGCTGGGTTGGACAGTCATGCAAAGACTGGCGTAGACACCACTGCATCTGGCTCACTGTACCAAATGAGGCCATATCCTGCACCAGGGGCTATACTGGCTGCCAATGCCAAAAACCAACCACCTCCTTCACCTTAAGGTTGATTTGTATTTCCTTAATAAATTTATTATTAAATCTTTGTGTTTCATTATCTTCCGCATGTTTAAACTCGAGTTGGGAACTTTTTGGTCATAGATCTGTAGACACGGCTGTGTTTGGCCAAGTTGTAAGAAAATGCAAAGCAACATTGCTGTATGATGTATTTATTGTTTTTATGACCCCAAATGCAAAATGTGGTAGCCTAAACTTTTTATAGAATATCTTTTCTCACAATGATATGTCAAACAAAAAAATGGGACCACGAGAAAACGCCAAAAAATACTACCTTTAAGGTGAAACGTCACGTACGATTTTCATACAATTTTCCGGTCGACTACATGCGAAATCTATTGATGTCACGGACTTGAAATTGTAATTTTTAGATAATATACGACCCTCTTCTCCCGCAGTTTGAAAAATAAGACGTAATAACGTCTAATTATTTAAATATAACCGTTTAAAAAATCATAAATTTTCACTCGGTGCCATGTATGTGTGAGTGAGTTTTATACTGTCCATGTAAAGAAAATGGCCGCGGTTTATGACAGATCGTTGTCCAAAACCTCTAATAGATGGCTCGGATGTCAATTTTAAGCTGTTGTTGACAGTTAGCTATAACAGTAGGTAGTACTTATTGACTTTATAGGTGGCGACACTTTCTTTGCAAACACTTTTATTTTGTGATGAAAGAGAAGGCATTCATTTTATCATACTGCGCTCTTCATTTTGGTAGTGACGTAACAGCCATGTCATTTGTTTTCTGATAGAACGAATTTCAAACTGTTAATGAAGGTGAAACGAAACTGAACACTTTATTGTTGCTTTATTGGGATTGCCTTATAAGGCACAGTAGTAAGACTCGACGTGAAAGGTAACGCTTTATTACAAAGGAATAAGGTGCACAAAAATTGCGAAAATGTCTATAACAGTCATGTAACAGTAACACACATTATTACTATATTATATTATAAATTATTGAGTTTCTTTTGAGATTATAATTGAGAAGTTTTACGATTTGTGTTTTAATACAGTTTTAAAGAAGTAAGGCGCCTACTCCGTACGAGTATACGTATGATTGGATTATATTATGGATAATTATTGTTTTTGAAGTGAATACAAAACCCCGACAACGAAGTACCTATTCACTTCAAATAATCAAAACTTTTTCATCTCCACCTTTTTTGCAAGGTAATGTATGGAGTTCTATGGAGGCGAATCTCCTAAAATAAATTTATTACCGACCTGCATAAATGACATGTATTTTTGCTCAAGATGAAACACAACCATTTGTACTCGGACAACTATCTGCCTACATGCAAATTAAACGCGTCCATGGGCTACGGTTGTCCATTGATAAAAAATAGCTCTACGGTGTCAATCGAATGTTAAGAACGACCATAGGCTACGGTGTTTATTGAAAATCAACAGAGACTATAGGCTACGAAGTCAAACGGAATAGTCTATGGGTTACGGTGTTAATAGGATGTAACAGGGTCCATAGGCTATGGTGATAATTGGATTTAACAACATCAGTAACTACTTTTCTAATCCCGTTATTACTAAGTCTGAAGCTTCTGTGGACGTTAGGTCAACCAATTTGATTTCTGGGCAACTTCGTACCTTGTCACAGTAACATCAATACGAGATTTCTAGCGGCTTTCATATAGATTTTCACTGTGACAAGGTACCTTGCCTGTACCTCCCACCGTGCCATGAGTTGATGAATGAGCATTTTTTTAATACCACGGCGGTGGCAATCATCGTTATGGTTTGTTACCATCGTAAGTAGACAGCATAGCCTATGGACGATTGTGACTCAACAAAATATTCGATAGCGGGTTGTGCGACCTATTTTTTAGATCTACAGAACTCGTCGTGGTGTGGTGTCCTTATAGCGTGTTGAAGTCTCATCCAAGCATGCATTTTGGGAATATACAGGGTGGATTTTCTTTATGCGCCAGTCACGCGAAAATGGTCTCAGAAGACCCTGCCTTAATTTTTAATTAATGAAGATTGGCGTTTACAGATTTTGGAGAACAACATACAGGATGCGAGAAAAATGACATTTTTCACTAACTTTTTTTTATGCCACTCGATCCTCTCGAGTCCTAAGGTCCTAACCAGGATCAAAGCTTGTATCTTGTATGGGACCAAAATAAATTCAGGTTAGAAAAGTCACAAATCGAGGAAAACTTTTCCCATACATTCACATCAAAATCCGTTTTTAGGGTTCCGTAGTAAACAAGGAAACCTTATAGTTTCGCCAAGTCCGTCCGTCCATCTGTCCCCTGCTTTCCTCAGTATCCGTTACTACTAGAAAGCTGTAATTTGGCATGAGTATACATATAGGGCAGTGAAATTGTACATTAAAATCGCAAAGCGAGATGTAAAGCTGCATTTTTGGTATGTTATTCGCACCCCTTAGGAGTATGTGTGACTACATTTTGCAAGCAAAAAAAAGTTGTGCTACCTGTATGATACGTGAAAAACTGCAAAATTTTCGGACTTTTTTCAGGTATTGTAGTTCAATTCAAAAACTATGGGTTTTTGACATTACTTGTCTATGGCATTTTTAAAGTACATTAAATTTGCAACAATTTGAGCCTACCTACAGCTCCGTATGTCTTATAGTTTTTGAGACATGATATTTCAAAAATACTGCTTTATTGAGTTTTGCCTATAGTGCGTGTTGTTACGGGTTTCCGTCGAACAAACACTTCACCACCGGCCACCAGCGCCGGCTTTTAGTATGTTATCAGGCATATCTCCTGGACCCCGAAACTGCCGGGAGACAATCTATCCAAGGTCGCTCTCCCGAGTAATGACGTCATGAAAATTGCCGCCGAAACGTTTGGAAAAGTGGCAATCACACCCAACCTATGCAACATACATACACGTGTATGGTATCAAATGAAAGCTGAATAAATATGCCATAACGTATAACTAAATTGACGTATAAAAAAAGCTGGTTCATGGAAAATAGGCGTTTCATCATTTTTTATCTTATATGGAAAAACGGCTTCGCGCTGTTGGGTTTTTCAGCATTTCTCTCACAGTTTTGGTCATATCCAGAAACAATAAATAGTTATGTAAAGCTGACATACTAATTACTATTTATGTGCAACAGAATTCTCGGGTACCTGTTCTAGTTATTCTGTTAAATCTGGAAACCCGGAAATGTTTTCCTTACTTTTTTATTATTTTGCTTATAGGTTGTTTTGAATTGTCTCAATGTATTGAAACTTAATTTAGGTATACGTTATGGCATATTTATTCAGCTTTCATTTGATACCATACACGTGTATGTATATTGCATAGGTTGGGTGTGATTGCCACTTTTCCAAACGTTTCGGCGGCAATTTTCATGACGTCATTACTCGGGAGAGCGACCTTGGAGAGATTGTCTCCCGGCAGTTTCGGGATATAAAAGGACTGGTCGGATAACACACTTGTACACTAGCCCTTTGAGTCGAGGCGGTATTCTGCGATCGCAGATGACTCCGGTGACCTCCATTTAGACCATGCCGGCCGCTGATTCGGGCTCAGATGTTGTGATAAATTGTCCCGGACTCATGTAATACGGATCCTAGGTACTTGAATTTGTCTGTTTTTAAGACAAAATCATTCCCTATTTTGATAGGATCGGGATCCGTACTTCCGCAAGCCATGTATTCGGTTTTGCGACATTCAGCATTAGACAGCCGTTCTCTAGCGCACCCTTCCATTGGTCCCTTTGCTCTAATACCTGTTTATCCTCGTCTGTCAGCGCGATGTCATCTACATACATGAGCAGCCACGGCGGCAGATCTTGTATTTCCGACGTGACAGCATCAAGCACCACACTGAACAGAAAAGGACTCAGTGCCGAGCCTTGGTGTACACCAACTGTGATCGGGAAGGGTTTTCTGTCGCCAACAGCGATCCTCACCAGAGAAACCGCGTCTCGGTACATGTCTCGGATAATGTCAATGTAGACTAGTTGCACGTTCTTCACCTCTAGTGCCGACGAGATCATCTGACGTGGGATGTAATCGAAAGCCTTCTGTAGGTCCAGAAAGGCCATGTAAAGTAGCTTTCTTTTCCGTACTGATATTCCGAGACAGTGCACTCTTGCCGGAGCCTCGAGTCGATAATGTGTTCGAAGAGCTTCATGGTGTGTCACATAACCTTTATTCCCCGGTATGTATATGGACTATAGTAGAATATTCTCTACGGAAGGCAGCTTGTTCGACGGGTTGGTTCTCATCAAATTGTCCGGACAATCAATATGCACAGGACTTATCCGGCTTTATGTTTGGAAATGTGGAACTTGTTTTTATTTCATTTTATTATGAATAATTAGGGCCTGTATTTCGTTCAATGGTTTCTGTTATTAATTTGGTATTGTATGCTGTAATCGGGAGCTCTTGCATGTTTCAGCTCTTGCCTAGTTTCTATTAAAGCTATCTATGTAGGTATGTGTTTTATAACCATTTCCCGGGTAGTGGTGAAGATTCCACCGCTTAGTGAGTCCACATGCTTTCTTAAGGCTCTCAAATTTGTTCTTCAATTCTAACTATAATTATTTTTGTAAAAATATGCTATAGTTTCATCTTTATTTTCATGTTTTCTGACGTTAGATCTTATCATATTTCTCTCTTATTGATAAGTTTGACTAGTTTCTGATCGACTCAAGTCTTCGACTTATAAGTTTTATAACTATTTAATTGATTTTAGTGCATTAAGTTGCCGGCTGCTTTAATAAATAGCTAAATGTCTCTTAGCTTACCGAAAATGTCTCTGGAGTGACCAAAAAAGTGAGCCAGGGGACTGGTGACTCAAGAGAAAAATTAATGTTATAGCCATTTAAAACCCAAATATAAACGAATACACTAAATGAAATAGGTTGCTTTAGGATTTCAGACCTCCTTGCTATATAATGAGCTCTATTTTAAACCAAAATCATGAAAAAACTAAAGATAAATCGCAGTGAGTCGGGAGAAGTGGAATAAAGACACCTTACCTGTGTTAGAGGTCCGGACGACATAAACAATGGTACAATATGCCGCAGCAATGACAGACTAACTCACGTGACACTCAGATCGTCTGTCTATTGATCGATCCAATGCCGTGCGACGTCATGCTATTTACTACCTTATTTAGGATGGTGAGCTAGGGGACTTAGTATTTTTTACTTTTACAGGGACACTTTTTTCAACTGAATTTAAAAAAAAACTATTTAATATTTTCAGTCTGTCACAACGTTATAAGATAATAAATGCAGTGTTGTATTGAAATAATCCATAACATTAAATACTTGTAAGCGATTTTTTTACACCAAGAAGGAATTCACTCTTCAATTTATGTACAGGGACAACAAATTTTTGTATGGGAGTGAAATTGTGTCCCCTAGAAAACCAATAAATTTTGTATAAATTATGAAATTTATTATTCTAAATTTTGCTCCGTTGTCGTTTAATAGTCTTAATTTAATAATCAACATACAAGAATGAATAAATGTCTTATATCCCTACAATGCATACAGTTCCCGTTTAAGCACAACCAACATATTTGCAAATTACGCTAGGAATGAGGTAGATAGCGACATCTGTTATACGTGAAAAGATACAAACCACACTAGGCTACTACGTCGTTCGATGCATTGCCGCTAGGCGGCGGTACAATGCCGCGGATCGAGTGATCAAGTCAAATTTCAGGAGTCGATGCAAAGTTTTGTTATCGTCAACTTACAGATTGTGGTAAAAAAATAATTAATCATTGAAGAAGTTTGAAAAAAATTGTACAGTGTCTGAAAAGGTGTGTATTACTAATAGGCAAGTGTCATTTTATAATATTACGATATTTCCATAACGTTGAGCACGATTTTTCAAACGTTCCCGAATCGGTACTCCATGCATTCACGTTCATATTGCGAATACAAACAAAGTGAAGAACGTTTGCACTTATTAGAGTCTTTATGACATTGGCATAAGTTTTAATTTTGTTTAACATGTAAGAACGGTTTATTATTGTTTTGCTCGTAGTTTTTTACATTTTTTAATTATTATTTTAGACGATGTGGAAGAAACTTCTACGGGATGCGGAAGTGAAGACGATCTGGATTCTTCCGGGGCCGACAGTGATGCAGACATTGAAATATCGCGGGCAACGATTAATCCAGTCTGCGAAGAATCCAGCGATTGAGAAATAAGTCGCTCATCTAGCCCTGAATTGATCAAGTTGACTCCAGTTAGGTGTGACTTTTTTTCTAGTAATGAACCAATCCGCATGCCAAAAACGCCGGTTGGAATTTCAGGAATGGCATCAACTTTGCCCTCAGGTAACTTGTGTACAATCCTAGTCGATGAGAAGACAGAGAAACATCGTCGAAACGTCACAAACTTGAATGCCACCGTCTCTTTCAATACCAGAAGCTGTGCATCGTCTTTGATAGTTCCCGATGATTCTCCTGCCGATAATGCCTCGCCACAAGAACCTCAAGCCAGCACATCAGGTCTAAGTAAAACTAAAAACATGTCCACAACAACATTAACCAAGGTTTCATCCACAAAAAAGGCTGCTCCTGCCACAAGTCGAGCTGCTACGGTGAAAAAATCTACATTATTTTTGGCGAAAGCGAAAAAAAAAATTATTTATGGCGAAAGAAGGCTCTTCAATTTATTAAATTCTTATTGATATATTTCTTAAATTGTAAATTAATATTTTCTCATGAAAAATCTATCATATGCTTATATTGTAAGACTTTTTTTAAATTGTACATTAACATTATGACATGTGAAAGTGCCCTTGTGGCCTATTTGCAGAATAAATGTTTGAATTTTTGAATTTTTTGAATTTTTGAATTGCCTGCAGTCCAATCCACTGGAGATACTATTAGATCCAACTTTCTTGGAGTTTGAAACGCCATTGCAATATTTTTTGTATTTTTTGACGATGATTTAATCAACCACATTGTCGAGGAAACTCACAAATTTAGCATCCAAAAAAATCCTTTGATGGATTTTTTTGGATGCTACCTGGACCTTTCAATGTGACAAAACATGAAATAAAAAATACCTGGGAATATGTATGTTGATGGGTCTTGCGCCATTGTCCAACGCTCGAATGTATTGGGAATCTGAACTAGGATTGCCTTTAGTTTCGGAAACTATGACGGCGAATCAGTTCGAGAAAATTCGCCAGTTTCTGCATTTTAACGACAATGCTGCTCAACAGCCAACAGGATCACCCTACATAAAGGCAATAATTGTTTCCGTAAATTTCATGTGTAACGTAGAATACTGTCGTTTAAAACCAAAGTTGTACCAACATTATTGATTTAGTATACAGAGCTGTAAATTTTAGTTTAATGCATGGAGTTCCCCATCGGGAACAGAAAAAAAAAAATTGAAATTCTAATAAAGTATTGTTTGTATATTTTTTTTATTATTTTTTCCTGGAAGCAAACCTTAAATATAACTACATATAATTTTTTTTCGCCAAAAAAAAAAGTCATGCATTGTAGGGATATACAAAGAAATAAAATGGATTCATTAGTAGTGACACAGAATGACAAGAAAAAGTTGATTGACCCATTTACTTTCTTTATTGACATAAAAAAAAACAACGGGTTGCACTCCGGGAGTGCCGGCAGAAGTGAAAACTCAAAAAGAACGTAAATAAAAAAAGATATTCATATCCGAATCCGTATCGGTATCGGTATCCGTATCGGTATCGGTATCCGTATCGGTATCGGTATCCGTATCGGTATCGGTATACGTATCGGTATACGTATCGGTATCGGTATCCGTATTCATATTCATACTCATATTCATATTCGCATAATCCATTTACATATATACCTACATAAATGTCCCGAGTATCATTGTGTCTTACGCATCGTGTAACCAGCTGAGTTTAGCTGAGTAGACCCCTCGTAACATCGCAAATATCGCAATCACCATACTAGGAGGGGTCAACTAGCTGGTCTTTCGAATCGTCGCGAGTTTAACAATTATCTCCCATCACAAAAAGTGCTCATCGCCGCTAAAGAAGTTTTAACTTCAAAAAAGTTTATCAAAAATGACCTTTTTCACTCACCCTGTTTGTTTTTTTTTTCAAAATCTGAAAATGTCAAACTACATTAATTCAAAATCAAAGGAAAGTCTTCTTAGATAATTTTCGCGTAGCAGCACGGGATCTGGTAGCTGCCATTGCCATCACTGACCGGAAAATAAAAACCATCCTGTATATATAAATAATTGACGCCAATCTTTAAAAATTGACCTTGACCCAAAATTAGCATGTATGTACTATCGAACCAACTGAATCGTGCGTGAACCACCGTGGAACCTTGTCACAGAAAATGTTATAGTGACATCGTACTGCCTGACAACGAAAATCATTATGACACTTTCTGTGACAAGGTTCCACGGTGGGTGTGGGTCACGATTCAGTTGGTTCGATAGTACCTAAAGCTTGTGCTATAGACGACGGTATATATAAATTTAATAAGAAGAACCAACATGGCATAGCGACGTTGCCATACTGTCCCAAGTGCGACCTGACAACGATGCACGAACGCATTCAAGAATTTTCAAGGGCTCACGGGCAAAATACAAAATATGTTGTGAATATCATTTCATTTTTTGCTTGACGATTCCATGCCATTCTTCTTAGTGAATTTGTACAGATATTATGTGCTTCGATATTATTTATTTCCTACGGAATTTCATAAAATAATTCGGTCACTATACTATTTATGAATAAAAGAAACATGCTTGACTGAAAACGCTTCAATCGTTTAGTACATAATATCTGTACATTTATTTCGTAGTAGGATATATATTCATATATATGAGCGTTCGTATTTTACTTCACCTAGCAAGTACCTATATAATAAAATATAAGAAAACGCAAAACGATAGATTAGATTATGTATGATATAAATACATTGCAGTACAATTTTGCGTCTATGTTAAGAATTTACATCGTGATCTTTAAAAATGTATGATAATTGCAGTACAATTTTGCGTCTAATAGAATTTACATCGCGATCTTTAAAAAAAAAGCTGTATAACGTAATAACAACTAACTAACTATAACTATATTAAAAAATAATAAATGAACTTCGAAGAAAAATAAAAATACAAAAAGACTATGGTACCCGACCAAGGCTCGAACGTGGGTCTCTAGCGATACTGCGAATAAATTTGCAAAAGCGTAAACCACAGGACTATCCCATGTCTTCAAGAAGAGTGCGAAAATGTAGTTCTATTTATGTCCGCCTTATTTACGTTCGTCGCACATTTGTAATTTTGTAAACGTGAACTACTTCCTTGATTTATTATTACGCCCTCTATAATCAACTTGCGTACTGTTTGACAATGACTGACATTGCCTGTGACATTAGGTACGCACGTGTGCGTGAATGGACGAAATTGCAAATATTTCGCTTTCGGTCGAATACACGTAAAAAATGAGCACTGTTTAGTGCAGGTAGATTTCGATTCATACGTACGATTTTTTGCTTCTTCCGCAGTTTGAAAATCATCATATGTACTTTAGCAGTTTCGCTGAAAACCTTGAAAAACCCCCTAAATTCCAACGTGCTGCCATCTATTGACAGAACATCGACAGGAACCCGTAACGTTTCACCTTAATGCCCCAAAACAAAAAATAGAAAACAAGACAGAAATCTCAAGTTGATTGGGAAATCAACATCTTGTGTGAAAAATTTTACCTCTGCAGGGCTAGCACAACTGTCACAGCAAAATAGAGAAAATTGCACCCCACTCTTTGACTTGACAGCAAATTATGCTAGCACATCTGAAGTATGTACTTTATGCTAATGTTCCCTTTGGTAATTTCGAGTAGGAACCATGATTATGACATATATTCTAACTAAACTCCCTGAATTAAATAATATTACTTATTCCGGGTATTAGTGCTATTTGTTGAACATAAAGCTCATTTGTGAATACAAAACACAAAGCATAATGCACATGCACAGTTCATGTAATTTTCTTTTGAACATTTTTTTTCTCCGTGTTCATATGTCGACATTAGTTTATGCTAGAGGTACCCATGTTTAGAATCGGAATCATATCGGAATAAATAAAACAAGGTTTTAAAATTTAACAAATGTAATTCATTATAAAATCTATTTCCAGGAATAGTCATAATCCATTTTGTAAACAATACACGGCATCCACGTCCACAGTGAAATGCCTAAACAAGTTGAGCAAACCAGCTCACGATTTTTTATTTAAATGCAAAAAGGAATGGGAAATCTTTGCCTGTCAATAAATACCATAGTATAAATATGTCATAAAATTATGAACAATAGTAGGTAAATGTTAGTCCATACGTCCATAGCCAATTTAAAAAGAAATATACTTCATCGCATATCAAAAATACTGATTTGCACTGCTAAAACATTAAGTGCACATTAAAATGCGCATTTCGATGTGCAATTAGTATTTCAGCTTGCAAATAAGCAGTTTTAGGTTGTTAGGCTTTTTTATGTGGTGTAACTATCGAATCATACCATTTAAAAATCGTATGCTAGTTTAGTACATCAAACACATTTTCCCTGCGTTGGCATCAATAAATGCATTATAGAATATGTAATTTTCGTGTGACCTCGAAAGTAAAGTAATCAATTATTATATCGTATGGTTTTAATCTTGCATTATAAAACATGTTACACAAATACAAATTACAATTTTAAGTCTAAATTCAGTAGCCAGGTCCTTGCTGCAGGGGTCAGCGCCAATAGTTCCCGTAAGTAATCAATATATTATGTCCAAAAGAATAATGAAGTTGCTAAAATTATGGTGATCACAGATAGTTGTTTAATCAACTACTTCAATATTTGTACGAAGCAAACGATAAAAACATCATGTGGTTCTGTCTTTATAGTGTTTGTCCCAGGAAAAAAAGACAGGACAACTTTGTCGGTTATCAATAAGGCGCTTTTGGCATAAGGATGCAATAACAGTTTTTATTGACTGCCGTCCGACAAAGCGGTACTAGTCCAGTACCTGGCTGCTGTCCTGTAGGGGACTCGCGTACGCGTACGGAGATTTTTTTTTTCGGGATTGGTGATCATTGAGACTCAGGTGGACAGCTGTCACCTGGTACTTTTTCCAGCTATGACGTCAAAATTTATTCAAAAACCTATCGAGTGTGGTATCAAATGGAAGGGCTCCATGAGCTGCACCCAAAAATATATCACACCATGACATTTCAGTCAGAGGTTACGTACAATTTAGAAAATTTAATTCAGCCGTTTCCAGTCAGGAAGGGCCCAAAGTTGGTGTGTTTTGAAAATTTATTTTATTTTATACGTAACCTCTGGGTGAAATGTCCTTTCATTTGATACCCCACTTGATAGGTTTTCGAACGAATTATTCATCATACAAATTAATTGACATAATTGCTGGGAAAAGTACCGTGACAGCTGTCCACCCGAGTCAAAATACTTCCTACCTTTTCCGAAAAAAAAGCTCCTTTCGCGGACTTCCCTACAAGACAGTAGCCAGGTCCAGAACTATACATTTTACCCGACAACGGCACATTTACTCACTTCTCATATACGGGCATACCTTTCTGGTATATTCTAACTTATAGAAAAATCAAATATACTATTGTTATTATCTGAGTCAATTAAGTATTTGCGCTTATATGTATAAGTGTGCATTGTTAGTTGCCATTTTTAAGTTTCGGTGTACTGGCGATGTGTGCGAGCAGGTCATTCGACGTTATGACACCGATTGTTTTCTGAGTGTGGGAAGACGCGTCTGTAAACAGATTATTTTTTATTAGATCATGGTTTATAGAATTTCTTGGTTATTTTAAGTCTAAACCGGGAAAGGTTTAAGCCCGTAAGGGCATTTACTAACACATTTTTGTTTAAACCTTGAAATAATCTCAAATTCTATGTAAACGGGTATGTACAAATTATTTAGACTTGGGCACAAAATTAGTGAACTATGAAACATTATCTCAAACTTTAAGAAGTAAAAATTATATTCCCCTTAAAATAAATAAAATGAACTTTATTCTGTAAGTAGGCCGCAATGGCACTTTTAATTATACTCTGGGTCACTGTTATATGTAGGTTTCGGAGCAATTTGCTGTGACAGACGGAAGGTCAGACAGATACACGAGTAAAAGTAGGAAAACCGAAACATTAATGTACCTGTTTTAACAGCCACAACATAGGGCGCGATGTCCAGCACGCGCGACACTCGGCCCAGCGTGGGGCTCCCGACCAGGTCCACCTTGTAAAACTTCTAATTTGCCGTGACAGGCGGTGGGACAGACAGACACACGAGTATCCTCTATAAGGGTTCAGGGTAAGGGCTTTCTCCTTTTGAGATACGGAACCCGAAAACTAGGAAAAGTAAAACATTAATGTACCTGTCGTGGAAAAAGGCCAGGTCAGAAGTTCCCGCTACCGACGAGCTTGTATGAGGAGATGTATGGATGTGGTTGAAGCAAAATACGTATGTAAGGTCCGTAGTACTTGGCGTTCTTTGGTCTCTATGCCTACCCCAATAGGATACTGGCGTGAGTGTATGCATGTAATGTACCTGTTTTAACAGCCACAACATAGGGCGCGATGTCCAGCACGCGCGACACTCGGCCCAGCGTGGGGCTCTCGGCCAGGTCCACCTTGTAATACTTCTTCACCAGGAACTTGTCGAGCGGCTCCGCGGCGGAGCCCGGGATGTTCGCGAGCCGCCGCCGGACCACGTCCGCCGTCAACACGCCGCCCACCGAACTGTAACATTACATTAGTCATTAACTTTGTATTAAATAGTAACGCTGCTGACACAAATTATGTAAAAAAAAAAGTTTAGGCTCATCAGAATTTGAACCTGCGACCAGAGCTCTGAAAGCGGTTTCGGCTTCATACAATTAACCGATTAAAATTTTCGGTTAATTCCGTTTTACGATATTTTTTCGGAATCTAAATCATTTATTTCATAGATGATGGCGAACAAAAACAAATCTTAAAATAAAAATGGAGATATGAGAAGTACTTTGGAAGATATTTCAAAAATAGTAACCGGTTCCGAGCCCTGGCTACGACTTTCTGGCATATGCGGCCAATCGCTCTAGCCTCCGAGGGTCTACCTACCGCGAACCGAAAACGAAATATCTGCCTCCCTGTCGCACTTGCATATTGGAGCAACAGAGAGGGAGATACTTCGTTTTCGGTTCCCGGTAGGTCTCACTACCGGATCAACCATGTTCGGCCCCCAAATTAATTTATAAAATTTTCCTTTAATTTAAAATTTGTATATTAGTAATAATCTAAGGGTAGGTTGTCTCAAGACTCTCAAGGCAGAGAAGAGTCATCCCATAGAAACGGAATAACTTTCCATAGTCCGTTTTAACGAACACCGTGTGTTGTGCAACGCAACCCCCATTTAATATCAGTGCATTAAAATGCCTTAACACTCCGAAAAAGGGATACTTAGGACAAGTCCAGCCAAATATGTCTATGACGTTAATCTTAGGACATTAAATTACTAAAATTTAGTATTGTTGCTATTATCGTAAATCGTAACTGGCATGAGTGCTCAAAAGTATCTGAACACGCTGAACGCCTTGAAAATACAGCCGCATTCAAACGTAGGCAAACCTTATCTAAATTGTTAAGAGAAACAAACACACACAATTGACAACATTTCTTCAAGTTGGTCTTTTTATGTCCTAGATCGATAGAAAATGAAATTTTAAGGTCCACGTGTTTTTTCATTTCTCCCGAAATCCTAATTCTCCTTAACAATCGTAGGAATGACGTCACACTACCGTTTTATACATTTTGGCGATTTTCTTCAAATCTAGTGAAGAAAAAAATCTAAAATCTATTTTATTACGTTCATATTTACCGAAATGGTTTTCGATTTAGGCATCATTATAAATTTTGAAATGTTGTCAATTGCTGATTAGGGGCCATCCACAAATTACGTCACACGAATTTCATGATTTTTTGCCCCTCCCCCCGTCCTTGTCACAGCTGGTCACATTTGTGAGACTCCCCCCTCCCTAGTGTGACGTCACATTTTTTTTTACATTTAGAAATTGTTGAATGCAAACAGTGGTTCCGAAATTAGTTTTATTTCCATTAAATTATTTTTTAATAAAATTAACATCAAATCAAAACAACAAAACAAAACACGATTAATCATCACTACCTACTTTTTAAACTCTTCCATAAGTTGTTAACTTCTTCTTCACTGCGGTCGGTCGGCGCGTAACACTAGTAGAGCGAGTGGTCGACAAAACAATTGGTATCTTATATTTACACAGATTAATATAGTTGTATATGTTTTTGAAGTTTTCGTAGAGTAATAGTTTAAATTTCGTGTTTTAACACTTAGATTTTAATAGATTTTGAAATGTGACGTCACGAAATTTAGGACCCCTCCCACCCCCTTGTCACACAATGTCACACTTCGTCGACCCCCTCCCCTTGTTTACAAATTATCTGCACCTTGCAGGTAAACATGATAATTTGCTTGAATCATAACATAACTGACGAAATTAGTGTATCAACAACTCGCCAAGCACATGACATTACACAAACCGAATCGAGAAAACAACTTTAACACTGTTTATACAGTCGATAACGATTTTCCAAACATCTTTCATGAGTTTACTGCTTGGATACGCCAGTGCGCCCCACACACCTCTTATCGGTCACAATTTGAACCTGTTACCATGCGATCGATTAAGTACTGGACTTCTTATTTCTATAGCTACATTTGTGTAGGTACATTAAATTCATACAAATGTTAGAGTGGAATTTCAAAAATTGGATCACATCTGCGTAAACATTTAAAAGAAACTATGAAAATGGTACACACCTTACGCTGTTTGGTTTCTAATCGTTTTCTATAGCGCGGCGCATTAAAACTCGTAGTGTGTACATTTATTCAGTAATAGTAGTAACATTCTCGACAGGCTAGTTAAACAACATCTCAAGGCAGGTCGTCCAACTTTACGATTTTCAGGGCCTGACGCGGCAAACAGCTACAAGTGTCGCTTACTATTCTTTACGTTCAGTGTTTGCGGAGTGCTCCAAGAAAAGGCTAACAACGTATACGAATGCGAGAAGACTTGCGATTAGAAGTATCATCGAGTATATTTAATACTAAGAATTTTGACATGTTTTCTAAAGAATGACCGATTGTCAGTAACGTCAAATTAGTTCTTTATAGATTGTAGACGTAGACAAAGAGGCCAATAGACGTAGTAAACGAACAAAATTGAGGTTGGTGAGAAATTAAGTCAGTATAAGGTCGAACCACACTTCAGTCAGGTATCGGATCAGGTTTCCTGTCTCGCTTTAGTGGCTACGGGTGCTCGTGGCGGTATAAAACCGTTGACAGCGCTCGAAAGACACGATCCTAAACGCATATTCCATAAAACGTATATTTAAATTATATATTTCACTACCGGTCTAGGGGTCGTCATTACCAGCAGCATTAGCAAAATACGTTATACTTACTATACGACTTCGGTTTTCTAACGTAAATTTACAATAAAGTTGCCGGCAAACATCTTGAACCTGCGCAGTAGCCGATTTACGTACAAATCACGCTACTGCGCACTGAAGGTTAGGTTCAAGATGCTTGCCTAGATTTTTTTTTTTTTTTTTAATTTATTTAAGACAAGCAGATGATACAAACTTATTGCGTACATATGAGCCACTATTTAAAACCTTTAACGGTTTAAATAATAGTTGGCGAGATCGCGCGGTTCATGCCGCGTTATAATTTAATAATTTCAATAATTATAAGTTAATAGCTATTCTAAAGTTAAATAATATTTTTTTAGTATTTTTTTACATTCGCTATGGTTAAAACCGGTATTCGTGAGGTCATACAATAATTCCTTAGGTAAGTTATTAAGAATGGTTGGAAGTAAATACTCCATCGTTCTTCTACCATAAGTAGATAAAGAACTCTACCTAGATACAGAAAATTGGGACAATTTTAATGAAGATAATGACGGTACGTCATCTGTTACGCACGTCATTATCAATACGATACGAGCCGTCGTATCGCTGTGACATGGGACAGATTAGCCGATTACAAAATACTAGTTTATGTCCGCGACTTCGTCCAAACTCGTTTATCGCGTTAGAATTGAAGTAATTACTATTGACTTAATATCAGGCGAGGCGCTTACCTACTCATCGCACTTTCATACAAACTTCCACCCCCTTAAGGGATGATTTCCGGGATTAAAAGTATCCTATGTCCTTCTCCGGGACTCAATCTATCTCCATACCAAATTTCATGTAAATCGGTTCAGCGGTTTAAGCGTGAAGAGGTAACAGACAGACAAACACGCTTTCGCATTTATAATATTACTAGCGGCCCGCCCCGGCTTCGCACGAATAGTCTAGTTTTGCTACCGTATTTATTGAATTTTAAAATAAATTATAGCCTATGTCCTATTCTGATGCAATTCTGATTGCTGTAGCTACACTAGCTACAACACTGGAAAGTTTCATAGAGATCCGTTCAGTAGTTTTTGAGATTAAACGGAACGTACATCCATACATCCGCACAAACTTTCACGTTTATAATATTATTATTAGGAATTAGGAATAGGAATTAGGATAAGTATATAAGTAATAAGTATGGATTTACCATTGACCTATAGATATAGACTGGCTACCTAGAACAACTGTCGCGACGTTTCCCGCCGGCCGCCATTTTGTGACGTCATCAAAAGTGGTCAAAGAGTATCGAAGATGCAAGAGATGCGACACTTTTCTGGTGAATAAATAGGTATAGCGTGATATCAATATATTATTAAAAATAAGCTCATTCAATTTATAATTTTAAGGGCTGTCAGGTTTGAAATTTAGAAAAACGAAGTTCGAGAAAGTTTATGTACATACGTTAAAATTAACTAATTTCGTTTTTTCAATATCTCTTGATTTTTGTAATAAATTGCTATCTGAAGGTATTTAATATGAATTCGACATAAGATTAAAACAAGTGACGGCCATATTATTAATTTTGTTCATTTACCCGGTTACGTTAAAAATCGTCGAATTTGAAAAAGTGGCAGCTATATTGATTTTGTTTAGTTTCAATCCGATTACGTTCAAAATCAATATCTGGATTCTGGGCGTTCGAGAGACCACTTAGGACGAATCTGAAACTAGCGGCCATATTGATTTTGTTATTTACAACCCGATTACGTTCAAAAACCCGATTACGTTCAAAATCTATATCTGAGCATCCGAGTGACATCATATTAATTCTAAGTGACCTCGCGGATGCTCAGATATCGATTTTAAGCGCGATCGGACTAAATAAAAAAAAACAATATGGCGGCCATTTTTGTCAAATTTGATGATAAGATATTTATTAAGGTCCCTGCGGATGCTCAGATATCGATTTTAAGAGCAATCGGACTGAATTAAATAAAAAACAAAATGGCGGCCATTTTTGACATATTTGATAATAAAATCTTAATATGCAAAAAGGCAACAAGAATTTATGTTATTTACTTTCAATGAAGTTGTTGTGACAAATTGACCCGTAGCTTTAATTATTATAAAATAATTGGCTGAAAAGAGCTGACTATTGAACAAGCATTTCCATTGCCAATTCAAAAAAAAATAAAAAAATATATATAACTTCTGTTTCAAAATCATTGTCCTGTTTTGGCGCTTAAACACTATATTTAATGGTACCATAATATATGTCTGTATTTGATAAAATATGTATATTTGTTTAGTTTAAAGATGAATTATGAATTATCAAGCCCGACATCTAGTTAGGTACTAAGTCATAATTGTGTTATGAAAATGTCACTTCTACAACTTTTAATCTTGGACAGAGTGGCAGCCATTATGGCGCGTATCTTAAAATTAGTAAACAAAATTGAATAAATCAAATTATACATATTTTCAAAAATATTCGTAAACTTGAGTGTGAAAAGTTATTCCTGAGCCTTTATTATCTTTTTTGGAACTGTTTGAGCAATAGCGAAGTGCTCAAGAAGGCATTTTTACCAAGCCAAAGTTTCAAATTGCTCTGATGTGACCGCCATGAGCACCCTTCACAGACTAAACAAACATATGCGCCTTGGCATATGTTGACATGCGCAAACTCTCAGTACTGGATGTCTCCTCTTGTACCTCAATGGGATTTACAATGAAACGTACCCGTTGTCTTTGAGTAGGAGGAGAAGTGGCGCGGACGGCGTCAGCGCGGCCACCGCCTCCGCCAGGGAGCTGTCGAGGGGCACGCTGGGGACTGGCGTTGCTAGGGACTCCGGCACTGGGGTGTCCCACCACCTGTTCACGAAACATGCTTAGTTAACAATATGTGATAATCCACATGGCAGGAAAGAAAATACATAGGACAAAATACATTGATCTCTTTGGGAGTTTTCCGGGCTCGGGAGATCACAAATAATAGAGTTGAAAAGTAGGAGCCCACATTCTTCGCTAAAGCTAGTAAAGTCTGAGATAAATATGATGTAGATAGATTAGATGGAGAAAAAACACATCAAATCAGTCTGGTCTGGGTGTCCAGCTCATTCTTGAGTACGAGCACATTAAGTAAATAGTATTTATGGTATAAATAGTATTTATAAAACAGGCGGGACAGGCATTTTGCAGTAC
This sequence comes from Cenopis cana, assembly GCA_951800055.1. Classification (NCBI taxonomy): domain Eukaryota; kingdom Metazoa; phylum Arthropoda; class Insecta; order Lepidoptera; family Tortricidae; genus Cenopis; species Cenopis cana. The sequence continues at coordinate 10,598,387 of OX637490.1, read as the reverse complement.
AGATGAGAGATGAGTATGTAGGTACAGTCAACTGCAAAAATAGCTGGCGGGACAAGCTGCTCAGAATATCTGTCACACTCTAACAACTACATAAAATTATAAACCAGTTAATAACTGGTTAATTGACCAGTGCATGTGTCAGCGACAACACGACACGAGTTTATTTACGTAGCCGACAGATATTTTGCGCAGTTTGTCCCGTCAGCTACGTTTTCAGCTAGCTGTAGATCATGTAGGATGTTGTATTAATTAATTTGGCTTACAGCGGAAAACCCGCACCGGGCCTGCGTGCCGACTACTAGGTATAACTTAAAATCATTTGAACTGACCGAGTTGTGTCAAATGAAACCGTTCAAAAAGCGACTTTACTCTCCAAGCTAGAAGATTCAATACCAAATCACAGAATAAGTAATAGTACAAGTACAGAAGTTTCTCTGTTAACAAATCCTCCGTTTAGGCATGCCAAACGTGCCTAAACGTGGCCATCTCTTTCTATCGCACGCAACGCGCTCTTTCGACGCCCCGCCCTCACCGCTAGGGTTACCACCAGCGAGAACCTATGTTAATATATGTACTTTATTAGTAGTGTTGTTTACCATACAATTACGAATAGTGCTTTAAAGGTTCCGTAGCCAAAATGGTGAAAACGGAACCCGTCCGTCCGTCTTTTCGTCTGTATGTGACAGCCGATATACTCGGAGACTATAAGCACTACAAATGCAATTAAAACATTTAGCAGGAAGTGTGTTCTACTCGTATGAACCGCTACGTAAAAGTGATGTGAAATGACGAAAAAATATTAAAGTAGGGGCAGGGGGGCACTCCATACATGTAACCAGGCGATACAAAGTTTTATATAATATTTAAAGGCATCACTTTAAAAAATAAAAAGAGGTTTCTTAGAACCAACGTTTTCATTTTCGTTTTCTTTTATGTCAACCGTTAGTGAATAAGCTTTGGTTTTTGCATTGTTATTTATACACGACAGTTCACGACACGAATTATGATTGTACAGCGGTACAGCAGCGCGTGCGATCCGTATCGTTGCGCCGCAACCATTAAATAGTCCTAAGACTGGGGACCCGTCCCGCTGCATGTACTTTGAGCGGCGCGATGACGTCAAGGTAGTGTGCCACTCCTGACCAAATGACAGTTTTATAAAATATTGGACATTAAAAAAAAATCAAGTATACTACTAGAAGAAGACCGGTAGTGAGAGTGGGACGTATATATTGCTGATGATAACTTTACTTAGCAAAAATACGGAACAACAAAAATATCGCATGTATTATCATAATTAAATAATTTCCGTGTAGACTGATATCATAATGACGCGTTATTAACATCTGACCTGTGCCATTTGTAATGATAACAGACATAAATAATACTCAAATCAAAATATTTACCACTTTATGAATTTGTTTTTTATCAATGGCATAAGTATGTCATATGTTCGATTACTTACTCAAATTAAGATTTACAAAATCAAATAATAAAAAGCAAAATAAGGGAATTTTTAGACCGTAGTGCAAAACCAGGTCAAACCTATTGCAATTTTCCAATTAAAGTAAAATATTGAAAAATTCAACGCAACAGGTGGTGGGGGTTTGGAAATTGTAATTTCGTTAGCGGACGCATCCGCTTGACAAATTTAAAGCTTAAGCCACACAGAGAGCGGGCGGGCGGCAGCGGCGCGGGCGCGGGCGGCGGCGGCGCGGGCGCGGGCGGCAGCGGCGCGGGAGCCGCCTTTGGCGGCAGCCGCCACCGCCAAAAGAAGCTCCCGCGCTGCCGCCGCCCGCGCCCGCGCCGCTGCCGCCCGCGCCCGCGCCGCTGCCGCCCGCGCCCGCGCCGCCGCCGCCCGCGCCCGCGCCGCCACCGCCCGCCCGCTCTCTGTGTGGCTTAAGCTTAAACGTATTGCCGTTGTGAAAGAACATTTAAGCAAACCGGTTCTGGCATGCCAGCCCAGTGGCCGAGCAACAATGAGCTATCAAAGCCGATGCTCGATTCAACGATTTTGCAAGATACCATCCCTTGCCTTGTTTGTGGGCCCAAGTTAGAACTTAGTCACACGCCAGCGGGGTGCCGCGCAACGCGACCGCTGCGCGCTGGAATGTAGGGTCGATAGGTGGGTTTACGGCCTCTTAATTTGATGCGCCAGTTTTGCGGCCACTTGCATGAGTTGATAAACTGTAAGGATATTTTCTTGATTTTTTAATCTATTCCCATTCAATAGCTACTAATAAAAACGCATACGACTCGACGTTTCTTTAGGGCATGTAAAAATATAAATATCTTGAATTGAATAAAGTTCGTTCTTCAGGAGGCCGCAAACTGGCGCAGGCCGCGTAACTGGCCTAGCGACCCTATGATATTGAAAAGGTCTCGCTCGCGTCGCGCAGCCTGTGTGGCGTCGCTAACTTGTTACCGTACGTTCCAGCGTTCAGCGGTCGCGTACTGACGCGTCTTACTGACATCGCGCACTCTGTTTGACCAAGCCTTATACGCTGAAGAAACGTGTCCTTACCCGAGTTTGTTGTTGTCGGGGACGGTTTTGAAGTGGCGCGCCTCCATCCACTGGTCGGAGATGTGCTTGGTCATGTAGTTGCGGATGTTGTCGGGCAGCAGGACCACGCACTTCTGGCCCTCCTTCAGCGAGCGCGCCGCCTGCAGCGCGCCCCACATCGCTGAACCACTGCTGCCACCTTCAACCATAATACGTGGAAATATGGAAAGAAAGAATAGTAGATTGTATGACGGGTCTAAAATAAGGTATCCCGAACGAAGTGAGGGTAAATAGCTCAAGTGGTAATATGGCTTTTACATCATTTTAGTATCCAATTATTTAAGAAATACCGGAGAATGGGACCTTTAAACCAGGGCTCGGAACCGGTTTCTTTAACCGGTTTATTTGGGTTTAGCTCCGAACTTTATTGAGAACGCGAACGTTTTAAGAACTTTATATTAACCGGTTTATTCGACGAGAGGCCCGGCGAATCCACTGTCTATAGGTATTACGATAGGTAGGTATAGATGAAATTATTTTAGTTGGCCGAATTTCTATAAACATGTTATTGGATTTTGTACCTTATTGTTTGAACAGTAAAATAGCTTTTTAAACAAATAAAGTTGATGCAACTCGGCCAACTCTAATTATTTCAATCAGAATCGTGCGCCCGCATTAACCGGTTTTTATCGTTCTAAACCGGTTTTCCGAACAAAACCTTTATATAAAGCTCTTCCGTAAACCGATTTAAATAAAACGGTTTTTGTATCTAAACCTAAATAAAAAGGTTTTGCCGCAAGTACATGATAACGGATTGAAAAATTAACCGGTTTCCGAGCCCTGCTTTAAACCCCCCCGGATAGATAAGCGAGCCACAAGATACATCGACGCGAGACCTATTCCGCAAACTTTACTTGTCAGGGTTGCGGTCGTGTATGCCGCTCTCGCATCGGCTTACACAGCCACAAAAGACGTTGTCTACCGGCTTGACACTGCTTTTATAGTCTGTAATAGTCTCGCCGTCGATTGATTAATTGCTGTAATAATTACCGCAAAGCAAGCCCTCTTCCTGAATGAGCCGCCTCGCCATCGGGAGAGCCTTTTGGTCGTCCGTCTTTATCCATTTGTCGATGACGGTCCTGTCCAGTGTTCGCGGCAAGAAGTCGTAGCCTATGCCTTCCACCTGCCACAGCACAAACAATTTAATAGCAGGTTTTTAATGATGGTTCGTTATAAGTATTTATGCCTGCTCGGAGCCTATTATTAAATTCTTCGTTGATTCAGAAATTTGGAGTTTGCGTTAGCAAAATTAACAATGAAATATTGCACCAGTCGTTATGGTCGGGACTGAATACGAGCATAATGTTTATCTTAATGCCAATAATATCGCGCAATATTACTCAATATTACTGGTTGAAACTGGGTACAGGACCATAACAACAGCTATCGCGCTCGTTAAATTCAACATATGTTATGAATGAGCTCTGGCACGTGTAAGACGCTAGATCGCTAGATTTGTGCAGCCAATTGCACAGCCATGAAGATGTGGAGTTGGAGAAAGAAAAGATTCGTGTCACTATTTAATCTTAATTGCATTTAAATAAAGTCGCAAATTTGTTATTCCCCGGCTATACAGCCAAATTATCGGCGTCTAATTGAACTATTGCCCTTTTAAATAAAAATATACGTGATTGGGTATCTAACTACCTACTTAATTAAGTAGGTATAATATGCACTTTTTCATTCTTTTGCATAATCATAAGTTTTGCTGTTTGATTACCGTGACTCAGCAGCCATTGTTACGTATTTGTAGTTTGTTATGGAAATATTTTCTTCAGTGGATATGTGGTCCTTTGAATAAGGAAGTTATTTTTCGCGGAAACCATTTTCTAAACACACCATGAACGTGAACCAATTAGGTTTCATTTTAAATTCCTTCCTTTCTAAGCTGACTGATTTAGGTAATATTTATGATGTATGGGTGTGATTGAAGCGATAGTTTTTTGGTCTCTACCTGTCCGAATGGGAGTACCTGTGTAGTGCGAGACAAGACAAAATCACAAGACCAAAATTTGATGTGGGCAAGGTATGTTTAGCCAAGCCCTCTGGTGGAGCAAGCTACTAAGCAAACGCAAAACGGGCCAGACTTCGCACATTTAGGGTTCCGAACCAACCGCAAAATTAAGTTGGTTTGTTTTCGCGCCCCCTTTAGCTGTAGTTGTAAGACTGCAGCTCCAATCGTTTGGCTGTAAACCTGTGTGACAGACGACGGACGGATGGACGAGTGAGTGACAGCAATTAGGGTTCCATTTTAACCCTTCGAGTGCGGAAACCTAAAAACAGTTGACAAATGAGGCGCGAAGCCCCACGAACCGCGCGGCTGTGGGCGGTGGCCCACCCCACGTCGCCCACGCCTAACGCCGCCTCTGTACCTATGTATGTTGTACCTCGTAGACGTCGACGTCGGTGTGGTTGAGCTCGTCCGGCTGCGCGAGGATGGAGCCCGCGGGGTCGACGGCCACCACGGTGCAGGCGGGGCAGCGCTCCTTGATCTTGTGCGCGACGCCGGACACTGTGCCGCTGGTGCCGGCGCCCATCACCACCCTCTGTACCTATGTATGCTGTACCTCGTAGACGTCGACGTCGGTGTGGTTGAGCTCGTCCGGCTGCGCGAGGATGGAGCCCGCGGGGTCGACGGCCACCACGGTGCAGGCGGGGCAGCGCTCCTTGATCTTGTGCGCGACGCCGGACACTGTGCCGCTGGTGCCGGCGCCCATCACCACCCTCTGTACCTATGTATGCTGTACCTCGTAGACGTCGACGTCGGTGTGGTTGAGCTCGTCCGGCTGCGCGAGGATGGAGCCCGCGGGGTCGACGGCCACCACGGTGCAGGCGGGGCAGCGCTCCTTGATCTTGTGCGCGACGCCGGACACTGTGCCGCTGGTGCCGGCGCCCATCACCACCCTCTGTACCTATGTATGTTGTACCTCGTAGACGTCGACGTCGGTGTGGTTGAGCTCGTCCGGCTGCGCGAGGATGGAGCCCGCGGGGTCGACGGCCACCACGGTGCAGGCGGGGCAGCGCTCCTTGATCTTGTGCGCGACGCCGGACACTGTGCCGCTGGTGCCGGCGCCCATCACCACCATGTCCACGTCGTCGTCCAGCGCCCAGAGGATCTCCTCCGCCGTGCCGTCGTAGTGCGCCAGCGGGTTGCACGGGTTGTTGTACTACAGGAAATTTCATATTGAAATATATATATTTTTTTATATACCACGTCGGTGGCAAACAAGCGTACAGCCCGCCTGGTGGTAAGCGGTCACCGCAGCCTATGGACGCTTGCAACTCCAGGGGTCTCACATGCGCGTTGCCGACCCTTAAAGACCTTTTTGCCCGGGCCACACCACACCGGCTGCATGCATGCACGCAGCCGGTGTGGCGAAGCTTTTTGTATTAAAAACTCAGGTCAAGGTCGAATATCGCTCGACATGATTCGGACCAATACGTGATACGGCAGTTTTCTATTTATAATTGCGAATCAATACAAGGATATTTTATGTGCGTTGTGACTGGGCTTTTTCCATAATCAGTTTCCTGGGATTTAAATAACGAAACTGACACTTTGCTATTGTGAGGTTCATTTGATTGTGCTATTCCCGCAGTTTTCTTCCTTAAAAAATCTAGGCGGTATTTTTGTGCATCAGTATGTCTTTATACTTGAATACATTACCTAAAATAGCAAAACAGTTTGACTTATCTGTAGGAAATTAGCTTATTCTCCTTAAATAGATATACATATTTTTTTTTCTTTTAGTCATGCATGTCATGTCATGGTATGATAAATCCTCTCTTCCAGATATCTCAAATTACGTAGTGTCATCAATGTTAATACGTATTAATTGTAAGTTATTTTTATCAACTGACGTAATATTGATAAGATGACGAAGCATGTAACTTACGAGTGCGCAGTTAACGTCAAAGATATGTATACTTTTTTGCCTTATCACAAGGAAGTAAGGTGCTAAGTGTAAACATACAAAATATGTGTATGTATATTTACATTACAATACTTCGTCTGTTTTTTTTCTATAAAGCGTTTTGTTTATAAAGTACTACTAGTCTGAGACTAAGTACTAGCCTATGCAAGTTCTATGCAAGAATTGGCAAGAAATAAATGAACGCGCCATACATTCTACTTTGGCAGTACTACAGTTTAACGTTTTTTTACCTGATCTAAGACCACAGCATCGGCTATTTCGGTGGCCATTCGGTGTGCAACTCCAATATTGCTCTCAGGGGATTCCGAGGGTGCTTCTGTTGGCGTCCTCACAATCTCAGCACCCAAAGCCAGTAGGGTGTTCACCTTCTCATCAGACATTTTCTCAGGAAGCACTATAATACATCTGTAACCTGAAATTATGGGTATGTTCAGCCGATGCCTACAGAGGTATTTTTTTAACTTAATATTGCCAGGAATCTCCAGGCTTGGTAGACAAGGGGTTAAGAATACATTTTTAAATACAAATGTTGAAAATAGAAGTATTAATGTAGGAAGTCTTTGCTTCATAAATATAAATGATTATGCACATTTATAAATACTTCTTTTCTATTCTTCACATGAACTATGAATACATAGAGAATATTTAAATATATATTATAATTATAATGTATGTCAGGAGCCATGATCAGATAATCAACCACAGATTTAACAATTTAGGCCCCTTTTTAGGGTTCCGTACCCGAAGGGTCCAAACGGAACCCTATTGTTGTCACTCATCGGTCCGTCCAACATTTGTTCCGAAGAATTTTTCAACTTCCCTCTGACCTATGAACCTGAAATTTGGTGATAATGTGTATTATTACGTATATTTTACCAACAAATACTAATATATTGATAAATCACATTTTTAACGTAGGTTCGGAACCCTAAATGTGCGAATCCCGTCTCGCATTTGGCCGGTTTTTACGAGACTGCAATGCAAGGCAGGGTTATGGGTTTTCGCGCGTATCATGTATGTATGTATGTAATATTCTTTATTATATAATGACGGTGGCAAACAAGCGTACGGTCCACTTGCTGGCGTGCGCCATATATTATCAATATATTAGTATTTGTTGGTAAAATATACGTAGATAATAATAAACATCAGAAATGTATAACATTAAGTAAGACCTGTTTGTAAACCCACTATTGACAAATAAAATATTCATTCATTCATTCAACATTATCACCGAATTTCAAGTTGATGGGTCTGTGGGAAGTAAAAAATTCTTGTGACAGACGATGGACAGACACATGAGTGACATCAATTGGTTTCGTTTGGGTCCTTCAGGTACAGAACCCTCAAAACTGCTTACATTCCTCAAGCAGGATTTGAGCCTGTATCTGTTGCCATTGGCCATGTCAACTCCACACACCCACAAACCCGCCACACAAACTTGCCAATGGGTTATAGTTTTCTGCTTCTTTTTAGGCATATGATAATTTGATACAGTTGCCGGCAAACATCTTGAACTTGATTGACCTGCCCAGTAGCGTGATTTGTACGTAAATCGGCTACTACGCAGACAAGGTTAGGTTCAAGATGTTTGCTGGCAACTATAATTCATGGCTTACCCTTAACAGCAGCTGCCAATGCCAGTCCTATGCCAGTGTTGCCAGAGGTAGGCTCAATAATGACTGATTTGCCTGGCTTCAGAATGCCTTTCTCCTCTGCATCGAGCACCATTCGGTAGGCAATACGGTCTTTTACAGAACCTCCTGGGTTCAAGAACTCACACTTTGCATCTGAAAAAGCAACTAGCATCATAAGGCAATTTTCACATTCTTAGATCTGTGAAATCAATGGTCAGAAGACGTCATACCAGGTAAGTATAGTTCGGACACAACTCTAAGGCTTCTGTCAAACGAATGCAAGCAAAACTAGAGCTCTGACTGTAAGGTACATTTTTGCTTGCGTTAATTTGACAGCACTTGGCCTTACAGATTTGTATGAACTTATACAGTGAATTACAAATGTCTACTAAATCTACACTGGCTGTTGTCAATAGCCAATGTTGAAGTTGATGTTCAATATTCTAACACATGACTCTGTGCCATTTAAACTTGATAAGATAACATATTTCAAGGCCTAAAATATTATAATGTAATTTGTTCTTCTTTTTTCAAACTGCAAGTCAATGTTAGTTACATGTACAGTTGAGTTCAAAAATATGTGCATGGATAAGTGATCAAAATGTACATAGGTATGTGAACACAACCTTACTATTGTTTGGGGAATATGGTTGCTTATGTTTATTAACTCGACTGTAAAGCTGTATAAGGTTATAAAAAGTAATAAAGATGTATTAAGAAAAATCTTTTTTATTAAATAAGTAATAGTGTTTCAAGTTTGAAAACTTGATCTTGATAATAGTTATTTTATTTGACTAGTGAGGTAAATAAGCAGATATTTATGGCCACAATACTCACACATATCACATTTGATGCCTTCAGACTTGGGTATTCTGTTCAGTTTCACCAGCGGCGTGTTACCGATTGCGTGAAGAATATCAGGGTGCGATTTCTGATTTCTGTCCCTATAAAAACATGAAGAACTCATGGATTATCCAAAACAATGTAGGCGACCTTCCATGGAAACTATTTCTATTAATAAAACTTACAGTACTTTAACAATGTGCGGCAATTCCTTGAGGTTAAAAAACTTAGATGTGCCGTTTATCTGGCCATTCTGCGCTGCCACGTGGTTCGACATTTTTCTGAATAAAATAAACACAATTTAGTTTTGGGTAAGATAGATATCCAGTAAAAACTATGCAGAACTTCTAGTTCTAGTCCGTTCGTAATAATAATTAATTATTGGGTACAAGGGAACCGGTTTATTTTATATGAACGGAACAGTATACGCATACACCTCACAAATGCGAATTTATTTGACTAGCGCGTATAATTATATTTCTTTACTCGGATTCCGTAAGACGGCACTTTTTGACATACACTTTCACACGCCGACGACACTACGATTCGAATATCCGGTCCCACTTCCAAGCTTCCCACTCGCTCGACTTCGACTGACGGACGACTGACTGCGTGTGACGTTGGTAGTTGGTGTGACGCTATATCTATGGTGTGACGGTGTGACGTGACGTGACTGACTGTCACAAAACAAAATTGACAATGACAAATCACACCTACCGCGAACCAAAAACGAAATAACTGCCTCTCTGTCGCACTTGCACATTGGAGCAACAGAGAGGGAGATACTTCGTTTGTGGTTCGCGGTAGCCCCTCAGACTGGACCAGTGTTGCCAGAGCACTCCAATTAAAAAGCATGTTAGTATATCTAAAAATAACACGATTTTGGAATTAAAGGCACGTCATTTTCTTTTTTGTCAGAATACATGTCTATCATCTTCCTAGCTTTTTTTCCGTTGTAACCTAAAGTATTAGGAGTATTCCGTTGTGAGCATTGCCACCCAATTCCAATTTCGAAGGTTTTTCGTAGACACCAGTTGTCGCGACTTCCGCGAAACCCTAACGAGGCCTAATCACAACACTGGCAGCATAGACAGGCGCCGTCTTGAAAGCTCTATGGTAAGCATATTTTAATGGTCTGTCAGTCAGACGGCGCGACGGACAAATAGAGTAATATTATTTTGCTGAAGTGTTGGATGAACGTGAATCGTGTGAAAGTATCAAAGCTAAGTATTACTAACGTAATTTCTTAGTACAGCTCGAAGTAGAGGTTGGTGTTACAACGCAATTGATTTAGTATGCCTTGATGATTTTATCAGGCATATGTGGTCTACAAATCAGGTCAGTGAAGGTGTGAAGGCTGCGTCCATTGCTAGTGTCATGGACGAGCCGAGACGTGGGTAGGCTGCTTCCAGGTCAGACTGGAAGTAGGCCGAGGCCTGTGCGGACGCGTACAGGATCTGGTCTCACAGGACTCTGGTATGTTATGCTTTGAGTCGGGCTCGGGTGGTTTTACCCTATGAGCCGTGGTACAGTCGACTGTGAAGTCTCCTCCCCTTTAGGGGGTTGGAGCCATAGCTGTGCCATGTGATGTGGTGCCCAGAAGTGCCGTAAGACAGCTGTGTTCTGAGGTTCTGGAGCGTCAATGATAGTTGCACTGGTAGGCCGCTGCAGGCGGCTACGTGGCTATTAGAACTGTGTGTCAGTTGAACATTGACTCTAGGTAACCTATCCGATCTACCTGTATTTGATAAGATGCGCCTTAGACGAATATGTTTTTGTCATATTCGTGGGGCAAGATTGTGATATACTTTTTAATCGGTTCCAGAACAGAGGTCTTTTTATGTGACGCTCATTCTGAAGGACAAGGTAGCTTGTCGTGTTATATCTAATGGTTCCTGAACAGAGGTCTTATTATGTGATGCTCATTCAGATGGCAAGGTTAATTGTGTTGTACACATCAATTTATAGAGCTATCTTTATACAGGTGGCAGAAGGTCCAGCCTGAATTGCGAAGCAGATGTTATAATGTTAATGAAAGGAACTAGAAGACAAGCTCTAAGACACTAAGGTATGTATGCGCCGCATTCCTTGACTACGCTTTTGCCGCCACTCGTATGGGATTCATATTTCCCCCCATAACGTCTTAGGGATCCTTATGGGTGACGACACCAGTTGAATGAGATCCACAGACTAATAAGAGATACTATGTCGGATCTGAATCTGACTATTGGGCGATTCGGACGTGATTCAGGAAGCACTAATTTAAATGTAGGGGCGCAGTAAAAAATGGTACCGAGTCGACTGTCAGCTGACACTGACATTTGACACTTTTCTCATGTCGTACTGCCTCCGCACCGACAAATCAGGAAGTCGCCGTTGGCGTGTCGTTAGAAAATGTTGTACTGCTGTTCGTGCGTAAGTACTACCACCATTTTTTTTATGTAAATCTGTAAAAGTACGGTTTTAGCACGTTTTTTTACCTGCGCAAATGAAAACCGCGCATGTCTCCAAAAAAGTACGCAAATCCGTACGTTTTGGCAACACTGGACTGGACTGACCATGGAGTAAGGATAAGACTAGAGCTGGCAATACAATACACACATACAAAATGTGTGAAAGAAATGCAAGCATAGACAATAAAACGCGGGGGAGCGAGATACAATAACTTATCTCCTGTCCCTTATCGCGTATAAGCCTGGCTTTCCGTTCGGAATTCCGTGCGTCTGCGGCCAGGCTAAGACGTAATATATAAATGGTGCTTTGATTCAAGAGACAAGCAAATAGCAATACCATCAATAGGCGCAAGTAGTATTTTATACGAATAGGCGTTTAAGGCGGTTTATAAAGAATGTACGAGACAACAAGGACAAAAACTATGGTTTTTGTCCTCCTCCTACTCCTAACACCTGCTATATATGTATATTAAGGATACAGTAAAAGTCGTTCAGCGTATATAAAAAAAATCATCCGTTTTCTGTCAGGAAAATACCAAACTTGGTGTGTTTTAAAAATTAACTTTATTTTTTACGGCATCACTTTGATACCCAACTCGGAAGGGTTTTGAATAAAAATTTATTATTTTTCATACATAAAATTTATGACGTCATAAAAACGCATTCCACGACTTTAGAAAGCGACAACATGCATTTTGATAATCAGTAAACGATGCTGATTCCAACGATAAGTACCACTTGTTGGTATAAACCTTTTCAGTCCTACGAAAATCGTAAATAAAGGCAGTTTCGACAATTGGCCTTTCTACTGGTACCTACTGTTTTTTGTTTGTTGACGTTTATAATGAAAATAAATATACATATATGTCACTCGCTAAAAAGTCGTTTTAGGTTATGGGCCCAGCACGCTTTTTGTTAGAATATCTAGTTTCTTCCTCATTTTCAACGTGTTTTATTTATGTTTGGATAGTTTTTAGAGCCTTAGCGGATAAGTAACAATAATGGCTATGCAATAAAAAACAGAATGGAAAATAAACTCGAAACAAAAAATATCGCAAAAAGCCGTCTCTACTAAAAAAAACCGGCCAAGTGCGTGTCGGGCCACGCGCAAGGTAGGGTTCCGTAGCCATCCAACCGTTACATAATGTGGACTAAAAAGTTCGCAAACGTGTGTGTGTATGTGGCAAACAAATAAACGTTTTATCTATCTATCTATCTATCAAACTTATATTTACTATGTTTTTGACAGAATTAACCACATTATCTAAGGTATCAATGGAAATTGTACGAAAGTTTGCTTATGCAAAGTACATTTCTGAAGTTCGACTATTACTCGTTAACTAGTAATGGGGGGGACACTGGACGACCATAACAAAAATTATCACTTCAAAGCTTAATATCACGCCAACCAATTCTTTAATCAAAAAATGCTTTTAGAAACTTTCTAATATTTTTGAAAGAGCTATCCAACGATACCCTACACGATGGCGTTTGGAAGAAGGGACGGACGGACATGGCGAAACTATAAGGGTTCCTTGTTTACTACGGAACCCTAAAAACGAATATCCATATATCTCTAAATCAAAGCTTTTTATCGATAATTGTGTAATATAGTCAACTACTTACATCTCGCCGGACACATAGCCTTGGGACACCTTGTATATTTAAAGAACGAAGTAAAGTAAAAAAGTGTTCTCGATCGAGTTTATTTTTTAAACATAAAATTAAGATCATGTAAATTTTAAAATGTCGATATTTCTAATTCTTGAATATTAGTAATGGACTTCTTGGGCTTGGTGCTTTAATATGTAACGCCAGACCATTTCCGACGTGATTACTCCCTTCGGCTTGAAGATTTCTGCAAAAAATAAAACTGTTTCGGAATCTGCCAAGAGAGCCCTTTCATGTGGTTTGATTACACTTAGATACACACCACACAATCCATAAACGAATAATTGCATTTACGAAGGTTCATTTTATGTTCTTATTTACTTAATCTTTATCGCACAAAAGTAAAACTTAATCGTACTAAAAACATCGGGGGGTTTCCTCATAAAAACATGGTTAAAATGGTTGTGTAAGGCGCTCGATTGTTTTATGCGTCATAATACGCATGCGTTCCATATAAATACGTTGCGTCAAACGCATTGAGTTGAATGGATTATATGGAAACGCATGCGTTTGACGCATAAAGGTCACGGATGATATCATATCAGCATCGGACAAAGGAATGGGTTCAATCCTTGTACTCTTGGACTTCTCACGAGCCTTTGATTGTCTCAACCCAGCACTACTGCTCTCTAAAATGGCGTATTACGGAGTATCTACTGCTGCGTGCAAATGGTTCCAGTCATTTCTTACAGATCGAAGGCAGTACGTGGAAGTTGAGACAAATCATGGAGAAGCAGTGAGGTCAGACACACGGGTAATCAGTCGCGGCACACCGCAGGGATCAATTTTGAGCCCCTTGCTATTTATTTTATACACAGCAGATCTAGCGAGAAATCTTAAACATTGTAGTGCTCATTTTTACGCAGATGACACCCAGATTTATCACTCCTTTGCACCGAACGACCTGGAAATGTCTGTTTGTAAAATAAATGAAGACCTAAACATAATAGCGGACTGGTCAATCAAAAATAACTTGGTTTTAAATGCTACCAAATCTCAATTCATAGTGTTAGGCAGTAAATGGCAACGCTATAAAATTAAGGATAAAAACCCAATTGTATCGGTAGGAAATGAGCCCATCGCCCAAGTGGAAACCGCAAAAAACCTTGGCATTATCATGGATGGACAACTCCGATACATTGAACATGTAAACACTAAAATTAGAAACGCCTTCTACCGTCTTAAGGTACTGTACAGGATTCGTAAATATCTCTCCGTCAAAGTCAGAGAAATCCTGGTGGAATCCCTAGTACTTTCACAATTTAATTATGCAGACACGGTATATGGACCAAGGCTCCTAGCTCAAACAAAAAAAGCCATTCAACGGGTACAGAATGCATGTGTCCGATTCTGCTATGTTGTTCCGAAACGAGCGCCTATTACCCCTTTCTTGAATGAAAATAAGATCTTAAATATGGAGAATCGGAGAAAACTACACTTGGCCTCCGCGGTTAGGAAAGTAATAGAGTTTCAGAAGCCCCGTTACCTATTCGAAAAACTGAAATGGGTTCAGGACACAAGGGCTAGGTCGCTACGGAAATGTACTAAACTTACGATACCCCTACACAAAACCGCGTTCTTCAAAGGAAGCTTCAAGTTTGCCGCTGCCAAAATATGGAATGATCTCCCACCTCCTGTGCGAGAGCCCATGCCACTGGTTACATTTAAACGGTTGGTGAGATCTCATTTCTTAGACGGGCAATGCGGACTTGACTCTCTCTCTTAAGTAACAAATACGATACACACTCTTATACACACTATCCACTTCGTTCATATCCATACTCACACGTGCACAAATACATTAACACCAGAAACACTCACATCATACATACTCATACTCATACTCATTTATTCGTAAAACCAATTTACATGCCAATTTACACCCACACATATCATACTAAATGACACTTTACCGGTTTTAATTTTTATGGTCATTTATTACGTTCTTTTTTTTATTTTTTGTGTTATTATTTCCATTTGTATTACTTTTTTAATTATGCAGCTGAAGCAATGACAACCCGGTAGCATAACATCCGTTGCTCAGAACTTCGTTGGCTATCGACTGAGCCACAGGGCCCAGGCTGAAAACCAGCGCTGGACTGTCTGTTCAGCACATGCTGAGACTGGGACCCATTGCCCAAAATGTTTTTTTAGTATTAAGTGTATTGTTATTTTAGCTTTATTTTATCTTATTTTAATTTGTAAACTTGTATATTGTAAACTTTTAATTTTATCATTTTTTCTGTAAAAAGTGTAAAATCTGTTTTTTTTTGTGGCAATAAAAATTTTTTCTTCTTTCTTCTTAAAATAAAACAAACGAGCGCAGCGCCTTAATTGAACCAGGTTTTCCTACCTTTAATCTCACTCTCAGGATTAGGTATCTTCTCAACTATCACCACAAACGGAGTGATGTCCAGGATTCGAGAGACCAGGCCGACGGTCGGGTGTCCCTTGTTCTCTACCACCTTGAAGCAGTTGGCCATCAGGTGCTTATTCACTGCTTCGTTTAGGTTCAGATTATCTCCTTTATTGGGGTTAGTGGCTGCATGTCGTAATTGGTTTTTGGAAGTTGCACCTTTGTAGAGCCTGCAACATTCAGATTTGTAAAGACACTCATTAAAGAACCAAAAAAAAATTGCACCACCACTTTACATGTAGGGTAGGTACCCTAAAAAATTTTTTTTTAAAGATTTTATTCTATCGTTTTGATGGCGTCATTGATATGTATACTCATGCCAAATTACAGCTTTGTAGTACTAACGGTTACTGAGAAAAACGGGGGTCGCACGGACGGACGGACATGGCGAAACTATAAGGGTTCCTTGTTTACTACGGAACCCTAAAAATAACTTATGTTTTTTTAAAGTTATTAAAGAAAATAGGCGAAAATTACAATTCCTACTAGGTACTTGGTATGGTAGGTAGGTAGGCATAAAATTATAATAAAATACAGAAAACAGTTCTTAATATATATCTAAAACTAGGAAGGCTAGGTATAGTATTTCAAAAGTAATATAACATAACATAAGATACGGTATACGGTACTCGCTTCACTCGAGTTTAACTCTTAATTAATTTTATTCTAACGTAAACGCCCGCCCAATTGAAAGTGTCAAGTTCAAGTAACTAATAGCCTAAATAGTACAATGAGTATGGGACGTTCACCTTACTTTCAAGGAATAGGGAGGGTTTAAAACGTAAGTAGTTATACTAACATTTATAGCTAGTCCTCAAGATTTTTATTAAAAAAAATGTAGGTACCCATTGTCCTCGATAACAATCGCGACGCTATGCATGCAGCCCATAGCAGCCAGGGCATCTCTGCATGTTGCAGTGAGCTTGACTTGTGGAACTGACGCATCAACTTCCAAATTGCTGAGTGGGTGATTCCACCATCTGAAAACATAAGAAGCTCCTGTGTATGTAAAATACGACATCGGTCTCTGTTTAGTAAGCTAAGCTAGTAATAAGAAATGCGCAAACATATTGCTTGATGAAAACAATAATAGTAGTTTATGCAACTGGTACATAATGAGGGGCATTTAAACACGAGTGTGTTTTATGAAACGAGCCGAAGGCGAGTTTCATAATAAGGTCACACGAGTGTTTTAATGCCTAATTATGTACAGTTGCATACACTAGTTTATCTACACCCATATAGTAAATCCTCTTTTATAAGTTCAAATACCGTAGATAAGACCCCGCTTTATAATATACTGTGCGGCTGTTGCGTGCGTCCCCTATTAGATCACGAAATACAACACTTTAACGAGATCACGTACAAAATTAAGACACAGCTGCGGGCTGGCGGCGGAGGCGCGGGCCGGCCTGTCGACGCAAACATGGCGCACGCCGGCGAGAAGTGCCCACACGAAACACATGAAAGAGGATTTAATATATGGATGTAGATAAAGTAGTGTATGCAACTGTACATAATTAGGCATTAAAACACTCGTGTGACCTTATTATGAAACTCGCCTTCGGCTCGTTTCATAAAACACACTCGTGTTTTAATGCCCCTCATTATGTACCAGTTGCATAAACTACTATTTTGATATACCTACGTATATTAAATATTTCTCATATTACTACATGGCATTAGCCCTGTAGGTTTTTAATTAAATAATTTTTAAGAAAAAAAAACCGACTTCAATGGTGAAAGATTAAATAATTATACATAGATGGTGCAGCCTAAAGGATGATTCACGCTAGACCGTTCCGTGTCCGGGCCGGCCCGTTTTCTAGTACAAGAAATCGACGGACGCGCGACGGCCATCGATATCTTGTACTAGAAAACGGGCCGGCCCGGACACGGAACGGTCTAGCGTGAATCATCCTTTAGATTCCACACAATGAAATTAAAATGGCTATAAGTATGTTTATAATGGTAGAAGAGTAAGTACCCTCAATTCCTCATGGAATATATTGAATGTAGAGATTTGATACATAAGTATTTAGAAATATACATAGTACTAGAAGAGTAAAATATGTATAAATAAGAATATAGACATTAAGATAATTTTGTATAATACTTTTAGTTATTATACATTCATAATTTAGAATCTATTTGTTGATACCTATGTCTAGGTTTAAGGCGACGTGAGCTTAGAGAACAGAGTTTTTGAAGCCTTTTAACGCGTTTGTAGATGAAGATATGGTTTTCAAAAAATATGCACAACAATTTTGAGACCTTTCTGTAGTACAAACATCGATTCAAAACTTGATTACGCAACTTTCGCTGAATAAAAAAAAATCGCGAACTTGCGTCTAAACCACACCTTTAAATATTTATAACTATTTTTGCACATTAGCTATCAACATGAAAATTATATCAATAAATGCGTAATGTTCTACTTCATGGAACTCATCGATTACTTTTTCTTAACTAAAATAAATAAAAAAAAATGTAGTAAGATAATACTCATTTCTGCAAACTCGTTCGTACGCGACCGGCGCGGCCGCCCGTCCAGTGCTCAGCGAGCTGCGTTCGAGGTAGGATCTGTGCGGCGCGTCAATTCAACGTCACTTGACATTTAAATATTAGAAATGGGTAATTAATAAAAGGAAACCTGCTAGACTTCGTCATCTCGAGATTGTGGGTGCCAATAGAAGGAAAACTGCACAAACTATGGTAAGTGTAATGCAATATCGTATTATAGTGGGTAAAGGTATATCAAACCTTCTTATTGGAACGCTTTGACGCTGCCAAACTAACACAGTCTATGAATAACAGTAGGACAATACTCGTGACACAACGTACAACGTAATACATTTTTTTACTAACGGTGGTATTTATTTTGGCGTGTACGGACAGACAAATAGACACAGTGGACTTTCTTTATATAATACTAGCTTTAGCCCCACGGCTTCGCTCGCGTATTAAGTGTAAGTTTCGCAATAATTGTTGAATTGTTACACCGGTTTACTACTACTTATATTGATCATCTGATATGTGATAGAGCTACTCCTGAAAAGACTGAAAACATATTTCAGGCTCCTGAAAACGACGGGGTCTTGGGTGAAATTTTGATAATCTGATATGTGATAGAGCTACTCCTGAAACGGACTGAAAATATGTCCCAGGTGCCTGAAAACGGCGGCGTCTTGGGTGAAATTTCGATCATATGATATGTGATAGAGCTACTCCTGAAACGGCCTGAAATAACATTTCAGCCTGCTAAAACGCTTCTAAGGCACTGAAATTTACGTCTGAAATTTTTGTTTCTTTCCAATGGTGCTTATCTCTGTCACTCTCTTATTTCTCGAATGTTCCGAGTATAGCTACCTCTTTTTACTACTGCTATCTCTGTCACTTTCATTTCGAATGTTCTGAGTATAGATATCTCTTTCTACTACTGCTATCTCTCTCACTCTCTTCTCGAATGTTCCGAGTATAGCTATCTCTCTCTACTACTACTATCTCTGTCACTCTCTTCTCGAATGTTCCGAGTATAGCTACCTCTTTTTACTACTGCTATCTCTGTCACTCTCATTTCGAATGTTCCGAGTATAGATATCTCTTTCTACTACTGCTATCTCTCTCACTCTCTTCTCGAATGTTTCGAGTATAGCTATCTCTCTCTACTACTACTATCTCTGTCACTCTCTTCTCGAATGTTCCGAGTATAGCTATCTCTCTCACTCTCTTCTCGAATGTTTCGAGTATAGCTATCTCTCTCTACTACTGCTATCTCTCTCACTCTCTTCTCGAATGTTTCGAGTATAGCTATATCGTTCTACTACTGCTATCTCTGTCCTGCTGTATCCTGCTGGAAATTTCGCCATATACTGATATCAGATATAAGGGATCCTGAAACCGCCTGAAAACGCGTTTTCAAGCTATGGGCATAGGTACCGAAGGTTCTAGAATGTTCGCGATCGAAGTTTCTAGAAAAAAGAAGAAGAAGAAGTCTAGAAAGTCTGTATGGAGTCTTCATCTTCACCCTTCGAGCATGTTCTAGAAGGATTTCGAACGCCCCGGAAAGTTCTGGAAAATATGACGGTCTCGCTCTAACAATGCTGTCCTTGTCGCACTGTTCGAGGGCATTAGCATTATTGGAATGTACTACACATACAGTATATCCCTTTCACACTTATCGTCTGTCTCTTTTACTCCTATTGAAAATTTAAAAACCCCATTTTCACCACCCACTTCCACCCACCGCCACCAAACTCCCTTACTTGCAAGTGCACACCAAGGGCCTTCTACCACTGCAATGCAACTATGAGAAGGTGGCAGTTAGTGATCATGGAGAAAAGGCCGTACATACCCACTAACACGAGAGTACGAAAAGGAGACTTTTATATATATATACATATATTGATTTAAATTTTCACGTTTTATATTGTAGAAATTATTAATGTTTTCAATTTTATTAGTGGACTGCTAGGTGTCGGTACGGAACCCTTCGCTGTGCGTGATCCGACACGCACTTGGCCGGTTTTAAAACTGCGTACCAGGCCTCTTTCAAGCGTGTGCGCGCAATAATTCAGTGTTTTGTAAATGTTATTGGTATATATACAGGTTGGATTTTCTTTTTGGGTCAGTGAGGGCAGCTAGTAGCTACCAGATCCCGTGCTGCTACGCGAAAATGGTCTTAGAAGACCTTCCCTCGAATTAAAATTAATGAAAATTGGCGTTTACAGATTTTGGACAAACATACAGGGTACGAGAAAAAGATCATTTTTGATAAACTTTTTTTTTGATGCCAATCGATCCAATTCCTATCCAGGACCCAAAGTTTGTATGGGACCAAAAAAAATCCGACAAGAAAAGCCGCAAATCGAGGAAAACGCCTATTTCAAAATCAAAATCGAAGGAAGTTCTTCTAAGACCATTTTCACGTAGCCGGACGGGATCTGGTAGCTGCCCTCACTGACCCAAAAAATATCCACCCTGTATATCTAGGGTGACCCGCCTCGTGGCTCATATTGAATTATGACAAGTATAATACTTATTAATAAATAGATTATATTTTTCTATGTGTGGATATTTTAATTTCACAAGACTTTTATTGTAATAAATTATGCAAAAACAATATTGAGACATACTTCGCAAGGAACAATAACTTCGTTTTGTTTTTCAAGTAGATGATCAAACACACATGTCAATCAACTCAATTTGACAATTATATCATAACATAAGGGTGAATAAAATAAAAAAGTCTATTTTATTACAATCGACGATGTGTTGTCATTGTGTCAAAATATTTAATTACGGTGTATGAAAGTAGGTATGTAAAAATGACGAGTTGCCATTCGCATTGTTTCGATTATACTGAACTATTGACATATACATCAGAATAATGGCGCCGTCTTGACAATGGTCATTATATTTATGGTTTACCCGTTCAGTTGTAGTGACTAAGAGTTGTACTACTGGCTATACACTATACTGTGACATCTCGGTATCGGCAGCGAGCGCGGTGGCAAGCGGCTAACCCCGCGCCTGCTCCCCTCAAGCCACGCACCTCACCCCCTCGAAAGCAGCTAAGCGCTGAGCTCACGTCGCCTTAACTATATTGTATGTTGCAGTGCCCTTACAGGGTTTCATAGCTGATCCTACTAATGTGTAAAACCTATTGTACCTATGAAAGCAATAAATGACTGAATAACTGAATAACTGAATCCACCATCAGAACTCAAGCTTGTCAAAAATGTGTCTTGAAAACCAAGCTAGGTTTTTGGCTTGACAAACATAACGAAGAGAATAAATCGCCAAACGTGAACTATGCGTCGTTGAAGAGTTCCGTTCTGATCATCATCAGCAGTTCCACTTCATAAAATATCACTTTTTTTAATGAAAATGCTTGATTAGTTGATAAAAACACAAAAATCACTATATGTTTGCTTTTAAGATTGAGGAGTTCCCTCGATTCCTCATGGGTCCCATCATCAGAACTGCGTTTTGACAAAAACGGGAACAACTTGGATATATATACCTACTTACAATCAAAAAAAGAATTTTCAAAATCGGTTCAGACATGACGGAGTTATGGAGTAACAAACATTAAAAAAAAAAACATACAACCGAATTCCTCTTTTGTAATCTTGAAATCACCTTGCTTGATATGACCTTGCTGGGTCAGCGTGGAGACTTGTGTGAGTAATGATGAATAGTAACAATGACAACCCTTACTCGATTTTGTCGTGTATCGGCGGCTCTTTGAAGAGGTGCGCCTCCATCCACTGGTCGCAGACGAACTTGGTCATGTAGTTGCGGATCCCGTCGGGCAGTATTACCACCACCTTCTTGTCCGCTCCCAGCTTCAGCTCTTTAGCAACCTTCAGAGCGGCGAACATGGCTGCGCCACTGCTGCCACCTGGGGGCCGATTTTTGAGTGTCGAACGCTCGACTTTTCACTCGAGATCTGTCAAAAAGCTATGATGTTTTGACAGATGTTGAGTGAAATTCGAGCGCTCGGCACTCAATAATCGGCCCCCTGGTCGGAATTCGATATTATGTAAAGAAAAACCCCCGCCATCCACGGAGTCATAATAGTAGTTTATCTACACCCATATAGTAAATCCTCTTTTATAAGTTCAAATACCGTAGATAAGACCCCGCTTTATAATATACTGTGCGGCTGTTGCGTGCGTCCCTATTAGATCACGAAATATAACACTTTAACGAGATCACGTACAAAATTAAGACACAGCTGCGGGCTGGCGGCGGAGGCGCGGGCCGGCCTGTCGACGCAAACATGGCGCACGCCGGCGAGAAGTGCCCACACGAAACACATGAAAGAGGATTTAATATATGGATGTAGATAAAGTAGTGTATGCAACTGTACATAATTAGGCATTAAAACACTTGTGTGACCTTATTATGAAACTCGCCTTCGGCTCGTTTCATAAAACACACTCGTGTTTTAATGCCCCTCATTATGTACCAGTTGCATAAACTACTATTATGCAACTGGTACATAATGAGGGGCATTAAAACACGAGTGTGTTTTATGAAACGAGCCGAAGGCGAGTTTCATAATAAGGTCACACGAGTGTTTTAATGCCTAATTATGTACAGTTGCATACACTACTTTATCTACATCCATATATTAAATCCTCTTTCATGTGTTTCGTGTGGGCACTTCTCGCCGGCGCGCGCCATGTTTGCTTCGACAGGCCGGCCCGCGCCTCCGCCGCCAGCCCGCAGCTGTGTCTTAATTTTGTACGTGATCTCATTTAAGTGTTATATTTCGTGATCTAATAGGGGACGCACGCAACAGCCGCACAGTATATTATAAAGCGGGGTCTTATCTACGGTATTTGAACTTATAAAAGAGGATTTACTATATGGGTGTAGATAAAGGAGTTATTATAGGTACCTAGCTTCCTGAATTCAGTTCCCTTAGAGCGGAACTTAGTACTTACGTTCGAGTGATTTGTTTCAACTCCCCACACCTGTTTGTTAGGATTCTGAATTCAGGAAGGTGTACCTACTTACCCCTTATTTGTGATTTATATAAAAAGAAAATGCTGAAATGTAATGATGTGGTATATTTTTAGAATCGCCTCAAAAAGCCCTTTCATATGATACTACACACGATGGGTTTCTGAAGATTTTTTTTTCTATACAAAAAATAGAATGTCTCGGCACTCCTCTCCTAAGGGAAATTTTTTTAGGAACTGCGGGTCAAAAACTTTGTTTTGACCTAGTATGCGTGTACCAAATGTACCAAATGGCTAAACTGTAAATCGATTTGCGGTTTTTCTTTGAAATTGGGCCTGTACGGCTACCACTAAAAGGCGATAATAAGAAATTGAGCGCAGTTGAGGGCTTTATTATGAATGAAACCATAGAGTATTACCGTGCCGTGGACGTCCACGGTAAAGTATAAAACCGGCCAAGTGCGTGTCGGGCCACGCGCAAGGTAGGGTTCCGTAGTCGTCTACCCGTTACATTATGTGGACTAAAAAGTTCGCAAACTTATGCTTACTATGTTTTTGACAGAATTAACAAGATTATCTATGGTATAATATTATTATATCAATATACCATATAATATTATATCAATGGAAATTGTACGAAAGTTTGCTTTTGCAAAGTACATTTCTTAAGTTCGACTATTACTCGTTAACTAGTAATGTCTACTTAGCTGTGATAGTTTTCCTTTTAAATTCATCGTATATACTATTATCATGATTTTTTTCACATGCCTAGTAGCCACCGTTTAGCTGGCAACGGGGGGGGGGGGGGAGGGTGGTGACACCACATAACAAAAATTATCACTTCAAAGCTTAATATCACGCCAACCAATTCTTTAATAAAAAAAAGCTTATAAAAACCTTATAATATTTTTGAAAGAGCTATTCAGCGATACACCACACGATGGGGTTTGGAAGAAAAAAAATTGCACCACCACTTCACACGTAGGGGAGGTACCCTTAAAAAATTTTTTTTTAAAGATTTTATTCTACCGTTTGGTCGGCGTCATCGATATGTATGCTCATGCCAATTTACAGCTTTCTAGTACTAATGGTTACTGAGAAAAACGGGGGACAGACGGACGCGGACGGACGGACGGACGGACGGCCGGACATGGCGAAACTATAAGGGTTCTTTGTTTACTACGGAACCCTAAAAAGCGTCCGTATGTAGAATGTAGGTTATGTAGGTAGATGGCAATCTACTAAAAAAAACCTTCAGATATTTTCCGCACAAGTAGTAGGTAAATGCATAATGTCTTACCACATAGCAGTCCCTCTTTTTGAATAATTTCTCGAGCCATGTTAAAAGCTTCGTAGTCAGTCGGCGCCTCCACTCTGTCAACATAACGTTTATCCAAAACATCGGGCAGGAAATCACCCCCAATACCCTCGACCTGAAATCAATAACCAATAACCACAAGAAGTCAGGTTGGGCCAATTTTTTTGACGTTGCAGTTTTTCTTTTTTTTTAGAATTGCATGAAAATTGGTGGGTTGGAAGAGCCCCTGATTCTGAACATGAACTATATATACACGATTTCCTACAGTGTCCCACAATTTTTTTTCCATTGAGTGACAAAACGTATGGGATTTTCGTAACTCAGTGGATAAAATGTTATGGGGAAAAAATTGTTTTCGGCGCCATATTGTAATTATTTATTTACTTGCAGAACAGAATCAGGAGCTCTTCCACAACCTATCAATTTTCAATCAATCAATCAATCAATCAAATAATTTATTTGTTAAACACAGGTACAAAGGTGTAATGTAATAAAATATGGTTCAACTGTGTTTTGTCATAAGACATACAAATCATTATATCAAAACTAAAATGCACAATTAAAAACCGGCCAAGTGCGTGTCGGGCCACGCGCAAAGTAGGGTTCCGTAGTCGTCCACCCGTTACATTATGTGGACTAAAAAGTTCGCAAACTTATATTTACTATGTTTTTGACAGAATTAACAACATTATCTAAGGCAACAATTGAAATTGTACGAAAGTTTGCTTTTGCAAAGTACATTTCTCAAGTTCGACTATTACTCGTTAACTAGTAATGTCTACTTAGCTGTGATAGTTTTCCTTTTAAATTCATCGTATATACTACTACCATGATTTTTTTCACATGCCTAGTAGCCACCGTTTAACTGGCAGGGGGGGGGGACACTTGACCATAACAAAAATTATCACTTCAAAGCTTAATATCACGCTAACCAATTCTCTAATCAAAAAATTATTAGAAAAGAAAAATTATTATTAGAAACCTTATAATATTTTTAAAAGAGCTATCCAACGATACCCCACACGATGGGGTTTGGGAGAAAAAAAATTTTCACCACCACTTTACATGTAGGGGAGGTACCCTAAAAAAATTTTTTTTTAAAGATTTTATTCTACCGTTTTGTCGGCGTCATTGATATGTATACTCATGCCAAATTACAGCTTTCTAATACTAACGGTTACTGGGAAAAACGGGGGTCGGACGGACGGACGGACGGACGGACGGACGGACGGACGGACGGACGGACATGGCGAAACTATAAGGGTTCCTTGTTTACTACGGAACCCTAATAAAAACGAACGAATAATTATCTATTAACTAATGTTTACAAGTAAAATTTTAAGTCAATTTTATAATATTCGAAATAAAAATAGAATTTACAATAATAACTATAATAATAAATAAAAATAATCTTGAAATTGTCTTCATGCAATTCTAACGAAAAAAAAAACTACAACGCCAAAAAAATTGATAGGTAATCATTACAAAATTTGCTCGAAAGTACTTACTCTTTAGGGAGTTACATAGTTTATTTCATGGAAAGTATCAGTTTATATTAAATTTCATATCAGTTAGATTATTTTGATACCTACTTTCTATCTTGATACCTACTTATTACAGTTAGGACCTATGTACTGCACACTGCGATTTTCAAACGAGCCGTCGACGCGCGTTCTTCTCCGTTACATTGGCACGGTAAGTAAACATGGTAGTAGAATAACCGGCCAAGTGCGAGTCGGACTCGAGCACGAAGGGTTCCGTACCATTATTTATAAAAAACCGGCCAAGTGCGTGTCGGGCCACGCGCAAGGTAGGGTTCCGTAGTAGTCCACCCGTTACATTATGTGGACTAAAAAGTTCGCAAACTTGTATTTACTATGTTTTTGACAGAATTAACAACATTATCTAAGGTATCAATGGAAATTGTACGAAAGTTTGCTTTTGCAAAGTACATTTCTGAAGTTCGACTATTACTCGTTAACTAGTAGTGTCTACTTAGCTGTGATAGTTTTCCTTTTAAATTCATCGTATTTACTACTACCATGGGGGGGGGGGGGGGACACTTGACCATAACAAAAATTTATCACTTCAAAGCTTAATATCACGCCAACCTATTCTTTACTCAAAAAATGCTTATAAAAACCTTATAATATTTTTAAAAGAGCTATCCAATGATACTCCACACGATGGAGTTAGGCAGAAAAAAAATTGCACCACCACTTTACATGTAGGGGATTTTTTTAATATTTTATTCTACAGTTTTGTCGGCGTCATTGATATGTATACTCATGCCAACTTACAGCTTTCTAGTACTAACGGTTACTGAGAAAAACGGGGGTCGGACGGACGGACATGGCGAAACTATAAGGGTTCCTTGTTTACTACGGAACCCTAAAAACGGCAATAAAATCATGACTATTGTATATGGGAGCCCCCTTAAATATTTATTTTATTCAGTTTTTCAGTATTTGTTGTTATAGCGGCAACAGAAACACATCATCTGTGAAAATTTCAACTGTCACGGTTCATGAGATACAGCCTGGTGACAGACGGACAGCGGGGTCTTAGTAATAGGTTTTACCCGTGGCTACGGAACCCTAAAAACGCGCGTCGAAAACGCGGTGTGCACTGTCCAGTGCAACCGCCCCTAGCTTGGCGAAATGCCTAAAAATGTTCTAGCCGTTACCGGAGCAGTCTGGCGGTCTATATATAGATCCAGATTCCAGATCACTTTGAGAAAAATAGTTTTAATAAAATTATAGAGTTTTAAATAATAAGTAATAACGTAATGATAATGACATACGATCTACATTATAAAAAATACTCGGCTACTAACAAAAAACGGCACAAGCTCCTTCCCAAACATGATGGAGCCCCTGGGGTCGACGGCGACGACTTGGCAGTTGTGGCTGGCGCGCTTGAGCGTGTGCGCCACGCCCGTGACGGTGCCGCCCGTGCCCGCGCCCATCACCGCCAGGTCCACGCGGCCCAGCGCGTCCACGATCTCGCGCCCCGTGTGCTCCGTGTGCGTCACCGGGTTTACCGGATTCGAATACTGCAAGTGCCAACTCAAATAAGTCATTTTTCACACCACCCGCTTGACAATGACAATGCCACGTTATTATGCAAACCTTACCGAAAGCAAAGGCTGTAATGTTGTACTGAATTTCATTATAACCCGCCGGGTAATAATGTGATTTCACTTTTCATAGGTCTTATTATGTCATTAAAGTTTAATTTTGCGAGAGCTCGCAGTTTTCCGCATTTTCACATATGGTGACGAGCGTGTGTTTTATCTAAAGGTTTCATTTAATATCTATATATAATGAGTTTAAATTGTTCCCCTGGGGGCCTATTTTTGAGTGTCGAACGCTCTAATTTTCACTCGTGATCTGTTAAAAACTATGATGTTTTGACAGATGTCGAGTCAAAAGTCGAGCGTTCGACACTCAAAAATCGGCCCCCTGGTTTGATACTTAGTGATATTTATGAAAGTAGCTTAAAAAAAAGCTTTTAATTATTAAATATTAAATGTATTTCTTCTTCTTCTTAAAATCTCGGCTCATTTGACTTTATATGCGCAAAGCAACGGTTAGAAGGTTTACCTGATCTAAAATGATATTATTATCAGGGTCTTCATTGACGAGTCTTCTGGCAACTGATAAGAAATGATCCGGGTCGCCCAGCTTGGCGGTGGCCGGGGTCTGCACTATGTCGGCCCCAAGCACACGCATCGCGCTCAGCTTCTCGTCAGAATTCTTGTCCGGGGTCACTATGGTCGCCTTGTAACCTGTAGGATTCACAATAGGTACAATACAGGCAGCGTTAGAGAAAGAATTTGTTTCTAGATATTCAACGAAAGTCATCATGATTTTTTAAATGAAGAGACCTAGGTACAGTTGAAACAATTTGAACTGAGCCGATGAATAGTACCTACCTACAATAGATACTCATACTCATACTCATACTCATTTATTCATAAAATATAAAAAATTACATGTCATTATTATTATTGAGAACATTGTTACAGATAGTTAAATTATGTCAATTCAAATTAAAGTAAAATATCAAAAAAGTAATGTCAAAAAATACAATTTCGATTCCTTAAATTACATATTTTTATATTCATCAATGTCATAAAAAGCATTTGCTGTTAGCCATCTTCTTAAATTATTTATAAATGTCACATCACTTTCTACATTTTTAATATTGTCGGGTAGTTTATTATACAGATCTGGACCCACGATCGATATAGTTTTGTTACCTTTCGCTAGTCGGCAACATATTTTGGCCAACATATTTTTGTTTTTTTGTGCTATTCGTGAACTTTTTGATGTCTTAGCTGGAAATAATTGCATGTTACTAGGCACGTATTTGATCACGTAAAATAAGTATTGAGATGTTAGGGTCATGATGTTACTTTTTATGAAAAGTTGTCTAGCGGGGGTTCCGTGAGGGGCGTATGAGATGATACGTACAGCGCGTTTTTGCAGTATGAAGACACGTTTCCATTCTGCGGCCGTACCCCAAAGTTCTAGAGCGTAACACATTACGCAATGGAACAACGAGAAATAACTCGCCCTGAGCTGCTGCGGGGGCAAGATACGCGCCAATCTATTAAGAGCAAAACAAGCTCCAGACAACTTTCCACACACAACATCGATGTGCACATCCCATTTCAGGGATGCATCCAACGTCACGCCCAGAAATTTTGTGCAATTTACCTGAGGCAAGACCGCACCGTTCACGCTAACAGTTAGCGGGCGAGGCGGCCTGCCACCGAGCCTTATGTGCATCACCTGCGTTTTTTGAAGATTCAAGACCAAGCCATTAACAGAGAACCAGTTTTGTAACTTAGATATTTCGGTTGCTATAATATTCTCAAGTGAGGGAATTGTGTTGGCGGTTACAATGTCACAGGCATAAGTACAATGGATACTAAAGCCATTGTACTTATACAAAGCCTTTCATCTGTTTTATAGATAGTGCAGGTAACCGCTAATAAGTTACCTTACAAAAAAAGGTTGGAACTACATTTCATGTATATGAAATAAAAATAAATAAAATTCGTTTACATATTTAAAAGTAAAAGAACACAACATAAATTAGCCCATGGTCCCACACCCACACTAGGCACAGCCTGTATCGTGGTGACCGTTTATAGAATTTTGTAAAATGAGCACCATTATTCTGTTTGTTGTGTTAATTTGTGCTTAACCGCATTATGGTTTTGTAGTCTTAAAGGAACGAGCTCAGTTGAAAATATTTCAACTATACTTACCCTAAAAAAATGTAACCTAGGTAAAATGTTGCAAGGAAAACGTAGAATAGACAGTGTAGGTGTACCTTTGATGGCCGCTGTTAGAGCGAGACCTATGCCGGTGTTCCCGGAAGTAGGTTCCACGAAACGGATGCCTTCGCGAGCCCTCCCGGAGTTCTCGGCATCCACCACCATCGTGTAGGCCATGCGATCCTTAACGGAGCCCCCGGGATTCAGAAACTCGCACTTTGCGTCTGTTACAAAGTTTTTAAAGTAGCATCTTCCATAGGTACATATTGATGAAAAGATTAAAGCACAAGCACAAAGAAAAAATAAATAAACGCGCGTCCAGGGATTGTACCTCAGTTAGGTAGATTTTTGCTTGCGTTAATTTGACAGGCCTTACAGATTTGTACGAAGTATACATTATACATTAGGTACCTATACTTCTCTGCCACCGCTGCACTGAATATGCTGCCGAAATATCTTTTTATTGCCAACGTCTCTAACCGATTTTTGTTAAGCTTTTTACATTTTGGTGGTGGAGAGACAATGAGACGATGGTAAATCATAATTATATAAAATACTCCATAGTTTCACAGATATACGAATGCCATTTTAATTTAAATGAGTCCTTACTGTGTAGTAGTAAATATTTGAGTGTGGCAAATAAATAAAAAAAACTGAAAAATTACTTACATATTTCACACTCGAGACCATGGTCTTTCGGTATCCGGTTAAGCTTAACTAGAGGGGTATTGCCGATTACATGTAGAATGTTATCATACACTTTGGCATCGCGACCTCTGGAAATTATTACATTATTTATTTCGCTCGTTACCATATTTATATGATGAAGTTTAGATAATACTTAAGGGTTCTATCACTAGACTCAATTTAGACTTTAGAGAACTTTAATTACCTACTTAGTGTGTCAATATCACTTTTAGAACTGGGACTACGGCCAGGGAGGTCAAACTTATTTCTACTGAGAAAAATGATTTATTCAGAAACATAATATGAAGAGGAATTTTACTTAGTTACATGATTATTGTTCATGTTTTCCTATATTTTGAAGTGTGCTACTTTTAGTACATACCTATATATATTTGGAGACTAGAAAATGAGCACAACGAAGACACAAATGGCGAACACTTAAATCATAGAGGAAAAATAGGAAAAGTGATACCTAGTTAACTACAGTGTATCTTTTCAGGAAATAAATAGGTAAAAATAAGTTAATTTCTTCGTATCTTACGGTGGTCTCCAATTACCGGTGGCCAGTTTCGTCTTTGTGTTATACATTTCTAGGCGACTTAATGACTGCTTTTAGATGTAGGTACACTAGGTACCCTGTAGCTAACATACTATAGACTCCACCGTGATAGTGCATGCACATGATGCACATGCATTATATATATGCAATGGCCCTATCAACTTTTAATCGATTTTATGAGGTTTATTGTCTTATTTAAGTACTTACTTAGCTCGTTTTGTACAAAATTAATGACCTCTAAATTTAATTATTAAGCGAAATAGCCGTATAACTTAACCCTTTTCCAGGCATAGTACGATTTATCGACCACATGCGTGTTTAAGGTTTAAATCGAGTTGAATTTCGGCGAAAAGTTACTTGCCCTTAAATTAATTTCCAATCATATAATATAGGTACAGTTCTGAATATATATTTTCAAAACCATGTAGATTGGTGCGCCTCCCGCATTAGCGATAGCGTAGCGATAGGATATAAGAATCAAGTAAAAGGTCGCATTCATATTATTATCTGTCATGTTATTTCACCTATTCGCAGGCTCAACATGCATCTCTCATGCTCCCGCCAAGCGGGGCTCCGCTCCGTCAAATTGACATTAAACTAGTAAATGCGTAGTTTTAATATTTTTCACCATTTTTTTATGCCGACGGCAGCAAAGAAGCTTAAGACTTGTCTGAAATTATACTAATAATCATTGGTATTTTTTATTGCTAATAAATAATTTAAAGTATTAAACAGGTAATTATTATTATTTAATACCTTATTATTAAATTTAAACAGGACGTAGGTAGTTCAGGGATAGGTTACTATACATGTTATGTAACTTTGTTCAGGGATTAAAATAAGTCTATGAAGTTTAAAAATTGCTGCATTAGTTCAGTTCAGGGGACCGATTTTTGAGTGTCGAACGCTCGAATTTTCACTCGAGATCTGTCAAAAAACTATGACGGTTTGACAGATGTCGAGTGAAAAGTCGAGCGTTCGAAACTCAAAAATCAGCCCCCTGATTTATTTATTTCTCTAAGATTACAAATCTCTTATTCGAGAAACAAACAATATTTCAGAATATCTTCATTACAATTATTTTATATAATAAAAAATTATGTGAGGGTTTTTCAATTTAAATTCTAATAACTCAGTTAAACGCTTGCATGCTTGTGCAAACGATAACATACGCCATAGGCAACCGACCATTCGTGACCCCTATTACAATATTTAATATTGATATTGCATATAACTTCACATATACCCTTCACGATATTACAGGTGGGCTATTTCGAGAAATGGTTTCAAGATTGTATAAAAAGTACAGGACTAGTGGTTCGTGAGTTGTAGACCTAGTGTTTTTTTTTAATTTCCAAAATGGAAATCCAATACGGAGATCGGTATCGAAAACTCTTACCTTACTCCCTAATAGGGACTGCGTAAACGATTTAGTATGCCGATTCTTAGTTCTATTGAGTAACCGCCAGAGGCGCTGTACGTTTGTCCATACTAAACTTACGAAATCGTTTACGCACTCGCTAGCGAGTACGGGTAATAAAAACATTGCAAACTCATGGTAAGGGCACAGCTCACAAAATTTCACGAGAATCGGTTTAGAAATGCGACCTATAGAGGAGAACAAACCATTGACAAAATAATAATAATATGAAAATTAAAAAAAAAATACTCGACAAAAAATTCTATTTATTCATAGAACCTGCTCACAAAATTTCACGCGAATTAGTTGAGAAATGCGACCTGTAGAGGAAAAAACAGCCGCAGAAAAATACGAAAACATTGATAAAAAAATTGTTTTTTAAAATTTCCAAAAACTGACTCGACAAAAAAGTTTCTTTTCATTTCCGAACCTGCTCACAAAATTTCACGAGAATCGGTTGAGAAATGCGACCTGTAGAGGAGCCAGAGGAGGACAAACGGAAATCCGGATATACCCACGAAAGCATTTTTTGTCGAAGCTTCGTTTCACTCGGTCAATTATATTGGTTGTTGACATATGGCGAGTGTGGCAGCTACAGCCCCGTGGCCACATTGGTTTTCAATCCCAAGTATGACACCACTTTTTTCCCCTAGTAGAAGTTCCATTTGGCCCCGTCGGAAAAGTATGGCATGGTGATTTTCGTGAATGACTACTCGACGATGATTAGCTGTGCAAAAAGTAGCCGGGGGCCGGGGAAACTATGATGTTTTGACAGATGTCGAGTGAAAAGTCGAGAGTTCGACACTCAAGACTCGGTACAAGTGTTTTTTTATTTTTGTTTTATTATTGACGTGTTCTCGTCGTCGGTACTGTGACGTCTAGGTCACTTGGGGTAAGTCTTACGGACGGATGCAGGAGGTAAGTAATAGAAACACAATATAGCATTTGGACATCGCCAACGGGAGTGCGTCCGCCCGGGCCGAGTGACTGCTGCAGAGTGCCCTCGGCACCGGACGGCCCACTACCGGTCGCCACCGACAAGTTTAATATTAATTGAATATGTCATTATTTGAAACACAAATCGATGCATATAACCTAGCTTATAAGTATACACCAACATTAGATTAATATACACCAAGATTAAGAGTAACATGTTATCAACTTTTAAATATGACACAAGTATTATCCACACGAATTGTATAATTATAAATCACATTTCATTACAGACAGAATATAAAGGCTCGACCATATTTTTAGAAACATTCTTTAAAATCTGTTAACTATCGTTCGTATCGTTATGTGCCGATTATCACAATCAACATCATGTTAATTTACAAAATTATCGAGTTTATTTGTATAGTTGGGTCATACGCAAAAACGAGTTCAGTTAGTGTTGCTTTTGCTGTAATCGTAATAATATATTATTTAATTTTTTTTCGTAATTCGGATTCTATTTTATAATAATTAGTTCAACTAGATTACATGCAACCCAAATTTTTTTTTTTTTAATAATTAATTTGATTTCAAAAAGTCCCTCCGGTGGACTGTTCAGTTTCGTAGTTGACATGTTCAAAAATTCATATTTCTTCAAATGTTTGATGATTATTTTAATGATTCATTGGAAACGGTCATATTTGCCTTCTCGTATTTTTTTAAGGCTAAGTAGTAGGTAAAACGTTAACGGTCTTCGAGATAAATATCATAAACATACGGTTATACGGCGGGCCGTCTCTTCTGTGGTCACAAAAAACCGGTACAAATCTTCAACTAATGTTTGGAATCGATTGTAAATATTTTGCACTAGCAACACTACGCAGTAGCTGTCAATCAACGCTGTGAATCCATGGAAACGCACGCGCCAAAGAAACAAGTATTGCGGTTTAATCGTTTTTTTAAAGATTTTGGCCAAGATCAGTGCTTCTTTTCTGTTCTTCGCGTTAGAAGGTAAGCGAAAATTATATTAACTTATGAAGTTTCAGCTGCAATGGCTTTGGGGGAGTATATTACATAACCGCTGGGCAAGCCCCCCTAACCTCAAAGTGTGTGCACTCTGAAGCCATTTTCTGATAGAAAGACCATTCTGTGGACGTATTTCATGTGGACTTGTGTGTCCACAGAATGGATGATATTAATTTAAAACAGTGATGGTGTGTCCGCTTTTTGTTTTTCTTCTCGTGTGTCCGGTCAAAAACCATTAATTTGTTAATTGTGTGCCTTTACAACGGATATTAAAACTGAATTTTGTTTAAAAATGTCATGAGAGAGGATTATTAAGAAATTGATATCCACAGAAAGGTTTCAATGTCCACAGAAAAAAATATGTTGATTGTTGCATTTTAATATGTTTTCGTTTTGTCGATTTGCGTTTTCTTATTATATTATTTTATATCTATTTTAACTAATGCAAACATATCTGGCACTTTTGCTTAGCTTAAACCTATCATGGATCTGTAAATACTAATTAATGTCCACAGAAAAGAACACCTTGATTCTGGCTTTTAAAGGAATGTTTCTTTTGTCAACTTTAGTCGTCTTATAACTACAATATGGTGTCTTTATATTTATTTAACTGGCGCAAACATTTTTAGCACTGAAACATGACTTAAACTTATCACTGATAGTTTAAAATATGCTTGGCATGGTGTGGGAATATTTTAGATGAAACTTTTCTTTCCAGAACATCTACTTTCTACAAATGGAGGATGACAGTGATGAAAATATCTTTTGATGGACATTTCTATACTTAAATAAAAAAAAATGAATCTGTTTTGTGAGTCGATTATGAATTATGTTAAGCTTAACTATAAATGTTATCTTCTGTGGAAAACACAATATACATTCTGTGGACACATTTGTTTTTTTATTGTTGATTGTTTTGTTAGTGGTTTGATTTACTAAATATGTGACTTAGTGTCTACTGAAACAATCTAGTTTCAGTAAATATTGAATAATTTTTTAGAGCTTGAGCGCCAGAATTATTGCGAATTTTGCTCTTTTCTGTTGAAAAATCTGTCACTCCTGTGGTCAGAAGAAAAACAAAAATTGCTGTAATTTTCCAAATATTGCGAAACGATCTAGTTCATTATTTTTGCAGAGATGTCATAAACTACCTTCATATAAAACTTAAACATTTTGTTCAAATATATCACATTTTCATTTCTTGAAATCCAAACCCGTTTTTGCGTATGACCCAGTTACATAATAACCAGGTTAATTCACTCTACACCTTTATTTATCATTTTAAGAAGTTAGTAACACCGCTTCAGTGGTTTCATTGAATATTGTAAATATTGCATGACTTAAATTAATTACTGTACAATACTTATTTACCGAGACTTCTTGGTTCAAAACACCGAACCTATTGACTCTGACTATAAGATAGCCAGCATCGTCATCAAGCATTATACCCCGGCAACTTCTTATCCTTGTCTCCAGTCCCTCTTTTTTTCCTTTGTTTTGAATATTGAGTTAATTGATGGCTATTAATAACCAATTAAATACATTATTTGAGGTACCAGATTTCGAAAAGGGTCTATGACGGTCATTCAAATTGATAAATGACTCGTACTCTGAGACACTACGATTAATTAAGAAAGGGAATAAAAATTATACTTTTAACTGCACGGTCATTCTGATATTTAAATATATGAGTGAATTGGCAGTTTTTATTTTATTGTAACATAATTAGTTTAAGCTGATCGCGTTTAGTACTAAAGTACCTTTTGAATCTACCAGCGCTTCGGAAAATCAGGCATCTGAAGAGACGACACGCCGCAAGAAGCTCTCCAGGTAGTTTTTAAACTTAAAGTCTCATTGAAAGTATTATTGTATTTACTTTTAGATTGTTCTCATTGAAAAGATTTTATCTGATACTAGTTCGCGCAATACAATTTATTGGCGCATTATTATACATACATTTCGCCTTTTGTTTGTTATGAATTATTTTACTTGAATAAAATATAATTAAACTGATTTTTTATTTTATTTACTTTTTAATATACCATTATAGTTTTATTAGAACTTTAGTTTTATTTGCATTTGAATATAATTCTAAAGTGTCTTTCAACATAACTTGTGTTATTTGGCAGGTATACTGGTTTATTGTATTTCCAAATGAATGGAAAGCTTTATTTTTAAAAGATAGGTAGTAGGGGTACACCACTTAATATTGGAAACAATTCCGGTTTTTATGAAAGTAATATTCCAAGACGCATTCTTCATTAATTTATCGTATGGCAATTATTTCGAACCGTGAGTTCTTCGAGAAGGCAATACAGCTGCCATTTGCTGTACTCACGCAGTACACGCATCCTGAGTGGTAATGACTAAACACCCATCTAAATGTGATGAGCCATAACTCATCGGGTACAGTTACCAGAAAACATGGCAAATAACTAAACTGTACCATATTTTGTAATTGATTTTATGGCTCTGCAACCCAAGTTTAAGAGTCCTGTGCGTAATTTCCCAATTACTTTCCCTACCTAAATTTATTTAGTAAGTAGGTAGGATCGGAACCCAAGATTTTCTAGGACATAATTATAATAGTGTACTGCCTCCAGTACATTGTAAACAATACAACCCTTCAAATTACCAATCCCGTTCAGGGGCTTTGTTTTAAGGATTTTGATCTTAATCTAGGCGTCCATATCTCGGTATCGACATCATTCCTTTCCGTGTTACAACGCCCTTGAGTTGCATTTACTATTCCAAAATAACCAACATAGGTATCGTTATTTGGTTCTCAACCAACCCTAAAGAGACACCTCACTAGACCAGGAACATGATGAAATTTCCGAGTACCTACATAAAATGCTAATTTCCTGACATTCTTGGCATTTCGGCAGACCCGGCTTTCGCGCACATAAAATGTCATCCGGAATTTTTAGTGACTCTAGTAATAATTGTTAGTGACACTCATCGTGCCTACGATGATTAGTAACAGGCAAACCGCAACTTGACGACTCGTAAATAGCTGAGATATTTACGCTCTCTAACGGCAGACTATGATTGCCGTGTTCTAGTTGTCAACATTGGTTTGTTAGGCAGGAAACACCTGGCGTCTACTAATTACTATACCAAACCCGCTCTACATCTTGACTCTACATCATGACTCTACATCATGACTCTACATCATGACTCTACATCATGACTCTACATCATGACTCTACATCATGACTCTACATCATGACTCTACATCATGACTCTCCAGGTACTACGATTACCAATTATTCTGTAGTTATAGGTTTAACATTTATTCCTGATCCGTGCATTTTTGTAAGCAATAATCCTTATTACCACATTGCCTGACGCCAGCTCTTGGAGTCAGGATCGAAATGATACGGACCCCAGGCTCAGGCTTAGAAACTCCAGGAAAATTACTATTATTACTGTATTAACTCACATGTTTTGTATTTCCAGTTCATTTTACGTGGTTTTATTTTAATTGTTTGCATGTGCTTCAGTTTAGTTAGGCACATCCGTCTTATATTTCATATTATATGTGCAATAAACTGAACAGGATTAAATTTGTTTTATTTTTATTGTTGCTAATATCCCCCTATATAATATATATTATATTATATATATAGATATATTAGAGTTCGATATACTAAAGTATTCCAGTTCCTAGCCCATATAAATCATATGTAACATAAATAATATGTACCTGCACTTTGGTGCTCAACCCTAGCTAGAACTTGATCAATCGTTCCGGCATGGAGCAGTCCACATCGAAAATATACTATATTATATACGCAATACAGACAAAACATGCGAGCATGACTTTTGAAAAGATTGTAAGAGTGTTCAGATACTTTTGTCAATTCGGGAACTTACATACATTTATGCATTTAACTAACATATCCAGTTTCAGACACGACTTTGTTAATTTTCATCAAGTTCCTTTTGTAAGTTTTTTTTTTAACTTAAATTCCTTGAAAGGGAAGTTTTGAACTATTGGACTGAGCAGCCAATACAATTTTATTTTTAGTACCAACCAACGCTCAGCGCATAAGTTTACTAATATATATTCTTTTGTTTGTAAGTACCAGTTGAACATACAACTTACTTTTTCTTTGTTAGTACCGACCGACCCTTAGGGTCTCAGTCTACTAATTTATTTTACCAATCTTCCGGCACCAGCTGCAATGTTAAATTGAAATATACTGGAAGAGAACCCTCATAGGGATAAGTTCGCCTTTGTACCTTAATCTTATATGACATGTGCATATATTGTTTTAACCTATTTTGTGTAAAATATAGTGCTTACATACCTACATACGTACACGTATTTGTATCGTAAGTAGGTACCTGGCACCTTAGGTACAAATTAATTTCATAGGTACGCTCTCCCTTTATTTACTTTGAGTTATAGGAAAAAGCAAATTCACTGGAAGTCTTATGTAATACCGCATCGTTCGGTACTTCCAGCAAAAATCCACGGGTAACTGACCTAACGAAAGCCTACCCGCTGAAAATCAATCATAAGTATGGGAATATAATATAATTGACATTATTCATTTCATAACAATACAACATTGTATTGCACAACTATAGACAGAATAAGTAATAGTACATCAATTACAGTGTAAAATATTTATTATTAAATTAAATATTTAGAGTTAACATTTAATATTTATCGTTTTTATTTTGGCAATTATTATTAGATATTGACAATTTATTTAGTTATTTCACATACTTAATTAGTGCAAGACAGCAAGACATACACAGACACACATAATAAGTGTAGTGTGTATAAGTGTAGTAATATCGTAAATTCGTATTCAAATATTTCTATTATTTATAATATATAGTCGTATAGTGACACCAAGAAATCTAAAGCCAAATCAGAAAGTACCAAGTGCAGCATTTTTATTTAATCTTTATTTCGGACACCGGTAGGTGTCACGCAGACTTCCTGGTACCTAGATATAGAGTAACCCGAAGACAACAATTATACCGTTGTAATTTGTGTGGAAGCTATACCTTGTTTATTTTATAATTAGAAGTTAGGCAAACAACAGTAGTGGTAGTAAACACACACTGAATTGGCACGGAGGATCTAGATCCAGACAAGTAGCAGTTGTTGAATATTACAAATAACATTCTAAAAACAAACCGGTATCTCACAATCTATGCTTCTTTGGGTTTCTATTGTACAATGTACAACTTAGATGAATGATCCGAAACGGCGAAACAAAGTTAATATTTTCGTTATCAATTTAAAATGTATTAAGTAAATATATAATACAACCCGTATTCTCTTATTTATGAATAACGATAACTAATTAATTTTGGCATGAATTAAAACCGTTTTATAATAATAAACCCGATGACTAGTACACTATTTCATCGCAAAACGTGCCTGATAAAAATATCGTGAATAGTTTTTGTGCCATTCTTCCTAATGCAAAAACAAAACAAGGTATACTTATGGCATGTCAGCGTTTTGTCGCTTCTTGTTGGTACCAGTCTGTACAGACTTACCACTCATTGTTAGTACCGGTCTATATTAGACCTACTTCTCATTGTTAGTACCAGTCTATGCAGACAGACTTACTACTCATTGTTAGTACCGGTCTATGGAGACAGACCTACTACTCAAATTCACCATAAATATATATTGTACGTAGGGGAGAAGGGGGGACAGTGGATCACGGGGAACAGTGAATAAGACGGTCTAACTCCATAGTATTACGCACACACTCAAACGCTGTCGCGTGTTTGTGTATTGGTCTCGACGCCCCCCGCGCCGAACCAGTCGCTCGCGAGCTCAGGCACAGGTAGGGCGCGTTACCGCTACCCGTCGAATAATCCACTACGTAATATTTATTTTACCTACTTTTTGAAAGTGTTTGTAGGCTAATATATACGTGTAATTGAATGTGTTTTTG
Source organism: Cenopis cana (assembly GCA_951800055.1). Taxonomy (NCBI): domain Eukaryota; kingdom Metazoa; phylum Arthropoda; class Insecta; order Lepidoptera; family Tortricidae; genus Cenopis; species Cenopis cana. The sequence goes on along the minus strand of OX637490.1, from coordinate 10,558,225 downwards.
AAGCGTCCTACTATTTGGTGATTATAAATTGTGCTGATTGGTGTTTTGAGTGTATTCATAAGATCCTTTTTTTTTGGTGTATTATTCTAACTTCAACGGGTTTTGGGGTACAGTGGATCATCACATTTTGGGGAACAGTGGATATTGATCCAGTGTTCCCTTCACTTTTACTGCCCAGAAACTAAAATAAAAACCTGTTTTTAGGTATCATCATGCCGAGGACACATGTTCGAAAGACTGATATAGGTCTTCACACAGAAGAACAAATGAAAAATGCTCTATCGCTGTTGTTCGCCTTGGTTTATCCTAGGCAACAATAAAAACAATATTAAAAATTTTGAAAATAATCCCGACGGATAAAGCTAATTGAAAAATATTTAAATAAAAGACTTAGAAATCCCCGGACTGCATAGGAAAAAGTACAATATTTTTTTTAAACGGTTAATTGGTTGAGAAATATTTTTACAAGCCCCGAAAAATTCGTCGGGGGCTGTCATTGCCTGTCTTGAAATGAAGTAGAATTATATGCATTTTATCATATACCTTTGCTTAAAAAGTTACCTCGAATTAAGAAAAATACTATTGTAATGCAAATGGCAACAGACATGCCTATGGCAGCCCCTTACTGTTTCCTATGCAGTCGGGGGATTTCCAAATATTTCATTTAATTATTTTCCAATTAGCTATATCCGTCGGGGGCATTTTCAAATTTTTTAATTTTGTTTTTATTTTATTCTAGAGCCGTCTAAGTATACATAAACTCTCGAACGTGCCAGTTGTAGAATCAGCTTCCTACCTAAGCTTCCTGCTTTTTGCTTGAGGTTTTCAGGGGCTACAGAAATAAGTGCCAAGTGGCCACTTTGTATCCCCGAGTGTCTTACAATCGAACTTGAGGTCCGAAGTTCCGATGGTGAGGGGCAAGGTAGGAGACACGAGGCCAGAAGGCGTTCCACGTAGGGCCAAAGGCCCGGGGCCCGGAGCTTCGCCTTCGAGCGTCCTCGCTATGTGAGTCCAAGAGCCGAAGGTCCGAAGGGTGAGCCTAAGATGACTTACTAGCCCCGAGTGTTTTACAAGCGAACTTGAGGGTCGAAAGTCCGAATGTGAGAGGCTACGTACACAAGGGCAGAAGCCGTTCCGAGTACAGCCGAAGGCCCGTATCTGATCCTCGGAGTGCATTCGCTATGCGAAATCCAAAGGTCCGAAAGGTGAGCCCAAATCGACAGCACTTTCTAGCCCAGATTGTCTTACAAGCAAACTTGAGGACCGAAATCCCGAGGATGAGGAGTGAGGAGTGAGGCGTAAGGTTTAAATATTGAGATCTCTTTGAAACTGATTGCTGATATGATATTTAGTGTGTAGGAGGAAGTGAGAACCTATGTTAAAGCTAAATTTTAATTTTATTGCTGACATGGAAGTACTGTCTTTATGTTTTGCTTTTTGAAATTATATTACATTAATAAAACAAGAAGTTTGTTGACATACGACTGTATTTTTGGTAACTTATTACAAAAGATCCACTGTTCCCCCTACGATCCATAGTTCCCCATGCCCTGGTTCAAGGCTCCCCGAGCATGGGGTACAGTGGACCAATTCCCATTTTTTTAAAAAGTAACTATGTGGCCGAAAGTATCACGTATATGCCTCTTATAGTGTTTGTTATTTATACCTTAATAACCCCTTATGCATATGAGTAAAAGAAAACGAACATAAAGTGTGTATCTTCTGAGCTATGTGCCTCAAAACAAAAAGTGATCCACTGTCCCCCCCTCTCCCCTATACCATACCACTTGGTGTATGCTGTTTCTTTATTTTAGTACCAGCCCAGTCGGACTTACTACTCGATCCGTTAGGATATTATTTAATGCATAGTTTACGTGTCTACCCGCACAGTAAAACAATACATCCTTGTCATGGAAATAATTTTGTCTCCATTTAATCAAACATTTTACTAACGGAATCAAAATAACAAAATAGAAATAGGCCACAATTGATCCAAATCGGTATTATTATATTTTAATTAACACCGGCAAAGTAAAGACATATCACAATACATCGCTCCACAAAACTGGTTTTTCAGTTTGATTGTGGAGATCTTAATTGATTATGGTTTATTATTGTCATTTGTAGGTGATAGAGCACGCATGGGAATTGAATTTATAATCCGACATGACAACTATTAAAGGGCCATTTTTTTTTAACTTCTGATACATTTCATCCATTCCACTGATGAAATATCCAAAATATTAATGTAATATAATAAGTAAAATGCAAGAATATTTTTAACTGCACTGTGTTGGTAGCACGCAACACTCGGCATTTCCATTATCATGGAACTGGTTCCCATTCTTTCACTCCTCCTTTTTCCAAACAGATTGACGACTTACCCATAAACTCGTCGCCACTTGTGACGTCTAGGTCACTTGGGGTAAGTCTTACGGACGGATGCAGGAGGTAAGTAATAGAAACACAATATAGCATTTGGACATCGCCAACGGGAGTGCGTCCGCCCGGGCCGAGTGACTGCTGCAGAGTGCCCTCGGCACCGGACGGCCCACTACCGGTCGCCATGACAGTTTAATCGTCACAGGTACTGTGGGCTATGCCACACTGGAGAAGCATGGCATTACGCTACCGCCTGCTTCATTTTTCATCGACCATCGACTATCGGAAATAAAAGAATTTTATGGTACAAATTACAAATTACGTGATTTAAATAAAAAAATAAAAAAAATAGTAGATTATACACCAAGGGGATAAACACTGTTTTATGTCACGGGTGCAATATTGAATCCCGAACGTAACGGAGGACGCCAAATTTTACTCCCGAGCGGAGCGAGGGAGTAATGACCTAATTCTTGAGCGAAGCGAGGGAATTAATACTGAGTCCTGAGTGTAGTGAGGGATTTAAGCGCGCCCAAGACAAAAAAAGCTTTATCCCTGAGGAGTAGGTACCTATACTCTACTTTTCTCACCTCTTGCGAGACAACAAAAAAAACCAAGGCTACTAGAAACAGAATTAAATCAGTCAGTCACAGCAAATTGTATTATTGAATCTGTTTTACTCCGTATAATTAAGCGTCTTGTACCTAACACGCGGATTTTGTTTTTGGTATTTAATACTTAGTACCTACATCGACGACTGCTTGCATACTGGTGGATTTGTGTATGATTGTCCACCTGTACGCAGTCTTTTGTTTCGTACTGAATATTTGTAGAATGTCATTTTGGAGTTTTCTTGTAATTCTCAAATTTCATTACATTTATTGATAAAAGCATTATGTAATGTCCATGCCTCGGACGTAGCTAGGCCTGGTCTTCCTCCCTTCGCAGCCGTTGCAGCAGTGTAAATAAATACATACTTACATATTTGTGGATAATCTACCTAGTGCCAAACTAATCAAAGCTTGTTGTACTTGGGTACTAGTCGACGATATACATATACTTATATAGATAAATATATACTTAAATACATAAAAAAACATCTAAGACTCAGGAACTCGAAATACTCGGCACACAAATGAATGCAAGCAGTCGTCGATGTAGGTACTACTCGTAGGTATTAAATACCAAAAACAAAATCTGCTGCGTTACAATGGCAGGGTGCAAAGCGGGTGGAGGGGGTAGTGTAATAAAACGCGCGCGGATAGCGATAAATAGCTTATATAAAGGAATAAAAGACTAAACGTTGTGAATTTATTTTGGCCAATGTGATTCGTCTGTGGTTAGGACCCGTAGTGTTGTAGCCGAAGTTACCCAGTTTCTTTAATGTGAATGCTTGTCAGATCCTTGGACTCTCAGCCTACACTAAAACGTTAAAGGATTCCCTAATGTTCCTACTAGTACTTATTCCTAGCCAGGATTTCCTATGTATTATGCCTACTCATTATTAATTTTGTATTATTATTTTTATTTGTTTTTTCAATACTATCTGCTACCAGCTCTTCCTACGTCGGTCCGTTAAATAATAGTAGCGGGGTTTATAAAGAAGGGCAAAGTTTCTTTATAAGCCATTTCCCTAGATCAAAATTACCCATTGTATACTTTCTACGCATAAAACCCAATCATTAAGCTAGCTAAGGATAATTTTGATAAATATAGTATGGTATGTTGTTGTATTTTATCCATACAGGCTACTATTATCGCAGGATGCAGAATGACCTCTACATAGACCCTAGCTCGTCCTACTGATGAAGCGAGTTCATTAGTAGTCGTGTAGATGATTGAAGATCATCTCTAGCTAATAATCCCGACTAGCCCTAAGCTCCCCATGGTATAAAAAGGTGATCTGTGTATAGCTAGTGAGGCAGTTAAACTACAAGCAAATTGTTCCATTCATGATGAAAAGACATGTGATCTACTCCGTATCGTCACTAGAAACAACTCAATTCTTGCTGAGATGATTCTATTGTCCTAATCATAACTGGAACCTGAATTAGACTGATTCATGGAAACTAGCATTGCCTCCTATACAATTTATGACTCTATTCGGTTGTAAATTGTATACATAGCAAAAGTAACGTTATTAGTTATTGCATAATTTGTTAAAACACTCAAATATATACCTGAAGCTGTATCTCATAATAGTACTCATTTATGTGAACCACTTCCCTTAACCAAGGCAGTTTGCTACTTAGCTCAATAAGTAATCGGTGAACATTTAAAATTATAAAATTTACATACAGTTGTATTATTTAATCACTTAGTATTTGTTGAAAGACCTAGGTTTTTAGACCTGTTGATTATTACTACTGACCCAACCTTCCTAGTGTTTATTGGGTGATCTAATTGCTTACAGACGGAAAATAGACACTTGTTTGCTTTTGCTACTGCAATCTCAAGCCACCCAAACCCTTTCTAGCGCTTGCTGAATGTCCTAAATACCTACAGACGGACGCTAGGCTTTACAACCTTCATTGGATGACCTAACTATCTAGAGATGAACAATAGGCAGTCACTGCTTGTTGTTACTACAACCACAGGCTACCAAAACCCTTTCTAGTGCTTGTTGAATGACCTAGATACCTATAGACGGACGTTAGACGTTAGAACCCTTCTAGTGCTAATTGGTTGACCTAATTACCTATAGACGAACGATAGACAGTCGTGGCTTCCTCTGACTACAAACCCAGGCTCCCAAATCCCTTCTAGTGCTTGTCGAATGACCTAGGTACCTACAGACAGACGTTAGGCATTAGAACCTTTGTTGGACGACCTAAACTACCTTAGAGACGAACAATAAACAGTCGCTGCTCCTCTCCACTGACAGACGGACATCAGAGCCTTCTAGCTCCTGCTGAGCGACCTAAATACCTACAGACGACCGGTACAAAACCTATAAAATTCCTAGTACGTGACGAAAGACCTAACCGTTCGAATGGTGCCTAACTTATGTACCCTACATCCCATAGTGTGTGAATTTAACCTATTCCTATCCCCATTTTTACCCCTTTTCGCTTATTTAAAACTAAAACCAAAAATATAGTCTTTAGTTTCAAATAAGGTTGTGATTTGCCCTAAGCTTAGACTGGAAGAGTTCGGCGAGCTACTCCGAGGTAAGTCAAACCCTAACAGCTCGTGTATATAGCTCCCCCCTCATCGCCCGCAGGCTTGGTAGATGAGAGTAAGCTGCCCTATTGTGTATATAAGTCAATATATAAATATATTTAACAAGACCGATCCCCCAATTACTGGACGATCTTACCAAGCGGAGTATACACTCCTTTGCCAAGGTCTGAACTTAGAGCTCCCGATACACGTGTACACGTTGACACGGGTACCCGTGTTCTTAAGCCCGGCGGTGCTAAGAACCCGAACTACACGAACCCGCCGGGATCCGTGAAACGTGTACACGGGTACACGGGTACCCGTGTACACGGGTACACGAATACACGAAATCACGGATCTTATTTACACGCCGGTTCGACCCTTCGTTCACGTGTAGCGAAGATTCGTGCTATGCGGATAAATTATTGAATATGTGATAGATTAGGAATATACGATTATTTTGATTTTTATTGATTGGTAATGTTAATAATAGGTAAGTAACACACTTTTGTTTCAATAAATTTATATATTTTGAGATTAAATTTAACACGAAAAATATCTTAGTAACCGTTGACTTCACTGATAGGTATAAGATGAAATTATTTAAGATGTCCGACTTTTTTTTATAAAACTGCCATTAGATTCCCGCGCGCTGATTTGCGGCGCTGTTGAACCTTCTTGCTTTTACAGTAAAGTCGCTTTTTGAATGGACTAATTTGGTACAACTCGGACAGTTTAAATAATTTTAAGTTTATCATTGATGTAGTTTTTAGATACTAATGCTTAGTTAAATTACCACAAACGGCTAGGTATGTCATATTTTCCTTTGGAACGCGAAGGTGGGCAACTTTGTTGGTTGAACAAACCAGTATAATATCGAGACCTGAAGCATCTATGAGTAATCCGAAAACCCTCTAACATCGGGTAGCTTGATAGATCAATTCGCTACCGCTCCGATGTATTGACTATAGCGCTGATAAATAAACTGTGTTTTATTGAAATATTGAACAGCGTAAAGAAAATTTACAATAATTTATACTTAGAGTTCATAACAATATGGGTTTTAAATGGCCAAATAAAAACCTGACAATTAGGACATGACGTTAATAAACAAAGTGCAGGTGTTTCATTCAATAGAGCGTGTTATTTTTACAACATGCATTGGTGGTTTTGGCCTTATCTCTTTGTAATTAGCACAATACATCGGCAAAAATACAACAAACAATCTTGCAGGTAGGATTATCCCATTGTTTTGTTGCCGCGCGGCATTATAAAGTATTTTGACGATAAACGATATCTAAGCCTAAAATGTATAAAGTATCTCATAGAACTTTAGTTAGACTACAGTTCGCCACTTGGTCAGTTGGATACTAAACTCTCTCTACGTTAATCGTACCGTTTTGTTTTATTTATAGTTTTTGTTGTGTTGTTTTCGTTCGTTTGTTGTTTGCTGTTAATTTATTTTTATAAACTTTATTATTAAAAAATGAAAATGAGTTTGGAAGTTTGCCACGAGTTGGTGAAAAAGGCTTTTGCTCGTTGTGCAATGGCCGGGCAAATAACGAGTTTTCTTGCCATGGTTGGTCAACAGGAGCCATAGGAAGACATTTGTTATCCATACATCAAAAATCACCCACCATGACGATTCCTGAGTAAGTACATTTCTTCCTACTACTGTACTTCGTATAGCCTCCTACATATTTTTTGCGTATTAACGTATGTTGGTTGTTTTCGACGAATCCCATAAGCACCTACCTACATTACACTTTCTGACGATGGTCTGATGATGTAGTCAGGAGTGAATAGTGGAACTCTTCATTGGCTACTGACTAAAGTTAAATACAGATACCGAATACTGTATATTTTTTTAGGTAATGATATTGATAACCAATTCTTTCTTTTGTTTCCGAATTTGGTGCTTTCACTGTCCGGCGACTCGGCGAGTCGCTCCCAACAGTCCCAACATTTATTACATAGTTAGAACATGGTATTTTCGATAACTTTTTAGACGAGACGATAACATAGGATAGGATACGTATTACGTATTCTAGATTGTTTAATGCACCGCCTGCTTCAGGTGTTTACAAAGAAATGAACCGCCACGACTTAATCCTATTGTTAATGTTATTGCACTTATTGCTAATGAATGGCGGTCTCAAACGCGGCAAACACGCCGGACAATAAATACTATTCATGCTGAATTGCTGAGACTTACTAAGAATCTAGCGATAAGCGTAGGCAAGCCATGGGATTTTTTTGCCTGCCATTATTTGCTATCTCTTTTGCCCTATTTAGCTTTTCATAGGTGTAAAAAAGATAGTATGCTAAATACTAAAGACTAAAGCTCAAAACGCACTGACAGCGGTAGCGGAGCGAGGCGTTGCGGTGCGAAGGCGGTAGCGGTTGTAATATTCGAACTAATATAAAAGGGTCCGCACAGAATACCGGCCGGGAAAAAAGCGTGGCGGTGGCGGCGCGGTACCAGTACCGGAGCGGAGGCGGGGAACCGCCTGCACCGCCCCGCCCGCCACCACGACGCGCTCGCCTGTCTGTGCAGGCGGTTCGCCGCCTCCAAGCCGGTACCGGTACTGCGCCGTCACCGCCACGCTTTTTTCTCGGCCGGTATTCTGTGCGGACCCTTTCATATTAGTTCGAATATTACAAGCGGTACCGCCTCCGCGACGCCCCGCTCCGCTACCGCTGTCAGTGCTTTAAGCTCCGAAACGCACAGAGCGTGGCGAGGCGCGGTCCGGGGCGGAGGCAGTACTGCGGTAAAGCGAAAGCGGCCCGGAGGACGCCGCACCAAAGAACCGCCCGGTATCCGCGCGGGATTGCGGCGCAGAGGCGGCGTTATATTGCCCATTTTCTGACTTAATAACTCCTTTTGTATTGCATTACAGTAATCTTTTTCCTGCGTATTACTAAGGCCCGGGTCCGGTTTAACAAGTTTATTTTTCATTGCTACGCATTGCAGAAACGAATAAAACGTAAAAAAAAGTCGTAAAAAAATACAACTCCTGTCACCGCTCTGAGCACGCCTCCGCACCGCGCTCGCCGCCACCACCGATGCGCGCCGGTACACTGACAGCTGTGTAATACAACGTCACACCGCTTTACCGCCCCGCCTCGCCACCGCCACGCTTTCGCCTGTCTGTGCAGGTGGGTCACCGCCACCGCTACGCTGTTTTCCCGGCCGGTTTTCTGTGTGGACCCTTTCATATTAGTTCGAATATTACAACCGGTATCGCCTCCGCACCGCGACGCCCCGCTCCGCTACCGCTGTCAGTGCGTTTCGAGCTTTAGGGAGGTTGGTGATGAACTTATCTTATCAAAACAAAGCAATGTGCTGTGCCCAAACGCGAGGGGTATACAATACAAGTAGCCATTCAATAGTTCCGCAATCCACCATCTGGGTCCATCATCAGATGAGGTCAGCTCAATTGTACCAAATTATTATTTTGTATTTGTTCACTATCAAATTAAAAATAATTCGATTACCAAAATTATGTCATAGTTCATAGTGGTCTTGTAAGATTTAATGAGATGTACGTCAAGTATAATGTAAAGCAGTTAGTACCTACTACCCTATACCTACCTAATAAGTCATATTTGCCCCGGGTACCTAGACTGCATTCGTAGAATATTATTTAAAATAAAAAAATCATGATTAAATTTATTTGACTAAGAATAAGTTAACCCCACGTTCTCTCACGTAAGAATTATTCCCGTCAAAATTATTTGAATAATTTTGTCGGGAATAAAATCAATCTGATTTAATTCTTACGAATTCTTATTCAAATAATGATTTTATTCTTGAGTGCCCAACACTGGCACTAACAGAACGTAGCACTAAACGGACTGATTTTCTTTGAAAATGTATGGTATGATTCCTAACATCAGGTGATTTAGCAGTCGTTAAAAGCGGTCAAATGTTATATGCGGAGTCGTTATAAGCGGATTCTACTGTACTTTATTTTTATTTCGATTTACTTTTATTACCTACTTGCACCTAATGAGAACAATGGAGCTCACTATCGAAAAGAATCGACCAACAGTAATGCAAACAATTCTATAATAAACACCATGCATGCTAGGCAGTAGGTCACTAAGGGCAATAAAGATTCGAACACCTGCATCTCGCAGTTGACTTTATACTGCCGATTGTTTATTATTCTGCCTTTTGTTATTATTTACCACTGGGTCCACGTTGACTATACTAGATGCGGCGGCGTTATCTTAAAGTGTTATATTGAATAAGTAAAATTAATCCAATTTCGAGGTCGCGTATAAAGAAACGATAAATTCAGAAAATGTGAATTGTGCGTCTGTTAACTAATTTAACTGAATTAATACCACTCTTGACACCCAACGGAACCCTATTGCTGTCACTCACGCGTCCGCCCGTCCGTTAGTCCGTAGTCTGTCACAGTGGTTTTACAGCTAAATCGTTGGAGCTACAGTCTTCCAATTTGATGATGATGATGAAGCATCTTGGTGGCCAAAAGCTATACAAATAGTCAAGACTTATTGCTAAATGTCATAAGAGGAGATCCCATATGGTACTAGTGGGGCGCGAAAACAAAACCAATTTAATTATGCAGTTGGTACGGAACCCTAAATGTGCGAAATCTGACTCACACTTGGCCGGTTTTTGTCGCTGTAATTGTAGTTGAAGGACGGGTTAGGCGCGCGTGTATTTAAGGTCCGTTCCGCCGTGTACACGGGTACACGGGTACACGGGTACACGGATACCCGGATCTTAATTACACGTGTACACGACTAGAACGGGTCAGAAACCCGTGTACGTGTAGTACGGAAACGGATACCGAACACGTGTACACGAAACCCGGACACGACCGCGAGCCCTAGACTCTGAACTGAGCAGAGTAGGCCATGGTTACGTCGCCAGCTGGGCTTCAGGAGATCGTGAAGGATAATTCACTTTCTATGTCGTTAAAGAGAAAGTGCCGAACCACCTCCAAGCTCGGTTGCAAATAAGGCTCCGGGATGACCGCGTTTACCACCGCTAGGATACGGTAATCCCGTTAGACATACTGTTTGTCTAGATAGCATTCTGGCTACAAAATAATTTAAACAATAAACACTAAAAAATCCCCATAAAATTAAGTCAATTTAAAGTAAGGAGTGATTTTCCCGCCACGCAGAGTGACCTCTCATAGCAGCAGAATCACGCCCTTATTGACAATGGAAAAACCCACTAACAGTAATTTGACAGCAATAGCCAGAGATACTACCAGCACGATCGACGAAATTAAAGTCCCCGTACCTACAACTCGCACCTGCTTTTATACTCTTAAACACAGTATAACTTGAACAATCGGTAAACGTGTCATAAGTCGGACAAGTAGTACAAGCGTCGCCGTCAAAAGCGGTGCCGACAAACAATGCCAACACGTGTCATACTCGGTAAACGCGGAATAATATGTACAATGTGGACAAGGTTTGCGAAGTACGAGTACCAGGCTTTCATAATTTAGTAGGAGTTAGCAGTACAAACGTCGCCGTCAAAGTGGCGCCGACAAACAATGCCGCCAAGCGGTAAATCTATTTGACACCATCAAAGCGGTGCCGACAGACAATGCCAACACGTGTTATACTCGGTAAACGTGTCATAATACGGACACGGTTTGCGAAATTCGAGTACCAGGCTTTCATAATTTAGTAGGAGTTAACAGTACAAACGTCGCCGTCAAAGTAGCGCCGACAAACAATGCCGCCAAGCGGTAAATCTATTTGACACCATCAAAGCGGTGCCGACAGACAATGCCAACACGTGTTATACTCGGTAAACGCGGAATAATATGTACAATCCGGACACGGTTTGCGAGGTTCGAGTACCAGGCTCTCATATTTCAGTAGGAGTTAGCGTTTGACAAGTTGCCGCGGCAACATGGGAGCCGGCCGCCATTTTGTCGGGCGTGACCTATGCACTAAAGGACGTAACTCTCGTTTCTTTGACCTACCTTAACGCTCTGCTATTAAGGTCGAAATTCGAATGTGAAATGGTTTTCTGAGTAAGATTGAGTTTCGAATGTTAATCACCTAATTTTAGTTTGGCGCGGGATTTGAAAAGGAATGGACAATGGATATTATTGCTGGGTTTATTTGTAATTTTGACATTGTTTTACTGTCCCAATTAATGTTTTAAGCTGGCATAATTATAAGTACTCGGGAATAACCTTAGCATCCTTATAGTAGTATAATTTATTCGATGTGTTTCTTGACCTTGAATGTTTTTATACATTCTTTTGTACAAAATAAATCCAGATGTATAGAATTACTTTAAATATACACACGGGGCACGGTAGTGATCCCGCCAAGTCGCCTAATTATTTATAACAAATTACTAAGGCCGACAAAAAATAAAACAGTGAGCTAAGTCAGCTGTCCCTTGGAAACTATTTTAATATAAACGTAACTGGACCTGCCAGCGGCGTTCTGTTACAGTAGCCTAAACGATCACAGCGCTCGCTACGGCTAAAATTTACATTTTGTCGGTGACTTGAGCTGTCAAATCCATATTGCAGTAAACATTTTCTAATCGTTTTTAAGATAAATTTAATATGGCCCTAGTAAAATGTGTTATTGTGAGTTGTAAAAACACCACAGAATAGCGACTGTAAATTTTACCAATTTTCAAGACCGTGGTGGAAACGAGACCAAAGAAATAAGTGGATAATTGCCGTAAGAAAAAAAAGTAAGTCACCTAACCTGACAACAACAACTGAAAACAACAATTTTAATGTTATTGGCAATAATGTTACTGACTACCATCGTCCAATATTGTCTAATATAGGAAAATAACACAAGATTTCATTAATTTTTTTCACAATATTTATTTACTTCTCGCTTGACAGCTATGACATAATGTCCATAATGGCCACCTGTCCGTGGCGCTGTCGTCGTGCACGGTCCCATATAAAAATAGGTAATAAAATTTGCTGTGACTGACTGATTTAATTCTGTTTCTAATAGCCTTGGTTTTTTTATTGTCTCGCAAGGGGTGAGAAAAGTAGAGTAGTACAAGCTTTGCTTAGTTTGGGACTAGGTTGATTTGTGTAAGATTGTCCACAAATATTTATTTATTTATTTATTTATACTCCTCGGGGATAAAGCTGTTTTTGTCTTGGGCGTGCTTAAATCCCTCACTACACTCAGGACTCGCTCGCTCCGCTCGGGAGTAAAATTTGTAGTCCTTCGTTACGTTCGGGATTCAATATCAATCAATCAATCTTTGTAAATTATGGCCCCATCGAGGATTCAATATCGCACCCATGACATTATAAAACAGTGTTTTATCCCCTTGGTGTATAATCTACTATTAAAAACTTTCCCTTAAATACCAATGGAGACTATTATGGAAATTAACCTCGGTAGGCGCAGGTGGGGGTAAAAAAATATTTTTTTCTTTTATTTTGAGTTCAAGGAAATTTAGAAACTGTTATAAATAAAGCTCTGCCAAATCTCAAGTTTTTTTCTTAGTGGATCCTAGAAATCTGCAACATGATTTCAGTTCGAAGGAAAATTCATCTTCTATGTCTGTTCCAATATTCATAGTAGAAATAAATTCATAGCGCCAGAAACTGACGTGGGTGGAAGTATTTCCTGACTTAACCACGGGAATTTACGTATACAAATCAAAGATATATTTCGGAAGAACATTGAACACTACCACCAAATATGACATAAAAATAATTATTATAATCTGAACTACCCGCGGGTGCACTGATCGCGAGATCAGCTGCGTGGCACCTAGTTAGTGTATGTATATATTTACATAGGTATGTTACAGAAACTACCGAAAGTACATGCGAATCCTTGAAAATCGAAATTAGGCGTGCTCACAAGCACTATATTGCCTTTACAATACAGTCGTCTTCTGATATGCCTTAACGCTCCGTTATTCCTAATGGCGATGTACAAGTTGACCAAAATATGAATGGGTACTATTGCCTTCGCACAGGGAAATAAAATGCGTCTTTGTTAAATCCTTATTTAATATAGTTTGGGTACACATTAAATAATAATTAATAAATGATAGAAAAAACATAGAAAGGGGCACACTCGTAAGGAAGCTAGCTTCTGTCTTAAGTAGGTGGTGTTTAATTGAGTCCTCATTCTTTCTAGTGATCCATATATTTCGATATGTATTGCCAGACCATTTCTGACGTGATTATTCCTTTTGGTTTGAAGATTTCTGAAAGCAAATAATAATTCATTACGCACCACGCAAACATTATTAACGCTGAGATGAGAGAAAAAGACTTTTTAAACAGGATGATTTTCAATCAATTTTACAATATTTAATGAGTGAAGGGGATTAAATTGTCTGAAATTCCCCTCATTTCAATATGCACAGTTATCGAAAACCACTGTATACTACCTACAAGCTAAAATTAGGCTCCATTAGCTACTCTAACATTTCTGGAGACCAGACCCTTCCGTCTGCGTCATTTATTAACCCTAGCTAGAAAGCCTATACGAGTAATAGGAAAAAGTGCTGAATAAACCTTTTATTTCACTAGCAGGATTAGGTATCTTCTCAACTATCACGACAAACGGAGTGATGTCCAGGATTCGAGAGACCAGGCCGACGGTCGGGTGTCCCTTGTTCTCTATCACCTTGAAGCAGTTGACTATCAGGTGCTTATTGACCGGCGCGTTCAGATCTAGATTCTCTTCGTTCTTAGGGTTGGTGGCAGCATGTCGCAATTGGTTCGTGGAAATCGCCCCTTTGTAAAGCCTGGAACAAATAGGTTAATGAGGGAACATCGAAATCGAGTGCTAGAAACACTTAAGTTATTGTACATTGTACATTCAGTCAGGATTAGAGCTCGTACCCATTCTCTTCTACAACAATGGCCACAGTATGCACGGATCCCATAGCGGCCAGAGCGTCTCTACACGTTGCAGTTTGCTTGACCTGTGGAACTGCGGTGTCCACATCCAAGTTACTGAGTGGATGATTCCACCATCTGAAAACATGGAAGTTTGTTAGCAAGACAACTTACATGTTAGGCACTGTCTTATTTTTCTTCTCCTATTCGTGAGAAGGATACCTCTATTGACGACTTTTGACAAGGCCATTCAGTGTCAAAATTGAGAGAAAAGATCTGGTAACTATCGCCGGACACTCGTAATAATTCAATAAATTGTAATGGGTCCTATCTAATATTTGATAAAAGGGATGCAAGGGAGTCAATCGCATTTTTTTTCATCCATTTTTGCTTAGAAATCATTAAGAATTACCGAGATATTACGAGTGTCCGGCGATAGGTGCCGTCCGGCTTTACGGGACTTCCCCCTACATGCTTAATTATGTTGTATTAAATACAACAATACAACCTCGATGTACGATAGGGTGGTTTGTGTTGACGTATCACAACCACTTTCTTAGTATTCTTACTCAATTTTCTCATGTAGCGGCGGCTCTTTGAAGAGGTGCGCCTCCATCCACTGGTCGCAGACGAACTTAGTCATGTAGTTACGGATGCCATCGGCTAGCACCACCACCACCTTCTTGCCCGCTCCCAGCTTCAGCTCTTTAGCAGTCTTCAGAGCGGCGAACATCGTTGCGCCACTGCTGCCACCTGCGGAAATTGTGAAATAGTATTCATCTTCAGTATATACCAGAAGCGTACCTACATAAATAATTTATCCGTACTGTACTAAGGTACCTATACTTGAAATCATTTCAGTTGAACGAATCGCACCAAAGCAATTCCTTCAAAAAGCTACTTTACAGGTCAAACAATAAGGTTCAAAATCCAATAACATTTTAATAGAAATACGATCAACCAAAATAATTTTTACCATACCCTCAATGAATTAAGAGCCCACATATGCAAATTTGTCAATGTTTATCGACGTAGATCTCAACATCTAAATATAGGGATTTAATATCTGTCCTTTCCGTATATTAATCTTGAACTATTTTCCTCCAGTCTGCTAAATAAAAAGTGAAAACACGATTTCTAAAAAATTCTCGATACTTTTATTTTTCAAACATAACCCTTCTTTTCGATGTTTTTGGTTGGATCTTTAAAACCCTCCCATCTTTAACAATGATTTTTGGTTTAATAGTTGTACAATGATAAGTTCTCAAACCTGAGAAAAAGATCATCCTTATAAGTAAATACACGTTTTGAATAAACATCAATATTTACGAAAAGTACGCGCTGAGCTTCCATAGAGAGCGGGATGGTTAATTGCAAACTCACGCGTGTTAGAGTGGGACATTTGACAATGGCACTACGCCCTCTTAAGGGGAGGTATCCCCAACGCAGATGTCCCGCTCTAACACGCGTGAGTTTACAATTAACCATCCCCCTCTCTACGCAAGCTCTGCGCGCAGTTTTGTAAATATTTAGCTATAGTCATTAAGCCAATCATTTTATCAAAGCAAACCCTGCGAATTTGTCTATAAATTTACGATCTTTAATTGAGTACAAAAATTAAATGTTAAATTTCATTAATATAGCCGTAGTATTGAAAATACATTCCAAAAAGGGGTAACTTCGCGATTTTTTTCTATCGAGTGAAATTCATCAGTTCGTGTAACTGACTGCGATTTTGACTAGACAAGATCCTTATGTAACACATATATTTTTTTTAGATTTTAAGACACTATATTCTATGTCTCAGATGGTTTTTAAAAACTCAAAAGTGGTAATACACGGCCTTAAGATTAAGTTCATATGTACATATTTTACTGATATAGTAAAATGTCAATGAACGAAAGTTTATATTCATATTCATTTACCTATTGCACCGAACAAAAACATAAAAAAGGACATTGCAAGAAAAAAAATAAAATAAACTAAACGCTACTAAAAACTAAAAGCTACTTATAAATAAAAAATATCTTCTAAATCAGTGCCGATGGGGAGTGTGCCCAGAAGGCTGGCCGCATTGCCACGCTGTATAGCAACGCTAACGCGTTGTGCAAAGTATTGGCCAGCCCTCTGGTCACCTGTGGCTTCGATCAGGCGCGCCGCTAAATCTTTATAAATGCGGCGCGCGCTCTGTCCCCACGGCCCCAGCGTCTCGACCCCAAACGCCTCAAATATGTAACCACTACCGAGGGTGGCGTATTTGCGGCCTATTGCATCATGTTGCATAAGGTCTTAGAAATTTTACAGTAGGTACAAAACAAGAATCCTGAGACCCGGGTGTGTGTTCCGTTCAGACGTTTAACGCAAAAGTCATCTTACCACAAAGCATTCCCTCCTTTCGAATGATTTCTCGGGCCATGTTAAAGGCGTCGTAGTCCGTCGGCGCCTCCACCATGTCAATATTACGTTTATCCAAAATATCGGGCAGGAAATCGCCCCCAATGCCTTCTACCTGCAAACAGCAGTGCTGTACGTTTATTTCAATTGATTTCCTCCCATCTAAGCCACAGGCTAAAGGTTACCTCCTAGGTATATTAGCTGGTAATGATTAAGAATGTGATGAAGAAAGTAGGACATAGCTTAGGTAACTAGTTTAATTTTAGGTATTTTAACTCCTCTGCTCCTACTCTACTATTCCAACTGAAACTATACTTACAAAGAATGGCACGAGCTCCTTCCCCCACAAGATAGAGCCCCTGGGATCGACGGCGACGATTAGACAGTCTGGGCAGACGCGTTTGAGCATGTGCGCCACGCCTGTGACGGTGCCGCCCGTGCCGGCGCCAATCACCACCAGGTCCACGCGGCCCAGCGCGTCCACGATCTCGCGCCCCGTGTGCTCCATGTGCGTCACCGGGTTTACCGGGTTCGAATACTGCAAGCAACAATAAATGGTTACTTCATCATCGACAGCATCAAAACAAAACCTAAGTATATCTTGTACTTCCTCCTCTACATATCATATCGCTAGCAAAAGACTGCTATGGGAGTCTGGGGTTCATCATCAGCCTATATACCTACGTCCCACTGCTGGGCACAGGCCTCCTCTCATAAATGAGAGGGATTGGGCAGTAGTCCCCACGCTGGCTCAGAGCGGGTTGGGGACTTCACATCTTTGAATTTCTTTGCGGATATATGCAGGTTTCCTCACGATGTTTTCCTTCACCGAAAAGCTAACGAGGTACTTGTCTTGTCTGATGTCTTCTATGCTATAAACCATTTGTTTGCCCCTTTCCCATATTAGGTACTTGAGGTCGGCGCAGCATTTTATTATCTTCCGTACCCACTTCTTGAGTGAAAAGTTGTATGCATGACATTGTTTGCAGTAGTTTCCGGTTTATTTTTTTCATATGGAGAACAACCAGAGATGTAATGGATGATTCATGCTAGACCGTTTCATGTCCGGGCCGGCCCGTTTTGTAGTACAAGAAATCGACGGACGCGCGACGGCCGTCGATTTCTTGTACTAGAAAACGGGCCGGCCCGGACACGGAGCAGTCTTGCGTGAATCATCCCTAAGGAGCCCGGGGTCCGACAAGTAAGATAAAAAACCGAACATGTCGAAGTCTAACCACGCTGATACTTTTTTTGTTTTTAATTCGGTTTTCAAATTAACCGATTATCTCTCAAAATATTCAAGCAGTCAAAATAATAGCTTAAAAACAGCAAATGGTTTTATAGTATAGATTATGTACACCAAGAGGATAAAGCACTGTTTTATGTCACGGGCGCGATATTGAATCCTGAACGTAACGAAGGACTGCAGATTTTACTCCTGAGCGGAGCGATTAAGACTGAGTCCTGAGTGTAGTGAGGGATTTAAGCGCCCAAGACAAAAACAGTTTTATCCACGAGGAGTATACTCTACTTTTCACACCTCTAGCGAGACAATAAGAAAACCAAGGCTACTAGAGACAGAATCAAATTACTTATAGTAATTCAAAGCCCAATCACGTTCGTCACTCATTTTATTAGATTTCTATCTTCTAGTTTTAGTAGAACTCGTTCATCGCGTTAGAATTTAATTTCAATTTCTTACCTAGTAATCGCTTTTCCATACAAACCTACTTAAGGGATGATTTCCTAGATAAAAAGTATCCTACTCCTGCCCTTCCCCGGGACTCACTACTTCTATCTATACTACATTTCATCTGAATCGGTCCAGCGGTTTTAGCGTGAAAAGATAACAGACACACTTTCGCACTTATAACATTAACAGTGCCAATGGATTTTTATACAATCTGAAATTTTACTCTGTACCTACACTGCAGCGTCTTGTTACATTCGCGTGTTTTGTTTTTATTTTCAAAATTTGTTCCATTCAGCTTATGGTGGCTTGGTGGCCAGTAAGAAACGTTCGATTTTCAAATTTGTTCGGAGCGGCATCCCCGTCCTCGGGGCGGCGCAGTGTTTTGTTTGGAACGCCGCTGTGCCGCCTCCCAGCCGCCGTGTGGACTTCACGAAATTAGACTTTAATGACACAACAATAAGAACTACGAAAAGTGAAATCATATTATTACCCGGCGGGATATAATGAAATTCAATACAATATTACTACCCGGCTAAAGCCAAGGGCTATAATGATTTGCTTTCGGTAAGGTTTGCATGATATATAATTCGGCTAAGCCGAGCAGGTAGTGTGAAAAAAAAATTACTCATTTTGCGTCCATTTGGAGCCGTTGGAAAATAATGGCATGATGATTTTCGAACGGTCTAGCGTGAATCATCCTTTATTAGGTATATGTAAATATTATTGAAAATCAATATAATCAGATATATATATTACTACCTGAACAAGTACCATTATAGTGACGACAACGTGTACTCGGCCAACTCTGCTTTGTAAATAAATATTTATCGTGATTGGTGCCATCAGGCAGGCGACCATGTTACGGTAGCAATCAGCATCGTAATTAAACTAGTTCTAGTTCTGCTACTGCAAGGTCAGTATCTGAATACGTAAATATCACTGGAACTGTCGATATATGGTAGTTAAATATAGGAAAGGACCGCCATGCGACATTTATTACAATGTTAACATGCAACTTTGTCGCTAGGTACACTACTTTTCTAGGTCTACTACTTTTGAACTTTGAATAGGTAGGAAAATGTCACATATCGATCCCGCCCCGCCAAGTCAGGAAGTCGCCTTAGCTTAGTAATGTGTTCAGCTATAGGTATATCTAATTATCTACTACACATGCATGCTGTAAAAATATGTACCTGTGAGTTGTCTTTACCTTATAATGACGGACAGATTTAGGTGCATGGTGCAATTAAAATAGATTTTTATGACTAGATACTTAAACTACTAAAAGTGATGTGCTTGAGCGCCACAAAACAATGAAATCCGTTAATAATAAGATGGATGTTTAACGTGAAATGCAGTTAATACTGCATTAGGAACAATTAATCATATTATACTATTCACTTCATCAATGTTTAATGATATTTAGGTACATTACCTACACATCTATTCAATAAGTAGTTAATTTTAATCTGCTTATTTGTGTGTCATGAGTTCATGACTCATGCCCACTCACGCTCACTAGTAATGAAACGTCGCGTCGCGCAGAAGCTTTCATCATTTAGGTAGGTATGTAATTTTAAAAATAAAAAAGTATAGACCAAGACGATGTTTCTTCTACTGTTTAGGATTCCGTAGTAATCAAAGAACCCTTATATATAGTTTCTTCCAAACTCTATCATGTGGGATATCGTTGAATAGCTTGTTTAAAAATATTGTAGGGTTTCTAAAAGCCATTTTCTGATTCAGTTCAGTAATCCATTTGCGTGAAGTAAAAAATAAATAAATAAAAAAACATTAAGTACCTACACTCCTTTTTTTGGGCAGTCGTGTAAAAAAATAGGTAAGTGGCCCCTGCCAGCTAAACAGTGGGTACTAGCCATGTGAAAAAAAAAATATTTATAAAAAAATTATTATCTTTTTAGTGCAGTCGTGTTTTTAATTTTTATAATTATTATTTTATTTCGAACTTTATTTGCTTGGAACACATACATTACATTAGGTACTTATATTTGAAATCGTCTCTTCAAATGCTTCATTTTTCTTCAGTAGCTAGGATAGAATTTTTTTTTACGGAATTCTCAAAATGGAGTCTACAGTCAGCCATATTGTTTTTAGGGTTCCGTACCCGAAGGGTCAAAACGGAACTCTATTGGTGACGCCCAGACGTCCGTCCGTCCGTCGTCTGTCACACAGCACAGGTTTTACAGCCAAACGGTTGGAGCTACAGGCTTCAAATTTACACAGTATAAGCATCTTGTTGGCCCGAAGCCATACAAATAGTCAAAACTTATTTTTAAATGTCTTTAAGGGGTCAAATAAAGCTAAAGTTGGGCACGAAAAAAATTTTTTATCCTACCCTATCGGGTGGAGTATCGTTCTTTAGAGCTCATTGAGAAGATACAAGACTATATTTTTAATTAAAAAAATATTGGAAAACAAAGGAATGAGAAGCCACCAAAGTCAGCTTTTTTTACGAAATATTTGTTCCGAAGAATTTTTTAACTTCCCAAATACCTACCTATAAACTTAAAATTTGGTAATAATGTTTGTTATTACGTATATTTTACCAACAAATACTAATATAGTGATAAATTAGATTTTTTCTTTAAAATTTCCTTATTTTTCCTATAAAAACCAACTTAACTTTACGGTCGGTTCGGAACCCTAAATGTGCGAAGTCCGACTCGCACTTGGCCGGTTTTTATTGCAACGTCACATATCCTATCTCACCCGGGATGACGTGAGGATTCCAACGATACCTCACACATCAAAATCGGTTAAGGCGTTGAGAAGTTCTGGGGGAACAAAAAAATTCACATACATACATACATACATACATGAAACCTGAAAACATTACGCTCCTTTTTTTGGGCAGTTGTGTAAACACTGCTTTTTTAACATTGAAAATGTTTTTTTGGGCAGTCGTGTAAAAACATAAGAAGCTCAATCAATCAATCTTGTGTTGTATGGCTCCATCAAGGCCTTGATGATTCTGCCAATGTCAAGTTGGATAAGACACGGCTAGTATTATAAACTTATCGGTAGGCAACTGGTGGTGTTCGGTAGTATATCCAACCGGTCAAACTGCCAATCTAAAAACAAACTACAATAAAAACAAGCTACAACAAACACAAACTACAACAAACACAATCTACAACAAACACAAACTACAACAAACACAAACTACAACAAACACAAACTACAACAAACACAAACTACAACAAACACAAACTACAACAAACACAAACTACAACAAACACAAACTACAACAAACACAATCTACAGGGGAGGGTAGGTTATTATGGAGTTAGAGGTTTTATCTCTACGGACATCTTAATATTAGGAACAAATAATTACATTATTAATTATTAATTAAAAGTTATTAATTATTAGAATATACATTACAGGCGAATGTTATTTTTAGATAAAAATTTGTTTAAGATCCCACTATATGGAAAAACATAAGAAGCTATAAATTTACGAACTTTTTAGCCTACATAATGTAATGTGTGGACAACTACGGAATTACTCATTCCGAATGAGACATTGCGCGTGGCTCGACACCCACTTGGCCGGTTTTATTTAACTTATTGCCTCGCGGTGATGCCAACATTTATAAACACTTGAGAAAACAAAAGTCGTCCCTCCTGTGGTTTACACACAAGCTTTTATAACATGGATTTTATAGAAACGGAGACACCGTTTATGCGGGTTATTAGACCAATCCGAAATTAAGCCTTTTGACATGTCCGTCCACAGGAAAGATGTGAACCTTAATCTGTTTATGACCCATCCGCTTTTGTTCGAGTGTAACGGGTCTGTTACGAGTAGTTTAATTAACCCGAGCTTTATACCTGATCTAAGCTGATGTTGTGTTCCGGGTCTGCCTTGACCAGCCTCTCCGCGACGGACATGAAGTGATCAGGGTCGCCGCGGCGCGCCACCGAAGGGACCTGCACTATGTCGGCCCCCAGCAAGCGCATCGCGCTCAGCTTCTCGTCTGAATTCTTGTCCGGGGTCACTATGGTCGCCTTGTAACCTGTAACCACCAAAAACATTCATGTAAACTGTTGCCAAGACGAGACCATATCGCTCGCACTGTCAAAAAGTGATAAGTTCAAAGTTATCTCACGTAGAGCCAAGATTCTAACTCTACACGGCCTAACTCACATACAAACAACAAACTCTACACATTAGTCAAAATATGTGGCTCTTGCTTGGGGGCCATCCATAAATTACGTCACACGAATTTCATGATTTTTTGCCCCTCCCCCCGTCCTTGTCACAGCTGGTCACATTTGTAAGAGTCCCCCTCCCTAGTGTGACGTCACATATTTTTCAAAATTACATTTAGAAATTGTTGAATGAAAACAGTGGTTCCGAAATCAGTTTTATTTTCATTAAATTATTTTTTAATAAAATTAACATCAAATCAAACAATTAACAAAACAAAACGATTAATTATATTAATTAAAGAATCGTTACTACTTTTTAAACTCTTCCATAAGTTGTTAACTTCTTCTTCTTTGCGGTCAGCGCGTAACACTAGTAGAGCGAGTGGTCGACAAAACAATTGGTATCTTATATTTACACAGATTAATATAGTTGTATATGTTTTCGTATAAAGTAATAGTTTAAAGTTCGTGTTTTAACGCTTAGATTATAATAGATTTTGAAATGTGACGTCACGAAATTTAGGACCCCTCCCACCCCCTTGTCACACAATGTCACACTTCGTCGACCCCCTCCCTCCCCCTTAACGTGTGACGTAATTTATGGATGGCCCCTTGGTCGTTTTGTCACTACAAGAACTACTTTTTGTTTGCATACACTGTTTGTGTAGCCTCCTAATACCCAAACAGATTTTTGAGATTTTGAATTTGGAACCTTCATTAATTTTGTTAAAGTTTGAAACTCGATTTGATTTTGTACATAGGGCCTTACGACAGGCTTACATACCACATTTCACATTTATAGGACTTCAAACTCGGAAACGGCTCTAACGATTTTGATGAAATTTGCTATGTGGGGGTTTTCGGGGGCGAGCAATCGATCTAGATAAGTCTCAAGCCCGGGAAAACGCCGAGCAAAGCTCGGTCGCCCAGATATTTAAAACTTTATATGTTTAATAAGTCCACCAATTCCGCAATTTGTTGTGTTTATCTGGTATAACCTAAACCCGAGTTATGAGGGTATATACAAACGACTGGCACTACCTATAACTACCTACTACGCAGGCATGTGACTATGGTATTGTACCTTACATAGGTAGGTGATTACGAGTGGTTACATAGGTACATAGGTAGGTACTCAAAATCAGAACAGGGGACCGATTTTTGAGTGTCGAACGCTCGACTTTTCACTCGACATCTGTCAAAACATCATAGTTTTTTGACGGATCTCGTGTGAAAATTCGAGCGTTCGACTCTCAAAAATCGGCCCCCTGTTATAATGCAAAATGTAACAGGCCGCAGTAGTAGTTCATTGCGAGTTGTTATTCTATTAATATTTAACGTCCAATATCCGTATAGGTAGGTGTAGGTATATTTCCATTTTAGTACTGTGTCGGTAATAGAATGTTGCTTTGTATATGAACGCAAGACTGCATTTAAATACGAGATTATAGCGGCAGCCCTACTGGTAGGTATGTGTACTAACATATTTAACGCACGCACTAACGCATTAAATGTTAAATATAGTTGTTCGGTTGTTGCATGTCCAGCGCGTTTGTACAGTTAACAATCTAGACCAAGATAAGCTCATTTCCTCATTGTATGATAAAATGATATTTTTATTCGAATGGCCTATTTTCTGAAATAAAGCAGCACTATTAAGAGGGCGTAGGTGGCATTGCAAAAGTCCCGCTCTAACACGCGAGAGTTTTCAATTAACCATCCCGCTCTCTACGGAAGCTCAGCGCGTGTTTTTCGTAAATACCTATTGATGTTTATTCTAAACGTGTACATTTATAACCTAAGCATCCTATACATAGTAGGCACATAAGCTCCAATTGGATAATACTTTTTTATCAGGTTTGAGAACTTATCATTTTACAACTATTAAACCAAAATACATTGTTAAAGATGGGAGGGTTTTAAAGATCCAACCTAAAATATCGAAAAAAAGGGTTATGTTTGAAAAATAAAAGTATCGAGAATTTTTTTGCAAATCGTGTTTTCACTCAACAGACTGGAGGAAAATAGTTCAAGATTAATATACTGAAAGGACAGATATTTAATCACTATAGATATGTATAGATCTAGGTCGATAAACATTGGCAAAAGTGCATTTGTGGGCTCTTAAAAAAACCGGCCAAGTGCGAGTCGGACTCGCGCACGAAGGGTTCCGTACTATAAGGCACTCGGTTGTTCTATGCGTCAAACGCATGCGTTTCCATATAAATCGATTCGACAACCGAGCGCCTAAAAACGGCAAAAAAATCATTTCTGTTGTATGTAACCCCTTTAAATATTTATTCTATTCTGTTTTTTAGTATTTGTTGTTATAGCGGCAACAGAAATACATCATCTGTGAAAATTTCAACTGTCTAACTATCTGGCTATCAGCCTGGTGACAGACGGACAGGCGAACAGCGGAGTTTTAGTAATAGGGTCCCGTTTTACCCTTTGGGGTACGGAACCCTAAAAAAAAAAGGTACAATGTTTACGATAAATCAAAAAAGTCGTATCTTCATACGGAACTCACGGCACTTACGTCCTTTTGTTTGGGCAAGACAGATTTTTAGTGATAACTCAAAAACCCTTAATGCCATCTTGTTCAAACCAAAAATCGTTGAAAGTATTTATTAATGTACATCTCCTCAATTTTTTTCAGATTATTCATCTTAATGGTTTATTTATGGGAAATTAGAGGGGGGGGGGACCTTTTGTACGACTTTGGGAGCTTAATATCTCACCAACGATTGACTTAAATGGAAAACTTTTTCAGTAACCTCTATATCATTTTTAAAGGTCTATCCAAAAATATCCCCTCAAAACTACTTACATTGAAAAAAAGCCCCCACCTAAAAAATTTTTTTTCCTAATTTCACGACACTTTTTTGTAGTGGTTTATGGAATACATCTTTTAACAAATTTCATAATTGTAGTATTTATTGTCTCCGAGTAAATCGGCTGTGACATACGGACAGACAGACATGACGAAACTATAAGGGTTCCGTTTTAGCCATTCTGGCTACGGTACGGAACCCTAAAAGGGAGTTTAGGTCCACGACTCCACGGGCTTTCACTCCAGGTATTATATTATCTATCTAGATACGCTGGGAACTAGATTTTTATCGAATAGTCAACCCCCTAACATAGAGAGTTTAAAGATCTAAAATCATCAAAATTGGTGGGTATCTAACTTTTAGTTAACCCCCTAACATAGAAAATCCCAATTTTTTAATCTAAGTGAAAATCTAAAAATTCAACAAAAATTGAGATTTTCGCTAGCGGACACATCCGCTTATCAAACATATTAAAGTCCCCTAACATAGAGTTTAAAAATCTAAAATCATTAAAATTGGTGGGTATCTAACTTTTAGTCAACCCCCTAACATAGAGTTTAAAAATCTAAAATCATCAAAATTGGTGGGTAGGTATCTAACTTTTTCGTGCAAGTCTGATAACCGGTGACGAATTCTCCAAATATTATCAGACAAAAAGAGGCAATTAGGATAATGCAAGAGGGTATATATATATATATATATGCCAATTTTTATTTTTCTGTATTATTGTGTTAAGTATATACACAACTTTTAGCTCATTTTATGTAATCAATTCATACTAAATTTATTGTCCGCGAATGCTGTGTCGATAGCGATACAAACCCGATAGGGTTTAACGACACTTCTCTGTGTAACGTAAAACAAGATTTTTTTATGAAAAAAATATACCGACCTTTGACCGCGGCAGTCATAGAGATGCCGATGCCAGTGTTTCCCGAAGTAGGTTCCACGAAGCGGGTACCCTCGCGAGCTCTGCCGGAGTTCTCGGCGTCCACCACCATCGTGTACGACATCCGATCCTTTATGGAGCCCCCTGGATTCAGGAACTCGCACTTTGCGTCTGTTTCCACACAAACAGCTTTAGTATTACGAGCATATTTTCGGTTCCCCTACTGCTGGGCACATCTAGTGTCATAACATAATGGTCCTGGGAATATTCTCAATTTGCACGGAAAATATACCTGGGGGCCGATTTTTGAGTGTCGAACGCTCGACTTTTCACTCGAGATCTGTCAAAACACTATGAGGTTTTGACAGATGTCGAGTGAAAATTCGAGCGTTCGAAACTCAAAAATCGGCCCCCAGGGGGCCGATTTTTGAGTAGCGAACGCTCGACTTTTCACTCGAGATCTGTCAAAAAAGTATTATGTTTTGACAGATGTCGAGTGAGAGAGTTATCCTTTTTGTGACTGATAGCTTAAGGACTTTGGAGTATAAAATTAAATTACCTACAGACACAGACCAAAACCCCGTCTGGCCCCGACTATAAGTCCCCAGTATTGACACCTAATCCAAAACCCAAAACTAAAATCGTGCAATTATCATCATGCGGTTTCAGTGAAAACAATCTTGAAACTGAAAAATAAGAGCCGTGCTATCTTTGAGACGTGATAAGCTATTGAAATAAATAATTGAAATTAGTACAATATTATCATATCATCTTAAGGAAACGAGGAATTGTAGGCGAAAATGACCGTGAAATTCTAAATAAAAAAACGGGGAATAGGTAATTTTGAATGTTAAGTATCTACCTAACTATATCGAATATACAACAAAACATCAATCTTTTGTGGAAAAAGAATTGTAATCACTGGTAACAATTTGGATTTTCCTAGACTACACGAACTAAGTATACGAATACACGAAAAAAATATACAGAATAATTCCCAGTTGTTGGGTACGATTCGTATTAAACAGTTTAAGGGTAACCACTGGAAACTTTTTGATTTTCATCTGTGTTAGTAACCCAAATTAAATAATAGCATTACTTACACATTTCGCACTCGAGTCCATGGTCCTTCGGTATCCGATGAAGCTTAACTAGAGGGGTGTTACCAATAACATGTAGAATATTATCGTAAACTTTAGCATCTCGGCCTCTGCAAAATGTTAAAATATGTATAACATTGCTTTCCGTAGGTATCCGGCGAAATGTATCACAGTAGCAGGTGGTTTTCTCCGTATTTTTCCCCAATATAAAATTAACTAAATTTTTTTTAGGAAAATTTTGTATTACGAAATTTATGAATCAAAAAATAAACTACTAAATTACATTTTTTTTATAAAAACAGCAAGGAAGTATACTTATAAATTGCTGGATTTTTTTGGGTTATTTTAATTACAATTAGTTTCTGCCCTTACGGTGGTTTCCAGTTGGCCGTAGCGAGTTTAACGTTTTTGCCGTTCATTTCGGTCGTGGTATGAAGTGGGCGCGAGAAGCTTGCAGCCGTACGCTAACGTATAGATCTCGACGCAGACTAACACTCCGGAATAAACATCAGTCAGCATTTCAGTATCGCGAAGCTATCAGTTATCAGCCGGTTACATAAACTGCATCTCACTATTAGTGATGTTTCCAATAATATAGTTTTTTAGCGCAGAAACTATTATTGCAGTAGGTATTAGGTATTGCAGTTAAAATTTAGGACGTAACATCGATCCATGGAAGATAGCCGTACCTAAGAACAATAATTGCCTCTTTTTCACCTTAAGAAGCCCGGGGTCCGAGACTCCGACCCGAGTCCGACAAGTAAGATAAAAAAAAAGCAGCCAAGTACGTGTCGGGCCACGCACAATGTAGGGTTCCGTAGTTGTCCATCCGTTACATTATGTGGACTAAAAAGTTTGCGAACTTATATTTAGGTACTATGTTTTTGACAGAATTATTATTCTTATGTTCGACTATTACAAAAAGAATAAGCTCCCCATTTTTGCTGACATAAGTAGGTTTTTATTGAGAATCATCAAAATAAAGTGACCTTTATTCATGTCTGCACGATACTTATTTGATCACGATTCCTACCAAAAAATTACGATTAAAATATGTACGAATGAATAATTGAATACCTAAATTGTAAGTAGTTTTAGCTTTATATTTAATTATGTTATTATGTTGTTAGTTACATTGTATATTGTGATACGAAATAATTAATCCTGTAAATACTATAAAAAAATATATATATACATATATATACCTAAATTATAGTAAATATGATATTCGCCCACATTAGTGCACAATCTCATTAAAAACCTAATTGGCCCCAATCAATATTCAGTAGTATTCTAATCACAACTAAATTATTAATCTGTAATTTTAATGTTCGAGCCGGCCTGGTTCACCCAACGTCATGAGTTTGGGTAACATAGCTCTCTCCATACAAACTTTTGGCAAGTTTTTAGGGTTCCGTACCGAAAGGGTAAAACGGGTTATTACTAAGACTTCGCTGTCCGTCCGTCTGTCACCAGGCTTGCCTGACAGTTAAAATTTTCACAGATTTTTTTTTCTGTTGCCGCTATAACAACAAATACTAAAAACAAAATAAAATAAATATTTAAGGGGGGCTCCTATACAAAAATACTTTTAAAAAACTTTGCTCATTGCCTTCATCAGGCGCTGGGTCTCAAAATGTATGGGAAACTAAAATCCGACTCGCACTTGACCAAAACTCTACTTGATGTTATTTAACGTTCGTTAAAAAAGTATTCGGATTCTACCCGTATCTGTACCCTACAAAGTATCTTCTCGGCTCCCTCGGGTACAATTCCTTGGAGGTCAGGCGGAACTACCAACTCATGCATGACCACGGCATGTCGAGCCTTGCGTGGTGAGTCAGACTGTCCCGAATTGGTAGAGCGTCTCTTGCGACTGTCTGTCCCAGATGTCCCGAGGATCCCACGCCAGCGTGACCTGTTGGGGCTGTTGGCCATGCCGCCGGCGCACACCGTCTCCTGCAGGAACTCTCCGCTGCCCCGCGCACTTTCACAGCTCAATGCGCTCCTGGCATCAACACCTGAGTGCGATCTTTTTGCGTGGCGATGGGCGGCAGTGTGTCGTAAATGCTTGAGATATTGCGAGGCGATGGATAATAGGTGCTCAACTGTTTTCATATAATGTAAATTGCCGAGATCGATAAAAGAGTGTAAAAGTTTTAACAAATTTAAAAATAAATTACGAGAGTATGTAATAAGTAACGTTTAAGTCCGGCCCTGGGCTGGGAGTTGTAGCTTGGAGACAAGTAGTGTTATCGCTAATCTGGTTATTATATATGGTATTGCATTGAATAGGGATGTTGACTTAAAAAAAAATATTACTTCAATAGAAAGAAGACATAAAATTATGCCAAATAGTGAAAATCCTATTCAAATATCTAAAAAATAACGAAGCTACAACGGTTAGAATGTTCGTAGTTAGAGAGAGAAAGTGCTACTCAACAGTGACGTCACTGTTGAGTAGCGCCATAGTAAATGACGATCGGTCAATACAAAGGTGCGTTTTGCGGAAAAGCGACAGAAAATACCCACTCTTAAAACTTTGAAGACTTATAATTACGTAATTATTTATTTTTTTGAATTACTTTTTTCGCCATTTGATTGCGAATTTGAGCCTTTATGTAGAAAATTTGGATTTATTGATTTTCTTTTATAGTGTCATCATCCCTATTGAAGCGTGCTTGCCAATTTGGACTTAAAGTGTACGGACGTTAGGTTTTAAATGTTTTTAACCAGTTTTTAACCCATTAATCATTTTTAAAGTGAACTTGTTCTGTGATGTGCTTATACACTATTGGACTTTTGTAATGCTACCTACATTTTAGTACCTAATTAGTGTATTGACAATTACAGTGACACAAAATGTTTACATTTAAATTTTTCCGTGTTTGTTTTTAATATGTATCTTGTAATGCTCACTGATCTAACTATGTTTAGTGTAAATTCTCATTAAGTGAAATGTATAATTTCTTTTGAGAATAAATTCTTTAAACAGAAATTGATTGTTAATTTTTTTATATCTATATTATTATTATTTTTATCTCTTATCTCTCTTATTGTTTGTTATTTTTTAATCGTTTGTCTAAGTTTCGTGATGCACTGGTTATTACTGTAATGTCATGTGAACGTTATTATCAATAAAATAAATAAATAAAAATAAAACGTTATTATTTATAAATAATGGTACGGAACCCTTCGTGCGCGAGTCCGACTCGCACTTGGCCGGTTTTTCTTCGCTTGCTATGCAAACAGCATTACACTTATGATTTTTGGTCAGGGTGCTTATTTTTCTGTTAGCCAGAACCTGGAGAAAAATAAAATATTCTTTATGTCACACCTGGCCATAAAGCGGCAATTACCGCACGCTCCGCGCGCGGGAAATCCCACTTCCTGGCCAGGGGGTGACATAAAATTTTGTACTTAACACGGGCGGTAATAAAGAAAGCCTCAGATCGCATATTTATCGCCCTTGCCTTCGGCTCGGGCGTCAAATACCTGCGATCTGAGACATTCTTTGTTTTACCGCCCTTGTTAAGTAATGTACTATTTTTATTTTATTAGTATTTTTTAATTTTAATTTTTTAGGATTCCGTACCCGAAGGGTCCAAATGGAACCCTATTGCTATCACTCACGCGTCCGTCCGTCCGTCCGTCCGTCGTCTGTCACACAGGTTTTACAGCCAAACAGGCTTCAAATTTACACAGTATAAGCATCTTGTTGGCCCGAAGCTATACAAATAGTCAAAACTTATTTTTAAATGTTTTTAAGGGTCCCATACAGCTAAAGGGGGGCGAGATTTTCAGCGAGATTAAAAAAATATTGGAAAATAAAGGAATTCAGCTTTTTCTACGAAATTTCGTTCCGAAGATTTTTTTATTAACTTCCCAAATAGGTACCTATAAACTTAAAATTTGGTAATAATGTTTGTTATTACGTATATTTTACCAACAAATACTAATATATTGATAAATTAGATTTTTTCTTTGAAATTTCTTTATTTTTCCTATAAAACCAGCTTAACTTTGCGGTCGGTTCGGAACCCTAAATGTGCGAAGTCCGACTCGCACTTGGCCAGTTTTTAAAGATAATGGGACGGAACCCTTTGTGCGCGAGTCCGACTCGCACTTGGCCGGTTTTTTAAATACAACGGTCTCGTAGCGAAGCTAGTTCGGCATGGGGGCATATATATCACTCCTTCCCCTTTCATTTTAAAATGCAAGAGTCTCGCAGCGAAGCTAGTTTATTACTCCTTAAACCGGGGCGGCGTGGGCGCATATACATATATCAGTAAGTCTAATGGTTTTTGTGTCATCGTGCATCGCTGAAAAACTACCTTGGCCAAACAAGAGGACGTAAGTGCCTTGATTTGCCTATAAAGATGTGACCTTTTTTTAATTAAATTTTATAACAGAGGATTTAAATGCGGAAGCACCAGAAATCAGTAGCTCTAGTACCTATAAGTTTTTTCGAAACATTAACTAATTCGAACGCGTTTGCGTTTTGTCTCAAAATGTATGAAAACGCTCTCACCGAGTTTGAAATACGCGCGTTCATCGGTTAGCAACAAATGTTATACTCGCTGTTTTAGTTTCCACTAGTGCCCACCAGAGGCGCTGTTCACGTTTTCATTCCACTTTCACACATTTTGAGACAAATCGCAAACACGTTCGATATATCGAAAAAAATATATATACTAGAGCTACTGGTGTGCCGGCACGACCACGAGTAGAAATAAGTGTGAAAACCAAGATTTTTCTACCGTTGTAGCCAAGTTTGGCTGGCGACAAATTCACATTTATGTAATTACATAATACTTCAGCGATGCTATAATGGGCCCATCACGACTTACAAATTCAGTGTAACATCTCACCTTATTTGCTAATGCATTGAATGAGTGAAGGCTATTGAACATCGAAATATATTTAAAGGTCTGTATGTCAAGGTACGTTGGCATGTCATTTTTTCTACTGCCGCAGCACCTGCGGAGGAGCAAGCGCCTATTACTTATTCTGTGCCACATCCTAGTTACCTAAAAAAATTGTCGCGACCCGGTCCTATCAGGCAAAGTTGTTTACCTACCATATTATCAGTTGTCTATACGGAAGCTCGCGGAAGTCGCGGACCCTAACGTAAGTAAAGGACCTCACGGCCCGGCCTACAGGCGGCCTGCGGACCTAAAGGTTTGAAGGTTTCCCTTCCAGGGTTTCCAGGCCGTGCCGTATGCTTGTTTGCCACTGTCGTGGTAAATATATCCATTATATCATAGATGTGATGGAGAATAGTAAGTTAGTTATGATTTATGATTAACACGCACATTGCACTGAAACTCACTTGATAGTGACGACAACGACCATGTTGAGTTTATTGTTGAAAAAATAACGGAAAATATTAAAAACGTGGTTTGTTTTCATGTAAATATTATTGCATTGAAATAACGACCCGCGCGTCGTCTACCAGTCCCTGGGATCCCAGGGCAGATAACAAAAGAATGGCATTGTATATTTTTTTCGCCGGGAGAGGACGGCTTTTGAGTCGGAAAAGGGAATGAAGTGAGTTTTTCCCAGTTTCCCCTTTATACAAGTGGATTTAGTTTAATATTAAGGCATAGGATAGGAAAAACATGTTTCAATGTACATTTCCCTGTAAGTACCTATTTTCTCATATCTTTATTTGTTATTTCTCAACACAATAATTAGGTACTGATTAGTAAATATATGGCATTGTGTTGGTGATATTGCGCGTTTGTTATTTTACCTCCGTTCACTAGATGCCTTTTCCTTCAATATTTTTAGTCTCAGCTATTCATGCAACAATAATGGAGATCATAAAAAGTATCATGCTCACATTGCCGTTGATTGTTACATAGTCATAAATATATATGAGACAATAGCAAGTTAACAAGCTACCTTGATTAGGTAATTTGATTTCCATACTTGTGTGACTTTTATAGGTATCACGGAAGGACGGTTACGTGAACAACATACCTACATGAATTCTATTGTATAGTACTTACTTACTTGAGAACGAATGTTTCTTGTTAATTATACAATGATGAATGGATAGGAAGTAAGCTTTAAAATATGTCAGCTGGTAAATTACAATTTTTTGTTATAGGTAGTACATTTATTTCACATCAATAATGTAAAATTAGCTAGTTTTAATTAGTAAGATAGCAAACATTAACATAAACAACGACATGTTTTACAAAATAAAGATAAATTAACTATAGTCAGTAGTCTTACTCATAGTACAACAATATTTACAACAGTCTGGCGCTCGATAACCCACTTCCGCCGAGGAAATGGAATGGAGCACGCTCAAAGGTTCTCATGATCATCAGATGATGATAGGAAGTTTCGTAACGTGTCACACTCATCACGATTTGAGATCACTGGTCTTTCTCGTCACTTGTGATGCGTCACGGTGACGCATGCTGCCGAAAGTGTCTGCATCTGCACTCAACACTCGATTCACTCTATAAAGTTCGCGGTCTCGGTTGGCGTTCAAGATTCCGTTGCCGCGTTGTTTTCGTAGAGCCAATCCCAGAAGCGAACGCGCTTCTCCTCAGGGTTTTCCAGCACCGTGAAGTTACCATTGATGTCGAGGTAGTTGATGTGTTCTGTTTCGTTCACCGGGAGCCACGTGAAGTCGAGGATCGACTCGTAGTCCACGGGAGGTGTCGGGTTCCTGAAACATCAAGAGTTAGTTACCATCTGCAATTGCACACTTTGTAAGGCCCAGTAGTCTTAGTCATCGATGTTTGGTTTGAAAATTTAACGAGCAAAGAGCCATTGCGTCAAATACTCCTGATTCACTTGCTAGTCACATTAAGCAAGATATGTCGTGCTGTAATTAGGCCATATAGAAATCCGTCATCATTTAAACACAAACAAGCATCCTATACCGACCATCATCATTATTCGCTATGTATCGCGTGCCCTTTTTCCATTTAGTTGGGGTCGGAGCAGGCATGTCTTTTTCTACCATAGCTTCATCATTATCATCCTAGACGAATGTACCTACCGCAGAAAATACTTCTAGACAACGTCAAATTATTTCTAGTTTGCATAAAAGTGTACAAAACTGACCCTGTTTTAGCAAAATTCGTCCACAGTTGAATCATTCGCCTGGACACGGCTAGCTCGGGCGAATCATCATCCAGTCTGTAGTTAAGTCTCGAAAAGTAGAAGAGGTAACCCATCTCGTCACCGTGGCAGGCGCCAGGGTGGCTTATGCCTAGCATGCGCTTGAAGAGCCCTAGGGCGCCGTCGAACGCGAACCGGTACATGTAGGTGGGGCTCGTGCGTGTGCTGTTGGCGTAGAGACGGACCACGTCCAGTACTGGGCGCAGGAACATCACGTCTGTGAACAGCTGTGGAAGAAGAGGACGTGGGGTGTTAGGGTGAATGACACTTGAGAATCTTGATGAGATGTGCGAAGTCTATTAGTTTTCATTATTTGATACCTCGCAAGCTTGATAGCTAGTTGTTAATTAATTTTGGTACATGTCTGGTTGCCCTAAGGATGCCCTAAGGTGACGAGTATCTTTAGTGTGAGTGAGAGTACAAACTAGCAATGTACAAGTTGCAGAACACTCTCAAAATTGCAGGAAAGATCTCGGAATTTTCCGGAAAGTTTTACGACAACTTAAAAAAAGTTTCCATTGGAGAGATTCTGATGGGAATTTTTCATTGATGTATCATTATAATTTGTTTACATATACATAGAACTGATACTTTAGTTTAGGCAGACAATTAAAAGCCTCCAGTAACTTTATGACATGGTTTCAGGGTTTGTTAAATTTAAATTCTGAGAACTTCACACCGAAAATTTCTCATCTTTGGAAATTTCTTCTCGGTGCATTATTAGTACGAACAGTACAATCGAGATTTGAAACGAGATGCATCATGCTCTAACGCTAGATGGAATGTCAAATAGCGTTAGAGCATATTAGTTATAGTATAGCTTTATAGCCTATCACTTGTGTATTCATTGTTTGGTTAGGTTAGGTTTCATCGAGATTCGAATTACATATACAATATATACCTATAAACTACTATAAAGGATGATTCACAGTAGACCGCTCCGTGTCCGGCCCGGCCCGTTTTCAAATACCTACATCTCGCGCTCGCGTTATCATTAAATGAGGCTATGCGGAACTTGCGGAAGGGAAGCAAGAGGTTCGAACCCGCCGCCCGCTACCCTTTGATGTCTCCCCTTTTACCCCTCTCCCGTCACAGGCGCGGTATATCAATAAATAGGTATGTTGTACTCACGTCGATGAGGCTGTCTATGTTGCGCACGTCGACGGGCCGCTGCTGGAAGTAGAAGGCGCGGATGCCGTCGACGACGCTCGGCGCGCGCGCCGCCTCGCGCAACAGGTCGGGCGGCACCACGCGCCTGAACTCACGGTCCAACTCGCCTAATAATTAAATGGTACACCTATATCAATAAATAGGTATGTTGTACTCACGTCGATGAGGCTGTCTATGTTGCGCACGTCGACGGGCCGCTGCTGGAAGTAGAAGGCGCGGATGCCGTCGACGACGCTCGGCGCGCGCGCCGCCTCGCGCAACAGGTCGGGCGGGACCACGCGCCTGAACTCACGGTCCAACTCGCCTAATAATTAAATGGTACACCTATATCAATAAATAGGTATGTTGTACTCACGTCGATGAGGCTGTCTATGTTGCGCACGTCGACGGGCCGCTGCTGGAAGTAGAAGGCGCGGATGCCGTCGACGACGCTCGGCGCGCGCGCCGCCTCGCGCAACAGGTCCGGCGGCACCACGCGCCTGAACTCACGGTCCAACTCGCCTAATAATTAAATGGTACACCTATATCAATAAATAGGTATGTTGTACTCACGTCGATGAGGCTGTCTATGTTGCGCACGTCGACGGGCCGCTGCTGGAAGTAGAAGGCGCGGATGCCGTCGACGACGCTCGGCGCGCGCGCCGCCTCGCGCAACAGGTCCGGCGGCACCACGCGCCTGAACTCACGGTCCAACTCGCCTAATAATTTCGGGTAACGTTGGAGACCTGCAACCATATTAATGACATGAATTACTTGTATAAATTGTATACGATATGTTGCATTATTAATTAGTTTAGTTTCTCGGTGTATTGGTGTAATATTACTGTCGTGCCGTGTAAACATATTTGTAATAAAATAAATAAATAAATATTACAATGCCGTAAGTAGTCTACATTGTCTTTGTCATAATCTAAAGAGGGGACTTTATCCGGGAAAAAAATATCACATCTTAGAGGATAGGGTCGCTATATAGGCCCAGTTACGAGTAGACATGGGGAAAAACGTTACTTTTCGATCACCGTTATTGTTATTCCCGTTCCAAAAAAATCACATTGAAAAATCACCGTGACTTTGTCACTTCGGTTATTTCGTGTCACGACATTTGCGTGTCGATCGTTCCCGGCAGTTACTGATATTTTTGTAACAACAGGGGACCGATTTTTGAGTTTCGAACGGTCGACTTTTCACTCGAGATCTGACAAAAAACGATGACATGCTATTTTTGACATTCGAGCGATAGAAAATTCGAAGTCGAGTGGTACTGACCACTCGTATTCAATTCTATCAGTAGAATTTAGTACCCACTAAGAAATTCATCCCGAATATATTTACTTTCTACTTGAATTTAATATTACGCTAATAATATAAATTTTCTCAAACATGCTCGGACATGTATGTGTGTGTTAATGGCACGAAATGAAGAAATTAAGTTTCTTGCTAATGGCGCCCTACCTACACTACCTATGAAAACCCTAAGAAAAAAGATTATTGGCCGCTACTCTAACTTTTTAAATTTGCTTAAAAAGTTAGAGTAGCGCTGGAAAAATTACATACTGCCAATGCCAACCACCACTAGACTCTTTAATTCCAAGAATCTCGAAATCGAGTATAATGACGGTTTTCGCAAAAAAAAAAAAAAAAAAAAAAAAAAAAAAAAAAAAAAAAAAAAAAAAAAAAAAAAAAAAAAAAAAAAAAAAAAAAGATAACCGTTTGTTCAATTTTAACAAGTCAAAATGTATCACTAGTTAAGGACTTACGGTGTTAACCGATAATATTTTATACCAAAATTGTAGTTCAATAAATTAATTAATACGGCTCAACGCATGTATATGCACTTATGCGCACACTACTTAATTGATTATGTAACATAATTTATTCATGTGCCACCCGAGTAATATTTTACTCGTAGTTGTGTGATAATGGGAGTCAATATTTATAGATATCGGTTACCTTATCCAAAGTGAGGTGTGTATACCCAATATCATAGCTTTCTTAGCTCGAGTGAAGTCTGTGTCAACACAGTAAGTCTTAAAAGACCTTGTCATATCATGACTGTAACCTAGCACCTATTACTGTGGTAACACATCGTGTTGTATTTGGAGGGACCAATTACCAAATAAATCTAGGTTGTACTGTAAGTTTCGTCCAGTCGCAAGAAACTCATTCATACCTCTCATAACACATTCACGGTCTACCTAATATTCAATCATTCGTGACTATGCATCCTTCATCTTTTACGCCTACACATGCTAATCATTATTTTATTCATATCAGACGTACAGCCTCTAACGATCAAACAAAACTCCGTAAGTACCACCACAATATAAACATTGCTCCTTTCAAGTTCGCAATATTTTAAACCAATACAAAATTAAATCTTAATCGTACATAGAGTTTGACCATGGACGTAAATTCTGTATTGAAAAATGAACCAATTTGGCTCGACGACACCACCCCGCACGTCACGTTTCCATATAAATATGACGTACAAAGTACAGTGCCACCAAACCACATTGGTTTGACACTTTATTCGCCTGGAAGAGCTAACGTAGCCCGACTTCATTAATGTGCGTATTGTTAATAATTGTAATATAAGACAATTAAGAAAATATTATGAGCATCTTATTTTTCCTTACTAGCAAAACCCGTAAGTATATTCCCGTAATTTCATTTCCAAAGGTCAACCAACTCAACTGCACCCCACTCTACCCCCCAATTACATAACCCTTAGACCTTACTGTAGCCTTTAATAAGTATTAATTTAATTACTTAATAATTCAACTAAAGTTTCCGTATGAAATACTCTAAAAAAAAAACGTGCAAATTCCCTAAAATTTTAAGGGACTACTTGGAATTATATTGAAAATGAGGCGATGTGACTACCTGGTTAAAATTATATTGAGAATGAAGCGACGAAATATAATAATGTAGATAGGTACCAAAATTTAATGGGAACCTCACAAATATTTTTATACCAGTTTAATGCGTTTACTTTATGCACGTCATGTTAGTCAGTCGAAAACCGCATACAACTACACTTCACTAATACACTTACATCACTAAAAATAAAAATAAAATTATATTTTCATTGGACCGACAAGTGTCAAAGTTTACCGTATGAAGAGAAAATATAACGTCTATGCAAAATGTCATTGTCTTGTCACTGATCTGTCAAGTGTTTTACCGATTTTTGTTATTGTTGCTTCCTTGCCTTAATTTAATACTATCTCTACCCCCAAATTATTAAACTAGAATGCCGGTTTTTATTTTTATATTTCTTGAGTAGTTTTTTTTTTTTTATCTCTTATTTTTCTTGCTCGAATAGAAATCTAATGTCGCTAAATTATTATTAAAAATAATAATTTTCCATACATTTTTGTTTTCAGATGCCGTTCCTAGCCGATCGTTGGAAGAGAAATTTGAAGAAAGAACGATAAACCGAGATGAGAGTCCAGGAACCCGACAAGATCACACTCCGTTTTTCACGCCAACAAATGTAGCCTACAAGAGGCCATACCAATCCTTTGGTCCCGGAACCAAATTTAATAAAAAATCAACCATAACCTATTTTAAACATGTTACGCCAGAACGGAGCCTTAATTCTGGTCACGGCTTGTCAAATGTAGCCAACAAGAGGCTATACTAATCCTACGGTCACGGCACCAAATGTAATACAACGCGCGCCGATTCCTTATTGGATGAATAAAGCTTATTTAAAGGGATAAAAACTAAACGTTGTGAATTTATTTTGGCCAATGTGAATCGTCTGTGGTTAGGACCCGTTATGTTGTAGCCGAAGGAACCCAGTTTCTTTAATGTGAATGCTTGTCAGATCCTTGGACTCTCAGCCTACACAAAAACGTTAATGGATACCCTAACGTTCCTATTAGTACTTATTCCTAGCCAGTTTTTCCTATGTATTATACCTACTCATTATTAATTTTGTATTATTATTATTATTTGTTTTTTCAATACTATCTGCTACCAGCTCTTCCTACGTCGGTCCGTTAAATAATAGTAGCGGGGTTTATAAAGAAGGGCAAATTTTCTTTATAAGCCATTTCCCTAGATCAAAATTACCCATTGTATACTTTCTACGCATAAAACCCAATCATTAAGCTAGCTAAGGATAATTTTGATAAATATAGTATGGTATGTTGTTGTATTTTATCCATACAGGCTACTATTATCGCAGGATGCAGAATGACCTCTACATAGGCCCTAGCTCGTCCTACTGATGAAGCGAGTTCATTAGTAGTCGTGTAGATGATTGAAGATCATCTCTAGCTAATAACCCCGACTAGCCCTAAGCTCACCATTGTTTACTAGACCTAATGGTATATAGCTTGTGAGGCAGTTAGACTAAACAAATTGTTCCACTTATGATGAAAAGACGTGTGATCTACTCCGTATCGTCACTAGAAACAACTCAATTCTTGCTGAGATGATTCTATTGTCCTAATCATAACTGGAACCTGAATTAGACTGATTCATGGAAACTAGCATTGCCTCCTATACAATTTATGACTCTATTCGGTTGTAAATTGTATACATAACAAAGGTAACGTTATTAGTTATTGCATAATTTGTTAAAACACTCAAATATATACCTGAAGCTGTATTTCATAATAGTACTCATTTATGTGAACCACTTCCCTTAACCAAGGCAGTTTGCTACTTAGCTCAATAAGTAATCGGTGAACATTTAAAATTGTAAAATTTACATACAATTGTATTATTTAATCACTTAGGATTTTTTGAAAGACCTAGATTTTTAGACCTGTTGATTATTACTACTGACCCAACCTTCCTAGTGTTCATTGGGTGATCTAATTGATTACAGACGGAAAATAGACACTTGTTTGCTTTTACTACTTCAATCTCAAGCCACCCAAATCCTTTCTAGCGCTTGCTGAATGACCTAAATACCTACAGACGGACGCTAGACTTTACAACCTTTATTAGATGACCTAACTACCTAGAGATGAACAATAGGCAGTCGCTGCTCCTCTTACTACAACCACAGGCTACCAGAACCCTTTCTAGTGCTTGTTGAATGACCTAGATACCTATAGACGGACGTCAGACGTTAGAACCCCTTTAGTGCTAATTGGTTGACCTAATTACCTAAAGACGAACGATAGACAATCGCCGCTTCCTCTGACTACAAACCCAGGCTCCCAAATCCCTTCTAGTGCTTGTCGAATGACCTAGGTACCTACAGACAGACGTTAGGCATTAGAACCTTTGTTGGATGACCTAACCTACATTAGAGACGATCAATAAACAGTCGCTGCTCCTCTCCACTGACAGACAGACATCAGAACCTTCTAGCTCCTGCTGAACGACCTAAATACCTACAGACTTACGATAGACAGTCGCGGTTTCCTAAGCTACCAAACCATTTCTAGTGCTTGCTAGATGACCTAGGTTATATATCCTACATCCCATAGTGTGCGATTTTACCCTACTCCTATCCCCAATTTTACCCCTTTTCGCTTATTTAAAACTAAGACCAGAATATAGTCTTTAGTTTCAAATAAGATCGTGATTTGCCCTAAGCTTAGACTGGAAGAGTTCGGCGAGCTACTCCGAGGTAAGTCAAACCCTAACAGCTCGTGTAAGTTGGCCCCCCTTCTCGTCCGAAGACATGGCGGAGAAGGTAGCCTACCCTAGCGTGTATATACAGATAATATATAAATATATTTAACAAGACCGATCTCCTGAATACTGGACGATTTTACCAAGCGGAGTATACACTCCTTTGCCAAGGTCTGAACTGAGCAGAGTAGGCCATGGTTACGTCGCCAGCTGGGCTTCAGGAGATCGTGAAGGATAATTCACTTTCTATGTCGTTAAAGAGAAAGTGCCGAACCACCTCCAAGCTCGGTTGCAAATAAGGCTCCGGGATGACCGTGTTTACCACCGCTAGGATACGGTAATCCCGTTAGACATACTGTTTGTCTAGATAGCATTCTGGCTACAAAATAATTTAAACAATAAAAACTAAAAATCCCCATAAAATTAAGTCAATTTAAAGTAAGGAGTGATTTTCCCGCCATGCAGAGTGACCTCTCATAGCAGCAGAATCACGCCCTTATTGACAATGGAAAAACCCACTAACAGTAATTTGACAGCAATAGCCAGAGATACTACCAGCGCGATCGACGAAATTAAAGTGAAGCTACCTACAACCCACACCTCCTTTTATACTATGAAGCTCGGACATCGTGGACTCGAGAGACATGCGAGACTCGACGGCCAATAGGGATTCGGCAGCCAATCGAGACTCGGGGGACAATCAAGACATTAGGGACTCGACAGACACGCGGCACCCCGTCAAAGCAGTGCCGACAAACGATGCCGCCAAGCGGTAAATCTAATAGACACCGTCAAAGAGACGCCGCCAAACAATACCGCCAAGCATTATACTCGGTTAACAATAGGAGGGGACAATCTAGACATTAGAGACTCTGCAGACAATATGGGGGGACAAATAAGACATTAGAGACTCGGCAGACTATAAGGGGGGACAAATAAGACATTAGAGACTCGGCAGACAATATGGGGGGACAAATAAGCCATTAGAGACTTTGCAGACTATAGGGGGACAAATAAGACATGAGAGACTCGGCAGACAATAGGGGGGACAAATAAGACATTAGAGACTTTGCAGACTATAGGGGGACAAATAAGACATGAGAGACTCGGCAGACAATAGGGGGGACAAATAAGCCATTAGAGACTTTGCAGATTATAAGGGGACAAATAAGACATGAGAGACTCGGCAGACAATAGGGGGACAAATAAGACATGAGAGACTCGGCACACAATATGGGGGGACAAATAAGCCATTAGAGACTTTGCAGACTATAGGGGGACAAATAAGACATGAGAGACTCGGCGGACACGCGGCACGCTGTCAAAGCGGCGCCGACAAACAATAGCCTACTCCTTCTCATGACAAAGGGTCGTAAGATCCTTTCCTTAGTTCTAACTTATTCCTCAGCAAATAAGGTTGAATTTCAAATGTCGGTTGCTTTATATCAATCGATGCCGGCTAAGCATGGACGAAAGGAATAGGTAATAGATATTATTGTTGGGTTCATTGGTAATTTTGACATTATTTTACTGTCCAATTTAACGTTTTAAGCTGGCATAATTATAGGTATTCGGGAATAACCTTAGCATCCTTAGTAGTATAATTTATTCGATGTGTTCCTTGACCTTGAATGTTTTTATACACTCTTTCGCACAAAATAAATCCAGATGAATAGAAATACTTTAAAAATACTCAGGGGGCACGGTAGTGATCCCGCCAAGTCGCCTAATTATTTATAACAACTTACTAAGGCCGTCAAAAATGAAAGAGTGAGCTAAGTCAGCTGTCCCTTGGAAACTATTTTAATATAAACGTAACTGGACCTGCCAGCGGCGTTCTGTTACAGCTCTACCCCCAGAGGAGTTTGAAAGGCCAGATCTTTCAGATCTTGTCTGTAAAACTCATCTCCAACCTCTTAACATAACCATAACGACAGTTACCTAATTTTCAGTGATGAAAATCAATGATATTAGTTTATTGTCAACGACAAACTTGAAAGGTTTCAATTTATTGATATGTCAATCCCTCCACAATAGTGACTTTAGTGTGGTGAGTATTTAGACCAAAAGGAAAGAGCAGGGGCGACCCGGTGAAGGAGAGTGAACCAATAAACCTTCAACAAAGACTCGTGATAACCTATTCCTCAAGACCTTTCCATTTGCCAGGAGTACCAAGTTGTGAGTTTGATAGACTCTATTAGTCCGATTTTGCGGTATCAAGCTGGATTTCTGGGTCTGGCTGGGCACCCATACGTCCTGACTCACATTGTCCGAGTTCTGCCTGATCCCCCAAAAACTCTCCACGCAATTATAGAAAAATCCATTATGTAAGTACTAAGATTCCTCACTCGTCAGAATTAAGATTCAATCCACTCCCTATCCACAAATCACCATAGCCCCTCCCCATTGGCGTGTGTTTCACTTGAACAAGATAACCGTTTGTTCAATTTTAACAAGTCAAAATGTATCACTAGTTAAGGACTTACGGTGTTAACCGATAATATTTTATACCAAAATTGTAGTTCAATAAATTAATTAATACGGCTCAACGCATGTATATGCACTTATGCGCACACTACTTAATTGATTATGTAACATAATTTATTCATGTGCCACCCGAGTAATATTTTACTCGTAGTTGTGTGATAATGGGAGTCAATATTTATAGATATCGGTTACCTTATCCAAAGTGAGGTGTGTATACCCAATATCATAGCTTTCTTAGCTCGAGTGAAGTCTGTGTCAACACAGTAAGTCTTAAAAGACCTTGTCATATCATGACTGTAACCTAGCACCTATTACTGTGGTAACACATCGTGTTGTATTTGGAGGGACCAATTACCAAATAAATCTAGGTTGTACTGTAAGTTTC
Source organism: Cenopis cana (assembly GCA_951800055.1). NCBI lineage: Eukaryota > Metazoa > Arthropoda > Insecta > Lepidoptera > Tortricidae > Cenopis > Cenopis cana. The sequence continues at coordinate 10,513,949 of OX637490.1, read as the reverse complement.
GTCCAGTCGCAAGAAACTCATTCATACCTCTCATAACACATTCACGGTCTACCTAATATTCAATCATTCGTGACTATGCATCCTTCATCTTTTACGCCTACACATGCTAATCATTATTTTATTCATATCAGACGTACAGCCTCTAACGATCAAACAAAACTCCGTAAGTACCACCACAATATAAACATTGCTCCTTTCAAGTTCGCAATATTTTAAACCAATACAAAATTAAATCTTAATCGTACATAGAGTTTGACCATGGACGTAAATTCTGTATTGAAAAATGAACCAATTTGGCTCGACGACACCACCCCGCACGTCACGTTTCCATATAAATATGACGTACAAAGTACAGTGCCACCAAACCACATTGGTTTGACACTTTATTCGCCTGGAAGAGCTAACGTAGCCCGACTTCATTAATGTGCGTATTGTTAATAATTGTAATATAAGACAATTAAGAAAATATTATGAGCATCTTATTTTTCCTTACTAGCAAAACCCGTAAGTATATTCCCGTAATTTCATTTCCAAAGGTCAACCAACTCAACTGCACCCCACTCTACCCCCCAATTACATAACCCTTAGACCTTACTGTAGCCTTTAATAAGTATTAATTTAATTACTTAATAATTCAACTAAAGTTTCCGTATGAAATACTCTAAAAAAAAAACGTGCAAATTCCCTAAAATTTTAAGGGACTACTTGGAATTATATTGAAAATGAGGCGATGTGACTACCTGGTTAAAATTATATTGAGAATGAAGCGACGAAATATAATAATGTAGATAGGTACCAAAATTTAATGGGAACCTCACAAATATTTTTATACCAGTTTAATGCGTTTACTTTATGCACGTCATGTTAGTCAGTCGAAAACCGCATACAACTACACTTCACTAATACACTTACATCACTAAAAATAAAAATAAAATTATATTTTCATTGGACCGACAAGTGTCAAAGTTTACCGTATGAAGAGAAAATATAACGTCTATGCAAAATGTCATTGTCTTGTCACTGATCTGTCAAGTGTTTTACCGATTTTTGTTATTGTTGCTTCCTTGCCTTAATTTAATACTATCTCTACCCCCAAATTATTAAACTAGAATGCCGGTTTTTATTTTTATATTTCTTGAGTAGTTTTTTTTTTTTTATCTCTTATTTTTCTTGCTCGAATAGAAATCTAATGTCGCTAAATTATTATTAAAAATAATAATTTTCCATACATTTTTGTTTTCAGATGCCGTTCCTAGCCGATCGTTGGAAGAGAAATTTGAAGAAAGAACGATAAACCGAGATGAGAGTCCAGGAACCCGACAAGATCACACTCCGTTTTTCACGCCAACAAATGTAGCCTACAAGAGGCCATACCAATCCTTTGGTCCCGGAACCAAATTTAATAAAAAATCAACCATAACCTATTTTAAACATGTTACGCCAGAACGGAGCCTTAATTCTGGTCACGGCTTGTCAAATGTAGCCAACAAGAGGCTATACTAATCCTACGGTCACGGCACCAAATGTAATACAACGCGCGCCGATTCCTTATTGGATGAATAAAGCTTATTTAAAGGGATAAAAACTAAACGTTGTGAATTTATTTTGGCCAATGTGAATCGTCTGTGGTTAGGACCCGTTATGTTGTAGCCGAAGGAACCCAGTTTCTTTAATGTGAATGCTTGTCAGATCCTTGGACTCTCAGCCTACACAAAAACGTTAATGGATACCCTAACGTTCCTATTAGTACTTATTCCTAGCCAGTTTTTCCTATGTATTATACCTACTCATTATTAATTTTGTATTATTATTATTATTTGTTTTTTCAATACTATCTGCTACCAGCTCTTCCTACGTCGGTCCGTTAAATAATAGTAGCGGGGTTTATAAAGAAGGGCAAATTTTCTTTATAAGCCATTTCCCTAGATCAAAATTACCCATTGTATACTTTCTACGCATAAAACCCAATCATTAAGCTAGCTAAGGATAATTTTGATAAATATAGTATGGTATGTTGTTGTATTTTATCCATACAGGCTACTATTATCGCAGGATGCAGAATGACCTCTACATAGGCCCTAGCTCGTCCTACTGATGAAGCGAGTTCATTAGTAGTCGTGTAGATGATTGAAGATCATCTCTAGCTAATAACCCCGACTAGCCCTAAGCTCACCATTGTTTACTAGACCTAATGGTATATAGCTTGTGAGGCAGTTAGACTAAACAAATTGTTCCACTTATGATGAAAAGACGTGTGATCTACTCCGTATCGTCACTAGAAACAACTCAATTCTTGCTGAGATGATTCTATTGTCCTAATCATAACTGGAACCTGAATTAGACTGATTCATGGAAACTAGCATTGCCTCCTATACAATTTATGACTCTATTCGGTTGTAAATTGTATACATAACAAAGGTAACGTTATTAGTTATTGCATAATTTGTTAAAACACTCAAATATATACCTGAAGCTGTATTTCATAATAGTACTCATTTATGTGAACCACTTCCCTTAACCAAGGCAGTTTGCTACTTAGCTCAATAAGTAATCGGTGAACATTTAAAATTGTAAAATTTACATACAATTGTATTATTTAATCACTTAGGATTTTTTGAAAGACCTAGATTTTTAGACCTGTTGATTATTACTACTGACCCAACCTTCCTAGTGTTCATTGGGTGATCTAATTGATTACAGACGGAAAATAGACACTTGTTTGCTTTTACTACTTCAATCTCAAGCCACCCAAATCCTTTCTAGCGCTTGCTGAATGACCTAAATACCTACAGACGGACGCTAGACTTTACAACCTTTATTAGATGACCTAACTACCTAGAGATGAACAATAGGCAGTCGCTGCTCCTCTTACTACAACCACAGGCTACCAGAACCCTTTCTAGTGCTTGTTGAATGACCTAGATACCTATAGACGGACGTCAGACGTTAGAACCCCTTTAGTGCTAATTGGTTGACCTAATTACCTAAAGACGAACGATAGACAATCGCCGCTTCCTCTGACTACAAACCCAGGCTCCCAAATCCCTTCTAGTGCTTGTCGAATGACCTAGGTACCTACAGACAGACGTTAGGCATTAGAACCTTTGTTGGATGACCTAACCTACATTAGAGACGATCAATAAACAGTCGCTGCTCCTCTCCACTGACAGACAGACATCAGAACCTTCTAGCTCCTGCTGAACGACCTAAATACCTACAGACTTACGATAGACAGTCGCGGTTTCCTAAGCTACCAAACCATTTCTAGTGCTTGCTAGATGACCTAGGTTATATATCCTACATCCCATAGTGTGCGATTTTACCCTACTCCTATCCCCAATTTTACCCCTTTTCGCTTATTTAAAACTAAGACCAGAATATAGTCTTTAGTTTCAAATAAGATCGTGATTTGCCCTAAGCTTAGACTGGAAGAGTTCGGCGAGCTACTCCGAGGTAAGTCAAACCCTAACAGCTCGTGTAAGTTGGCCCCCCTTCTCGTCCGAAGACATGGCGGAGAAGGTAGCCTACCCTAGCGTGTATATACAGATAATATATAAATATATTTAACAAGACCGATCTCCTGAATACTGGACGATTTTACCAAGCGGAGTATACACTCCTTTGCCAAGGTCTGAACTGAGCAGAGTAGGCCATGGTTACGTCGCCAGCTGGGCTTCAGGAGATCGTGAAGGATAATTCACTTTCTATGTCGTTAAAGAGAAAGTGCCGAACCACCTCCAAGCTCGGTTGCAAATAAGGCTCCGGGATGACCGTGTTTACCACCGCTAGGATACGGTAATCCCGTTAGACATACTGTTTGTCTAGATAGCATTCTGGCTACAAAATAATTTAAACAATAAAAACTAAAAATCCCCATAAAATTAAGTCAATTTAAAGTAAGGAGTGATTTTCCCGCCATGCAGAGTGACCTCTCATAGCAGCAGAATCACGCCCTTATTGACAATGGAAAAACCCACTAACAGTAATTTGACAGCAATAGCCAGAGATACTACCAGCGCGATCGACGAAATTAAAGTGAAGCTACCTACAACCCACACCTCCTTTTATACTATGAAGCTCGGACATCGTGGACTCGAGAGACATGCGAGACTCGACGGCCAATAGGGATTCGGCAGCCAATCGAGACTCGGGGGACAATCAAGACATTAGGGACTCGACAGACACGCGGCACCCCGTCAAAGCAGTGCCGACAAACGATGCCGCCAAGCGGTAAATCTAATAGACACCGTCAAAGAGACGCCGCCAAACAATACCGCCAAGCATTATACTCGGTTAACAATAGGAGGGGACAATCTAGACATTAGAGACTCTGCAGACAATATGGGGGGACAAATAAGACATTAGAGACTCGGCAGACTATAAGGGGGGACAAATAAGACATTAGAGACTCGGCAGACAATATGGGGGGACAAATAAGCCATTAGAGACTTTGCAGACTATAGGGGGACAAATAAGACATGAGAGACTCGGCAGACAATAGGGGGGACAAATAAGACATTAGAGACTTTGCAGACTATAGGGGGACAAATAAGACATGAGAGACTCGGCAGACAATAGGGGGGACAAATAAGCCATTAGAGATAGGGGTTGCAATATCGGACGGTTTTCCAATTCCGGAATTGTATCCGATATTGGGCTCCAATTCCGGAATTCCGGAACTGGTTCCGGAATTGGAATTTACCTTTTTCAACTAAATTGATGTCACGAAAATGTAGTAAAAATGTAATCATTATCGTTTTATAGGCAATATCCAGATAGGGTAGCCTGTATTTTAAATTTTAGTAAAAATAAATTAAGATATTTCGTACTTTCAATTTACTTTTTCACTTTACCTACTGAATTAACGGCTTTCCGGGATCAAATAAGCTGAGTGCTAAATGTGATTCATTAGTAGTCGTATATGGTCATTAATTCATTATCAGCACTAAACTCGTGATTTTCGAAAAAAATGCACGAATTTTCATGTGGGTAAATTCCGTCTTACTGGAAGGGGGAACGCCAAAAGCATAAAACACAGGCGAGGTGGCGCTGTTCTTCAAGAATGGTGACAACACTGACAAGTGACAACACACTACTGAACAACTACCGAACCATCAGTCCATCACGCTTTTGAGCCATGTATACAAGCTGTTTCCAAGAGTCATATCGCACGCAGGCTTGATGAATTCCAGCCTCCCGAAAAAGCCGGTTTCCGAAGAGGCTTTAGTACCATAGACCACATCCATGAACGGCTAGGTACGTAAGCCACACTAGAGCACACGAACGCAGCTAACGGCGAAGTTTAGTGGTCGTCGTATCCAAAATACGGGTAGGAGGAGTATACGTGATGGAATACCAATACAGGTTTGAAATCTGTTCACAAAATGTTTATAAATCTGGTGATAGGCGAACAATTCCTCAGTTTTACATTGTGAAATTTAAGAATAAACATACAAAACACTCTATTTTCTCTCTCTAAATTCATCAAATCGAATTCCGGAATTTCCGATATTTTGAGTGTACCAATTCCGGAATTGTAATATCGGAAAAATTGGCCGAGATTCCGGAATTTCGAGATTCCGGAATTCCGGAATGCAAGCCCTAATTAGAGACTTTGCAGATTATAAGGGGACAAATAAGACATGAGAGACTCGGCAGACAATAGGGGGACAAATAAGACATGAGAGACTCGGCACACAATATGGGGGGACAAATAAGCCATTAGAGACTTTGCAGACTATAGGGGGACAAATAAGACATGAGAGACTCGGCGGACACGCGGCACGCTGTCAAAGCGGCGCCGACAAACAATAGCCTACTCCTTCTCATGACAAAGGGTCGTAAGATCCTTTCCTTAGTTCTAACTTATTCCTCAGCAAATAAGGTTGAATTTCAAATGTCGGTTGCTTTATATCAATCGATGCCGGCTAAGCATGGACGAAAGGAATAGGTAATAGATATTATTGTTGGGTTCATTGGTAATTTTGACATTATTTTACTGTCCAATTTAACGTTTTAAGCTGGCATAATTATAGGTATTCGGGAATAACCTTAGCATCCTTAGTAGTATAATTTATTCGATGTGTTCCTTGACCTTGAATGTTTTTATACACTCTTTCGCACAAAATAAATCCAGATGAATAGAAATACTTTAAAAATACTCAGGGGGCACGGTAGTGATCCCGCCAAGTCGCCTAATTATTTATAACAACTTACTAAGGCCGTCAAAAATGAAAGAGTGAGCTAAGTCAGCTGTCCCTTGGAAACTATTTTAATATAAACGTAACTGGACCTGCCAGCGGCGTTCTGTTACAGTAACAACGTTATTTTGTAACGTTGTTACTTCGTGACAAGTCACACTGTTACTTTTTAACGGCGGATCACCGTGATTTTATCATCGTGAAGTTATTTATCACCCACCTCTAGTTACGAGGACTGCGTCTGTCGCGACGAAACGCGATATTCTAATGACAACACTGTGAATGTCAAACGGTTACGTTTGCAGGGACAAAACAAAGGAGAAAGAACAAGGAAGAAAAAAGCGCGGGAAACGTGTTACGGTTCGGTTGTGTCTTTAGTAATTTCCAGTTTAAATTTGTTATTTCACTTTAAATTTGACTGTTTAGGATCAGTCTTTTGTATTTTTATATGTAGTTAGTGGTCTTGTATATATTTCTTGTAGACAGTTGTGTATATTTGTAAATATTCACTGGTAAGTCGATTTTAATTTTTTTCCGCCTTACATGGCGGACGAGCCCCCTGACCCGGGGGGTTCTGGAAAGGATCCCCCAGATCGGGTTGTAGATTTAGAGGCTTTGGATGTGGCTCAAGAAGTCACGATAAGTAATAATGATGAGTCCATGGACACTGATGTTTCAGTTTTATCTCAAGGCAGAAGAGTTAAAAGGAAGGTAACACGACGAATCTGTAAACATTGTAATAAAAAACGAAGAACACAAAAGAATAAAGACATTCCACCGACCGGATTTGACTGTATGTGTAGTGTAGCAGAGGAGTTAACAGTGGCAAATAGTTTATTAACTAAAAAAGTAAAATCATCTATGCCTGGCCCAAATTCCCAACCTCAGTTACAAAGCATTTCATCTATGCCCCCCCCAAATCCCCTACTTCAGTCACAAAGTATTAATGCGTCTCAACTTGTGTCAACATCAAATACTCTCACAACATCTGACCCCTCCGCTTTGAAAGCCCCTATTGGTAGAACTTTTTATCAATCATCTGATGCAGCTCCATACACCGTACATGTGCAGAGGCAGCAGGTTTCTCCTTCTGATGGTGTTAGCCTGCACCCAATCACTCTTGGTAGGACCCTTAAAAAAAACAACATTCAAGGAATCGTCAATGGCAGTTTAAAGCGTATTGGTAGGAATAAAGTGTCCCTTTCTTTTCAAAAGTTTGAGGAGGCAAATAGTTTTCTAGATAACTCGGAATTTAAGAAACTTAATTATAAAATGTTCATTCCAACTTTTTCTGTGACTCGTATGGGCTTAGTTCGTGGAGTCCCCAGTGAGTGGTCCGAGGAGGATCTTCGAGAAAATGTAACATTACCAATGGGATGTGGTCCTATTCTCAAAGTGAGAAGATTGAATAGAAAAATAATAATGGAAGGAGGTTCCCAGTTGAAACCCACTGAATCAGTAGTATTGACATTTGATGGGCAAGTGCTCCCAAGACGAATTTTCCTATGCTACACAGCATTACCTGTCGAGACATATATATTTCCCACAATCCAATGTTATAGATGCTGTAACTTTGGACATGTGAAAATGAACTGCAGAGCGAGTAGTCCTAGATGTTATAAATGTGGTAATTCTGGTCACTCTGGTGATTCATGCTCGGTGGAGGAGGAAAATATTTCGTGTTGTCACTGCCATGGATCTCACTTCGCCATCAGTAAATCATGCCTTGAATTCGGCCGGCAAAAGGCTATTAAGGAGTCAATGTCAAAGAGCTGTATCTCGTATGCAGAGGCTTCTAAAATTCACGCTCCTATTTTAAAGATGTCCTTCTCTGATGCTCTATCATCTTCCAACAATGTTTCCTCTTCCACAGCAGGGCCTCAACCCCAATACGCTACTCCAAGGAATCCCCAGGTTACCTCCTATAAGAAAACAGTTTATATGAAATCAAAACCTCCTCCAAAGCTTGACAAGGGCTATGACCGAGCTGCTCATGACTCAATTATTAGAGATTTTGCTATTCCAGAAACCTGTAACGGGTGTATGATGAAAAATATTAGCAATCCATCGAATGAATGTTCCGTAGCAGATGTTATTGCTGCGCTTATAAAATCATTGAATCAATCAAACTATTTCACACCGTCCAACGCTGCCTCTTTAATTGATGCTGTATCTAGAATACCTTCCAACAATGGACCACACGACCTTAATTCAGTGGAATTGTCGGAGTGCAATTTCCAAAAAAAGTGACTTAATTTATTTAATTAATAAGTATAATCCATTTATTGTTGCCTTACAAGAAACATGGCTGAAACCAGGTTATTCATTTAGGATTCCTGGTGGCTGCGCCAGTATTAATTTTGTTTCATACTCTTTATTTATTATACTTATGCAAACTTTTTACACGCATACATTACTCATGGCAATCTACACGTCATCCACCTCATATTTAAAAAAAATAACAAAAAAAAATCAGTGTGCGACAAATATCTAACACGCGCGTGTGATTCTATCTCAATAACAATTATAGTGCATTTTAATCGCTAAAAAACTATTAGTGAACGATCTCTGAGTGTAATACCCAAATGTTTTAAACTATATGTGATAAAAACTCAAGTTGGAGTGGCCTGCTGATCTACTGAAGGTATTGTGCCCCTCCAAGTGTTGGACCTTTAACGAGCCGGATACTACCGCAAAACAAATAAACTCGCAATCGCTCATTTTCTCATCAACTCACTCAACTCAAAATACACAATTATAATTTTTACGCTCATTTATGTAATTTATTTCTTTCAAACGCACCGCCATTATATTAACTTTTCTTTGCTCGCAACGCTCGCAATCGCTCTCATATTGTATTATTTCGCAGGAAATAAGTGTTAAAACTCAATTATTGTACCCATTAGTCAATTTAGTTTATATATTTCTGGTAGATCGTTCGAATTTCGCTAAATAATTTTAAATTAATTTTCCCTGTTTTGAACGTCAAGAATTTAATTTATCGACCCGCCATTACTTTTCAAATCGCGCTGTCACAATTTTATTTTGACATCACATGAATTTTCAAATATCGTTTATAAAAATAATAGCGCATACTAATAATTATTTCATCTACCAAAATGGGTGGGAACGATAAACACGAAAGTGAAAGTTCATGTGAAGGCAACGTCATGATATCTTTTTTGGAGCAGAAAAAACAATGTTTGTTCCAAATAATTCAGGAAGTTTATAAATTGAGTCTAAAGGTCTCAGATGATGTAACACGCACACAGTTCCTAGCTAGGGCTCAATCGGTTGATAAAACGCGGTCAGACTATGTAGATACTGTTGACAAACTGATGATTGAAAAGCTGAAGGAGGACCCTGATGTTCAGCCGAGTTTCAGTATTTTCAATACGTTTGATGAGTTATACTGCTACATTAAACAGGCGGAAACCACTCTCAGACAAGAACTTGAGGATAAAAGAAAAAATGATAACTTTCATACTAAATTACCGCCCCTCAATCTCACAAGTTTTGATGGTACTCCTTCTAAATGGCCAATATTTTATGAGAATTTCCGCAGTGTTATTCACACTAATACTCGCCTCACCAATGCTGAGAAAATCCAATACCTGATTGGCTGTCTCTCCGGCAAAGCACTCAATGTATGCTCCGGAATCACTGCTACCTCAGACAATTATGATATTATATGGAAAGCTCTTCTAGCAAAATACGAAGATGTTAGGGTGCAAGCTTCTATGTATATAGATCAAATGTTACAACAAAAGTCTGGGCAGTCAGTTGATACTATGCTTGATAATTTTTGCTCCGCTGAAGCAGCGTTGCAACGCTTGAAGATTGATAACTTGTCAGACTTCATTATGACTCACATTGCTTTAAGCAAGCTAGAAAAACCTATGCTTGACTTATTTGAACAAGCTCATAGACATGTGGATATTCCCAAATTTAATGACTTGAAAAAGTTCTTAACTGAACAGAGTAAACTCCAAGCACTCCACGCGCCCTCACGCTCTCAACCTATGAATAATAATACACGCACTCAATTTACTAAACCCGCGCCGCAATTTAACAAAACTAAGACGTTTTGCACTCAAGTTACCGCACCCCAACCTCAGACTTCCTATAAGTCTGACAGATCTGACACTAGCTCTCAGTCTCGACCATGCAAAGTCTGTAACTCTCAACAAGCGCACCCGCTGTTCAAATGTGAATATTTTCTGACTCAAACTCCGCAAAAGCGAAACGAGATAGTACGTCAACACACATTTTGCATCAATTGTTTAGGTTTTCACCATATAAGTGTGTGTAAATCATCCAACAGATGCTCGATGTGCAATCGTAAGCACCACTCACTACTGCATTTCGTTATTCCTTCAAATGCATCTCAATTCCCGCGATATGATAACACTGATAACACGAGTTCGATTCGTACCCCGAACGCGATTGCGCCGCCGCCGCCGTCAACGCACCCCTCTCACTCGCACTCGCCGTCGCCGTGCTCGCCTTCGACGAGTACTGCTCGCACATCTAGCGGACCGCCGCCAGTGCCGCCACCCTTTTTGCCGCGCGCTCACGCAAGTAACGATAATAACTTTGCAATGTCTGTAACTATTCCCGCGCGCATTTCAAACTCTGATACGACAGTATTATTACCAACGGCGACTGTTAACGTACATCATGATAACAAGACAAGTCTTATGCGTTTATTTCTCGACACGGGTTCGATGAGTAGTTTTGTTACCAAATCTTGCTGTGAACGTTTAAATTTAAAGGTAACGCCCGCGCCCTCTACCGTCAAAGGTATCGGTCAAATTGAAAACCATTGTCTCGGTACAACGCAATTTAAAATACACTCTCGCTTTGACTCGCGCTGTGTCTATACAGTTTGCGCTCGAGTTATAGACACAATCACGGACTTTTTACCCAACGCTGAAATAGATAGAACAGAATTAGTTCATTTGCAACATTTACCAATGGCCGATGACCATTTTTACTCACCAGGTGAAATAGACTGTTTGATTGGTAACGAATTATTCCCACTTTTACTCGGATCAAATAAATCGACCTCGCCGAACTCTTCGGTCGTAGGTATCGAAACTACTCTTGGATATGTCGCCATGGGCAAGGCCCAATGTGTTCCGCGCCCGCTAACCGCTTGTTGCTCCACTCGCGAAGAACTCGCTACTCTCGCACACAGCTGTGACAAGACGTTCTTTTGTCATACGCAAGATAACACGCTCAATGAATTAACGCAACGATTTTGGGAAATAGAAAATGTCCCTGATAAGAAACATCTCAGCCCTGATGATGAGGCTTGTGAACAAATATTTCAATCAACTTATACACGCGATGACACCGGCAGATACACGGTTAGTCTCCCGTTCAAACACTCGCCTGCTGAATTAGGTTCTTCTTATTCTGCAGCAAAATACCGCTTTTTAAATCTAGAAAAGAAACTCGACTCATCCGACTTACGCGCCGATTATAACGCGACTCTTCAAACATATATTGATCCAGGATATTTATCTAAAGTTCCAAATGATTTTCAAAACGATTCTGCTCACTACCACATGCCACACAGAGCTGTGTATCGTCCCGATAAAGAAACTTCGAAAACTCGTATTGTCCTAGACGCTGGTTGTAAAACCACGTCCGGAAAATCTCTTAATGATTTACTTTATGTCGGACCGATGTTACAAAATAATATATTCGAATTACTTCTCAATCTTCGTATGTTCTCAATCGCGCTAACCGCCGACATTGAAAAGATGTATTTTCAAGTAAAACTTTCTCCGGAATATCACGCGTTTCAACGAATCTTATTTAGATTCGATCCCAACTCGCCTATTGAAATATATCAGTTCAATAGAGTCTGTTTTGGCGTGTCTAGTTCGCCTTATTTAGCAATGCGTGTCGTGCGTCAGCTCGCCGCAGACAGCCGCGACTCGTACCCGCTCGCCGCTTATGAAGCTGAGAATCATATGTATGTCGATGATTATGTTAGTTCTGTTGATGGGCTAAACACTGCTGAAAAAACATATACAGAGATGGTCGCTATGTTTAAATCTGGAGGTTTTAATTTAGTTAAATGGATCTCTAATGATTCCGAACTCATGTCGCGTATCCCATCCGCACACAAAAGCCCGCTCGCTGTCACGTTCGATGATGATCCCAACGCAGATACAAAAATAGTAGGCATGCATTGGCAACCTAATGATGACAATTTTCATTTTAAAACAAATATAGATTTTCCAGAGACTTGCACTAAACGTTCGATTCTCTCGGTCACTGCGCGTTTGTTTGATCCACTAGGTCTCATTAGCCCGGTCGTTGCTTACATGAAACTACTCATACAAGAATGTTGGAAATTACAACTTTCTTGGGATGATGAAGTCCCCGATTTCATTCTTTCCAAATGGAAACGTTTCCATGAGGAACTTCCGCTATTATCGGAAATAAAAATACCGCGTCACATTGGTATAAACTCTACGGTTAGAATAACTTTAATTGGATTTGCTGATGCCAGCCAGCAATGCTATGGTGCTGTCATCTATATTCGCGTTGATATAAATGAAAACTCGTCCGCAAGCTCTGTGAAGTTACTCACCGCTAAGTCTAAAGTCTCCAATCCTAATAAAACACTCGCTCGCTTAGAACTCTGCTCCGCAATGTTACTCGCAAAATTGATTAATTCAGTTCGGGATGTTTTTAATAAGCGCTGTGATATAGACGCAATTTACGCGTTTTCTGATTCCACTGTGACTCTTACCTGGATTCATTCGCCCGCTCATAAGTTTCATACCTTTGTCGCTAATCGTATCGCTCAAATAAACGAATACTTACCCGCACGCCACTGGTTTCACGTTCGCGGTGTAGAAAACCCCGCAGACGTTGTTTCTCGACCTGTAACGCCATCAGGATTAATAAATAACACACTGTGGTTCCAAGGCCCGCAGTGGTTGTCCGCTCCCGTCAGCTCCTGGCCTGTAAAAGAATATAAAATTAATCACAACGAATCATTAGAGTCACAAGAAACTAAAACTATATCTCTTCACACGCAAACTACAGCTATGATGGAAAATACTCACCCTATACAATGTCTCGCCGAACGATGCTCGACATGGATTAAATTCATTCGCTCGCTCGTATACCTACTTCGCTTCTCAAAAGTGCTCAAATCTCAAGGCGTCATAACGTTAAACGATTTAGAACAAGCAGAACACTATGTGATACGCTACGAACAGTCTAAATATTTCTCGCAAGAACTCGATGCGCTCCGTAATAATAAATTATGTTCGAATAAACCCGTTTTAAAGCTCCGCCCCTTTGTTGACGATAAAGGTCTTCTAAGAGTCGGAGGTAGACTCACCCATTCTCAATTGGATTTTAATCAAAAACATCCAATTTTGATGTCACCCAAAGGCAGAATAGTGTCAATCTTGGTGGATCACTATCACACATCAAACTTGCATACAGGTCCCGCTTTAGTACTAGCTCTGATAAGACAGAAATATTGGATCCTATCCGCTCGCAATCTTATCCGTCATAGAGTACACAAGTGTAACTCATGTTTCAAGCTTAAACCGCTTTCAACTAATCCACCAATGGGTGACCTTCCCTCCATTAGGGTTTCTCAAGTAAAATCATTTGTACACACCGCTGTAGATTACGCTGGACCGTTTTATATTACGCACCTACGCAAGCGAGGAGTAAAAAGCCATAAGGCTTATATTTGCCTATTTGTTTGTCTCACGACAAAAGCGCTTCACTTAGAGTTGGTCTCCGACCTAAGCACAGATCTATTCCTTGCCGCGTTCAAGCGCTTCATTTCACGCAGAGGTCCAGTCTCTATCTTATATAGTGATGGAGGTACCAATTTTATTGGTGCGAAACGCAAATTAAATGAAATTTATCCCCTTATACAGTCCACAGATTATAACAACTATCTGAGTCATTATCTCAACCAACATAAAATTCAGTTTCAACACAGCCCGCCGTATGGCCCTCATTTTAATGGCTTGAGTGAGACTAATGTCAGATCAGTAAAGACTCAATTATTCAAAGCTATCGGAAGTCAAATTCTCACTTATGAGGAATTTAATACAATTTTGGTACAAATTGAGGGATTGCTAAATAGCCGACCAATTTGTGTCTTATCGTCGGACCCGTTGGATCCTATCGCATTATGTCCAAACCATTTTTTAAATATTACGCCATTAAAATATTTACCCGCAGAGTATATTGACCCCACTATTTCAGAAAATAGACTAACTCGCTATCAACTTCTAAATAGAATCGTCCAAAGTTATTGGAAACGCTGGAGTATGGAGTATCTAACTTCTCTCCAACAACGCGACAAATGGAATTCACCCTCAAAACCTGTGAGTGTGGGAACGGTTGTCATTATAAAGGATGATAACTCTCATCCTATGTTTTGGCCTCTCGCTGTTGTCACTGAGGTTTTTCCCGGAAAAGATAATATAATTCGCGTCGCTAGAGTTAAGACTGCTTCGGGAACTTATATACGTCCTGTAACTCGGCTCTGCCCGTTACCGACTCAATGAAACCTAGTTTATATAAACTTAGTTTTTAAGAAATTTAGTTAAGTTTATTAGAATTATATTTAATTTCAACGCAATGTAGAGGAAACCTCTAGGCCCCCCGAAGTTGGCTGCGCCAGTATTAATTTTGTTTCATACTCTTTATTTATTATACTTATGCAAACTTTTTACACGCATACATTACTCATGGCAATCTACACGTCATCCACCTCATATTTAAAAAAAATAACAAAAAAAAGTCAGTGTGCGACAAATATCTAACACGCGCGTGTGATTCTATCTCAATAACAATTATAGTGCATTTTAATCGCTAAAAAACTATTAGTGAACGATCTCTGAGTGTAATACCCAAATGTTTTAAACTATATGTGATAAAAACTCAAGTTGGAGTGGCCTGCTGATCTACTGAAGGTATTGTGCCCCTCCACCTGGCTATGCCTGTCTTAGGGAAGATAGGTCTGATGGGTATGGAGGTACTGCCTTACTCATCAATCATTCTTTCCCATTTACATATTTACCTACTCCTCACTCTAACAAAGATTTTTCCATAATAGCAGCTATAGTTAAGAATATTTGCTTTATATCTATATATATACCACGCCCTTCTAATAGTATTTTTAATGAAGTTGATCATATCATCTCTACTCTTCCTAAGCCATTCATAATAATTGGAGATTTTAACTCCCAGCATCAATCTTGGGGTTCATCCTCAAATCATTATGGATCTCTTGTGCTAGACTTGGTAGATATTCATAATATTTGTATTCTCAATAATGGCAATCCAACTCGTTTAAATGGCCCCAACGAGGGTTTCAGTGCACCTGATCTTTCTATATGCTCTCCTGTACTAGCATCTACTCTTACGTGGGATACACTTCCATCAACATATGGAAGTGACCATTTTCCAATTTTGATCACTTTTCCCTTTACCTGTGATTTTGTGAGTAAATGCTCTCCTCGTTTAAAATACAACTTAAGTCATGCAGATTGGACATCATTTCGCGAGTGTATTGAGACTAAGTTGTTGCAATTACCTAGTGTAACCGACAGTGATGTTGTTAGTTGTTCGGTGGCATTAGCCCAAGTTATCACAGAAGCAGCTGATGAAGTTTTCCCTGTAAAAAATAGCACAACAGGTAAAATTCCACCCCCACCTTGGTGGGACAATGAATGTACTCAGGCAATTAGAAGACGAAAGGAGGCCGAAAGGAACTATTGTCACTTGATGACAAATGAAAATTTTGAGATATACATACAGATATCACGTGAGACTAAGAAGTTATTAAGAAAGAAAAAATTCGAAGGTTGGAGACAATTCTGCGCTTCTCTTAGCCCTAATGTAAATCCCTCCATTGTATGGAATAACATTAAAAGGTTCAGGCATGCTTTTAATCAGTCTACTAGACAAATCATTCCACCAAATCTAGCTCAACAATTTATGGACCGAATTGCACCGACATCTGTCCCTGAAGAATTTGTTTTTCAACCCTCTCCTTATTTGTATGATCCTTGGAACAGTCATAGTTTTAATGATCCTTTTAAAATCGTAGAATTGAAAGGTGTATTAAGTAAATTAAAGGATACTGCACCTGGCGAAGATGGTGTTCCATATTCCTTCATGGTCAATGCAAGTGATGGCATCCTTTCTTATTATTTGGACATCATAAATTCTGTTGCACAGTCCGGCATAGTTCCAGTCTCATGGAGATCTCAAATTGTCCTTCCTATTTTAAAACCCAATAAACCAGCTTCAGATGTTACTTCTTATCGTCCTATTGCCTTATCTTCAATATTTTGTAAAATAACAGAACATTTAATTAAAAACAGATTAGAATTTTTTATCGAAAGTAACAAGTTATTAGCTCATAGTCAATTCGGTTTCCGTAAAGGTAGATCTACTTATGATAGTCTAGCCATATTGACGTCGGATATCCGCCTGTCATTTTCAAGGGACGAGTCAGTGGTAGCTGCTTTTTTGGATATTAATGCTGCTTATGATAATGTTTTAATTTCAGTATTAAGTGATAAACTTCATAGATTAGGTGTACCAATTATGTTAATCAACTTCATAGTTAATCTTCTGTCTCAAAGATCCATTAGCCTCATCTTAGATGATAACAATAAAATTACTCGTTTAGTGTGGAGAGGATTGCCACAGGGATCAGTTTTAAGCCCATTATTGTATAATATTTATACTTTTGATTTAGAATCATCTTTAAATGGCTCTGTTAGAGTTCTGCAGTATGCTGATGATTTGTTACTATACTCATCAAATTCTTCTATTGATGATGCTAGTAGGACAGTTACTCATTCATTGAGCTTATTGAAATTATGGTTGGACTCCAATGGTTTAGACCTTTCTGTCCATAAAAGTGTTGTTGTTTTATTCACTAGAAAACGTTTCCCTCCCCCACTAACTGTAAAATTTAATAACAATCCTATTTCTGTAAAAAGTCAAACAAAATTTCTGGGTGTTATATTAGACAGAAAATTAACTGGCCTCCCACATTGTGACTATGTAGTTGCTAAATGTGAAAAAAATCTTAACATACTTAGATGTGTATCTGGTGTTTGGTGGGGTGCACACCCTTTTTGTTTGAAACTGATGTACAATGCTTTAATAAGGAGTGTCCTAGACTATGGTACTTTCTTACTAGAACCAGGAAGTGTAGCAGGTTTCAAGAAACTCCGTGATATTCAGTCTAGAGCTCTTAGAATCATTTGTGGGGCTATGAAATCTAGTCCCATTAATGCAATGCAAGTTGAGTGTGTTGATCCTCCACTCCATTTAAGAAGACAATTTCTTTGTGATAGATATCTTTTCCGTTGCTCTCAATTTTCTAACCATCAACTTTGGCCCATTTTATTAGAATTATCTTTACAAATAGCCTCTTCTAAATATTGGAAACATAAGAGTCCTCATTGCATAATCAAAAGCTTTGGGAGACTTAAATCAATTGAAGCCCCAACTGTTAGCTCCTCAACACTGCCCATTTTTCAGTATGAATATGAATCACTGATCCTTGTTCCTTCAGTGCTTTTAAATATAGGTATCTTAAAAAATGATGTTGAACAAAATCATCAATTCTTGTGTTTCATAGGAACAGAAGGTGAGGGTGCTCATCATATTTACACAGATGCTTCTAAAATGTTGGCCAACAGTTGTGTTGGCATTGGAGTTCTCCATGTGCAATCTAATATACATCAAAAAGTAAAGTTGCCTCCAGAGTCATCTGTGTATAGTGGTGAATGCTTTGGAATCCTAAAAGCAATAGAAATGATTCTTCTTATGCGTCTTAATAAAACTATTATATTTACAGATTCGTTAAGTTCACTACAATCAATTGCTAAATTTCCTTTTAATTCAAAATCTAACAATCCAATAATTTACAAAATACGGAGCCTATTATTAAAATGTTCCCATAAAAAATATTCAGTTTCTTTAGCTTGGATCCCTGGGCATAGAGGGATAAAAGGGAATGAAAGGGTGGATAAACTTGCTCGGGATGCAATTGATTGTGGTGACATTTTTCCATATGTAAATGTACCTGAAGACCTCTTAGCTTTGCCCAAAGTATACTTACGAGATGAATGGAGTAGTCTATGGACATCATCTGATACAAAAACTGGTTTACGCTATCGTGACATACAACCTTTTCTACCTGCCAAACCATGGTTCTCTAAAATCTTAATCCCAAAACCTGCAACCAGTATGCTAATCCGAATGAGACTGGGTCATTTATGTACACCGGAGCACCTTTCTAGACTAGGCATCGTGGCCAGCTCTGCATGTATTTGTGGAGCTGATCCCGGTGACCTAAACCATATATTCTTTGAATGTCAACAATATGATCGTTCTGTATTATTAAGTCAGCTGTCATCCCTCAACGTTCCATTCCCTCTTTGTATTCCATCACTCTTATATATCCATGACTTCGACGCATCCTTGTATATATTTAAAGCCTTATATTCATTTTTATGTATCAATAATATAAAATTGTAACAGTAATATATATTCCTTATACCTTTGACTGATCCTTTGTTTTTTCCAAATTTCCGTCCTTATCGTCCTAAACCTTTCTTCTTATACCGTTTCCTCGTTTTTTGGCTAAATGCGCCAGGAGCGCGGAGCCATAAAAAAAAAAAAAAAAAAAAAAAAAAAAAAAAAGAACAAGGAAATTGTTTATGTGATATACAGATATTAAGAATTGTTTAGACAAAGGAATTAGTGTTGAATAGGTGTCTGAGTGTGTTTAGAATACCAGGTTCGGCGAGAAGCTGAGCAGATAAGTAGTTAAGTGCGAGGATGTAATTAGAATACTGAAGATGCCTACTATAAGACCAGGTGAGTGTTCACTGATCTTTGTAAGGAATGAGAGATAAAGTGATAAGATGTTTGTCATGTTTCAGATGAGATGAGAAAGGCCTAGAAAAGCCAAATGGTCTGGAGTGGTACTTATGGTCGGGGTGTAAGGGGTGGTTGGTAGGTCCGTGGCGGCTAACGCCGCCAACAAATGAGAATAGACCTAGAATAGATGTTAGATGAAGGCCTTTTCAGAACGAGAGCCTAGAAATCACCTTATCTCTTTACCGCTAGTACCATGGCAAAGTTATATCAATGATAATACGTTTGCATTAGAATATCTTGCCGTTATGTCTGTGCAGTATACCCAGGCAAGTGACGACATGAAACTCGTCTTGCACTGGAATCAAAATAGATGGCACAGGTTGAACGTAACGACAGCGTCAGTTTGCGTTTTTTACATTTTTACATGCCCTAAAGAAATAGTGAGTAGTATGCATTTTAATTGGTAGCTACTGAATGGGAATTTATTAAAATAAAACCCTCGCATATTCATTTAGGGTCCCGAACCAACCGAAAAATTAATTAAGATAACAACCCCCCCCCCCCCCCCCCTTAAAATAAGTTTGGACTATTTGTATTGCTTTAGGCCACCAAGACACAGATTATATAATACCAAGATGCTTACACTGTAAAAATTTTAAGACTGTACTGTACCTACTGATTCGTAGTTACCAACTACTTATACGCGTAAATTTTGTCCACAAGATTATTAAACTGGCTCGTATCACGCGGATTGTCGGTACTTATAAGCATTATGAGTTGTGTTGTGATATAACATACATAACTGTTTGCATAATCGACGACTCGTTTGCATGATCTTGACTTAAGGCGCGACACTGAGAAATTTGGAGACTTTGAAACGCTGTCCTGCCCAGACTAGCAAACAGTAGGGGCTGATTTTCAGATATATGATTCTTGACTAGGTATATGATTGTGGTACTGACAATAGCGAAACATGATTGCTTAAAATTTTCTCGATAGAAAATAAATCCAAAGTCGAGTCTATATTTTCCTTTTTTTTTCCTCAGCCTACTAAAACAACGCATTATTAAAAGACACGATTAAGTTAATATGATGGTATTTTACCTCATCTAGGTACTGAGAAGAGGAAATTTAATAAACCTGCACACAGTCAGATATTTAACGAGATTTGTCTAAAAAGCCATTCTCGGATAGGGCTGCATCACTTGCATCCCGTTTTGTCGTGAGCGAAAAACAAAGGGTGTCTCTTTCAATCGATATATCGCCTTAAACAAGCCATTACTCGCTCTAGTCGAAATTACGAAAACAAACGTTGTACTTAACAACATTGGGTTGAATGGCATTTTTATTTAACAGAAGAAGCTCCTTGATAAAATAATTGAATATTGTTAAACTCTTGACCTTTAAACAACAGATTTTTGGTACTAAATAGTTTGTATTGGGTGTGCACTGTGCGTAGTTATGATTGTCGAAATCACGGGCCATACAAATGTTGAAATCAAATGTAAGATTTATAATGCAATCTAAACACACTTGCCACATTATTTTATGATATGGTCCCAGAGACGAAGACGAAAGAAATACGAATTATAAGGTTTTTTAAGTAGACTAAACCCAAAAATAAGCACTTTCAAAAGAAGTTCAAAATACACTAGGGTTACCGGATAACTCGGTAGGTAAGTACAAGGGTAAACGTGGGGTAAAACTAGTTAAATTATTTATATATAGGTAACTACGGTAGCTATGTCAAAACGAGATTTTAGACCATATTCATATTGTCATATTTTATTGCCTAATAAAATGGAACTTATTTGTTCGTAACTCTACCTCCTATGTCATACAATAACAGTTTTAGAGGTTTATTTTACTAAACGGTTAAAACTCACGTATTAATTGTCACTTCGGGCGACATGTTTCGAACTCTTCGGGAGTTCTTCATCAGGATGAGTGCGTCTGCGACCCGCGCCGATTGCACACTGTCGAACTACCCGCCGCCCGCCGCAAGGCACGTGACGCACGCGCAGACAGCGCGGGGGCGGGGGCGGGGGGGCAGCTCGGCGCTGAAGGTGTTGTATGAGGTCGTGGTGAAGGATCGTCCCCCCCGATCAATGGTAGACACACTGAACTCACTATGTCCACTCGATTGTCATAACGCACTTCCCGCTCTATGATCGGGATCACAGGTTTCCATGCCGGCGGCAACACCCAGCCAGCGTCACGATTAAAGTTAGGGCGGCGCCCTATTTCAATCGCCTCTCGGATCATGCGTGGTACGTAGCATTTTTCCCGCAATCGGCGCGGGTCGCAGACGCACTCATCCTGATGAAGAACTCCCGAAGAGTTCGAAACATGTCGCCCGAAGTGACAATTAATACGTGAGTTTTAACCGTTTAGTAAAATAAAGTTATAACATGTCTCACGAAAGTTTAAATTCAAGTTTTAGAGGTATTCAAAATCTGTAAAGAGGATGATAACTTTGTGTAGATAGAATTGTCCAGTTGAAATTAATGACTTCAGCATTCATCCAAATTTCACCACCTAACCGTTTAATATGTGAGTTAAAATGTAAAATAAATTAAAAAATAAACTAATATTCGTTAGGCCACCAATTGCTTATTGCTGCGTTCCGTCATTCCACCAACTTTCCATATTTTGTAATTAGTACACGACAATGAACACGAAAGAGGTAGGTATGTTCTGCGCAACTCCTATTTATATTGCTTATACATTAAGTTATATACTATTTTTATATGAATTTATTTATGGACATATTTGCAATTAGATACCTAACTAGGTACTATTGAGCAAATTACTAAGTATGAACAATTTCTCCAGGTATTAAATAACAATTATATACTTATTTATAAAACAAAGTAATCATGAATAGGCTTCGTCAGGTGCGTACATAAACAACTAATCACAAAATAGAGACACCAGAGATGAAATCCGCAACAGGCTTCGTCAACTGGACTTAGCATAAAGGACCGCCCCGGATCGTAGATGTTTCATGTAGAAAAGTCCCCGTGTCAATACAGTGAAAATAAATGTGTTATTAATATGTCGAAATAGTTCTTATGCAAATTTCCGTTATGTTAGAAGTGAATTCCCGCCAATTTACACTACACGTTACACTCGGTTCCCTACTCACAGATCAGTGTATAATCAGTTATTATTTATCGTATGGCATTTATTTCGAACCTCTAGCACTAAACGAACTTTTAGAACCAACAGGGGTCACGTGTAGGGTAGCGGTGGGTACTTTTTGCTACGGACGTGGTGCAACTTCGACTCCCCCGTCAAGTGAGTGGGCAACTTGACAGTTTAAGAAGTTAAAAGTATAAAGTTCTCAAGCCGCCCGAAGGCCTCCAACTTGCGGCCATAGACAGCAGCCGGGATCAACGGCTTAACGTGCCTTCCAAAGCACGGGAGCGCTCAGTTAGTAACCACTCAAAGCGGTCACCCATCCATGTACTGACCGCGGCTCACGTTGCTTAACTTTGCATACCGCTTGCGGCACGCAGGCGCCGCTGGGCCACTAGTGTTCCAGTCAGTGTAACCAAGTAACAAGTGTAACCTAGTGTGATACTAATTATATATAGTAACAGTGATTCATGCCTCCTTTCAGTTTCACGGTAAATTGAATGAGAATATGTGCACCATCCTGGCTCGTAGGCCGCCATGATGACATAATGTAAACACCATTCGTCTCTGGACTATAGTGTATAATTGGTATATTTGTCTATTAGAGCGCCCAACGCCCAACTGTTACGCGTGGTCATGGACGACATAACATCCGTAAGGCGGCCTTCCCATTAGCGTGGTGCACTGTTTGGTCTGTTTGCGGTGTTGGATAAGAGATTACATAAGATGCTATTTTCCCGATTACGTTCTAAAGCGGTTCCTGCTTGTCATCCACAACGACGCGCCCCTCCACAGCAAGTCTCATTCTAATCTACGTGTAATTGTACGGATTGGACTGTGGGGAGGCGCGCTTTCGTGGATGATAGGCACTATAATTACGGTAGGTAACATTTTGGCAACTAAGATTCACTACGAGTAAATAAGTGAACAAGTTTCGAAATCATTCATGCTATTAAATGTCATTTCGATCAATTACCTTAATTTTGTAGAATACAATACAAGCTCCGTTCGAATACATGAGGGCACACGCGAAGTTGGTCCGCGTACGTACCGGACACTCAAAGAACCAGCCAGCATTTGTGACCCCATGTGAGTAATTCTTCTAATAGGACCAGGCTTGAGGCCAGGCATCGTAAAAATTTACAAATACAGGTACAACGACTCGTATTCGTAAGGTATTTTCAAGGTAGTGCAGGTAATGTTTATGTATAGGAGAGCGGGCATCGGAAGGGCCGCAGGTGGTAGGCAGTTGGCAGTTCCGTTCACTTGCGAAACGTTGTCGCCAAGGATTTCCGCGCCAATTCCAACCTGTGCTGTCAACTCGCTTATTGGTGGACTTCCATAGAATTAGACAACATAACACAACTCAGAAATAACAGCGTAGAGCTCATATACTATGGAGTTGGGGCAATTAATCTTTAACTTGTATTATGCATGAAGTTGCATGGTAACAGAGTGTCAACGTCAACAACGGGCATATTTGTGTGGGCACCGATAATACCATGTGTATAATGATATGTCATTTAGTCTATCTACATATGTATACATTTACAAAGAGTATATGAGTGCGTAAATAACTTGAATGCCAATGTGATTTTACCCCGAACAATCACAATTCTATATTTAGCGATAATTTGGAATTTCACAATATTTTGCACAAACAAAAGTTTAAAAGGCCACGTTATTCAAGGTTCTTCAAAACTACTAAGGCCAAACAAACAATGATTGAGTGCATTTTAACGGGAACAAATAAAATGATCACCTAAATAACTTTTGATATCACCAAATTTTCGAACCCTAAAATAAGGCTGAACACTCAAAAAAATGTATCGACCATCAATTTCAGGTCACCTAAACACTCATACCTATTATTCCATCAGTAGCAGCTATTTTACTTATTGCGTTCCCTGAAATTTTATATTCGCATCAAAAAATTGTCAAGTACCACCAAAAATACTAAACTACCACCTAATCTCGTGCATCATTTGTTATTAGAATTACATCCAAATATTATACACATTACGAGCTATATTGAAGTTAATACATACAAATTAAAAAATGTGTTCAGAAACCGTAGAAACTCGCATAATAAAATTCAATGTTCTTACGTGTGGAGAAGGTTACAGCAGTAACATAATGATTATTATGAATTAAAATTGTTCATTATGTTATTAAATATAATAACAATGTTTTTTTTTTTAATTTTTTACGAAAAATCGTCATTATACTCGATTTCGACTAATTCGGGGTTAAAAATTTCAAATTTTACATTTATTTTGAATTTTGACTAAAAAAAATTTTTTTTACTTTAAATCGTCATTATACTCGATTTCGACTAATTCGGGGATAAGGATTTCAAATTTTACATTTATTTTGAAATTTTAAGTAAAAAAAAAAATTTTTTACGTAAAATCGTCATTATACTCGATTTCGACTAATTCGGGGATAAGGATTTCAAATTTTACATTTATTTTGAATTTTAAGTAAAAAAAATTTTTTTTACGTAAAATCGTCATTATACTCGATTTCGACTAATTCGGGGATAAGGATTTCAAATTTTACATTTATTTTGAAATTTTAAGTAAAAAAAAATTTTTTTTACGTAAAATCGTCATTATACTCGATTTCGACTAATTCAGGGGTAAGGATTTCAAATTTTACATTTATTTTGAATTTTAAGTAAAAAAAAAAATTTTTTTACGTAAAATCGTCATTATACTCGATTTCGACTAATTCGGGGATAAGGATTTCAAATTTTACATTTATTTTGAATTTCAAGTAAAAAATATATTTTTTTTACGTAAAATCGTCATTATACTCGATTTCGACTAATTTGGGGATAAGGATTTCAAATTTTACATTTATTTCTAATTTTAAGTAAAAAAAATTTTTTTTACGTAAAATCGTCATTATACTCGATTTCGACTAATTTGGGGATAAGGATTTCAAATTTTACATTTATTTCGAATTTTAGGAAAAAAAAAATTTTTTTTTTACGTAAAATCGTCATTATACTCGATTTTGACTAATTCGGGGAAAAGGATTTCAAATTTTACAATTATTTCAGCAGACAAAGGTTTTAATAATTAATTACACAATTCAACGATTACTTTGAATTGTAACTTTAAAAAAAAATGTGTATCAAAACACTCGTGTTTTAATGCCCGAACATGTCGCGTGTTAGTCCGAAACATGTCGCATAACCCTAAAAAAACACTCGTGTGACCCTATTATGAAACTCGCCTTCGGCTCGTTTTATAAAACTCACACTCGTGTTTTAATGCCCCTCATTATGTACCGGTTGCATAAACTACTATTAGCATTGAATTATAAGTTAAACTTCCAATTAAGGTAAACGTCGCAATGTTTGACACCTTATGTTGATATTGTTGATACCCAAGACTCAAACGTTAGCGTGTGTATATAATATACATATATATATATATATATATATATATATATATATAACAACGCGCGAGCCGAGCGAGCGAAGCGAGCGTGCCGCGGCAGCGGCCGGCGAAGCGCCAGAACCAACACATGTTGAGTCCGAAACATGTCGCTGGGTGAGTCCGAAACATGTCCCTGGATGCGTCCGAAACATGTCGCTTGATGAGCCCGAACATGTCGCGTGTTAGTTCGAAACATTGTAGCATAACCCTAAAAAACACTCGTGTGACCCTATTATGAATGTCGCGTGTTAGTCCGAAACATGTCGCTCGGTAACCCTAACATGTCGCGTGTGAGTCCGAAACATGTCGCTCGATGAGCCCGAATATGTCGCGTGTGAGTCCAAAACATGTCGCTCGATGACCCCAACATGTCGCGTGTGAGTCCGAAACATGTCGCTCGATTAGCCCGAACATGTCGCGTGTGGGTCCGACACAATATGTCGCTCCATCAATCCGAAACATGTCGCTTGCGTTCCTTACATTGCGCCATAATGTCGATTGCGTAGATTCGGCATCAGACTAGATATTAAATTGATTAAACAAATGACGCTTGAAATTAGGTGATCATGTAGTATTTCTGGGTATCGAAAGAATTATTTGGGTGTAATTAATTTTAATAGGATTACGAGCCCTGTAATATTTGGATGTAAATTATATGAAATTTGATGTTTGAAATTAGGTGATCATTAAGTATTTTTGGGTAGCGACTAATTTATTTGGTAACAATTTAATTTAATAGGTTATCGACATGTTACTTTTTTGAGTTGCACTTTATATTTAAAAGGAGTTGAAAATTTGGTGCGAATCTAGTATTTTTGGTAATCAATGTAATTTTTTAGAGCATCATTCGGCAACTAATTTGGTGGTTCGTTAAATGCTACCCCATTTTAACTAATATAACGGATGTTCTTATTTTGACCTGTTTCATTTGATTTACACTCAAGGGCAAAAATAACAGGTACACTTTCTATGGAAGTTCAATACAAAGTGTATGCATTATTATTCCACGTCGGAGAGGAGAAAGAGAATTTGCCTTGCGGGAGGAATCAGAGGTTAAAATCTGCTATGGGAAGAAATTTGCGGATCAGGCGTTGCACTGAGTCTTTCTTATGAAAGAGGAAGGGCATGCCCGCGTGGGCTGGATTCTTTAACAAAATTGAGGGGTTTCTTTTAGGGTATTACATTTTTTTGCGGAAAATAACTTTCGGGATGTAGTCATTTCCAAGAAAGAAAATACGCTAACACAACTGTTCGGAATACAGCACTTAGTTTCTTGATAATACGAACTAGGTACTGATACTGTAACACTTACGTCTGAAGAGTATGATGCCTTCCTGCGCGTTGTAGCCGGTCAGGAAGGGCACGTCGGCACCGGGCAGCAGCGACCGCGGGTGCTTCGTCAGGAATGCATCGCCCACCTGTACACGTAACCTTTTACTAACACATTCCGCAAGAAAAAGGGAAATACTAAGCCTTAAGGTACCATAATCAGCAACTAGAAATTGCGCCGACTGATGGGTCCTCTGCTTCGACCGCTAATGGAACGGTATGTGTCAATAACCATGCAAATGAAAAGGTGGACATTGGCACCTTTCGGGTTCCATTCCATGCGGTCTTTAAGCAGAAAGAGAAGAAAAAGGTACAAAGCGCTGAAATTCTACTGCTTTGTTTTGCTGTGCAAGTCATTCAACCCATGGCGGAACGGAATGTGAGGGCGTAACGACAAAATTTAGTGCGTAACTATATCTTGATTCATCGATGATTCACGTGCTCGTCACTTGGAGCGTTAGG
The DNA here is from genome assembly GCA_951800055.1 of Cenopis cana. NCBI lineage: Eukaryota > Metazoa > Arthropoda > Insecta > Lepidoptera > Tortricidae > Cenopis > Cenopis cana. The sequence goes on along the minus strand of OX637490.1, from coordinate 10,486,456 downwards.
CGTAAAGTTCGATCCAGACAGTCGCAGAAAAGTCCCTAGGACGGAGCGACCTTGGTCCGCAAAGACCGGTTTTTAAAGGACTGGAAACAACTGTCTAATACACGATCTGTCTGTACGGACCAAGGTCGCCCGGTTTTGGGGCTTGTTATCGACCGTCTGGCACGGGCTTAAGCCTGACCTCTGCTGGCTCCACTGCTGGCAGGAAGGGCAGTGCTACTGTGTTCTCCAGATCAGCTGGCTTGCCCGGTGCGCCCGCCAGCCTCGCACCCGCCTTCACTAGAAGCTCGCTCGGTGTCGCTCGTAGGTAACCTACGAGGAAATATTCATAATACTATGAGTAAAAAAAGGGGAATGAGGAAATGTCGTGCCACATAGTCACATCCACATCACTTATGTGAAAACGGTCGATGGAATAACAACACGACTACGCAAAATGGGAACAATACATTGTAAGGACTCTATTTTGAAACGCGCTATTTTCGGCGTATGACGGTCGATGCATCGTGTAGTATGCTCAAGTGCAAGCAGAATTCGGATCCAATTTCAAAACATCACTAACGCGAGCTCAAGTCATTTATTGAAAAGTGCGCGAAGGCTTGCTCGAGCGGATCGTAGGCCAGAGCCCACGACGATTTTGACAGCCCGCTTTCTGCTATAGTGTCGTTCGAAACAAGCCCTGTGACTAAAACAGCTCCGACCCCGCTTACCTAGCAGTTCTGCGGAGTTGTTAGTGACGATGCCAAGTTCGCGGCCGAGCTGAAAGGCTCGCTCGAGCGGGTCGTGCGTCAGTGCCCACGGTGATGTCGCCAATCATCTTTCTGCTATAGTGTCGTGAAACAACCCCTGTGACTACCACAACTCCGACCTCGCTTACCTAGCAGTTCTGCGGAGCTGTTAGTGACGATGCCAAGTTCGCGGCCGAGCTCGAAGGCTCGCTCGAGCGGGTCGTGCGCCAGTGCCCACGGCGATGTCGCCAGCCCGCTCTGCGCTATTGCGCCGTGGAACAGACCCTGTGGTATAATACATCTAAGTTAACAATTAGGGATAGCATCTATGTTATAAATTAAGTATTAGCGTCTACAGGCTGCGGTGTCCGCTTACCATCAGGTGGCCGTACGCTTGTTTGCCACCGTAGTTGTATAAAAAAGTTATACCAAAGTAGAAGGAATGGTTAAAAATAGCCAGACTTTTGCGGACGCACATGTATGTATTACATGTATGGGTTACCGCCGTAACATCTTAGGCCATTACATAGGTACTATGTAATGGTCTAAGATGTTACGGCAAACCATTTTCAATTTATAAGAGACACGATATCCACCTAGTTAATGTACTCTATTACCTACAATTAATTGATCCGGGTGACTGGATCTTTAACAGGCGGTAATAAAGAAAGCGATCAAATATTTTAGCGCTCGGGCGTCAAATACCTGCGATCTGAGACATTCTTCGTTTACCGCCCTTGATAAGTAATGTAGGTACTATTATTGCTCGCCAAAAAATCCAAAAGAAAACGAGATTAAAATTAAGATTTAAATATATAATTTTTATTCGAATATATATATTTATATATTTTTTTTCGAATATAATTTTTAATATATATAAATTGCCAGTCAATTTGGCCGGGAGAAACCTTTGACGGTGACTGGCACTACTACCTAATTAACCTTTATCTACACACATATCATAAATCCTCTAATATGCGTTCGGAAACCGTAGAAAATGACTCTCATTTCAACATTCAATGAATTTATGGCAATTTTCTTATCTGTGGCTAAGGCTACAGCAGTAATAAAATATTTCATTTTAATCTCATATATGATGTTAAAATATTACGTCAAACAAAACTGTCAAAATTTAAATGTCAAAGTTGACATGTCCCTATTCTAGTATCACTGAAAATTCTTATTCAGTCGATGCGAAATGTCAGCTCGATGTTTTTTTAGTATATATCGCACGAAATTTGAGCTAGAACGACATGATCACATCAGAATAAGGACTCTTTACTTTTTAAAATAACATTCAGGTATCGGTTGCCAGTTCTGATTTCGATATTTCCGCAACCGTGCAAAAAAGGTTGTATTAACACAATTATTGTATTTATTTACTACGGTTTCTGAACCCATCTTAGAGTAATTATAATATGTGTGTAGATAAAGTAATGTATGCAACTGTACATAATTAGGCATTAAAACACTCGTGTGACCTTATTATGAAACTCGCCTTCGGCTCGTTTCATAAAACACACTCGTGTTTTAATGCCCCTCATTATGTACCAGTTGCATAAACTACTATTTCATATATAGTATAGGTACGTGAATAATACGATACGTGACGTTGCTGCAAGGCACCAACAACTCTAGCTGAGCAACTAATGCGTTAGGAATAAGTTTCAAAATGGTATACATTTCGACATTGCTTAATAAATAGCCCGTGTTGACACACGTAATAACTTATACGAGTATTGTTATGATTTCGTCAATGGTGCGACTTCAATGCATTTATTTATCATATGCATAGATTTTGCAACAGCGGATTTACGAAGGTTAAGTGGCAAGATTCAATATGGATTGGAATCCATTTGAAAAAACCTGATTTAAATATTGTGTGTATTATTTACATTTTTAGGGTTCCGCCTCAAAAATAAAAAAACGGAACCCTTATAGGGTCACTTTGTGGTCCGTCTGTCTGCCCGTCAAGACCCTTTATCTCGAGAACGCGTGGAGGCATCGAGTTGAAATTAAAACCACATAGGTAACTTAGGTCTACAGTCCCTTGAAGCTGTTAAAAAATCTAACTTTTATAAGTGAACGTAAAAAAAGATATGACCGTTTATGCCGCAAAAAACGTATTATTAAAATAGAGGGTCGTAAATCTGTACATTGAAGATATTAGCAAAGTAAATGATTGAGGGATCTCTCAGAATTTATAATATGTAGAGGTAGAGGTACCTACAAATTCATACGGAATCCTCGGTGGGCAAGTCCGACTCGTACTTGTCCGATTTTTGGTTGTACATAACCACAGAATTAGTAATTGACTTAACGTAAGTACGTTGTACCCATAATGTACTTATAGGAACTTAATCCGCCTAACCGTAAGCAAATTATAATTATTTTTCTGTGGTTAAAAGAAGTTAAAAGAAGCAACCACACCGTAGCATGTAATGTAGGTACATCACGTTTTTATTTGCTTTAATTACTGCCTTACCATAAATTTGCTAAGCAAACCGACTTTGGGATATAAATCCTTGGTGCAATCCTCGGTGCAGATTGGGCATATGATATTTCCAAATGTAATAACTAAGCCAGCGCGGGGCCTGTAGCAAATTCTATAAAAGCGACCATGGATTTTTTGGAGCGCGTAGCATTTGCTACTCTTGCTATATAGCTAATCCGCCACTACCTATGCCGATGGGATAATATATGATGGGATGGGATAATATGGACCATTTCTGGTAAGCATAAATGTGTACTTATTACTTCGTGCTCGAGATACCCGCATTGATTTTCTTAGTTAATTTACCTTTGAGGCTGGCGACAGCATATGGAGATGTACGGAGGCGGCGCCAGCGGATTCACCGAAAATGGTCACTCTCGAGGGGTCCCCACCGAAGTTTTCAATGTTGTCGCGCACCCATTTCAACGCCATGACTTGATCCTGGACAAACCAAAAATGTAGGTATGTACCGAAAATAACGTGAAATTCATCGGCACTATGAAGATTTTCAAAGACCTCCTAAGTGAAAACCGTTTTGACTAGTACCTAACTTAAGTAGAATGTGACGTACATACGGTGCATATCTAGTACACCTAGATAACTCTGTTTATACACACTGAGCGCTCAAGTTGCGGTTACAGAGTGAATGCCGATGAGTAGGTCTAGTCTAGGTACACTCTTGTGGTCAAACTTTACGTCTAAATTCAATAAAAATATGGTGAACCAACACGTCAAACCTTTGGATATGTAAGTAATATATCCGTAAGGTTAAAATCATTTTACAGACATACATAACAGTTTTCGATACATTTCATCTTCTTCTCCACATGCCAAGTGAAACTTTAACGTCATAAGGACTTGGTGAAGAAAAGCTTTCTCATATTCATTTGTATTAAGGAGAATCGTGCACTTACCTTAAGGCCCATATTGCCGGAGACCTCTTCGTTCCCCAGGCTCAAGAACCCCAGAGCTCCAAGCCTGTAGTTGAGCGTGACGAGCACCACGCCCCCACCCACGAGGTGGTCCGGGCCGTATAGGAAGGAGTTCCCGGAGCCCACGGCGAAGGCGCCTCCGTGGATCCAAACCATCACTGCCAGCTTGGGGTTGTACCTTGAGAACCAAGGCATTCAAACGTTATTAATGTGAAGGGTTTTCATCAAGAAGCATGCAAGCATCGGATTTCTAGTCACATGGCGCTTAGGTATGCCGCATACTGATGAAGGAAAATGTTAATCTATGCACATGGTCTTCCCGCGATATTTCATTCATTTATTACACGACTGCCCAAAAAAAGGAGTGTAATGTTTTCAGGTTTTTAGTAGGTATTATTTTCATTAATTTTGCTAACTACTATAGTGGAAGTATCTGTCGAGGTTTGTATTTCAAATTATAAAAGCTAAAAATAGTTAGTCTTCCTTCATCAATGCTGAAGAACGTGTACATATGAGTTACTAAATGTCTACAAAATGATACATGCTCATGCTCAACTTATCCCAGTGCGTTACGAATGCACACTTAGACTCAGGATATTTCGAAATGCTTACCTACTACGGAACAGCGATCCGAATCCGACAGCATGACTCATATTAATGAGCTATAAGATTAAGGTAAATTACTAGTATCACGATAACGTGACGTAAGAACGTGGTTTACTATGTGTTTGTGTGTAGAAAACTAGAAATGCTACGCTTAGTTTTCCTATGGCTAGGGGAGTACCGACAATTGAAAAATTAAACGCCACAAGTGGGATTTGAACCCACGATGGAACTCGTTCATTGGGTAGATGTCGCTATGAGCCTCCCTAATAAGGCTAAATTAGATTTAAAATTGTGAATTTTTAAAATAAAAAGTGCAAGAATACTATTTACCGTGTACTAGCCTATTTGTTACTCCAAATAGTACTCCAAAACTGCTCTTAACACAGCGCCTTCCTCGAGCGTGTAAGTACCTATAGGAGTAAGTATAGCATACCCATTACCCAGTGAGTTTATCCGGCAGAGCAGGCGAGTACACGTTCAGGAACAGGCAGTCCTCGTCACCCTTGTACGTGTCGAACAACATGAACCGATGCGGGCAGACGGCACCTTCTTCCAGCGCGTCGCGGACGCCGGACCACGGCTCCAGCGGCGCGGGCGGACGGAAGCGCAGCGGGCCCTGCGGCGGCTGAGCGTATCTGCTCCAACAAGATTGTATAGCAATTAGAGAGAGGCCCCACTGGTGCATTGCGTTGCGTTGCGTCGCGTCGTCGCAACGGATTTAATGTGGCATTATGGCATATCGTAAAAAATATATGTAAAACGTTGCAACGTTAACGTTGCGATGACGCCGACGCAACGTAACGCAACGCACCAGTGAGGCCTCGCCCTTTATACAATATCAGTGGGAAAATCAAACAGGAGGATTAGGAGATGTAGGGCACAGCAAAATGTCATCATGCTAGAATTTGAAGCAGCCCAACTGGGGAATTACCTCCGCGTTGCAGAAGATCACAGTCATAATAACATTGTTGACTATACAAGTAGGTAATTAGGTATGTAGTGCTGGAGGTGAGCAAGGTCGCCAGAGCTCCCGAGGATGCACTGTCTCAACACAGCGAGCGCGCGAGTGAGGAACCTAAATTTGTCCCTTCTGCTGTGAAATTTTATAAAGAGTCGGTAACACACTCGTGACTCCTTTGGAGTTGTGAGCGTCTATAAGCTGCGGTATCCGCTTACTATCAGGTAGATACGCTTGTTTGCCACCGTCGTTGTCTAAAAAGGAGGTTTATTTTTTATTCTTGGTGATTTCCATTCTGCCCCACGAAAGCCCCTTAAGTTGTTGTTCTTGGAAAGATTTAGACTCGGGATTTTTTGTATGGTATGCGTACAATTACTTGGAGCGAGAGTCTGATAAGAAATACGAGTAAAGCCAGCCACCCACGATCAATTCTACTGTCAAGTCTGCTTGACGCTTGCATACAAGTCTACTTAAAAGTGGACCACTTTTAAGAAGATTTGTATGCAAGCGTCAAGCAAACTTGACAGTAGAATTGATCGTGGGTGGCTGGCTTAAGTATAATATGACGAAATGAGGCTACGTGGGTGATACAGGATGAGCCGACGTGACGGTGAGTCAGTGTGTCATTTTGGCAAATCAGTCATCAACCTTGAGCGAAAACGGGCTCACTAAAGAGGACACCCAGGATCGTGCAAAGTGGAGAAAAGCGAGCCGGAAAGCGGACCCTAGCAAGAGCCGAGATAACTAGATAGAAGATGAAGAGTCATCAATCTTAATGTTGGACAAACCTAATGCCTTTAAAGCTGTAGTACGGCGTCTGTTGCGCAGTCCTCGCTACGAGCCGACGTCCGCGCAGCGCGCCGAGCTGCGTGAACACGAGCGGGCCGCCGCCGACGCGCATGCGGTCCACCAGCGCGTGCACCAGCCGCGCCGCGCGCGCCGGCACCGCTTGCAGCCGCCGCAGCGCGTGCTTCAGCCCCACGGACTCGCTTACGGTACTGGAGAGGCGGCGCCATGCTCCTGTCACCTGATGAACGAACAAAAATTGTTCATGGTTTCGTTTTACAAAACATAGGTACACCGCCACAGTAGATTCTGCATAGATTCTGTAAATTATGCCTCACACACCAAAGTCTTCGTAGCAAAAGACTGAAAATGAACCTAATTTGATAGCACGTAGCTTGCCTTTACATCGACTTGATCGACTTGGCGTGTGGGGCACCTAATGTCCTGACTTTATATCAAGTCAATGGCGGTAAAACAGGTTAACTCTTTCACATTATTTGCTCCAGAGTCCAGGCGTGGCACGGACGTTTAGGTAGTTCGGTTGATGTGAATAGGTTCATCTTAGACAAATAAGTTTTTGGCAAATTCTATGAGTAGCAGCAGTATGTGAATCAACAGAAGAAAGCTCAATAAGTATATATCCGTCAAAGGTGAACCGGTGCCTATCAAATGTAAATCTTGTAGTAGTTGTAGTGAAATTTTAGACCTAGGTAATTCACAAGTTAGTGTCCACACTACTAGATTTAGACTCGTTCATTGTGTAACATAACATACACATAGTTACCTAAATTTTAATTTAGTTTTATTTCTAGGTCTAGTTTTAGTTGTTTATACTGTTTTTAATATTATGTTAGTTTAATTTACTCGTTACCTACCTATGTTAATATTATAAAATGCTTAAAGTCTTAAACTGCCTGCTTAGTTAAAATACAGATGCATACCCCAGCCACCTTTATAACCACTATAACCAGTTTTAAGTACCTACCTAATATAGGTAAACCATTTTAAATTATCTCTCACTGATTGATATTTTTGGCAATAAGTACAATCAATTGGTCAAAATTACGACTCCAAAACCTTTAAAATACTGTCTTTAAGTATCGTTTTAAAATCGATTTTAAGAGAGTCAATCGTGCACGTTAGTAGCGTAGTAGCCTGCCTGCTGATGAGATAATTATATGTTCAGACACTTTGCACTCATATTATCCACTTACGTAAAAAAATCACACTTTACAAAAACAGTGTGAAATTGCATAAGTATTGGGTTATCGACATACTTCGCTTGAAATTATTCGCTTAAAAGCAAGGTATCTAAAATCCCTATACTTATCTACTTATAGTACCTAAGCCAATGTTCTGCGAGTCTAGTTTGATATCAACTTCCTAAGTAGGATTCATTAGACTAGTTATTGGCAATGCGTAAATCTGAGAAGTGTGATGAAAGTGCGTCGGTCAGATGAATGGCCCAATCTCGTCAAGGAGTTGTGGCCCACCGCATGACCGCAACGCTCCAGATATTAAGTTAATAAAGGGTCTGTGAAAATTAAAACATTCAAACTGTAAGTAAGCAATGCGCGCTGCTTAATTTAGTGTTGCTTAAATAAATTATTATCGGATTTATCGGTATACTTCGAGTACGCTTCCACAGGAGCATAAGACGGTACCTAAGTAGGTAGAGACCAACAGAGCAGAAAATCAGATTGTTCACTTATACCTAACTCATGCTCGAAAAATTTGTCATATTCATATTAGGGCGAATTGGGTTATTGTCACGTCTTGTCGGTGGACATGTCAAAAGTAAAGAGCTACAAAGCTTAATTTTCGATTGATCCGATAACCCGCATAATCTGTAATTCCGTTACTATAAATCCATGTAAATAAAACATAACTTACATGCACACATGCCGTTAACTATTGACCACCGAATGGATAACTTTTGTTTTTTCGACTGACAATGACCCAATTAAAATTTTTTGGTACTTACACAGTTAAAGATTGTCTAAATTTTAATTATATCCATTGTGTAACGGCGGTTGCCCCTCACCGTTACCTATGATAATTTTTGTTTAGCACTGGAATAATGTAGGCATAATTTAGCAAGCGAAATTCGATCTTCTTCATTCCCAACCAGGATATGCGATTTAAGATGCCTAGAGCGTTCATTTTTAGGGTTCCGTAGTAAACAAGGAACCCTTATAGTTTCGCCATGTCCGTCCGTCCGTCCGACCCCCGTTTTTCTCAGTTACCGTTAGTACTAGAAAGCTGTAATTTGGCATGAGTATACATATCAATGACGCCGACAAAACGGTAGAATAAAATTTTTTTAGGGTACCTCTCCTACATGTAAAGTGGTGGTACAATTTTTTTTCTGCAAAACCCCATCATGTGGGGTATCGTTGTATAGCTCTTTTAAAAATATTATAAGGTTTCTAAAAGCATTTGATTAAAGAATTGGTTAGCGTGATATTAAGCTTTGTTATGCTCAAGTGTCTCCCCCCCCCCGCCAGCTAAACGGTGGCTACTAGGCATGTGAAAAAAATCATGGTAGTATTATATACGATGAATTTAAAAAGAAAACTATCACAGCTAAGTAGACATTACTAGTTAACGAATAATAGCCTAACTTCAGAAATGTACTTTCTGAAGTTAGGCTATTACTGCAATCTTTCGTACAATTTCCATTGATACCTTAGATAATGTTGTTAATTCTGTCAAAAACTTAGTAAATATAAGTTTGCGAACTTTTTAATTCACATAGTGTAACGGGTGGACGACTACGGAACCCTACCTTGCGCGTGGCCCGTCACGCACTTGGCCGGTTTTTCCTTCATACTACACATTACGTACCATTCGCCCAAAGGGGTCTAGGTAACTTATTGAACCTTACTACAAACCTACAAAATACAAAACATTGAAAAGCGTCAAAAAAAATTGTAGATCCCTTTCTTGCGGGTTATGTACCTAAGTGATTATCTCATTCGGGAGTCGGGAGGGTAGGGTAACAGCATGAGTATAGGGCAGTGACCCAATTAGTGATGGATAAGGACATTAACTCTTATTTAAAAGAAACTAAGAGTTATTCATGTTTTATATCAATAAATTTGAATTAGGAATTAAGTGACCATTACTAGTGTTTATCAGCTTGAATGAAGTACCCGACACCGGTGCCGTTATCATATCTTGATTTTTTTTTACCTGACTGTGGCTTACCTGGCCGGGTCCGATAAGCGCCCGATATAGGGGTATAGGAGCGCGCGGTTGGAACTCTCTAAAAATCTTGGGAAAATCCAAGACGCGAGTAGTTTAAACACTGAAATACCGTAAGAGTTTGCGCTCCAGTGAGATTAGTTGAGCGGCGGTTGAGCGGCTTCAACCGAATCTGAGACCGCCGTTACCCTATGGGTCATTTTCTATACTCGATTTTTTTTGTGTCCGAGCTGAAAATCGTATGGTAGCACGAGATAATACGTACCATTTATTTTTTTTCATAAAAAATACATGTTTGCACGTTGAGGTCCACTCAAATTCACGGACTAATTTGTTTTTAAAATACATTAAAAAATACCTAAACGCTCAAATTAAGACTCCGTGCCCTGTCCGGCATCGAGTTTTGAATCAATCAAAAATTCCTATCAAAAACTGTACATTAGAATCACTGATTTCGTGTCAAAAACTTTAACTCGATTATATTTACTATCACTGAGCACAGACACTATTCACTTCACTGTGGTGAATAACTTGTCATTGATGTTTAAAAATCGTCCGAGCGCGAGAGTTAAATTTTGTCGGCAAAATTCAAAGGTCCCTGGCAGCCATCGTTTACATTTGATCAGCTTCGCGTCCTGCTTCACATGTGCTCTCAAATGTCAGCTATTATATATAAAAAATCTTTATATAGCAAACCGCATTAAGTTCGAGTAAACCACCTAAGTACTTCGGTTTCTGGGTGGGCGACAATTTTTTTGCTTTTGCTTGCAATTTCGGTGGCCCTTAGAAATTCAAATTTTACATAAGTAATCATTAACATATGTATGCATTATATATAAACGATAACTTAAAATATTATTAACATGCGATTTGATTTTTTTATGTTTTTTTTTTATATAGATTTCCAATTTCCGTGTCCTAATTCCCATAGCTTGTTTACCCAAAACAGCTGATTTTGGGACACGGGAATTGGGAAGGGTGACTTATTTTGTTAATAAACCTCATTTAATAACAATAATTATGGATGAAATGCATAAATAAATATAATTTGTACTAAGTATATCGATTAGAGTTATAGTTCCTGGCAGAATATCAGCGATGTGGCCTCCTGCCGCATCAATTATGCTGAGCCAGCGCCCATTCTCTGCCACAACACATGGCTATATTGTATCACTTTTGGTTAATTTTTTTCTAGTTTAATATTGTCTGTGATTAATAATTATGTTTATCCTTAAGTTGCATGTTTCTCTTCGTCATTTCATGCCATGTAAATTGTGGGAATGAATAAAGTGTTTATCTATCTATCTATCTATCTATCTATCTAGTTTATGCGTTTATTTAAAGAAAACAGGCCAACTGCTACAATTACACTTAGCTTCTTAAATATTTGAAAAGAGTGACCCATGATTGGTAAAATTGGGCTAAATAACTTCGATACAACTGAACTTTATAATTCTTGATAAATTAGATGGTAAATAATAATTTTAATACAATTTTTTCTAAGAAAAGGCAATTCCCATGGACAGATAAATTCCCGTGCCCAGGTCAAATTTTCAAATTGTAATAACTTCCGTAATTTTATAAGTATAAGTACCCCGTAAGAAAATTTGTGTTTATTAATTTTTTTATCAAATTATCAGCGTAGAATTTTCTATGTATTATTGGTATTTCTAAATTCCATGGGAATTGGACAAAAATGCCCGTTTGGTGAAATTCACTCCTATACATTATACCTATGCCCTATACGTTGCGTAGATACACCTGCAACCTGCAACTTAGAGATTTGATAATCGAATTGATTGGTTCTTTCTCTTGTATTGTAACATCAGCGCCGGCTAAATGTTACATAAATATTTCAAAACACCGTCCATTGAACTGATAAATGTCAAGGTGAGTTCCCTTATTATATTTGCGCATTCTTAATATGTGAGGTCATAAATCAAATTGACAAATTGCAAAATGCTAAACAAGAAAGCTTTGATTCTTGTTAAGCACCTTGCATGACTGTCAATCCAATCCAACCCAATGCAATGCAGCATAACAGCATTCATAGATACACATATCGTAGGTAGATACACGTCTTTCTGTGGACTTTTATTCAATTCGGCGATTCGAGCCATATTACTTAACATGCACGGGGTTGTCCCAAATTCGCCTGTGCCAAGGCTCTCGAGAGCGGAATTTCTTGTCCATCCTGCTATATAGGTAGTATCGTTAACGTCTTCATTGAGGCAGACTAAAATACTTATTGTATGTAACAGAGTTTCATTTACTGGAAACCGAAATTTGTTTTGCAATCGAGATTGTTAATTTTTTTAGCATACCTAGTAAAGGAGATCATACACGTGTATAATATGTATAATATACAGTTGAGGCGAAATCGAAGTTGTGCGAAAGATTACACTTGTTATTATTGATATACGATATTGCAATCCCTGTCCGTCAAAGGAGAACACAAAATCGATTAGATACACGATGTGGACCAATGGAAATTGCGAAAAATGCTGAGACTTAAAATTACATACTTACTATATACTTACCTAGCCTAGATGTGAATATGGGAATTTATGATGAAACATGTGCATAGGTAACTATGTGTACCTACTGTGCAAGAGAGCGGTACCCACAGTCTGTAGATCGATTATATCTAGGAAGAAATAAGTGCAACAATGTCCTTGTCTCTTAGATAGGAAAGGAATGGGTGAACTGAGTGTATTCTGCTCGTAGTAGCGTATGACTGCCGGGCCAAAGTGTGTGCGATACGTAAGTAGGTAGGTAGGTATAGGTCATAGAGGTATAATTATACCATTGCCGAGAATTAACTTGAACTAATTTAGTGATCCTTAATACGTGAAGCAGTAAATTTAATTTAAGCAAGACTTTGCACAATCCTTTGGATAAAACGACAGTAAGTTACTTACTGTCCCGGTTTAACTGTTCGTCATAGCCTTGAGGTCTTAACTACGTTTTTTGACAATGGTTAAACTATTAGCCAAAGAAGTTGCATTGCATCACGCAGTCGGGCTCACGAACCGCAGGTCCGCAGTAAAGTAATAAGTACCTATATGGATCCACAAGGTTGTCAGTAGATCACCATTTCCGTCACAGTGTAAAGACCGGATCTCCGACTGTACTTATTGCTTAATTAAATTATTATCTCATCCGATAAAACAGTGCATCCGGCAATCGTACAATACTAGGTACCTATTCCTTAATTTGGGCTTAAAGTTTTTCTCAATGCTTAATTATTACGTAAGTGTCCAATCTCCTATATAAAATAAATCAGAATAAATAATCTCACCAAAACATTTTCCTGAATGTAATACCTAGACATACTCGTAGACATTGTATTACTTCGTTGTTATTGGTAATAAGGTATTACAAGTCAGTGTTTTACAATTGTACATTCATTAATTAGATCATTCATTAAATCATTACATTGGAAAATTACAGAACATATGTTGCGAAGACGAGATGGGTCGCCTGTCAAAAAGAATCAGAATCTCATGTAGAGCCAAGCTAACTCTAACTCTACAAGCCTTAACTTCACAAACTCTACACCTTAGTCGAAAGTCGTAATATTCAAAAACCTTTAGGCATTAAAACTCTTAGCCTTCGCTTCGCATCTAGACCAGACGAGTCTATTAGGTTATGTTGAATAGAGTTGATTGAAGTGTTAAGTTGTTTAAAAATTTCAGAATATAGGTAAATACGATGAATTATGTAGTTAGATAAGTATAGTACTTTAATAAGTATCCTTACTTAAAAACCTGAAAGTTAAAGTTAAAATAAATGTAGGTATACTTCCTCGTACATCTTCAATTCATTAAGATTGAATTAATGACACGGCACATGGCATTTGGAAAATACTAGAAGGATTCCTTCATAGTTGACTACGGAACCCTAAAATGTTATGCCATGCTTCTGTGACCCAGAATTTTATCTCATGGTAATAGAAAGCAGAAGGTGAGCTGTACCCCGGTTACACTACATTATTCATTACTTCACCTCACCTGTCATACTGTATGAAATTCAACATAGGTACTTACAACAGTCAATGGTGATCCTCGTTGAAAGAAGCGCTCGCTTTACTTATAACAAACAGAACGTTACGTAAGGAAGCGTAATGTCTGGTAATGTGGACCGTAAGAATGCGGGACAGTGCTCGTTGCCTAATAATGGATATTGTTGTTTGGGACATATTGTAAGGGGAGTAGCGCAATATTACGCGATACAGACTTGCTCCGAAATCGCCGGATTAAATTTCCAAGCAGGGAAACATTTTGGACATTTTGTCCCAGTTTTCTAGATACGGCCACGCGAGTCTACGTAATATATAACTATTATACCACTATACTATTCTGTGTCTGCGTTGTAACTAAGTAGTTTTATCCTAATAGTAATTCTAGTTCGGTTCTTTTTACACGCAATGAACAATTTGGACTTTAGGAGCGGTAGACCTCGATTGTAGCCCGTCTTCAATCACTCGAAACTCAACGCACTCATCATTTAGATACTGGGCAGTAAGCAGTAACTTCGTCAACGTTTTCAGCGACGATTTAGCGGATCCAGAGGGGTGGGCCTGAGCTCAAGGCTTCCGTAGTGGGTTCGAGCTCACCAAATGCTGGATCGGTTACTGAATGCTGCTGGTTTATCGCTCCAGCGTAAGTTACCTTCATAGTGTTGAGGCTGTTGAGGCAGCGCGGCCACCGCGACGCCGCCCAGCGCTAGCGCGGCGCACAGCGCCACCGCGCACCTTACTGTCTCATTCTCTCCAGTGTTAGTTACCTTCATAGTGTTGAGGCTGGTCGTGGCGTTGGCCACCACGTTGCCAAGCGTGGCGGGCGGCAACGCGGCCAGCGCGGATGTTACTGTCTCATTCCCTCCAGTGTTAGTTAGTTACCTTCATAGTGTTGAGACTGGTCGCGGCGTTGGCCTCCACGTCGCCGAGCCTGGCGGGCGGCAGCGCAGCCACCGCGGCGCCGCCCAGCACTAGCGCGGCGCACAGCGCCACCGCGCATGTTACTGTCTCATTCCCTCCAGTGTTAGTTACCTTCATAGTGTTGAGGCTGGTCGCGGCGTTGGCCACCACGTCGCCGAGCGTGGCGGGCGGCAGCGCGGCCACCGCGGCGCCGCCCAGCGCTAGCGCGGCGCACAGCGCCACCGCGCGCCACACGCGCATGTTGGCACACCACTCCACCCCACTATTGTTTGTTCCAACTTGCAATCCAATCAGTCCTCTTTCACTTTTCGCTTAGTTCGATTTTTGTTCAGAACAAATATGCTTACGAAACGACCTGTTAGATAAGTAACTATGTGTTGTTGCGAAACTGAGAACGAATTTTGAAAATAAGTAATTATTTGCTGTTTGTAGTTTCAATCATGTTTTCCATAGGTACCATAGTACACAGTTTATCTCTTATGAGTTGATCATAAAGTTAATCATATCATCATAAAAGGTATAAAAATACCCACCTAGGTACCTATTATAGTATTATCTCGTGTTGAATATAAATCTGTATAAGTAATGGAATCGTGGTAGTTACCTATTAGCTCATTGTTTAGGATCGACTAAGGTAGGTATTTCAGTATAATTTATTGTTTAAGTACTTAGTTATTTTTCGTAAGTAGGTATTTGTACCTAAAAATTTAACTAATACAACAAACGCGATTGATACCTTGCGGTTGTCCCCAGCTGATCGAACACAACGAAAACTGTTTCTCAAGCTCAAACAACACTAATTGAGCTGTTTATTCAGACGCCTCGAATTCGTCCGTCCGGTTTTTGCGGTGGGTGCGCAGTAAACCGTGTTCAACGCTCTCGATATTGTTAAAACTGCACTTTCACCTTCGTTAGGAAAGGGGTCTACGGCCGCTCTGTCCCCATAAACTTAAATATACCTACGTTAAATCTACTATTTCGGTCACCCAACGCGCGTAAATTTTGCAGTAAGCTCTGCCTTTGAAAACGGGTAAAGTGGGCAGGTGACGCAGATTTTGCTCATCACTTTGGTAACATTACAATAATGTCTATCGCAACCGGGTTCTCATCAGATCAGTTAATAAACAGTCAGCCAAATATTATTGCATTTGCATAATACAAGTCGCTGATCCCGAGAACGTGCAGATGAGCAGGGGCGTATTTTGAAATTTGGCGCCCTGGGCCAATAAGTTTCGCCGCCCCAGAAGTCAAGACAAGGTGCCCAGAAATTTGGCGCCCCGGGCCAATAAGTTTCGCCGCCCCTCTCAGCCTGCCGCCCTGGGCCATGGCCCCCTTGGCCCTAGGGTAAATACGCCTCTGCAGATGAGCTGCAGATAAGTAACGGACCTATACCCAGAGACTGGATATCAACGCAACGAATCAAATTAAAGGGCTGTTAGTAACGATCTTGTATTTGTTCTAGAGTCGCAAGACTTCGCAAATAAATTTAGGGTTCCGAACCAACCACAACTGTTTTTGCGCCCCCTTTAGCTGTATGGGAGCCCCTCTTAAAACATTTCAAAATAAGTTTTGACAAAAATAAACTTAAATATAAACTTAAAAATAGACTTATAAATAAAATATGTGCCCTAGGTCACCTTCGTGGGTTATGGTGCCCAGAAGAAGTTTTGACTATTTGTATGGCTTTGGGACACCAAGATGCTTATACTGTAAAAAAAATTGGACTGTAGCTCCAACCGTTTGGCTGTAAACCTGTGTGACAGACGACAGACGGACGGAAGGACGGACGCGTGTGTAACAGCAATATAGGGTTCCAACAGAATCATCGCTCTTGGCATTCAACCGCGCAGTAAGTACCTACGTCCGGCGCGGCGGATGACCCACTGATTAGTAACTCGTCATACTAGTATTCATTTAATCAATATAAAAAATAAATAAATAGACATGACTGTTATTCTCCGTGGCCTCAAAGTGGATGTGACCCACCACAAGGCCTTTATTTCGATTCCCTCTGGTTAAGTAACAATATACAGGGTGGAAAAAAATCATGGGTCCTGGAGGGAAACTACCTCAATTCTTTGAGATAGCTCATTTTACTTACAGGAAACATTCTTTAATTTTTTTTTAAAAGAAACAAAACTGTTTTCATTATTTTTCTACGATTTTTAAGAAATTTGAACTCAATATTCGATTTTATGGATATCTTAAGTACGACAGACGACTGTGAGACCTAATGTTTCTTAGAGAAATAATTATTTTTTTACTTTGACTCTATCGGCTAATGAAATAAAAAAGAGAATGTTTATTTTTTAATTTTTAAGTATCCGGTTCGATTCTCGGGTGAGAAAGACGAATTTAAAATAAAAAGTTCGCAAACTTATATTTACTATGTTTTTGTGGAAATTGTACGAAAGTATATTTTGTAGGTTTGTATTAAGGTTCAATAAGTTACCTAGACCCCTTCCTGGGCGAATGGTACGTAATGTGTAGTATGAAGGAAAAACCGGCCAAGTGCGTGTCGGGCCACGCGCAAGGTAGGGTTCCGTAGTCGTCCACCCGTTACACTATGTGAATTAAAAAGTTCGCAAACTTATATTTACTAAGTTTTTGACAGAATTAACAACATTATCTAAGGTATCAATGGGAATTGTTCTAAAATTTGCTTTTGCAAAGTACATTTCTGAAGTTCGACTATTACTCGTTAACTAGTAATGTCTACTTAGCTGTGATAGTTTTCCTTTTAAATTCATCGTATATACTATTACCATGATTTTTTCACATGCCTAGTAGCCTAGCCACCGTTTAGCTCGCAGGGGGGGGGGGGGGCACTTGACCATAACGAAACAAAAATTATCACTTCAAAGCTTAATATCACACCAACCAATTCTTTAATCAAAAAATTCTTTTAGAAACCTTATAATATTTTTTCCTTAAATACCTAAAACCTAAAAGAGCTATCCAACGATACCACACGCGATGGGGTTTGGAAGAAAAAAAATTGCCACCACCACTTTACATGTAGGGGAGGTACCATTAAAAAAATATTTTTTAAAGATTTTATTCTACCGTTTTGTCGGCGTCATCGATATGTATACTCATATGCCAAATTACAGCTTTCTAGTACTAACGGTTACTGAGAAAAACGGGGGACATGGCGAAACTATAAGGGTTCCTTGTTTACTACGGAACCCTAAAAAGGCTTGGATTCAGTTTTATTTCTTTTTAATAATAAAAGAATGCTTCCTTTAACTCCTTTAAGTAAAACTTGCCAACTTAATAATTTAATGCAGTTTTCTTCCATAATTTTTTCCACCCTGTATATAGTAAATTCATATGTAAAATGAGGAATAATTTCAAAACTTATTAACTAGGTATAATGTCAGATTGGACAATATAGGTAATAATAATATGTGTGATAAAACAATACAGTCCAAATAATTTTGATATCACACCTCTGGCCATAAAGTGGCACTCTACGCTATCTCTAATTTCCATCCTACTTCTTGGCCTGGGGGAGACATAAAATTTTGTATGTATACGGGCGGTAATAAAGAAAGCCAAAGATCACATACAATTTTCTGTCATTCTTTTTTTACCGCCCTTGGTAAGTAATGTACTATATATTTAAGTATTTATTTATCTATATAAGTATGTATATCGTCGCTAAGTACCCATAGTACAAGCTTTGCTTCGTTTGGGACTAGGTTGATTTGTGTAAGATTGTCCACAAATATTTATTTATTTATTACTACACACCTTCAAAAATGACACGAGCATAAATAAAACTATGACAAGGTGCCTTAAAGTAACAAATATTCTTATAAATGATAATATTACTGCTTAATATCACGACTAATTGAATTTCTAAGTTTACCTACTTACTAGAGACCAATTAACTAATTGTGGTCCATATAAAAAAGTTGAAATCGCGTGTCACTTGGACGATTGAAGTTGAAGATTGCCACGCGATTTATTCCGAAGCTGGTGACAACAGGAATAAGTAGTTTGTTTTCTTGAGTTGAATTCAGAATCCTGACTAGTGGAGGGGAGTTGAAGCATCTCGCTCTAACGTATGTATAGGTCCAAACCCTTCGAAGTGTCCTGAATTCAGGACAGTGTAATACCCGCTTTATGTCCGGTATTAAGAGGAGGGGTAGGGCAAGCTTTCTCCATACAAATATTGTGCAGGATTTACTTCGTTTGTGTTTGCATTAAAGTTATGATTTTTGGTCATTATGTTTATTTTTCTGATAGCTATTTCGTGATCTAATTTTTTTTTATTTTTTTAGTTAGCGTTTTTTTTTGAAAATTTTCACATACTTTCTTCGCATATCTAATATTTACAACCAAAAAAAAATTATATTCGTTAGTGCCAAAACCTACGAATAAAACGTGCACAGAGTTTTGTAACAGATCAGGGCTGGGGCCTAAGAAACTAGATTAGAAGACAAGAAAACAAAATATAATAAAGACTATAATATATTGCATACAAGTCCATCTACTAGTAGCAAGTAAATGGTCAAGTCGACTTCATACTAACATGCTTTCTTAAAGAATATCTGTTTAAAATAATGACAGCAATGGGTGGATTTAGTAGTGATATTATTAAGCATACAAAGATAAATACCATTCATTGAAATGACTAGATGTAATTATTAATAGACAAACAAATACACGGAATAGACATTAGTACAGCAAATAGTAAAGATATGTTCTCAAATATATCCAATTATGCAAATTTATTACGTTATATCCTTGTTTATTTAGTAAAACTATGACTTGAACGGGTGAGTTAATCTAAAATATTAGTCAAGTGATAGGCCAACTTGGGACAGTACTTAACCAAACACCAATACGCTCAAACGGGCGTGTAAGGAAGCACAGGTTGCAACGAGTTTGAGGCGGGCGGCAGCTCAAACGGTACAGACAATATGGGGAAGTCCATCGTAATTTCCCTTAATTAGCATAACGATAAGGTTGAATGTTCCTTGGCTGAGATGTTGGGATACTTGGGCCGGTCGGCATGCTTCAAAAACCTTGTCGGTGTAATTAAAAGGATTGTTTAAGATTAAGTAAAATTGGGTCTTGTAGTGTAGTACAATAAGGGTTATGTGTGTAGGGGGAGTTAGGCTCAGATTATGGGTATAAAAGGACTAGTCCTGGTCATTCGGGTTTATTCTTAGTTTGGAAGTGGGCTAGCTCTAATCTCTGGAATACGTGTGAAGAAGTGTTTTTTAAGCTGTTTTATTCTAAGATCAAAGTGTAGTTTTTGTTCAGTGATAAAGGCGGTTCGTAATGTTTTCATCCAGGAACATAAGAGGATATGAGGCTACCGAGCTGGCCTCACACAAAGTTAAGTGTTTTTGCCTTTAGTAATATGATTGTTCTGATTTGTTTGACTTTTTAAGTGTTTTGGTTTTTAGTATTTTAAACAATTCTAATATGTGAGTTTTTTAATAAGCCGATATAATTATTTGTGTCATTATCATTACTGATTTAAGGTAAGATTACAGGACTACTTAAAACTTTCTGACAACATATGACTGGGGTAGAGTGACCTTGACAATGACTATAATTCCCCGACCGACATTCAATCTACTTGAAAACGAATACATAATGATAATTCCCCGACAAATATTTCATACTTGAGAGAGATTATCCGTAATAGTAAACACTGATCCTTTATAAAGAAATTTACAAATAGTAATTTCTTGATGTTCTAGTAAATTTAATCAGCAGTATGTAAATAACTTCATCCATATCAGAGAAATAACTTTAGATAACAATTTAGTCAAGCTTTTCTTTGAATGGATCATATATCTTACGTTATAGGTAGTTGAACTTTTATATGCTAAGGGCTAAGCGCTTAATGACAAGTTGTGTCATGGGTCTTTTAAACCCACAGGTGGTAGAATTGGAGCGAGGCAGATATGGTGTAGAGATCTCGACGGACGTATTAATAAGGTATGGATGCACATTTCTGATTGAAGTAGGCCCAACTTTGGTTCATTTAAATATATCTATCTATACTGTAGGATAAATTAGTCGTTCTATATTTTCGGGATAAGACTTTTAATAAAATAAAAGTAGGTATAAATTAGTTTCTGATGCTTAATGTTGAGTAAAATAGGAAATTAGTTTGCTTATTTTAATAGAGATCAACAGGAGTCCAGAGTCCCGTCAAATATCATAGAATTTATGGGTTACTACGATTCACAACTATCAGAGGGTCCTCCCTAGAACGATCACATTTTGGCCAAATTTCTTCTTAAATATCATTTCTTTGAGCTTCAGTATTTGCGACCTTCTTTTGGGGGGTTGATTTATTACAATTTGGTGAAAGCCGTGCCAAGGATCTGAAGCCTTGGGGGCGATAAATTAGGATTCAGTGGTCTCCTGAAGACCACAATTTGATGACGTGCAAGCGATGTGATTTTGACGGGGTCTGGACTCTTGTTTCTTTAAAAACACAATTTCAAGGGGCTGGGGGCGAGTAAATAAGCAGAAGGTAATAGTAAAATCAAAAATTGCCAAGTACCAAAGTGGGTCTATTTTTGAGATGTGCATCCATAAGGTTGTGATGAAAGGCGTCAAGATCAAATAGGTCGTGCGTTTATAAATTTGTGATTCATCATATTATTATACAATTTTTATTCCATTCACAAACTAGAAAACGCTAATAGGCTATGTGGTTGGTTATAATTATCGTCTGTCACCATAGGTTATTTGAAATTAAATTCATTTACAGGAAACGTTCATAGGCTACAGTAGTATTTGTAGTTATGCTACTTCTTGGATATGTAGGATTAAGTTCAGTTCAGTTAAAGGTGTAAGTTGGTATACAGTTAGGCTACGGAATTATACCTTAAGCTCTAGAAAGTAAAAGTTTTAGATGGTCACAAATGTTTCATAGCAGTGTTAATAATACTCCTTATTACACCCCTAATATATAGGAAAACATTATTTCTATTCGATTAGACATTGCTAGGATATTTGAAAAGGAATAGGTAATTCAGCTAAAAAAATATAGGTTATAGTCATAGTTTAGCCCAAAAGATTGCAAATCATATTATTTTGGGTGAATCACCATTAAAGGGTTAACATGAGTAAAACAGGGTTAGCAATGTACTCATTCATTTAGTAATTAGAAACATAAGTAATTGCTCTAAAGTTTGAGTGACCGAGCTTTGTTCGGCTTTGTCCAAGACAATGTAGAATTTCATCAAAATTGTTGGCGTTTAAACAGGAATTTCCATAATAAATAGATAAATAAATTAAAACGCAAGATTTGGTTGTTTAGGAATAAAAGATTTTAAGTTGGTAAAGTAAAATATTCAGTAATAGTTATTGACAAGTTATAGGAACGGTAGGTTAAGAACAAGTTTATGTTTAGAAAAGTTACCTCAGTAGTCTAAATAAAAGGTCGACACTCTCATTGTATGAGTTTATTCAGTAATATCTTTTGTCAGTACCACTTTAATAACATTAAATACTCCATAGAAGGCTGCAAATAGGAACAATAAATAAAACAAACAGGTCTAGTAGGTTATAAAGAATGTAGTGGCAAGCGTCCATAGGCTGTGGTGATCATTTATCACTGGGTAGTTTATGGAATAGCGAGTAATGTAAGTAAGAGTATGTGCAAGTTTATAGTAATGGACATTCAGGGGCCACGGAGATCAGTTGTCATCTGATTGAGTCATGTTTCTGATTGTCACCGAGGTTATGTAGTGTAGTTTTATTGCTGCCTGCGTTGCGGTTTCGATGGTCGTTTTTATAAAGACTGTTTCTTTTGTTCTCATAAGTAGCTGTTTTTCCGTTACTGTAAGCGTGAGCGGGTTACGAAACGATTGTTGAAGGAAACGCTCAACTCTAATTCTAGATCTTATAGCATAGTATCAAGGTTCAAATAATTCGCGACAGTCTTATAACGTCCGGAACAGAACGTAGAAGTAGCAGTCACACTAGACATCAGTTATAGAAATATCAGTAACCGCCGGGAACGATCGAAACGCAAAAGTCGTGACACAAAATGACCGAAGTGACAAAATCACGGTGATTTTTATTGTGATTATTTTTGGAGCAGGAATAATAGTAACGGTGATCGGAAAGTATGATAGTTTATTATTGATGGGGAATATTAATGTATGCCGTATGGAAATGTATCAAAATACCAGTATTATACTTAGCAAAGAACTATTCTTCGAACATTGAATTGTTATATTTACTGGGTGTTCGTTGATTTCAGGAATACGAGGCTAGATATCTTTGTATCAGAACGAACTAAGATTAGGTAAAATTCAAATTTTAAAATAGATACATGAGAGACAATATTTTAAGGTATTTATATTAATATTTTAGTTATTACATACAGAATTTCCATACATACAGACAGTAAGATTATGTGGAGTTTAATTTTTTTTGCTTTGTAATAAAAGGCATATCAAGAGGAGATAAATTAATAACACAGACACAATTTCAATAATATTTTAAGCATTCAGAACCCAAGTACAAATATAAAATCATGGTCTAGGTAGGTAATACAAAGAAACAGTTCAAATTCATTTAATCAGAAAAGCCAGATAGGTACAAGAATAACATTTCAAAGGTACATAATTAGACATATAATAACCTATATGTTAGATCTAAATAAAACTGGTTTTAAGAAAGTTCCTTTCGATGCGGTCATTTGATTACCTCAGAGTCCAGGCCGATTTTCACTGTAACAAAATTTGTTTTGCTAAATGAGTAATTACATACAGTTGAAAGGTAGATGGCTAGATACTAATAAATATGATAAGGGAGAAAGGGTGCAGTTGTGTGTCTATATTACAGGTTAAGCACAACAGTCATCCATAAAAATTGAATTTTGTTTTCCTTTAGACACTATATCTATAATAACCATTAATGTTTATGAAAGAAAACATGGGTAAACATGTAGGTACTTGTTGTTAACAAATATTTTATGATAATACAAAGGTGGCTTTGTCATGGGGGTCAAAATGAAACATAGAACATTGGATATTTCTTGGAAATGTTGGTAGTATCGGATGTCACTCACAGTTTCCTTAAACCTTTAATGCAAAATTAGCATGTAGGTAGGTTAAGACAGAGTCGAGACGTGCGTCCATACAGTGCTTTGATCGAATAAGTTGGGTACTTGCATTGTTTTCCAATGTTTGTTTGCGAAGGCACATTGTTAGAATTTTGCTGGCCGTCCAAGACTATTTATTGTCCGGGATTGTTTGTATTAAAATTTTTGTGTTCTGGCGTTCTCATAGTAAAAATTTGAGTAGGAATGCTTGTGCTGAAATAAAGAGACACAGATTAGTGTAAACATTTTTATAACAAGCTGTTAAAATTCCGTGAAGTTTAAACGCAAATTTAGTTGGGCAATGCAGGATAGCTTAACTGAAACAATTAAACTACTTAGAATAGGTAGTGGGTCATCAAATTGTAGAAAAAATTGAATGGACAAATTAAGACGATTGAATCGTAGAATAAATTTAATGATGTAAAACTTTTATCCAAGTATGGGAATTTAATACTCACTCATAATAGTTCTTCCAGAAGATAGTACCGTAGTGTTTAAATACTTTACACAAACGGAGATGGTAATGTCCTACTAAAACTATAATTTCTTTGTTATAAGATAAAATAAGGTAAATTTAATTTATCTGACATTTATGTCACTTGTTGTGGTTTTTATTTATTGATGTGACCTGGGTACAAGGTTTTTAGGCTAGTTGACGCATTATCTGGCACGGATTGTAAAATTATGACGGATGGTAGAGGCGTGTTCACAACACTCGGTACGTATAGTTTATAGTAATGCGTGTTCGCATCATACGATACGGCATAATATCGTGCTTTATGGATTTCTATGTTGACAAAACTGATTAAAATTTTAGATTCTTTTCCTTTAATAGAAATATTTATTTCACATCATAATTATTAAGTGGAGTGTGTTCCATTGGAATCGGGGTAGAGTGGGGTGCAGTTGAGTCGGTTGACCTTTGGAAATGAATTTACGGGAATATACTTACGGGTTTTGCTAGTAAGGAAAAATAAGATGATCATAATATTTTCTTAATTGTCTTATATTACAATTAGTAACAATACGCATATTAATGAAGTCAGGCTACGTTAGCTCTTCCAGGCAAAAAAAAAAAAAACTGTCAAACCAGTGTGGTTTGGTGGCACTGTACTTTGTACGTCATATTTATATGGGAACGTGACGTGTGGGGTGGTGTCGTCGAGCCAAATTGGTTCATTTTGCAATACAGAATTTATATTCATGGTCAAACTCTATGTACGATAAAGATTTAATTTTGTATTAGTTTAAAATATTGCAGACTTGAAAGGAGCAATGTTTATATTGTGGTGGTACTTACGGAGTTTTGTTTGATCGTTAGAGGCTGTACGTCTGATATGAATAAAATAATGAATAGCATGTGTTGGCGTAAAAGATGAAGGATGCATCGTCATGAATGATTGAATACTAGGTAGACCGTGAATGTGCTATGAGAGGTACGAATGAGTTTCTTGCGACTGGACGAAGCTTACAGTACAACCTAGATTTATTTGGTAATTGGTCCCTCCAAATGAAAACACGATTGTGTCACCACAGTAATAGGTGCTAGGTTACAGTCATGATATGACAAGGTCTTTTAAGACTTACTGTGTTGGCACAGACTTCACTCGAGCTAAGAAAGCTATGATATTGGGTATACACACCTCACTTTGGATAAGGTAACCGATACCTATAAATATGGATTTCCATTATCACACAAATGCGAGTAAAATGTTACTCTGGTGGTACATGAATAAATTATGTTACATAATCAATTAAGTAGTGTGCGCATATGTGCATACACATGCGTTGAGCCGTATTAATTAATTTATTGAACTACAATGTTGGTATAAGATATTATCGTTTAAGTCCGTACATTACAGTTGTAAGTCCGTCACTAGTGATAAATTTTGACATGTTAAAATTGAACAAACGGTTATCTTGTTCAAGTGAAACACACGCCAATGGGGAGGCGCTATGGTGATTTGTGGATAGGGAGTGGATTGAATCTTGATTCTGACGAGTGAGGAATCTTAGTACTTACATAATGGATTTTTCTATATTTGCGTGGAGAGTTTTTGGGGGATCAGGCAGAACTCGGACAATGTGAGTCAGGACGTATGGGTGCCCAGCCAGACCCAGAAATCCAGCTTGATACCGCAAAATCGGACTAATAGAGTCTATCAAACTCACAACTTGGTACTCCTGGCAAATGGAAAGGTCTTGAGGAATAGGTTATCACGAGTCTTTGTTGAAGGTTTATTGGTTCGCTCCCCTTCACCGGGTCGCCCCTGCTCTTTCCTTTTGGTCTAAATACTCACCACACTAAAGTCACTTTTGTGGAGGGATTGACATATCAATAAATTGAAACCTTTCAAGTTTGTTGTTGACAATAAACTAATATCATTGATTTTCATCACTGAAAATTAGGTAACTATAGTTATGTTCTGTTAAGAGGTTGAAAATGGGTTTTACAGACGAGATCTGAGGGATCTCGCTTCTAAGATTCCTCTGGGGTTTGCGACCGTTTCATACACACTTTATGTGTCGGGTTTTTTAACAAGAAACGGGGTTTATTATACAGTTGGTATGACAAGTTGGGCTGTGTTCACATTGTGGGACTTCATTGCCGATTTTCAGTTACATTGCGTTAACCAAGTTTAACATTTAATTTAAGTTGAGACTACTAAAATGTATTGCCATATGTATTACATATCTTTAAACGAGCAATTCTTGTATATTTATTTATTTATATATATATTTATTTCGGGGATCTCGCAAACGGCTCTAACGATTTTGATGAAATTTGGTATGTGGGGGTTTTCGGGGACGAGCAATCGATCTAGCTAGGTCTCATGCCCGGGAAAACGCCGAGCAAGGCTCGGTCGCCCAGATATTGTATTACAATATGCGTAAATAATATTGATTTCACCAATACATTGTATTGTAAGCTCACTGTTTGTTTAAGACCAGACAAAAACAAAGAAGATAAAAATAACTAAAACATGTAATTCGGAATTTGTTTTAATTAATTGAATTTGCCTTTAAATATAACAAATTTAATACTCTCTTGTAGCGTTAAGACCAAAATTATAAACGAAAAATGATATTGTAATATCGGTCCGTGATATTAGTGAACAGGCAAAGTTAAAGCGGAAAAATCGTGTCGGGTGGTGTGGATGCGCCTTAACACCCTATTATTTTCGTCACATTTTCGCATTTGACCGGAATATTCTGTCAGCTGACCGCGACAGTGACACTGACATATTGACATCTGTCGTTAGAATTATTGCTAGTAAAAAGAAATTAGTTCCAAGGAAATGCCGCGTGTGGTCGAATATTCCTGATTAAGTTTATAATTATGTTTCCAAATGATTTCAAATAAAATAGATAATAATACAATCATATTGAAACATGAGTTCGAGATATAATTTGCTGACACAACTATTTAAAACCATATGTTAGATCGTAAAGTGACGTTTACACAGTAGGGAAAATACAGGTTTCCGAACGTAGTATTAGGGTAGAGAGAGGTTTGACGTCTGCTGAAAAGTTGAAAACAAAGTTTATTGTTGTTATGCAAATAGTTTTAATTTGTTTATGCTAATGGTGTAAGGAAAAACGTAATTATGTTCCGCGTTTCGAAGTGGATTGATAATCGTACCGAAAAGGTTGCGTCTACATCAAAATTAGTGCGTGCATTGTTTTATTGGTTAATCGGATGTTTATACATGTTTGGATTTAGGATCTCTGTCTTATTTGAAAGTAGGCAGGAAGTTTCACAAGTAAATAACGGATGTACTTAGCTGAAATCATTGCGTTGGATATGCAACGACATAAGAAGTGAGTAATTACTAAATTAATTATTGAAAACAAACACCTTTGTTATATTATCATTTTTTTTTGTTACTTAAGTTCTCTAGGGTTCTAGGGTTGAATGTTCTACAAGGGAGCTTATAGGTCTTCCCTTTGCGAAGCATTCAAGGGGGCGAATTGTAACAGATCAGGGCTGGGGCCTAAGAAACTAGATTAGAAGACAAGAAAACAAAATATAATAAAGACTATAATATATTGCATACAAGTCCATCTACTAGTAGCAAGTAAATGGTCAAGTCGACTTCATACTAACATGCTTTCTTAAAGAATATCTGTTTAAAATAATGACAGCAATGGGTGGATTTAGTAGTGATATTATTAAGCATACAAAGATAAATACCATTCATTGAAATGACTAGATGTAATTATTAATAGACAAACAAATACACGGAATAGACATTAGTACAGCAAATAGTAAAGATATGTTCTCAAATATATCCAATTATGCAAATTTATTACGTTATATCCTTGTTTATTTAGTAAAACTATGACTTGAACGGGTGAGTTAATCTAAAATATTAGTCAAGTGATAGGCCAACTTGGGACAGTACTTAACCAAACACCAATACGCTCAAACGGGCGTGTAAGGAAGCACAGGTTGCAACGAGTTTGAGGCGGGCGGCAGCTCAAACGGTACAGACAATATGGGGAAGTCCATCGTAATTTCCCTTAATTAGCATAACGATAAGGTTGAATGTTCCTTGGCTGAGATGTTGGGATACTTGGGCCGGTCGGCATGCTTCAAAAACCTTGTCGGTGTAATTAAAAGGATTGTTTAAGATTAAGTAAAATTGGGTCTTGTAGTGTAGTACAATAAGGGTTATGTGTGTAGGGGGAGTTAGGCTCAGATTATGGGTATAAAAGGACTAGTCCTGGTCATTCGGGTTTATTCTTAGTTTGGAAGTGGGCTAGCTCTAATCTCTGGAATACGTGTGAAGAAGTGTTTTTTAAGCTGTTTTATTCTAAGATCAAAGTGTAGTTTTTGTTCAGTGATAAAGGCGGTTCGTAATGTTTTCATCCAGGAACATAAGAGGATATGAGGCTACCGAGCTGGCCTCACACAAAGTTAAGTGTTTTTGCCTTTAGTAATATGATTGTTCTGATTTGTTTGACTTTTTAAGTGTTTTGGTTTTTAGTATTTTAAACAATTCTAATATGTGAGTTTTTTAATAAGCCGATATAATTATTTGTGTCATTATCATTACTGATTTAAGGTAAGATTACAGGACTACTTAAAACTTTCTGACAACATATGACTGGGGTAGAGTGACCTTGACAATGACTATAATTCCCCGACCGACATTCAATCTACTTGAAAACGAATACATAATGATAATTCCCCGACAAATATTTCATACTTGAGAGAGATTATCCGTAATAGTAAACACTGATCCTTTATAAAGAAATTTACAAATAGTAATTTCTTGATGTTCTAGTAAATTTAATCAGCAGTATGTAAATAACTTCATCCATATCAGAGAAATAACTTTAGATAACAATTTAGTCAAGCTTTTCTTTGAATGGATCATATATCTTACGTTATAGGTAGTTGAACTTTTATATGCTAAGGGCTAAGCGCTTAATGACAAGTTGTGTCATGGGTCTTTTAAACCCACAGGTGGTAGAATTGGAGCGAGGCAGATATGGTGTAGAGATCTCGACGGACGTATTAATAAGGTATGGATGCACATTTCTGATTGAAGTAGGCCCAACTTTGGTTCATTTAAATATATCTATCTATACTGTAGGATAAATTAGTCGTTCTATATTTTCGGGATAAGACTTTTAATAAAATAAAAGTAGGTATAAATTAGTTTCTGATGCTTAATGTTGAGTAAAATAGGAAATTAGTTTGCTTATTTTAATAGAGATCAACAGGAGTCCAGAGTCCCGTCAAATATCATAGAATTTATGGGTTACTACGATTCACAACTATCAGAGGGTCCTCCCTAGAACGATCACATTTTGGCCAAATTTCTTCTTAAATATCATTTCTTTGAGCTTCAGTATTTGCGACCTTCTTTTGGGGGGTTGATTTATTACAGTTTGTATGGAGAATGCCTTGCCCACCCCTGCGCCTTAAAATACGAAAGACGAGTTAATGTATAATGTTACATCGACATGGCGGAAAACCGCTCTTAAGTCGGTGCGGAAGCGGCAGCTCTGCAGGTTGCAGGTTTTCACTTCGCTTACCAAGTACTCGACTCTTGACCTCCTATTACGTATAGATGTTACGAATCTTGGTGTCATGTTATACCATATAAGGTCAAGACAAGAGGAACATAATTAGCAATCTAATTTTATAATAGATCAAGTTCCATCTCAATATCAGCGTATCTCGTTTCCAGACATTGATGATGGGCAATTTTGCCAAAGAAAGAGAGAGTTCATACGAACTCGTTTTTGAAAACAAAACTATTTTAGTACAAGCCTACGTTGCGTGGGTTTGCTTACTTTAGTACGTATATCATTGTAGTCTTTGGGTTTGCTATCCTAGGCCTTTTGACTTAATTAAGTCGCCTTGAGGGTATAGGTACCTACCAAATTATTGTATCGGTAGTGTAAGAAAGCTAACATGCAATAATGTGATGATATACATTGCACTGTTTTGTTATCGCACAGGTAGGTAACAGAACAGACGTAACACTACAAATGCTATAGGTTGGCTTAACTTTATTATAGGTAATGGCCGGTATAGCAGAGGTGTGCGATAGATAACTATCGATCAACACTACCGGCTTCAGAACTTCTGGAATACTTACATAATACCAATACTTCACACCAGTGTTTAGTAAAGGTTTTTTTTCATGCTACAAGGTACCTGTACCTACATACCTAGTATACCTACATTTAATAAGGCCTCCAAAGCCCACAAGAATTTCTGTTGAAAACCCCAAAACTACCTAAAACTTACATATATGTATCCTAAAATATAGCATTTTACGAGGATAGGTACACCTAAGGTTAGGTACTTAAGTTAAGGTTAGCTGGTGGTTAGCTGGAAGAAATCCCTCATAGGTATAACGCTTCGCCTTTGTTGTACTTTAATCTTCTGTGACGTGTACCTAGTATAGTTTTAACGTGTTTTTGTGTATAATACCTCTAAAGTGCTACCTACCTGGAAATCTATCGGGCTATCCAGCGCGGGAACGCCGCGCCGCCAGTGTTTTTGGGTCGTTTGAGCCAGGTACATATACCAAGCGAAACGTTAGTATTAAGTACTTATCTAAGTTGTTGTATTGTTTTCATTCTCTATATTTGTGTTGTAAATAAATGATTTACTTCTATAAAGTGCTTACATTACATATATACGTTACCCTTAGGTAACGTATGTAACCAGATTTAGTATAAAACTACAATTATGTAGTTTTATACTAAATCCGGTACCATAAATCCAGACATTGATAAAGATACTAAAGATAGTTTTAACCTCTTGGGTGCCTTTGACTTTATCGTGGTCAATGGATCCGGTGACTAAAATTTACCTACCAATCTGCTGCGTTTGTGAATCCGTTATGCAAATGAGTGTACCTATGGGTAACGTCTTACATAAGATAATCATTTCGCATGTTTGCGATATTTATTTTGGAAAGATCTCGAATATATGTCGATATTTCTGAATGTAGTAAGCGTCATAGATTTAGAGTTTAAATGATAATTTACTAACGCACTGGTGCTAAACAACTTTAGTTAGGAAACTTAGGAAAGAAGAACCGGTCTTTAGATGACTTAAACAGCCTACATTTTTCACGTTTTAGTTAATACCAATTAACTTAACAAAAATATTATATGTAGGTAAATGCGTATTTTTAATTATTTGTTAATAAACACAAAGTCAGTGAAACGGACATAATACACAACTTATTGAAATCCTAAAAGAATAAAACTCGTGGACATAGTGGATAATGGACTATGTTACATAGTCCATTACATTATTAACTATTAAGGTCGTGTTAAAATAGAAATGGTTTGTTCTCAGTTACACAACACTCACTTGTAAAATTATTTGTGGACAAGCAAACCGTTAAGTTATACGACAAAGTACTACGAGTTATGGGATCGGCTGGATCTGCGCGCGCGTCGCTAGGTAAATTTCGCGCCACTAACCGCGCGTGCGCGCGACGCGACGACGTCTCCGTGGTTACCCAATACACCACCACCACCGACCGCTGTTATTCAATACCAACTTTAATGCGAGACCGCTCGTATTGGAACCCAAAACAAATCAATGCGTTTGCGGACACAATTTACGCGCTACGGCACGCTATGGCGAGTATTGTAACTGGACATCCAAGTAGGCATAAGCACAAAATAAAGAATATACAGAAGGTCCGTTCCCGCCGTTCTTGAAAATACATACCTAAACTTGCCTGACTCACAGGGTTGCTTCTGTATTGATTCTGAATTTTAAAAAGGAGCAGGTATATTAAAAATTCTTCAACATGACATTTAAATATGAACCAGCGTATCTTGGTAAAAAACCGGCCAAGTGAGAGTCGGACTTCGCACATTTAGGGTTCCGAATCAACCTCAAAAATATGATTTATCAATATATTAGTATTTTTTGTTAAAATATACGTAATATTGAACATTGTCACCAAATTTCAAGTTCATAGGTCAATGAGAAGTCTAAAAATTCTGTGACAGACGACGGACGGACGGACGGACGTCTGGGCGACACCAATAGGGTTCCGTTTTGACCCTTCGGGTACGGAACCCTAATAAATAGATGCGTGACCCGCTGCGAGTTGTGACTTGTGACGGGCGGCGGTCGAGAGCGCCAACAAAGAATATACCTACGTAATTAATTAGGTACCTACTTAACTAAACCATAGTACTTAAATACTGGCGTTTTACCAGCGAACGATAAGATGAATGTGTAATGGTTGATCGTCGTTATCAAAGCGGCTAGTTTCAAAAAATTACCTACTTACCTAGGTATTGTAACTACCAAAATGAGAAAACCGTTTTATTTACCTTTCAATATCGTTTGAAAATTTTAAGAAAGTGTAGGCACAGTTTTTTGTTGTATTTAAGTGTATTTAAACAATAAAATACATTCCAACTGTAATAATATCGGTTATTCATTTTGACGTACGTGACACAAAGTACCTACGTAGCGGCGGGGACGTAAAGTGATCAACGCGCGCACAACTAGCACTCGCGACGCGACAGTGACAGTCGCGACTAAGCTCGTCCGAAATCAACCGAGAATGCCTGTAAATGTTACGTCTGTGTGCGTTCGGCGAAAATGGCACTTTGTACTGAGCGGACTCTCTGCCCCGGCGCGCGCCGCCGCTATTTACTTTGTGGCATAAGTATCTAGCCTATAACCTATAACCCGCGTTTGACCGAATGAGCGAAGGGACCGTAAGTAGGTCTCCGTTTCAGGTTGGGAAAAAATGATTTCATATTTCGTATGTGGATTTCCGAAAGGCCATCCGGCTGTTTTTCTCTACAAGTCGCATTATACCCAACAGATTCTCGTGAAATTTTGTGACCAGGTGCGACAATTATGCGGTTTTTTTTGAGTTAGTTTTAGGGTTGTTTTTTCAAAATGACGAACCCATGGGTATCGAAAACATAAAAACAAAAAAATGCTCGCGAAGTACCTAGTAGTACCTACAACACAAGTTCACAAGTTCCGTAGTAAACAAGGAACACATATAGTTTCGCCCTGTCCGTCTGTACCTACGTCTGCCCGCCCTCTGTTTTTAGCTCAGTAACCGTCCACACAACACACACATTACAGCTGTAATTTGGCATGGGTATACATATCAATCACGGCTACAGGTACATTACTTTCGAGACGTTTTTAGGGTTCCGTAGTAAACAAGGAACCCTTATAGTTTCGCCATGTCCGTCCGTCCGTCCGTCCGTCCGTCCGTCCGTCCGTCCGTCCGTCCGACCCCCGTTTTTCTCAGTAACCGTTAGTACTAGAAAGCTGTAATTTAGCATGAGTATACATATCAATGACGCCGACAAAACGGTAGAATAAAATCTTAAAAAAAATTTTTTTTCAGGGTACCTCCCCTACATGTATAGTGGTGGTGTAATTTTTTTTTCTTCCAAATCCCATCGTGTGGGATATCGTTGGATAGCTCTTTCAAAAATATTATAAGGTTTCACAAAACATTTTTTGATTAAAGAATAGGTTGGCGTGATATTAAGCTTTGAAGTGATAATTTTTGTTATGGTCAAGTGTCCCCCCCCCCCTGCCAGCTAAACGGTGGCTACTAGGCATGTGAAAAAAATCATGGTAGTAGTATATACAATGAATTTAAAAGGAAAACTATCACAGCTAAGTAGACATTACTAGTTAACGAGTAATAGTCGAACTTCAGAAATGTACTTTGCAAAAGCAAACCTTCGTACAATTTCCATTGATACCTTAGATAATGTTGTTAATTATGTCAAAAACATAGTAAATATAAGTTTGCGAACTTTTTAGTCCACATAATGTAACGGGTGGACGACTACGGAACCCTACCTTGCGCGTGGCCCGACACGCACTTGGCCGGTTTTGCACTTGTAGTTGTGTACGGACAAAATTTAAATGTGTGTAAATTATTTTTGAAGTGTGTGTTTTGAATGTAGAATCCCTGTAAATATGCAAATACTACTACAAATGCAAAAACGTCTCGAAAGTAATTTACCTGTACATAACGGTAGAAAAAATCCAGAAAAAAATACTTTTTTAAGGTACAGTTATGTTTTTTCCAAAATCTGTAAAAACCAATTTTCATTAATTTGAAATCCAGGGAAGGTCTTCTCATAGACCATTTTCGCGTAGCAGCACGGGATTTGGTAGCTGCCCTTACTGACCTAAAACTCTTTGACCTAAAAAGAATATACATCCTGTATACCTGGGTACACCCTAAAGCGGGTATTACACTGTCCTGGATTCAGGACACTTAGAAGGGTTCCGACCTATACGTTAGAGCGAGATGCTTCAACTCCCCTCCACTAGTTAGGACGCCTGATTCAGGACAGTGTAATACCCGCTTAACTGTTACTTATGTATGTTAAGAAAGTTAAAGTCAAAAATAATCACTCGTTAACGATCCGCCCGGTGTGAACAAATTAAGTAAATTATAAAATTTTGAAATGAGAAGCAGCACACTGCATTTCTTTTTTATTTTACATATTCGTAAAAAATATCATGAGGTCATGAGAAGGTACTCATGACTCATAAATAACTTTACGATTTGCGATGCAGTCTTGACGTAAATGTTGACGTCTGCGGGACTTTCCCCAGAGGGCATAAAGTTGAGTGTTATAACACCGACTGTACACTCTCAAGAAGTCTTGAACTGCGCAATAGTATGGCGTGCGTTCTGAAACTAAAAACTAGTTATAATACCTGCTACATTTTTTCAGGAAATTTTGTATACCTAATTTTAACCCTACTACTTCTAATTTTGTATGGGTTTGTATGTATCTATGGGTTATTTATGGATTTCGCTTCTGCCCGATTTACACCAGTGGGCCATGGTGGTGCAGGACAAGGACGCAGTTATGAGTTAAAACGAGAAAGACACACTTTTTACCGCATAGCCGAGTCTTTGTTCTGCGTCATCATGGCCCACTTTGTGGTCGGGCTCGTATTGCGACAGGCGACAACCGAAGACCCCTATACTCTTTATTTATCTGTGGTATTTTTTCTCGTGCCATAGCGTATACCCCATTTTTGACAAGACATTTACTTTACAAGACAAATAAAATAAACCTGTCTTTACGTCATTGTTTAATTGGGGAAATCTTATTTACTATCAATTTACACTTCGATTGGGGATTAAAATTTATAGTTCAGTGCAATTAACAGCTGTTACTTCCATACGAAATAAATACTTTGTTTATTCCCCGATTACTGGGTTGTGATTTTATTATCGTCTTAATCTGCTGATATAGTTCGAGACAATGGCAAGTAACGTGCCTTCTGCCCCGAGCGACCTTCCGCCCGCTTATTCGGAAGTGGTTGGTAATCCGCAGTACGGGTTCGTGGCTCCGGAGGGGTCGTTTGCGGATCCTCATGCTGCCTACCAGCCGCCGAAGTTTACGCCGGCTGGGGTGTACCCGCATCCGCCGAGCGGGGCGACTGCCGCGCAGCCTGCAGCAGGGGTGCCGCCGCCGGGTGTGCCCGTACCTGTGGGCATCGTGGTGCCGCAGGCTGTGGGCAGTGAGCCAACCACCATCACGTGCTTCAACTGCGGTAAAGTCGTCACCACCAGGGTCACATACACGACAGCCTGGCATACTCATTTAGTAGCTGGATCAGTGTGTGTTATCACAATGTGAGTATTGTTCATCATTGTAACTAAATATATAGCTTTATACTTTGTCTTGTGTGTAGCCCCTAATTGTTTACCATACATTTCTAACTAGTGGCCTACATTGCTACATATACAAATACAAATAGCCTTTTTTCGTGCATGAGTAAAATGATATTGAACATTTTTTTTGTATTCTTTTTTTCCCTTTTTTATTGTTCTTTACATTTTTTGTACCGTTTTTTACATGTATATATATATATATATATATATTTCTCATGCATGGCGCATGGTAGTAAGTGAAAATATTACATTATGAATGAATGAATGCACTGATTAATGGGCACACCAGAACCCTCTTAAGACTACAGATTTAAACGGGACTTGTAAAAGTGAGTGTTGATTCAATTAAGGCTCGAAACTGGGAGTAAACCAATTGTAAATGATAACACTGTCCTGGTCAATTTCACTCTCCTAGTTATCAAATTAAGCTTGTTAAAAATGTTTCAAAAACCACCACTCTTGATTTTAATGTTGAAGGCTTATAAATATATTTTGAGGGCTTAAATATGGTGTTATGGGATTACGGTGATGAGAAATATTCTTCAAACTGGTCTTAAAATCACTGTAAGAACAATATTTGACACATTTTTCCTTGAATATAACTGGTTTTCCTTTAAACATTTCCTTATTTCAAGGTTTTCTTTATCCATTTCAGAACAGATCATTAACCATTGGTATACTTGAAATCATTTCAGTTGAACGAATTGTACCAAAGCGATTCCTTCAAAAAGCTAGTTTACCGTTCAAACAATAAGGTTCAAAATCCCATAACATTTTAATAGAAATATGTTCAACAAAAAGACTTTCAACCATATCTTGTTTCAAGATTTTCTTTACCCTCTTGAGAACATATCATCAACCATTGGTTGGTCGAAATGAGTAACCATGGAATGCCGTTATACTGTAGAACAGTGGCGGCGCGTCAAAAATATTCTTAGGGAAGCTGGAAATACTTGGCTTTTCCTATTCTTCATGAGCCGTAGTAAAAGAACTGGACTGGCTGAAAATTAAGCAAGCTGGTGGGAATAGAGTTGTATGGACGCTCCGTCTCCAAACAAATCTGCTCGGTTCTTTATCTCAGTGATGAATGAGTCACTTGTTAATGTTGTGCAATAGGTTAAATGTTGATCTGTGACATTGACTTCAACTCTTAAGTTCATACTCATTTCCAGTGTTTTAAATAAAACTATTAATGGCCATTCTCCAGACTTGTGCCTGTATGGCTGACTCCATATACATTTTTCATAAAGGGTAAGAAACAAATTTTGATTTGGCTGTTAATGGGTTGAATAGTTTGCGTAATTTATATGTGTTTATTGAGTCCTTACATTCCCATTTACAGGCAGACAGTGCCAAAAAGGGCTTGAAATGTTGACTATAAATTGTTTTATTTTTATAAATAAACATTATATTATTGTTTCAGGGTGTGCTCTCTGTGCTGCTTGGGTCTGGTGCCATACTGCTTTGACACATTCAAGGATGCAGAACACTACTGCCCCAACTGCAACACATTTGTTGGCAAGACCAACAAATGCTAAATGTTCTACATTTACTCCCTCTTATAAATTGACAATAGCAATGGCTTAATTATCTACCTTATTGAACCTTTCAATAAGCTTTTTTATGATAATTACATTTCCAACTTAGTATTTAACTAGTCTAGCAGCTTGTGTTAAATCATGGCCTATTTTTGTATACTTTTGCATTGTTTTATTTTTAAATACTAGCAGATATACAAATGTTATAAATGATGTACTATTTTTATAATGAAATCAAGTACTATTTTAATATACTACTCAGTGTAAGCATTACATCAATTAGCTGAAGCATATTAATTTATTGACATAAGTTGGTAATTTAAAATTTTGTAATTTATAGTTTTGCATGGATAGTGTCCAATGTAAGTATCCCATCTGCAACTGTGAACTCCATAATTCACATACAATTTATAAATTAAATTTATGATTGTTGCGCTGAAAATATTACGTAACTTGTATTCTTTACAAACGAATACAGAGAAAAATTAAGTTATCCTTGTAACTTCCACGTTAAAATAACACGAATCAAATGAAGAAAAAAAAAATTCGTTAAATAGACTAAGTACCTAGTTGTGTTCTTTTAATACAAAATAAAAAGAAATTCTTTAAATCAAAATTTCCTAAGATGAAACTTTCAATGCTTAATGATTTTTTTTTTCTTGTTTTTTGCCATCTTTAAGTTATTAAGTAGTAATACCATACCATGTAATTTTAATTTATCCAATAAGACTTTGTGGCGGTCACATTACAGTTAGGTTGTGGTCTGGAGGCTAGCGAGCAGTGGAGCGGGGTGACTCTGACTAGTGGGTGCTGTCCGCTTACTTCCAGACTACATCCTAAGATTAGTATAAATAAGTTATTTTAAGCCTATGCCTATGCTTGTGTATGAAATGAAATGTTTCCCACATGGCTCGTAAGCCAATGAAACTTTAAAACAGGGGTTGGCAACCTTTTAGCAACCAAGGGCCACAGTAGCTAACAAAATTGTCGCGGGCCACACTAAACTTGTTAATAATTTGTGACTATCAGACATAAGGTACATTGTCGGTTGTCAATAAGAAGGCTCGCGGGCCGCCTGTTGCCGACCGCTGCTTTAAAAGAATATGTACATATGTACCCTTGTTGACTGAGTAGCTTGCTTTATCATTGAAGTATTATTTTATTACTGGAAAAGCAACTAATATACATGTCTTTATATTGTGTTGGTCTTCTTATGTCTGGATGATATACGTTCGGAAAGTCTTAGGCACCTCACGTATTCGAAACATTCCAACACTTACAACTATTAAAATGATGTGATGAACCATTGTAGATAGATAAACGGTTTTTGTTATTTAAAATTAATGTAATGTATCAGTTGATTATATGAAAGGGCGCCTTTTATAAATATTTTTGCTCCTCGTCAATCCATGTTCTAAAAACATTACTAAGGCGGTGCTCAATTCGGCTAATTATTTTAATGGATTGTGGTGCCAATTGTGAGGGAATATTTATTCAATAGAATAGTACCATCCTATGAATTGTTGGAGGTTGATTGTTATAGGTACATTTTTAATTTAGTATAGGTAAATATTTCGTGTACGTAGGAAAATAACTTTATACTTTTTTTTGTCCTTTTCAAAGCCACCAGTGTCAGTAGATATCACAATGATGTCAAAACAAAAGAGGTTTACCTTTATTGTCTGGGGCCCGAGAGTTAAGACTTGGTCACATAGCGTTGCGCGGCGGCCGCGCAGCGTGACCGTTGCGCGCCGGAACGTACGGTACGGTAACAAGTTAGCAACGCCACACAGGCCGCGCGCCGCGGCGTCCGACATATGTCGCGTGTGACCAAGCCTTAAGGATGGAGCGTGTGACTCATGTTAATTTACCTACTCCCAGCCCATTTTTTTATGGTTGCTGTTACTATTATATTAGACTGTCCCTCTCGATATGTATTGATATATTACAATACAATACAAAAGCGTTTATTTTTCTCTTTATTTGTAGCTGACTGCCCGTACACAGAACATTTAATAGCCAGCCAATACTAGCTACTGGCTATTGGAACGTCTTTTATGTTGTATTTTCTGGGTGGTATTGAAAGGGTTAAAATTATGTTAAATGGACACCTTTATACCCATAAATATGCATGTAAAAAATATATAAATAAAAGCTTAGATAAAGGCTTGAGTTTTTTCTTTGTTTCAAACTGATTGTCATGAAATAAATACCTTTGGTTTCACATATCTAATTGCTATCTGGACTGATAAGATATGTATAAGCACTTAATAATAACACTGATAAGAAACATAGCTGCAAGATAAGTTTAGTGATCAATATGTCTGACTTGAGTGATAAACGCAACGCATCAGTTACAATAAAAAAAAATGACTACCATTAGTACAAATACAGTGCAAAGTATCTCGTCAAGGACTATGGATATTCATATTGACATGGAAACTGCGCACCCGAGAGACCAGCCTCCCCCGTATATGGAACTGGACATACAGCCTCACACCATCATCAGGGAGACTATAATCTTACAACCCCCACTAAAGGATACTCCCATGTTTTACCCTTGCTCTAAGTGCTATAAAAGAGTTCTGACTAAAGTGAAGTATAAGAGCACTAAGAAAACTCATATGATGGCTGGTTTTATTTTTGGTTGTGGAATGTAAGTTTCTTATTTCACCTACTAACCCACATACCTACTTGGTATTCAACCCTTTTTTTACCCTGTGATTATAACAGAATGATTTTTTAAATTCATATGCTATGTGAGTGGCCAGTGATATATGACTTTATTTAAAATAATTTGTTTTTACTTTCAGCTTTTGTCTTCTGTGCGGCCTTGCTTTGATTCCTTACTTTATCCCAACCTTTAAGAAGATAGAACATTATTGTCCTGAATGCAATACCTTGCTTGGAGATTATTCAAAGGTATAAGTAATAATAAATACTATAATAATGCTTGCTGATTCAAGTTTCATCATTTCATAAAACATGAGCAAAGATGACAAAATAATACAAGTGAATGCAAGGTTGTAACTGTTTATAATTACATGAACATGGAAAACAGTGAAAATTAACATAGCTAGAAAGGTCATGACATAAGTACAGTCTGTGAGCTCTTATAAAGACTTTTTAGGTATAGGTGTTGACCATTGTACATGTACATGTACACTACCTATTATGATTAATGGTTTTAAATAACATTATTGCAATTTAACTTTTTTTTCTGCCAACAATTGAAATATACAGTGTCACTTGTTTGAAATGATATAGAGCTGACAATTTTTACCCTAAACCCAAACATCCTTCTAAGAGCTCATGGACTGTAAGAGTGGAGGATAAGTAAGTGTCAAGAGCTGATGAACTATAACTTTGTATGGGTGACAGGTAAATGTGGTTTTGTACTTAGTTTTTTTTATATAAGTGATATACTGATATAAAAGTGCAATTTACTACAAAAACAGTTTCTTACAGGGAAACATGTAATTAATGAGTTCAGTTTTATTTAAAACTATAATAAATACAAAATATTTTCTAATTCTTTCTTGTATGTTTCTTGATTACCCTATTCATAACCTACTTTGGATTAATCATGATATAGACCTACAAGTCAGTATGTATGTACTTTCCGTCCGTAATGTGGGAAGGGCATGCGATTCGGTGCCTGCTTTGCTCTGCTGGTATTCTACACAACTACTACAGGAATGCAGTCATATGCCTATTATTTTAGTTACATAATGAAAAGCTGTTAAACCTAGTATCTTACTTTAATATCAAACATTTTAAATTGTAAGTTATTACAGTTTCTTTAGTTCTTATAAATAACAAACACTGTTATGTATATCACTAGCGCATACTGCTCATTCTCTTGCCTTACAACGGCATGTTAGGTGGAGTATGGTACTTGCAATCTGAAGCAGTCCGACGCAATCTTCCACTTGCCGTCGACCGCTACAATGAGGAATGTCTGCTGGAAAGGCTTCTTAACCTCGTCGTTTTGGTAGGTCACGTCCCCACACGCTTGGATGAGGTAAGTCAGCTTATTGTTCACCAGAGTTTCTGCTATCGGCTGAGCGTCTAGAGTCTTCAGCACATGGTTGCTAGCTGGCAAGTCCAACAAAAACTGCTGAATTCTATCGCTCCCCGTTATGCCATTGCCATTCCAAACTAAAAGTCCGGTGTCCAGGTATAATTTTGAGGTTAGGTGTCTGCTGTTATCCACTTGTTTATAAAATACTTTGGTGAATTCTTCCGCGGTCTCGCAGGCATTTTCCACATTTTTAACTGAGATTTCAGTCATTTCAAAAG
This sequence comes from Cenopis cana, assembly GCA_951800055.1. Classification (NCBI taxonomy): domain Eukaryota; kingdom Metazoa; phylum Arthropoda; class Insecta; order Lepidoptera; family Tortricidae; genus Cenopis; species Cenopis cana. The sequence goes on along the minus strand of OX637490.1, from coordinate 10,444,684 downwards.
CGCGTGTTTATTGCAGAAGAGTAATGAAAATGATAATTAATAACAAATTGATACTCCGACGTAAACAACGTACAGTGTACATCTATCTAAATCTGTCACTGTCAGTGTCAATGTCACTTGTCACTTAATGAATGAATGAAATGAATCAATGAGATAAGCTTAGTCTACACTTGTATCTTTTTACACGACTGCACGGTCAGAATTATCACGCGATACAGTATTGGCCTCTCTCTCACTTACATGAAAGTGAGAGAGAGGCCATACGCCTGATCTTGATACGAGAACACGATACAAGTGTGGGCAAAGCTTAAAGTATGAGTAAAGCTTTGTCCACACTTGTATCTCTTTACCGAATGCGTATTGTATCTTCGTCGCGTATTATGAATATGAACGTTAGTGTGGACGTGAAAAGCACGTGAAATGTTACGGGATCATGCAACGCGCCGTATCCGATCCAACAAAAAACGCAAATGATACGCCTGATCTTGATACGAGAACACGATACAAGTGTGGGCAAAGCTTAAAGTATGAGTAAAGCTTTGTCCACACTTGTATCTCTTTACCGAATGCGTATTGTATCTTCGTCGCGTATTATGAATATGAACGTTAGTGTGGACGTGAAAAGCACGTGAAATGTTACGGGATCATGCAACGCGCCGTATCCGATCCAACAAAAAACGCAAATGATACGCCTGATCTTGATTCGCGAACACGATACAAGTGTGGACAAAGCTTAGACGGCTACTAAAGTCGTAAAATAGCAGAGCAGAAAATTTTGTTCTGACGTGTTCTTACGCAATAATAAACATTACTACCAAATTTCAAATTCATAGTTCAATGGGAAGTTTAAAAAATCTTTGGAACATTTTTTTGTAAAATAGCAGTCTTTAGTGACTTTAGCAGGCTTTGATTTTAAAAATACTGAATTTATACACTCAATGAGCTCTAAACAACGAAACCACAAAGCCTACGGGATGGCTGATGGTAGGCAACTTGAAACTTCCGGGTCCGCAAAGCCTACTTTCACCAGTAGAAAAACCTATCTATGAGTGATGATTTTTTTTTTTAATAGTCTATTATGTGTCCCACTGCTGGGCAAAGGCCTCTCCCCATGTTGTCCAGACGTCCCTGTCCAGAGCCTCTTCCTCCCAGTTGGAGACAAATACGTCCAGATCATCCCGCCATCTCCGTCTGGGCCTGCCTCGTCTGCGTCGTCCGTCGTGTGGCACCCACTTGGTAGCTGCATTAGCCCACCTATCCGGGTGCATGCGACAGACGTGGCCTGCCCAGTCCCACTTGAGCCTGGCTGTTTTGGTACCCACGTCAGCTATGCGTGTTTTGGAGCGTAGCGTAGTGTTTCGGAGTGATGAATAAATACACTAATTATGATTAAGTTCTTTTTTATTTCATAATGTCTTTAACTAATATATTAATTATTATACAAAGTGGCTTATCTATTTTACAAATTAGATTCCATAATACATTCTAATGCTATTTCAATATTCAGGACATTTGACACGCTGATTACAATTAAAAATATTGGACTGTAACGAACCCATAATTCATTTTATTTCAAACATACGTTTCCATTTACAATTTTATAAAAACAAGCAAAATTTTTTAAGAGTTCCGAAGGTAATGTTCTTTGTACTGTGACACAGCAAAAATACTACGAAAAATACTGCACGGGGTATTTTTTATTCATTAATCTATATTTCAAATATATCCTAAACATAATGAGTTAAATAACGTGCATATTTTTTTCAGCAGGGTCATTTTCTTGAATGATGTTTTTGTAGGACAGTGCAAAGAACATATTTAGACCCAAAATATATCGTAACTCGCAACTTCATCGGAGTAACGGAGGCTCGGCGAGCTGCGTCTCGACCGAGCCCCCAATTGTATAATATGCTTATCAAATCCTCTACTAAGCGCTTACAGGCGGTGGACGGAAGAAAAGATTGAACTGTTTCTGAGATGGGAGTATTCCGAAGATTTTATCACATTTCTAAGTTTTAAAATAAAATTATACAAGTTTACGCTACGCTACAACTTCGGTTCATTAATTTGTAATGTTACGAGTTGGGCCCGCAGCGCGGTGCGACAGTTCAGACGTGACTTTCTTCCGCCGGATATCAACTAAAATTTACGGTCAGCTTCTCAAATTCAAACCTTACACTAAGGCACTGACAAAATGATTATGCTCTAGATACAAAAGTTATTTATAAATAATATATTTCTAAAGAGTAGATAACATTCCTTAAAAATCATAAGAATACCACTCAAAGTTAATTCGGCAGCTGCAAATTATATCAAAAATAATAGAAATTAATTTATCGTTACGGATCTATGCATAATTTTTCTTACATAACCATAAAAATACACGTGTTTTCTTTTGTATCAATAGATATTTGTCTCAAGAATTAGTTTAAAATAATAATGAATAACATCTAGCTAAATATGTATCATACCTTGAATTTTAAATTGCAAGATCACATTAACTAATTTTATCGATCATAAATAAGTGGTTAAATGACACAGTTCTCGAAAACCAAGAACAGCAGACAGTAGAGTAGGTACAGTCAGCGTCATATAGTATGTAGCATCCAAACTGGCCAAATAGTTCAGTACACCATACAAAATATATGGTGTACCGAACTATTTGGCCACTTTGGCTGCTACAAACTATATGACGCTGACTGTACATGAATTACTAAAAAATCATACCTCCACATACACTTCGCAATAACTGCATTATTGATCTGTAAACCGGAGTAGCGACCCACTAAGACAATACATCAAGGGCTCGGTTTTTCTGTACAATTTTGTATAAATATGTTACATAATGGCTTAGGAGTACAGTTTTCGTCGCCACTTCCCAATGTCAGTCTATCTTATTACATTTCCTAAGTTACTCATCCGTCTTTGACAATATCTATAATAAATGAAACCGAAGCAATTGTGCTCGTGTAGTTCAGGACCATAATGTATGAGTAAACAAAAACAATCCTATGATCTAAATTGAGCATGTCTTGCGTTAACTGGGAAGTGCATATACTCGGCGACTCGCAGGGCCGCGACCCTACACGACACAGTTTTAACGAGTTGTAGCCACGAGCGTGCTGAAGGACTAATCCCTACTTAACTATATTATTTAAATATAGATCGTTTAGTCAGCATCAACTAGCAAACAAAGTAAGCAAATGTAACGTAACATAACACATACTTACTACCAATAGTTATAGTATTAAAGATATATGCGAATATTTAGAAGCTATTTGATGCTGACTGTTCAAGTAAGCATAATACGTCTCTGGGGCATTAGTGGCTGCAAAACAATAACAGTTGGTGAGGTGACCAGAGTTTGAACCAAGATAATTATCGGATATTTATCACTGGTTTCGGTATCATCTTTATTTTTCATTTCTCCTGTTCGGAAAGTTGGATTTTCAAGAGTAGATAGCAGGGCGGAAAGTATTTTTTTTTAAAGTTCTATAGCAGCGGGTCGCGTGTTTTAATTACTGAATCCTTACGATATCATTTACTTTTACTTCTCTTCTACTTTCCTCACAGTCGAAATGAAAAGTAGTGTTTAACTCGGGTGTAAGCACCCGTTTCACCCTTGTACTATTGGCGCTCTCACTTCGTTCGTGCGCCTAAGCCTCTCAGGTGAAATGGGCCACTTTCGACGCTTGGTTAACAATCTACTATTCCAAACCCTGTGACGTGTGGGGTGCGCGACGGCCGCTCGGGGTCGGTACGGTAAAGCAACGTCGGAGTGGGGCGGGCGCGGCGTTACCGCGCGCTCCGCAGCCCGGAATGATGCCGCGACACTTCTCCGTATAAATATGCATTTTCTAAATGTTATTTTTCTTCTAAGCCGACCTGTGGGACAAATAGGTGTAATTAGTACACGACGGACTAGCACCAAGATCGTTTGTAGGGTCATTATGCTCTCTACTTATTTTTAATGAAGAACAGTGACTGTCCTTATTCTCACCTTATGGAAAGCGATGACAACGTCCAAGATGTAGCTCACTGGTTTATTAATAGAAATAGCCTATTCACTCTTGCCTTGGAGATGCTTTATTATAATTGGCTACTTGACAGTTTTCGGAAATGTATTTTAAATTATACGTAGGTTTATTTTATACCTGTAACGATTATCTTTTTCCCCCAAAGAGCTTAATTTCTTTCAAAAAAAAGATTTTTTTCTTTAAGTAATTTGAATTTCGCGCGAAAACAGCCGATCACGTGACTGTGAGTATTGTGACGTCGCACTTGATAAACAACTAAAGTTTTACTTCCGCAGACGACAGCAGACGGTAACTGCATGTTACACCGCACTCCAAATTGTACAGTAACTTGTGCTGTTGCGACACTTCTCCGCTCATTTTAAATAAAGCTTTTTACGAATACCGTTACGGTTCAATTTGGAGTGCGGAGAAATAACGTGCAGTAAGTGCAGTTGCAGTCTGTTGTGGAATTAAACCTTAACTTTGAAATGTGACGTCACACGTGTTTCGGTTTTTGTAATCCACAGATAAAAAACCTCTTAATTTATTTTTCAAAAATAAAATGTTTTCAATTAATTTTAAAGCACAAAACCTATTGTATGAGTATTTTAAACCTATAAGCTACTGTATCCAACATTTTAATTATTTTATCTTTACAACTGTCAAATAGCGAATTGTTCGTTATAATTATACTTCTTTTAATGAGTATGTGTAATTGTAATGACTAGTGTTCGGAGTTTCGGTGGCAAATTTCACAGAGGTAAATGGAATCGCCTAACTATTTTTTTGATTAAACGAATAGCGATTAAATGATTATTTTTGCATAATACTTCTTATAAATTATCTTGCGAGCATTACCTACTTATACCACGATAACACAGGACTACTAATAACACAAAGTATGTAGGTAAACATTGTTTAATAAATTTATTTATTTTTACTTATTACATACGTACAAACATGTCACCTAAACAGTCGGGACAGGAAAATGTTTGTACCTGCCGCCATTTAATGTTATACTAAGTACTTCAGGTAAATGAATATTTATTTATTCAAATCTTAAAAAGTTAATCATAAAAACGACTCCATTACCCACTGTGTGAAATTTGCCACCGAAACTCCGAACACTAGTAATGACGAATGTGTTATTATTCGGAACTCACCTGTAAGGGGCCATTGCACGATTCCGTTTTGTATTTTTCCGACAAACCAGTCATTAACCTCTCCTGCAAAGAAAAACGTACAATCAGAAAGTGATACATTTTCACACCTCTTCTTTATCAAATGAATGTCACCATGAGTAAAAAATAGAAAGTGTTGTGTTTGAAAATAGGAAGTGTTTTTGTTGTACCACCCGCCAAAACAGAATATTACAAGCCAAACTAGTGTCACTTGTGCCCTTTGTGTGTATATCGCATAGATATAAGCATGTATACAGTAGTGATGTACCTCTGTGATTCGCTCCGAATCCGCGAAGCTGTGGTTGTGATTGGAAGCTTGCTTCTGCTGCAACTCAGCTTGCAAGCTGTCTATCTTCGTCTGCATCTGTTTACATATCATTATTATTACTTATCAATTGATCTCACAATGTGAAAAAGCATATGAGCCGTTTTGCTTTGCGACACGTTCAAACGATTAGTTCTAATCCTTATGGTCGACAGATACCACCACCGTCTACAAAAAACATCGAATAGCCGACACAAAAAGTGTATAATACACTACCGTCAAAAAGTTCAAGACAAATTTATATGCAAATAATCAACATTTTATGAAGTTCCTATGAAAATATTACTTTGCAGTACTGGCCGCGAGTGCCCGGAGGTCGCAGGTACGAAACCTGCTCGGTGCCTAAGTTTTAAAATTTTTCCTTTATTTCTAAATTTGTAGTTAGCGTTAGCAGCGTTACTGCTTAATACAAAATTAATGAAACTAAACATTGTGTTTGGTCTTAAACTTTTTGACGGTAGTGTATGTAAACATATTAACATTGTGTAAAACAACAACAATAGGAATAGAAAAAAACAACGCTTTAACGTTAAAATAGGGCGTAACAGTAATGCTGAAGAAAAGTCATCTTACAGGAAACAAAGTGGTTTTTGGATAAAAAAAAATACCAGGCCGAGGCGAAGTTCCGTGTAGGCCACTAAAGCAGTCATTACACTACACGATATTAAGAGAAGTTTCAAGGAGAAAGTTGTCCTAATTCTTTGCAAAAAATTTAGTTTTTAATACCGCGTATAGAGCTTACAAAGAATACAAATAACAATTATTGAGAGAGTGGCAACACAGACGTTCACAGATCATACGTCCACGGTTGGTACCTCCTTTATGATGCTAGGCAACGTTTTCTCTATGCAGGAGTATGCGAACGCCAATGGTTCCTACATAGAAAAGCATAATGAAATAATTAACGGTTGACCACATAATGAATTGAGGCTCATTGATAGTGAGCGTCAACCAACAGGTTATAACGACCGCGATATGTATATATACATATGTAAATCGAAGATTCGAAGCCAGTGCTACTGCATTACGTTTAGTAACTATATCGTTCATTTTGTGAAATGTACTTCGTTGCCCAAAGATCATTAGTGTTTTGTCATAATAAACAGTGTTGCTATATGACGGCACCGCTATCCTAGGAAAACCGAGCTTTAGGGCAAATCCGCCACAGGGGGCCCACTTTTGAGTGTCGACCGCTCGACTTTTCACTCGACATCTGTAAAAACGTCATAGTTTTTTGACAGATCTCGAGTGAAAAGCATTCGACACTCAAAAAATGGCCCCCTGGGCGTCATCAGGCATGTTCCGAATCACGCTTACAGCGCTCAAAGCGCGCTTACGATCGGACCGATTCGCGCTTATAGCGCTTACATGAGATATCGTGACGTCATTGATGACGTCATGGACGGCGCCATGTTGGCGTTTACGGTGCTCACACTTCCAGGCGTAAGCACCTTGAGCCAAACGTCAAGTTGACGTTTGATATATGAAAATGACAGTAAACACGTGCTATGAGCGTGAATCGGTCCGATTGTAAGCGCGCTGAAGCGAATAGCGGTCCGAAACAAAACACTCACGCGGCCTTGAGCGCCGCTATTTGATTTGGACCGGCCGTAAGCACTGTAAGCGCTGCGAGCAATTTTAGCGTGATTCGGAACACGGCTATCGTGTCGCGCCTCTCTCCCTGAGCCTCGTTTACCTGCGTGAGCGTGTGCTGCCGCAGCGAGTCGAGCTCGTGCTGCTTGTCGGCGAGCTGGCGCGCCCAGCGCGCCTCCTCGCGCGTCACGTTCGCCTGCAGCTGGCTCAACACGCCCTCCTACAACACACAGGCAGCTACTGATCGTGTCTCCGAGCCTCGTTTACCTGCGTGAGCGTGTGCTGCCGCAGCGAGTCGAGCTCGTGCTGCTTGTCGGCGAGCTGGCGCGCCCAGCGCGCCTCCTCGCGCGTCACGTTCGCCTGCAGCTGGCTCAACACGCCCTCCTACAACACACAGGCAGCTACTGATCGTGTCTCCGAGCCTCGTTTACCTGCGTGAGCGTGTGCTGCCGCAGCGAGTCGAGCTCGTGCTGCTTGTCGGCGAGCTGGCGCGCCCAGCGCGCCTCCTCGCGCGTCACGTTCGCCTGCAGCTGGCTCAACACGCCCTCCTACAACACACAGGCAGCTACTGATCGTGTCTCCGAGCCTCGTTTACCTGCGTGAGCGTGTGCTGCCGCAGCGAGTCGAGCTCGTGCTGCTTGTCGGCGAGCTGGCGCGCCCAGCGCGCCTCCTCGCGCGTCACGTTCGCCTGCAGCTGGCTCAACACGCCCTCCTACAACACACAGGCAGCTACTGATCGTGTCTCCGAGCCTCGTTTACCTGCGTGAGCGTGTGCTGCCGCAGCGAGTCGAGCTCGTGCTGCTTGTCGGCGAGCTGGCGCGCCCAGCGCGCCTCCTCGCGCGTCACGTTCGCCTGCAGCTGGCTCAACACGCCCTCCTACAACACACAGGCAGCTACTGATCGTGTCTCCGAGCCTCGTTTACCTGCGTGAGCGTGTGCTGCCGCAGCGAGTCGAGCTCGTGCTGCTTGTCGGCGAGCTGGCGCGCCCAGCGCGCCTCCTCGCGCGTCACGTTCGCCTGCAGCTGGCTCAACACGCCCTCCTACAACACACAGGCAGCTATTTTACACACAGCGATTGGTAAAAACAGACATCCTGTTACAGTACTGTTATCTCACGAGCGAGGGTAAACCATGGTTGTGTGTTGAGCTGTACATGCACATTGTCTATGTGTGAGTCAGCATATTACTGTTTGTGTGTGTGACAACTACAACTATACCTAACCCGCGCTCGTGTGATAATTACTGTATGCATGCATACAATGGATGCACCTATTTGTGGAATAGTACATTACTTACCAAAGGCGGTAAAACAGAACGCAGGTATTTGGCTCCCGAGCCGAAGGTAAGGGCGATAAAAATGTGATCTGAGGCTTTCTTTATTACCGCCCGTGGTAAGTACAAAAAGGTTGTCTCCCCATCCCTCCCAAGTGGGATTTTTCGCGCGCATAGCGAGCAATTTTTACACCGTGAAGTAGAAAGGAAATATGAATATTTGTAATGAAGTATTTTGTCCACTTACCGTGTCATCGATGATCTTCTTGTATTTATCAACCAGTCCTTGTAGTTGTTCGTTCTGCGCGCGCAGCTCCGCGACGCGCGAGTCCGGCGCAGGAGCGGCGGTGGGCGCGGGCGCGGGGGAGGGGGCGGGAGCGGACACCGCCTGATTGTAAATAGTAGATTGTGTATCAAGGGAGCAAAATGTAAATGATATATTTACGGCGAGGGCGGTATGTTCAATCCTGAGTGAAGCGAAAGATTCTACAATAGAATCCTGAGCGTAGCGAGGGATTCAAGTGTTTACGCCCAAGACGAAAATAATTTTGAAATATAATAGTTAGGGCTCACCTCAAAGGGAGTAAATTCTCTCCGGTGTATTAAACATTTTTTATAGTAAACTGTTATTTAAAAGAAAGAATTGCTGATGAAGGTGAAATATATGAGAACTACACATCGAAATATAACTCAGACTTTCCTCCTAAGGCCTATTAAAAGCTACATAGGTCGTATTCGAAGTTTCACTTTTTAATCTAAATATCGAGGGAATGTGATAATAAACCAGAAGCCTATTGCATAATGACTTGTAACTACAACAACTGGAAGTCTCTTTTTTTTATGTATGACTGAACAGTCTTAGTCTCACCTGATGAAAAGCGACGACAAGGCCTAAGATGTCGCTCGCTGGTTCAGTAATAGCCTATTCGCTCATGCCTTGAAGAGGCCCAGATTATAATTATTTCGAATGAAAGTGGTTGAACAGAGACAGGCCCCAGATTATAAATGGCGGGTACAGTATCCAAGTTCCAACATTACCTTGTGGAGCTCCTTCTTGAGGTTTTCGGCAAACTGCAGCACCCAGGCGTGGCCGGCGGCGCCCGGCGGCGCGGCGCCGGGGCACGCCGCGCGCAGCGCGCCCGCCGCCTCTGAGTACGCCGCCGCCGTCGCCGCGGATATCGCCTCCTGCCCGACCACAGAACACTATCATAGTACTACATACAGAACGGACACGAACCCCCCGCACCGAGGTCAGTTACCTCGTCCCTGAGAGACCACCTGGTTACGATCGGGTGCCGTCGCGCCTCGCGATCCGTCCGCGCCACGCGCTACGCACCCGCGCAAACAATTGGCTACATGACAGTTTTCGGAAATGTATTTTAAATTATACGTAGGTTTATTTTATACCTGTAACAATTATCTTTTTCCCCCAAAGAGCTTAATTTCTTTTAAAAAAATTTTTTTTCTTTAGGTAATTTGAATTTCGCGCGAAAACAGCCGATCACGTGACTGTGAGTACTGTGACGTCGCACTTAATAAACAACTAAAGGTTTACTTCCGCAGCCGACAGCAGACGGCAACTGCATGTTACACCGCACTCCAAATTGTACAGTAACTTGTGCTGTTGCGACACTTCTCCGCTTATTTTAAATAGAGCTTTTTACGAATACCGTTACGGTTCAATTTGGAGTGCGGAGAAACATAACGTGCAGTAAGTGCAGTTGCGGTCTGTTGCGGAATTAAACCTCAACTTTGAAATGTGACGTCACACGCGTTTCGTTTTTTGTAATCCACAGATAAAAAAACTCTTAATTTATTTTTCAAAAATAAAATGTTTTCAATTAATTTTAAAGCACAAAACCTATTGTATGAGTATTGTAAACCTATAAGCTACTGTATCCAACACATTAATTATTTTATCTTTACAACTGTCAAATAGCGAATTGACGCGTGTACCGACAGCGCAGGCACACATACTTAATACTTACCCACAGCGCTTACGTTCCTTCGCGTGTCAAAGGTGTGCCCGGACATAAAGCTTACCCTATTCACTCCCATAAATAACAATAAACTTACCAAGGGCGGTAAAACAAACAATGTTCCAGATCGCAGGTATATTACGCCCAAGTCGAAGGCAGGGGCGATAAATATGCGATTTGAGACATTCTTTATTACCGCCCGTGCTAAGTACAAAATTTCATGTCAGCCGTTGGCCAGGAAGTGGGATTTTCCGCGCGCGGAGCGCTCGGTGGCCTATGCAATATGACGCTTTTGACTCCATTTACATGCTGAACTATAACTTGCATGGTTTGCAGCTAAGGAAAAATTGCCCCTCCACATAAAAGCCTTATATCACACTACCCTATCGGTAGGGCCCTAACTCGGGGAGGGGAGTTAAACTATCTCGCTCATTAGAGCTGGGGGAGGGGAGGGAGTCATTAGAGTGAGATGCTTTAACTCCCCTCCCCCAGTTAGGGCCCTCCGGGTAGTGTGATAAGCTGATAAGCCTTTTAAATAACGACAATCCCCGTACAATAAATTATATGTACTTGAATAGCTGTGTACCTTGTATCTATTGCCTCACTATTAGTGCAAATTTACCGCCACATAATGGAGAAGAGAAGACACTTGGGTGTTTTCATGATATGAAAGTGAATTCATCACGTGTTAGTTAGTTAAAAAAATATTTTATGTCACACCTGGCCATAAAGTGGCCATTATCGCACGCTCCGCGCGCGAAAAAACCCACTTCCTGGCCAGAAGGTGACATAAAATTTTGTACTTACCACGGGCGATAATAAAGAAAGCCTCAGATCGCATATTTATCGCCCTTGCCTTCGGCTCGGGCGTAAAATACCTGCGATCTGAGACATTCTTTGTTTTATCGCCCTTGGTAAGTAATGTACTATTCTAACTGCCTATATCAACTCAATGCTCACAGGCAAAAAGCGATTAGTATTACAAGCGAAGCCGGCCGAAAAGTGTGACATACATATTTACAATTCCCAATGCAATGTTTTTGTTTTTAATATCATGGCGCTGAAAAGCGAATCTTATTGCTCAAGGAAATAAGGCTCTTAAGGGAAAAAAGCGATGAACTTACACGAGGGTCTGCCTTCAACGCAGGGGCCGACTTCGCCTGAAGAGCCTTTTCGGCCGATTGTAAAGCTTCCATTACTTTCCAGTTTTTAGTTCGCAATTCCTATACGGCCGGTCAAAATAATAAAGCAAAAGGTTAGATTTTCGTTAGAAGTAATAAAATGAAATACTGGGAAATATCAACCGACATGCCTGTTCAGTTTTATAAAGGATGCCTTACCTAGTTAAAAAAAGGAAACAGTGATGTACTAGAAAACACATGCTAAAAGTGCATTAAGCTTCTGTCGACTTGGATATGAGTTAGGGTTTTTGACTATACTATAACTGTATATTTAAAAATTAAAATAATCGAATTGTTTCTGTCGACAACTGTCTGATGAAAGATGAAAAAAATATAAAAGTGTTGTTGTCCCTCTCTCACAACTCACAAACACAACAAATGTCAAAGTTGCAGATAAAGACAAACAAATATAAACGGCATTTTAGCTAAAGTAGGTCTGATGAACGTTTATGAATCAGGCACGGCCACGACTTTTCGCGACTTGCGACGCGGCAACCGTTTTATCTGTTCATTGTACGGTCTAGACGCCGAAAGAATTGTTGTTAGCAAGATTCACACGCACTGTATAAGGAAATCCGCTGCCGCTGCCGCTGCGGCCGCCGCTCGAAGTCGTAGCCGGGCCGTAAGTTACTGTCGACAACCGCCTAGTCTAATCGGGCGGGTGGATGTGCGGATGGGTGGTCTGTTAGAGCGGTGACTCACATTGTTCTTGTCCTGGTACGCGCGCAGCTGGTCCTGCAGCTGGGCTAGTGCCTCCCTCTGCTCCTTGTTGGCGCGCTGCTCCGCGCTCAGCGAGCTGCGCAGCGCCTCCACCACGCTTTCGACTTTCGCCAGCTCTGCTGACTACGCAACAATGCTTTATTTTAATAACGATTAACGGGATATTAACACATACGTTACATGATAGGACACGTAAGGATGAATAGCAGGGCTCAGAAACCGGTTAATTTTTTAAACCGTTATAATGTTTGCGGCAATACCTTTTTATTTAGGTTTAGATACAAAAACCGGTTTATTTAAACCGGTTTACGAAAGAGCTTTATATAAAGGGTTTGTTCGGAAAATCGGTTAAGAAAGATAAAAACCGGTTAATGCGGGTGCACGATTCTGATTGAAATAATTTGAGTTGGCTGAGTTGCATCAACTTTATTTGTTTAAAAAGCTATTTTACTGTTCACACAATAAGTGTACCTTATTGTGTGAACAGTAAAATATCCAATAAAAAGTTCATAGAAATTCGGTCAACTAAAATAATTTCAACTATACCTACCTATCGTAACACTTACTAGACAGTGACCCCCGCCGGGCCTCTCGTCGAATAAACCGATTAAACCGGTTAATATAAAGTTCTTAAAACATTCGCGTTCTCAATAAAGTTCGGAGCTAAACCCAAATAAACCGGTTTTAACCGGTAAAAAAAACCGGTTCCGAGCCTTGATGAATAGACCGTAAGTGTTACTCGCCTTGTGTTGGTCGTTAGCGGGCAGTCCGTTCTGCGCGGGCGCGACCTTCATTTGTTTGGCCTCCGCCAACTCCGCCTCGCGCGCCGCCAGCTGCTCCCTCAGCGACGCCAGTTCGCTCGACAGCTGACAAATAGACCACAGTTACCACCTCTACAAGATTCTAATGCCAGCTGTACCATGTGGGCCAAAACTACCTACTTACATACAGCCAAGATCACTACATTTTGGCCTACGAAACCTTCTGGAACAACTAGTAGTGTCCCGAGGATTTAAACTTGAAATTGAAATACAACAACGTTTCAAAATAGCCAGTTTTAATATTTCAATGCAGTATTATATTATTGCTGTTATTTATTATATTATTAAATTTCAAATATATTTCAGCGGCCGTTACAAAATTGTTTGTACCTGTTTAATCTGAGAGTCCATCTCTTCCTTCTGTTTCTCTAAGTTGCCTTCAGCGAACTGCGCGCGGCTCATCTGTCGTTGCAAGTTGTTCTGGAGATCTGCTATAGCTGTAACAAGACAACTCTTGTTATATACAAATAATTCGGGAGCCAATATAAATCTTACTTAGCTTAGTTTAGCGGGGCGTTCCGTTGGCCGCGGTCTCGTTATGGATCAGCACATTTTTCTTGGATTGAAATTCGTAAATCTGAATGTAATATTTTCACTCCTGTCGGGTCAGGTCGACCTTTTGTCCTAACGCTCGGTCCAAAAGTTCTCTCGAAAAGTGATTACGTTCAGCAGTGGACGGATTTAAAGGCTGGATGATTAAGGTACCACTATTGAATAAGGTCCCTAAGCACTGTATTAGTAATAAGGCGTGCTGCTGCGCGATGATGGCCGCGTCCCGCGCCGTCTGCAGACCTCGCACAAGTGTGTAGTGTTACCCGCGAGTCGGTCCTGCATGGCGCGGGCGTGCTCCTGCGAGAGCTGGTCGAGCTGCTGCGCGAGCTCGGCGGCGTGCTGCTGCGCGATGATGGCCGCGTCCCGCGCCGTCTGCAGACCTCGCGCAAGTGTGTAGTGTTACCCGCGAGTCGGTCCTGCATGGCGCGGGCGTGCTCCTGCGAGAGCTGGTCGAGCTGCTGCGCGAGCTCGGCGGCGTGCTGCTGCGCGATGATGGCCGCGTCCCGCGCCGCGCCCGCGTCGCACCGCGCCGCCGCCACTTCAAGCGCACGCGCGGCTAACTCCGTCTGCAGACCTTGTAGTTGTGCTACTAGCGACGCCTCCGCCTGACAACACCAAAAGATTATCCATTATGATAACTAAATTCGAGGTCAAAAAACCCATACAATACCAGTAGGATTGCTGGAATTATTCTCACCTCAGATAATTGCTGTATGTGCATCTCCATTTGTACTCTCTGCGCTTGGGACTCACCCTCCGCACCGAGTTTAGATTGAAGCTGCAAATAAATAAAAAACACGGTTAATATATTCCAATCGCTTTGTAACGCAGGACAGGGCCTTCTGTGGCACCGTGAATTTTACTCGGAATTTAGTGCTAACACAAAGTGTCATTGCATAGAAGTACGAGTATGTTATTTATATATAGGCGTGAGCGTTTCCAACGTCTAGTGTCGCTGCACGCATCGCACGTCCGTAAACAAACTCCGTCCTCAAAATATCCTTCAACAAGTGTTTGCGAACCCAAACAATTTTCCTCTAAACATTGTGTAGTCACCTCCTGCTGCAGCTGGTGGTTGTCCTCCAGCAGACGCTGCGTGCGCGCCGCCTGCGTGTGCAGCTCGGCGCGCGCGACGGCGGCCGCCTGCTCCTGCGCGGTCAGTGTCGCCCTACAGTTAACATTGTGTAGTCACCTCCTGCTGCAGCTGGTGGTTGTCCTCCAGCAGACGCTGCGTGCGCGCCGCCTGCGTGTGCAGCTCGGCGCGCGCGACGGCGGCCGCCTGCTCCTGCGCGGTCAGTGTCGCCCTACAGTTAACATTGTGTAGTCACCTCCTGCTGCAGCTGGTGGTTGTCCTCCAGCAGACGCTGCGTGCGCGCCGCCTGCGTGTGCAGCTCGGCGCGCGCGACGGCGGCCGCCTGCTCCTGCGCGGTCAGTGTCGCCCTACAGTTAACATTGTGTAGTCACCTCCTGCTGCAGCTGGTGGTTGTCCTCCAGCAGACGCTGCGTGCGCGCCGCCTGCGTGTGCAGCTCGGCGCGCGCGACGGCGGCCGCCTGCTCCTGCGCGGTCAGTGTCGCCCTACAGTTAACATTGTGTAGTCACCTCCTGCTGCAGCTGGTGGTTGTCCTCCAGCAGACGCTGCGTGCGCGCCGCCTGCGTGTGCAGCTCGGCGCGCGCGACGGCGGCCGCCTGCTCCTGCGCGGTCAGTGTCGCCCTACAGTTAACATTGTGTAGTCACCTCCTGCTGCAGCTGGTGGTTGTCCTCCAGCAGACGCTGCGTGCGCGCCGCCTGCGTGTGCAGCTCGGCGCGCGCGACGGCGGCCGCCTGCTCCTGCGCGGTCAGTGTCGCCCTACAGTTAACATTGTGTAGTCACCTCCTGCTGCAGCTGGTGGTTGTCCTCCAGCAGACGCTGCGTGCGCGCCGCCTGCGTGTGCAGCTCGGCGCGCGCGACGGCGGCCGCCTGCTCCTGCGCGGTCAGTGTCGCCCTACAGTTAACATTGTGTAGTCACCTCCTGCTGCAGCTGGTGGTTGTCCTCCAGCAGACGCTGCGTGCGCGCCGCCTGCGTGTGCAGCTCGGCGCGCGCGACGGCGGCCGCCTGCTCCTGCGCGGTCAGTGTCGCCCTACAGTTAACATTGTGTAGTCACCTCCTGCTGCAGCTGGTGGTTGTCCTCCAGCAGACGCTGCGTGCGCGCCGCCTGCGTGTGCAGCTCGGCGCGCGCGACGGCGGCCGCCTGCTCCTGCGCGGTCAGTGTCGCCCTACAGTTAACATTGTGTAGTCACCTCCTGCTGCAGCTGGTGGTTGTCCTCCAGCAGACGCTGCGTGCGCGCCGCCTGCGTGTGCAGCTCGGCGCGCGCGACGGCGGCCGCCTGCTCCTGCGCGGTCAGTGTCGCCCTACAGTTAACATTGTGTAGTCACCTCCTGCTGCAGCTGGTGGTTGTCCTCCAGCAGACGCTGCGTGCGCGCCGCCTGCGTGTGCAGCTCGGCGCGCGCGACGGCGGCCGCCTGCTCCTGCGCGGTCAGTGTCGCCCTACAGTTAACATTGTGTAGTCACCTCCTGCTGCAGCTGGTGGTTGTCCTCCAGCAGACGCTGCGTGCGCGCCGCCTGCGTGTGCAGCTCGGCGCGCGCGACGGCGGCCGCCTGCTCCTGCGCGGTCAGTGTCGCCCTACAGTTAACATTGTGTAGTCACCTCCTGCTGCAGCTGGTGGTTGTCCTCCAGCAGACGCTGCGTGCGCGCCGCCTGCGTGTGCAGCTCGGCGCGCGCGACGGCGGCCGCCTGCTCCTGCGCGGTCAGTGTCGCCCTACAGTTAACATTGTGTAGTCACCTCCTGCTGCAGCTGGTGGTTGTCCTCCAGCAGACGCTGCGTGCGCGCCGCCTGCGTGTGCAGCTCGGCGCGCGCGACGGCGGCCGCCTGCTCCTGCGCACGCGCGGCCGCCACCGCTTTCGTGCGCTCCGCGTTCAGTGTCGCCCTACAGTTACAAATTACGTTAAATTCAAATTGACAAAACGTGAACAGGGGTAACCCAGGGTACAGACGCTTTATTTATAATTATTAATTACCACAGACTTTGAACAAGGCTGCTTTTTATGTAATTAGTAAGGGAACATTTGACTTCAAGCGAATGGCATTCGGCCTAGCCAATGCTGCTGATAATTTTTATTGTCTGTTATGGTTTATTTATTATTATTTATTTATTTGACACACCAACAAGATACAAAGCTGATACATTTAAAGAAAATAAAATTAGATGACACAAGTCCTGCCTGCAACTCAATAACAGGCGTGCAACATCATTCAATTAAAAATACCAGAGCAGTATAACAAACAATAAAATGTACAATAGAAAAGCAATTAAAACAATAACTTGATTACGTAATTTAGATGAACAATTTGGTAACATAATGATAAAAATACCTTATGATTTCAAAATATTACGCTTCCATTTAGATGCACTGTCGAAATAGACATCGGTCGAAGGTCTTCTGGTAACAGTTGTACAGTATCTGAAGTCTACTCATGACAGAAAACTTTCCCAAGTTACTTTTAGCCAATTTAGGCCGGAAAGTTGTGATGCGAGAGGCCCGGACATCGATGTTTGGTACAACAAAGTTCCGGCTCCTAAGGAGGTGGTGTTCCTTGACCCCTCCATTAACGAGTTTGCATAACAGAGCTAAATCTAAATGGTCCCTTCTCGTTTGGAGAGTACACATTTTGAAATGATTCAATCTACGCTCATAACCGCTTCGTTTACCGACATCACCTGTGCGGTCCTTAAAGGCCATGAATCGAGTGTATGAGCGTTGAACTCTCTCCAAATGAATAAGATGTATAAGATGATATTGTCATCAACTCGCGAGGAGTTCATAGTTACGTTTCTACTTTTACGAGTTTTTTATCATTATACACAATACTTTCCAATAGTAAAATAAAGACATGTCACACAACTTCAGTTTCACTAATACTTTAACTTTTAACAAACATGTTTCATAAAACTTGGCGAATACCAGCACGCTTTCTATGAAAACTATTCATCTACATGAGATTTTTTTTGCTATAGTAAATTTATTTTGTCATACTTTATGGCTGTATGTCTTCGTTTATGGCATGTTCCAAACTAGGTCTAAGATGTATCTGTTAGAGATCGATAACCATTGTTTTTTTTTTTGCTTGATAAAAACATGCGTCCGCTATATGAGACGCGATAACCTACCTCAACTCCTTCAGTTTAGCGTGGAGAGCCTGTGAAGCCTCGACCTCATCGGCCAGAGCTTTCTCCTTGTCCGCGAGTTGCTTCTTCAATTTCTGCATCGGGTCATTAGGTCCCTAAAAAATATTTAAAATTAAAATTCCAATCAAATTTGTCGTAATCTAAAAAATTACAATCAGTTTTAAACAATACTATGGAAACTATAACAAACAAGCACCTGCCTGATGAGCAGACACCGTAGCCTTGGACGATTGCGACTCCATAAGATCAGAAACGCTTTGCCGACCTTGCAAAACCCTTACTTTCAACACAGCGCATCCTTTAAAGAGATCACCACCGTGATGTCTACAGAGCAAGTAGTGGTATATTTCTCTGTCTTCTTTAATGTGGAGATACTTCCCCACTCGTATTTAGCTCGCCCACGTTCACGTACCTCGGTCCACTCGGAGTGCTCCGGCAGCGGGTCGTGGTGCTTGTTGAGCAGCGCGTCGGTCAGGATCTGTATCTCGGTGCGGGACAGCGCCGCGTCGCGCACGACGCGCACTAACTCGCCCACGTTCACGCCACCGCCGTCGCCCGCTGCTGTCACAATACGGAAAATTAATATAACGAGAATTCAGGCCTCAAACTGTTTCAGATTCAGAACGTCTAAATTTGTTTAGAGCACTATCTAAGGTTAACGCAAGATATCAAACTAAAATGTCGCATTGTCCGTCACGATATCGGCATATAAGAACCGAACACAATTTTAATTCATAAAATATGTAAAGCCGCCTTCACATAACTCAACACCTGCTACTTGCACTGAAACCAAGTTAACGCATTCACTGCCACCAACACATATATGCGTTTCCGTTACTTTCACCCAGTGCCTTGAACGCCCAGACGCGTTCATCATATTTAGTGACTTTCACCCTGTGCCTTAGTGCCTTAGACTGTTGAACTCACATGTGCGTTTGGGGCACACAGCAAAGTGCGGCACCTGCCGAATGTCCAGGAAAAGGGTGGTAGTGAATGCGTTATGGACAAAAGTGTATACAAATGTAAATTACCCATGAGTGCCAGCACATTGGGCTCTGGCTTCTTCTTCTTATTCTTGGCGGGTTGTGGAGCGGGCGGCGCGGGCGCGGGCGCGGGCGCGGCGGCCAGCGCCTGGCGCAACAGCTTGTCGGTGGTGAGCTCGCTGGGCTGCGGCGCGTTCAGAGGAGGCACCACCTCGCGTACTTCCGCTTCCTCCACCGGTTTCTTGTCGACCTTTTTACCTGGAAATGAATTTAGAATTAAAGCTGTCCGAGTTTCGATACCGAAACACCAGGTTGTAAAACGGTTTGGCGCATTTGGAAAGGACAACTTACATATCTTACATGCTTACGTACAGTCAGCAGCACAAGTAGCTACGCGTTCGAAGAGGTCAAAATTATCTACACACATCTTTACTATATGGGAATAAGAGCGTGTGTAGATCATTTTGAACACCTCGCCCGCGTAACTACTTTTGCTGCTGACTGTGCGAACATTGAATGTAAAGCTAGCAAAAGGTTTGACTAACCCTCTAATCTTAATTGATATGGAAGTGTTAAGTAATTAATTACTTCTGAACACTCCGGGTACAATTTATTATACTATGCACAAGAATATAAGTAGCATTGACCTTCAACATTTTACAACGCAACGCTTTATGCTATCTTTAAAATGCATCAAAACATAATAACTTATCCTCCTAAGAAGAGCTCTCTCCATACAAACTTTGTACAGGATTTCCTTCGTTTGTGTTTGCATTAGTTATGATTTTTGGTCAGTATGCATATTTTTCTGTTAGCTATTTCGTGATGTAAGTTTTTTTTTTCAGTGATATTATATTTAAATTTTTTCATTTTTCATTTTTTTGAATTATTTGACTATTTTCACATCACTTTCTTCGCATATCTAATATTTACATCCAAAAAAATATTACATTCGTTAGTGCCAAAACCTACGAATAAAACGTGCACAGAGTTTGTATGGAGAATGCCTTGCCCACCCCTGCGCCTTAACCTATTCCTAACTAATCTTATTAGGATGTGTAAATCACGCAAAAACAACTGAACGGATTATAATTAAACTTGGTATACAAAGAGTGATAAGAGTATATAGCCTAGAATCCTAGATTAACATACAGGATACTATTAATCCCGAAAATCATCCCTGGAAGGCATGAAATAGGGATTGGAAGATTGCGCGGACGAAGTCGCGGGCATAAGTAAGTTGCCGCGTACATGACCGGTGCTACCCGTGTCGAAACGTCAGTAAAAAAGGTAAATACATAAATATCGCGTTAGACCCGTTTAAACAAACCTTTTTGAAACTAGTTACCTAATAAAGTGTCGCGTGTGGGTGTCATGCTAATCGTACTCTACCATCATTTGGTGGCTACGAGTAGAATAGAGCCGTAGATTGTTTGCGAACAACTTTATAAAATCGTTACGTAGGTATGTTATGTATATTCTATATCTATAACCAATAACAAAGTATGTAGTCATTCATATTGTCAGTATTCATTATTAATTGCATGCAAAGTGTTTGCTCTAGAGCATAAATGCAGCGATAGATAACACGTGGATAAGAAAGGCGCACGTTTCAATGTCAATACAATTTTCAATGTCATGGTTCAAAAAACCAATATAACGCCGGACGGTACGGTACACCGATAGTCAACATATAATTGAAGGCATGTTTACAAAAACAACATAACTGCTTAGACTGGTTGACACTCTGTCAAGAACAATTGAAATGACAGCAGATGTCGATCAGTCTAGTCAGTTATGTTGTTTTTTGTAAACATCCCTTCAATTGTAAACTTATGGCTGTCATTCACTTATTTTTGAGTGATATTTTGTTATTACAATAAAATGTTTGATATAACAATTGTAGTAAGCATCCACTTTTAAGAATATGTATACGACAGAACAAATAAGATATAACCTAACATATGCATATGCATCGAAATGTATGGCTGCTGAATAAACATCATGACACCAAATTATATCAAACATATAATTACGTCAAAACTAGGCAATACCCAACGTGTATCTTATCTATAGATGAGGGCCCTTGCGGATGCACTTCGACCCAACGGGATCTTTTGTGCAATTGCCCCCTCCTTTATGCCTACTCCAAGCCCACAGACATCAGAGTAAAGCAGATCGCTGGTTTTTAATTGAACGTTTTCTATACTTCCGATCTATTCTCACTAACTAACGTACTTGTCAGTGAGTAAGAAGGAGATACTTCCCATACTATCTGACAGGTCTTCATCTGTCACTGTCCCCACTTCGTGGCGAGAGTTTTGTCTTGTTTTGACGTTTCGTGTTCAAATTCAATACTGATTTGACAGTTCGGTTTTGCTTTAAATGGGGGACAGCTCGGGGATAGCCGAAAAATGACGTGTTATTTGTCCCACTGTAACTCATCTTGGTTGCCATAAGAATTTTAAGAGACAACTATATGACAAATCGTTCAATTAAATGGCGCTTATCTGTCTTAATCTGTGTCCAAGCCCATTTATGCATACCCAACGTGTAAGTGGTGTTCCAACTGATGAACTAGTTACGTACCCTTGCGCTGCTCCCTGGGCGCGTCGCCGCTGTTGTGGCGCTCGCGCTCCTCCTTGGGGGGCTCCGCTGGCGCCGGCTTGCCTTTAGCCGCCTTGGCTGCCTTCGCTGGCTTCTCCCTCTTCTCTACTACATCTTCCTTCTTCTCGGGCGTCTACAAATTTATTTTCATTGTTAACATTCGTCGTTAAAGTGGAAAAAGATTTACATTCGCATCTCTTAATTGAATGTTAATAAAATAGCGTTTCAGTTAAGCATCTGCGATGTTAATATCAAAAAAAATAATCAGATGCAGTATTATACTTTTTACAAAGCGTACCCAATTTGAAATCAAGTAATAAGTTCAGTGTTGGCATAATATCAGTGGCAATAAAAAAAATCGTTTTTCATTTTAACTGTGCCACTTGAAACTAAATCAAGGTAAATAATGTAATAATAAAGTGTTGAAAGGGGGAGGGAATTCATTGCCATGAAGTTGATATTCCAAAGCATACTTTACGTTATTTGAATAATATTAGCCAAAATGCGTGCAACTATCGACAAAAAAAACTACCTACAATGAATGTTTTATCTCATGAAAGCATGTTGATCAATTAACCATACTTTTGTGCCTTCTAAACGGTTCTCGTTAAGCGCAACCAAGCTTACGCACACAAATATGATCGAGTCACTTAATAGTTCGGTCATTCTATGTATTCAGACACATAACGAACATTAACACAAATTAATGACTGAATGTAAGCAATAAAATAAGTACTTGTAGATAATTTTAATCATTGTGGCACAAAACCCTTGTTCGCCAACTGCATTCATTATGACATAAATGTAGGTATATGACCAAAACGTTATCTGCAGCACAACATGCTTATCCGAAAAGATGAGTTGCGACATATTTGGCTACATATTTTACCGCTACTATGTATTTGATGCTGACTTTACAACATAGAACCAGCTCTCAAAAATTCATAGCAGGTGTTAAGGCCTCTAATCTGCTATTGGAAATGTTTTACATTTAAATACGTGGCTGCTTTTTAATTGCTTTGTATTTTTCTAAGAACCCATTATGAATACTGTTCTTCATCTCAATATTCATGAGTTGCAATTGTACACGTCAGACTTTAATTGTTATTACAGCTTGAAAGGAGTTAATTTATTGCGATCTCAACAGAACCTGTGCAAATAATGTGTTACACATGTTGACATCAAGCAACAAATAGGTACTTAAAATGTACATACACACATCATGCTAGAGTTATATGAACACTCGTATATGTGATTCATGCTCATATTTGTATACCTAATGGTTGCAATCTGGCACAAAGAGGCAGCTAATTCAGAGCAACCACTGACCACTATATTCAAGTGGAAAGTAGGTAAAGATATGCAACCAATTACTTTTACTGCATTCCGTAACAGGATTAAAACACGAATGAAGGATATTCCCTTAACCCTAACCTTGTCAAATTCTTAGCCTATGTCGCGTTGTTATACGCCCCAAAAAGTATTGGACGAAAAAATGCAAAATAATAACAAAAAAAACTGTGCATTTAAAGATAAGTTTAACACTAATGAAGTATACATTAACAAAAACATTAACTTCTAACAACCAACCAACCACCAAAAATATAAACTACAAATTATATTACTTCTACAGGACAGGCAGGAAACATTACAAAACATAGATAAAAAGCATATATTAATTACTATGAGCATATTATAAAACAAGCGTATTTTCTTATTCAGCTTAATAAAAAAATGTCTAAAGGAGCCAGGTGGCAGCAGGGCGATAAATGGGTACTCATATTGTTCATAGATTCAATTCAATGTATATGTGAAGGGTCGCTCGTCGCCGTTGCCTGCTGGCGTCCAAACCACGGCCTAATTGGCTACAGGCATACATAAAAACCACCACAACCAAGCTAAATAATAAGTACGCCATTAGACAACACACACAGGATCGGGACGAACTGAGGTCGCGGACTCACTTTTTCAGCGGCGAGAGAGGATTGCAATAACTCAAATTCGTCCTTGGGATGAAGCTCCTCAAAGTGGTTGGAGACAGAGCCGGTGGGGGAAGGCGGCGTGCTTGGGTCGCTAATGCAGCTCGGATCCTCTTTGTTAATCAGTATCGGCTTTACTTTAGGATCCTTGCCGCGTTTGCGAATCTGGACAAATTGTAGTGCTATTAAGCCCAAAATGGCAATGATACTAAATCTTATTTCCTTCACACAAACTTTACAAAGATACCAATTAATTAAAAATACAAATTGGCATTGACATTGAAATATTTAAAACAAACTTATTTGATTTTCAGTAAGTATCCCAAGCATTATCATAACACCAAAACAGAAATATATACTTTTATAAACCACTCTATAAAGCAGCCAGCCCCTCCATACAGTGGTGATGTCAAAATATGTCTGGTGAACATTGCGTTAAGAACACAAGACATACCTTTATGTTGGGTGGAGTATCCCTGGGTACATCCACAATGATAGGAGGACAGAACTCGACATGAGGCTTGGCAGGCGGCACGGAGTCCTCGTCCACACCACTTTCGGCTGGAGCCTCACTCTCCACCTCACTGCCGGTAGTCACAGCATTGGCTTCCTTGCTTTTCTCCTTTCTTGCTAACTGCAATGAGATTCAGTATTAAAACTAAGAATGCCTACCCTCAAAACTTTGTATATGTTAGTTTGATGATTTTCCATTTTAGTGATTTTGATAACACAATTGTTTATTTAGTATGAACAGGGTCCACTTACATTCAAATTAGAGACATCTGATTATGGTGATGTTGGGGGATTTTGTCTTTGACATGTTGCTTACAGTGCTCTTGACTGACCAATTTGGTTAGGATATTTTCATTTGAGGAAGATACTAATGCTTATAATTATATAGTTATTTTATTAATATTACAGTTGACATTCCAAATTTATTTAAATAGTTATGGTGCAGGTAGAAAAATAACCATGGTGAATGATTAAAGCAAAACATGATTCAATTTATCATCTAATCTAATTGGTTTCCAATAATGCAATAAGACCCTCAAATATAACAAATAAAGCTATGTAAGTAGGTCCAATTAGAAAAAATATTGATAGTTATGAGGTGTTCCAAAGGTTCAGTAGAATCAAACCTTCTTTATGGCCTTCTTGTTGCTTTTCTTGGGTTTATTCTTGTTTTCAGCCAGAGCCAGTAGTTCAGTGGTGGCCCGTCGCTGCTGAGCTATGGCTTCCTCATAACTAGTGCCCGAGGCTGAGAACAGCCCCATGAGCAGGAGCACCGCCACTACCACCACTCCCACTCCACACAACACCAGCAATGCCTGCAGCTCCATTGGATCTGCCGCATGCACCTAGAATGAAAAACATTTAGTGTTCTTTGACACATTCATA
Organism: Cenopis cana; assembly: GCA_951800055.1. Taxonomy (NCBI): domain Eukaryota; kingdom Metazoa; phylum Arthropoda; class Insecta; order Lepidoptera; family Tortricidae; genus Cenopis; species Cenopis cana. The sequence goes on along the minus strand of OX637490.1, from coordinate 10,419,848 downwards.
TCATATATATAGATTTTGTTATACATATATGAATATTAGAAATTACACTAGAACCAGACATGGTGACAGACAAGGGTCCAGTGATATTATTATTAATATATCCCACTGAACATCGTGCAAAACAGACTGATTTACTTTCACTTATAAGTCCTACATTGTTATGTGCTAAGACTTAACTGTAATTAAAATTATAATTAATTAAACAGGCATGTAGTTGAAATTAATAATGTCTTTAATTTAGTTACAAGATGTGTATGTTAATGATAGATATGAATGAACTGCAAATACTGAATGAATTCTATATAGGTGCTTATTTTACGAATATTTTGCTTAAATAGAGAGCTTTGCAGTTTTACAGAGGTCTCTTCTAATGACCGGCGCACGTAGTCGGCATTTATAAAACTGACGACGAGGCCAGTAGCAAGAATTCTGATATAGTGTGAATAACTTGTTTGTACAGCTGTTCTTGTTTTCAATACCTCGCAAGTATAATCCACTGCCACATGGAAGAACTAAGTTACCTTCGTATATTCTGAATTATACGGACCGCCAAGTTAAAACCGAATCGTCATACTACTCGAAGATTTAAGTAACGATAATTAAAACATTATGCACCAACCTGTTCAATCCCTTTTAATATACGACAGTTCTTATAAGACTTGTTTCAAAACGATCGAGAAACTGAATAATTCTATGCGTAATTTTAAAAAATCACGAACACTACTCCACAAAATGAAGGTATGAGCTGACACGTAAGCAATGAATGGAATGACACATGTCAAAGGTTATTGACAGTACTTTCGCCCAGCACAATACATTTTCCAAGAATGGTTTATGCTGTATTTTACACGGAAAACATTGCACTGTCTCCTTTCCTTCTGTAGCTCACCCGCTACAGTAATTTCCATCAATATCACGTGACAATCATCGCTCACTTAACTCTGTATCCTGAAAAAAAAACCTTCTAAGCACCAATTATATACGTACCTAAAATTCTGAATTCTGACTTGAAGAATAGTATTTCCGTCGAATTACTTATATTTGAGTGTCAGATTGTAATCGTCATTTATGATAATGTTTTATCTTGGCCAAGAATAGCGAAAATAGGCAGCCCAAGAAAAGAAATCCGTCCGGACCGGGCCAACAGCAAGACTAGTGTTGCCAGAGCACTTCCGTCAAAAAGCACGGTTGGGTGTCCAAAAAAGCACGGTTTTGGAATAAAAAGCACGTTTTTAGGGTTCCGTACGAACGGTCGAAAATGACTCCTATTGCTGTCACTCACGCGACCGTCCGTCAGTCGTCTGTCACAAAATTTTGTTCATAAGATTATTTTTTCTTCCCATTGACCCATAGGGATCATTCTAATTGGCGCGCGACTACGCGATGATCGCGCGATCGCGCGACTTTAACTTAGAATTCGAGTTCAATATATTCGCGAATTTCACTTGCGCGATCGCGCGATCATCGCGTTGTATTAAGACGATCCCATAAACTTGTAATTTGGTGATACTGTTCATTATTACTGCTATTTTACCAAGAAATACTTGTTAAATAAATAAATAAAATAAATGAATATTTGTGGACAATCTTACACAAATCAACCTAGTCCCAAACTAAGCAAAGCTTGTACTATGGGTACTAAGCGACGATATACATACTTATATAGATAAATAAATACTTAAATACATAGAAAACATCTAAGACCCAAGAACAAATATTTGAGACGGTCCATAACAAAAGGGCCCTTATGGCACTTTCTAGTTTCGTAGATATCAGCGTTTTAGTAAAATACGGTAAAATCCACATATTTTTTGTTTTTTGCATATTGATAAAGTATAAGACTAGATGTGTATTTCTAGCTTGGTTTCACACGTATAAGTTAGGTATTTCTACCTTAAAATTAGTTGTAAAGTTTAGTAAAAAAGGGCCCTTATGGCAGAGCGCAGATAATAATGATATAAAATAGGTTAATAACTTATTCTAATTACTTTTAACCATTTTCTGTATTATTTATTTGCCTTTTCTGTTTACTGGATTAGGTGGTACACGTTACAAATACCTATTTCTAGTGTCAAGTTTTTAGGGCCATAAGGACGGGTCAGATATGAATTCCGCTTTTGTTATAGCAGATATTGATGCTGGTGACTGTACATTAATAAATACTTACGACGATTTTAGGTTTGATAAAAATACGGCTACTGGTTTTTGAGTAATTGCTAAAAAACTGTTTTGCTCAAACAAAAGGACGTAAGTGCCGTGCGTTTACTATGAAGATACGACCTTTTTCGATTCCATGTATCGGATAGTGCCGATACTGGGTTCATTATGTGGATTAGTAGGTGTCGGTACGGAACCCTTTATTGTGCGTGGTCCGACACGTACTTGGTCGGTTTTTTTTTAAATAGAGTTAAAAAATAATTATAACTATGCGAAATTGCTTTTTCGTATAATTTAAAAATTACGCAAAATTCGAAAAACTTGTAATGAAAAGATTTGTTCAGAATTACGTTCTAATACAAGATTGCTACTTAGATAATGTAAATTATTATTATTTACTTACATTTTTATTACATTCGTCCATAAGGGCCCTTTTCTCAAATGTATGGAAGTAAACCTTGATTTTCATGTAACTTTAATCGGTCATAAAACTGAAACTAATTGACATAGAAAAAAAATTAAACCTGTGTAATGCTTGTCTAGACTTATTACAGGTAAGTATGGTGTACTACACGGAAATTGTTACATTTATTCGTGACGAGATAGAAAAAATATCATTTTCTATATTTATTAAAAGAAATATATCACGTTAGGATTTTGTTTTTATTTTCCATTCGAGGTGTTAAGTAAACTATTTTCTAGCATACACTATGACAAAGATCACAAAATACGAAATAATAATTCACCTATTACAAATTTCCTAATTTTTTTACGATCGGCGCCTTGCACAGATCACAGGCCATTTTTTCTCAACGGGGTAGTGAAATTGAAAAATCTTTGATTGTTTTCTTTAGAAGAGAACCTCAGGATTCAGAATCTACCATCATCTATGTAATTTCCCACGGGAACATACTTTAAATGAGTTTTAAACTTCTCTTAGTTATTTCTCAAAAATGCATTTTTGGGTTGCGTAACTTTGACGATTTTTTTAAAAAAAAGTATGGCACTTAGGGACATGGTTTTTATTGTTTTTGGTAGCCTATGTATTGTAGATTATAGATCCGTGCGTAACTCAATACCGACCATAAGGGCCCCAATGAGCTGGACCAGCACATTTGAGCTCATCACACAAATAAATGCCCCGGCCGGGATTCGAACCCGGGACCTCCAGCTTCGTAGGCAGGGTCACTACCAACTAAGCTAAAGCGGTCGTCAAATATTTCAAATATTTCCTGTTTTGTCAAATATTTTGACAAAACAGGTTTTTTTGATTGGAAATTTCCTTATTTTTCATGTTAAAACCAACATACTTTTGCCAGTGGTATGTATCTGCGCCGTGGGAACCGAGAACGATGCCTACTACTCGCCATCCGCGCGTGTAATGCTCAGTCAGTTGGCTGGCACACGCGCTCACGGCCGGACGGTGCCACGCGTAATAAAGTTGTACCGAATCAAAAATTATTTCGATGCAAAAGAATTAGCAAGTCTACTCCGCAACTGCTATTATATCCAAATAATTTAGTTGTCTGTATTGATTTTATGTTTATATTTATCCCTGGGTAGTAATTGGTATTAAGTATAGTTTATTTACTATGATTTCAGAGTCAAGTTTTGCGGTGGCATTGTACGGCCTAAGAAAAGCCTAGTGACTAATTCAAGTTTGGAGTGCTATTTTTACCCGACTGCAAGGCAGGGTTATTATACTATTATTACGTTAAACACGTTGTTACGTTATACAAGTTATAAATAAATAAAGAAGACAGGTGACTACTTTAGTGCTTACGTCTTATAGCTAGTTAGGTAGGTACTTATCTAAACAAAGTGTTTCGTTTTGTAATATGTTTTAAGTACTTTCTGCCGTATGTCGTAACGTAACCATAGAAAGGGTGAGGGATATATAATATACAGTATTTCCAGTGCTTAAACCGCCAGCGTGGTCGTGTCGGAGGTTTCCCCAGGCCACTCTCCTACCGTGGACTCCTATCGTTTTATATACATGGCATTGAATTTTAGAAAAGCTCTTATTTAACTTGCTGCGTTGATATGCCTGTACCTATGTATGTAAATGCAGATGGGATACTGGAAGGATATCGGAAAATCCCAGAGAACCAACACTAAAGTTTATTTCTAAGTGGTGACAACCCTAGCGTCGCTTGCTCGGCGCGTGCAGCCAATAACCGGAGCGTTCAAGGTCGCTCCATTGTTAAATTTAGTAGGCATTTAAAACGGTAGGTATGAGCTTTTTTATTAGAACATACGTATCTGTTCGAAGAACTATTACATAATCTGTGCTTTTGCGCATGGTTCGGAAACCTAAATGTGCGAAGTCCGATACGCACTTGGCCGGTTTTCGTCACATACAGAGTATTGAGCCTTTAAGTACTACATCATGTACGTACACATTGCACGACATGAACGATAGAGCTTGCAGTTGCATGACAAGTTCTTTCCTGCAACCACAGGTAAAACCAAGCTTTAGGATATCAAAGCGTAGGGTAGGGGAGAAAGATTGTTTAACACAATGATTGTTAGAAAAATTTACAGTTTTAGAGAGTACCAAACCAACATTACCTCCCCATTTTTAAAAGTAAAATCATAAAGCACCATAGGACCTAAAAAAGCACATTTTTCGCACGTTTTTGGGGAGCGCACGTAAAAAACACGTTCGTATCCAAAAAAGCACGTAAAACCGTGCTAAAAAGCACGTTCTGGCAACACTGAGCAAGACAAGATACTCGTTCAAAAATTAAAATTTACTCTCTATTTTTTTAACAAATATACTACTACGTTTAGAAATTTAGGTGATAGGCTATATACACACGAGCTTTGCCATTGCAAAGCGAACGAAAAGAAAGCAGCTATATGACAGCCGTCTCCTAGAGTGCGATAGTAATATAATAAAATGTTACTTTGTGGGATAGTAGACGTTTGGTAGTATTTTACTCTTCAACGTTGTTTTATAGATTTGAGAATAAATAAAATTGTCTCTAAATGCATTATAAATATACAAGTAACATAACAAAAATGTATCATTCTCTGTAATAATTAATATTTATTGAAGAATCTTAAAAAAATATTCTGAACGCAGATAACTTATACCTATTTGACAGTCAATTCTGTCAGTTCAATAGTACAATTGTGAATCGTCGTAGCAAAAATTTGTCAATTAACAACAGCTGGCCTCGTTACGTTAAATACAGTTAATTGATTCCAGTGATATGTAGTGGTTACTAAATTATTTATGTGTTATTAAATATTCAACACTGATGCATGAGGCATTCGTTTCAACAGTGACACAGCGACGATAGATTGATTATTAAACAATGTCGATTCCTCCACTTGTTTGCAGCACTCCTCCTCCACCTGATCAGTGTGAAGATGACAAAGACCCCGAAGACTTTGATTTACACTACAATTGTAAGTTCATACTGAAAATACCACGTTCAAACAAAAGACCAATATTACCAATATAATAAAGCTCCATATAGTGAGGGATATTCTTACACCCAGATAGAATTCATTGTTACGTGTCTTATTTCCTCATATTCTGTTAGATATTATATAAATATGACTGTGAATTTGTTGCTGTGCAAGCCATGGTACTTCATTCTAATTTTGTATTGAGTTACATTAATATGACATTAGCTTATTTTCTTTTTTCAGTATCTCAAGAGGACGACTATGATTATGGAAGTTTCTCCACTTACAATCACTTCCAATCCGCCATAGCTGTGAATAAACCATTGAGTGACCCTTTGAGTATAAATAATGGAGATAACTCCGTAACAGTTACAAGTGGCACTGAGACATTGCAGAACACTAATTTTACAACTGAAGGACAATTAAATGATGAACAGGAACTAAAAATTGACCTAAAAGCACATAATGATTCAGAAATTCATGAGGAAGTGCTAAAAACTGAAGATAGTTTTAGTTTTGAAGATTTACAAACTGACAAAAAGATTAATAATGAAGAGGACTTAAATATTGAGGACTTAAATTTAACAGTTGAAGAAGACTCTTTGAATCCAATTGTCAAAAATGAACAGTATGATAATAATGCAGATAGCGACAAGAGTGATCAATCAGATAAAGAGAAATCGCCTCACATTCCAGATGTAACAGCCAGTATGATTACTAGTGATCTCAGTGAGACATTACCTATAGAAGAGATTACAATAAGTCCACCAAGCATAGACGATGTTGATGATCCTCCCAATTCAATTAGTGACATAAAGATGGATGACGGAAATTCCACCGATATTGACATTAAAAATGAACCAGAATCAGATCCTACTATTGATACAAGGGATCTTGTTGAAACAGTACAGGTTACTGAAACATTTCAAGAAGTATTGAATAATGAAACTGATGATGAATTTGGAGATTTCAATGATTTTCACACTATATCAGAAACCAAAGCTGTAACAACAGGAACTGTTGTTGATGATTGTGATAATCCTTGGGGAAACAGTCAGACAGATTCCGACTTTGGGGCATTTGAAGCACACTTTGATGATACAGTAAAAAATGAACCTCCTTTCTTTGAAGATTTCAAATCTGTGGAGAAAACTGCTCCTGATAGTTCATCAGACCATGAAGTTGCTGCTGCTGATGATGATGACTTTGGAGATTTTGATGATTTCAAATCATCTGCACAAGAAGCAGTTAATGAAGATATACATGACCCATTGTCTCGGGTACCAGTATTGGATTTCCAAAAATCAGAAAGTGAAAGTCAATTAATGGAGAACATCAATAAAATATTATATTCAATATTTGAAGAGGATATACCAGAACCTGAAAGTGTGTTTGATGGTAAACTAGAAGCAATGCTGTGTGAGACCTGGGGACATCTGCTGGAGACAGATGTGAGGCAGCCGTATATAGTAAACTGGAACAGTTCAATCGGACAGAAAACTCTTTTGAAGGCTTTGTCTATAGATTCCAGAAACATTGTAAGTTTAAAACTTTTCTTATAAGTTTCTAATTGTAATTGATAAGCAACTTACCTTATCAACTAAGAAAAGATCACATTATTTAATTTTTGACTTATTTTAATATTATGGTTATGTTTATGGCAACAAACATTTGTTCTTTGCAAGGCAAACAATTTAAAAAAAAATATTTTCGTTTCTTATTATTGATCTTCGTTATCTCCCTGTTGCAAAATTTTGTGCTGCGTAATAGGTATCTTATATAGACGGCAGAAAACTCTCTAGCAGTACATAACCTTTTCTTAATTTACACTCATTCATTTTATTTCTTGCAGTTGTTTGGCCCTAAATGGAGTTACAATATGCCCAAATATGCAGTAAACTTAAGTGCTGCACCGCTACAACCTCAGAAGCAAACCACACCGTCCGGCCAGAACCCGACAGAGATAAGCTCGGACAAGCCCACCAAGACACCGGGCACCTGGTCAGACCCATTCACATCAGATGGCCAAGAATGTAAGTAAACATTTCACATGACTTGACACCACATGCAATAACAATGTACATTTATACACAACTAGACTAACAAGACTTGAGAAAGGAAATGTGGGAATCAAGAAAGTCATAACATCATATAATCACAAACACAAGTTAGTCTTTTCATGGCAAAAATACGAGTAGCATGTCTTACATGCTCTGGCAGTAGGTAGATTTTCGCATTGATATTGATAATTTTGAGACATTAGAGTTTTTAACTATTTGAGATTAAAAAAATACTGTTACTGTACAACGCTTTCGTGATCCGGTGTGCAAAGATCTGCATTTTTGTAGAGTTGGCTTTATAGAGTTGATAATTTGTGTTGTTGCTGTCAACACAAATTATCAACTCTATAAAAAGTAAGAGAATGTGAATCCATAGATTTATTCAAATTAAACTCTACATGCAGAATGTATCCCCAACGCAGGTTTCGTCCGAAACATAACATCGTGAGAATCCATAGATACATAGATTAAAACAAAATGTTGTCCTCCCAACACGCAGGCCGCACGCTCAACCCAACGTCATTTTTCCCGGTTTTGCCCTGTTGTGGTGTGATGTTTTGCTTCACCTATAAGCCACTGTTCAATATCAAATGATATGATTACCATGCGATAAATAAATAAATGATATGTCGTACATAAGTTTATTGAAAACACCCAATCGTACGAGCCAGAGTTCAAATCGAACCCGCTAGCTCCAGATTGAAAATCCCGTGCGTACCGCTCGGCTACAGTGGTTAAAGTGGCTTGCTTGCCAGCACGATGTAAACAAAAACAACCCAACGTTACACCCATAAGTTACACCAATTGCACTATATTTTTGCCACGAAGAGTCCTCTGTCATCCCTATTATTGCACAAAAAGTTTGACCACAATGATATACGGAATATTTTTAACTGCATGTCTAGCTCAGGACCGCGCGAGATAGACTATCTGTCTCTTTCTAATTAAAACACTTAGAAGAGAAGGCTAGTTTATCTCGTCCCAAGTAGTCTTGTGCTAGCCGCGTTGAAAAAAGCAATACAAGAGATCAATTCAGTACGTTCTAGACAGCTAATATGCTTATCTTAAATCACTGTAAATTCTTTTGCATGTCTTGCACATGGACTAACACCTGGTACTCTGCTTGACCTTAATCCTATAGTCACCTATGCCGAAGCCCTTCTCCTAGATTTAGAACACCTCATGGCTACCCTAGACCAAATGGCCCACCACCATTCCACCCTCAAGATATCAGAGTTGCTATCGCACGGTAAGTGACACAAAATGTTAATAGGGCCTATGAGCGTAAGATTGAAACTCGCTTGTCACATGTTTTGGGCACGTCGGAAGGGAGGAATCGAGTGAAGGATATAAATAGATGAATTCCCGACGAGCTCAAAACATGTCGCCAATAATGATAATATTACTATACTTAGTTTCAATCGAACCGCACACTGTTCGACGTGACGGGACATGATGAAGCGGTTGCGCGGGTAATGCTCAACATCTCGAGCCATGTCCGACCTTAACGACGTGAGCGACCCCTTTTCAAATATATCCTAATGTCTGAGACACATGGAGATTTTCTAACCTGGTGTTCGTAAGTTTTGTGAGGATTCTTATTAAGTATTTTAGTTCAATTTTGGTATTGAATGCTTATTAGGCGCTTTAATAATTTTCCGTGGACGTCTACGGCACAATAAAGCCCATGCCAGACGGTCGCCGACAAGTCCCCAGGACCGAGCGATTTTGGTCCGCAAAGACCGGTTTTCAAAGGAAATCTTGCTGGAAACAACCGTCTACACGGTCCGTGCGGACCGAGGCCGCTCGGTCTCGGGCCTGTTTTAAACCGTCTGGCACGGGCTTAAAACTCTATGGTTTCATTCATAATTAGTCAGCCTATAGCCTATGGTCGATGTATGAATAAAACCATAGTTTTACCGTGCCGAGGCCGTCGACGATAAAGCTCGTGCCAGACGGTCAAAGACAAGCCCAGAGACCAGGCGACCTTGGTCTGCAAAGACCGCTAATCAAAGGAAGTCTTGCTGGCAACAGCTGTCTACACGGTCCGTGCGGGCCAAGGTCGCCCGGTCTTTGGGCTTTTTTTCGACCGTCTGGCATGGGCTTTAAGTATAAAAGCGTCCATTCAGTCACTCGTTGTAATGTGGTTGATTTCCAACGGTCATCATTAAAAAAAATATCTGTTTATTATATTTTTTACGCCACCTTGATGAATAGTAGTAGGACCAACCAATTTGTACAACCAATGTAGTTTTATAAATTAATAGTACCGCGAGATCTCGCCAACTATTATTTTTATTTTAACCATTAAAAGTTTTAAATGGTGGCTCATATATACAATAACTTCTGTTCCAACTGTATGTTCTAATAAAATTAAAAAAGTATATATAAGTACTTACAATACCTACACCTATTTCAAATTGGCCTGAGCAGCCACAGACAGCTGAGTTTGATCTTTGACACTGCCACTTAATATTACACTTAACTAAGTTGTCTTCTAAGGATCGTGTAAGTTAGATGGCTGTGCATAGTAAGCTTGTTCCTAATTTAAGTTATTGTACATTGCAGCTTGCAACAAGGAGAACACTGCTGCTACACCAAAGAGGCCAACAGATCTGGACGTATTCGACACTGCTCTATCAACCAAATCCAACAAAATATACTCAAGTACTCTTGATGTCCAACCAATACGTCAAATCAACCTTCCCGATACTCACATTTTCACACCCACGGACTCCGAAACCCCTCGATCAAAAACGATACACTACAATGGACCTACATTTTTATCACAATCTTCCGTAGAGGCTGACACGAATCCCACTGAAGATAAACCTACCGAAACCCCAACCGACGCAAATGTTATAGATGACGCAGATTACTCAGATTTCCAAGATTTTAAAGGGTCTATCCAAATTGATGCTTTAGAAGCTAAACCAATTGGATTGTCGACGGATATTGTAGCGCCGCCAGCAAACAGTAGTCAGATGCCAAGTACAAGCGCCTCATACTCCATTGGTATACTGCAGCCTATAAAAATAGAGCCCATCATGCCTACATTAAACTGGCCTTCACCTGGAGAAGTAAAAGAAACTTTTAATGATTTTACCGAATTTGCATCTGCCACTACATGGAATAGTGATGCCCAAGAAACAAGAACCTCCAGTATGGAACCTGTTAAGAGTGTTATGACTCCTCAAACGGATGATGCAGGAATTATGAACGATGATGGTATTAAACTTAATCAAGAACCCCCTAGTAAAATTAACGATTCGTTTGATGATGACTTTGATACATTCCAATCAGCTGTTCCCAGCGAGCCTACTCAGCTGGCACCGTCTATTAGCGACTTTAGCAATTTTGTAGCAAGTGATTTTAGTCAACCTATATCGACACCCGTGACTTCACACGCAGAGCCACAGTTAAATTTTGGATTACCAAAAATCGATGTTAAGTCTGATCCCATATCTTTTACGAAAACTAGTGATATTTTTAACAATAGCGATTTTATCCATCACCATAATTCAGCGATAAGTATGCCGAAAGCTAAGGAGGTCATTGCGAAAGCGCCGGTGCCTTCGCTGGCGCCACCACTGAGCACAGTGTTGCAACCGACTGTGACTCAACAGACCCAACACAACTCTGCGCAAATATTACAACCTCTATCATTAGAAAGTTTCTCACAAATCAACTGGCCGAATCCCGGAATAAATTTGCAAGATTTGTCCAGATTTAATCCAGTAGAAACCCTTAATTCATTGAAAAGTGATTTGAGCGTGAGCGGCAACAGCAAAGGCGCTTCGCCAGTTCACAGTCAGAAGGCGTCAGTACAAAGTCAGCTCCCTGAGGATGATATTTGGGGCGAATTCGTATCCAGCAAACCTAAACCGCAACAGTCATTGCCAAAGAAAGCCGCAACGTTCGCTGACGACGACGAGTGGACTGATTTCGTTTCAAGCCCATCAGTAAAACCTCAGAATGGATTAAATACGATAAGTTTAAATGTTCATACGAACTTAAGTATTCAAAAATCAACAAAACAGGCCAAACAAAACAACCAGGCACTCGAAATACCCATCACGCATTACATAACACCGAAATCGAATCATAATTCATATAACGACAGACATTTCCAAAACTTATAACGGCACGGAGTTAACACTCGCTACTTACTTTGACTGTACTTAAATAAAATAATGTAAATATGGTGGTGGTATTTCATACATGATGTAGAATTCCTTTTACTCGGCGTCTGTTGTTGAAAAAGTGTTTTAGAAGGAGCTATTATCTGTTTGTGTATTTCACATAAGTACCTTTAATTGTTTAACTTTTTGCTATTTATATTGTATTTTCTTTTTTATGATATGCAACGGAATTGTTGAGCAGTATTTTTCAAAAGAAACAAATAGTTGACGAAATCAGAGCGGGCAAGGACATGGCCAATCATGCATAAAGGGTTCTGTTCTGCCCGGCTGATTACTTATAGAGGAGGAACAGAATTGGAAAAGGCGTCTCTAAACAATGCAAGCGGCAAGTCATGTAACAGTTGGGGTGACAACGTTATCAGAGGGTTTGGACCCTGCAGAATACGGATCTGCCTGTCGCCATCTCGAAATTTGAGCCGGAAGTACGGTATACCGGAAAAGGTGCAGCCCATACAAAAAATTTCGTAGTACATTTAATAAATTGTTGCTCTGGTACTCTAAAAGAGGTCCGATTGATATGGTTTTTTGGTATGTTGTGAAGGACAATATTAGCCATGGTAACCTAAAAATTTCGGCCCTCCAGCTCCATAACTTTGGCCGCCATCTTGGAAATAGTGTCATTTTTTTCAGTTCTTTGCTTTCACTGTCGTCAAAGTTCATTCCAGTGCTAAACATAGTTCTACAATATTGTAGAATACAAAATTTGCTAAAACTTTTGGGTACAAAGATTTTTTCCATGACCCCTAGGGACGAAGATATGACAGGATATAGCATTAAAAATTGCTACTTTTTTCTAGTTTTCCGTTCATGTTTACATTTTAAGTGCATTTTAGCACTAACTATAGTTCAGCAATATTGTAGATCACGAAATTTGCTACAACTTTTGTATTGAAATATTTTTTCCACGACCATTAGGAAAGAAGATATGAAGTCATCTATGGAGTAGCACCGTTGAAATTTGCTACTTTTGCAGTTTTCTTCTCATATTTAGGTTTGAGTGCATTTAATCGCAATCTGTAGGGGATCTATGATGGTCGAGTGATAGCGGGATAGACGACAAGATAAAGCATCTGTCACTTTCCGATCTATACCACTTCAATCCCTCAGAAGACAAAATCGTCTATTTCCACGATACCTAGAAGATCTTACTTTGAATTTTTTCGTACTTTGAATTTGCATATAATTTTGTCTTCTATAATATTGCTGACCGAGAAATGCACTAAAACAAAAATATGTGAAGAAAACTGGAAAAGTAGTAAATATCGACGGTAGTACCCCATAGGTGACATCGTATCTTCTTTCCTGATGATCGTGGAAAAAATATTTCAATACAAAAGTTGTAGACAATTTTGTAATCTACAATATTGCTGAACTATAGTTAACGCTAAAATGCACTTTAAACGTAAATATGAGAGGAAAACTAGAAAAAAGTGGTAATTTATAATGATATCTCCTGTCATATCTTCGTCCCTAGGGGTCATGGAAAAATTCTTTGTACCCAAAAGTTTCAGCAAATTTTGTGTTTTACAATATTGCCAAACCATGTTTAGCACTAAAATGAACTATAACAACAGAACAAGCAAAAAACTGAAAAAAGTGACAGATTTTCCAAGATGGCGGAGAAAGACGTGGAGCTGGAGTGTCAAAAATTTCGGGATACGATGACAAATATTGTTCTTTACGGCATATCAAAAATCCATAACAATTGGACCATAGTTAGGGTACCGGAACAACGATTTACCAAATGTACAACGAAAAAATTTGTATGGGCTGCACCTTTTCCGATATAACATTCTTCCGGCTCAAATTTGGGGATGGAGACAGGCAGATCCGTATTCTGCAGGGTCTAAACCCTCTGATTACGTTGTCACCCCAACTGTTACACGATTTGCTTCTTGTATTCTACTTCTTCAAAAATGGGCCTACTCTATTAGGTTAAATGAATATTGTATTATGCCGTGAAGTTATTTGACATCTCTCATGTTCAGGTCATGAACTCATGCTTTATCGAACAGTATTCGAGAATAGTAGTTTATGCAACTGGTACATAATGAGGGGCATTAAAACACGAGTGTGTTTTATGAAACGAGCCGAAGGCGAGTTTCATAATAAGGTCACACGAGTGTTTTAATGCCTAATTATGTACAGTTGCATACATTACTTTATCTACACACATATTATAACTACTCTAAGATGGGTTCAGAAACCGTAGTAAATAAATACAATATTTGTGTTAATACAACCTTTTTTGCACGGTTGCGGAAATATCGAAATCAGAACTGGCAACCGATACCTGAATGTTATTTTAAAAAGTAAAGAGTCCCTATTCTGTGTGATCATGTCGTTCTAGCTCAAATTTCGTGCGATATATACTAAAAAAACATCGAGCTGACATTTCGCATCGACTGAATTTGAATTTTCAGTGATACTAGAATAGGGACATGTCAACATTGACATTTAAATTTTGACAGTTTTGTTTGACGTTTCATATTTTAACATCATATATGAGATTAAAATAAAAAATTATATTACTGCTGTAGCCTTAGCCACAGATAAGAAAATTGCCATAAATTCATTGAATGTTGAAATGAGAGTCATTTTCTACGGTTTCCGAACGCATATTAGAGGATTTATGATATGTGTGTAGATAAAAACTTATCAAGCACACATGGTATAGCTGCAGGCAAACATCTTGAACCCAACCTTGTGTGCGCAGTAGCGGATTTACGTACAAATTACTCTACTGCTCAGGTCAATCAGGTTCAAGATGTTTGCCGGCAACTGTACAGTCGACTTCGAAAATATGTGGCTCGACGAAGTCGTCAAAAATATGTAAACTTTATGATCGTTCGGAGCATACGGTTGCTCAGGCAAACATATTCATGAACTCGACTGTAAAAGTCATATCATGAAAAACAATTTGTTGTGTTCATATCTGCAAATAGGAACCTATTGGGTGTATAGTAGAGATCTTTTGTGCTGGCCTATATTTTATAAAACTGTTATTGCATTTTGAATCTTATAGCATGCAAAATTACTTTTCTTTTTGTAGGGATTCTTTGACATGATTTCGACAAACTCAAATAAGTACCTAACCATAAGTGTACTAAGTTCCCTTTTCCTAAAAAACGACACTTGTAACGGAAGCTATCTCAGAAAACTAATTAAAGTTTAGGTTTTATTCATTCCATAAATATAGTGACATACTTACCTACTTCTCCAAATTTTGAGGGTAGAACCCTGATAATAATAGTATTATTGGCGTTGGTTACCCTGAAAGCATACTTAGCTAAGTTTTAACCTAACGAACCTTTGTTATATAATTTTATATGCTTTATTTATTTTAGTCATATGTTCCCGTCCAATTTGGAAGCGATATGAGACTATTATATCGCAAATTAATGAAATTGTGATTATATAATGTGTACATACGTGATTTGTGAATTTTAGCCTATCATAGATATTTAAGTAGATTATGTAAAATGATCAATTCTTGTATAACTTCATTGTGCAAAGCAATAATTAGGGCGAGCGAAGCGAGCCCTATATATAGCCCGCTTACCCCACATTTTGTGGTACACTTTACGAAAAAACTATCAAGCTTTTGAATGTGAATTTTTGCATAGTTGTTCAGAATTATGTCTAGATGTGTTATCTAACACGAAAAAAACGATTTATAAACTATAATTTGAAAAATAAATATTGCGATACCAACGCCATCTGTTGAGCCAAGTTATGAAACCAATAGCTTCATGTCATGAACTAACGGTAACTACTAACGCCATCTGTTAGAAAACTTAAGAGTTCATGCGACGTTACATTTTTTGGTTAGGCGGTTGACACACTGATGCGGTTTTCGGACGGTTTCCGCAGTGCGAGCCAGGTATATATCGCTTTTTTCTTAAAAAATACTAGCTTTTGCCCCGCGGCTTCGCCCGCGCAATAAGTGTAAGTTTCGCAATAATTGTTGAATTGTTACACCGGTTTACTACTACTTACGGCAGCAATCGAAATTTCTAGCTTTATACCCACCGAGTAGGTACCTGCATAGGTACCGAACGATCTAGAATTTTCGCGATCGAAGTTTCTAGAACCTTCGGAAATAGTTTATAAAGCCTGTATGGAGTAGTCACCCTTCGAGAATGTTCTAGAAGGATATCGATCGCCCCGGAAAGTTCTGGAAAATAAAGCTGTCTCGCTCTAACAATTATCCTGACGTGCGTTAACTCTCGATTATAAATATACTGTAAGCAATCGAAATTTCTAATTTTATACCCGCCGTGTTGGTACTTGCATAGGTACCGAACGATCTAGAATGTTTGCGATCGAAGGTACTAGAAACTTCGGAAATAGTCCAGAAAGCCGGTATGGAGTCTTCACCCTTCGATAATGTTCTTTCTTCTCGAATGTTCCGAGTATAGCTATTTCTTTCTACTACTGCTATCTCTGTCACTCCTTCTGGAAATTTCGCTATATACTGATTTGTACAATCAAAGGCCCATAACGGGTCCTGAAAATTGCTGAAAACGGGTTTTCAGGTTTTAGCGTCAACCGATAGAGGGTGGCCTGAAATGCACTGAAAACATGTTTCAGGCGCCTGAAAATGACGGCAACTTGGGTGAAATCTTGATAATCTGATATGTGATAGAGCTACTTCTGAAACGGACTGAAAACATGTTTAAGGCGCCTGAAAACGACGGCAACTTAGGTGAAATTTTGATCATCTGGTATCTGATAGAGCTACTCCTGAAACGGTCTGAAAACATGTTTCAGGCGCCTGAAAATGACGGCAACTTGGGTGAAATTTTGATCATCTGGTATGTGATAGAGCTACTCCTGAAACGGACTGAAAACATGTTTCAGGCGCCTGAAAACGACGGCAACTTGGCTGAAATTTTGATCATCTGATATGTGATAAAGCTACGAGGGGTGATCCAAAAGTAATGATAATGAAATACTTTCAGTGGCTGAAAAAAGCAAAAAGAGGTTTTATTTATTAAGGCAGTTACTGGCCAGTAAATTAAAAAAATATATGTAAAAAAATTGATATCTGTCACTGAAATAAATTTATTTATTCGTGAGTTGTCGGAATAAATGCGTGGAAATGGAAAAATCTGAAGTGAGAGCCGTTATTAAGTACTTCTGTTTGAAAAAAATGTGTACTAAAGATATACATGTTGAATTGGTGGGAACATTAGGGGACTCTGCTCCTCCGTATTCTACAGTTGCACACTGGTGCAAGGAGTTTAACTTGGGTAGAACATCTTGTAAAGACGAACACCGCGAGGGCTGGCCTTCCATCGTCCGCACTGAGAAGAATGTCAAAAAAATAGAAGATTTAGTTTAACTGATAGAAGAGTGACAATCAGACATTTAAATGAGGTCACAGGGATCTCGTATGGCAGCATTCAAAGAATCTTAACCCAAGAATTGCACATGAATAAAGTATCCGCTCGTTGGGTGCTTAGAATGTTCCACCCAGACAACAACGGACCTCCTCATAGGGCCAGGTGTTGCAATGGCTGCAATCCGGGATGCGGGTTTCGAATTGGTGGAACACCCCCCTACTCGCCAGACCTAACCCCCAGCGACTTTTATCTGTTTCCACGGCTGAAGGAAAATCTCCGAGGCAAAATTTTTTTTTGAATGATAGTGAGGTTATGGCCGCTGTGGAGGCATATTTGGAGAGTCAAGACAAAGATTTTTTTTTAAATGGAATTCGTAGTCTGGAGAAAATATGGCATAGGTATGTAGACTTGTTAGGAGACTACGTTAAGAAATAAATTTAGTTTTTGAACACGTGTTGTTTTACATATTCGTTATCATTACTTTTGGATCACCCCTCGTACTACTGAAACGGCCTGAACTGACGTTTCAGCCTGGTGAAAACGCTTCCAAGGCAATGAAATTTACGTCTGAAGTTTTTGTTTCTCTCCAATGGTGCTTATCTCTGTCACTCTCTTACTTCTCGAATGTTCCGAGTATAGCTATCTCTTTCTACTACTGCTATCTCTGTCACTTACGTCTCGAATGTTCCGAGTATAGCTATCTCTTTCTAAATACTACTGCTATCTCTGTCACTCCTGCTGTCTCTGCTGGAAATTTCGCCATATACTGATATACTTCAGAGGCCCATAAGGGGTCCTGAATTCGCCTGAAAACGGGTTTTCAAGTTATAGGCATAGGTACCGAAGGTTGTAGAATGTTCGCGATCTTAGTTTCTACGAACTTCGGGAAATCTAGAAAGTCTGTATGGAGTCTTCACCCTTCGAGCATGTTCTGGGAGGATTTCGTACGCCCCGGACATGTTCTGGAAAATATGGCTGTCTCGCTCTAACAATGCTGTCCTAAACTTTTGTGTAATATCGATAGGCCTTATTGGCGCTGTAGGCAAGGCTCGGAACCGGTTCTTTTAATCGGTTTAAACTGGTTAATTTGGGTTTAGCTCCGAACTTTATTGAGAACGCGAACGTTTTTATGAACTTTATATTAAGAGGGCTTAGATAGCATTGCAAAAGTCCCGCTCTAACACGCGTGAGTTTTCAATTAACAATCCCGCTCTCTAGCGCGTGTTTTTCGTAAATTTGTTTATTCCCAACGTGTACATTTATAAGGATAATCTTTTTTATCAGATTTGAGAACTTATCATTTTACAACTATTAAACCAAAAATCATTTTTAAAGATGGCATGCTTAAAGATCCAACCAAAAACATCGAAAAAAGGGTTATGTTTGAAAAATAAAAGTATCTAGATAATTTTTGCAAAACGTGTTTTCACCTTTGACAGACTGGAGGAAAATAGTTCAAGATTAATATACTGAAAGGACAGATATTTCATTACTATAGATGTTGAGATCTAGGTCGATAAACATTTGCAAAAGTGCATATGTGGAATCTTAACCGGTTTATTCGATGAGAGGCCCGGCGGGGGTCACTGTCTATAGGTATTACGATAGGTATAGTGCGTTCCATCCACGACGACGCGCCCCTCCACGGCGCATCGCATACTAATCTATGCGCAATTGTACGGAACGGGCGGTGGAGGGGCGCGTCGTAGTGGATGGCGCGCACTATAAGTATAGTTGAAATTATTTTAGTTGACCGAATTTCGATAAATATGTTATTGGATTTTGTACCTTATTGTTTGAATAGTAAAATAGCTTTTTAAAGAAATAAAGTTGATGCAACTCGGTTCTTACCCGGTTTTCCGAACAAAACCTTTATATTTATAAAGCTCTTCCGTAAACCGGTTTTTGTATCTAAACCTAAATAAAAAGGTTTTGCCGCAAGTATAGTTCGGACACAACCCTAAGGCTAAATTCTGTCAAACAAACGCAAGCAAAACTGGACTTAGAGCTCGGACTGTAAGGTAGATTTTTGCTTGCGTTAATTTGACAGCACTTGGCCTTACAGTTTTGTACGAACTATACATGATAATGATAACGGTTTGAAAAATGAACCAGTTTCCGAGCCTTGGCTGTAGGCATGACACCTTCAGGCGTTTTTGGCGTTCAATTCTATTTATAAACTGTCTACATAAAAATCATTACTATAAAAAAACGCGAGCCCTCGTAAAGCTCTGCTTTTTGCTAGTTATTAATACAAATCAATTGTTATCACTCTAATGACTAATGATACAATAAATGTGGTAGAAATGTGTTTAAAAAGCATCACAATTGACATGCATTTGATATGTAGAGCGCCAGATTCCTTTGTCGAGTGTATTTTTAAATCAATTAATTTCTTTTGTATATCACCGCTGCTTGGCGGCATGCGGCAAGTTACCGAAGGCCTACTGCGAACTGAAAACGCTGTATCTCCCTCTTTGTGGCACTTGCATATTCGAGCGACAGAGGGAGATACTTCGTGTCCGACTCGTGTTAACCTCTGTGAGCGTGTCGGAGCGTTCCTATTCCTGGCGCACTACTCATGACTTTACTACTCCTGGCGAAAAAAATAAACAATGGCATTGTTTTGTTACGTGCCCGTTCCCAGGAGACGACGGCTTTGAAGTATAGTTTATGTGGTCACCATAACAGTATTTGATTATTTGGTAGAAAAATAACTTGTTTTCTTCTTTCTTCTCATTACAGATTTTTATCATCTGTGAAAACAAACCACTGCAATTATACAAAAGTTCGTCTGAGGTATTTGTTATTGAATAGCAATGATTTATGTCATACAAAGTGAACTGTACTCATAATGTCAGAATTACCCATCATATACATTAGGTACCAACAACATAGCAGGCGTGTGCAGTTGTGCACCAAATGTGTTTAATGCACTCTGCTCTGGGGGCTACCGCAAACCACAAACGAAGTTTTCCCTCTCTGTCGCACTTACGTACAGACTTGCAAGTGCGACAGAAAGGGGAAACATCGTTTGTGGTTCGCGGTAGCGCCCCTGAACTGACCATCTCTCTATTTTTTTTTTGTAATGAATGAATATCTCTACCAGGCGTTCGAAGGCTTATTGTTGTTCATTCAGAATATACAGTTATACACATATGTACAGTACATGAGTCACGCAATGGATACCTACTTATATGTGGCATGTGAATGTTTCAATATCATTTGGAGACCAAAATTATGTCCATGTGTGTAGTACTTTTATCGTGCTGTGCGTTAGACGGTTACATATTAAAATACCTAAAATTGATATACCTATTGTCAAAATACCTATGTACGAAATACCTATTTTTAAAATACCTATTGGTTATTTAACCTATTTTCATAATACCTATTGGACGAAATACCTATTGAACGATTAACCTAAACTTGAAATCACTACTATCAGTATACCTATGTACGAAATACCTATTTTTAAAATACCTATATGTCGAAATACCTACAGTCGAAATACCTACTGTCGAAATACCTACGGTTGAAATACCTACAGTTGAAATACCTACAGTACCAAAGCTTAACTAAGGGTTTAGGTACTGTTAATGTTTATTTATCACATTTGATTAAAAATATTGGTTACCCTAATGAGGGTAGGTACTTCTCTGTTTTTAGACGACTGTTATATATTTAGTCGGGCAGTACACAAATTGCGGACGGAACGACAGTGCGCGTTGAAGTGATGTGTAATTATTTATAATGTCGAAATATTACGTACAGTTAAATTATTTAAAAAAAACCAGCCAAGTGCGAGTCAGACTTCGCACATTTAGGGTTCCGAACCGACCGCAAAGTTAAGTTGGTTTTCATAGGAAAAATAAGGAAATTTCAAAGAAAAAAAATCTAATTTTTTCAATATATTAGTATTTGTTGGTAAAATGTACGTAATAACAAACATTATTACCAAATTTTTAGTTTATAGGTGTTTGGGAAATTAAAAAATTCTTCGGTACAAAATTTCGTTAAAAAAGCTGACTTTGGTGGCTTCTCATACCTTTGTTTTCCAATATTTTTTTATTAAAAATATAGTAAGTATCTACTCAATTAGCTCTAAACAACGATACCCCACTCGATAGGTACGACGACGAGCGAAGCGAGGAGGAGTGGTTAGGTAGAACTGCAACCCTACAGCGCGCGAGCCGAGCGAGCGAAGCGAGCGTGCCGCGGGAGCGGCCGGCGAAGCGCCAGAACCGAACATTTTCCCGTAAAATTATTATTCTACTGACATTCTTGATTTTTGATGTTTCTTACGTTGAATAAAACTACTTTTCAAAAACGATATTTTTAAAACCTGTCGCGATAATGTACTGTAGGTATTTTGACTGTAGGTATATCAAACTTAGGCGAATCGTCCCTTAGGTATTTGATCCGGTAGGGATTTTGAACAGTAGGTATTTCGTTCAATAGGTTTTTTGAACGTAGGTATTTCAATCTTCGGTCATTTAAACTGTAGGTTAAATAAGTGATAGGTATTTTAAAAATAGGTATTTCGTACATAGGTATTATGACAATAGGTATATCGATTTTAGGTATTTTAATATGTAACCGCGTTAGACTGATCTACGTAATTAATGTTCATATCCAAAATCAGAGTGGAGTTATACAGATAAGGCAACAATATCAAAGTATTTTCGAGAATAATGTAAAAACCTGGGTTCCCACCTGTCCCACCAATTTGTTACTATTTTGTTCCCAACTAATTTTCTTAATTTTTCGGTAATGCTAAACTAGCAGTTCAATTACAAAAGGCGTCTTCCTAATTGGACTGGTACTTAGCAATACTTATTTAACCCTTTCACTCGTCACGTACGAAAATAAGAAACTCTTGAAAACATGATTACTTTGACAGCGTACGGTTTACCATACCACTTACCTATAGTTGTTCATGGGATGTTGACAACTAGTTAACGTGTTTAATTTAGCCATGACCATGGTCTAAGAAAACAAGGTCTCACACTCCGGATCGTTACACAAGTGAAGTCACTGTCGCTAGCACCGTTAAGATTGTTGTAGCTTCGTTATTTGAATAGTATTTTCACTATTTGGCATATTTTTCGCAATGTTTCTTTTGAGTAATAATAAGTTTTGAGAAAAATTTCGCCATGTGTTGTGGTCATGTATACCTTGTGTCTACCATTTGGTTGGGACTTACATTCAGTTTTTTTTCCTTTCTAACAAAATGTAATGTGGTGCATAGGGTTCCAGTTTTAACAATATCTGTGTATATAAATGAGAACTTACTCCTAGCAATGTTCAGTTGTGTATGTATGATGATTTAATATTGTTAAAAATGTAAATATGTATTGTTATTAGAAGAGATAAACACTTATATTAATTTTAAGAGTGTTTTATTTACTTTGATCTATAAAATTATAATAATTAACAACCGGTTTATCCGTCCAAGCTATAGAGAAACAGCTGCGTTATTGTGCATAAATGTATATGTATTACTATCCCATAGATGAGATGGCAGAGATAGATAGAGTTGGCAGAGGTCAGAAGTCCGAATTTTGACATAGAAAAGAGTACTTTTATCTCACGAGCGCGGGTGAGCTGTTGTGTGCTGAGCTACACATGCACATTGTCTATGTGTGCGTCAGCGTAAGATCTATGAGTTGACGTCGTCTGTGTTCGTCGTGAGATAAAAGTACTATATT
Source organism: Cenopis cana (assembly GCA_951800055.1). Lineage (NCBI taxonomy): Eukaryota > Metazoa > Arthropoda > Insecta > Lepidoptera > Tortricidae > Cenopis > Cenopis cana. The sequence goes on along the minus strand of OX637490.1, from coordinate 10,396,950 downwards.
CATATCGTACGCTTTGTAACCATTGACATAAAGCTTTAATTTCAATGCCCGGTAGCGTAACTAATTTTATTATAAGCATTTAAATGTAAACCGTATGCCAATGACAGTAGCGTACAACATTCACTGATAAATGTCCATTGGGCAGTGAAGAATCAAACGTTATATAAATTTATAAATAAACGTTCCGATTGAGTAATCCTACGTACGTAAACATTCGTACGACTCCATAGCAGTGGTATGTATCTCCACCGTGGGAACCGAGAATTATACCTACACCTCGCCAGCCGCGCGCGGTAGGCTCAGTCAGTTGGCTGGCACACGCGCTCACGACCGGACGCTGCCACGCGTAATAAAGTTGTACCGAATCAAAAATTACTTCGATGCAAAAGAATTAGCAAGTTTACTCCGCAACTGCCATTATATCCAAATTATTTAGTTGTTTGTATTGGTTTTTATGTTTATATTTATCCTTGGGTAGTAAGTGGTATTAAATATAGTTTATTTACTATGATTTCCGAGTCAAGTTTTGCGGTGGCATTGTACGGACTAAGAAAGGGCGTAAACATCGTCGTTACTATAGGGACTTGTGACCTTTTGGAAGGGCTGGAATTCACCCTCAAAAGTGAGACGCGTAATCAGAATACTTATATTAAAATATTTTTTGCTTAGTGACTGATTCAAGTTTGGAGTGCTACTTTTACACTATTATTACGTTAAACACGTTATTACGTTATACACGTTATAAATAAATAACGAAGACAGGTGACTACTTTAGTGCTTTCGTCGGAATATAGGTAGTTAGTACTTATCTAAACAAAGTGTTTTGTTTTGTAATATGTTTGTGGTAGATTAAATTCATTAAGTACTTTCTGTCGTATGTTGTAACGTAACCATAGACAGGGTGAGAGATATACTTGGCATTGAATTTTAGAAAAGCTCTTATAGAGAACCAACACTAAAGTTTATTTCTAAGTGGTGACAACCCTAGCGTCGCTCGCTCGGCGCGTGCAGTCAATGACCGGAGCGTTGAAGGTCGCTCCATTGTTAAATTTCGTAGGCATTTAAAACGGTAGGTATGAGCTTTTTTATTAGAACATACGTATCTGTTCGAAGAACTATTATATAATCTGTGTCTATAGGCTCGATGCTTTTGACCCTAATATAACTATTGGCATCGGTCACGTTTCCTGTTCAGTATCTGAACTTTCAATATCGTCAATATGTGTGCCTATACTGGCTTTCTCGTCGTCTTCTATAGCGGTGACGAACTTTGGCAGATTATTCTCCATCGACACCCGGAATGGACATTGCTCGAATTCCGGCCAAGATATAAACCTAAAACAAAAAATAATTATTGTAATTTAGAAGATTAGATTCAGGATTTTTGTTTATTTTTTACTATCAGGTAGTGAGAGCTGAGGTGCGGCCAAGATAGTACGGAACCCGATTGACTCCCGATGAGACTAAAACGTGTCACCGGCTACGGAAGTGTCAACTAGTATATACTACAGTAACTTTTCATATGGGTTGTTTTCAGGGAAAAGGGACCTGGTCGTGTTTGGTAGGTAACTTGCGTATTCGTGTTTGTTATTTTACTCGTGTTTGGTAGGTACGGTCAACCAATTTGATTTCTGGGGCACTTCGTACTTTGTCACAGTGAAAATCAATATGAAAGCCGCTAGAGATCTCATATCAATGTCACTGTGACAAGGTACGAATTGGCCCAGACATCAAATTGGTTGACCGTACTTGCGTATTCGTGTTTGCTATTTTACGCATTATTATGTGGCAATTTGCAGATTGTGGATCGACGATAGGTTATCCTCTAGTATAGGTTTTTTCGAAACAAAACACAAACGCGTTTGCGTTTAGTTTCGTTATGTAAGGCAACACGAGCAGTGCCTCTAGTGGCCTTCGATGGTAACTATTATAAATTAAAGGCCCGTGCACATTGGTTGCGTGCGCAGCACGTAAGCTTCGACGCGCACGCACACGTGACGCAAGTGGTGTGACATCTACTATGAAGATTCATACTTTACAACGCGCTCGTCTGCGTGCACGTCGACGCAGAGCCGGATCTAGGGGGGGGGGGCAAGCCGGGGTCCATGCCCCGGGCGGCAAGTTTAGGGGGCGGCAGGGAGCGGCAATTCGAACTTCTTGACAGGCCAAAATACGTCTTGACAGGACAAAAAATTTCGCGCTCGCTGCGCTCGCGTTTTTATTTTGGCTTAATGCGTGTGAAGTATTTTCCGCATCTGCATCATAATGTTTAAAAATTTTCGCGCTCGCTACGCTCGCGTTTTCATCTATACGTAGACGTGTTATGACTTTATGCTAATAGGTATATTATGTTATGATGATGAAACTATGATTAATAGACAAGATGCAATATTTTCATTATTGCTATCATTTGAAAGAATTGCATGTAGAATAGACAACGAGTGTATTAAAAAATTTAAATACTATGATTTATAGTCTTAAATTGCTGTTACAAACTGACAATTTAAACTTTCGCGCCTAAACGGATCTACAGTTCCTGTGACGTCACTCGTGTTATGAGATTGACAACCAAAGAGAATATATATAATCTGTATGGCTAGCACATGATGGCAACGTCAGTTTGTCAGCCTATCTCGAGCTATCCGTCTTTTTTTGATAGGTGCTGTTAGAAAGTGATGGATAGATCGAGATAAGCCGACAAACTGACGTTGCCATCATGTGCTAGCCATACAGATTACATATATTCTCTTTGGTTGTCAATGTCATAACAGGTGGGACGGCACCAGGCGCTGATTGCCGTTTTAAAACACGTTCCGTTTCACGTTAATTCAAATCGAAATAATTGTTTGAAATTAGTATATAATAAAGTAAAAACTTTTATGTTTTTTCACCATTTTGGTCACAAAACAATGGTAAATATTATAATTGCATCTTCCCTATTAGTGTTCTTCTATATTTGCGAACGACAAAAATACGATTCTCGATTATTTAAATTGAATTAATATAATAACTGTAAAAAAACGTACTTTTTAAACACAGTTATCTTCTGTTTCAGATTGAGGTCTCCGAATTCCGTGAATATCGTCATGTGTGGCAGCTGCGGGTCGTGCTGGCCGGGCGACAGTGCCCTGTTGGTGTCGGGCGGGTCCTGGCCCGTGATCAGCCACACACCGCACCCGGGTATCCATTGCCTAGAATCGAGTAGACTCATGTTACAATTTATAACAAAGCGTGGTTATATGAATAGAAAACAATCAATCATCATCATCTTAGGCCATTGCGTCTATTGCAGACGATTTAAGCATTGCTGGGCAGTTACACCGTTTTTGGTAACAGTAGGTATAGATCTATTATGCGAGAACGAACGGCATGATCTTAATTAGATAAATTAATCAAAAACATAGTTACAAAAAGTTATGGGACCATAAAGATTCGCGAAAAAAATTTTTTTTTATAGCCCAAATGTAAATGGAAACTTACCAATAGAATTTTCATGCTTCAATAAAAAATAAATTGTAAGTATGGCAAGTACATAATCGCAATATTTCACGAGCAAAACGGCAAATTCCCATTTTTTCCATACAACGGTAGTAGGTTTGACGTCATGTCTGTCTGTCAATCAGTATGTAGCGTTTTCAGTGCTCGTCCGCTATTCTGTACTTTGCCTCTCATTTTCGTATTTTGCGTTGCTCTAACAACAACAACAACAACAAATACTCTTTATTGCATAACCTCAACAAAAGTAACACATAACAGTACATAATGACAATGAGTAGAGGCAAACAACAGGCGGTCTTATCGCTAATGAGCGATCTCTTCCAGACAACCTTAGGGTAGCGGAGATCATAATTGTAGGTGGTCCGATACAAACATTTGATCTTGTCTAAAAACTGGTTCGAATGACACGAGTCCAGTCACCGCGTCGACCGGCAGCGCGTAACAATAGGAGGCACGCACTGGCACTAAAATTATATTATATGTATTGACGAGCTAGCACTCATATACCTAAAGGCTCCCCTACATACGTAAGACAGAGATAGTGGCAGACGTAAACGCCGCGATAGCGTGATCTATTTGGTATGTCATCATGTAGATGATGAGGTTTAAAAGGAAAACCATAGCAGAGCTTGACAAATCTGGTTGGACTGGAGTGGTTCAGTATCTTCGTCAAAAACCATAATTTTCGCATAAAAAAAGGAGAGGGAAAACTACCTGACTAGCAATTATTATTGTCTCAAATAACCAACAACAATAAGTACTTACTCTAACTTAGGGATCACTCTTGTTGACTTCGAAAACATTTGGGGCTTAAAGAAATACCACAACAGTGGCAAGTAGTCTGGAGGCACCGGCAGCTCTTGCTTCTGAGTGATATTCACCAAGTACAGGAGATGCTCATTCATCTGTAAAACACATTTTTTTTGAAGTGAAAACTTCTTTAGTGGCCCTGAGCACTTTTGTACTGGGGAAAAATTGTTAAACTCGCGACAGATTCTAAGACCATCTAGTTGACCACTCCTAGTATCGTGATTGCATGTTAGGAGTTAGGAGAGGTCAACTCAGCTAAACTCAGCTGGTCTTAGATGCGTAAGACACAATGATACTCGGGACATATTATGTATATATGTAAATGGATTATGCGAATATGAATACGGATACGGATACCGATACCGATACCGATACGGATACCGATACCGATACGGATACGGATATGAATATCTTTGTTAGTTGCTTTCTTTATTAAGTTTTCACTTCTGCCGGCACTCCCGGAGTGCACCCCGTTTTTTTGTTTAAAAATGGCTTTCCATCAAATGTATGATGATTTCGCCAACCACGTGTACAAAGACGTTGTTCGGTAACGACGCCATGACAGTAGGCAACTGGTTTTGTTCGGTAATAATGGATTCTGCTAGTCGTCGCGCCGAGACCACGTGTGTTCACCAACGCGGCGACAAGCAAAATCAAAACACAAATTATAGTCGGTGTTGATGTCAGAAGCTCTAAGTGTCAGAAGGATGTAAGTTTCTTGTTACTTATTAACATGATTAGAATGGAAACTGTGAAACCGGTGTAAAACTATAAGGGTTTAATATCACCAAACATAAGTTTTAATGGAAATCATAAACAACCTTTTACGCAACAATTACAAGGCATAATGGAGACAAAATATACTTTTTTTTAAACTGACATTAAATATAAGTGGTTTGCTAACAGTTTGGTATTTTTTATACAACGACGCGACGGTGGCAAACATGCGTACGGTCCGCCTGATGGTAGGTGGACATTGCTGCCTATAAACACCCGCAACTCCAAAGCAGTCACGTGTCACGTGCGCGTTGCCGACCCTATATATACACGTATAAAATTAACAGATTGTGTATTAATTTGGATTGTTACCAGTGTAATCCTCTTGTTTGGACTGGGATGTATCCATGGTAGGAAATGCACTTTCGGCACATTTCCAAGAATTTTGAAATCAAATAGCAGCTGGAACATAGTTGGCAGTGCCATCTGCTTGCTGTTCTGTATCTCATTGTTGGTCAGAAACTGAAAATATAAGTCAAAGTTAGCTTACAATGCTTGTTCCAATACAATTTTTAAAATGCATTTTCTTTAGTACATTCGCATAGGAATGTCAGGCAATGTTGCCAGCATTATGCTAAATTGAAACAGTTGGCATTGTAAATCCATCAATTGGCATTGTAAATCCATCAATGTACATTGTTCTTAAATAAATTACAGATACTGATTTACTATAGAAGCTTTTTTTAAAGCTATTGTTGTATTTTCAACTAAAATAATTGCTCTTATTCTACTCACTTCAAAGTGATGTGCATGCATTGTGATGAACAGATCAGGTTTACCGAGGTGGCCAGTTGTGTTGTGGAACACTATGGTGTTTATTAAATGCTTAACGAAAGATAGGCTGGGCATGGAGCCCACTATTGTAACCACTCTGTCTGAAAAAAGAAAGTGGACTTTAAATGTTTACCAGCTTTATATTGAACTAGCTTTTGCCCGCAACTTTGTCTGCGTAGACTTTTTAACCCCTTAAGGGGAAGAATTTAAAAAAACGCTGAAATTAGTTTTGTTTTATTTAAACAGTCTCTGTAAGAAATTTGAAGTACCTCACTTAAAAAAAAATTTGCTCCTCATACAAACTTTGAACCCCTTTCGGGGATGAATTTCGAAAAACGTTGAAATTATTTTTTTTGTATTATTATAAGAAACTTTCATACAAAGTTTGAAGACTATCACTATAAAAAAAATTGCTCCCCATACAAACTTTGAACCCCTTTTTAACCCCTTTAGAGGATGAATTTTAAAAAAACGCTGAAATTACTTTTTTTCCATTATTATAAGGAACTTTTACACAAAGTTTGAAGACTGTTCTCACTTTAAAAAAAAATTGCTCCCCATACAATATTTCACCCCCATTTTCAACCCTTTAGGAGACGAAAATTTTGAAAACGCAGATATAACTTTCATTGTCTTATTTTAAGGAGTCTTTGTACAAAGTTTCAAGTCTGGACCTTAAAAAAATTATTGCCCCCCATACAAACTTTGCACCCCTGTTTTACCCCCTTAGGGGTGGAATTTCCAAAAATCCCGTCTTATCCCTTGCCTCCGTTATATAACCTAACTATAGTGTAAATTTCAAATTTCTAGGACCGGCAGTTTCGGTGGGGCGGTGATTAATCAGTCACCCATCAACTTTATATATATAGATAAGCCCAACCACCAGTGGCAATGCTACGGCACTAAGTAAGTTGTAAGTTTGTCTCTCATTGTTACCCAACTTCCACTCAATTGCTCAAAGGTTAGCTGGAAAAGATCCCTTATAGGGATAAGTTCGCCTTTGTACTTCAATCTTTTGTGACATGTACATGTTTTAACTTGGTATTGTCTACAATAAAGTGCTTACATACATACATACTAACTTCTTTATAAAAACTTAGTCTATTATTTAAAAAAAATATATAAATAAAAATTGTGTGCGCGGTTTAGTAGTGAGTTCATAAGTAAAAATAACAATGGTTTCATTAGTTAAATGACTTGAAGAAATACCTACCAATATCATCAGTAGCCAGGTCACCTAATAACTCTTTAATCCTATTTCCTTGGTCCATCTTATCTTGAAATGCAAGCTTCCACATTCCAAAAAAATCTGCTATTTTAAACTTCACTCTGTTCGGGTTCTTTGCTTCTAGTTCCTGTAAAGATATGATGATAAAGAAATTGCCATATAGAGTCTGCATTCATGTAAATATTACATGGGCGAGTAATCAGTGTTTGCATTGTTGTCTCAATAAATATTGTAAAAAGAGAATGATCACAGCCAACGTTTACAGCCAAAGGCCTGGGCTAAGCAATAGCAATCGGGTGATTTCACATTAGTTAAATTTGAGTTGAACAATGCCATGGTGTGGAGTTTAGTGAAGGGTCATTTGTATGTGCTACTTGGTGCTCAAAAGGTTTAAAATGTGAATCCTATGTGTTAGATAAAACATTCCTATATATTATATCCAGGCTATAGAATCGTAGTATGCCAAGTTTTACATTCAGCCTTTTTTGGATTATTAAGTGACAAACATCCAAACATCTAAACTTTCACATTTAGGCCCGGTTTCATAAAGATCCGTTAGACATGATGTCACTATGTTATGTCAAAAAATGTACTGAGTTACTGAAATTTGATCTAACATTTGGTCTAACGGATCTTTATAAAACCCAGCCTTATAATATTAGTAGGATATAGGATAACACTAAAAATGCTTACAGTTAAATATTGTGAAAAATGATTTGATGTTTCATACAGGTGTAGTCGATTTTTTTGGCATTCTAGTAATTCCTTACTCAGAATTCCCAACCCTGGGTTAACTTCAACTATAGGTGCGTGTGCACTGAAGTTTTTCTTCACAACCTGGGCTATTTCTTTGGCGGTACCTTGATTAATAAGATACATGCTCTCAGGAGTCTTGTATTTTCTTAAAAGATATTTCGGTAGCTGGTTTTTGATTCCGGCATATTCCGGTGTATTTTCAATGTAGTTCATGACATCAGACTTCGCGACTTTCGGCGGTGGTTTATCTTCCTTCGCTTTATTCAGTTTATGCCGCAATCTCACTGAAGTCCCGAATGTACGATTCATTACGAAGGCTGGGTTGCATTTCACTGATTGTATCATGATGAACTTATAGCTAACCTATTAGTTTACAAAAGTAATATTTCTGCTTTGTGATAGCAATAAAAACAATAAACATTAATCAAGTACGTTATTTACAATCAAACACCGCACTAGAAAATAATCAAGATTTAATCCGTGATTGTTTTAATGTGATTTCAAATTTCAATGAAATCGTGATGAAATCTTATGTTAAAAACATTGTTTTTTTATAAATAAACACTGGTAGACCGCGGGCCAATGACAAGTTACGATTACCAATTTCCTCTCGCATGAAAAGTTGTACAGTGGTTAAGAAAGATGTATAAAAAATTAATGTGGAAGTCTGCCACGATTACGTTGGTGGGTTGAAAAAACAGCACTGGTGCTGCTGGGAGGCTGCTGCTGCAGCAGGCTTCCAAAGACGTAAAAAATAAATAAATTAGTAATTTCTTTTTTTTTCTTCCCATATAGGTACAATGTTTAGGGCCTTGGGAGACGGGTTTTCCACCGCGATATAAGTGGAAGACGAATTGTTTTCGTTAAGGTAGATATTTTCTTAACTATCATTTAGAAACCTAGTTTCAGTCGAGAGGAAATGACTGAATTTAAATTTTTTTTACGTCTTCGGGAGGCTGCTGCTCTTTAACCTACCAACGGAATAGTGGCAGACGTCCACAGTAATTTTTATATGTCTTTCTTAACCATTGTACAAGTTTTCGTGCGAGAGGATATGACTGACGATTTTGGCGCCTGGCCCGTGGTCCAGCCGGTGCCACCAAAGTGTCATCGAAGAACCAGTGGCCAGAGTATAAAAAAATATGTTACCCATAATATTGGGTAAACCAGACCGGCTCGAACGTTAAAAATAACAGATTAAAAATTGAATCCTGACGTGATTAGAATACTACTGTGAATTTCATTATTATAATGGCTAAATAACTAAGACGTATTAATCTAATCGTGATTTTGTTAACTATAATGTAGGTATTAAATAAGTAAACATTTTTATTTCGTAATTGGGAGGACATCGGATGTTTTGTGTTTGTCCGCTAATATTTACTAAGAGTTTATTTTGAAGATCTCAATAATTAAAAACCTACTTGTCAGTAAAAATGGGGAGATTATTCTTTTTGTGGTAGCCCCAGAAGAAACTGTCACATTATCGATTTGGACTAATTCGGGGATAAGAATTTAAAATTTTATATTAATCATGAATTTGAAGTTGAAGTAAAAAAAAATTTTTTTTGTTTCCTCGTATTCGGAATGAAAAGCAGAGTGTTTAACTCGGGTGAAACCACCCATTTCAGCCTCGAACTATTGGCGCTCTCACTACGTTCGAGCGTGGCTTCGAGAAAAGAATGGTACGTGGATGGTACGGCCGTGCCTCTTTTGTTTTGCTCGACTTGGCGGGATTAGCCAACATCAAATTTTCATCAGCTGATACGAATTAATTTATTTTGTTAGTTTATTTGTAGTTATATCTATTATTTATCATATTAAATAAGTGTGACAGTGCCAAAGAACAATTAATAGTGTTCGTGCGAAATACTACTGAGCTACATCGAGTTTAATTTGAACTAGAAGCACTACTCAACCTCAACGGACAACGATTTGAATCCGGACTTAAACCAGGGGAGTAAATAGTTTCTTTTTTTTACTATTACACACTCACAAAGCTCACTAAAGTCGTGAGCATCGTCCACAACATTACATTGGCACAGCGCCAGTTCTCTTTGCTTGACGATCAGTGGAAGCAGAGTTGAGACCAGCTGCTCTCGCCGCATACACTACTTCATACTTGTACACTGCGCACATCATTTTATACATTTGTGTCCCCGAGTATTCACCTTGAAACACTTCTTTTTGACGTAAATCACTCAGTTTGTCTTGTATCTTTCAGTGTTTGTGGAGCTACCGAGCAAAATGAATAGCGCCGCTAACATGACATCCCGCAAGATCACTGCACGCCAACGCGACATGCAACTGAAGGCGACCCTGAAGGAACTGCAAGACTCCAAGGCCTTAGTCGAGCAGTTGCTACAGGAAAGAGAAGACGGTGAAGTGGAATTGCAGAAGATACTCAGGAAGAACTCGGCAATGAAAAATGAACTTGCCGAATATGAAATAAAACTGACTGAAGCTGAAGACCTAGTGGATTACTTGGAGAAACAAGTGAACTCCTTCACACAATGTGCCTCAACCCATGAAGTAGCGCTGAAACAGATTGAGACCCTGAAATTAGAACTTGGCGCCGCCGATGAAGAGCTGGCATTATTCAGAAAAGAGCGGGAACGCTATGATGCAAGAATTCTGCAGAACTTGTACCAAGAGCTGGTAGGCAGTGAACCAAATGACTCTAATAAACTAGTATTCTTTGATAGTAGTAGAAAGTTAAAAAAGTATATTAGGATAAACAGGTATATTCGGCGTACACAAAAGCTTATTAATAGCAAAGCATGCATTAAAAATTATTCCAAATTAAAGTTAGAGTTATCTGTGATGAAAAATAGGGTCAAAGAATGTAACTTGGAATTAGAAAGCAAGGACTTACAGTCTAAGAAAATGCATGATGAATTAAATAGGTTAAAAGACAAGCTTGAAGCTACCACATTATTGTATGCATCGACACAAAAAGAGTGCAAGGAGCATGTCCAGGCATTCACAAAGTTGTTGGAGGAATGCAAAGAAAATGAAGAGCGCTTTAACTCTCTTATAAATAGTAATTTTTGTAATTGTGGCCATATTCCACCAACAGCTGTCGTGCAACAGGACATGGCCCTTGGCACCCCGGCTACTGTAACGCCTGTCATTAAAGAACAGCCCCTCAGGTTAACATGTACCAATAAAACTATTATTTATTCGGATCAGATTGGATCAGGGCTGGGTTCCATGCTTAGTAAAAAATTAAATCAAAATGTAATAAATTACTGTTATCACAATTCAAGTATCGACCAAATATGTGAGTCAATGTTAAAAGGGCATTGTGATGACAGTACTAACTTAGTAGTTTTATTAGGAAATAGTGTTAGTATTGACAAGTCTGCAATAGATAGGTTAATGTTAACATTAAATATTATTGAAAAATCTGGCATTGGTAAAATTATATTATGTGCGTTGCCATACTCACAGAGTATGACATATCAGTATAACAATAAAATAGCTTATTTAAATTCCTTAATGTACCATGCCACTTGCTTCAATAACAAATATCATTTCTTTGATACAAATAAATTCATAAAGCGCTTCTCGCTGACATCAGAGAAAATATATTTGCCAAAGAAATATTTAATGACTTTGGTGGACCTGCTAGCGTTTAATTTAGAACCAAACCAATTTAATAGCTCACCTAGCAGACTCCACTATGTTGATAGCGCCATAAATAGCATGCCTTTAAACTAAATTGTAAGACAGCGGAAAAGCCATTGAATATTAATATTTTCCATCAAAATATTCAGGGTTTTTCCAGCAAAGAACTACAAATAGGTTTATTTTTAGATAATAGTGACATTCAAGTTTTGTGTATTACTGAACATTGGCTTAGACAAGAACAGATGATATTTGACTTTGTAAATTTTAAATTAGTGAGTTTCTATGCCAGAAAATCTGCCATTCATGGCGGTTCTCTCATAATTGTAAAAAGCTCTTTTAAATGCAAAGAACGGAAGGATATAGTAAAGTTATCAATTGAGAGGATTGTAGAAATTGCTTGTACAGAACTAGAAAGCTATATAATCATATGTGTATACAGGCCTCCTGCATCTGACTTCTGCACATTTGAATCCACTATGGAAAATGTGTTGAGGTTAGTAACTAAGAGCCAAAAAAATGTTATAGTTTGTGGTGATTTCAATGTTAATTTACTTGAACCATCTAATAATACTGTCAAGTTGTTAAGTTTATTTAAATCTTTTAATTTGATAAATTTGTTCCTTGAGCCTACCCGGGTGCTACTAGTGCGACCTGTTTAGATAATATTTTTTGTAACTGTGAATGTTTGGATAAGAAAATTTTAAATCGTTTTAACTCTGACCACAGTGGTCAAATGGCATCTTTCTCTATGATTAATCAAGAAGAACAACCCCAAACTATAACATACCGACCCATAACTAGTTCTCGTTTGGAATTATTTAAAAATGAAATTAACCATAATATTTGTATGTTATCACTTTCACAAAGTAATTCGAATAGCATGTATAAAGATTTATTCGGCTTAATTATTAATTGCTTCAATGAAAATTTTTCAATAAAAACTATCTCTGGGTCAAAAAATAAAAATAATAAGATAAAATTTAGTGATTGGGCTACCGTAGGTATACATAGAAGTAGAAATAGGCTTTATGAACTTTATGGTGAGAGGGAGGTGAACAAGAACAGTGATTTCCTGGACTATGTCAAGAGTTACTCAAACATCTTCAAGAGAGTGTGTTTTGCTGCTAAAGCAAATTATATTAGTTCTAAACTTAAAGTATCTGACAACAAGGTGAAAACTGTTTGGAATATTATAAATAGAGAATCTGGTAAATTTAAAACTCGCGATTATCAAGTCAACATTCTCACGGAAGACCAACAGGTCATGTCAAATAACGATGTTGCCTTGGCATTCGAGAACTATTTTTCAAATATAGCAAGTAGTACTACAAAATGTCTGCAGTCATCTAAAACCCAAGCTAAAGCTTTGCTTTGTGCTAAAATTAGTAAATGTGATGTAACGTTTAATTTTAGTCAAGTAGATTCAATCAAGGTTGTTAAAACATTTAAATCGCTCAATTTAAAGAAAACCGAGGATTTATGGGGAACATCAGTAAAAGTTATTAATCATATCATAGATGTCATTGCGCCCCAATTAGCTTTGATTTACAATAACTGCATATCAGAGGGTATTTTTCCTGATCTTATGAAGTTTAGTAAAGTCATACCTCTATTTAAATCGGGTGATTTAAACGACCTAACCAACTTCCGTCCCATATCGATACTACCTGTATTAAGTAAGGTTTTTGAAAAATTAATGTTAAACGATATGCTAATGCACTTTAATAGAAATAAACTGCTTACAAGTAAACAGTTCGGTTTCACAAGAGGGCGCTCCACGACTGACGCTGCATCTGTGCTTATTAAACATATTTACGATATTTGGGAGAATTCCTGTGATGCGATAGGTATTTTTTGTGACCTTTCTAAAGCTTTCGATTGCGTGGATCATGGGACGCTCGTTTTGAAACTTAAACATTATGGTTTGTCTGCTAATGCGTTAAGTCTTATGTCTTCATATCTCAGCAATAGAACTCAAGCAGTTGTTGTAAATGGAACCCAGTCTAGTGGGGCAATAGTAACGTTAGGAGTGCCTCAGGGCTCTATCTTAGGTCCATTTTTATTTTTGGTTTATATAAATGACTTGCCGTCTATAGTAAGTAATCTTTGTGATATAGTTTTATTCGCGGATGATACATCTTTAATCTTTAAGGTTGACCGAAAATCAGTTGACTATAGTAGAGTTAATGGCACACTGGACAAAGTACTTGACTGGTTTACCGTTAACAATCTGTTACTTAATGCTAAGAAAACTAAATGTGTCAGATTTTCTTTGCCTAATGTTAGACCGGTGGAAACTAGTATACTCTTAAATAACGAGTGCTTAGAAATAGTAGATAAAGCAATATTCTTAGGTATAACATTAGACAAAAATCTACAATGGAGTCCCCACATAGCCGTTATGGCGCGTAAATTAAGTTCAGCCGCATATGCTATCAGAAAAATCAGGCAACTTACCAATGTAGAAACAGCTCGCCTAGTTTATCATAGCTATTTTCATAGTGTTATGTCGTATGGTATCCTGGTTTGGGGTAAAGCAGCTGACATACAGACAATTTTTGTGTTACAAAAAAGAGCCATTCGCTCCATATATAACCTAGGCTCACGTGAATCTTTAAGAGAACTCTTTAAAGAAATCAACATTTTAACTGTAGCGTCCCAGTACATCTATGAGAATATTGTTTATGTCCTTAAGAACTTAGACTCCTTCTGTAAAAATTCTGATATACATAATTTTAATACTAGAAATAAAAATAAAATTGCCACTAAAAAATTTCGTGTCCGTAAAGTATACAAATCTTTTGTAGGTCAATGTGTCCGTTTTTATAATAAGTTACCTGATGAAGTTTTGAATTTACCTTTTCCAGCTCTTAAAAAGTACTTGAAAAAATCATTGATGTCGAAGGCTTATTACAAGGTTGAGGACTATCTAACAGACAGAAAAGCATGGCCCAAACCAGATACTTAAATAGAGTAAAGATTCATATATTGTGTATTTTTTAATTTTATCTAGTTGACGCAGTTCTTGCAAGAAAACATATCAAAAGATTTATAACTAAATTTATAGTCTAAAGGATTAATTTTTTTTTTTTTTTCCTAAATAGAATTTGATAATGCTAAGGTATACAGTTTCGAAATGTTTTCTTGCAGAATTACACACTGTACATAACTGGGTTTTTTTCCTCATTTTATTCTTTGTTTTTGTGTTGCTTTATATAGATACTTAGATTTCTTGATCTTAAGTAGGTTAAGTATTATCATTTATCATTGTAATAAGCATATTTTTGTGAGAAAATGGCTGACTGTCGAGTTTCTTTCGGCGTTTCTTCTCGGCAGTGGCCTCTGTGAAACGCTAGTAGGGTTTGACTTGTAAAAGTGCCATTGCGGCCTACTTACAGAATAAAGTTCATTTTATTCATTTTTTTTTTTTAGCAAATGCGACAGAGAGGGAGATATTCGAACTCATGAAGTAAGTATAGATGGAGCTGGTGATACACACATACAAAGCTGTGTGAAGGAGATGTAAGCATAGACAATAACACACGTGGGAGCGAGAAACAATGACATATCTCCTGTCCCTCATCGCGTATAAGGCAGCGATTGTCTGCCACCGGCCTATGCCACCAAAGTGTCATCGATAAACCAGTGGCCAGCGTGTAAGAAAATATGTTACCCATAATATTGGGTAAACCAGACCGGCTCGAACGTTAAAAATAACTGATTAAAAATTTAATTGTGATGTGATTAGAATACTATTGTGAATTTCATTATTATAATGGCTGAATAACTAAGACGTTTTAATCTAATCGTGATTTTGTTAACTTTAATGTAGGTATTAAATTAGTACACATTTATATCGTAATTGGGAGGACATCGGATGTTTTGTGTTTGTCCTCTAATATTTACTAAGAGTTTATTTTCAAGATTCTCAATAATTAAAAACCTACCTGTCAGTAAAAATGGGGAGATTGTTCTTTTTGTGGTAACCCCAGACGAAACTGTCACATTATCTCCGTCCCTGTGTGTGATTCGCTAACCCTCCTTCTATTGATCCTCTTTCTACGTTCGAACTTCATTCGTTTTCGGTTCCCGGTACGCCCTCCGCATATAATGGCTTGCGTGTATTAAGCAATAAAACTTTGGTATAACCGACCTACTCAGTAGTTATATTAACTACTAGCGGTTGCCCGCAACTTCGTCTGCGTAGAGCTCGGTTTTTAGTTAATAGTAGATTATACACCAAGGGGATAAAACACTGTTTTATGTCACGGGTGCGATATTGAATCCCGAACGTAACGAAGGACTCCAAATTTTACTCCCGAGCGGTGCGAGGGAGTAATGACTTAATTCCTGAGCGAAGCGAGGGAATTAAGACTGAGTCCTGAGTGTAGTGAGGGATTTAAAGCTCCCAAGACAAAAACAGCTTTATCCCCGAGGAGTATACTCTACTTTTCTCACCTCTTGCGAGGCAATAAAAAAAACCAAGGCTACTAAAAACAGAATTAAATCAGTCAATCGCAGCAAATTTTAGTATCTATTTTAATAGAATCTGTTTTACTCCGTATAATTAAGCGTCTTGTAACTCACGCGGATCTTGTTTTTGGTATTTAATACCTAGTACATCGACGACTGCTTGCATTCATTTGTTTGGTGAGCACAAGTATTTTGTTCCTGAATCTTAGATATTTTCTATGTATTTTAAGTATATATTTATCTTTATAGGTATATGTATATCGTCGACTAGTACCCATAGTACAAGCTTTGATTAGTTTGGGACTAGGTAGATTTGTGTAAGACTGTCCACACGTAAGTATGTATTTATTTACATTGCTGCAACTGCTGCGAAGGGAGGAAGGCCAGTCCGAGGCACGGATATTACATAGTGATTTTATTTAAAAATGTAATCAAATATGAGAATAATGCATAAGAAAACTCCAAAATGTAATTCTACAAATATTCAGTACTATATTAAAACCACGCGCTTGACGCGACGCGCTACAGGCGGCGGCCGACGACGCAGTCTTTTGTTTCGAACACGACGTTCCAAACAAAACACGGAGCTGGTGTGCCGCCTCCTCGCCGCTTAGTGGACTTCACGACATTAGACTTTAATGACAGAACTATAAGAACTATGAAAAGTGAAATCACATTATTACCCGGCGGGTTATAATGAGATTCAGTACGATATTACTACCCGGCTTAAGCCAAGGGTTATAATGATTTGCTTTCGGTAAGGTTTGCATGATATATAATTGGGCATTGACGAGCAGGTGGTGTGAAAAACATCTTAATATCCAGGAAACGGTATAATAATTGTTGGTACTTTTACCCGGTGAGACCAAATTATACAGTACAGATATAAATCGGTCAACCCAAATTCTCAACCCCTCTAAAAATCCCTTTAGGTACCTACTTATCAGTTAAAAACTCTCATTTACTTGGGCTATTTTTTGTGTGAGTTGACACGTATCTTGTCGTTTTCTCTTCGTTACTGTACGTATTTAATTATGGACCTGTAGAAATTTCGTTTCAAACATCTATCCAAATCCACAAATCCTGAAATCATTTAAACAGACTTTTTGTGAAATTAAAGTCTCTCAATTAAAATAATGTTGCTCCCCATGAAACCATTGAACCCCTTTTTAACCCCTTGAGGGACTGAATTAAAAAAAACGCCGGAATTTGTTTTGTTGTATTTAAACAGAGACTCTGTAAAAAACTTGAAGTCTCCCTATTAAAAAAATGTTGCTCCCCATACAAACTTTGAACCCCTTTTTAACCCCTTGAGGGGATGAATTAAAAAAAAAACGCTGAAATTAGTTTTGTAGTATTTAATTTAAACAGTTACTGTAAGAAATTTTAAGTCCTTCACTCAAAAAATTTTTGCTTCCAATATAAACTTTGAATCCCTTTTTAACCCCTTTAGGGGTTGAATTTCAAAAAACTCAGAAATTAGTTTTGTTTTATTTAAACAGAGAGTCTCTGTAAGAAATTTGAAGTACCTCACTTAAAAAAAAATTTGCTCCCCATACAAACTTTGAACCCCTTTTTAACCCCTTTAGAGGATGAATTTTAAAAAACGCTGAAATTACTTTTTTTCCATTATTATAAGGAACTTTTACACAAAGTTTGAAGACTCTCACTTTAAAAAAAAATTGCTCCCCATACAATATTTCACCCCCATTTTCAACCCTTTAGGAGACGAAAATGTTGAAAACGCAGATATAACTTTCATTGTCTTATTTTAAGGAGTCTTTGTAAAAAGTTTCAAGTCTGGACCTTAAAAAAATTATTGCCCCCCATACAAACTTTGCACCCCTGTTTTACCCCCTTAGGGATGGAATTTCCAAAAATCCCGTCTTATCCCTTGCCTCCGTTATATAACCTAACTATAGTGTAAATTTCAAATTTCTAGGACCGGCAGTTTCGGCGGGGCGGTGATTAATCAGTCACCCATCAACTTTATATATATAGACTAGCTGTTGCCCGCAACTTCGTCTGCGTAGAGCTCGGTTTTTAGTTAAAACATCTTAATATCCAGGAAACGGTATAATAATTGTGGTACTTTTACCCGGTGAGACCAAATTATTAATATGCTGTACAGATATAAATCGGTCAACCCAAATTCTCAACCCCTCTAAAAATCCCTTTAGGTACCTACTTATCGGTTAAAAACTCTCATTTACTTAGGCTATTTTTTGTGTGAGTTGACACGTATCTTGTCGTTTTCTCTTCGTTACTATACGTATTTAATTATGTACCTGTAAAAAATTCGTTTCAAACATCTATCCAAATCCACAAATCCTGAAATCATTTAAACAGTCTTTTTGTGAAATGAAAGTCTCTCAATTAAAATAATGTTGCTCCCCATACAAACTTTGAACCCCTTTTTAACCCATTGAGAAGATGAATTAAAAAAAAAAGCCGAAATTTGTTTTGTTGTATTTAAACAGAGACTCTGTAAAAAATTTGAAGTCTCTCTATTACAAAAATGTTGCTCCCCATACAAACTTTGAACCCCTTTTTAACCCCTTGAGGGGATGAATTAAAAAAAAAACGCTGAAATTAGTTTTGTAGTATTTAATTTAAACAGTTACTGTAAGAAATTTTAAGTCCTTCACTCAAAAAATTTTTGCTTCCAATATAAACTTTGAATCCCTTTTTAACCCCTTTAGGGGTTGAATTTCAAAAAACGCAGAAATTAGTTTTGTTTTATTTAAACAGAGAGTCTCTGTAAGAAATTTGAAGTACCTCACTAAAAAAAAATTTGCTCCCCATACAAACTTTGAACCCCTTTTTAACCCCATGTAGGGGATGAATTTCGAAAAACGCAGAATTTACTTTTTTTGTATTATTATAAGGAACTTTCATACAAAGTTTGAAGACTCTCACTTTAAAAAAAAATTGCTCCCCATACAATATTTCACCCCTATTTTCAACCCCTTAGGAGACGAAAATTTTGAAAACGCAGATATCACTTTCATTGTCTTATTTTAAGGAGTCTTTGTACAAAGTTTCAAGTCTATACCTTTAAAAAAATTTTGCCCCCCATACAAACTTTGCACCCCTGTTTTACCCCCTTAGGGTTGGAATTTCCAAAAATCCCGTCTTATCCCTTGCCTCCGTTATATAACCTAACTATAGTGTAAATTTCAAATTTCTAGGAACGGCAGTTTCGGCGGGGCGGTGATTAATCAGTCACCCATCAACTTTATATATATAGATTATTCCGTGGTTATAGTGTGGTGTCCGCCCGATTCCAAGAGCTCGTTGAATTAACAAAACTTGTTTAATGCCTAATATATGCTATGTAAATTAGTTATGGAAGCGTGACTTGACTACTATTCGAAAGTCAAGATTATAATTTACTCAATACTCAATCCTTATTGCACTGCACATAATGGTTTTTATGTCACACCTGACCATAAAGCGGCAATTACCGCACGCTCCGCGCGCGGGACATCCCACTTCCTGGCCCGGGGGTGACATAAAATTTTGTACTTAACACGGGCGGTAATAAAGAAAGCCTCAGATAGCATATTTATCGCCCTTGCCTTCGGCTCGGGCATCAAATACCTGCGATCTGAGACATCCTTTGCTTTTACCGCCCTTGTTAAGTAATGTACTATTTTTAAATTAATAATGGGATTGCTCTTGGTCAGCATCTAGCCAGGGGGCAAAGGTTACATGGTTACACATATGTAGTTGGAATTACATGCTCATATTATATTATAAATCTCACATTATGTACCCTGTTATGCGGTACAATTCTGGATTACACTTTTTAATAACTACAGTCTACACTATAGGTAGTTACTAATAAATATTTACTTACATTATGATTTTAATGATTCATCTTCAAAAAAATCATATAAAGTACCTAATATTTTTTTTGTAATAATAATTGTTTTAATTTGTTTAAAAATAATATAAGAGGTCGCTTTATTACTTTTCACATCACCTATTCGGATAAGGGCTTTTTCTTCCCTGCTAGGAGGGATCAAAATGGCACTTTTCTTCCCTGCTAGGAGGGATCAAAGTGGCACTTTTCTGTAAAGAGTAATAAGTTATTAGTATCGATTTTGATAAAATAAATGCACAACCATTGTTATTTTAGATCTTTCATTATCCTCAATAGGTAATGTGAAAAGCAGTATGTGTCACATGGAAGCAAAATTATTTCCACCTTGGGCGTTAATTCTTGAATCCCTCACAACGCTCAGGATTATATTTCTCTTCGTTCAGGATTCAAGTTACGCCCACGCCGTAAATATGTCATTTTGCTCCCTTGTGACACAATCTACTATTATGTCACACCTGGCCAATGGCCATAAAGCGGCAATTACCGCATGCTCCGCGCGCGGGAAATCCCACTTTTTGGCCAGGGGGTGACATTAAATTTTGTACTTAAAACGGGCGGTAATAAAGAAAGCCTCAGATCGCTTCGGCTCGGGCGTCAAATACCTGCGATCTGAGACATTCTTTGTTTTACCGCCCTTGTTAAGTAATGTACTATTACGTATCCATGTCTCAAAGAAATGCCTTACTAACGTGCGATATACTTAAACGCGATCGCGTAAGGTTTCGGCACGTTTCGGTTTCCCAAACTTACAATCTCACGTAAGTACTCATAGATAACTGAGAACAGTGAGAACTGTCCTATGAGAAACTTTATCGCGGAGTAAGTAGACCTCTTTTAATATTACTTATAACGGTATTTAGCGCTTCTAGCTGAAAGTTGCCGCAAAATAGCTAGCTTATTTCCTAGCTTCTCGGAGGTTTGTATATACCTATACTTATATTAGATCTCAAGCGCGGTTTAGACTAGCAAGCATTTACGTGCAATTTTCAGTGAATGCTCGTTACATTGCAGGGTTTGATCGTATTCATCTTACCTCGGTAGCCCGCAGACACGCAATGTAAAGAAACTTGCATGCAAGTTACTAATTGCTAATATATTGTAAATCGGCCTTATTGATCTTGTCGAGATTATTGATGTGCAATGTACCTTACCTACCTATACTTACGTACAATAGATTGGTACGATAGATAGACTAAAATAGATATCTACGATAAAAATAGCTACCAAGTGATGCGGAATACGGAAACGGACATAACAGGATACGTGAGCTACATGACTAGACTACATCAGTCTTTTTCCACCCAAAGAAAACTCGTCATTCTTTTATCCACAACTTTTCACATGAGTCATGGCGCAAATAAATTAATTTTGGTTTGTAATTAATAATTAGCTTCGTCAATGCATCAGATTTACAGTGGCTGTGTAGGCGTTATCTTAGGCGATAATCTTGGGCTCGTCAATGATTCGGATAGGTACGCCTGTTGGTATTCATTCAGTCACAAAAGTTTTGATTATCACGCGCAGGTATTATAATTTGTGCACAATTTAGGAAGAATGGGTCTATTCAATATATTGGTCCTTTTGGCCGCCGGAGCGGGTGCAGGGGCAGTTATTTTCGAGGATTGCGGTGAGTGATCTGCTGATGAGGTGGATGGAACTATGCTTAAAATACCTATAAAATAACCCATCGTATAGATATGTGAAAATAAAATCGTATGCTTTGTACCTACAAAAACGGAGCAGCGTATTAGAGTCAGCAGGTTATTTGCCCCGACACGATTTGCTGTTTTATGGGACGGACAGTTGTTATTCATTGAATAAATTGTTGTTTCGGGTTCTTCTTCGGGAGTTAAACTTAAAGAATCCTAAAATTGTAAAAAGGTGGTCAGATGTACTTAAAGGCGAGTTTATGTCATTTTCCACTCAATCATGATATTCTAACAGCGAACAAAAAAAAACATGTTCTGCATTCTAATAACCTTATTCCAGTGATACGAATAACTAAGTACCAGTACATAGCTCTTTCCGAGCAATTCATTCAAGTGAGCCAAGCAATTTGTTGGCCACGGCACGGACTTTATGTTGACAAGATAGGTAGGTAAGATTTAGGAAGGTGGTCGAAGGACCAATTTTCAAAATAGGTGTAGGTGTTGGAAACTGAGTGCATTCAGTCAAGTGAGCCAGGCAATATGCTGGCCACGGCACGGACTTTATGTTGACAGGATAGATAGGAATGTTCGAGAAGGTGGTCGAAGGACCAATATTCAAAAGTAGGTATGTGTGAACTAAACTGAGTGCAAAGAGTTTAAGGGCTCATCTCACGGGCAAGTCATTTTGGTCAACTACACACTTACCTCTACTCTGCTGAAATATGTTTCATTCAATACGTTAGGTATGTTCTTTTATCATCATCGTTCTCTTAAGAGCTGGGCTCTTGTCGGTGCAACTAGAATCCTAGAAATAAGGAGGCTAAGGGATGGTAGGGGTCAGCTCTAGCTACCTCAAAGGCTAACAGAGGTAGGTAGGGTAGTAAAAATAACAAACTACTTAGGTAGTTACAATTTACACGCATTGTCACATTATTTATTATGCTATAGATGACTGTAACAAACGATTCCAGCTAATGAATTAGTAAGCATATAATATGACGTGTTCCGTAAATCACGGTAAAGATAGGTAATTTGACGTGTCATTCATTAGTATCTATCAATAGATATCACTTTTACTTGCTCTGTACTCTCTGTAGGTATATATATATGCCTTTGTTGTTACTGCTGGTAGTCTCAAGCTTTTACAGTGTTCTCTGCTTACCATCAGATAGGCTGCTTGCTTGTTTGCCATAGTCCGTCAAAGTACTTAAATATTAACCACTATTAACTTAGCAATACAAAGAGAGAGGAAACGTCGCCGGCGTTATGGGCACCATGCCGCAGACGGAACTGCTGGACGGGGTCTTCCTTTTTAGGGTTCCGTACCAAAAGGGTCAAACGGGACCCTATTACTAAGACTCCGCTGTCCGTCTGTCACCATGATAGTTAGACAGTTAAAATTATCACAGATGATCTATTTCTGTTGCCGCTGTAACGACAAATACCTACTAAAATAGGTAGGTACATGAAACCTGAAAACAGAATAAATTAAATATTTAAGGTGGCTCCTATACAACAGACATGATTTTTTTGCCGTTTTTATAGATAATGCGGAATCCTTCGTGCGCGAGTCCGACTCGCACTTGGCCGGTTTATTTATATTTTTATACATTTTGTATGAAAAAATTTACAATAGATTTTTTATATGATTTTTCCCGTTACTAAATATCGCATTTAAAAAAAGGAAAAAAACATGCATGCATCATTGTTAAAAATAGCAAGTACCTAAACAATAAATTAGTATTCAATCAAGTATCTATACCATCTATAGTCTATCTATACCTTCGTGCACGGCTGCCGGTTATTATTACACGAAGATTAAGATTGCGGCTGTGATTGAAGTTTATTGCTCTATACGACATAACTGGTGATAAAGTAGTAGGTATTACCAAAATGTTAAATTAGGCACCATTACCTATTTACAATGCTGCTCTCATGAAATTTACTGTATGGAAAAGAGTAAAACATGCGAAGTAATCGACTAGAAAGTTCAGTTTTAGTAGGTAATATACATAAATAGTAGATAAATAGATTAAACTGCCCTACCCGTGCGAAGTCGTAGCGGGATATAAATACGAAAGTATGTCCATCTGTCGGTTACCCCTTAAACTTAAACCGCGAAACCGATTTAAATGAAAACATAGGATACTTTTTATCCCGGAAATCATCCCTGTAGGGGTTTTAAGTGTGTATGGAAGAGAGATAACTAGATAAGCGCCTTAAATATAATATAGCAATATTATTCTAACGCGATAACCGAGTTCTACGCAGACGAAGTTGGACGAAGGATAGTTGTTTGGCCGGATACCGGATATTCGGCCTCATCACCGGCCGAATATCCGGTATCCGGCCGCCGAATATTCGGCCGGCCAAACGATACCTACATTTTAGTTCGGCGGCGGGCGCCAATCAATTCCCAATATTGATAAAATTTGCCCAAATATATCTGTCCTCACCGCGTACACAAAGTAAATAGCGGCGGCGCGCCGGAGCAGAGAGTCCGCTCAGTACAAAGTGCCATTTTCGCCGCACGCACACAGACGTAACATTTACAGGCGTTCTCGGTTGATCTCGGCAATGCTTAGTCGCGACTGTCGCGAGTGCCAGTTGTGCGCGCGTTGATCACTTGACGTCCCCGCCGCTACGTAGGTACTTTGTGTCACGTACGTCAAAATGAATAACCGATATTATTACAGTTGGAATATATTTTATTGTTTAAATACAACAAAAAACTGTGCCTACACTTTCTTCAAATTGTCAAACGATATTGAAAGGTAAATAAAACGGTTTTCTCGTTTTGGCAGTTACAATACCTAGGTAGGTAGGCAATTTTTTGAAACTAGCCGCTTTGATAATGACGATCAACCATTACACATTCATCTTATCGTTCGCTGGTAAAACGCCAGTATTTAAGTACTATGGTTTAGTTATGAAATTTGGTGACAATGTTCAATATTACGTATATTTTAACAACAAATACTAATATATTGATAAATCATATTTTTGAGGTTGATTCGGAACCCTAAATGTGCCAAGTCCGACTCCCACTTGGCCGGTTTTTTACCAAGATACGCTGGTTCATATTTAAATGTCATGTTGAAGAATTTTTAATATACGAGTACCTACTCCTTTTTAAAATTCAGAATCAATACAGAAGCAACCCTGTGAGTCAGGCAAGTTTAGGTATGTATTTTCAAGAACGGCGGGAACGGACCTTCTGTATATTTTTTATTTTGTGCCGCGTAGCAGTGTTTATAGCGAAAGATTTTTTCAGAGGCAGGACTTGTTTATGAAAATAGGAGGAATCGTCTGTTACCCAAAAATGCAGAGAATCTCGTTTTTATTCACCACAATTTACCGTTAGTTAATTATGAATATTAAACTCTCTTTTTATTTATTTGGTAACACTTATTTTATTTTATTAAAAATTAACATACGATACGCTACGATTGGTTGAATGGATACCTAATGCTGATCATAGTATATCTTAACTACTTCAAATGAGGCTTTTTGATAAGTTTAAATTGTACGTTAAAGGTATTACTAATAAACGAATATTGATAATTTGTTGTTGTTTTCTTGTATACTAACTAACCATTTTTCAAAGTTAAATACCAAACAGAATCACTATTCGGTATCCGGCCGGATAGTGCGCAACTATCCGGTATCCGGCCGGATAGTAAAATAATGGCCGGATAGGCCGGATACCGGATAGCAACCGGTTATCCGTTGCATCTCTACTAATTTGTCTATGTAGATATAGAATTTGACTAGATATACAAAACCTACTTCCCACTTATACATAGGTACATATCTAATATTTCCTAGGAGAATCATATCATATCATATATAGGTACCTACTTTTATGTCTGGCTGGTATACCTGTATTATTTTAAACACGGCATTTTTTTCCAGGATCTGCTTACGATTTGGATCAAGTTAACATAGAGGGGTGCGATAATATGAGGCTGCCTTGTTTAGTCACCTTGGGCGAGAATGTTCCTGTAAACGTAAAGTTTTATGCTGGTAAGTAGGTAAGTACTTTTGTGTCGCACCTGGCCAGGAAGTGGGATTTGCCGCGCGCGGAGCGAAGGTGACATGACATTTAGTACTCACCACGGGCGGTAATAAAGAAAGCCTCAGCATATTTATCGCCCTTGCCTTCGGCTCGGGCGTCAAATACCTGCAATCGGAGATTCTTTGTTTTACCGCCCTTGGTAAAAAAATGTACAATAAGTCCATGCTTCCAATGTGGGGTCTCATTCCCATACCGAATGCATACTTGCATAGTCCAACTGTTAGTGGGACTTGTGTCTTGTGACATTGTCAAATCGTTTTGTATGGGGACAGGGAACGTGTTAAGCCGACAATAATCACAAAAGTAAATCCTCTAACTACCTACTAACAAGCTGTTTCATGTTGCCGAGAATTATAAATGTAACAATTTTGGACCTTAACGCATTGAAATAAAGTCGAAAGGTGGTGAACCGCTTCATTTTTGGACTATACGTCAATTACCTCATACGTCCAAGTACCTATACCAACATTCAAATGCAAATGTGATATGTATATATTTTGCAGACTTTTCGTCAACGCAACTGGAGCAGGATGTCGTAATCAATATCAATTTGATAAACCTGCAAACAAGGGTTACGCCAGGTAAATTTATTCATCCTAGTATAGTACTTTTATCTCACGAGCGCGTGTTGGCCATTGTCCTAGTTGTGATGTGACCAGAGCCGGATCTAAGGGGGGGGGGGGGGGGGGGGGGGCAAGCCGGGGTCCATGCCCCGGGCGGCAAGTTTAGGGGGCGGCAATTCGAACTTCTTGACAGGACAAAAATTTCGCGCTACCATTGTGGTTATGACTTTATGACCCGTCCCCCCCTTAGAGTAGATAACTAGTAGCTACATTTACTGTTCAGAAATGGTAGAAGTAACAATTTGTAAGACAATATATGCAGACGGGGGCGGCATTTTGTAGTTTTTGCCCCCCCCTCGAAAAATTTCTAGATCCGGCGCTGGATGTGACACATACGAACACAAACACAAGACAACGTGAACTCATAGCTCCTACGCTGATGAACACATAGACACTGTGCATGTACATAGCTCAACACGCAGTAATGGCCCACCCGCGCTCGTGAGGTAAAACTACTCTACCGTCATTTTGTGTCTATATGTATAAACTATAAACTAACATAGTTTCCTTACCATTTGTTCGTTTGTTTCAGAACCCTGTCAAACGGTGCACTGCCCAGTTAGAACCGATGCAGCGACTTCCTTCACCAGTGTTATGACTGTGCCTACCAATATGGCTGTGGTAATTACTAATTAATAGCTAGACTAAGATAGTCTAATCTAATAGCTCTTGCCAGGGTCCGCTTTCCGGCTCACTTTTCTCCACTTTGCACGATCTTGGGCGTCCTCTTTAGTGAGCCCGTTCTCGCTCATGTTGGCCTTCACGACATCCAGCCATCGCTTCTTGGATCTACCGCGGGGTCGAGGGCCGTCGAGGGCTAGCTCAAAGCATTTGTTTCCTAGTCAGATGGCCTCCGAGAGACGTGACCGAACTAGATAAAAATATTAATATTTCGATTTTATTCCTACGCCAAAACTTGGGACTAGTTAGAGGACCCCGATCATCCTTGAAGATAACTGTAGGTACTGGGATAACGCTATACTGATTTGTAATATTTCCATTGAAACAAGTTTCCCATGATCAGACGGTCTTCGATGATTGACATGTTTTGTAAGACGTGACACGTGACGTTGACGTAGGTAGGTATATAGATGGGTCACTAGCAGTGGCGGTGCGTCAAAAATATTCTTAGGGAAGCCGGAAATAATTTGCCTTTCATATTCTTCATGAGCCGTAGTAGAAGAACTGGACTGGCTCAAAATTAGACAAGCCGGTGGGAATCGAGTTGTATGGACGCTCCGCCACTATAGTAGAATGACTAGATCGCAAAATGACCACATCGTATACTTAAGTAAGAGATGCATCGCAAATGTGCTTCATCGCAGTAAGCCCAAACTAGATTGCAAAATAGTCACTTCGCGTAGCGGCTACATGGCAAATTGGCTTCATCGCAGAATACTGGAATTGCTATATGACTATATCATGAATTGACTATGTCTTAAAATGGCTACATCTCTTAAAACATCTGATCTATATAATGACGACATATGAAAATAATTATAAAGCTGAAAGTCTAGGTCATAAAAAGTCTATATTATAAGAATAATATACTACTAGTATGGCACAATCATTTACGTCGATTTGGCTCACTCTCTTGTTGCAATAACAACAATACGTAAAGCAACTAACATAATCATTGGATAATGATGACAATGACAACACGTGTGCCCGGTTATTACGTGCATGTAGGTAGCATAGCGCACAGCGCACCACCAAGTGTCAATTCGAAGTAACTGGATGCTTATAATTACGCTTTATCTTTTCAGAATCAACGAGGCTATTTGCGTTGGCGTGTGTACAACGAACGCGGGAGGCAAGTGCTGTGTTACGCCGTGCTGGTGCAAACTCAAAGTCCACTGCAGAAGATTATTCGTCGAGCAATGACGAACGCCTATAACTTTCCATTCCACAACCTCCACAGAGCCGATGGTGCAACTAAGCTGTCTTACTTAGATGAGATTATGAATAGGCAGCGGAACTACGTAGGGAGCGCCAAAAATTCTCGGCCTGAATATAAAAAAGAACAAAAATAACAGTGAAACAAATTTATTTTTCTAGATAACCGCCTCCTTTTTCAATACACTTATTGTAACGCGGGATAAGCATCTCTATCCCTTTATAATAATAATCAGATTCTTTGGAGTCAAAATAACTCGTTACTGCAGCTTTCAACTCGTCGTCAGTCCTAAAACGGCGTCCACGCAGCGCTTTTTTCAGGTCACGGAATAAATAATAGTCCGAGGGAGCCATATCCGGGCTATATGGTGGATGATCAAGCTGTTCGAAGCCAAGATCTTTAATCGTCACTTGCACTACCCCCGCCGTGTGCACAGGTGCATTGTCGTGCAACAATCGCACACCTTTACTGAGCATTCCTCGACGTTTCTGGCGGATGTTTTGCCTGAGAGTTGTTAGAAGGTCCGCATAATATGTCGCGTTTACAGTGGTATTACGTTCCTTAAAATCCAGTAAAAGTATTCCCTTACAGTCCCAGAAAACCGTCGCCATTATTTTTTTCTTTGATTCCAGCGCCCTTGCTTTTACTGGAGCTCCTTCATTTGGTTTTCGCCATTCTTTCGATTCCATTTTTGATAGGGGATCAAAATAGAGAACCATTGTCTCATCCCCCGTTACAATAGACTCTAAAACCTCTTTAGGATTCGCTCCACAGAGTGCCAAAAATGATCTTGCGCAGTCAACACGTTGCTGTCGTTCAACTGCCGAGAGAAGTCTGGGTACCCATCGCGCGCTAACCTTATTCATTCCCAAATGTTTGTGAAGAATTCGACGGACCGTTGTTTCAGAAAGATTAGACATTGCAGAAAGTTCTTTGACCTTCAAACGGCGATCACTAAGAACATTTTTTTCTAAAAGGGCAATGTTTTCTGGGGTGATCGAATCGGCCGGGCGTCCAGGACGATCTTCATCTTCGAGAGAATCGTACCCCAAACGAAACCTTTTTGCCCACTCTTTTACTGTTGAGTGAGAAGGCGCAGCGTCCCCGTATACACTATCCAATCTGTTTTTAATTTCTTGCGGAGTTTGTCCTTCTTTTGTCAAAAACTTTATGACTGCACGATATTCTATCTTCGAAACGGTCGACATATTGTTTTTGCACTTTTATAAGAAAATAAATAAAACACGTACGAATTCGTCGACTGCGTCTGTGATTAGTAGAGACCTTACACTTTACGCGGGTATAAATAACGTCGCCCTTAAGCAAGTTAGAACCTGTCAGGCCGAGAATTTTTGGCGCTCCCTACGTATCAAATCTATAGTACCTAGATATGACTGACTACATGATTATGATGACTACTACTGATTGCAGTGCCTAATATAAAATAAATTGTGTCTAAAAGCGTCTAAAGGTGACATGACGAAAAGGAAAAATACGTAATGAGATGATGTTGTAAATGGTTATTTCCATAGGACAATTAATTATTAAATAAGAATAAATTAATGACGTCGCCAGCTCACTATGTTCGGCTACTTGTTATCACTGCGTTGTTATCAATCAGAGGAAAACCCTAATTTTATGATTAATGAGAAGTAATTATTAATTGTGTGTACTTAGTACTTACCAGGGACCGGCTCAATGGGCATTATTATAGGTTTTTCATAAGGGTTAACTCGCCTACCTTATCCCATCAAAACCTATTCAATTTCATTTTAAAGTCCTTTATCAAAAATGTTACATATTCGATTAAAGCAGCGGTCGGCAACAGGTGGCCCGCGAGCCTCCTTATTGACAACCGATAATGTACCTTTTGTCTGATAGTCACAAATTATTAACACGTGCGGCCCGCGACAATTTTGTTAGCCACGATGTAATGTAGCCCTTGGCTGCTAAAAGGTTGCCGACCCCTGGATTAAAGGGTATCCCAATACCCTTTCAAAACCCAAATCATCCGCTTACTAGTTACTAGTTTGTTGTGAAAGGGTTTTAATGGTTGCCCACGGGTTACCCTTAGAATTAGCTTACCAATTGGTCATTAAAGTAAGGGTTACCTACATGCCTACATTTAATGCTACAATTGAATCAATTATTGACCGTAATGGAGTAATAATGCAGACTTTAAATTATCCTAATTTTGACGTTGTATTTGCATAAATTGCTGTTTCGGATAAAAAAAAGTTGGATCAAGTAGTAAAGATATGAATCCATCCGGCTTTAATTAAGCCACTTTAGGCATGTGCGCAAATAACACAAATGAACAAAACACATTGTGTAGGTACACATGCTGCATAATTAACTATTCTCGCACCGCCCATTGAAAGTAAATGAAAATTTGATTACGAATACAAAGACACGCCCTAAACACACACCTTTTTGTAATGTTTATCAAGCATATGTTTGCGAAATACTTAAACGACTAATCTTTACTAAAGTCCCCGTCGCAGTTTGCGCATGCGCGCGGTTCTGAATAGAATACATACACGGAACATTATGAACTAAGTCACAGCGCCGGTTATTATAGATTAAGAGCTGACAGCAAAAAAAATAAGTGATTTTATATCATTTGGAATTGGTACAGTTGTGTTAAGGCTTGTCTCTGGACTATAAATATGCCAGTCTGGCTACTGAGAGTCGTTGTGATTGGAAGGGGTGGGGGTTGAAAGTTAGTGAAAATTCAACTATATTAGGTAATACTGCACAACAAGTATTGAGTAATACTAGTTATTCTTTTTATTTTCCATGAATTATTAACATAAATAATCTTGTATTAGTGTTGCCAGACTATTTACTGCTTGCTAAAACACTGCCAGATTTTAAAAGTTGCTGAAACCAGCAGAAAATTCAAGTAATTTTATAAAAGTTGAAATAAACTAATTTCAATAACTTATACTATAAACGCCAGACCAAATAGAAGTTGCTAATGTGTTGCCAGACTGGTTGTTTACTCTTCCGCTTTCAGATTAATATCACGTAAACAGATTTTTGAATCAAAAAATGGTATTAGAAGCATGGTGAAAGAGCTATCCAACGAAACCCAACACGATGGGGTTTGAAAGAAAAAAAATGCAATGCATCAGCACTTCATGTGTAGAAGACTCACCCTTTCCAATCGCAACGACTCTCAGTAGCCAGACTGGCATATTTATAGTCCAGAGACGAGTCTTAACACAACTATACCAATTCCAAATGTTATAAAATCACTTTATCTCTTGATCTGTTATATTGCATTGCCTCCAAGTTCCTCAGACCTAACTCAGTTGAACTTTTACATCTGAGGACAGACTCGTCTTCAGAATTGCAGGATACAGGCTGCATTACCTACTAATTTAGCGTACACAAAAACCTGCTAGCAGAATTTCACCCCAAATTTGGTAAAGTTGCTTTTCGATTATTAGCCTAATGCGTCACAAAGTTGGCAAATTAATGAAGTTCTTGAAAGGTTTCTTGTCATTATTGCACATCATTAGTAAGAGGATTATACCAGCGCACTTTTTAAAAGAATTTTAAGACCATCATCTTTTTTACTGAATCGACTGAATTTTACATCTTGAAAAAGCTTTCTGGGTCAATAAAAAATAAACTAGACTTTATTTGCCGGTAATTTTGATGTTGATAGAGCCGCACAAGGTTACACATTGTAATGAAAATAAAAAGTGCAGGATCTACAGCTTACTATTTTTAAATTTAAGGTTAAACGATCGCGTCATCCCTACAGGATTTATGAGGAATAATAAAAAAAAATTAAAAACATGACAGAAAAAATTGCGTAAAAAAAATTATTTTGGGGGCATGGATAGATAGCAAATGACCATACCTATCCACCATTTGAATTTGGAAAATTATGAACCGAACAGCCTGTATTCCTGTAGTTACATAAATAAGATATACAAATAAACATACATAAACATATACACATACAATACAGTCAGCCACAAAGTCTAGGAGTAAGGAGTAGTCTAAATGTGCATGCCAAGTTTCGTGCTTTCTGCCAGATGCGACCGTATCGTATTTCACATATTTCGAGTTAACAAACCGTACTAGAAGCCGTATAAATACTAATGGGACAAAAGTGCCTAAACCTCCTCCTGAGGGAGATTTAACTAAGTAAGTTGGGACAATCAACATATTCAACATTGCATTTAATAGACCGCGGGCCAACGACAGGTCACGATTACCAATCTCCTCTCGCATGAAAACTTGTAGAGTGATTACGAGTAATAAAGATGTATAAAAAATACTGTGGACGTCTGCCACGATTCCGTTGGTGGGTTGAGGAGCAGCAGCCTCCAAAAAACGTAAAAAAAACATTAATTCAGTCATTTCCTCTCGACTGAAACTAGGTTTAAATGATAGTTAAGAAAATACCTTAACGAAAAAATCGCCTGCCACTTATATCGCGGTGGAATACCCGTCTGCGAAGCACGTGAACATGTAAAAAAAAAAACAGTCATTTCCTCTAGCATGAAATTTTGTCAGATGATAGTTTATGGACTATTATGAAGAAATAAATTCGTCTGCCACTTGTATCGCGGTGGAAAACCCGTCTGCCAAGGGCCTAAACATTGTATGGGATGAAAAGAAAAAAAACAATGCACATCGGCGTGTGGAGTATCTATGGATAGATAGGTCTTTAAAAATGATATAGGGGTTGCTAAAAAACTTTTCCATTTAATTCAACCGTTGTTGAGATATTCGCCGTGAAAGTCGTAAAAAGTTCATCCTCCTTAGCTTCTAAACTGTGAGGTGAAAAATTCTGAAAAAAATTGGGAGGGTGTAAATTAGGGTTTGCACCCGGGAAATACCGGAACCGAAAATACCGGGAATTCCCGGTTTTTTGAACCAGGGTAGGAACCGGTACTACGAAATCGAAATCCCGGTATTTTCGGGATTTTCGGGAAATGTAATTTGCGGCTTAAATTTAATACGCTAATCTAGAAATGAGAGTAATATCGATAAAATAATGCAAGCGATGTTTATTAACGAAAACTCCTCTATAAGCACTTAAGCAGCAAATTCACGACCACGACTGGCCATTACTCCGTCCCGCTTATACAAATCCATCAGCGCCATCACCTAACCAATCCTCCACTCGCATATTTACCGCAACGAGCGTGTTCATTGTTCTACCTACTTCTACAGCTACACTATCCGTAAGTAGTCGCCCAACTAACATCCAACCAGGCCAACCAGCACGTTAGCGTTAAGAATACCTGTATATCATACTTATCTCGGTTCCATTCGAGTACCTATAAAAGTGTTAACACATGCCAGTATAAATGTGCTAGAGCATGCTATAACACCGATATAACCGCGAAAAAGGTCCACGATATAACAGGTAAAGGTTACAGAAGGCCTGTAAAGCAGTGTTATCTTTATACCCATAGTATTAACCAACCCTCGACAACCACAATAATACCGGTTGAAGTGTTAGCTGAGAGTGAATTAACGGGTGTTAATTCACTATAACATAACGGTGTAATAATTACACTTACTATACTCTTGAAAAACTCTGTTCTACAACCTTAAGTTGTATTATGAGAGACACTAAATCAATTAAATTTAAAATAATGAACAAATTGTATAAGCATACATGTAGTAAACTCTTTGATTTAATTTTGAATAGTTTTTATAAACCGCTAAGATAAAATAAGCAAATTCATTGTGATTTAAAGAATTAATGTGTATTTTGATAACAAAACACGTGTATTTTATTTTTGCATACTTGATATTAAGGCCATATTGCACAAAAAGCTATTAGGCTAAAACTACTCCCGTCTCAAAACCATCATCATCCTCATCATGATGATGATGATGAGGATGATGAACCCACAGGTAGGCGTTGAGAAGTTCTGAGGAAACAAAAAAAATCACATACATACATAATACATGAAACATGAAAACATTACACTCCTTTTTTTGGGCAGTCGTGTAAAAATCAGACAATGCACAATGCACCTCGTAAATCTTCGATTTTTGAGATGTGCGCAAGCGGCTGAGAGTGCATGAGAGACGCTGACCGTCTAGTCAGGCGAGTCCGAGTGGCCTGTTAGTGTTAGTTGCCGCAATGTTCCCGGTTAGTGTAGTCGTGTTCACGTGCCTGGCTATCGCCGCCGCCACCGATGTGGAACAGTGCCCTGGTAAGTATTTACATAAGACATTAAGACGACCTGCTTTCGTCTCGGTTTACGTTCGCGAAAGCAATTTTATTCACTTGAGCCTTATGTTTAGTGCGTACGATACGAAGAATTACAAGTGAAACCTATAAGACATTATTGTTTGGGAAATCTTCGAATCGTATGTAACGGTTTATTAGTTGTAAGGAAACTACTGGACATAGTTGAGTTATCGTAAACTAATTATCACTATCTACTACACTATTGTAAATGTGAACTTTTACCAAATAAAATAAAAATGACTTGTAAATATCATCAGTATCATGTCAATACAATTCTAGGTAGTTAGTCGTAATTGGTGTGAATTTTAAGTAGACACGAACGAGCCATATCCAACTTTTGTTCTTACCCTATCTAAGTTATACGTAGGTAAGTAAATAATGTCGCAACACGACAGTGGCGGCGCGTCAAAAATATTCCTAGCGAAGCCGGAAATAATTTGCTTTTCTTATTCTTCATTAAAAGAACTTAGACTGGCTGAAAATTAGACAAGCCGGTGGGAATCGAGTTGTATGGACGCTCCACCACTGTAACACGATCTTATGCTTTGTTTACAACAGTAGGTATCTATACGTAACTACAAATGCCTAGTTCCTCTTCCTAGGTACCAGTAGCAAACAAGTTATGACAACCCATAAAAAACATAAATGTAAAAAATGCCAAGTTATAAACGGGTTCGCTAATAAAATCAGCGAGATCTAACTGGAAACCATAGATCCTTTATGAGTTAACTACATAATT
This sequence comes from Cenopis cana, assembly GCA_951800055.1. NCBI lineage: Eukaryota > Metazoa > Arthropoda > Insecta > Lepidoptera > Tortricidae > Cenopis > Cenopis cana. The sequence continues at coordinate 10,361,891 of OX637490.1, read as the reverse complement.
ATGTAGCAGCCTTCTTAATACATCTACATTTCAAATTTTATTTTAATAGGCCTTATGTTTTTAGGGTTCCGTAGTAAACACCCTTATAGTTTCGCTATGTCCGTCCGTCCGTCCGTCCGACCCCCGTTTTTCTCAGTAACCGTTAGTACTAAAAAGCTGTAATTTGGCATGAGTATACATATCAATGATGCCGACAAAATGGTAGAATAAATTTTTTAAAAAAGAATTTTTTAAGGGTACCTACCCTACATGTAAAGTGGTGGTGCAATTTTTTTTTCTTCCAAACCCCATCGTGTGGGGTATCATTGGATAGCTCTTTCAAAAATATTATAAGGTTTCTAAAAGCATTTTTGATTAAAGAATAGGTTGGCGTGATATTAAGCTTTGAAGTGATAATTTTTGTTATGGTCAAGTGTCCGTCCCCCCCCCCCCCCCCCCCCCTGCCAGCTAAACGGTGGCTACTAGGCATGTGAAAAAAATCATGGTAGTAGTAAATACGATGAATTTAAAAGGAAAACTATCACAGCTGAGTAGACATTACTAGTTAACGAGTAATAGTGGAACTTCAGAAATGTACTTTTCAAACTTTCGTACAATTTCCATTGATACCTTAGATAATGTTGTTAATTCTGTCAAAAACATAGTAAATATAAGTTTGCGAAGTTTTTAGTCCACATAATGTAACGGGTGGACATTGGACAGCTACGGAACCCTACCTAACGCGTGGCCCGACACGCACTTGTTTTTACTGTAAGATATAAGATATTTGTGACGGACATGACGGAACTAAAAAGGTTCAGTTTTTGGCATTTCGGCTACGGCACCCTAACCTAACAACGAATCAAAGCATACAAATAGGTAATCTTGTTAACTATAGTCAGCTATACTTCCTTTTTTACCGCTTTTTCGTTCTTCATAGTTTTTTGCGACGTCAAGTATAAATCTTATATCTTTAAACGAGCAATCGTTGTATATTTATTTATTTATTAACTTATTTATTTCGGGGATCTCGGAAACGGCTCTAAGGATTTTGATGAAATTTGGTATGTGGGTGGTATTATCACTTGAACTTTTAAAGATTAAATACATTATATATATATATGTGTTTCTAATTTCATGCACTTCTCTGCATCATCACATCAGTGCGATGTCTGTCAATGGTTGTCTAAGTAATGTATAGATTAGCCCCAGGGGTAGTATAGTGTGCGCCATCCACGAAGGCGCGCCCCTCCACAGCCCAAGCCGTACAACTGCGCACAGATTAGTAATATTAGTATGAGATTCGCTGTGGAGGGGCACGTCGTCGTGGATGGCGCGCACTATACCTAACGTTGCATCCCAGCTACATAAATAACTCAAGGCTGGAACACGTATTACGAGTACCAACATGTATAATATGTAAGTATCACGTATATAGATGAGTGTCTTATGTCTAGGTGTAATTAACAACTAAGGTAAACGACCCACCTATAACATTAGAGGCGAACCATGCAGGTTTGCAGGTGTTATCCACGGAATAATAAAAACCAGTTTTTATTATTCCGTGGTGTTATCTAACTATTAAGTTTTAAGGTGTCAAACTTTGGCACGTCTACCTTACCAGGTTTTTTTGACGGGTACAATCGTGTAGTTATAAAGGAGACGAGCTTCAACAATAATCGGCTAAGGTTCTTACGTTAATTATGATTGGAAGGCTGCACAATCGCGGGAAAAACTGATTATGAAATAAACAATGGTAGCGGAGCGTGTCGTACATTTGCTGAGCCATTACAATAAACTTAATAGTACCTAACTTGACTTAACCCACACTTGTAAAAGAAACTTTGGGTTCCGAGGATTTTTAAACGAGGTAAACAAGCGTTTGCATACGGTCCACCTAATGGTAAGCGGACACCGCAGCCTATAGACGCTCGCAACGCCAAAGGAGTCACGTGCGCGTTGCCGATCCTTTATAAATTTTCAGGATTCACTGTGTTGACAGCAGAAGGGACAAAAGGTCCCTCGCTCTCAACACAGGGCATGTCCAAAAAATCATTTATCAAATGTGGGTGTTTGGATGCGATGGGTATTTTGTAATTGAACGTGTGCATGTGGCATTGGCAGAGAAAAGTGCTGATATCTTCTAACTCATTCAATCAACAAATAAAATAATTTGCATAATATTTCAGGAGTTGCTGTTACCACAGAATAAGTAATAGTACAAGCTTTTATAGGTGCGTAGAAAGAAAATAAATAAATCGGCCATAATTAATTTTAAAGCGCGTGCAATATACTTATATTGGTCGTGACATGCAAGTAAAAGCGCACATAGACACAGCCTTACAATTAGGCTCTTAGTTCCTTTCCTACTGTACCTTTGTTTGAAGTTAAACGTAATGTCTGATTCAACCTAGACACTGTACTCTATCGAATCGCAGCTTCTCCTTATTTATTTATGAGTAAGTAAATAACAAAGGAATTAATTTGATTTGAGCATGTGCATTGTGTAGCATGCTGAACATGAATAATTGATTGTGGTAGTATTACGTGGGAGAATTCTTAAACACTATATATAATATTAAATACTTTACGAACTAAAAATATTAAATACTATGCACCATTTAACAAGCAACCATTTGTGCCTCATTTTTTGTTTTGTCTGTGGGAAATGGGTCTTCAAAAAGGGCTCTGACAATATCAACGAGAATTGCAACACAGGAATTTGACTGAGACAAAACATCGATCAAGCCAGGTCTCGTTTCCAGGGAGTCGTTTTCTCCAGAAAAACACGAAAATCGCTGAACAAATATCAGTCTGCCAGGTAGGGAAGGGGTAGTGGTGTACTTAAATAAATCTATACCAGGTTTGTAAGGAGTAGTGAGGACTGAGGACGCAGGCGTGTAGGTTTAACTATGACTCGCACGGGCAGCATACCACTAATTATTTATATGCCATGTCCAAGCAACACACAGCAGGTTCTTGTAATGAAACCTGCTTCACTTGAACCCTACCAAAAAGGAAAAGAAATGAAACACCTAACAAAAAGGTGACGTGATGAAGAGCAGAGCAGGCCGTGTGATGTTGTTTCCGAAGTAAATAGACTTCTATTATGTGGGCACACGGACAAAATATGCGCTTCTTGTTCTAAAAGTTATAAGGAGAATGCCAATAACGGTGTGGTTATTGTTTAGGTCTGAATTCAAATTATGAGTAATAATTTGTAATGTATAGGAAGTAAACAAATGTTCTGGAGGGGATTCCGAAATAAAATAAGTAGGTACTCAATGATCCCCAAACATCGTCGACACATAGGTTTTTATTTATTTAAGTTCTTTACTCCTAATTTTATGATATGCTTGTAAATATAACAGACGAAATCAGCGGAAGCGTATATTCTGGGCCCATAACCTAATAAACTAAAAAAAATATGCAACATGATTGAAATTATTATTATTAATTAAAAAAAAAATTATTATTCTTGTATTTTTTAATTTAACACTTTTTTTTATTTCAAATGCAATGTATATTGTTTATTGAATAAATGAACTATGAACTATAAAACACAATGACTTTCCGACTTTTTTTTACATTCAGGTAGGTAGGTACAAATGTTGCTACATATGAAATACCTACTTGTATTTTGTTACAATAAACAATATAGCTGCTATGCTACTTAACCTCGGGCCCCTCGGGGGCAGCGAATCGGTTACGTGCGCGGCGTGCGCCCCCCATTTGGCTTGGCAACAACTTCAACCAGAGGTATATAGGTATAGGTTATAAGCCCATTTGGCTTGGCAACAACTTCAACCAGAGGTATATAGGTATAGGTTATAAGCCCATTTGGCTTGGCAACAACTTCAACCAGAGGTATATAGGTATACGGTGGTATAGGTTATAAGGAGAATCCCAGGAAAAAGGTTACTAATGTATATTAATATTATTATATTTTTCCCGGTTTCGCAATATACTTATACACGTGTAATATCGGTACCTAATTCTAATAAGAAGTACGCCAATGACTCCTCACAGCATAAACCTGTTTCAATGCCTATTTGTTTAATCACAACCTTCAACCGCATGACATCAAAATAAATGAACAATCGATTCAAAAAACGTTCACGGACAAATGAAAGGATATACGCAATAATATATCAGTATAATAATGATTCGTCATGTCATGGATGTGGATACTATGTAGATAGGTATACATACAAAAACTATGTGTCTGGAGCACTTAGTCTTAATACGTACGTAGATATATTTCAAGAAATAACGTGTAGGCGGATTATACACATACAAATATTGTTTTCGCAGGTGGCCGGTCGATTGCGACCCTAAAAACTGACGTCGTGCTGGATCCTTGCAAGAAGGTGCCGTGCAAGCTTAAGAAAAACACCAGTGAAAACATCACATTCAAATTCAAAACCGGTAAGTTAAATCCCATCAAAAACATTACATGTAAAAAGATGCCAGTCTCGCAACACAGTTCTTCTACAACAAAAAAGTAATGATATGTAATGTTAAACCAAGTCGGTTATATTTTAGTCAATAGCACCGGAGGGGTGTCCACAGAACAAGATTTCCACCGACTTGCATCGGCATTACTTTATTTTTTTAAATATATAAAATGGCTTGGCCATCGCACGGCTACATAATGGCAAAAGAACAATCGTCAGCTGATTAAAATATTCCTAATTAAACATAGCGCTAGCCCTAATGACATGCAGCTTGAGCGAGTTTGAGCGATACACATGTATAAGTAAAGCATTGTGTGCGATGGCCAAGTCATTATATATATTTAAAAAAATAAAGTAATGCCGATGCAAGTCGGTGGAAATCTTGTTCTGTGGACACCCCTCCGGTGCTATTGACTAAAATATAACCGACTTGGTTTAACATTACATATCATTACTTTTTTGTTGTAGAAGAACTGTGTTGCGAGACTGGCATCTTTTTACATGTAATGTTTTTGATGGGATCTCATCTCTTTTTGTAGGCAGTCCTTCTTTTTTCTTTTCAGGTAAGACTTCTTGTAACGAACATTCAAACTGCAAAAGTAACTTTGTAATCGCATGTATTTTGTATAGAATTACAAACTTACTTATGCAGTTTGTGTTTCTTGTCAGGGTCACCAGGTACTCCAGATTTTATAGTTTTCCATTTATGTGGCCATTAAACCCTAACTCTGGTCCAAATTTCAGCTCTCTGAGTTTATGGGAAGTACTAGTTCTATTCTTATGATTATGAGTGTGTGAGTTTCGAAAATGCGAAACTTTGCTTTCGCTTAACTTCGGAACTAAATGACCTACAGACTTGAAATTTTGGATTTTAAGTATGTGATGTGAGCTTACTGGATGTCGAAAATTTCTGCGTTCTGGTCTTATCCAGAGGTTCTCAAATAGGGGCTTGAAAATGCGGCGAAATGGTTCCAGTAAAGGATGGTACGGCAGTGTTTGCTTCGCGCTCGACTTGGCGGGGGCACTGCCGTGCCCCCAGATAGAACCTTGTTGGTTCATCTTACTTAATAAGGTCTAGTTACAGTCGGCGTCATATAGCTTATAGCATGCAGCAGCCAAAGTGGTCAAATAGTTCGGTACACCATGGATACAAAATATACCATGTAGTTGTAGGTAAGGTACCGAACTATTTGGCTACTTTGGCTGCTATATATGACGCTGAGTGTAGGTACCTGATGGCGTCATTTTCGTTTATTACGAATGCACATAAGGAAAATATGACGTTAAAACTCTAGAACAGATTAAGTACATAATAATTAAAACCCCAGTCACGTATAGATCTCGACAAAAGGTCTAACGTATAATATGACGATATTTAAACTAACAGGAAGTTTTCATTCTAGATAAGGAAATCAAAGATCTAAAGAACCACGTGGCGGCCGAAGTATTCGGGGTACCGCTGCCCTTCGTGGGGGTGGACGGGACGTCGGTATGCGACAAGCTGCAGACAGAGGACGGGGAGAAGGCCTCCTGCCCACTGGCCGCCGACACCACATACGTTTACAAAGACTCTTTCCCCGTACTAAACTTTTACCCACAAGTAGCCGTAAGAGTACACTGGGCTCTGCAGTCGAACGACAAGGATGTCGCGTGTTTCGAAGTGCCCGCTAAAATAGTTGCCTAATTATACATAGGTATAATTACAAATACGTTTGACTATGGAGTCATCAGAAATGATGAAATCCGCAGAAGAACCAAAGTAACTGACATAGCCCGAAGAATTGCCAAACTTAACTGGCAATGGGCAGGCCACATTGCCCGGAGTAAAGATGGCCGGTGGGGCCAGCGAGTTCTCGAGTGGCGACCTCGTACCGGACGACGCAGCGTTGGAAGGCCCCCCACGAGGTGGGCTGATGACCTGGTTAAGGTCGCGGGGATCCGTTGGATGCGGGCAGCCCATGACCGATCTTTGTGGCGCTCTCTGGGGGAGGCCTATGTCCAGCAGCGGACGTCTTTCGGCTGAATATGATGATGATAGAGTCAAACGTACTTGTAATTTTTAAGGAGTGGTTTATTTACAAGAATGATGCACGCAATTGTTGTTGTAATTTATTTCGTTCGTGATGTCGAAATCGTAATTACTTTGCCGAGGATAAATGAGATATGTAGGTACAGTCAGCTGCAGAGAAAAGGGACCAGCAGAAGGGCTGCATAGAACGTTTGTATGCATAGGCACAGAATAAGTAATAGTACTACGTACAGAAGCCTCACTGTTAACAAATCCCCGCGAGGCAAGCCAAACGTGCCTACGCGGGCCATCTCCTTCTATCGCACGCGCATCACTCGCTACATCACTTTCATTGCAAGTCACCCTAAGGGTGACCTTTGAGCGGCGCGATGACGTCACGCGAGTGAGTCGCCCCCTGGGGGTGGGGGTCAGGTTCGGTTTCACCGCAACTGACCGTACATATCTCATAACGGTAGTTTAAACTATCTGTGATAATCCACGTTGAAAGGGACCTTATGGCGGCCGGTAGTTACGCCTTCATTGCCGTTGTTCGAATACAATAGTGCATCGGTGCGACGTAAGCGCCTGCCGCCATAACGTCCCCTTCAATGTGGAACTGTCACATTTATTCATCTCTAGCTCTATACCCCGTTTTTTTTAAGATGAGAATTTCAACGGTAATTTTCGCCTACAATTTTTCGTTTCCCTGAGACATCAGAGGATGATATTGTACTAACCTCACTTATTTCAGTAGCTTATCACGTCTCAAAGATAGCACGCCGCATTTTTTCCCGTTTCAAGATTGTTTTCCCTCTTTTCCCTGAAATCGCATGAAGACAATCGCACGATTTTTCTCGTCTTAAAAAAACGGAGTATAGTGTCTGCCGACATAAGAGATAGGTCTACCCAAGTAGGCAAGTAATATACCTACTGTCCTTTTTGGTATATACATGATTATAAATTGTATTTTAAATGTAAGACAGTGCTATTAAAATCACAAGTACTTCTACGATTTGTTATTATTTGAATAATTCTTACCTAACGTATCACGACCAAGCCTCACCATAGCATATAATATAGGCTACTTTTCCACCATCAGAGCTATAAGCTAAACAACAGTTAGGTACGATTTCTTTGAATTTGACAAATTGACACTGAGTACTGACGAACCTATGTACTCGTACTTATTCCATTGGATTATCAACATTAATGCTAACGGAATGGAGTTTCTATTACAAACATAATTTTTTTAGACAGTCTGAATCTGAAACTATTACATCAGTGTTAAAGTAGAATATCCAACGGAATAAGAGCATAATATCAGTGTCATAGAACTATTATTTAATCTGAGGTCATAACTTAAAGTAATTTACCCGTATACTTCGTTTCCATATATAAACATAAGTTACACGTAGTTCCCTGTTCCGTAGCTTAGCCAAATGGTGGAAAAGCGGGCTAAAACTGGCACTAAAGATGGCAATGCAATGTACTACCGTACCAACTGAATCGTGACCCAACGTGGAACCTTATCACAGAAAGTGTCATAGTGAGATCGTACTGCCTGACAACGAAAATCATTAAGACACTCTCTGTGACAAGGTTCCACGGTGGGTCACGATTCAGTTGGTTCGATAGTAGAGGTAGAGTCAAGTGCAAAAATATATTGTATCGAATGAATCCTCTCACAAATATGTACCGAAACCTTTATTCACCGACATAAGAGCCATGGGACATATTTTTGAGCAAGTTGTAAGCACCCATATTTAAAGTGATTAATTTCAACCCCAATTTTAAGTTTTTTTATTAACCCTACGTCGAAAGACGTCCCTTGCTGGACATAAACCCCAAAGAGTGCCACAATGACCGAAGTATGTTAAAATGCAAAAGCCTAATTACACAACTGCCCAAAAAAAGGAGTGTAATGTTTTCAGGTCTCATTTATGTATGTGAATTTTTTGAACATTTATAAATTGGTAAAGCTTACAAAGTATGTGCAGAGGTGGAAAGACCTTCAATTCTTTCTTTTTATAGGTATCGAATCATTGCCATACGATTAAATAAAATAATTGCAGCGCTCGACTGATTCTTTAGAAACCGGCTCGCTGTTTCAACTTCCTCGCGGCCAACCACAGTGCCGTACCTACTGCCAGTATTAAGCGTTATTAGTCACCATTCAACGAAAATAGCACGTTATTTTCCACGTATACTATACTTGCTAATGATTCTTTTATTATGCAACAGTTCTGAAGTAACTTGTTTATAATAGCGACTATTATGACCTTAGCTGTGCGAACTGCGAACGGGTGCAAGGTGAGTCGGATGAGGAACCAGTTTCGTCGAGATTAGATCTCGGTCGAGGATCGACTTTTTGTCGGCAAAAGGATGACCGCATCGCTTCGTCTGACGCATTCCTTGGAACTACAACATTATGAATTCTGAACGCATCACGATCCACGAAATGATAACGCTGGGCCAGGGGGCCTACCGGGAACCGAAAGCGAAGTATCCCTCTCTCTGTTGCTCCAATATGCAAGTGCGACAGAGAGGCAGATATTTCGGTTCGCGGTAGGCCCTCTGTACTCCGAACTTTGTATAGTGCCGTCCCTTTCACTCTTATAGTGTATAACACGAGATGACGATGACGTCGATGACGATTTTCGGAGTAGACTCTCAGGAACGGAGTGTTTTCTGGTTTTCTTTATCATATTCTGTGTACAAAATACATCACAAAACTAGAGTTTCAGTAATATCGTACTGAGACAATGCACCTACCTATATTCTATAACCATTCATTTTGGCAAATAGAATTGAGTTGAACAACATAATTGTCACAGCCCTAAAATCAGAGGCGATATCGGGAGAGTGGTGGGAAGCACCCTAGATTGCTCCCTAGATCGCCTCGTGTGTAGGTAAATCTTATACGATTTACCTACGGCGATCTAGGGTGCTCCCCACCACTCTCCCGATATCGCCTGTGATTTTAGGGCTGTGTGTAGGCCGCTTGCGCTAAGTAGGGAATAAAATGGGATGTGGAACCGAACTTGTTATGATTGTATAATGATGGTTTTTTTAAATGATGACAAATATTTTCCTTGTAGGCGTATTTTTATTGCAATAAAATTAAAAAATATATTAAATAATAAACAGCAATGATACACAATGAGGCAGATAATTACTAATAATACTATAAACTCAAGGTACCTACTGTATTTATCTATCAAAAATGCATAACAACAGAGCCCTTCACTCGGCCAGCGGCAGCGACTCGATTTTTTCAACAGACTTCATCACTATTAGTTTTAACTAATTATTTATTAATTGTAATAAATCAATAAATGGTTAATCGCCCGCGTTAAGATCCATTTTACTGTGGACAGGCAAGAATCATCGGTGCCTAATTAAAAACAAAAGCAGTAACACATCAGAGGAATGAAATAAACCACTATTATGATTCGTTCGTAAAATCATAAAAGAATGTTAGTTAATCGTTTATTAGTTGAGTAGAAGTATTCGTCCGCCTGAGAAAAATGGCTGGCAACTAAACCTGTTTTGGGCAACGTGGAATTTACACTTTTTTTGTTCTTAATTGATCGGGAATACTTTGCGTCTGGTTTTGTAAAGAATTAAGAAAGAAGTACCTACAGTCACCAGCACCAATATGGTTGAGGACCAAATTTTTGACATTTTAATTTTCTGTTGTGACACGAAAGTTACCCATATAAATGACAAATTTTCGTGTCACAACGGATAATTAAAATATAGGTATGTTAATGCTTTAACGATGTGGCAAAAATTTGGTCCTCACCCATATCTGCCATAACAAAGGCGACATAAATATCTGACACGCGTCCTTACGGCCCTACAAATAGAGAAACTTTAACCGATAAAGTTATACTTTATTAGATTATTTACAGTTTATTTACCTAAAAAATCCCTAAAAAGACTGTCGCGCGTGCAGTTCAAAGATCAATATGTATAAAAATCTACAGAATTATATAGTTATTTAAGTATGATATATGATAATAACTTGACAAGATCGCTGATCTGTACTGTTAACGTAACGTTTAGTTTTACATTTCGTTTTTAATGTCACACAGAATATTATTTTTGTGATGCCTAACATTTTCTACGTATGTCGAGTCAAAATACCCCTTTTGCAATTTTATACAAAGAGTGAAGTTGAGAATAAAAATAATTACAATAAGTGTTTAACGTTTAAATACACTCAAGAGCATAACGGGTACACTTTCTATGGAAGTTCAAGTGTATGCATTATTTTTGCCCATGAGTATAGTACATTACTTACCAAGGGCGGTAAAACAAAGAATGTTTCAAATCGCAAGTATTTGAAAAATATGCGATCTGAGGCTTTCTTTATTACCGCCCGAGGTAAGTACAACATTTTATGACACCCCATTTTACGCGCGCGGAGCGTGCGGAATTGCCACTTTATGGCCAGGTGTGACATAAATTTAGTTATACATAGACTTGTCATATTTCGGTTGGTTTGGTAACAAATGAGCGCATATAATTATGTATAATTTACCCTCAACATAATATAGGTAGAGGTACGTCAATTAATGAGTACTTATTTTATTACATTGTTATCTTACTTGTATACTGTGAATGTATATCTATATTAAATTAAAATACTAACAGTTCGATTATACTCGTAATATTGGTAAGGTTTAGAACATGCGGAACTTGCTAAATGCCGTGCCCTAATTTTATATTTCGTGCGCTCAAACGAGCGAGAAAAACACAGCTGCAGCACCGACTAAAAATCTTAAGTAAAAAACTCAAAATTCGAGAAAAAAACAAAACTCGAGGTTTAATCTGAACTGTTTCCTCCTCCGAAACTTAACCAATCGTAGGTAACCAAATTTTGGAAACTGAATGGAAAGGAAATTACTGTTTCGATATCTGCACTTTTTGCTGACATATTTACTATATGTGGGGTTTTCGGGGACGAGCAATCGATCTAGGTTAGGTCTCATGCCCGAGAAAACGCCGAGCAAAGCTCGGTCACCCCGATATTATACATTAATCGACATCTCTCACAGTCTCACTCTCATCAATCACAGGTATTTCATTCCCACCCAAATAATAACCAATCCGCCGCAGTTTAGAGAAAGGATCCAAATCCAAATTTTAAAAATAAAGGAAACTTTTTGCAACTTAGTGGTTTTTGTTGAATTTGGCCCAGTAAAGGGATTTAATACGTAATATAAAAATATATATTTAAATTAAATTACTAAAATATAAATTAAATCTAAATAATTCGTTGTTATAAACAGTATTTTTACCGCAAGGCACTTATTTTAGTTTCTTATAAAAAAACTTTAACGTATCATTAATTTTGTAAGATCTTTGTTTACACGCTTACCTGTTTCAAGCTTCAACTCTTCTGCATGGTCCCTCCACACGATTGTAGTAACCGTGGTGTCAACTTCTACGGACGGCCGACTACACACTACATTACATAGTGCTATCACTTTCACCTTCGGATAGTCTTGTTTAAGCGTGTAAGAGATACCATTATGTTGGGGCGTCAGTTCGTCTCGCAACTTCTATAGATGTTATCTGTCAGGTTTCCCGTAGAGCTTGGGTATTGTGGCCGTGGGCAGTTTGAGGAAGGCGTCCTTGAGGTTGCCGCAGAGCGAGGGAGGCGCCTCGGTGAAGTATCGCTCGAGAGCGGCAGGAATGCCGGACGGGTCAGAGCCGACCGTCCACTCCTCGATAGCGCGGTACACCGCCTATAAATAGACGTGATCTCGTTAACGTTAACTTAACATTTAACACTAACATTTCGGCAAGCACTCGCCATACAAACTTTGTGCAAGTTTTTCTTTGCTTGTGTTTGCATTACACTTATGATTTTTGGTCAGTATGCTTATTTTTCTGTTAGCCAGAACCTCAAGGAAGAGAAAAAAATATTATTTTTATTTCTTTCTTTTTTAATTTCATTTTTTTGAAATTTTTGAATTTTTTTTCTTGACATTCTTCGTATATCCAATATTAACGGTTCGAAATAAATGCCATACGATAAATAAAATAATTAACAAGCAAAAAATATATATATATGCGGTAGTGCCAAAACCGACGAATAAAACTTGCACAGAGTTTATATGGAGAAGGCCTTGCCTTCACACGCGCCCTATCTCTGTGTGAAATAAATGTGGTAAAATAATATATTAAACGAATTTCTTTTAGAAACCATCTTCAAAAACCCGAATCATGAAGTATTATTTGCGCCTTTAAATCTTCGTCTTATAAATATATATAAAGGCCTGTACAAAAAACTTTGCCGCGGAACGACAAACAGAGGAATTACGAATAGTAACGGGATATTTACCACTTATATTTGTGTTTGTTAGTTCCCGATATCTCAAACCAAGAAGAAGGTAGATCGCTATGGTGTGTGACCACAACTTAAAATTCGCAGCAGGTCTGTCTCAGCTGTGTCTCACAAACACAAGGTTCAGGTTCATCAGTGTCTGAGCTTGCTCGTTGCGACACTTCATGCTCCGACGAGGTCGGTGAGGGAATTGCCGGAGGCGAGACAGGTGGCGGTGCCGGTGAAGAATGTGGTGTTATCGGAGGCGACGGTGATGGTGGTGGCGTCGCCGATATATCGTGCTCAGCGTCTTCAAAGTTATCGATCGCAGGGATGTCTTCTCCGTTGCACCCCAAAGGCGCTAAATGCCGGTTGGACACAGTAGTCTCCCGACCATCCATCGTCCGAACATACGAATAACTGGGGTTAGTCTCCAGTACTTCCACCTCTTGATATATACATGGTAAATATCCCATTACTAATCGTCATTCTAATATAAAGTAATGTAATATTCCCCATGCACAAAAAAAAAATAGAAAACTTCCGTGAGTCTCAGACATATTGAAATATAATAAACGGGTCACTCACGTCTTTAACGTCAAATATTCGGACCAATACGTGGTCCATAATCATGAGGTGTAATCGCGACGGCCTTGCGTCTCACCCGCGTCGCGTCGCGTTAAAGACGTGTGACCCGTTCACGAGTTTAGTTTAGTTTATTTTTATTCAGAAACAATACATTCATTAAATAATAAATAAAATAAATTCTTTATTATCCAAAAACACATGAAAAGAAATTACAAATGATACGAATATCCGTTGAGCCCCAAACTAGGCTGAGCCTGTATCTTGGGACCCACCGAGTCGGTCATTGTGTTTGAATATTTGTACATGTCACAAATTTTAATTATATGAGTATGTCATAAATAATATTAATAATTAGATTAACATGAATATGTCATAAATATTAATAATAACTCCGTTGACATGAACATGTCATAAATAATAATTTATTTTACATTCCGAGAAAGAAAAAAATCTGAGTATTATATTTCAAAGGTAGTATACCTCAAAAGCGGGCTGCTTGTGAGTGTGGAAAGCCTTCCGACTGCCGTGCAGCAGGAAGACGCCGGCGGCGGTCGCGTCGGCGCACGCGTCGCCGTACATGCACTGGTCCGTGCGGTAATTGTAGCGGCACGACAGCTCCAGCACCGCCCGGGGGTGGTAGTGGAATATCACGTTTATTATGTCCTGGGAAAACAGCGCGTGTTCATACTAATGTACACTTCATCAGACTTTACAAGTATAAGTTTGGCCAGGGGTGGCCCACTCCGCGATTGCGTCGCGCCGCAACAAGTACCCCTTCTGGCGGCCGCTTCATACTCGTACGATAGAAAGTGATGGCCACGTTTAGGCACGTTTGGCTTACCTAACGGGGATTTGTTAACAGTGGGCCTTCTGTACGTAGTACTATTACTTATTCTGTGGTTTGGCTTACTTAGAAAGTAGTCTTTTAGAATGATTATTACTCAAAACTCAAACTCAAAATATTCTTTATCTACACACATATCATAAATCCTCTAATATGCGTTCGGAAACCGTAGAAAATGACTCTCATTTCAACATTCAATGAATTTATGGCAATTTTCTTATCTGTGGCTAAGGCTACAGCAGTAATATAATTTTAAATTTTATGTCACACCTGTAGCTCTAGTATAAGTTTTTTCGAAACATTAACTAATTCGAACGCGTTTGCGTTTTGTCTCAAAATGTATGAAAACGCTCTCACCGAGTTTGAAATACGAGCGTTCATCGGTAAGCAACAAATGTTATACTCGCTGTTTTAGTTACCACTAGTGACCACCAGAGGCTCTGTTCACGTTTTCATACCACTTTCATACATTTTGCGAATGTTCATGTTTCGAAAAAACTTATACTAGAGCTACTGGCCATAAAGTGGCCATTATCGCACGCTCCGCGCGCGAAAAAACCCACTTCCTGGCCAGGGGGTGACATAAAATTTTGTACTAACCACGGGCGATAATAAAGAAAGCCTCAGATCGCATATTTATCGCCCTTGCCTTCGGCTCGGGCGTAAAAAAACTGCGATCTGAGACATTCTTTGTTTTATCGCCCTTGGTAAGTAATTTACTATTTCACACCACCTGCTCGTCAATGCCCAATTATATATCATGCAAACCTTACCGAAAGCAAATCATTATAACCCTTGGCTTAAGCCGGGTAGTAATATCGTACTGAATCTCATTATAACCCGCCGGGTAATAATGTGATTTCACTTTTCATAGTTCTTATAGTTCTGTCATTAAAGTCTAATGTCGTGAAGTCCACTAAGCGGTGAGGACGCGGTACACCAGCTCCGTGTTTTGTTTGGAACGTCGTGTTCGAAACAAAAGACTGCGTCGTCGGCCGCCGCCTGTAGCGCGTCAAGCGCGTGGTTTTAGTACAATATTTGTAGAATTACACTTTGGAGTTTACATTATTCTCATATTTTTCTCGTTTTCGACTCATGCAATGATTGACATTGGCATACTTATGATTCATTTTCATCTTGTTTATTTGTATATTGCGTCGAAAACCGGTTCAACCTAGTTTAGTTCTTATTAGTAGTACGTTTTTGTTAACAATTTGTATTGATAAATGAACCTCCAGGTCTTTGTACTAACGTTATTTAGTACACTACGTGTACAACATTTGTTACTTGTATATGCGACTGTTTGTGTTCTTAAATAAATTTAAAAAAAAAAAAAAATTATTACATTTTTAAATAAAATCACTTTGTAATATCGTGCCTCGCACGTAGCAGGGCTGGCCTTCCTCCCTTCGCAGCAGTTGCAGCAATGTAAATAAATACATACTTACATATTTGTGGACAGTCTTACACAAATCTACCTAGTCCCAACCAAACTAATCAAAGCTTGTACTATGGGTACTAGTCGACGATATACATATACCTATAAAGATAAATATATACTTAAAATACATAGAAAACAAATAAGATTCAGGAACAAAATACTTGTTCTCACAACACAAATGAATGCAAGCAGTCGTCGATGTACTATTTATTAAATACCAAAAACAAGATCCGCGTGGGTTACAAGACGCTTAATTATACGGAGTAAAACAGATTCTATTAAAATAGATACTAAAATTTGCTGCGATTGACTGATTTAATTCTGTTTTTAGTAGCCTTGGTTTTTTTATTGCCTCGCAAGAGGTGAGAAAAGTAGAGTATACTCCTCGGGGATAAAGCTGTTTTTGTCTTGGGAGCGCTTAAATCCCTCGCTACACTCAGGACTCAGTCTTAATTCCCTCGCTTCGCTCAGGAATTAAGTCATTACTCCCTCGCTCCGCTCGGGAGTAAAATTTGGAGTCCTTCGTTACGTTCGGGATTCAATATCGCACCCGTGACATAAAACAGTGCTTTATCCCCTTGGTGTATAATCTACTATTAATCTCATATATGATGTTAAAATATTAAACGTCAAACAAAACTGTCAAAATTGTAATGTCAAAGTTGACATGTCCCTATTCTAGTATCACTGAAAATTCAAATTCAGTTGATGCGAAATGTCAGCTCGATGTTTTTTTAGTATATATCGCACGAAATTTGAGCTAGAACGACATGATCACATCTGAATAGGGACTCTTTACTTTTTAAAATAACATTCAGGTATCGGTTGCCAGTTCTGATTTCGATATTTCGGCAACCGTGCAAAAAAGGTTGTATTAACACAATTATTGTATTTATTTACTACGGTTTCTGAACCCATCTTAGAGTAGTTATAATATGTGTGTAGATAAAGTAATGTATGCAACTGTACATAATTAGGCATTAAAACACTCGTGTGACCTTATTATGAAACTCGCCTTCGGCTCGTTTCATAAAACACACTCGTGTTTTAATGCCCCTTATTATGTACCAGTTGCATAAACTACTATTATTCAAATAGGCCTATTAGTTTGCCCATAGTTTGAATCGAATTATTCAGAGCAATTTATTGATGCAATATAATTAAAAAAAAAGTTGAATTGCTGTAATCTATGTCAAACAGAATATAACAAATTTACAAAAAGATCGTCAATAAGTAAGTATTTCTGGAAAACATTTCTTAACATAACAACAAGGAGAAGGAAAACAATACAATACATATATCTGGATGCTTTGCGTCCACATTCATTAAAAAATGTATGATGATACATGCAGTTTATATACTTTTTTGGCGGCGCCCTCATTCTCTTATCCACTTGCCAAGTAAATGTAAACCCCTTAAAGCAGTGTTAAAATAACAATATAATACTTCAGTATAGGTACATACTGATGTCAATTCTAAAGGGGGAGTGTTAAGTGCAGGAGGCGTCATTCAAACTTTTTTTTTGTACGGGGGAAAATCCTTTATGGATACCTCCGCCCCGCGTGGGCAGTGCGCAGGTTATGTCGGACTTGCACCGACTAAAAACCCACCGATTGTCCTCCTCAACCCATTTCGGACGGCTCTGGGATCTCCCATGGAACTCTCCAGTGCCGCCCTAGAGTCCACCTGTATGGGTCCCGCCATGTTTTTATGGACGATCGCAGCCCCCAACTACGACCGTCTTCGGCCCCGAGGACCCTCTTTTAATCGCCTTCTACAACAGGCAGAGGATACCGTAGCCGTATTCTTATGCCCGGGCTACAGGGTGTTGTTCAAATAGGCCTAGCTAGCAGTGGCGGCGCGTCAAAAATATTCTTAGGGAAGCCGGAAATAGTTTGCCTTTCTTATTCTTCATGAGCCGTACTAAAAGAACTGGTGTGGCTGAAAATTAGGCAAGCCGGTGGGAATCGAGTTGTATGGACGCTCCGCCACTGCTAGCTAGACAACAAGCACTTTTGAGTTATTATTATTGATACTCCAATAGACATTTGATGTGATGTGCAAGTCCCTAGTTACTGCTACTGCACTTTTCTCTGAGAATGACATGTATGTTATTCTAAAATAATTTTTCATTAATGGTATTCAGGGATGGAAAGAAATTACCCATAATTTATTATCTAATACAAAGCTCTTATTTAATACAAATGTAATTACCTGATCACCCCATGGTATATACAGTTTCCATTTAAGCATGATGGGAGTGACATAATCAACCCAGCCAAAGTCCCTCATCCTTGTCAGGTTCATTAACATTACACCGGAATTTAGGCCTGAAAATGTAAAAGTAAGGTTATCAGACACAATTTAGATTAATAAGAGTACTCCTAAGGTACAATTTGTTATTATTTGAGTGTTTTGGCTGTTCATGGGCTACTTAGCCCTCATATTACTGCAACCATTGGATGTATACAATGAGTTATGTTAATGGAGATGGAACTGTCTAAGGCTGACTAGACTTTCTACATAATAGACGCGTTTTACCTACCAATAAAACGCATATTAATTTACTTACCTTATTCGAAACTTATTTAATTGAGAGAGGCACGTCGTTTCCCGCCATGTTATTGCTATCTCTTTCTTTTACCCCCACCATCGAGGGACCCCCACCACCTGGCAGGAGTGGGGATGAGTCTGAGCTTAGACGATATCCCACTTAGGTTCGTCATTGGATCGAAATTAATTCCACCAGGCAGAGTTTACTCATAAGTTTCGAATAAGGTAAGTAAATTAATATGCGTTTTATTGGTAGGTAAAACGCGTCTATTAATTTGACTTGACCGTTATTCGAAACTTATTTAATTGAGACCTGTTTGTTATCGCCTGGTGGTGGTGGAAAAGAAGATGCCAATGTGATCTCCGTTAAATAGTAAGTATGGTGTATAAAGAATGTAAAAGACATATAGGTATTAAACCAAAAAGCATTTGTTGGGAACGAAAGGATTATTTATTTCCAATAGATTAGGATCAGTTCAATCAATTACACATATTCAATATGGTAACATAATCATTATTCAATTGCTTTAAACAAGTGTGAAACATTCGCTGAAACATTATCAGAGGACACAGGCATTACCTCGCGTCTGTAGAAGCGACTGAAAGTATTTTCTGAGCGCCAATTACCACGCGCAAGAATATCATCTACGGGGAAATTGTCAACCCAATTTCTTGAAGCAACAGCTGAACGGACGCTGCCCGGTGTAGCTGTAATGCCTGCTTCCTTAAACACAGTTTTCACCCATCCCGAAATTATTGTTCGGGAGGCAGATTTCACTTCACCTCTTAAAGTGACAAATAGATTTTTATTATTGACCGAATCTCGCCAATTTTTTAAAATAGAAATAGTGTGATTCACCCAAAATACTGGATTTAAGTTTTGACAAGTAGGATTGTATAACAATTTCCATCCAGACTGTCGATAATTAGCACAGTCTGTCTTAGACCCAAATTCAGGCCAAAAAGTGACAGAATCATCTGACTGCACAAAATGTTCACTATCAATTTTTAATAAAGTTAAATCGTGGATTCTCCTTCCGGAGCAAAGGAGGAGTAACATTGCAGTATGCCTAGACGACTCAAAACTGCTTTCTAAATTCACACTGCTTTTCGTTAAATGATTAAGAAGAGTCTCAACATTCCAAATAGGAGGGTTCTTATTATTGGGTTTCTGCAAGGCTATTGATTTAAGCACTTGTTTTACAAGAATGTGTGAGCTTAGCTGACCTGAACCCTCGACGTTACATAATGTAGATACAACTGATTTATAAAGTAAAATGGTCCTGTAGGACAGATTATGTACCAAATAAAGATCTGACAGATATTTTGCTACGTCTGAACCTGACGGTTTCCTAAAATCAACATTTTGACCAGTAGCCCAAAGGACCCACTTTTTCCATGCTATGTCATAGGTTTTCCGCGTCGAAGCTCGCCAAGACTGCTCAAGAAGCTTTATTTGATCTGGAGTCCAATCGTTTAAGCTTTCTGACCACCCCCACACTTCCAGACCTCCAGTACCATTTCCTGTACTCGTGGAGGGGGCAACCCTGTCGTTACATCGATCAGGAATTTGTCTAGACACCGTACTGTGAAAGGGGCTGCTAGAGCGCGCGCCTTGATGTCCGCGCGCCAAAAAACGCGATTCCATCGTGGTACTACTAGCAGATATACACCCTTGGACCGGTTGAGATGACACAATACTTTCGGAATTAGGTAAGGAGGTGGAAACACCCAGGCTAGATCGAACATCCATACTCGGGAAAAGGCATCGTGAAACAACGCTTCCTTGTCGTTTTGATCTATCGAGGAATAGTTGAGGACTACATGAGCCCTGTGAGACGCGAATAAGTCTATTTGGAGAATACCCCACTTCGCAAAGACCTTTTCTGTTGCTTCTGGCAGGAGATGCCACTCTGGAGGCTGACGCAGCCTTGAAAGATGATCTGCGTGGCTGTTGTATTTTCCCGGAATGTGGAACAAGTTCAGGTGAATTTGATATTGATCTAGTATATGAAATGCTTTGTATGTTAGTTCCAGAAGGGAGTTCGATTTTGTTCCACCTTGATTGCGTAGGTAAGCTAGTACCGTTTTGTTGTCGCATTGGACGAGCACGAGCACAAGAGTTGCTCAGGTACCGACAATGATCTTCTAAGACCTTTAAAACAGCAAGCATTTCCTTTTGATTGCAGTGTAACTTTTGTTCTGACTTGGTCCAAAACCCAGTCAGAGCTTGATCGTCTAATTGGGCTCCCCAGGCATGGTCTGACGCGTCTGTCGTTAGAAAATGAGACGATGGAGGCAGGTGGATCGGCGAGGCGCAGTGGCAATTGCGTAACCACCATGTCAGATTTTCTCTCGCTTTGTTGGGAATGGCGTAAGTCAATTTTGAGAACCTTGGTATCGCATTGAGGAAATTCAGGAGTGCTCGGTAGTTTAATCTCCCTCGTGGAACTGTAAAACTCGCGAAGTTGAGAAGTCCCACCAACTTCTCCAAGTCTTTTCTGTTGGTTCTCTTGACAAGTAGCATCCGGTGGATCTTTTCTATCAATACAGGGACTTTTTCGTCGTGTAGACATTTTTGATTTTGCCATGGATCCCACCAAACGCCCAAGTATGCCAGTGCCTTTTGAGGGGTCAATAGAGACTTCTCGTAATTGATAAGCCAACCAAACATCTCTAATTTCTCCACAACTATCTCCACGTGTTTGGCAAGCGTGATCTTGTCTTGGTGCGCTATCAGAAAATCGTCCAGGTATACTAGTATGCGTATGTTCAAGTCCCTTAAT
This sequence comes from Cenopis cana, assembly GCA_951800055.1. Lineage (NCBI taxonomy): Eukaryota > Metazoa > Arthropoda > Insecta > Lepidoptera > Tortricidae > Cenopis > Cenopis cana. Next base: position 10,340,898 of record OX637490.1, on the reverse strand, counting down.
ACCTGCGTCACCCAGTTTGTGAAGGATGCGAAAGTCTTTGGTGCCGTGCTGAGCCCAAAAGGCAAGCAGGTCATCTGAAGGAGCTCTTGCCCATAAAAAAGGCGCAGGAACCTCCTGTGGGAATGGCTTATGGGCAAATGAAAATACGCTTGAGACAGGTCGATCTTGCACATCCAATCTTGTGGTTGGATGAAGTTCGGCACGCGGTGCACGTTTATCAATCCAAAATTTTCGGTCATAACATACCGATTTAAAGCCTTGAGGTTGAAAATAGGCCGGAGGGAGCCGTCGCTCTTCGGTACTAAGAACATTGTCGATAGAAAACTTGGGGATGGCTTCGCTACCTCTAGAACACCCTGCTTTTTCATTTGTTTGATAATATTGGTCATTTCCTGAGACTGGGGGCACTCTAAATTGTTGCTGCCACTTTTTGGATAAACTAAAGGTGGTTTTTGCATGAAGGGTATGCGATACCCTTTTAACATCTGTAGCAGATGGTTTGGTGCGCCCATAATCTCCCATATATTGTAATATTGCTCCAGCCGACCTGCCTTGAAACTCTTGTCAATACTTACCTCGTTTATTGGTCTTATACCCCGCGGGGGACGCAGCTCGCTTACGTGCGCTTCGGTATTGTGGCCTTGGCTGATATTGTCTATTCTGGCGTCCTCGAAAGGAACCGCTGGGGCCAGCCCTCAATGTATTGTTGTATCCTTGCGAAGGATAGTAGTGTCTGTATTGATTATAACTTCCTCGCGGAGGAGGAGCTTGCGGCACTGGGACTGGAACATTTCCCTGGTAAGCGTGATTAAAACACATATAAGTGTTGTTGTCAGGTTGTGCGTGGTTATGGTAGCCCTGCGAGGGCACCTTATGGGGCGCTGTTCCCTGCGAGGGAGTAGCTGTAGTGGCTTTAGACTCATCTGTTTGCGAAACAGTAGTCTTTTTGAGGGGCCAGAAACACTTACGAACACCGCCATGGTTTTCAATTTTAGTTGTGAACGCTTCACTGTTAAAAAGCGATGAGCTTGATGGAGGAATCTTCCGAATAGCTGCCTTGACCAAAGGATCTTTAATATGCTTCGTGATTCCATTTCGCCTCATGTTTATAACCTCTGCACGGTGACCGCAGACTAGCTGTAACAAATCCTCCGAGACCTTAAAAAGGTCCCCACCTAGAAGGACACTTTTTACCTTATCACAGAAGGATTCATACGAAAATTCCCCTCCTGACCTGGTGTAATCTAGTATTTCTGCCACTGCAGCGTGCAGGGCTTCCTGTTGTTTTATCAAACAAAAGGTCATAGCGCCATATGCCTTGTCAGAATGAACTAAATGCGGGTATGTATCATATTGTTTAACTTCCTCATTAACCTCCAAATCAGTGTACCCTGGGGTGCGACTGTAAACCTTTTGCGTTTCGGCATAACGGATATCATTCCAGCCCTTAGTATCGAGGCGCTGCACATCACACAAAAGTTTTACTTGTTCCTCCGTAGCCTCGGGGATTGTGGGTTCTTTTAATTTAGTTTCAAGACCCAGAACAGAGGGTTTAGATGGCCCCGGCTGGGGCTCTGTTTCTACGTAAAGATCTCGGCTCACATCCGAGACTACGGAGTATGCATCGTCATCGTCATGATTACGATAGTTATTTTGGTTAACAAGAGCTCGTAGCTCGTTTACCTGTTGTGTTAATTTGTGTACCTGGTTAGAGGCCTTTTTCCTGCCCCCCCTTTTCTTGTTGCGACGCCTGCGCTTGTGGTTTGAACACGAACTAGAACCATCCGAGGAGCTGGAGTCACTACAGTCGCTACCGCTTGATTCGCCGGGTTTACGCGTCTGCTTATTTGCAACGCCTGCTTTATCCTCCTGCACTTCTTCACTCTCCATAATTCTACAAATCAATTTACATATAAATATCGAACGGTAAAACCGTTATTCTAAATTTTCAATTAAATTTTTTATGATTGAGGATTGACGGTAGATATATAATCGACACCCTTTTGTGCAACCGACTAAAGGTTCAAAGTCATAAAAATAAGTTACTTACGTGAATTTGTTGTCACAAATCACTTACGAATGCACTTGCAAGTACTAAATTGTCTACAAGAAATGAAACCGACACAACGTATTAATAATTTCGGTTTCAAATAAACTTTTTAAACGAACAAATTTCAGTTCGTTTTTAATCCGAGCCGTACTTTGCTAGCACGACTTATCGCGGCGGGAAACAAGACGCCAATGACGAACCTAAGTGGGATATCGTCTAAGCTCAGACTCATCCCCACTCCTGCCAGGTGGTGGGGGTCCCTCGATGGTGGGGGTAAAAGAAAGAGATAGCAATAACATGGCGGGAAACGACGTGCCTCTCTCAATTAAATAAGTTTCGAATAACGGTCAAGTCAAATTAATAATATTAATAATGTAAACTTCGTTCCAAATTACATAACGAAAAGTACTTCAAGCGGGATTTTATAACATCTTGTATTGCTAAATAGCCGTCATAAAAAACTAGAATCGAAACAATGGACGATGGTAATGGTAGGTTTAAAGTACCTTTCGTCATCTAATCTGGAACAAACTATACACTGGACCTTATAAGCTTAAGGTAGTTTCAGGTGTATTGTAAGGATTTTAAGCTACCAAAACCACCTTAAAGAGGCTTAATGCTACAGATTGACTTGACTACCACATTGATAAGTAGTACAGTCAAGGGCACCAATATGTATACACTTTTGCAACTCATTCCATTGAAATAAGGTCCAAAAATGTATACATATTTAGGTAAACCTATTCAGACTACATTAATTAATGTAAAATAAAAAAATCGGCCAAAGGGTTCCATACGTATAAAACAAAGTCACTTCCTGATGTCTGTCCCGTTGTATGCTTAAGATCTTTAAAACTACGCAACTGATTTTTTTGCGGTTTTTTGTAATAGATAGAGTGATTCAAGAGGAAGGTTTATATGTATAATTTGCACCCGTGCGAAGCCGGGGCAGGTCGCTAGTTATATATAAAAAAAAAGATACAGAAGGATGGACAGCGGAGTCTTACTAATAGGGTCCCATTTTACCCTTTGGGTATGGAACCCTAAAAACATTTTTTTACACTCACCATACTTTCCATAAAATGGATGCTTGGCAAATCTAGGATACCAAGACACATTGGGATTGTCATTTTCCAGGGTCATTGCCGATATTTGAGAAATGTTGAAGAGGGAAAACTTGTGCCATAATTCATCAGCAGGCCCTAGGAACAGTGTGTCAGTGTCTACATAGATCATGGCATCAATGTGGGCAATCAGTTTCTGGAAAATCAATTACAAAACAATTAGGTCACAAACCAAGGCTTTTTAACTATCTTATAGAAGTTTTTCAGGGCTAACATTTGCAAACTTTAATGGGACTTAAAGCATTTTACTGAGCAATTTTGTAAGAAAGTTACGACTATACAATTACTGGGTGAGGACAAAGCTTAAAAAAAAATTAAGTTTTTATTTTAACTACAGTTTAATTGATTTTGTTGACAAAAATCCATATAAATTGTATGACAAATTTAAATATTAAAATTGCATCTATTAAATATATTTGTAGACAAGAACACTTAATATGCCATAACAAAGCTCAAAGAATTTGATCCTCACCTGAATATCTTGCAATATCCCTGCTATCCAAAAGGTGTTGGTAAGAGTCACTCTTTAGTGATAATAACACTGTTTAAGAGCTAAGCTGTATGACCTATATTGTGCTAGTTTTTGAGCTGTGCAATAAAGTGTAGCTGTATTGTAATTCATTGTAAGTGTCTTGATTATTTTTGGACAGGTATAACATGTTAGACTATATTGCAGAATCAAAACCCAACTTTCTAGTAGTCTGTATTTTATTACAAAAAGCACTTACCGGTATAAACAGTCTCTGGGCAGCACATTTACTGAACAAGTTCATCCAATCATCAACATGTTCTTCGGGAAAGTTGATATTGTGCAGTTCAAAATCAAGCTGGTTGTCAGTTAGTGTTCTCCATTTGCTCAGAGTATGATTGAATTTATTTTTTAAATTATGGTCCGTGAATATCACGAAGTGCACGGGAGTCTTTGTGAACAGTAACACGGACTTGACGACATTCAGGGATTCGTTAAATCTAGAGTCGCACACGACAAACGATAAAACGATTCTTTTAATCGTCGCTTCGTCATTACTCTCAGGTTTTCTGAAACAAAAAAACTAATTTAACCCGTATAAATTAAAGTAGAAATAACACTAAACTATTAAAAGATTTAACATACGATGTAATTAATTTAGAGCTCGCTGTATTTCGGGCGAGATTTGCATGTGCTTTCACATCGTCAGTACTAATCCAAGAGTATAAATAAATAAGCATAAAACTGAAACCCAGCAGAATTATGATTTTCCAAAGAGGTAAACGTCTCATGGTATAAATAACAAAGTATTTTCAACACAATATCCCTCTATCCATTGTTTGTTTACTAGAACTCAAAGAAAGAATATATTTTTTTATTTTTAACTGTCAATTCGAAAGTCGTGAACACACGACACCGCACCGCAAAAGGGCAATGGAACAGTTTTACTGTTTGAGTCATATTTACAAACGTTTATTTCTCAGATAATTCGCTGTATTCCACGACTTTTTTGATGTGCCTTTCGCACCTATCCTCCTCCTATTGTCATTGTCAATATGGATGTGGTATTGGTATGAATGAAGTGAAATCCGTATGCAAAACTCATATAAAAGTGATGAAACAATCGTTCGTTCTTTTTGCCTTGTAAGCCTAAATTTTCAATATAAATATTTAATACGACATAACCACTATAATTATAAGTAACAATGGTTGTCGGGGCATTTCCTATTGCTAAACTATCAGTGTTATTAATCAAGCAGATCAGCAAACCCATTGCAAATGCATGTAAAGAACGAGCCAAAAATAGTCCCTTTTTCAGAACCTATGTTTGTATGCCTCCTGCTCAATGTAAGTATGATCTCGAGTACAATTTCGTTACATTAAAATTATTTTCGTTGATTCTGATTTTACTTTTAATTTGTACAGTTTACAACTGGTGCGAGGTGAAAGCAAAGATGTGGATTTTAAATTTGGGAAGGCCTGTTAACATTCCTGTGCTGAGCCAGGAAATGGCCATTGAGCTGGGAGCCAACTTGCTTGGTGAATCTGTTATCTTTATTATTGGTTCAGCCCTACTTATTATTGAATATAACAGGTAATTTTCAGCTAAACCTACAAGTGATACGATGTGTGAAATGATTTTTAGATATTGTTGTTATATTATTGATTTTGTTTCATTCTGATGAGTATTCATTATGGTTTTACAGGCAGAGCAAAAAGGAAGCTGCCAAAGAAGAAGCTCGTATAAATGAGCTGAAACACATAACTAATACAATTACAGACTTGTATTTCACAGTTCAGCAGCAAGAGACACAAATTCGGGAAATGGAGCGCCTCATTCACTCAGTCAGTGAGTAGCTATTATTTATTTTACCAATTGCAACACTTATTTGTTCTATATACACAACACTAATTTTAAGTATGGTTTTAAAAATAAAATCAAATATTCTCTTCCAGGTGGTAAAAAGATTGAGGCACCAGCACCAGATACTAGAGACGTAAGTAAATCACTTGAGGAACTTGAAAAACTGGCCAGTGGGAAGAAATCTCCTCCAAAACCTCCAGCTGGCCAAAAAGCACCTACAGGCCAACAACCACCAGCTAGTCAGCCGCCCACTCCTAAACCAACAGATTGCTCCAAAATGGTCCAGGCTGATGCCCATCTTATTACCACCCCATACCCTGACAAAGGCCTTATTCTTCAGTCTTTAAATTACATTCAAATGGATGTTTTTAGTTCAATATTCCCTCATAACCAAAGGGAAAAAGAAGATAAGCATGAACCAAAAAAATCTCATACACCTCAAAAACGTGATAATGCTGTACTCTCTGAAGCACTCAGTAACATTGAAAATAACTTTAGGAGCTTGTTTTGAAGTGTATAATTTTTCTTTTAAATAGGCAAAGTTAGTTTGTTACGGATATTTAATAGCCCTTTATATAATGTTATAAAGTTTTTTTCGAGTTTGTGTCAGTGTTTATAGAAGGTGCACTTATCTTGCAAATTGACTTCAGCTTTTAATGCTTACTGCCAACCAGTTATGTATTTGAATGCCAATGATGTAAATGTGCAAAACTTTTCTTTGTGAAAGTGTTGATACATTGGTGTAGTATGGACTTACCAGGCACAGTGGCTGAAAGATGTCCATGGTCCTTGTTACAGTCATATTAGCTGTGTGTGTATGACCTGCTTGTATGAATTACATAATCTATGTACACTCAAAACAGCAGTTACATAATACACTGTTTAGGTAACCAGTGCCATCTGTGTCTGCTAAATACATAAAAGAGATTAATGCATACTAAATATGTACATACTGTAGATGTAGTAGAGTTCAAATTTATTACCACACTAGATCTCTGTAAAGTATGACTTTGGAAGTCTGTATAGACTATAGATATTAAAGTATTACATAGCAGTGTAAATAAAAAATGTAATCAATAATGTTGTTTCCTTTTAAACTTAGAAAAAACATAAATTATTCGCTTACCAGTTATGCTCGGAATTATGGAAATTACAAAACTCACAATCCCGGTTCGTGCGATAAGTGCGCCGGGTAAGGTGAACAAATAAAGTACAGTCAGCCATATTCAGTTCAAAAGACAATAATCTGTAGGTATATGTGGCGCGACCTTGAGTTACATCTTGCAACTCAACTCATGACCTAGAATCTTAATACATTTTGAATGTTTAAAAAATACAGCCCAAATCGAACCTTTCTGACCAATATCCGTATCACGAAGTCTACGTCAGGACGGCACAACTTGCCGTCTAGTCGCGACGCGCGCGGCTCATCGGCTCCCGTTACGTGGATGGCGGTAGATTTACCCTTTCGGATCATATCGCGGGACCTCGGGCTAGCACTCCGCAGAGACGACCTGTCTGTGAAGTGTGTTTAGCTCCCAAACCTCTTTTCCAAGAGAACAAATAGGTCTTAGCCTAAATTCAAATTCAATTATTCTTCAATTTAGGCATATTACATGCACATAAGAATGTCAAAAATCTCTTTGGACAAGTTAAGAATTCGGATAAGTTACAATACCGTCCGTGAAATCGTCATTATCGCCTCCCATCACGATTTACACTTGAGCTGATTAAAAGGTAAGGTAAAAAAAAACTATATTTCTTAATATGTATATTATTCTAACCATTCCTTCAAATAAGTACATTCCTGAGGAGTTATAAGCCCTGTGGAATAGCACTTGTGTATAAGGGGACACACCCCGCAGGGCACTTGTACTAGCCCTGGGGGAGGAAGCAGGGACTCAATCGCTCGGAACACTTTGCTGCCGTCAGGATACACACTGCTCTCTGCCTTGCCATCATATACTAGTGTGTTCAAAATTGTGACAACATCTTCTACATCCAGAGTAACCTGAAACATAAAGCAGTAAATGATCAATGCAAATGTTTTCACTTATTAAAGAGCAATAATTCCTTAATTTAATTAATGGTTTTTTTTTAATTATTCCATATGTGCTTGTGTTTGGGTATCTTCTCAGTAGTCTGTGCAAGCAGGCTAGGATTAATTTAATGCTTAAAAACTAGCAACAAGGAACTGTAGTCTGTAAGTTAATAATATAAATAAAAAATGATTTAAAATGTACATTACACACTTAGTAAGTTGGAAAAGTTTTAAGCTGAATTTACAGAATAAAATATGGTTTAATAATTTATTTGAAACTTTCTAGGTTTACAAAAACAGACATTAAAGCTTCTTTCAAATACTTACATTACTGATTCCTAAATCGGTTATATATTTGTGTACTTCAGCACCAGTAGCATAAGACTGAGTTCTGCCTACAATGGGTCCTCGAACATTGTTCTTGATCTTGTCAGCTCTTTGCTGTAGGAACCGGAGGCACTGGCGGTTCAGTATGTCCACAAACTCAGACTCGAAGTCTTGGTCTTGGTACCATGCTCCTCCGGATATGGAGCGATCTGGTTCCAAATTGTACAACATATACACTTTCTTTTTTGAGGCCTGAAAATTAACATGTTTTGATTGTATACAAAATGTTCATTAGTAACAAGAAATATGTTGTCATTGAATTAAAAAAACAAACAAAGACCCGTAGTGCAAATTTTCCAGCTTTACAACTTTATTATTATATTTTTGCATTACCTTGTATTTTTAAGCAACATACTAGAAGTAAGCAATGCTATTTATAAAGAAAATGCCAAAGTATTTAAATACATTTTAAGACTTGGCAAAAATTTTGTATTTTCAGCTGGCCCACAGCCAACAAAATAGGAATGGGATCATTGACCAATTTATACATTAACATGCTGCCACACAATTGTGTACCAAATTTTTCAACTTACATTGACACATTTCACTGCCTTAATAAACTTTTTGCTCTCAAGACTTTTCAGTACTTTAGTGAGCTGTGTATTGGCCAGGTTGGAACGAACTCTGATATCGCGAATCCATATTCCCTTATTACCAGCTTCCTCTATTAGATTGTAAACCACTTTCTCCTCATTGTCCGCACCTTTGACTGCTGTTTTACTAGTTTGTGCTTTTAACCTATAAGAAACATCGCACAGTAACATTAATATAGGCATTATCGTTTACCATATTTTGATAACAGCATAGTGACAAGGAGGATTGAGTACCTATAGATGAGTGATCCACCTTGGTTAAACAAGTCAAAGCACCCCTGCTGCAGCAGTGAGTTGATCGCAGCCACGATTTCCGCCGACGACAGCTCGGGCATCGCGGCGGTGATGTCTTTGTCAGATATACCTTTAGGATTTTTCTTAGCTACATTTAAAATCTTTTCTTTTATTGCATCCTCTGATTTATTGGCGCTCATCTTGTATCACAAAGTTTAATAAACACGCTACGGCGCTTCGCATCGATGCTGTCCGTCGATCAGCTGTGACCAGTGTTGCCAGGTCCAATTTGAAAAAAACAGTAGCTACATGCTCTAAAAAACAGGAGATTCGAAAAAAAAACAGTAGACAAAATTTATTCCATAAAATTTACCTAAATGCATATTTCATAGTGATTTCAGTGATAATATAATAGTAAGTATTAACTGCCACACTCCACAGAGCCATTTCATAATAGAAAATCTCATCTCATCTGTTACTTCAACTTCACATCAAATAATGACTATTTGGTGACCATGGCTGCCATTTGCTTGCTCACTATAGATATATAGTCCTCCTCGCCGTGTGCGGCGATAGCGACTCCGTCAGTTATTAGTGGCTAGCAAAGCCAAATTTAGTTCTGAATATGCGGTTACATGGTGCACCTGTCCTACGAAGTTGTAGGTATATTTGGCCAAGTTTTGCGGATATGCAACTTCGCATCCAGGTTTTACAAACGCTGCTGTTCAAAAAAAAGTTCACTTTTGTATGAACAGTAGAGCGCCATTCTGTTTGACGCTGCGCATTTACTCCCACTACCCCTACACTCGCTTTAAGAAACTTGACAAGTTATATGTATGTTATTGTTTTCTTCTTGATAATTGAAGTTGAATAAGTGAAATTATAAAATCCAGTAGAATTTTTGGGAAATCCAGTAGAAATTTCTAAAATACAGTAGATTTTTTGGGAAAAACAGTAGAACAGTAGACACACCCCAAAAACAGTAGATCTCCTGTAAAAACAGGAGACCTGGCAACACTGGCTGTGACATTGACAATGATTGACATTCCTGTCACTGTCACTACTATAATGCTGTTCGAGGTAATGAAATAAACGTGGAATAGTTTGGATGTCCTGCGGTCCAGAGGGCCTACGGCGAATCCTTTACGAAGTTCGAATATCTTCCTCTCTATCGAACTTGCCCATTCGAGCGACAGAGAGGTGAGCGTCACAAAGATCGGTCACGGGCCGCCCGCATCCAGCGGATCCCCGCGACCTTAACCAGATCATCAGCCCACCTCGTGGGGGGCCTTCCAACACTGCGTCGTCCGGTACGTGGTCGCCACTCGAGAACTCGCAAATCCCGCCTGTTGCGATTAATTGTTCAAATTTTTCACTGTGAGATGAGATGGGGGGGATTCCTCGTTCCTGTTACTACCCAGCGCAAAGGTCTATGTCTGTTGTATACCGGCGGAGTTGCCTAGTTGTAAGTCATTTTGGAAGATAAAAATATTTAAAAAAAATATTTTGGAATGTTAAAGATAGAAACCATATTATAATTGAGATCTTGTGTAATCTTCAGATATAAATGCATTTAACTATTATAAACTAGCTTCACATTATACATTTAAAAACTATATAAACTAACTTAAATTCGAAAGTAACTACATATCAGAGTCCATTTTGTACTGAGTAATATTTTCTTTTTTTGGGAAACTTGTCCTTAATATCAACATTTTATTTACTTCTGGTGTGGAGTCCAGTGTTTCCAAATAACCGAACCAGTAGATAACTAAGCCAGGGCCAAATCTGTTCCAGTACGCCATTAACTGATCTTTTAAATATCCAGAATGGTTTTCTTCATCACCAAACAAGGCTTTACTTTCTATCCAATTAACAATAAAGCCATCAACTGCTATGGGTACATCAAGTTTAAAATCGGGAGTCTTATCATATCCACGAGATCTTAAAACATTTTCATCTGAGAATGTTATATTCATCAATTTTAATTCTTTTTCCAGGCGCAGCTCATATTCTAAGCCAATGGATCTGAAAATATAAGAAATTTAAATTTGTCAACAGTCATTTGTACTTTAGAGGGTCCATGTAGGGTAGACATGATAATACATGACCACAGGAATGTACAGTTTATTCATCCTTACATGTAAAGATGGAAACAAACTCTCCTTGAAGACATTAATCATTAATACCCTTTTCTTTATGATTATACAATAATCATCACTTAAAATGTTTTTGTATACTTAAAGAAGCTCACAAAGTATAGTAATCAGAGACAAAACTGGCCCTGTACTCCGAACGTCGAAATTCGAACTTAGAGTTGTGCCATCCCTTTCATTCTTAGAGTGAAGGGGACGGCACGACTCGAAGTTCGACGTTTGTAGTAGCCCCTCTGATATTATTAACATCTTCAAAAACAGTTTGTTTATATGATAGGATGCATAAGGATGAACAGGCTTTGTGACTCAAGTCCCTTATTATTTATTTATTTATTTCCCATTAAGTCCCATGATGTATACACTCCCATGAGCTCCTGGGATGTGCACTGTTTTTGGTTGTCTGCTGTCTGCATGAATTGCAAGGAATATTTATCAATGCTTCAATTATGTTATTTATAACATGCAATAACTTACTGCTTTATTAAGTCTGCATATGGGCCATACTGGTTATCATTCATGGTACCCTGTAAATAGACATAAATATGAAAATACTCAATGTGACAAAAAGCTTCGAACAGATAGACAAAAAGTGCAGTTAGTCTTTGTTTTCAATTAAAAAGAGGCACAAAATTAGAGAGGCACATAACTGCGTAAAGTTACTCTAAAGGAACATAACAAAATAAGTATTAAATTATCTACAGAGCTGGGCTCATCTGGCTCCTTGGTGGTTGCCACAGGACGGACACAGGCGGCGAGGCAGGCCCAGGCAGAGATGGCGGGATGACCTGGATGCATTTGTAAATGATTGGCCAGACATGCGGGGGACAGAGATGTGTGGGAATCCAGGGGGAGGCCTTTGCCTAGCAGTGGGACACCCTATTAGGCTAACAAAAAAAGTTTATATTACCAGGAAAACTTGATAAGCAAGCTCCTTGTCTTCAATCAATGTAGTATCTTTGAAGCACTTCTTGACCATGGTTGAGTCTGAGTAAACATTCTGCAACAGGGATCTTGCAAACAGAGCTGGGCTTATTCCTTGGTTGTCCGAGAGCCTGATTACAATGTTAAAAGGAGAGATTTCTAAATAGAAGTAATAAAATATGAGTATGTTTAAGAAATCTTGACCATAATTTGCAAATACCAATAAAATACTAACTGTAAAATAACACCATCTACAGATTTATCTCTCGTTAGCCCTTCATACAGCTCATAGTATCTGCTGGATATTGATGGTGACTTCCTGTAGCTCTGTTTCATTGACCTTTGAACTAGGAGGGCGATAATACTGCCCAGGGTTGTTGGTGGTAAACTGAAAATAGATATATACTCTCATAATCAGCCACTTCATTTATTTTCCTTCTTAGAATGGGTTTACATTAAATTATTATAAAAACCGAGTCTAAATAAAACACGAACTTTTTGTACTTCTTTTTTAGCTCATTCTCAGCTTTACGCCCATAAGATGTGAGCTTGTTAAAGTCGGCTACAATTGCGTTGTACAATTCTATTTTCATGGGCTTCATTGTCATCGTTCAACACAAACTAGTAAGATTGTAAATATTATCCAAAAATGCATAGCAAAATCAAAATAATTCAATTACAATAAATAAGTACTTTAGTCCACATTCTTCACTCCTCAGTCAGACAGAGAGGGATATCTAATCTGTCACTTCTGTCAGTGTCAATTTGTCAAATTAGTGATACCATATGAATTTAAGCTTTGTCCACACTTGTACATGTTCAGATAAATTGATAATTACACGTTCCAACACGCGTATTTGATTTATAGCCCATTTTTTCTACAATTTTTTTTTTTACAAATAGCATGTCATCCACAGACTACTTAAAAGATACTACGTTAACTACGTATGTCATGTCATATCATATGGCATCCAAGGTTAATTTACTTGCTTTATAATTTTCAAATTTTGTAAATAAATAACTTATAGTTGTTTTCATCACTACTTTAAGACAATGGCTGACGAGAGTGCCAATATATCAGCTAAAACAAGGGCCAGAGCTCTTGAATCAATTAACAAAGTCTGTAGTTTTGTTGTATTTGTAGTGTTTACTTAAAACATTTTGTTATTTCTAACAAACAAAATATTTTTCATTCTCTAGCTCGGGTACATGGATGGTGCAGCTGATGGTCAAAATGCTTCATTTCAAACCAGTTTTAATACAGGATATGAACAAGGTTTTAGTTTTGGAATGCAGTTAGCATACAAGGAAACCATGTTAGTATCTTTAATAAATACAACCTGTTGTCTACCACACCACTACCAGTTCCTGGGATCCCGGGGCACATAACAAGACACTGCCATTGTTTATTGTTCTCTTAAACTCTATAAAGTGGTGGTCAGCGTTATAGATATTCTTTTTATTTTCAGTGGCCAGTCCCACAGTGAATCAAGTGTGAGCCATTTGCTTGATCCAAGACAGATAAATTGCCAAATGTGTATTACAGGGACAGGAACTCAGGAGAATGTTGTCAATTTATATAATACACAAAAAGAAAAGAATGACATCTATTTCAAAAATCTAGACGAAAATAAATCAATAAATTAGAAAGTTTTCTTTATTTACAACTCTAAAACAGTTATTCTTAATATAACACTTAATGCTCTTATTTATAAATTCCACTAAATCTGACACAAGTTCAGTTTTCAAATACTATGTAATCAAACTCGAGGTTTCTTCTCTGGTGGAGGTTTCATGTTTTCTTGCTTTATTTCCTGTTTAATGTCAACATGACCTGGAATGGCTCCATTGCTCATGTCAGAACCACTGGGGTCCACCGGCTCCTGCTTTATTGTTATATTGTTGACATTATTTGTTTCTGATGGTTTGTCTTTGTCATTGGCATTTTCAGTCTTAACTCCATTTGTCTAAAAACAAAATATATAAGAGTTAGAATGCGAGAATAATAAGTTCAAACAGTTGCAAATAATTGAAAAGTAGTGTACTGTATAGTATACTATACTGTATATTAAAATAGTGAGGTTACCTGATTATGGGCCACTTGAGCCACGGGCAGAGGGAACTGGCGAACAAGCTCTGCCAGCAGCATGTCTACTCGCTGCCGCTGGAACACTGTGGACGGCTCTTCTTTAGGAGTTGTTGAGGTTTCCTTTGGAGCTGATGAACCCGCACTGAAGGGGCTTAGACCTACAAACATAATAATATGTTAACAACTTCACAACTTTAACACTAGAGGGGTTATTTAAGTAACATGGGTTAGAAAAAAATAAGTAGAATTTTGTAGAAACAGAAAGTTTGTACTGCTAACCTGGTTTATTTGCCTTGAAATCCCACCAGTAGCCTTTACTAGGATGGTATCTTGAGTAAGACATTGTTTCTTCAAAGGAGCATTGCAGGTGGTGGACTGCAGATAGCTGTAGGTATATACATAAATTGTCATAGGGTAGGTATATGGAAATAGTCATAGTAATAACTACACAAGCAGAGAAGTTCTTGGTCTATTTAAGTTGTCATCTTCTTAAAGAGGCTATTGGTGATTTAATAATTAAATAATAATGTTTTACCAGTCTAGAGTTGAGTACACTCGCGAGATCAGGTGCTTGGTAAACAATGCCAGCTATTATATAGTAATCAGCCAATGGAATGACATGATTTGGACTGTGCCTGTGTTGCTTGCGGATAACATATAAGATGGGATCCTGGACATGCAGAAGCATGTATTCCAAACCAGTCATAGACCTGTAAATTCAAGAGTTGAAATGTATGAATGATGCTAGTAGAATATTATAATTATTTTAGAATTTAATAAATTAGAATAGCACTTACTGCAGTTGGTCCATGCTGAGACGCTGCATCTTAACTACTTCATTGTTACATGTACGGTCAAAAAAAGGATTTGACCTTTCCGAAAAGTAGTCCATTATATTTGAGGGGTTCAGCAAAGGTATCCAAGCTGAATCGTGCCAAGACAGTCCTAGAGGATTTTCAGCCGCTAAAGGCAAATTACCAATCCTACCAGGCATCATTTTGACGGCGAATATTGGAGAATTTTGCGGATTAAAGAATATTTAACTTATATACTGCAATCAAAACAAAATAGTGAATAGTTGTAGTTGATAACGCTCGCAAAATATATAAAGACATAGAGAGTGACTGACTTCACTTCACTAGTTCACTTGAGACTGACAGTGACAGTCAGTGTCAGTGCAGCTGCAGCATAGATAAGAGTGTAATGACTGGAACTTCACGCATATTGTGATCCCGTTTAAAGCGCCTCCAAGTGCCAAAGTAGTAACTATTATCTTGGATACACGTGAAAAAACATACAAAAAGTGTGCATCCGCCCCTGGGGATGGAACCCGGCTACATTGACTTGACTCTAAAGGCAGTATACTTTACCACAGGGCCACGTGTGTGATGCTAAGAGGCATCGAATTTTTGAACAGGCCATATTTAGAAGACAATTCGTGCAAGTTTAATAACCTTAAGACTAGGTGGCACTATTATTAATTCCATCAGCTTTCTTCTAAGATAGACAACCATGAGCTGAGCTGCAGTTGCAGTGTATGAGACTGTAGCCGTGTTCCGAATCACGCCAACAACGACCACAGCGTTTACAGTGCTGACGGCCGGTCCGAATCAGTAAGCGCGCTCAAGGCCGCGTGAGTGGTGTTTTGATTCGGACCGGGCATGTTGTGTTTACTGTCATGTTCATATATCAAACGTCAACTTGACGTTTGGTTTAAGGTGCTTACGCCTTGGAGTGTGGGCACTGTAAACGCCAACATGGCGCCGTCCATGACATCATCAATGACGTCACGACATCTCATGTAAACGCTATGAGCGTGATTCGGTCCGATCGTAAACGCGTTTATACGCTGTAAACGTGATTCGGAACACGGCTACATGTTCCGTGGTCCATGTCGGTGTCGGCAATATTGTCAGTCAATTCGTCTTGTCAATATGTCATATGTTGATATGTCATTCAATTAGCGGACTAGCGGAGCGGAGTTCATTATCATTTATGTCATTTATCAATACATGAAATGAATTTGCGAAATTAAAATTAAGTTATGAATTAATAAATAATAGTGCAGGGCTTCTATGATATTTCTTTGAATTAGTGTAAACCCGAGAATATCGTGACTAGAGCACCCTGTTAATTTAAGTAGATTATCTACTTTTATATAGTAAGTGTGTGGTATGTGCATTTGAAACAATACCCTAACTTATTTATGTATAGGTTATGAAACAAAGGTTACAACAACGAGCAGATAGGTGAGCTGAGATCTAAATGCAGAGGTGGCTGCAATTAGAACGTAATAAATAGATCGTACACAAGCTATTTACGGTTGGAGCCTAAGGTGATAGCCAATAAACAGTTTACTAAATGTTCGAAGTTATATTTTGGCGCTGTCTAGGTTCTATTTCTATGTTATAACTCTATAAAGATTTTGTTCTTTTTTACACATTCTGTTTTAACTTTCAGTTAGAATAATTCTGCTCTGCCTTAAGTGCATTCAGCATTATAATGAATAAAAAACTGGAAAATGAAATCCGGTGCTATGCAAACATATCTGCAGAAGCATATAATACTGAAAAAGTAGTCACCGACACAGCAACAGATCAGGTAAGCCCTTGCACTATTATTCATATTGTATTGATTTTATTTTGATATGCAAGTTAAATGTATAACCAAACTGTATTTTTAGTTGGAGGTTGAAGCTACAGTATTAAAAATATTCAGGCAATTTGAAAAAGAAGCATCAATCGACCCTGATTTACCAATATTAAATAAACGGGTCCACAGCAAACAATTAAAAAGCTGGTTGAAGGAACTACCCAAAGGTTATGAGTGCTTGGATGCAAGCAGGCCATGGTTGGTGTACTGGATTCTGCATGCCTTATGGATCTTGGATGATATGCCTGATTCAGAGACATTATCTTGTTGTGTGGAATTCTTAACTCATTGCCAACATGACGAAGGAGGCTATGGTGGGGGCCCAGGCCAATATCCACATTTAGGAACTACCTATGCTGCTGTAAATTCCTTGGCTATAATTGGTACAGATGAAGCATATGATTCAATAGATCGAAGCTCCTTACAAAAGTTTCTGTGGACACTTCGAGACGTTGATGGCTCCTTCTCACTTCACAAGGGAGGGGAGCAGGATATAAGGGGAACATACTGTGCAATAAGTGTTGCAAAGATGACTAATACTTACACTGATCTTTTATTTGACAAGACAGCAGAGTGGATAGTTAGCTGCCAGACATATGAGGGGGGATTTGGTGGGTGTCCAGGTATGGAAGCACATGGAGGGTATGCTTTCTGTGGAATTGCATCCTTAGCATTACTTAACCGGCCCAAGCTGTGTGACATAGATGGTCTCTTGAGGTGGTGCGCAAACCGGCAGATGCGGCTGGAGGGTGGTTTTCAGGGTCGCACAAACAAATTAGTTGATGGATGTTACTCATTTTGGCAAGGAGCTGCTTTTCCTATCATCAGTGCCATCTTGGCTCAAGGTGAGATCTAAATTACATTTATGTACAGTCAACCAATTTGATTTCTAGACCACTTTGTACCTTGTCACAGAGAATGTCGATATGAAAGCCGCTAGAGATCTTTTATCAATGTCACTGTGACAAGGTATGAAGTGGCCCAGAAATCAAATTGGTTGACCATAATAACAAAAGTGATTATTGTGTTTAAGAGCCCTTAATAAAATAAAGGCCTTACTAATTCTAAAATGTTTAGAACTAATAAACTGATTACAAGATAGCTTTAGATAATAATGGAGCCATTTTTTGCTGTTATTGTGTGTAGTATTATTATAGCGGTAAAAATCATATTTTAGTTTCATTCAATTTAGTGTCATATTTGAAACAATATTTCTTTATAAAAGTGGCAAAAAATACAGCTAACATCTATGATAATAGGGCTCAATAATCCTTTACTAAATATAGTAATTAAGACAATCAACACATGTGTCATTTCACACAGAAAGAAGCCTAAATAAAAATGTGTTATTAACTGATAAGAACTCTTAAAATGTGTTTAAGTAAATATGTATTTTTTATTCCAGAAAACAAAGAACTCATAGAAACATGTTTATTTAGTCAAGGTGCCTTACAAGAATACATCATCGTTTGCTGTCAAGCCAGCAACGGGGGTCTCATAGACAAGCCTGGCAAGTGAGTTACACAATTTGTTTTATAATATGCATGTTTATATATATACTCTATTCATGCACGATAATTCGCGTAGGTACGTGAATTTATTTGTGTTCAAAAATGGATGGCCACGAAATCCCAAAAGTTTATATTAATAATGGCGTACATGCTTAGGCCCGCCTGATAGCCGTTAACTTCGGAGATTTGGTCATCTTACACATCATCAAAGAACATCTCCCTAACACGGTGTTTTATGGTCGCTTTCCATTCTGTCAGGGCCCGATTTTCTACTTATGTTTCTTTACATTACACGATCCTGAGGGCCTACCGCGTATAGGAAACGTACGAAGTTCGAATGTGTGGCTCGAATTAGCAACTGCGACAGAGAGGGAGATATCGAAATACGTTCGTTTTCCAATTACCGAACCCAACTGTAGGTACCTAACTACCAGATAACTCGATTACCACCGGCTTGCCTAATTTTCAGCCAGACCACTTCTTTTACTACGGCTCATCAAGAATAAAAAAGGCAAATTATTTCCGGCTTCTCTAAGAATATTTTTGACGCGCCCCCACTGCTAACTACCTAACTTTACATGAAATCATTTGAGTAGGCCCAGTTTCATCCAAGTGATTCGTTAAGAAAGCTGTTTTACCCTTCAAGCAATAACGTTCAAAATGAGATAACATTTTGTATACAATTTTGGGCCAAAAAAGCCATTTCAACCTCACCATGTTGAATTGCAGAGCACGCGACATCTACCACACGTGCTACACACTCTCAGGGCTGTCACTCGCTCAGCACGGCACGGGCGCGGGCGACCCGTTCGTGGTGGGCAGTCCGCGCAACGAGCTCAACCGGGTGCACCCGCTGCACAACGTCGCGCCGCACCTCGTCTACAACGCGGTGCACTACTTCATCAGGCATCCGCCGCCAGTCAAGGACGTCAAGGGGAATCACTAGGTTAGGTCACACCTCTTAACTCGCGAACGAACGTAACCGCTGTGGGTAATTATGTGTGCGTGCGCTGTCGGTACACGCGTCAATAGGGATGTTGACTCAAAAAATTCAATAGAAAGAAGACATAAAACTATGCCAAATAGTGAAAATCCTATTCAAATGTCTCAAAAAATAACGAAGCTACAAAGGTTAGAATATTCGTAGTTAGAGGGAGAAAGTGCTACTTAACAGTGACGTCACTGTTGAGTAGCGCCATAGTAAATGACGATCGTTCAATACAAAGGTGCGTTTTGCGGAAAAGCGACAGAAAATACCCTTTTTGAATTACTTTTTTCGCCATTTGATTGAGAATTTGAGCCTTTATGTAGAAAATTTGGATTTATTGATTTTCTTTTGTAGTGTCATCATCCCTATTGTTTGCGCGGGTGCGTAGCGTGTGGCGCGGACGAATCGCGGGGCGCGCCGGCACCCGACGAAGGGCCTGTCGGGGACGAGGTAACTGACCTCGGTGCGGGGGGTTCGTGTCCGTTCTGTATGTAATACTATTATACTATTCTGTGGTTAGGTTACGAAGCTAGGAACACTTTCAGGGCGTAAGAAAAGAGCGTACTCCCTCCTGAAAGGTCGGCAACGCACTTGTGACTCCTGTAGAGTTGCGGGTGTCTATGGGCGACGGTAATCGTTTACCATCAGACAATTCGTCTGCTCGTTTGCCCCTTCAAGAGCTTAGCATGCGTATAAAAAGTTGGTCTCCTAAACAGTTCGATTTTAATATCATATAATCATCACTGACAAGTGTAAGCTTTGAAATAGACACTAATATGTATAAAACATGACCTATGTTTTTCTAAAATGACTTACGGTTAGTGTTACATGCTTATCTATGAATATTGAAAAACACTAATCGCAGTTTTAATTTTAACACAATATGTAACACGCGAAACACAAAACATTTAAATGAGTGGAAAAAATTGCACGGTTAAGTTACCTGTGTAGGTACTTACAGAACTGCTTATAATCTGAGAAAATTAATTTAATCAGGGGAAATAATTCCGATAGTTTTGAAAATTGGTACAGTTATACCTTACGGTATCCAGATATTCCAGATAAACATAATAAAAATCCCCGAGGGTGGGGGTTGTGCTGGGGGTGTAGGGGGGGGATGAAAGGTACCTTTATTAGTATTTCGTAAAAAACTCGTAAACGGTAGCCCATAGCAAAAAATGTTCTGAGACATAAGTATTCTACATAAAATTATTTACAATAAAGGTTCTGCACACTTTTTCTCTAGGATTAATATTTAATGAGATTTTAAACGGGGAATGTTAAATTTTATGATAATGTAAGTGGCGTCCCATAACTTTGTTTTGCAATATTTCTAAAATCCTTTCCAGTTCACTAAATACCTAGATACGGCGGTACCGACTCCTAGTGTATCCTGCTATCAAACATGAAAGTAGATAGTGAATCGTTCACATCCAAGGGCCCAAGGCTATGTTAAGGCTGACTTTCCATTAGAGTTATGCTATGCAGCTATGCTGCGAGGATGCGAAAGCTACGCTACAAAACTATGTGACCGTTTCCACTAATGCTATGCTACGTATCTGTGCGAGGAAGATGCGTAGCTCGAGCTATGCGATGTATCAACAGACGGCGCGGGGAGTTACAGCGCGGTGAGGGGAGAGGCGCTTACGTCGCGTCGGCGCACGCATCCACAGCACGCATCTTTCCATATAAAAAACATAGCTTAGCTGAACCCGTTTCCACCAGAGCTATGCTGTGTGAATTTGTGAACCAACGAATGTGATTGGTGGATTTCAAACGCATCCATAGCAACGTAGCATAGCTCTAATGGAAAGGCACCCTAATTTGTGCAGTGTAGACGTATTTTCAACGTTCAGTAGGTAATAAACAAGCGAGTAAATACGCAGACTTAAGTGGGTGATAGATGGGCGAGTTTTAACCCATTTTCGATTTCCGCTACAAGGCGGGAAAACGCTGCTATGCGCTACGGCGTAGCACACGTAGCGATCGTAGCCGCGATCTTAAAGTTCACGAGCGTTGCTCGGCTCGACATCGAGACAGACGTGCAATCTATAACGTCCGACTTTATAGCTCGTCTCGACGTCGAGCCGAGCAAAGTCCATTGAGATCGCGATTTTAAAACACGCCCGTTTATCACTCACTTGCTTAAGTCCGCGTACTACTCGCCCGCCTATCACGGGCTTTACAGTTCTTGTTGGATTTATAGGTATATTTGAATTTAGACTTATAGTAAATATGTACAATAGTATTTATCTACTTATAGTTATAAGTTATCATATAAAGAGAGAATATTTTTCCCACTTATCTGTGCATAATCTAAGTACAAATTTTCTCTTGTTACTCTTGCGTGATTAATTAACAGTCCACATATTTGTAAATAGCTACCTACTAGTGATTATTATACATAGTCTGCTTATTCTATCAACATATTAGCAGTTTCTGTATCGTTAAGGTATAATTCTCAGCCGACAGCAGACTGCAACTGCACGTTCCATCGCACACGAAATTGAACCGTAATAGCCATACAAAAAGTACCAATTTAGAGTGAGCGGCGTAAAGCGGGTATTACACTGTTCTGAATTCAGGGCGTTTAGAGCGGTACGTACCTATATGTTAGAGCGAGATGCTTCAACTCCCGTCCCCTAGTCAGGATTCTGAATTCAGGGCAGTGTAATACCCGCTTAAAGGCTTGGTCACACTGCGTTGCGCGATGTCCGCGCGACGCGACCGCTGCGCGCCGGAACGTATGCTAACAGGTTAGCGACGTCACACAGGTTGCGCGACGCGAGTGGGACGGTTTCATACATTTTGGCGCGCAGCGCAGCGTCACGCTTGCGTCGCGCAAGCGGTGTGACCAAGCCTTAAGTGTCGTCGTGCCGCTGCGACACTTGTCTGCTTATTTCAAATTGAGCTTTTTACGAATACCATTACGGTTCATTTTGGGGTGCGGCGGAACGTGCAGTTGCTGTCGGCTGCGGAATTATGCCTTTAGGCCGCGTTTACGCTGAATTTAATTTCGCGTGATATTGCGTTTGTGTAAACGCGGCTTTAGACCTCTACGAAGTCGCGGACATAAGCAAATAAGTCATAATTATTTTACTAGTGTACTTGTGATCTATTTGTTCATAGGTCGTAAAAAATCGGATTTTATTTTTTATATGTATGTGTGTGCAAATAAAACAAACTCGTAGTGATATTTTACTTGTATTAAAACAATAAACATCTTCGCAACCGTTTTATTCGTTTTGTTGTCTTATATTACAGGTTTGGTATTGGCTTTCGTAATAGCTAATGAGTGATGAACTGATGAAACATTGATATCCACTTGACAGTCCAGCCAAGTATTCAGTAAATTAGAATTGAGAAATAATACAAAAGATTTAAAACGGGCCTTAAATCTTTTGTATTTTTTTCGCTCAACGGTGGCCAACGAGTATATGGCTGCTTATCTATAAAGTACTGTCAGGAGTGTCTCACTCGCGTGACGTCATCGCGCCGCCGCTCAAAGGTCAGCCTTAGGGTGACTTCTAATGCGATAGAAAGTGATGTAGAGAGTGATGCGCGTGCGATAGAAGGAGATGGCCAAGCGTAGGCACGTTTGGCTTGCCTCGCGGGGATTTGTTAACAGTGAGGCTTCTGTACGTAGTACTATTACTTATTCTGTGGTACTGTGCAAGAAACAAATGAACGCGCCATACATTTTACTATGGCAGTACTTTATAGATTTAAAAAAAACAGTCTATACTTTTGTTGCAACAAATTCAGTCTTTAATATAAATAATTATTCAATTGACTATGATTAACCTTTTCAATGCCATGTCAAATACAAAACCTGTCACTCACAGGCCATGTTGAATGAATTTCAAACGCGTAGTTTAACCCTATAGAAATGCATGTAGGTACTAGGTAGATAATGTACTGCATTAGACCGATATACCCGGCGTTGGCGTCCAAAAGGTTAAGGTTGTACAATAGTGGTCAGTTAAGAGTGTTGCTATTATTGTGACTGTCAAATGGTTACACATTAATATGTCATTAGCATTTAGGTTTATTGATTGATATTGCAGCCTCTCCATTACAAGGTTTTATTTAGTTTTATATATTTAGATTAGTAAATAACCTTGTAACAGTTAAGCAATATTAATTTTTAATTAACCTAGCAGGTAACTGGTCCTTGAAATGCATGATAGTCTTTGTGGAAATTGAATAACAATTACATGATTATAAATTTTAAGTACAATAATAACCAGAATGTTCAATGATAGCGCACATATGTGTTGACCTTGTGTAACACTAATCAATATGATACAGTAATTGAAGTGAGCCTGAACACATCTATAAATATAACAGCACACAGAGATCTTCTTATTATCTTTGTGTAATAAACACAATAACATAAATAAATTAACTTAAACAAAACCTAGTAAGATATGTAAGGTACCAAATAAAATGTTCTACATTAACTAACAGATTACATTGCTTGCATTCATGTACATAATAATTGTAATTATATTTGGGATAACTATACTAAAACAAACTCCTCTGACTCGATGTCTGTATCACTGTCATTTATGTTGGGAGTAACCCAATTTTGCTCTGATTCATAAATTGAGTATCTTATATTTGGTGGATTCATGACTGAACTACGGGATCCATGATGTATTGAAAATATGGGATATTCAATGTTTGAGGAGACTCCCTGAGGGATCAGGAAGGTCTTAATTATGTTTATGTAGGTCTCAAAGTCATGCTCAGTGGCAAGGTAAAATCCAATACAGCATGAGGGATCCATTTTACTAATGGGCATCTTCCTCGGAGAATGGCAGTGGAAGGACTGCAGAGGAAAGTTTGGCTGCCAGACATCAACCATCTCTTGACAGTAATGTGGGTCTAAATGTATTAATCTATCATCTTGATAACCAACAAAGTATAATGAATGCTTAGGCCGACCCCCAATAATCCCAATACAAAAATCCAGTGTTAATAAAGAAGTGAGGCAGGGCCCATATATAGGATTTAATTTATCTGTGCCTAACTTAACAGGCACCAGCAAAATCAGTGACTTCCAACTGCCACTAGGCAGCTTGCATAAGTCATGTATATCCTTGATATACACAGTTGAATCTTGAGCAACATAAACTTCTAATGAATCAAATTCATAGTTTTCTTTAGAAGCAGCAGTGAGTACTGCCTGCAAGCAGTGGGCAACTGACGCCGGCCCGTACCAGTCTCCTGGCCTCTTGCCCAAACTTTCTCCGAGCTTCACCATCTGATGGATGGAGAGGGGACTGTTTACAGATGACTTGTCTCCAAACCATTTAATTATCATTCGATGGAGGCAGTCTTCTTGGAACTCTCTTGCATTTTGAATAGGTTTTTCGGGAGTCCATCTCCAGGTTCGTCCAAGGAAATGGCACACTAGCGCCTGCGCCAGAAGCATTTGTCCACTCCTCAACATGCAGCCCCAACCACAGTCTGTAGTGAATGAAGAGCCTGACATGGTAGGAAACTCTCTCCGGTAAGTCATCCATATTTTGCTAATAAAATCAGACTTGAATCCTTCAATTCCTTCACCATAAATTTGTTCCATGGGTTGAAGTGCTGTGGCTTCCGTGCCAATCTCAGTTGATGACTCTAGGGACCCAGTCGGGCTTAATTTTCGATGATAGCAGCGCCCCAAAAGCCATACCGGTGATTCCTTAGAAAAACTCGTCTTTAATTTCACAGTCCAGCCGAACTTGACGTTGTTCCACATAGACAGCAACCTCGATTCCACTTTTCCTTTGAGATCTTGCAAGTCATCGGTTTCACGTCCATTTTGGTTAGAAGGAGCAGCTCTACTAGCGACTCGCATCGGAGTGCTGTTGGGAACACCATTATCTGAAGTCAAGTGTAACTGGGAGTTTTGGGCGATGTTATTAGAACGATTCATCTTGTACCAAAACAATAACTTTAAATTGCAATAACATGACCGTGGAAATGCATTACGTGGATCGAAATTCGCGTTCCACAGCCAGGAAGCATTTCGTTGTCTTGTGAATAATCTCTCGAAACTGTACTCGTACGTATTTTACGTGCAAACGAAATCTTTCTTTCTTAATACAAATGTCATTGTGACAGCAGCTAAATTGAACATGTTTGAGATACTGATAAAACTGTTAAGACATATCAACAAACCAGATTTATGTTTATGTTGCCGACATTGCTTACAATCTCAAATGTGGCTGAGTTCCCATTATCCTATACGATATCGGTTTAGGATCCGACACCGATAAAAATACATAGAAAACCGCTTGTTCCAACTATCCGATCCGATATCGGTGACCTTCCCGTACATTTTTTATCGGTGTCGGATTATCGGCTCAATATCGGATGGTGAGAACACAGCCCCACCGATAAATGTCGGATAGTGGGAACACAGCCGTGGTAACGTCAAATCGACATATCGTGTCAACTGTCAAAGTCAAACGCACGTTTTCTGAATTCTGTGTAGTGTACACAATCACACAAAACACATTGCTTTTCACTATTTTTCCACTAATTGAATAATGGGTCGTGGCGGCAAGGGAGGCAAGTTTAATAACAGTAAGAAACGCCATACAAAACATTTAAAAAAAAACAAAGAAAAGAAAATTGAGGTAGTGAACAAGAAGGCATTATTTAACCGATACAAAAATAAACAAAAGGTTGAAGAGGAGAATTTGAAGAAGGAGCAACTGGAACGGAAGCTGAAACAGCAGCAAGCTGCGTACTCTGAGAGTGAGGAAGAAGAAGATGCCTACGGAATGCTAGTGTCTTGTTTCAGCCAACCTAAAAAACAGAAAGTGGTTATAGAAAGCGATGAAAGTGATAGCGACATTGAACCCAAACAGGATAAAGATGAAGAAATGGCCAGTGAACCGGAAACGGCCAGTGAGAATGGAGATGCAAATGTTGGTGATGATAATGATGCTAGTGAGCAGGACTCTAATGATGATGAGATGCAGAGTGAAGATGAGCAGAATCGGCACACTGATGCAAAAGTAAGTTGTATATAAAGTAACAATGTATAATAGAAAAAAACTAAGCATTTTACTTAACACATTTTTTTTTGGGTTGTGTTGATTTAATGTGAAAGTTACCACTATCCAATTTTAATCATTACATTTGTTTTGGTTACGAACTGTAAACTTGCATGTTTTTGGAATCATAAATTACAGAGGACAAATGCCAAGAAATCCTTTTTCTTACACCATATCAATTGACTAATTAACTATGTGTTTCACTTTATTTATTACAGGTTAAATCTGCACCAAAAGATGATACTGAAGAACAGGATTCATCTAATGACCCATTTACTAGACACCTACACTATGAAATAGGGGAAGACCTCTTAGTAACTCTCTCAAATCCATCTCCAGACAACATGGATCAGATTGAAAAGACATGGCCAATTCTTGGAAACATGACTATAACTATACCTAAACCTGTTCAGTTGAAAGCCAAAGCCAGGCCTAAAGTTTCGTTACTTGAAGACAAACCCTGTGCTCCAATAGGCACTGTTCCACAAATAGCTAGTACAGATTTTCAACAGATGTTCATAAAATCTCAAATACATGGTAACATTGTTTCTGCCAATAAAACTAATTTGATCAAAAATGACTTAGAGCTAACGGAAGTGTTCACCCCACTGCAGAGGGAACTATTTGGAATCATGAACATCTATCAAGACCTTTATTACCCAGAAAGAACGTTCACTAATGCGGAGGAGATCCGCTTCACATATTGTCTGCATGTGGTCAATCACATGTTGAAGACTAGGACTAAGATTCTACATCACAATGCTAAGCTTAGTAAAAAGACTGATCCATCCGAAGAATATAGAGATCAAGGCTTAGTTAGACCTAAGGTACAGTATAATTTTGTCTTGGTTTGATTTATATAGGTTTAACTTACCTAATGGTGGTAGTTTTTTTGACATGGTGCATGTAATATGCCTAAATTGAAGAATAAATGAACTTTATTTTATTCATTTTAATGGTACTATATATTGTAATTGCTGTATTTTGTTGAAGTGCAAATAATGCCAAAATCTTCTGAATCAAAGCATCTCTTTATAATGAAAGCAGTACTTAGTTAAGAAGTTGTTACATTTAAGTTTATTCTAAATTACATAATTTTATGGCAACAATTGTGATGCCCTTGCGGGGCTCATGTTTGATACTGTTACTTAGTGCCAGTTGCACCAACATACGAACATAGACCGGTCATCGTCAAATATGGCGCCAACAGCTGTCATCCCATAGAAACTTGACAAACTTCCCATACAATCAGATTTGACGAACACCGCTTACAAATACAGACAGTTTGGTGCAACCCAGCCTTAGTGTAATTTTTGTCACCTACTTGTACTTATGTAACATGTGACATGAATGCAATAAATTACTTGATTGATTGAAGAAAATTTGTTAACATGCTCACTCTAGTAATTCGAATCTACTTACAGGTATTGATATTGGTTCCTTTCAAAAGTGCAGCTTACAAAGTTGTTAAAACCTTGATGGAGATCCTAGTGCCCAAGGAGGCAGGACAGGTGGTGAACAAGAATCGGTTTGAAGAGGAGTTCACTGGTGGGGAGCTGGCTATGCCACAGAAGAACCCAAAACCTGAGGACTATGAGCTGATGTTTAGTGGAAATACTGAGGATACTTTCAGATTAGCAATGACTTTAACTAAGAAAACATTGAAGGTAAGTTTAACAAGTCATCAATAATTAGACTTTAACTATTGCGAGATGTGATCATCATCATCATCATCATCATTGGCCTTGTTTCATCTATGAGAAGATGATTTAAGCAGCGTTCGTATTAAGAGGTAAGGTGCGGCACTTACGTAAGTGGCTTGTAAGACCGATACGGGAGCGACAGCCACGGCTGTGATAACTCTTAAGTATATCTTGAGCATAAATTGTTACTATTTGCAACAAGTTTTAGGCTTGTCAAGGCTCAGGCTAGAATTGGCTTTATATTTCATGCAATTTTGTTTGCCATAATCATAATTTTTTCCCCCTGTTACATTTATGGAGTGCCCCAATTGTTAGTATTATTATTGTAAATTGTAGTTCTTATAGTCTCTCAGTAAATATGCTGTGACATTCTGATGGACGGACAGACATGACGAAACTATAAGGGATCTACTATATTTATTTTTGACTATAGTTATTTAGAACCAATATAATAGAAGTAGTTGGCAGTGCAAGTCAGCAAAACTTCAGCCATTCTTTACTCATGTGACTCACATTCTCACAGTTGTACACAGATTTCTACTCGTCGGACATCATAGTGGCGTCACCTCTTGGATTGCGTATGATAGTGGGCGCGGAGGGCGAAGAGGACCGGGACTACGACTTCCTGGCGTCAGTGGAATTGCTGATCTTAGATCAGGCAGATGTGTTCCTTATGCAGAACTGGGATCATCTTCTGCACTGCCTGGATCACTTCCACTTGCAGCCACAGAAGACTCGAGATACTGACTTCTCTAGAGTCAGGTCGTGGGCTATCAATGGATGGTCTAAGTACTATAGGTGAGTTTTTCAACCTTGTACAAATTTTGACTTGACGTTTCTCATGTAGAATTGGGATTATAAGCTGTCCGTGTTATGAATGAATCAGGCTTTTCCCATCCATTTCCTCAAGGCAGAAATACAAACAACCATTGGAAGATCTGTGTCTGATGTGATGTGTTAGCAACTTGTATTTAAAAATGCCATCATCATGCTGCTTAATACATTCAGCGCCGAGGACACGATATCGGGGTTCTCCGTTCGTAGACAGTTTTTGCTACAAAGCAGAAAAACCATATTATCGGTTACAAGCGTAGCGCGTAGCACTCGTCGGCAATGAATGTGTCAAAGTTGTTTTTTTTTCGATATGTTCTAAAAAAAATTTTTATAGCGCGTCGGTGGCAGACAACCTGACAGCCCACCTGATGGTAAGTGGTTACCGCCGCCTATAGAGGCCGACGAGGCTATAGAGAAATGAGCCGGCAAATGTAAAAAAACTCGTTGCTTTACGTACCCAGATAAAGATATGCGTTTATTTGAATGAGCAGCAAATCTAAATGGAAATCGCGATCTATTTATATGCACTGAATAGCGGTCGGTATTAAGTGCTTGCCTGATTTATGCGTTACATACTGTACCGAAAATATCTTGTTTACATGATTTATGTTTATTTGATACGCGTCAGGAGCCGGTTTCGTGTGTTTGATTTATATTATTTTTCAGGCAAACGTTGATATTCAGCTCGGTGTCGCTACCCGAGATAAAGTCTGTCCTCAACCACAAATGCCAGAACTACGCCGGGAAAGCCGTAGTCGCGAACCCGGCTGAAGTAGGCAGCATACAGCAGGTGTTACTGCAAGTGCCGCAGGTATTCCATAGGTAGGCGAGGAAACTTTTTAATGAATTATTTTTCTGGAATATACATCAGGTGTTCCTATTATTCGGTTCCTATTCTATACTTATTAATTTCTTCTAAGAGAATCAATATTTTTTATCCTTTTTATATAGAATTAGGAAAAGTAAGTATGGCTTTATTTTTTGACCATAGTGTCTAGCTCATACAGTTCTAATTGAAATTGTAACTCTTTGGTTCAGTTTCATCCTAGGTCATAGTAAGGCATACTAGGTCATACTCTTGGTTATGAGAAGCTTTAATCCACAAACTCAAAATAATCTTTATTCAAACAGGCCTAGCAACAAGCACTTTTGAATCGTGTTGGCATAGTAGGTATGCATTAGGCCTAGGGTATATTGCGAACACAATGGAATACGAGTATCTTCGTGAATTTCTATTACTGTATAGTTTACTGTATTCCTGAAAGAGAGAACCCCATGGACACGCATGTAGGTTGATATCGCACTGCACGCTGCGACAGATATATCCGTCGTTGGCATACAAACGGTTAAATATTAACATTACCGTAGGTTCAACGCAAGCAGTCCGCTAGCGGCCGTTGACGCGCGGTTCGAATACTTCGTGAAGGAGGTGCTTCCGAAACAAAGGGACCCGCTCATGAGCCACACGCTCATCTACGTGCCCAGCTACTTCGACTATGTGCGGATACGCAACTATTTCAAAAAGGAGGACATCAGCTTTGTACAAATTTGCGAATACTCTAAGGTATGTTGCTTCTTCTTCTTCTTTCGTGTCGAGGTTCCTTAAACAAGTAGGAGGTATGTTTGAGTGAGGTACAGTGGCTGGATTTCAAACTGAGTTTTTTCAAACTTAGCTTTTGCTTTCAGTGGCGTTGTCTCCACGCCGCATTGTCTCCACTAACGGAACTTAGTACCATGTTATAATTATCTCAATGGTCCTAGCCAATACATTTATTATGAACTACAAGATAAATTACCTAATGGGCGGTAAAGGATGTTAACTTTATTCTTTGAATTATATTTTCCGTATATATGTAATTATATTTTTTGTTCCAGGACGGTAAAATAGCTCGTGCCAGAGACATGTTCTTCCACACAGAAGCGCACTTCCTGTTGTACTCCGAGAGAGTTCACTTCTTCAGACGGTTTAGGATAAAAGGGATCCGGCATATCATATTCTACCAGCCGCCTACGTATCCACATTTCTATTCAGAGATGTGTAATCTCATGCAGGTAACTATAAGTAGTTTCAATCCAGTAGCTACTTACATTTACTTTACAATATATAGCGTGTTGAGAGAAATTCGATTCTAAATAAACATGGAGTTTGCGCCTTCGAGAATCGAATCCTTATACTGTATGGCTTTGTGAAGCTTCGTAGTAAAAAAAAATTCTCTTTTATTTATTTATTTTCTTGTCTCATTAGTACCTACATAAATCGGAGTATAAAAACAATACACTCCTTTTTTTGGGCAGTCGTGTTAAAATACACTTAATATATGTCACCTGTGGCAACTGAGCAACAAGCTTTACCAAGTCGCTTTACCAAGTCGCTCAACAATCTCTGTACTTACTTCAATGTAGATTATACGTAGTATTTCCGCATTCAAATCGATATTTCCAAAAGTCATTATGTTCATTTTTGACAAAATTTCCTCTATTCGTTTATAATAAGACTTGTATTTCAGGAATCGAATCAAAACAAATACGGCGGCAGCGAATTCAACACGTCAGTGACAACCCTACTGTGCAAGTACGACGCCGCGCGCGCCGCCGCCGTCGCGGGCGCTGCGCGGGTTGCCGCCGTCCTGCAATCGGACAAGCCCGTGCACATGTACATCACCGGCGAGTGACTTTGTGCTTTATGACTATGAATTTAAGATTCATTTTTATGGTATAGTCTGACCGGTGGCCTGAGGGTAAAGCAATATGAAATTAAACACTTTATAACTAATACTAAGGTGTCAATTAAGCTTTAGATACCTTGTCTGTTCCGCAACAAAATCCCAGCAAGTACCTTCGTATTTTTATCGCTAATTAGTTTGATAGCTTTTTCTCTGTATCAGAAATCACATCTTCATGGCTCTGTACTCTTAAGCCGTCGGTCAGGCTATAAACGATTTCGATTTCATCGTTTATCGCCGTAGCGGGCGCCACGCGCATCGGTTCTGTGCTGCACTTAGATAAGCCCGTGCACACTGCAAGTGTCCAACACTGGCGAGTGACTTTGAGCTTTATGTATATTATATTAAGGTTAATTTTCAAGGTACACGAATTTATTATTAACTCACATAATTTACATTGTTTGACATGAACGTAATCAAATGATTTCAACTATACTAAAGCGGGCTAGGTGCGCGTGATTCGGTGTCCGACTGATACGGAGTTAACATCCATAAAAAGGTAGGATTTTTGTTATTGAATGCTAGGAACTGAAAAATAGTTATAATTTAAGTGTTAGCAAAGTTTCCTTTGAATTGTTTGTGTATTAAAAAATATATTTATGATCCTGTATAGATTACTAAAATGGTTTTTGTCCTAGAATAACGATCCTCAATTATTATTAGGATATTTGGATATTAAAATGACAAAAAATCCAATCTAGTCCAAATTAACCGGTAAAATTAATTCACTTTAGGAACGGGTAGGCAGTGGGAGTTAAATAAACAAACGTTTAAATTATCTAAAAAATATAATTACACAATGAGTCCAATACGACGTGACATGTACTTACAGATTAGACGGAACTTGTGAATGATACACATGCATTTAAATGATCGACATTTGATACTTATGTGACATTCCCTATATAATCCAAACGCAAGAATATCCCAAGTATTATTATCGTGCTTAGAATACAAACCAAGGCACGGTTGAAAATCGTAACTTCTCCTACACTCACACGACTGCCGTGCGCCAATTCTCAATTCAACACGTTATCAAACAAACGAAGATAGGCAACACAAGTCAGGCGAAGTAATAACGCTATTTGAATACTTCGCACTTTGCTTTATAAGCAGCTCCTTTGGATGAAAATGAAACCAGGCAAAAATAGGTGCCATAGGTGGAGTTACGAGTTTAAACTTTAGCGATCAGCAACCCGTGAGTCCGGTGAAAACTCTGAACAGGTACTTGCCGCCTTAACTGCACTGTAGTAGGGTCAAAAGCTACGTGCGTAAAGTTACAACACATTACGCCGTCCCTTTCACTCGCATTCGTGAGCTAAGAGTGCGAGCGAGAGTTCAGGCGTAAATAAATATATATTGGAACGTTGATTTTGGCTCTAGTACAGGCAGGGACGATGTAGCCTGACAAAAGGTTGCCGACAATTAAGGTATATTCTTGGAAACGTCGATGTTTTGACTAATGTAGATGAGGGACGGGACGTCTTGAATATCCACGTTTCGTGAACTTACGATACTTATCTCTACAGGCACTACCAAGACGTGGAAATAGTAAAACGTGATCTTATGTTTACTTAAGTAGTAAAGTGTGTTTATAACTCCCAAACTGAAAATGGTACAATCAAAAATTAGTATCATCGAAATTTTAAATTGCGTTTCGGTTTTTTTTTTATAAGCGACCGTAATAGACACAGTAAAGTGGTGTATGCTTTATTCGTCAGTCATCGATATTATTGCCTTTGTCTGCAGCTTTGCCACTTAAATCTGGAGTATTTTTGAAATTACGTGTACAAGGTGGCAATAAAATGACGTCAGCTCCTATAGAAAGCGCTTATTATGTCTTGAAAACTGTAGGGAATTTAAACACACTTTAAGGTAAAATTAGTATTTTCTACTACTGTGAGGATATGTTGGACGAAACACGCAAAGTAAATGAGATCAGTAAGTTGGTCTAACACCCATAATTTAATAAAAATATTATGTGACTTATAAACTTTATAATATAACTAAATAAATAAATAAACATCTTCTCTAAACATCATTATCTGTTAACACTTAACACTAAGTATAAATTATTTAGTGAATATTTGAAGAAATAACCTTCATCTTATGCTAATTAGGCAACTAGGAAATTATACTTGAAAATATCACTAGGTACGTAATCCGTCGTTTTGTATTGGTGTTTAGATATCAGCCTTTTGATGTCCTTGGCGTGAATAACTATTTAGACAATGACATTTACTTTGATTAGCCCTACTTTACATGAAATAGCTACGCTTCTATACAAGGGTCACATAGCTTCGTCGTTTTGTTTGACCGATTTGCTATAAGTATCAGATTTGATCATCAGTCATTTGTTGATTTTTTTAATCACCTTGTTATTTGTCTTCGTCAATGTTTCTGGCTGAAAGTTAAAATGCAGTACCTAAGTGCTTATAGGCTTTCTCAAAGTAACGGCTGTATTACCCATTACCCTATGAGACTAGGACATCTACCTATTTAGGGTTGGTGATTTCACAATCGCTGTGCGGGCGACAGGCATCTGGTTAAGTATTCTTTTGACTAATCAATTAGAATCTGGCGTACTAGTTAGCACATGAACCAAATGTAGGTTATCTAAAGTTTCTTAGGTAACTAAGAGCAAAATAATCCACCAGTAAAAGTGGTTTGACGAAGCGATTTTTTGTGAAACAATCTTCTAATGATTCGGCCAGGTCAGCAGTGGCCTGATTGACATATATCGAGGGTAAGCATTGTTAAAAGTGATCCCCTTTTTGATAACGGGGAATGTTCTATAAAACATTAAAATAGGCAAAGCGGCAAAATGTTTCTATTGAATTAAGGTATAGTTGCCGGCAAACATCTTGAACCTAAGCTTATCAGCGCATTAGCCGATTTACGTACAAATCACGCTACTGCGCAGGTCAATCAAGTTCAAGATGTTTGCCGGCAACTATATTAAGACACCTGTCGCCATCACGGATGGGCACATTGAATATTTGAGGGTACTATTTGTTATTAGTCAGCAGTCATGTGTCATGTGACGGAAGAGTTGTCGGCGACGATGGTTCTGTTGTCCGCGAGGCTGAGGGATCCGGTGCTCAGGAGCGGGAGCTCTGGACTTGCAGAGCTCGAGTCTGTGTCTGTGGTCTCACTCGCGATGTCAGCTGATTCTGTTGAAGTCGACGTTTCGTCTACTGCGATACTGCCTCTTCCTGCGAACAATGTGTTACCTTAGCAAAGTCGTGGCTGAATTGCATACAAACCCGCTAAGGAAGGCTCATAAGCCAGGGCTCTAAAATACAGATCTATGATTAGTGATAATTACATTGATTACACGGTCGCTATGAAATATAGGTATCTTATTCTTCAGGTTGCTGAAAAATAAAAGAACATGCGCATCCTTAGTAGGTAATAGAGACCCCCTAAAACCTAAACCGTCCAGTTTTGTTGGTGTTTCTTTCGTTCTCAGTTGATATTTAGTCAAGTCTCCTGGCGATCCTATCTAACTAAATCCCTACCTACACTAGTTTAACTCGAGTGCCAACCTGTGAGTTAACTAATTGAATTGTAACTCGCATGAAGTAATTTGAAACATGTGCAGTTCTAGTTCCCCGGGTAGTGTTCAAATAACTGTAGCTATTTCTCGACGGTAACTGTCTCGAGATGGATTTTATGGCGCGGGAAATGTAGTGCAGACGCAATTATTTACATTTGTTCCAGTGAGCAATAAAAATATAAACTCCTATTAGTTAATATTTCAAACACGACGAAGATTGTAGTAACGGCTTGCCGCCGTGCATTTCTTTGCATTTTTTTACATAATGAACTACCTATGTCAATACTATCCATGTTCACTATAAGACACAACAAAACCTTAACTTTCTATTACAACATTGAATCTTACCGTATGTTTCCCACTTTTTTGGTAATAGGTATTACCAGTAGCGTTACTGGGAAAATACTCACTTTGGAAATATTTACCGGTAACTATTATACCCATCACTGATTTCAAATGATCTTAATTTCATTGCTTTTTTCTTATGGAGGTGTAGGTATATTGAGTATATCGTCGATTTATTAAATCTTTTTTCATCTCATGGTAGTCAGATATTACTTTTCAATTGACCTACCCCGGTTACCTACGTTCTAAAGCCCGGAGTGTGTTATTTGGTACGTTAGTCATTGTCATTGGACGCTTTTATACATTACAGTGGATGTTCACGTCCACGATATTCTCTATGGTTTCATTCATAAATAGACCATGGACTGTAGACTTTAGACTAATTATGGATGAAACCATAGAGGATATCGTGGACGTGCACGTCCATGGTAAAATATAAAAGCGACCATTGAGCTGCCCAGCTTGCACGATAAGTTATGCCGTCATGATTCATGTAACGTTTTAGTACCCATATTTCGGCCACAAAACATGATTTCTTTTACCTTTGACTTGTAAGAGTGGCAAGACAGCCAAGATGATCTAATAGTCACACAAAACTGCTGTTTGGCTGAATTCTCATGGTTATGCAGACATAAAGGAGCATAGATATATGATTGGCCGGTACTGTACAGTATAAGAACGTCCTGTTGTTAGAAGAACATTAGGCGGCCACAAATAAATTCAAGTACTGAACTATTCTGTGCTATACACTATTCTCGGTAATTCGACCGGATTCGATGGTGATTTATGTCTTATAAACATAATCGGCAGTGAATAGCCGAATGCTCAATGCTGGTTATTGTACCAGACGCTATATTTAAACATTAAACTCAGGCGTTCTTGGCCCACCCAACTCAGTACCTATACCTAGTTGGAGTCGAACAGCTATGGCAAGTTTCGGCGAAAGGCGGACCGCAATCCGTAACCGAATCGCGGAAGGTCGAACCGCGCGCCCCCAAATAATGTTAAATACATATGCTGCATGCATATTGATTCCATTAAAAGTTTTTTTTCTGGACCTCGGATTTTTTTTCTAACATATCCGGACCCTGCTGCCGGACTATGCTATCGGATTCCCAATGAAATCTAGCTCATGAACCGTCCCTAATATAATTTAATCTCGAGAATTAAAATAACTAGTAATCACACGTGAGACTTGGTGGGTGTTGTGAATCATATAGCAGTTGTTACGAATTTCGGCTTCAAATTGTACTATATGGACGAGCCCCGAAGAGGATTGAGGAGAAATGTATCGTTAGTAAATGGGTAGGGTGCGTAATTCCCAAAATTCATCACGTCTGCGCTTTTAGCCAACTATCACTGTCCTCTAATTACGAATTATTCTTCCGAAACTAGAAATAAGATTGTATAATAATTGTATAATTGTATAAAAATTCCAAGCAAGCGTAGGTAACGGAAGTAACATACAGTATATCGTTTATTTATAGTTACTAAAACTATTTAAAGAAAGAATGATTCACCGTTTTGATTATCGGGCATAACCCAGTTATCTGGAGATCGTCAATACTTTTCCTGCTATGTTCTTCACAACCTGTCTTGATTCACCTCACTCTCAAAGCCTAGCATAACTTGATCCGGAGGTGAATAACAAATATGCGTTATCAAATGAAAGGTAGTGTTGGTTCGCCTGGGGCAAGTTGTCGGTACAGGAGGACACAATTTAATAGTCCGCAGTTCATAGCGCTTAAGTACATGACCGAGAGGCTATTTTTGCTTAATCCGCACGCCTTAATACTTGGGGTCTTGCTATTAGTATTTGAACTGAAAGTGGGCGCCAGCTGTGAAACGTGTAGCGTTACAAGTTCCTAACTATGTAATCTAGTTTGAACATATGCGGATAAACATCTGTTACAGCTGTCCATTAGCTTATACGGGATTGTGTGTTTTATACGTCGATTGAACTTGTTGGAAATGTTGGATTTTTCTTTACACGAGTACAAGTTGGTTCGGTTACAGTTTTGGTATAACTACAGAGAATAATTTAGTCAGACAACTTTTGTAATTGTGCCTTTTGTTTCGACAATAAATGAATTTTGTCAGAAACATATAGGGATATAATATAATATACTATAGTGCGCGTCATCCACGAAGGCGCGCCCCTTTACAGCCCAATCTGTATACTTAATTGCGCATATTGTGCGCATAGGTTAGAATGAGATTAAGTGTGGAGGGGCGCGTCGTGGTGGATGATACGCACTATACCTACTTAGGCTCGACGGTTTTAAAAATGGGCGGTAGACCTTGCACTTGCATCTTGGTTAATTTATAATGGATTCTGAGAGATTCAACAGTGATGAGACTGTGACCTTCTTCTGAATGGCTGTCATTGTCACATATACCTAGATACTAAAGTTACATTAAGTACCTACCTATCTTACATTTACCCGAATGCGGCGAAACCTAAAACGAGGGTTATTTGCGTTATTGATATTAAAAACTGCAGACGTAGCGGAAATTCGGAGCATTCGGAATATAATATAAGATAAGAATATAACGAATATAATATAAGAATATAACGTCATTGCAGTCTAGGTATAACTTTGTCCGACTACCTACTTAATAGGTAGGTATGCGAATTGACATATTCGTAAGATCTGATGGATCTTTATAAAACTGAGCCTTGAACTCAAACCAATACGCTATTTGACAATTTTTTTTTTTTATGCTAATTGAAACAGTTTTTAGAGACCATCAAATGTCTATATGGGACCAACAACATTTAGAGCACAATAAAGGGCTAAAATTAGGGACAAACCTAGCTCGACGCTAGCGGGTCTCAAAAAGGCTCCTACAAATTGGCCCTGGTAATTGACGTCACTTGCACAGCATTCGACCAACCGTTGTATGGGAAAATTAGTATTTTGCTGTTTTAGTCGTAAAATAATGCGATAAGGTACATAGTTGCTATACAATTAATTTTTTATTTTTACATATGCATTCCATTCATATCTTTTATTTGAATTTTGGACGGTAAAAAAAATTACATAATTTTCTGAGTTTTTGATGTGTGTAAGGATGCACTATGTCAGTTGGAGGACGATTGCCGCGGAGTAAAAAGACCGCGATATACGAGAGATGTTTTATTATCGTTGGCTAATCGTACCCTGATTGGTTTGTGCAGCTTATACTTAACGTTACAGATTAGTTGCATCGATACTCGTGCCGGGTTAATAACCTTATTTGGGGCTAGTGCAAAGTACACGTGCATCGTTGCAGGAATTAATGTACATCTTTGTACATATTGCCATCTCAGAAGAAGGCTCAAAAGAGTCAAAAAGGTATCATGTAAGAATAACATTTGCAATAGGTGCTTA
Source organism: Cenopis cana (assembly GCA_951800055.1). Classification (NCBI taxonomy): domain Eukaryota; kingdom Metazoa; phylum Arthropoda; class Insecta; order Lepidoptera; family Tortricidae; genus Cenopis; species Cenopis cana. Next base: position 10,302,220 of record OX637490.1, on the reverse strand, counting down.
GAAATGAAAGTTAAGGTGTATACAACAAATAGTGTGTAAAATACTACGATTATGTTTGTAAATTAGTGCATTATTATATAAATTGAAGTGTAAAAGTGCAAACTTAAAATAAGGTATCATGTAACAAAACAAGTTTGATATGGTACTTCAAAAGTCAGTACTAGTGCTAGTGTCAAAAATCACTTGCTTCGCGGAAGTGATTACTTTCCGCGCACTCCCGCACTCTGTCACATCACTTTTAACACTATCACATGTTTCTTCGCTGGCGCGTAGTTGCTGCGGTGTCAGTCTCCACGTTCCTGTGCGGTACTTGTAGTACACGAAGATACACATCAGGAGGACCCCAGTGCTGATGATCAATGATGCTCCAATGGTTACATATTGATATCGGTCGTGAGAGGACATCTCTTCTAGCTTAGATTGGCCTTTTAGCAGTTGTATATCCCGTTGAATATGTGAAAATTGCTGTTCGTGTGGTTCATTTTGGAATGTCATGTGGGTGATCGAAGTATTTAATACGTCGTTAAGTGAAGATAACTCGGGTATAGTGCTTGTATCTAACTGAATAACTGATTTTGCGACGTAATCTTTGTTCGCATACAGCATGAAGGTGTCACCTTTCAAAACACAACCCTGACCTAGAGTTATCAGTCCGTTGTTACGTAATGACTTCGACGTCAAACCGTCTGGGCATAAAATGCGGACTATGCATTCGTTGCAGCAGGTGAAGGCCCACGTGTTCTGTTTATGTAATTTGCTCCATTTTTCAATGCATGGTTTTGTTTCCGTATGACAGTATGAGTTATATTGTGCTCGATGCGTTAATATTTCTGTATTGCAAATTGATTTCCCTTGTTTCACCTCATAAATAGGGTGATTCAAATGGCATAACAATTTTTGTTCGTTCATATGAAGGCACGTGTTTAAGTCTGGTTGCTCAATGGGGATAAAGGTGTCCTGATTAATATTGAAGGCGATCAGTTCCGATCCTGGAATTATATGTATGACATTTTGTTGTGATATATGCTGGGGAATGCTTATCAGTTTGTCAAGTTCAAATTGTTCATCGCTTAATAGTGGAATTTTTGCTTCCATTATGAGATATTGGTCGGTAATGCGGGCGTGAATTGTGAGTAGTTTATACAAGTTACGTATGTTATCTTGCAGGTCCGGAAGTGCCAATTTGCTGTCTAGATGCCGAGCTATTCGGTTTAATTCAGTTTGCAATTGTTTAGGGGAGAGAAGGTGAATGTCGACATGGCCGTGGTACATATTTGTCAACGTATTAATGACGGTTTGTTGTATGCCTTTTAAGTGCGTCAGCATTCCATTCGCTGCTATAGATGACGTCATGATGTAGAATGCATTTTCGTGATTGTGCTGTACTTGATTTGATATGTCTGTTAAGTTATTTAGGTGCTCGGTGACTATTTGCAGTTGCTTGTTCATAATGTCTTCGTTACGTTTTAGTATATTGCCTTCCGCTTCAATTATGCTAGTTTGATTTTTTATAAGTTGAAGTAAATGTTGCTCGTTGTGTCGTGTCAGCCGGATGTCATTTTCGTACTTTTTTGCGAATCGTTGATCCAATACTCCAAAGAGGGTGTTTGCAAGGTATCCCACTCCGTCCACTAGTCCTCTTTTGTAACGAGACTCCATAGGGTGGGTTTTAAGAAGGGCATTGTAAAACTGAAGTTCTGCCATATCCTGGTCTAATTGATTTACGATCAGTTGGAATTGGGACAATAATGTTGGCCGTAAAAACTGTTTAATGTGTTTCACGTAATTGTCCAATGCGTCAACGTTTTGCCAATAATTTGTCATGTTATAGTATAGAACTATCTTCCAGTCATCTTTAATTTCCTGCATGTCAGCGATTCTGTCAAAGTATAGGGTTCGATCAGAATTTAGTGGCGTGATTGTAAAGTCCTTAGTGTGCGCTTGTACGGTTGGAATGGATAATGTCATAAGCATTAATAAGGCGTAACTTAGGAGAGCCGCATACGTCATTTTAGTTGTCCGTCGTGTAGGTGACCTATTTTCTGGGGTAGGCCGGGTAGGTTTGTCATTGTCTTTCCTTCTATCATGTTCATTAGTGACGAGGGGAACTAGTTGAACAATTGGTCGTTTCATAATACCATTCTCGGTTTTAAGTGTCACAACTCTAGTCTGGCCGTCTTTTCCGGGATGTGTGTCAATTATACGGCCTAGTGCCCATCGCCCCACAGGTTGATTTCCACGGATGCATACAATGTCATTTATTTGTAGATTTTCAGTTGGTTTTTGCCATTTGTTTCTTGCTTGCAACTGTTGTAAATATTCTCTAGACCATTGTTGCCAGAAGTCTTGTGTCATTTTTTGTACAAGTTGCCATCTCTTTCTAAGATCCTTGTTGGAGTTGTCAGGTTCAGGAACTGTCAAATGTGCATCTCCTATAACAAGGAAATGGCCTGGTGTCAGGCATTGTAGTTCGTCAATGCTTTCTGTCAACGGGCACAGCGGTCGTGAGTTTAAGCATGCTTCAATTTGACATCGTCGTAAATTCCTCGTATGTCAATTTTTGTTCTCCTAGTACTCTTTTGAGGTGGTATTTAGTACTTTTGACGCTTGCTTCCCACAGTCCACCTCCAGATGGCCAGGCCGGTGCGTTAAAGTGCCAGTGGGTGCCCTTTTCCGTTATACCGTTTATGACCGTGGTGTCCATGCTTTTCATGATTTCTTTGCGTTCTTCCACTAGTTGACGATTCGCCCCTACGAAATTTGTGCCATGGTCGCTGTACATGTGGCCAGGTTCTCCTCGTCTAGCACAAAATCGTCGGAACGCTGCAAGGAATGCACTGCTGCTTAGCTCTGAGACTAGCTCTAGGTGTATCGCTTTGGTTGCCAGACAGACAAATACCGCTATGTATGCCTTTAGCGTTTTTATTCCTCTGCCCTTGTTTGCTTTAATGTCAACAAATCCAGTGAAGTCAACACCCGTGTGTAAGAACGGGCGAGATGCCGTAACTCTGGGTCGGGGTGGATCGGCCATGATTTGGTGTGGTTGCTTGGCGTTAAATCTCCGGCAAATAACGCAGAGGTGTAAGTATTTCTTTATTGCTTGATATCCGCCGATGATCCAGTATTTTTCTCGTAGATGTAATAATGTCAGTTTGGGGCCACCGTGAAGCTTTTGTAAATGTGCTCTGTTCACTAGTAGCTCTGTCAGTCTGCTGTTTCTAGAGATGATGATAGGATTTTTTGTATGATGGTTCAAGGAGGAGTTGTTCAATCTACCTCCCACACGTAGTAGACCTTCTTCGTCTAAATACGGATTGAGTTTTAAGATGCTGCTCTTTGCGCCGACAGATTTATTTGCACGTAATTTTCTAATGTCGTCAGGGAATTCGTAGTGCTGAATATGCCTCACGATTATCTTTTCTGCAGTTATTAACTCGGTCACTGTTAAGTAGAACAATTTAATTTGCATGGTCAGGTGTGGGGCTCTCGCTATTGCAATAAAGCGCAAAATCCACGCTAGCACGCGAGTGATATGAGTCATGTTGCTATGTCGGCTCAATAGTTCCATTATTGTAGACGGGGGTTCAGATTGCGCAACGTATGTTTGCTTTGGTTTAGATTCGCAATCTGTGGGGTTAATTGTTTTGCTGTCAAGTGTTTTTTTGTCAAAATTCTTTAGCCATGAAGGTCCATGCCACCATAGAGAGTGGTTTTTTAACTGGGACACGCTTAGGCCTCTTGTGGCGCAGTCTGCGGCGTTGTCTTCAGATTTCACATGATTCCAATGGGCGCTTGGAATGACGTCATGAACACTTTTTACTCGATTGCTGACGAAAGTTTTCCATTTCGACGGATCGCCTTTCAACCATCCTAAGACTATCATGGAGTCTGTCCAGGCGTACGTGCTGTCATGTGAACCTTCCCATTTGAATGCTTCGATCACCTTTTTCATTAAGCGGGATAGGAGTAATGTTGCGCTGAGTTCCTTTCGTGGGAGCGTCAGTTTGTGGCTTTGACTGATTGGTGCTAGTCGCGATTTGGCCGCTATGAGTTGGACGACGGGCTGTTTATGTTTGTCAAATGAACGGATGTAAATGCAACAGGAATAGGCCTTGTCAGATGCGTCGCAGAATCCGTGAATCTCGAATATCTGTGTCATGTCACCCAGCCATCTGGGTATTTGAATGCTTTCAATGTCACGTATGTCAGTAGTGAATTTTTGCCAGTCGGTTTGGACGGTTTCTGGTACGACGTCATCCCAGTCGCAACCAGCGTGCGACCATATGGCCTGAAAGAGCAGCTTGGCCTTCACTGTCAAGGGGTTTAGAAATCCTAAGGGGTCGTATATTTTTGAAATCTCCGAAAGTATTAAACGTTTCGTAAGTTTTCCCACGGGTTTGTCTGTCAACGTGTTTTTAAATGTAAATGTGTCGCGTGCGGGGTTCCATTGTAATCCGAGCGTTTTAGTTGTGTGTGCATTATTGAAGTCTATGACGTTTGGACTTATGCTGTCATTCGGTATATTTTCGAGTAAGGTGGGGTTATTGCTGGTCCATTTTCTTAGATTGAACCCCGCGCCTCGTAGCATGGAGATAAGTTGGTGTTGAATTTCTAATGCATGATTTTTGTCATCACTGCCTGTCAATACGTCATCAACATAGATTTCGTTATTGATGACATTTGCTGCTAAGGGGTACTTTTCGGAGTCATCTTGTGCTAGTTGTTTAAGGGTTCTCAAGGCCAAATAAGGGGCTGCCTTTTGGCCATATGAGACCGTTGTAAGCTGGTATTCTTTCAATGGTTGGCCAGGTGCATCTCGCCAAACGATCTTCTGCAGGTTCTGATCATCTGGATGTACCAGAATCATTCTGTACATTTTCTCACAGTCTGCGGACATGACGTATTTATAGCGTCTCCAGTTAATGAGTAGACTTTGCAAGTCTTGGTGTAGTTTAGGTCCACATTCCATGAGGTCATTTAGGCTGTGTCCAGATGTGGATTTTTGGCTAGCGTTGAAGACCACACGCAATTTCGTTGTTAATGATTCCTCTTTTTTAATTCCGTGATGAGGTAAGAAGAAGTGGGGGTTCCCATCTCCAGAGCATTCCTTCATGTGTCCCATTTTAATATATTCATTAATAAAATTCTTGTAACTTTCTGACAGTTCTTCATCTTTTGTCATCCGCTTCTCTAATTGTCGGAATTGGGCTATTGCTTGCGGCTTGGATTCTCCCAGGAGATCAGCGAAGTTTTCCTTCATCGGCAGCCGAACTTCATATCTCCCATTTTCGAGCCGTCGAGTCGTGCTAGTGTACAGGTTTTCGCAGTACACTTCTTGTGATGTCATGGAGTTGTTAGTGTCAGTGATATCTTCAATTTCCCAGTATTTTGCTAAGTCCTCTGTGTCATGAATTACTGCGTGGCAGTTGTATGTTTTCACCGCTCCCGAGAGTATCCAGCCTAATTTTGTTTGCTGCGCCATGGGTGTGTTTGAGCCTTTCACTAACCCATTCATCATGATTTGATTGTATATCTCCACATCTAGGAGGATATCTATGGGTTGGGATATGTTATATTTTGGATCTGCTAGCGTAATGCCGTCTATGTGCTCCCAATTTCTCTTCTCGAATGTAGTGCTGGGTAGATTACTAACGACGCGTGTCATAATTAATGCGTCCGTGGAGAATTCGAAGTCGTTGTGTAAAGATTTGCATTGTAGAGTTACCTTTCCTCTACTCTTGTTTGATAGAGTCCCGACGCCTGCTACGTTGGCTCTAAGTTGCTGCCTCTGTAACCCTAATATTTGTGCTGTGTTTTCATTAATAAGTGTAATCTCCGAGCCTTGATCAATAAGTGCTCTAAGGGTGATATACTCCCCATGGTTGTTGGCCACTTGAACTAGGGCGGTGGGTAGTAGTATTTCATCACTGCTCCCAGCGACGAAGTTGTTTTGCATATGTCTTTGTGGTGACATGGCCGTTGACGCGTGCGGTAATGAAGGCGTCGGCTTAGGGGCGGTTGCGTTTCCAAAGGCCTTATGTAGCACAGTATTATGAGGCTCATTGCATTCCTTGCAACGTTTTTCTGATTTGCAATAATTCTTGGTATGTACATATAAGCAGTTTTTGCACACGTTGGACTTTGTAATAAATTTAATTTGCTCGCCAGTTGACATACTTAGGAATTGCTTGCATTGGAATAATGCGTGATCATCATTGCATAATAGACATTTAATTTTATTTGCAGATACGTGACAATTGTAATTGTAATGTGGGTTAAATGCGCTTTTTGTAGGTTGATTTGCTGGTTTTGGATATCTATGGAAAGTTTGGGGATGTTTGCTGTATGACCCTTGCATTTGTTTGGTGGGGTTGCTGTCAGGTTTTCGTCTTGTCAGTGGCTCCAATGCCGTGAATTTCGCTTCAATGAAGCTCATGAATTCGTCAAGTGTTGGCAACTCCCGAGGTTGTTGTCTCATCTCCATGTAGTCGGTATAGGTATCCGTATCTAATTTTTCACATAGAATATGGACAAATATTGGGTCACATGCCGCAGTATCCACGCCCAAATTGTGGATTGCGTGTAACGTTTCCATGCTAGTGTCATATAACCGTTTCAATTCTACGGCGGATTGTTTCTGTATGTTAGGCTGTCTCATGAATGCTTGGAATTGCTTGGTAAATAAAAGTTGCTTATTGTTATATCTATGTGTCAATAACTCCCAACATACGTCGTAATTTTCGGCACTTACTTGTAGGTGTTGCACCAGTTTTTCGGCTTCACCCTTCAGTTTACCCTTTAAGTGTTGCATTTTCTGCGTTTTAGTGATGGTAGGGTTGTTATGAATAGCTTCCATATAGAGATCCTTAAAGGTAGGCCATTGTGTGTAGTTTCCAAAAAATTGGGGAATTTCTAATTTAGGTACTGATAGCTGTTGATGAATTGAAGATGAAAGTTTATTGTTAAGGTGCCTTTTAGATCGCTCATATTTCAGCTCATATAGCATGTAATTGTCATAATAATCTATGTCAGTGCCGTTGGTAATACTGTCAATTTGCAGATGCAAGTTCTCGACTGTGTTCCACCGAGATTGCAATGTTTTCAGCTTGTCCTCAATTTCCCACTTTTCCACAAGGTTGTCAGTTTGGATGCTCTCTACATACCTTTTTAATGCACGGAAATTGGCGTTTTGCAACTGCTTAAGCTCTATCAACTTGATGTCCTCCCCGAGAAATTTGCTGGTGTCAAATGTCACATTTCCTGCGGTATTCTGGTCTTCCCCGGGGTTTACCTTCCTGTCACTGGGGCCCGCGGTGGGTTCCGTAGTACCCTGCACGTTGACGGCTTGCAGGGCTTTGCGCGTTCCCGAATACCAACCGGAAATAACGTCGAAAATGTTCTCGGCGAAGTATTGGTGGCTTTTGTCACTTTCTTTTTGTAACTCCGTGTCGTTTTGTTGACACTCTTGCCACAGAGCTTCCAACTTTTCCAGTCGGTCAATTACATATTGAGAAGTCTTCCTGCTCGCGGAATCCTTCTTAAAATTAGCCTGTATTCTTCTAATGTCTTCTAAAATCACAGCTTGGCGCGCGATCAACTCAGATGTCATTTTGATGATGAATGTTACGTGTAAAATAAGGAAAGATCTTACTTGAAGTGCTGCTACTTATTCGTCTGCTCGCTGCCGGATGCTGGCAGCTGATGCTAGATGCTGGATACTGGGTGCTGTATGCTGTTGCAGGATGCTGTATGCTGTTGCAGGATGCTGTATGCACTCGCGAGTTTAATGTCAATATTGTCAATTAATGTCAATGTCACTGGTTGGTACCACAGACCTCAGGCACTATTTTTCCGCGACGACGGCGTCAAAATTCGAACCGAAGGTCCACTTAACGAAGGACCAAAAAACAATGTGTAAGGATGCACTATGTCAGTTGGAGGACGATTGCCGCGGAGTAAAAAGACCGCGATATACGAGAGATGTTTTATTATCGTTGGCTAATCGTACCCTGATTGGTTTGTGCAGCTTATACTTAACGTTACAGATTAGTTGCATCGATACTCGTGCCGGGTTAATAACCTTATTTGGGGCTAGTGCAAAGTACACGTGCATCGTTGCAGGAATTAATGTACATCTTTGTACATGATGATTCATATCTTTTTATGATTTTGGTAAAATTTTATAATTTACGATTTATTGTGATATTTTGATGGCTAACTATCCAAAAAGTGACACTGTGTTATAAATTTTAATATGTGTCAAATACCGTATTAACTGCCAGACCGCCTTTTTCATCCTATTAGTTCAGAAGGTAGCATTTTGGGGAACGCGTGAACGTAACGGAGTGCCGATGCCGTCTTGGCGCTAAAATTGTTAGTCATTTCCTCTCGCACGAAAACTTGTACAGTGGTTAAGAAAGATGTATTAAAAACCGGCCAAGTGCGTGTCGGGCCACGCGCAAGGTAGGGTTCCGTAGTCGTCCACCCGTTACATTATGTGGACTAAAAAGTTCGCAAACTTATATTTACTATGTTTTTGACAGAATTAACAACATTATCTAAGGTATCAATGGAAATTGTACGAAGGTTTGCTTTTGCAAAGTACATTTCTGAAGTTCGACTATTACTCGTTAACTAGTAATGTCTACTGAGCTGTGATAGTTTTCCTTTTAAATTCATTGTATATACTACTACCATGATTTTTTTCACATGCCTAGTAGCCACCGTTTAGCTGGCAGGGGGGGGGGACACTTGACCATAACAAAAATTATCACTTCAAAGCTTAATATCACGCCAACCTATTCTTTAATCAAAAAATGCTTTTAGAAACCTTATTATATTTTTGAAAGAGCTATCCAACGATACCCCACACGATGGGGTTTGGAAGAAAAAAAAATTGCACCACCACTTTACATGTAGGGGAGGTACCCTGAAAAAATTTTTTTTTTAAGATTTTATTCTACCGTTTTGTCGGCGTCATTGATATGTATACTCATGCCAAATTACAGCTTTCTAGTACTAACGGTTACTGAGAAAAACGGGGGTCGGACGGACGGACGGACGGACGGACGGACGGACAGACGGACGGACGGACGGACATGGCGAAACTATAAGGGTTCCTTGTTTACTACGGAACCCTAAAAATACTGTGAACGTCTGCCACGATTCCGTTGGTGGGTTGAGGAGCAGCAGCCTCCCAAAGACATAAAATAGCTATTTGTGATAGAAGTGCAGAAAATCCAAAAGTGAGTGATTTTCGACCACTTTTCGACGAGTGTCTTTCATATACACGAACACGAGCGAGCATAGCGAGCGAGTTTATAATTCGACACGAGTCGAAAATCATCATTACGCGCGCGTATCATACAATTTTTTCTACCTACTTGATTTTATTTATTGTTTCGATCATCGAAATTCGATGTGTACCTAATGCGCATTTACATTATATGGGTATTATGACTGTCAAAAGGAATTTAAAATATTCCTGGGAAATAGCTCGACAGAACAAAGATCAGTGTTCGCGGAGGCTGCGCTAGACCCTGACGTGATACAAGGCAAAAAGATTGACTACGCGGAGAAATTGTATGAATTTGTATGTCATCCGGCGATACGAAAAAACAATCGAATAAAAAGGGTCCAAAGACAGGAGCTTGCTTGATGACCTACTGCCACCACCATGCCCGAAGGTGATCTAACTACACTGGCCGTCTTATTGATTACAATTCCGATACAACAACAAATCAGATACCTAATTGAAAAAACAAACGCTATTTCTTTTTTTTTGCGGCAAAAAGGTGAGAAATGGTGTATGTTATATTATTGTAGATTGTAGGCGACATTACGGTTCTAAATCTCAAAGACCTTTATCTATTCTAGTTCGGATACGAGAAGTTTTACGCTCGTGCTTTTTCAGTTAATCACCTTAATTACGTATTCTGCTCGCTTGCCGGTCATAAATTAAGAAAACGAAGGAATAAAGCCTGTGGCTCCGAGTAAGTATCTCCCTTACGTAACCCCCCGGGGCATAATTAGGGGTTAACGCGGCACAGCCCAGGCTGGTTCACTACGACTTGTTTCGACTAAACCAGTGTATGTCTGACCTCCGATTACGCGTAGTTGGTACGAATTACGGGACCAATTTATATTACGGTGTGTTGATACAGATTGTCATTCTCGTACGGTAGTTAGCGCAATCGTTAGTTATCGTTAACCTTTTGTAGCATGTGTTCTGGCTTCTATCAAACGATTTATGTACTTAGTCCAGTTGCATATATGTATAAGCTAAGGTATTTTGATCAAGATAAGCGATGAAGCGACTATGACGAAGCCATTTTAAATTGGGTTGATGTACCTAATGTTACCATCAACCTGATCTGGTAATTGAAGCCGGAAGGTAGGCAACGGAACTCCGTAATAAACAAAACCTATAGCTTAGCCGTGTTTGGGCTTATTGGAATATTGTCATACATGCACTCTGGTAATGACTCACTAAAAAGAGAGAAATAAATAATTAACAAAATATCTATTAAAACCGACTTCAAAAAATAACACTTAAAAACCGGCCAAGTGCGTGTCGGGCCACGCGCAAGGTAGGGTTCCGTAGTCGTCCACCCGTTACATTATATGGACTAAAAAGTACATAAACTTATATTTACTATGTTTTTGACAGAATTAACAACATTATTTAAGGTATCAATGGAAATTGTACGAAAGTTTGCTTTTGCAAAGTACATTTCTGAACCATGATTTTTTTCACATGCCTAGTAGCCACCGTTTAGCTGGGGGGGGGGGGGGGGGGGGACACTTGACCATAGCAAAAATTATCACTTCAAAGCTTAATATCACGCTAACCAATTCTTTCATCAAAAAATGCTTTTAGAAACCTTATAATATTTTTAAAAGAGCTATCCAACGATACCCCACACGATGGGGTTTGGCAGAAAAAAAAATTGCATCACCAGTTTACATGTAGGGGAGGTAACCTAACGGTTACTGAGAAAAACGGGGGACGGACGGACGGACGGACATGGCGAAACTATAAGGGTTCCTTGTTTACTACGGAACCCTAAAAAGGTAAAAAAATAATTCCCTGACTTCTAATAGCGCAAAAACTTTACGGTTCGTGACTTCGTGTATACGAGTGCTTTTAAATTTATGGGTTGGGACTACTTGGGAAATAAAACGATTTATTTAAAAACTAATTAGAAGCAGGGTACACTTCAGCGCAAATTGCGTTAATTGCAAAATGTACTACACAAATTCCCCAATAATCAAAATACAGACTAATAATATGTACATTTGGCATAGGTATTACGCATTTTTCCTGTGGGCGCATTTCATTACGAGTAGGTAGCGTAAAATTTTGCATACATTTTGCACACTTTGCCCTGAAACCTACCTATATTTTCTATTAACAATAGGCACCTAGATTATTTAAAAAAAAATGTTAATTTAAAAATTGATAATATAAAGAAGATAACTTTGAAGATCGTTTTAATGGCCAGTATAAGCGCCCGTTAGTAACAACATTTCCTTTGTTTAATCATTTTAGATGTTATACCTACTTGTTTTAAAACAACTGGTATCGTTAACAAATATTTTATGCGTTTGTAACGCGTTTCATAAATGTCTCGTAAATTTTACGCGTTTTGTCGTTAAAATAGCGTTTGATAGATCCGCACTTACTCGCACCCATAAAAATTCCGATACCTATCCATAAAAGCGATCGTCCACAAAAATTACACTTATCTTGTCTGTTAGACGTTCATTGCTTATGCGGTTTGCTGAAGTAGCACTACTGGGCTAGCGTGGGGGAGGGGCAAGGGGGTAATAGGAAATAATAGTGGGTTCGCTCACCCCCCGCAACACATACGGTCACGCGCATTAATTAATGACCCATTTCGCAAACTTTTTCTTTGACTTTCTATACAGTTTGACAGGACTGTCAACCTTAAGTGGGTCCGAAATTAAAACTCGTGACTGGACCTATAGATGTCTCTTATCTCAGATGTGCGAAATGAATGAATACGTCTAATCTTACGAGAGTTACAAGCCATCGAAGCTTCTGGAGATCAGAATGAACGCGGTACGAACGGTAACTAAAGATAGCTGACCCGCCCGTCTAAAATGGAAGTGCCTTTATGACGGCATTAACCCAGAAAGTAAAGATCTTACTTGATAAAAACTTATTTATCCAAATAAAATCAAATTCTTCGTTTTTCAACCGACTTCGTTTTTCTGTAAAACAAACACAAGAACGAGAGATTTTCCTTGATCTAATTAAATCGAAATAAATGACACAAACATGCTAATTAACCGCATATGGCTCACAAGTAGTGCAATTGCATTGTCAGTGTGTTTGGTGTGCCATGAAGCGTAGTCAACACATTAATCTACTGTGGTACAGGTAGGTAGTTTTGCAGTGTTTGCCCCTGTATTAAAGTAATTATGTTTAGTAATCCCCTAGGGATAACTAAGTCAAGGTAGGTACTACGGTAATTACGTAAGTGGTGGTTCTAATAATTAGGTATTTGTAGGTATAAGTATCTTTAGGAAATTATCGGAATTTGTATGCTGTAAAGTCGCGATTACAGTTGTTAAGAGGACAGAGAGGTACAGGAAGCGTTTCGGAAGTGTGACCTACCGGTGTGGGGCATTAAGCATGTGGGCATTGGTGTAGTGCTGGTTTGCTGGTCTACTGTGTGAGACACCTTGCGCTGCGCGTACTGCGCGTCCTTGGGCTCCCAGAAGAACACGTAGTAGAGGGAGAGCATGATGGCGGCGAGCGAGACGCAGAAGATGTAGATGATGACGGTGAGCACGCGCACGGTCTTCTTGTCGCGCTTGCGCTCGTAGAGCGCGTCCAGCACGAGCTCGTGGCCGGCGCTCGCGCCCGCGCCCAGCCGCACCGACCCGCCTGCCGAGCGCACGCTGCCCGTCGCGAACGACTTGCTCGACATGGTACCCGCCCAGCCGGCACCGATGCACCGCCGCACTGCTGCCCGCCGGCACTCAATCCAGGTAAATGGGGCACGCTTATCGAATGGCCCAGTTGGGGCGCTGCGCCGCGGGCGTTTCGCGCCGCGCGGGTCACGCTCGTGTCTGCTGCTTGACACCTCCTGAGGCGGACTGCTCTTTCATTATTCCCGCCGCTCTGGACTTCATTTGTTTATCCTTTAATTTCACGCACGGTACATGCGAATCTATTCCAGTTGGGCTGACGTAGTCGCACGATCGTGATTCGTCTGTCATGAAGCCGCCCCTGAGTTTACATTGTTCGCTTAATGAGCTATTGGGTTTTTATCCGGCGGCGAATTTCAACTTCAGAATATTGCGGAAGCAGTGCTTATGAACAAATCTGTAGAAATCACAATCGTATATGCACGGTAAACACAGAACTATTGTGTGGTGTGAAGCGGGGCCGACGCGGTGGGTGTTATTTGTGTCGAGTACGGCCGGACGGGGTATAACAATACGCTAACGAAGTTAATTCAGAAGAGGTTGTTCGTTGTTATGACAGTGAGTGTCGCTGTCGGCGGTAGCGCGGTGACAGGAGCGGCGTGGCGGAGCGAGGCGCGCGCCGCCCGCCCCGGCGCGACGCCCGGCGCCCTCCGTTGTTCCGTGTCCACCGTCACGGATCAATAACACATTTCGCGAATAATTTGCACAATTGCACAATTAATCTCATGCCCTCCTTTTTTCACAAGAATGAAGTCAAGAACAACACGGCGGCGTGTCGTGTTCCTCTAATACTGCAGTTTGTAGATAGGTATGATCTATGCCTATTTATTCCATAGAATTACAAACCCGATCTTATCTGAAAAGTTTCTAACTTTGAAGAAAGGAAAGTTGCTAAGAATACTGAAATTTGTTTTAATACTATTAAACTGGTAAAGTTTGTAAGCTTGGAGGCTGGATGTTGTTAATCTCTGCATACCTAATTAGTCATCCGATTTCAACAATTATTTTTTGTTTACCAACATTTAGCATGGACTTGTATATATGTAACGTACTTATATTATGTCGTTAAGTACCGTGTGGCAGCGAGAGCTATTATACCTATGATAATTAATAAAGTAGTGTAAGAAAGTATATAAGTAGAGTATGCTTACAATGGAACTCAATATTAAGCTGGATAGGTACATTACTCGTACTTACCTAATGAACTTGTCCCTAAGTAATAAGTATAAGTAGACAATAAAGTAGCTAATAAAGATGTCTACTTACAATTAGGCACAGTATTACAAGGTTAGATTGGAGCGACGTCCGATAAATATTTACTAGCGCCGATATTGGCTATTTCAAACTGCTATTACGATTGTTCTGTAAACGAGACGCCTCTCGGAAAGCTAAGCACGTCTATAGTGGCGCCGGGTTTACATCTATCGAGTTTCAATTGATTTGATCCATTAGATTTACGCGTGTACCTATTCGTAACCGTATTAAAGATGGGAATTTTCACTTAAATTGTAACTTTTCATTTCTTTTTCTTTTTTTTTCTCCTGCTGAGAATCAACAATTCCCCATTTTTTAATTCCAGTTTTCTGTAAAAGCAATACATACCTATTGCACGCCTTTATGGCCCCCTTCGTGTTTTTGCTAAAATTCTATCACTCGATGAAAATCCAACGTTGCGCGAGAGAGGCCTTCAAGTGAAAACGCCCAAATACGTAAAGTTTTACGGGTTATACACAACATAGGTATAATTCGTTCTAAACACGCTTGGTTTATTATAATGTTCATGCTTAGTGGAATCGACGAGGGAGTTAAAACCGAGCTGTGCTCCGAACTATAATACAGGTGGTTAAAAAATATTTCCCAAATATTCCTAATAGAAAATTCAGGTAAGTACCTACAAGGTTCTTTTCAATTTTCAGCAGCTACACTTTTGAAATCAATCACTAGGCAAAAGTAAGAAAGATTTAATCATTAAATCATCATTAATTAATAGCAGATTGTTAACCAAGGGTTGAAAGCGACCCATTTCAGACGAGATATTTTGGCGCTCGAACGTAGTGAGAGCGCCAATAGTTCGAGGCTGAAATGGGTGGTTTCACCCGAGTTAAACACTCTGCTTTTCATTCCGAATACGAGGACACTAAAAAAAAATTTTTTTATTTAAAATTCTAAATTAATATAAAATTTTAAATTCTTATCCCCGAATTAGTCCAAATCGATAATGATGATTTTACGCAAACAATTTTTTCTTTTACTTATAATTGAAAATTAATGTAAAATTTAAAATCCTTATCCCCGAGTTAGTCGAAATCGAGTTGACGATTTTTCGAAAAAAAAAGTTTTTTTACTTTAAATTCAAAATTAATATCAGAAATCCTTATCCCCGAATTAGTCAAAATCGAGTATAATGACGAATTTTCGTAAAAAATATTCATGTTCATATCCATATCCATATATTTAATCTTTATTAATCGAACAACTAAAAAAAGGGACATTGCAATAAAAAAAAAAACTAAAAACTAAAAGCTACTTATAAATAAAAAATATCTTCTAAATCAGTGCCGATGGGGAGTGTTCCCAGAAGGCTGGCCGCATTGCCACGCTGTATAGCAACGCTAACGCGTTGTGAAAAGTATTGGCCAGCCCTCTGGTCACCTGTGGCTTCGATCAGGCGCGCCGCTAAATCTTTATAAATGCGGCGCGCGCTCTGTCCCCACGGCCCCAGCGTCTCGACCCCAAACGCCTCAAATATGTAACCACTACCGAGGGTGGCGTATTTGCGGCGTTTGAGGTCTTCTGCTGTGGATGCGGCATTTCCAGCATTTTTGCTGGTACCTGGAAGATGGGACGGTGCGAGGGTGTCTACACATGTAGCATCCCAGATCAGGGGCCGTCCCATCCTCCAAGGCACCAATGTCATGCCGTCGGGCCTCTTGCCGTCGTCCCTTGCCAAACCAACGGGTTCTAGGATGGCTGGAACTTTGACGCTGACAAGGGCCCTTCGGATGACATCGTTTATGCTGGCGTGACGGGGTATGCGCCCAGTGCTTCTACCACAAGAGAGGCCGTGGTGACCCAGGGTATCTACCATCGCACCACATTGGCACCGATGTGTAGCGTTTGTTGCCGCCCCTATTCGCAAACAAGTCGCTAGTCTAAAGGTGGAGTTATCTAGGAGGGTGCCTATAGAAGGAGAAGGCAGTGCCTGTAGCCACAGACCCGACTCCCACTCCACGGTGGCAAGGAGACGAGCTCGATCTGCCGGACCAGTTGACGTGTTAACTAGATTATTCCGTACTAGTTGGCAGAGCGGCTCGTCCCATTGTCTCTGGGAACAGGAATTGACAGGCGGGTCAGCATTGGGACAAGTAACTGACCAAACATTCTTAGCCTCAGTGCAATGGGCAGCCTCTATGGCCCCGAGAGAAGGTGTTAAAATACTTTCAATTAGGTTTTGGGCGCTATGCACAGAGGACAAGAAGGCAGGCAGTGATATACTCGAAATTTTGCGGATTCCCAGGCCACCGTGTCGAATAGGTAAAGTGGCCTGGGTCCAGGATCTATCGTCAAAAGGTATATTAAGGACTGATGATAAAGTGTCTTGGATAAGGGAATCTAGTTTTAGGAGAAGGGTTGGGTGCTTCCAGAGGTGGCTGCCGCGAAGAACATACGTAAATTTGGGAACGAAAAGGCAGTATCGAATGATTGTGTAGGCGGTATGCATGTTTATATTTAATAGACGATCGGAAACAGATTTAAAATTTTGAATTTTGTCGTTGACGTATTTTTCAAAAGATTGATCCAGAATGGGGCAGCCAAGGAGGTGCAGCAGGTTTTCATTGACTATTTTTATTCCGGGTGCTATATTTTTGAAACTTTGTATTATTCGGTCCTTATCAGTAGCTGAGTCCGAAACAAATAGTTCGCACTTGGAAAAATTTAGAAATAATCCTATAGACTTGAGATCGGCTGACAGTTTTTGTAAGTCATTCAAGACTGTATCTGCATCACCCCCTATTGTACCTGTAGTATATATCCTAGTTAGGGTAGCTATGAATTGTTATGTCTACCTGCTGGTACGGATAATAAATCAGTGTTGAACTAACAGCGTGTGTTTTACTACATGGTGGCAGCGGTGGGATCCAATTAATTTGAAATTCGTCATAACGAGATCAACAAAGTGTCTGTTTTGTCGAGTTTTATTAATTGCCAAGTTTATTTACCTACGCGAAGTATAATGGAACACGCGCGTCCTCCGGTGGAATTAGTATTGGAAGGCGGACCGGCCACGCGGGCCGAGGCCTGGCGCAAGTGGAAAAAGCAGTTTTTAGTTTTTCTAAAAGCCTCCGGAGTGAGCAAGGAGCCTGCGGATGTTCGGGCTAGCTTGTTAGTCAACCTCATCGGGCCAGCCGGTTACGAAGTATATTCTACTTTCAACTTGACCGAAAAGGAAAGTGAGGACATAGATTCGGTGTTAAAAAAATTTGATGAACACTTCGGAACCAAGCCGAATATAACGGTGGCTCGTTATAAGTTTTTTATCAGGAATCAGGAGGAAGGTGAAAACATTGACCAGTGGGTTACATCGTTACGACTTTTGAGTCAGAGTTGTGAGTTCGGCGCGTTGGCCGACAGTTTAATTCGAGATAGAATCGTATGTGGGATTAGTAGTAATGTGATACGAGATAGATTGTTTCGTACCGACGGATTAACAATAGACAAGGCTATTCAAATCTGTCAAGCGGCTGAGATGTCACGCGAAGAAAGTCGGTGCATCGATGGAGGTTCGAAAGAAATCCATGTCGATGCCGTGTGGAAGCCGGACTCGAGCGCGGGTGCCAGCGGGTTTCGCGCGGCCACCGGGGGGCGACGACGCGCGAGCGACCGGCGCGGGGCAAGGCGCGGCGGACGGCTACCGGCTGCTGCGGGGGCGCCGGGACCATCGCGTCGATCCTGCATGGCTTGCGGTGGCGCTTGGTGTGCCCAGGACGACCGTTGCCCAGCTTATAGTGCGTTGTGTTATGTGTGTGATAAGAGAGGACATTTCGCTAAGGTGTGTGGCCAGCGCAAGGTGATACGTGACCAGGTATGTGACTTAGCGGTGGACGATTCGGACGCAGAAGATGGTATGTTCTATGTCGATATTATTCAGCAGGACACTAAGGCTAGGCCGCCCAAGGAATGGATAGAAGTACTTAAATGTAATAATAATAAACGACTATTGTTTAAACTGGATACGGGGTCTATGTTAAATGTGATATCGAAGGCTGAATACCTAAATTTAGGCTTACATCTGAGCGATCTGCAACCGTTCGGTAAACGTGTTTATTCATTTACAGGAAACGACATACCAATTATAGGCACATGCATTTTATCAATGTCTTGTAGAAATAAACAATGCCAGTTAATGTGCGCAGTGTCTGATTTGAACTGTCAAAATGTATTGGGTTTAGAAGGCTGTGTAGCCTTAGATCTAGTTAGTCGGGTTAACGTCATTGAAATGGAAAATTACGCTGAACTTTTTGAGGGACTAGGGAAGTTACCAGGTAAATATAGAATAGTGGTAGATCCGAACGTTCAACCCGTTGCATGCCCGACCAGAAAAATTCCTCTAGGTTTACGTGACAGACTGTATGCTGAAATACAGCGGATGGAGAAAATTGGTGTAGTTAGGAAGGTCACGCACCCCACTGAATGGGTCAATGCTATTGTTCTAGTGGCGAAAAAGAACGGCGATCTCAGAGTGTGTTTAGACCCCCGGCCGTTGAACCGCGCGGTGCGGCGCGCGCAGTACTCGCTGCCCACGGTGAACGAGCTGGCTGTGCGTCTGCGCGGTGCGCGCTACTTTAGTGTGCTAGACGCGCGCTCGGGCTTTTGGATGGTGCAGTTGGATGACGCTAGTGCCGATCTGTGCACTTTCGCGACGCCCTTTGGAAGATACCAATTCCTTCGTTTGCCCTATGGGGTAAATTGTGCCCCTGAAGTATTTCACGCTAAATTAAGGCAGTACCTGGAGGACTTAGACGGTGTGGAAAGTTTTATTGATGACGTCATAGTCTGGGGAAACACGAAGCAGGAGCATGACACTCGTCTGGAGCGCTTGTTGCAAAGGTCAAAAGAAATAGGTATAAAATACAACAAGGAGAAATGTAAGTTCTGCGTTACAGAAATTACTTATTTAGGTCACAAATTTGATGAGCAGGGAATGAGGCCAGATGACTCGAAAGTTCGTGCCATCATGGAAATGCCCCACCCTACGGATCGGAAAGCTTTGGAACGGTTTCTAGGTGTAGTAAATTATTTATCAAAATTTATCCAAAATTATTCCGATTCGGTGGCCGTATTACGAGGGTTGTTAAAAAAGAACTCAGAGTGGCTGTGGGATCAGAATCACTCTAATGCAGTGGATCAATTAAAATTAAAAATAGCATCAGCTCCGGTGTTAGCACTGTACTCAACTGAGCTGCCGGTAGTGTTGTCGGTAGACGCGAGCAACGTCGCGCTGGGCGCGGTGCTCCTGCAGGGCGGGAGGCCGGTCGAGTTTGCCTCGCTCACGCTCTCTGACACCCAAACGCGATATGCTCAGATTGAGAAGGAGATGCTGGCAATCTGTTTTGCCGTAGAGAGGTTTAAACAATACATTTATGGCCGACTCGATGTGACAGTACAAACTGATCACAAGCCTTTGGAGGCGCTGTTTGAAAAACCGTTGTCGTCCGTTCCCGCGCGGCTGCAGCGCATGATGATGCGAGTGCAATGGATTGAATTCAAGGTCATATATACTCCCGGTAAGTATATGTACATAGCGGACACGTTATCCCGCGCGCCGCTACCCGAGCTGATGCATGACCGGGTCACTGACGAAGTCGAGCTACAAACTTGTTTCTTAATCGAAAATGTGCAGGTCAGTAGTAAAAAATTAGATTTGATCAAACAACATACGGCGCTAGATGAGGAAAGCAAAATTATAATATCGTATATTTGTAGTGGGTGGCCCAAGTATAGGTGGGGTGTCAAGGAATGCGCTAAAGTATTCTGGCCATATCGTGAGTCATTACAATTCATAGACGGGCTAATATTTAAGAATGACTGTGTTTATATTCCACGCAGTTTACGCAATGAAATGTTGGGGAGAGTGCATGAAGGGCATTTAGGTATAGACAGGTGCAAGCGTCGTGCGCGCGAGGTAATGTTCTGGCCTGGTCTGTCCGCCGATGTCGAGCGATGCGTGCGTGATTGCGCGACATGTGCGCTGCACGCGCCAGCACCGCGTCGCGAGCCACTGCTGCAGCACGCACTGCCAGACTTACCCTGGTCGAAACTTGCATCTGATATCTTCGAGTACAGGAAAAAATATTACATAGTCTTAGTAGACTATTTTTCAAATTACGTCGAGGTAGGAATTCTTCACGATATGACTAGCAAGTTAGTCATCAGTTTTATGAAGGAACAGTTTTCGCGACACGGAATTCCTTTGGAATTGGTGACCGACAACGGGCCAGCTTATAGCTCGTGTGAATTCAAAAAGTTCATGTCAGATTGGGAAATACAACATGTGACGTCATCCCCCCGCTACCCTCAGTCTAACGGGAAAAGCGAGCGTACAGTTCAGACGATTAAAAACATGGTTAAAAAGTGCCAAGACTCGGGAGAAGACTTCTATTTAAGTCTGCTTAATTATAGGTCAACTCCTAGGCATAGTCTAGATTCACCGGCGCAAATGTTAATGGGGAGACGGTTAAACACAAAACTGCCAATTAAAACTGGACTTTTGCGTGAATCGGCCGATAATGCGCGAAATTACCAAAAAATGATGCAACAGAAGGTTAACAGTAAGAAAAATTACGATCGTTCAGCTAAACCATTACCGCCTTTATTGCCGGGACAAAAGGCGACACTCATTGATGGGAACATCAAAAAACCGGTTACTATCGTAAGTAATGCGCCCGAACCACGGTCATTCATAGTATCTGACGGTCAAGGTCGCAGGTACCGGCGCAACAGGCGCCAACTAGTGGCACGCCATCGCCAGCGAGCCTCTTCGGCCGCGGAGGCCCCGGGGCCCGTGGCTGGCTCCTCCACAGAGCCGGCGACTGCCAGTACGGCAGCAGGACAGCCCGCGCCGGCTCCTAGTACTGAGACAGTTCAAGTGAGACCCGACACACATCGTGACTTGCCTAGGATTACTCCTCCTTTGACACGCTCAAAAGCTAAATTATTAGGCAATCTAGCATCCATCGACGAACTTTTTTTAGTATTAACATTCTAATAACTATAAATAAGTAACTTGAGATCGTGTGAGTTGGCCGAGTTGTGACAATGTAGTCAGTAATAAAAGCAACTCAATTCTCCATGCTGGAAAGTGTACAATTCAATAAATCTAAAAGAAAAATATCGGCCGGCACGAAGGATATCAATGTACAAATATCAAGTTAGATATGTATAATATATAGTTATAATTAACTTTAAGGTAACACGCTACAAGTTCTATCTTTAGGCAACATTTTGCCACAGATGCAACCTCAATTATATATTTTTTTTTTTAGGATTTGATAAGAAGGGCAAATTAGTTGCAATACCTACTTACTAGATATGTAAAATGTATCTCGGTGAGGGTTTTTTTTTTGTTTTTCTTTTGGAGTATAGGTACTTAAACGCCTGAGCTTGTCTGTTAATAAAATCTTATTCGATATCTGTTCCTTATGGTTTTAAATAAAGAGGTTTACAATACAATACAAACATTCTTTATTGTTTAGGTACCTATATTAGCCGCACTTATGTAATAGAATCTACCTTTTACTTGTTTTTGTGAATCATTTGCGGTTAAGCCGCTATAAGTGTATTTACTTTTATTGTTATATTATTGTTTTTTTTTCCAAAAGGGAGAAGATGTAGTATATATCCTAGTTAGGGTAGCTATGAATTGTTATGTCTACCTGCTGGTACGGATAATAAATCAGTGTTGAACTAACAGCGTGTGTTTTACTACAGTACCATCGTCTAGGTACCATACATTTAATTTAGAATTTAGAGATTGTATGAATGGATGAATGGCGAGGCTAAAGATGGCTGGGCCTAAGGGATCACCCTGCTGACAGCCAACAGAGGAGGCCAAAAGATTCGATTTGTATAAAAGTTTTGCAGGAGAACTGTAACACTGCCATAAAAAATGATAGGTTTCAGGGATTTTTTCTTTAATTTGGGTCAGCAGGCTGCCTCGGTCCACCGAGTTGAAGGCATTGGTAACATCTACCTTCAGCAGCACCTCGCCAGCCCGACGCTCCACAAAAGTGCGCACAGCGTGGACTGCAGCTTCACACCCACTTTTTGAGCCAAAGCCTAGTTGGAGAGGCGCAAATTCATTACTTAATTTTTCGCGTACGGCTCGGCACGCTATTTTAGCCGTGAGACGGCGAAAAGTGGTGCCGACGGCGATTGGTCGTATGCCGCCGTCCTTTTTTAATAACGCGCATAAGTTTGCGCCATACAGAATATCAGTAACGTCCGTGGGCACTTTACCTGACAACATCAGGTTCACCAGTTCAGTTAGATGTTTTAGGAGCTCGTCACGCGCTTCGTTGCAGACGCCACTTAAAAGGTCTTTGAGATGTTGCGGCGTAAGGCCATCTAGGCCGCCAGCTGAACCGTTTGGGAACGACATGACGGCTGCCAAAACATCTTCTGGTGTAGCCTTGAGCGGCTCGTCGATGGTTAGTGGAGGGTGGAGGGTCGGGCAGGACGGAGTTTGCTGCTGGAAGTGGGTGTTTATTATTAAGAGCCGAAAGTGTATCTGGGTTTTCAGGAGCTACTGTGTCGTTGGAAAATATAATACGAGCGGCACCCCTAATGTCTCCATCGGCCACTTTGTTTTCCACTATTTTAAGTATGTTTCGTTTTGCAGTGTGTTGTTGGGAAGTAGGACTTACAGAAGAAGTATTACAGCAGTTTTCTTTTATTTTGGTAGTAAGGGACCTCCTAGTTTTACCGTCGTCCTTAACGTGGAGAATTTTGAATGCGAATGTCAAAAGGTCTTCCCAGGCGCGTTTTGAGTTTTCACTTACGACGGATTTTATACGTTCTGCTAAATATTTAGAGACAGTGACTCGAGCGCCCCTAGGTATACGTTTAAGAGTCGGTAGGGTGCTTTTAAATTCACTTATAGTTTGCCAAAAAGGTGGGTCGGAAAGTACGGATTGTGTTTGCGAAATGGTTGTCGAAAAAGGTACGGGAATTATAGGGGCTGAACATGATATCTGGGGTCTGTGCTTTTTTGAGATATGGATATTTAAACCTTTTGTACCTTTGAATAACGGAGCTGGGGGCAATGTGGGCAGCGTACATCAATGTCCAACGACACAGTAGGGGCGGTGACATTGTTTGCTAATAGGGACATGCAGATCCTAATAACTACTTAACAAAATACAAAGAAAAACTTATACTATGAATAAAAGGATATAAAATAGGTAAAATATGAAAGTTGCAAGGCGTTATATCCATATCCACATCCACATTCACAACTACATCCACATCCATATCCATATTCATTTGGCTGTCGACGTGTTTTGTGATTGGTGGATTGATTAATTTAAAATGTTTTGGAATCAAAAATATGTATACATGTTAGCCCGTGGGGCGCAATGGCCCACTTTTAACCCACTCCTTAGGTCAAATATGACCTACTTTCAGAGTATGAGGAGTGAAAATATGTTTTGCAGATTGTTTCAATTCTTTGATGCTTGTGGTGTTACTGTGTAAAACTAATCGTAAGATGTCACGTAAATATTAGACTCTGCCATCGTATATTAGGGGAGTCGTCCATATAATAGAACCAAATTTCTATAATGACTTGTATGGCAGGAGTTTTTTTTGTTTCATTTCATATTCATTTATTGCGGTTTTGAAGCGCTACGCTTCTACGCTTAGTAGAGAAGCTTAAAGGCTTTAACCACAGAGCAGGAAACCACACGGAACTCCGTTCGTGTCATCTCCGCGAGCTGGGGTCGATTCGAGACAAAAGTGGGCCATTCTAATGAATGAATTACTTTTGTCTCAAATCGATCCCTATCATGAATTCAATGCCACATCTTGGCGTCCTTGGAAGCGAGCGTGCAAAATACGTTGATTTACAATGTAGATGCGTAAGCGTATGTTTTGAAATGAATCTCGAATCATTTGCATTAACGTTGAAGGTACCAATAATGGTATAATAATATATATGTTGATTAAGAGAAACGGGTATATATTTTATTCATTTTACACAATCAAAACAAATTTTCTAATATTGTTATATTACGGAAAAAAACATACCTATAGTTGAAATAAAATCTGGATACACGCCTTTTCGAAAACCACACTGTATAAGTCTCCTATTAAGCTATCGTCTACCGCGGTTATTTAAAGGGTTCTTTAGTAAACAAGGAACCCTTATATTTAGTTGCGCCGTATATTTGGGTATTATTAGGTACCTACCCACGTTCGTGAGTCGTGACTCGTGACGTGACCAATGAGTGTCTATGCATAAGCCGATTATAAAGTGTGAATACAGTAAGCCGCCTCCGTGTATATATTGTATGCTTTCTATTCTGCCCTTTGTTACGTATCGTATCAGGAACATATCGATTTCATTACAGACTTAATTTTCCTGACTTATCAGTTCTAAGCAGTGGGTCTGACGGAATATATTGTGAATATTTAATAGACATATATTATTATATCCCTGTCTTGACGCTGATGATGATGACGGAAAAACCACATAACAGAATATTAAACATAAGATTATATTATATCACCCTTAAATCTCCCTAAGTGTTCCACAACTCACGACCGATCATAATGTAAGTCAAAGTAAACGTCCCTATGTTCGACACTTACCCAATACTTGGCACTTTCAATCTTATGTTATTAAAGCATCGCGCTCATTTATTTGCGAGATCGCGACAACTCAGACACATATAGTCCCGGTACCGCCGTATACCAGGTTAGAAACAGTCCAACCCATGTCGGGCCTAGCTGAGTTTCTTGCTGGACTCTTCTCAGCTAGGCTAGGTTTAGTGAACCAGCGACAAAACTCCCAGAAACTCGATTCCACTGACACCGCAGATTCGGTTGAAGCCGCACAACCAATCTTCCTGGAGCGCCCTGGAACTTATAGAGAATTCCAGAGTTTAAATCGCCCGCGTGGTCGTGTTGGAGGTTCCCCTGGATTTTCTCCAGGCCTCCAACCGCGCACTCCTATCGCTTTATTGGGCCCGGTCTATAAAGCCACAGTCAGGTAAAAAAAAAAAACATTTATTATGAATGGATATGTCGTCGGGAATCTCCGGGCGCGGGACATTAATAATATGCGTGTCAATTATTGGGACAATTACCTGTTACATTGAACGAAATGTACAATCACGAATTTATCTTGTTAACTATCGTGTCTTTCGGTTAATAGTCAAGTAAGTTAATGTTAAGTGACTTGTGTCAATTAAGCGACAACACTTACGACACGAGCTACCCGTTGAGTTCAGTAACGTGGGGGTCCATTTAACTTAACCACGTACGTTGAATAGGAATCTGGTTATTCAGTTATTCAGTCATTTATTGTCAGAGTCGTAGAGTACTTTTATCTCACGAGCGCGGGTGAGACATGGTTGTGTGTTGAGCTTTATGTACATGCACATTGTTTATGTGTGCGTCCGCGTAGGAGCTTCACGTTGTCTATGTGTTCGTATGTTTCACAACTATACAACAAAGGCCAACCCGCGTTCGTGAGATAAAAGTATTTTTAAACCGATTGTCTTGTAATTCTTTGAGCTGGGGGCCGATTTTTGAGTGTCGAACGCTCGACTTTTCATTCGAGATCTGTCAAAAAATTACTATTGACACTTTGGTGAGGCTCGCGCAAAAAATATAACACAAATTCCAATTCGATATGATTAGGAGAATAGTCTCCATGCTCATAACAGCGTGTAGCGTGTATATTCACCGAGCGGCACACTATAACACACTTGTTGCGCGGTTCATAAAGATAATCCTACCTTTATTATAACTAAAATGCCTGTTAGTTGTAATTAGAAATAGAAACGTCTTCTGCTTTTATTGAAATTTTCGATTATTATCTTACATTTAGGAACCGGAAAACTCATAATAGATTCATACGCACTATTATTTATTATTAATTAATTAATTGATTACTAACAACTATTGTATTGTCATATGATATGAGTCTTTGTGATACTCGAAATAAATGAATAATAATAATAATATGTTGACGGTAAAAACTAGTTTGATGTATTCAAAAGGTACTTACCTAAATACAAAATACAGTACGTTATTCACCTTTCACCTTTTTTAAATATATATCGTTAAATCTCGCTTTTTAATTGTTCGTACCCCCTTTAACACATTCAAGGCCCATGACGACACATATGCTTCATGCCATGCCTCTACGTAAGATTTCCGCTACAAAACGGAAAAACGCTGCTACGCGTTACGGCGTAGCACGTAGCTTTTGTGGGTCGCGAATCACTACATAGTATATAAAACAAAGTCGCTTCCTGCTGTCTGTCTGTCCACATGTATGCTTAGATCTTTAAAACTACGCAACGGATTTTGATGCGGTTTTTTTAATAGATAGAGTGATTCAAGGGGAAGGTTTATATATATTATTTGCACCCGTGCGACCCGGGGCTAGTCGCTAGTATAGAATAAAACTTGCTTAATTTTGAACATTCCGTAGATACGAGTATATAGGAGTACACTTTTCTAAAATACGTTTTACATAATGTGCGTATTTAGTATACACGTTTTAGGCGTTTAACGTGATTGTCAAATAGGTAATACTAATACGGGCGTTAAATTCGAATTTTGCTACGTAACCTGGTCAAGCATGGTCAAGTCAGTAAGATAGCGTAGCTTGAAACCAAAATTACTAAATGTGTCTTTTTCTCGTGAATTAGGGTAGGATTACCGAGGCATCACCATCAAAATTATATACAACAGAAGAAGACTTCACCGTCGACCCCCGGCTAGATACTAGCCCATTGCAATCCCATTTTTATTAACATATTCACTACCAGGCCCCTATACCACAAAACTTTACAAGTCTACAATTCGACAAATACAATTTTCCATAGAAAAAGTTGACAAATTTGTTGAATTGTATGCTTGTAAAGTTTTGTGGTGCAGGCCCCAGGAACCCGCCTAGCGGGCGCTCTGCTCGTAGACGCGTAGCCGATACCGCGTTTCCCGGTATGTAGAGGAAATTGCGTAGCTCTACGAAAAGCTTGGTAGCGAAAGTGTTAAAAAAGGCGTTCAATAATATAAGAAGAACATTTACAAAACTTTTAGGACGTGTCAGATATTTCTGTGCGTATTCGTATTATCATTAGTAACATCACCTATGTATATGCAGTTGACTGTATTGCGATTGCGGGTATCTATGGGCGAAAGTCGACGCTTACTATCAGGCGATCCGTCTGTTCGTTTGGTTTGCCCCCTATAAAAAATCCCGATTTTAAATCACGTGATGTGATTGGAAATATTTTTCTACATGAAATGAAGTAGTCCTTTGGGATTAACATGTTTTAGTTGCAGCAAGACCAACACAATTATGTGAATGAGGGACGTTGGTCGAGCTAACTGAAACAATATATTTGGAGGTTAGGGCGCAATTGGGTTAAACGCTTAATTGGATTACAGAAACCCCTCGCGACAGGCCCTCCCTCGCGAAGTTTTCACGTGTTTGCATATCCTTCGATTTTATTTATGTTTTTTTAATTGATTCAAATTCGCCGACTTTGGTATTTTTCGAAAATAGGAGAGATTGAATATAAGATAATTCTGATAATTGGAACTTGCAGTTATTGGTAGACTAATAAGGTAGCGGATTTAAGAGGAACTATCCCAAAAGCATTTGAGTCGTTCCGGGGCAAATCACACTTTAGTAGGGTCAAGCCGTATCGAGTCAAGCCCAAACCGAATTCTTCTATCCGCCACTGCTAGGTACAGTCGTCACCAGCAGTAACATCTGCCGTAACAAAGCACGAAAAAATGTAACACGAACCTCGCTATATCTCGCTATGTTATGTTTCTGATATTTCCCTGCCATATATGCGGACGTGCCTGCCGCTCTCGTATTGGCCTTACTAGCCATGTACGCAAGTGCCGCAATTTAATGGACGCTGCTTAAATCATCTTTTATAG
Source organism: Cenopis cana (assembly GCA_951800055.1). NCBI lineage: Eukaryota > Metazoa > Arthropoda > Insecta > Lepidoptera > Tortricidae > Cenopis > Cenopis cana. Next base: position 10,274,074 of record OX637490.1, on the reverse strand, counting down.
ATGTCACAGGCCAATGATGATGATGTTTCTGAACGTTTTGTATTTTAATTGATAAAAAATAAAAGGCTTTTTTTTTATTGAGTTGTGCTATAAAGAGACTTTGTATTGTATTATACCTAGGTGTCCGACTTTTTTAGAAAACTGCCATTAGATTGTGAAACTTCTTGCTTTTACAGTAAAGTCGCTTTTTGAATGGACTAATTTGATAAAACTCGGACAGTTTAAATAATTTTAAGTATACTAACGGTTGTATTCTCTAACATAGAAACCATTATTTCCAGACATCTTTGATGCTTAGATAGCAAACGCGCAAAACATTTCGGTATCAAATTGAAATGCAAAATATAGTCTCTGATCGACCCCCTTTAGCAGTCCTTACTCTAGTCCAGGTAGATTTGAAATACTTAATTAATTCATGAACCACGTAGCGTCCCAGGAGAAGATTCGGAATGACATTAAAATCTAACCTTATCTGTATTATTTTTTAATGTGTAACAGGCTATTTAGTTTCAATTTAGCTATTTTAAAGTTTCTTATTAATTGCTCATAAAAATCTAAAAATAACGCGGCGCCAACGCCATGAGCCATGACTTCATAAATCGTGCACTAGCCGCCATAGTAAATAAAATAACATATTCTGCGCTAAGTCATATTTAAATATTATGCAATTCTTAAAGCAAAAGATGTGATGAGAAGTTAACATGGTTAAAGGCTGCAGTTTTGCAGTCGCTGGAATAGAAAATCTACGTCATAGGTGCAAACCTAAGAGCCGGGATGTAATGAGTGTTATCAATTATTGATTACTATAGACACAGTACGTAGGTACATTTTCTATTAGCATCGGCATGGAATTGTGTGATGTTTGCGTAAGTATAGTCAACCAAATGATTCCTAAGCGGCTTCGTTCCTTGTCACAGTGCTGGCATCAATCTCTAGCGGCTTTCATATATATTTTCACTCTAACCTAACAAGGTACGAAGTGGCCCAGAAATCAAATTAGTTGACTGTACTTACGACTTCCATTCCGGCAGTGAAGTGCTAACTTTTTCTAGCGCTACGTTCGTGGCCGATACCGTGGGTTTCCGGGTTTCTAGAGGATAAAGCGCTCACCTTGCGGGTTCCTTGCACTCAAAAATTACAACCCTGTCATAAAATTGTACTCTCTAATATAATGATTGAATGATGCCATTGCCAATTCAAGTCGTCTAATGTACCCGTACTGACATTCAAGGCCTATGACACATGCGTCATGCCTCTACGTAAGATTTCCGCTACAGGGCGGAAAACCGCTGCTACGCGCTACGGCGTAGCACACGTAGCGTTTGTGGGCTGCGAATGGGTTATTCCTCGACATGCGATGCGATGCAATCCACAAACTGTCTCACTCAGCTCTACTCATCTAATCGTTTCATAGGATAATACCTAAGAACGTTGGTCCCGAGATCCACAACAATCAAAGTTGCCAAAGAAAGTTGAAACAGACATTCAAATATTTATAACTCTTTTCTACGTGTTTCTGTGGAGACAAATATTTCTTGATCACTTTACGGGTCAGAAAGACGGTAACAAAATGACGGTAAACCCGTTCGGGGCAATTTATTCTAATTCAATTGTTTCGGTCAAAATTGCATTCAGTTACTAATTCGAAAAATATTTCCTGATTTCATTTTGATTTTTTATTAAATTATCATACTAGGAAACTGGGGTCTAATAAATATGGGTAGTAAGTAGTAGTAGAACGCTACGAAAACACAGGGAGTTTTTATTTGGTAGTGTTTACCCTTAGACCTAAATAAATAGGTATATACCTACCTAACGTATAACAATGCCTCTAGGTTATTTCAGTTCGCTGTTCGATTCCCATAAGTATATAGGTACCTACAAATTGTCATGGTATTAAGTTAGTTAGTTGAAGCATTTTGCCTTTATGTACATTATACTTATTATATTAATAAAAATTAATTTAGAATTTACTGCCGAAATAATTTTACGTTAATAAACTACATTAGTAGTTGAGCTAAAACAAAAGAGACGGTTACCATCGACATTGTGGAACGGTGAGTCCATTGCATGAGGCCTGATCGAGAGCGACGGGTGGTCGCGTCGCGCGGCCACCTCGCCCTCGCCCGTGCCGTTGAGCGGCGGCAGCTCCGGGCTCTTCCACACGCACACGTAGTACACAGACAGAAGGATGGCAGCCAGGGATACCGACAGCAGGTACGCGAGCACCGTCAGCACTCTGACCACTTTGCTGACCGACTTCTGCTCGTAGGCCTCCCGCAGCGGCGCGCCGGGCTCCTCCGACGCGCTCTCTTCCTCCGGTTGGCCGCACACCGACATCGCAACTACATTTTTTACGAGTATACTAATAACGTAAGTGTGTGGGTGCTCGCGGTCTGGAGCGCGGCGGGCGAGTGCCTCCGTCCAGCGACTGCTGTTCCCGCTCTAAGCCGATCAACTACACGCGTCGCGGATTTACGAATGTTCGATACGTCTCCGATACTCACCGTACGTACGGGTACGTTCTTGTACATAGGCGAACTTTGACGAATTTATTCATGGCGAATATAAATAGGTAGCAAGCACATTCGGAAAACGGCATTATTAAAATTTAGAGAGATAATAATATATTCTTCGCATTAAAATGTAGTTACGTCGCATTCATACCATTCATTTCAAATAGGTTACTAAGTTGAAAACTTACTTAGGTACTTTTAAGGTACAATTAATTTGTAAAACACTTTGTAAATCAAGTTATATTGCAGCCAGGATATATTTTGTTAATCTATTCAATTTATCTAAATAGGTTCTTTTTTCACCCGCACAACGAGGCGCGGATGAAATGACTGTTCCATTCCATAATTAATGTCGTTGTACTTTAATGAGTGTGCTCAGGAGCTCCATCTCAGACCGCCTTCCCCCTTCTTTCATCGGACAACCAGACGTACGGCATCCTTACCTGGGGGCCGATTTTTGAGTGTCGAACGCTCGAGTTTTCACTCGAGATCTGTCAAAACTTCATACTTTTTTGACAGATGTCGAGTGAAAAGTCGAGCTTTCGAAACTCAAAAATCGGCCCCCTGATCGAAAATCGAATTCCTCTTATTCGAACCAAGCGCCTTTCATCATCTTTTATAATGCGCACTGTAGCTCTAGTATAAGTTTTTTCGAAACATTAACTAATTCGAACGCGTTTGCGTTTTGTCTCAAAATGTATGAAAACGCTCTCACCGAGTTTGAAATACGCGCGTTCATCGGTTAGCAACAAATGTTATACTCGCTGTTTTAGTTTCCACTAGTCGCCACCAGAGGCGCTGTTCACGTTTTCATACCACTTTCATACATTTTGAGACAAAACGCAAACGCGTTCGAATTAGTTGATGTTTCGAAAAAACTTATACTAGAGCTACTGCTAAGGTTTGGAATTTGGAATTCCCTCCCTCGGTGCCTGTATTTACTATCCCCGAGTTCATATAATATAAATAACCCGGAACTATTTAAGGCACGAGTGAATAGGCATTTTCTGGGTGAGCTCGCTTCATCGTCTGCCTCATCTTTGTCATCATTAACTACATACAATTTTTTTTTCATAATTTTCCCCGAAATTTCTACAGCACATATGATGATTTTCAAGCTACGGGAGCAGAGAGGCTAAGCTGATCGCGCTTATATGTCGAACATATAGCATTCGTCCCTCTCTCACTGACATACTTGACAGTAAGGGATGGATGCTGTATGTCCGACGTATATCTATGCGATCATCTTAGCCCCTCAGAGGGTAATATAATATATTATCTAAATATTAAAATTTTGAGTCCGTGACATCGATGTTTCACATGTAGTTCTAACGAAACTTGTATGAAAATCGTACGTGATGTTTCATCAAAAATAGCAGTGCAACATGTGCAACGTGCAACACAATTTCGTGAAATAAGTGGGCGCCCTTGACTAAAGGGATAAATTCTCCAAAAGCACGGTTTACAGCCGATTACGCGTAAGACTTCCTCGCGCCATAACCCACTTACGTTGTTAACATAAAACCCACGTTAATGTCATTGGCTAAAATACAAATTGGATGGTGAACTAAGGCAACAAACAAATCGGATTAATCTCATACCTATTCGTTTCGGTAGGTTACGTCTACGTGACTATTAGAGTTTTGTGATTAAAACAAAGGTACGAAATAAATTTATACTGGGTATTTTCCCTTTCCCTACTCCAAAGTTGAAATAATGGAGAGATACTTAAACATTTAAGAGCCCACATATGCACTTTTGCCAATTTTAATTCAACATCTATAGTGATCAAATATCTGTCCTTTCAGTATATTAATCTTGAACCATTTTCCTCCAGTCTGTTAAAAGTGAAAACAGGATTTGCAAAAAAATTCTCGATACTTTTATTTTTCAAACATAGTCCTTTTTAGGGTTCCGTAGTAAACAAGGAACCCTTATAGTTTCGCCATGTCCGTCCGTCCGTCTGTCCGACCCCCGTTTTTCTCAGTAACCGTTAGTACTAGAAAGCTGTAATTTGGCATGAGTATATCAATGACGCCGACAAAACGGTAGAATAAAATCTTTAAAAAACATTTTTTCACCTCACTAGCTCGGAAAGCCCTTTTTTATTCTTTAAAAACAGATAGCAAAACTGCATTTTATCCACATGTGTGCAAAGTAATTTTGAAATCCGAACGTGTTCCTAGTTACTTTTTTAACATAATAACATGATAATAACATGTAAGGCCGTGTTCCCACTATCCGATACAATATCGGTGTAGGATTCATTACCGATAAAAATGTTTGGAAAACTGCTTAGTGCTCACACTATCCGATCCGATATCGGTCAGATTCGTATCGGATCCGATATCGGTTAGTGTGGGTGGACACAAAACAGCCAGGACAATTTTCGCCCATCTGATTTTTTTTCAGTCGGTGTGAAAAAAATCAGTCCTTGGATTTCAGATTTTATATTTATTTTGAATTAATTTTTTTTTTTATAATTATTTTGAATATTAAGAAAAAAAATGTTTTTTTGGCAAAAAATCGTCATTATACTCCATTTCGACTAATTTAGGGATAGGGATTTCAAATTTTACATTTATTTTGAGTTTTAAGTCGAAAAAAATATTTTTTGCAAAAAATCGTCATTATCCTCGATTTCGACTAATTCAAGGATAAGGATGTCAAATTTTATCATTATTTTGATTTTTAAGCAAAAAAAACTTTTTTAAGCAAAAAATCGTCATTATACTCGATTTCAACTAATTCAAGGATAAGGATTTCAAATTTTATATTTATTTTGAATTTTAAGCAAAAATTTTTTTTTTTGCAAAAAATCGTCATTATACTCGATTCCGACTAATTCAAGGATAAGGATTTCAAAGTTTATATTTATTTTGAATTTTAAGCAAAAAAAATTTTTTTTTTCCAAAAAATTGTCATTATACTCGATTCCGACTAATTCAAGGATAAGGATTTCAAATTTTATATTTATTTTGAATTTTGAGCTAGAAAAAATTTTTTTTTTGCAAAAAATCGTCATTATACTCGATTCCGACTAATTCAAGGTTAAGGATTTCAAATTTTATAACTATTTTGAATTTTAAAGAAAAAAAATTTTTTTTTGCATTAAAATCGTCATTATACTCGATTTCGACTAATTTAGGGATAGGGATTTCAAATTTAACATTTATTTTGAATTTTAAGTTGGAAAAATTTTTTTTGCAATAAATCGTGATTATACTCTTTTTCGACTAATAAAGATTTCAAATTATATTTTTATTTGAATTGAAAGTAATTCATTTTTCACGCAATTTTGCTTTATATATTTACTTTAGCATTTGTTTTTGAATTTTGCTTAATTGTTTTTGCGTTTTTTTGTTCAAATTTAGTTTTTATTTTCTATTTTAATGAAATGAAAAATTGGAACAAACCCAATTTATTTTATTGTTTTACTTTTGTTTTTCCTTTTTCTATTTCCTCGCTTTAGTGAGGTGAAAAGATTTGTGTTACACACGGCTGCAAAGTTATTTTACCTCGTTTGTTGCAACACTCGCTATGCTCAGGATTCTAATTTTGAACCACTCGCTTCGCTCAGGATTCTATTTTCGAACCACTCGCTTCGCTCGTGGTTCAACCATAGAATCCATTCGCTAGCTCGTGGTTCAACCCTAGAATCCATTCGCTAGCTCGTGTTCCAATTCCACACTCGCGGTTAAAATACAACTTTGCACCCTTGTATAACAAATAACTATTTTCATGGTACCTCCCCTACATGTAAAGTGGTGGTGGAATCTTTTTTTCTTCCAAACCCCATCGTGTGGGGTATCGTTGGATAGCTCTTTTAAGTAATATTATAAGGTTTCATTTTTTGATTAAAGAATAGGTTGGCGTGATATTAAGCTTTGAAGCGATAATTTTTGTTATGGTCAAGTGTCCCCCCCCCCCCTGCCAGCTGAACGGTGGATACTAGGTATGTGAAAAAAATCATGGTAGTAGTATATACGATGAATTTAAAAGGAAAACTATCACACTAGCTAAGTAGACATTACTAGTTAACGAGTAATACTTAGTCGAACTTCAGAAATGTACTTTGCAAAAGCAAACTTTCGTACAATTTCCATTGATACCTTAGATAATGTTGTTAATTCTGTCAAAAACATAGTAAATATAAGTTTGCGAACTTTTTAGTCCACATAATGTAATGGGTGGACGACTACGGAACCCTAACTTGCGCGTGGCCCGACACGCACTTGGCCGGTTTTTTCGATGTTTTTGGTTGGATCTTTAAAACCCTCCCATCTTTTACAATGATTTTTGATTTAATAGTTGTAAAATGATAAGTTCTCAAACCTGATAGAAAAGGTTATCCTTATAAATGTAGATACACGTTTAGAAAGAGAAGCGCGTAGCCCCGTCCATGGACTATCTATTTTACACAGTAAGCCTCTATCGCAAAATCGAATCCAAACGTAAAAGATACATTCTTAGTCTTACGAGTACCTTTTACAGTACCTATGTCTAGATTTTAAATCAAAGCAAATGGTGGAATAAATAATTGAACTACAATATACCTGTCCACATATACTCGTACGTATACCGCTGGCCTCTACCTAAGTATAAGAATGTAGGTATAAACTTCAGGCATTATTACGTATAAACTTCGGGTAATCTATCATAAAAATAGGTTTGCTATTTCGCATTGTAATTTTGTTGTACTGTAGTTGCATATACCTACGATTACGAGTAGGTACCTCTACCTAATGTAGGTATATTGCTTTGAAAACATGATACCTCGCCGAGTTTATTACGCCGGTTCTTCAAGTGGCAGAGGTTTATTTTTCCGAGTTTTCGCCTATTTCTATATTATGGCTGCTGCTCTCACACGACTATTAATTTGGAAAATTGTAATAGAGTCCCGTGCTCGGGTCCGGGGGTTGTCCATTAGGGATAATTGGATCGGATCGCGATATTTTTCGAGGGACACGCCAGCTACTTTAAGCGGTGGCCGGGTGGCTATTCTAATATACGAATCGCAATACTAATTAAATGTAGTCTGTATGATATACTTCTGCTGCTATCTCCTAGAATACATTACTTGAACTTCCCCGCAAACTCAAATCACGTAAATTGAACAACTACCTAATATTTAATTTTCGAACTCTAACGACACGTTAAGTGGTCGTCATTAGTTTATTTATTGTTTAATCGACCGGCTATGACTATGGGGTGTTGCCCCCTTCTTTTGTAACTAAGATACAATATTACCTATATACCTACACTATTTTCTTCTGATTTCAACTTTCCTCATACTTCTAATGAACGAGTCGTTAGCAATCGTTAGTAAGTTTTACGAGACCATCTATTTATAGATAAGACGTGTGTATGTCGGATTACCTACTTGCAAGTAGGTATGTCAAGTGCGAGGAATGCTAAAGATATGTCCGACATAAACTCGATCATGCTATTGGCTAGGGAAGTGTACGTTCACAGGTTAATTAAGGATGATTCACGCTAGACCGTTCCGTGTCCGGGCCGGCCCGTTTTGTAGTAGGTACAAGAAAACGACGGACGCGCGACGGCTGTCGATTTCTCGTACTAGAAAACGGGCCAGCCCGGACACGGACCGGTCTAGCGTGAATCATCCTTTAGTAGGTACTATATATTATAGGTTTTACAACCTAATGTAGGTTTGACTACTATCAGTTGAAAGCGTCCACACTTCCATAGAATACCTACACAATACTTATGGCTGATTGCTAGTATTGCTACCATCGTGATATTAAAGCGAGTTTTGCATGAAGCTAAAGAAGAGCAACTTTTTTAGTTACAAACATTTTTGCTTTACTGCACTAGTCCCACCGCTGGCGAGTAGCGAGTACTCTCATAGTAATTCTATACTCGCTTGAGCGGAAACGAGTAGTATTACTATTATGAGAGTACATAGTATAGGTACTCGCTGCTCGCCGGCGATGGGACGTGAAAAACGCAAAATACCGCGCGGCAAAAGTTGGTATTCAATAAAGTTAGAATAGTGTTAGAATTATATTATTTGTCTATGCAGTACATTTATGTTTGTCTGTGGCATGCTGTCTACATTCTCTTTGATCTCCTGTCGTCGTAGATATAAGTTGTGAGCGTCCCAATTATATTATATTTTAATACAATTTTATCTTTACAACTATCATGTACATAATAAGAATTAATGCGATAATCCCTATATTATTTTAATATAATATAAGTGATTAATACTGAGAGTTGTTGGCGTTTACTTTAGTAGTGCTACTCATGTCACGCGATCCCACTGCCCAGACGGCTTTGCTAACAGGTTCAGGGCCAAGACTTCAAGAAGCTTACGAAGAAGAAGAAGATTAAAAAGCGTGAGTAAAAATATATATAAGAATATAACATGAGTCAGCCAACTACGCCTCAGGGACCGACCGCATGCATAACCTCAAATGGTATCGAGAAGTTAACCGGTCTCGATAACTGGATTAATTGGAAGTTCGCCATCAAAATGCTACTAACTCTAGAAGGTCTTTGGCAATATGTGGAAGGCACGGATCCGGATGCCACAGATGACACGAAGGATGCACGTGCGTTAGCTAGAATCTGCTTGTCAATCCAACCTAACCTCTATCAAATAGTTCGTGACGCCAAGAAAGCGAAGGACGCCTGGAAACAATTGTCTGATACTTTTGAGGATAAGGGGCTGTATAGGAGAGTTCTCCTGCTCCGTCAACTTCATAGAGTGGAATATAGTCATTTTTCCAACATGTCAGCATACATCGAAGGAGTCCTGAAGCTCGTCACACAATTGTCAGACATTGGGAAGAAGATAGACGACGAAGAAATAGCAGAAATTCTTCTATCCGGACTACCAGAAGAATTTAACATCCTTGTATCGGGCCTAGAGACGGCAAACCTTAGCGGAAGCCTATCGAGTGAAGTTGTCCGGACTCGACTACTTCAGGAGGAGCATAGGCGAAACAATTCCAGTATCACTACAGACACACTAGCTTTTGTTGCTAAGAAGAAGGTGAAGAAAAACAAAGTCACCTGCACTTACTGTCAAAAGGTTGGACATGTCGCTAGTCGCTGCTTTAAAAAGAAGAAGGAAGAAGCCATGAATGGAGGGGAACATACAATGTATGCATCAGCGTTCTCCGCATCACATTCAAGAGAATTTATTATCGATTCGGGTGCTTCTACTTCCATGACTTGTGACAAGTCTCTGCTGCAGGATGCCAAACATAGGAACTGTGTAATATCTATAGCAAACGGTCAGAATTTACATAGTGAATTAAGTGGTAAGATTGTTATTTCTTCTGAACTTTCTCTTGATAATGCACTGTATGTGCCTAATTTATCAAAAAATTTGTTGTCTGTAAGTGAGCTTACAAAGAAAGGTTATGTTGTGATCTTTTCCAATGATAAATGTAATATTTACAGTTCTTGTCAAATCACAGGCAAACAGGTTTTAACTATTAACAAACATAATGGTCTTTATAAAGTCAAAGTAAATGAGCAAAAGCGACCTGACCCCCGATTAGGCGACTCTATGTCCCTGCAATGTAGGCAAGGATCCATGAGTGCCAATGCTGCTGCTGCTGTGCCTTTTTCTATATGGCACAAGCGCTTAGGTCATCTGAACAAACGAGGTATGTCTATACTAGGTGGAGGGAATCAGTGTGGTGTCGTTTTTCAGCCTGAAGACGGTGTGCCCACTCGTTGTATCGCCTGCCTTACTGGGAAGATGTGTGAAACATCATTTCCTCGGTCAAGTGCGGGGCGTGCAGCTCAAACCTTGGACCTGGTACACAGCGACATCGCCGGACCAGTTCATGTACCCAGCTGGGGCGGACACCGCTATTTGCTGACGTTTACTGATGACAGAACACGGAAGACTTTTGGATATCTTCTCAAGAACAAATCAGAAGTAAGTTCCAAATTTGTTGATTTTAAAAATTTAGTTGAAAAACAAACTGGTTTGCATATTAAAGTTTTAAGAACTGATCAAGGAACTGAATATTGCAATCATCAATTGTCCAATTATCTTAAAAAGGAAGGCATTATTCACCAAACCACTTGTCCTTATAGCCCTTCGCAGAACGGTGTTAGCGAAAGAGCAAACCGTACTATCTTTGAGAAAGCTAGAGCCATGTTACAGGAGTCACAGTTACCTGATCGCTATTGGGGCGAGGCTGTGATGACGGCTATTTTTATTAAAAATCGCGTACCAAGTACTGCTTTATCAGATAAGATTCCTGAGTGTGAATGGACCGGATCTAATATAGATCTTCGTCATCTGCGCGTTTTTGGCTGTGTAGCATACTCACATGTACCTAATCAGAAGAGGCGAAAACTGGATGCTAAAGCAAAACAGTATATATTTGTAGGATATGGTGAAACATGCAAAGGTTATCGCTTGATAGATCCCGCTAATCCTAAAAGGGTTATTTATTCTAGAAGCGTTGCTTTTCTTGAGGACAAATTTATAGGAAAGGATTTATTATATCCTGGGACTGATGGTCAAAGAGCACATTTTATTATTTTTGATAATTTAATTAATACTGATAATGATTCTAAAAATAATAATGATAAGGATTCTAGCTGCAATAATAAATCTAATAACTGTGATATTAGTAGTATGAATGACTGTGATAATAATCTCAATATTAATGATAGCCATGATGACAATGTTAATCATTTAAATTCTAATCAGAACTCTTCGACGGTTTCAGAGGAGGCGACTAGTTCACCGGTGCTGTCACCTCTGTCTGACCTGTACCGCACTACTGAGGATGACATCGAGGTTGGTGATGAGGATGTGGTGCTGTCCAGCCCTAACACCTCTCTGCCGCCCACTACATCTGCAGGACACGAGCCGATGATGACGGAGGAACCTACCGTCTCGTCTATCTCTCGGCCTGTGCGGAATACAAGAGGCATTTTTCCTGAAAGGTATAATGATTATCATTTAACGTCTCTGGTGGCTGCAGCGAGTCCATCACATGAACCACTTACGTTCCGCGACGCCATGAATTCTCCTGAAAAGGATGAATGGTATGGTGCCATGGAGAGTGAGTTAAAGTCGATGATTAAAAACAATGTTTGGGAGTTAGTTGATCGCCCACAAAATGTTAATGTTGTCAAAAACAAATGGGTTTTTAAGAAGAAATATGATGCAACTGGTAACTTCACAAGGTTTAAAGCTAGACTTGTCGCTTGTGGTTACAGTCAAAAAGAAGGAATCGATTATTCGGATACCTATTCGCCTGTGGTTAGGCATTCCACTTTACGCATTTTGTTTGCTATTGCAAATCAGTTGGATCTCTCCATGGACCATATTGACGTCACTACAGCATTTTTAAATGGCGAGTTAGACGAAAAGATCTACATGGAGCAGCCAACCGGTTTTCAATCTAATGATAATAAAATCTGTTTATTGAGAAAAAGTATATACGGCCTAAAGCAAGCTAGCCGAATGTGGAACAATAAAATCCATACATTGCTCTCTCAAAATGGATATAAACAAAGTAAATGTGAGCCATGTGTGTATATTAAGAAAAATGAATCTGAATATGTAATTATTGTCTTATTTGTTGACGACTTTTATGTGTTTCATAGTAATTGTATAGAAACAGTTACAACATTGCTAAAACAGCACTTTGATATACGTCATCTTGGTACATTAAAGAATTGCCTTGGGATAAACGTTACCAAGTACAATGATGTAACTGTTCTAGACCAGCATGATTATATTAAGCGGTTATTGGCTAAATACAACATGACAGAATGTAAGCCTGTTTCAACCCCGTTACCTCTAAATTGTAAACTTGAAAAGTCTGGCAAGCCTTTAGATGACAATACTTATCAATATAGGCAGCTTCTGGGTTCATTATCATTTCTTAGTGTATGTAGCCGCCCAGATATTGCCTATGCCTGTAGTCAATTAAGTCAGTACAGTACATGTTTTGATGAAAGTCATTGGCGCACTGCGAAAAGAGTATTAAGGTATCTAGCCGGTACAATCAATTATGGCCTTTATTTCGAGAAGGATAAGAACTTCGAAATAAACGCTTTCTCAGATGCAGACTGGGCTAATGACGTAACTGACCGCAAGTCATATACTGGCTTTGTAGTTAAACTCGGTAATAATGTCATCAACTGGGAAGCAAGAAAGCAACGCTGTGTCGCACTTTCTTCGACGGAAAGTGAATTTCTTTGTATTAGCGATGTATGCAAGGACATTTGCTTTATCAGGAATTTCTTATCAGAAATTACTGATAAACAATTTAATGTCACTGTATTTAACGATAATCAGAGCGCACAAAAATTGTTATTAGTCAAAGAATATTCCCATAGAAAAACTAAACATATAGACTTGCGGTACCACTTCGTAAAAGACTTGATACATGAAGGGAAAATAAATGTAAAATATCTATGTACTGATGAAATGATTGCTGATGTTCTCACAAAACCATTATGTGCACAGAAGCATTCTAAGTTTGTAAAAAGTCTCAATATGAAATGTATTGTAACTGTAGACTCCAAATAGCTATGAATGTTATTATGTGAACAACCATATGGGTAGTCTCTTACATGTAACTTTTTGTTTTCATTCAGTGCTTATGTAATTCTGTATAATTTAAGATTCCATCATAGTGTCATGTTATAAATTTATCTAATGTACAGCATAAGGCGGGGTGTTAGAATTATATTATTTGTCTATGCAGTACATTTATGTTTGTCTGTGGCATGCTGTCTACATTCTCTTTGATCTCCTGTCGTCGTAGATATAAGTTGTGAGCGTCCCAATTATATTATATTTTAATACAATTTTATCTTTACAACTATCATGTACATAATAAGAATTAATGCGATAATCCCTATATTATTTTAATATAATATAAGTGATTAATACTGAGAGTTGTTGGCGTTTACTTTAGTAGTGCTACTCATGTCACGCGATCCCACTGCCCAGACGGCTTTGCTAACAAATAGCCTCCCCGTAGACAATCAATCATGCTCAGCGCGGACAGCGGACAACCGTCGTCATGGGACTTCTAATAGCAATTAACTTATCATATATGCCATAATGCCATGTATGGTGGAATCTCTAAATGTAGGTTACTACATTTCAATTTGCAAATCCGTATCCTATTTTTATTGGGACGGTTTTAACTTTTAACGTGGCAAGTGTAGATATGTGAAAGTGAAAGTTAATGTCAGAGGACCACCCTACGCTTTCGGATACTTACTATTTAACGTAACGTGAACCACCCAAGAGGCCTTAATGAAGCCATATCTCCTAAATTACGTTGGTCCTGACACCCGGAAGCGGGCGCCCGCCGCTTCCGATCCTCTGATTAATCTCGTCCCGCGTCGCCCCTAATGAAGTCTCGTACCTATACCTGGGGAATATACCTAGGGACACACTAATGCTCACGCTCGTCACATGCAACGTTGCATGTGACGAGTGTGTTTGAAGTCCACAAATTTCGGGGTCCAGATTTCAATAATGCATTGCATACGGTGCGTATGTGGGACAGTGTGCCCATAGCTTATTCCAGTGCAATTGACAACATTTCATATTTTTAACTACTTTATTTCATGAACTAGTTAGAAAATAGGTAAAAATTTAAGCCACCCGTATTTTTTCTTATTCAATTTAACTCATTATTTCATACAAAAAAAACACGTAAAAGTAGGTCATTCCAAAAGGGCGTAAGTAAAATATGACGTCATCTTCCCAAGAATCCAGAGCCACTCCAGAGTAGCGATTGTCTGGTACTCTGTACTAAGGTCTCCCTGAATACAGCGAGGAAGATGACGTCAACTTTCGGTTTACAGTATTTTTTCCAAAATTAACGAAAAAAAAAATCTAAAAATAGTAGATTGTTTGACAAGGGGCTAAAGTAAGCCATATTAGCACGAGATGTTTATTTTCCCGAACGTAGTGAGGGAAAATAGTTCGAGTGGTAATATGGCTTTTAGACCCGAGTTATACACTCTACTTTTCACTTCGATTGCAAGAAAACACATAAACACAAATTATCCACCTTAAATGAATAATTTAACTCTTGGCGGGTGTATGTCTCTAATTTGACAGCATGTTTTTTTTTCTAAGGCCAGCCAGCCCGCCAGATTATACCTCGCTATGCGTGTACGCTTTACGTATTCGCCTCCCTTCCTTTTGATATATTAAAGAAAGAGATATTACATGCGCTTTTTTTTCTTTTAAGAGACGCAATTGCTTTGCTATGGTCAAAGCTTAATCTTTAGAGAATTGAAAAACGTCTTTCCTGATTGGTCGATTTTAGTACAGCTGTATTCTGGTTGGTTGATATTTTTACCAAGTATTTTTTAATCTGTCAAATTACTGTTCTGTGATTGGTGGATTTAATGGGTGAAGTATTTTGATTGGTCAAATTAAAATGTTTTGTAGATCATAAATATGTATACATATTTTCCCTAGGGCTTAAATGTACTACTTTAGCCCCGCTTCACAAGTCTAATATGACACACTTTTCGAGCATGAGAAGTGAAAAATGTTTTTTATGTCACATCGGCCATAAAGTGGCCATTATCGCACGCTCCGCGCGCGAAAAAACCCACTTCCTGGCCAGGGGGTGACATAAAATTTTGTACTTACCTCGAGCGATAATAAAGAAAGCCTCAGATAGCATATTTATCGCCCTTGCCTTCGGCTCGGGCGTAAAATACCTGCGATCTGAGACATTCTTTGTTTTATCGCCCTTGGTAAGTAATGTACTATTGTGTACTTCACACGTTTTTACCGAAATGGTTTTCGAATTAAGACTTTTGGAAATTATGAAATATTGTCAATTTGATAATCTTGATTATCAAATTGCACTGGAATAAAGTGCTGCTGCTGCTGTAATTGTACTAGAATCTTTGATCTACTATCTTTGGCTTTCGTCATGTTATTTATAAAGGAATGGAAACAAATTGCTTTTATGTAAATGAACAATTCTTCAGATAAGAGTTTTTGCATATTTTAAGTTTAATGAATTTTAACAGAAATGTCCAACATAGTATTCCCTTCCTTGTGAAAGCTCAAGTACATACTTAAGTAATCGCAAAAATCTTTTTAATTCTAATCCATATATCCTAATAATATATAACAACTATTATAAACGTGTAAGTTTGTGCGGATGGATGGATGGATGGACGTACGTATATTGAACGTTCCACATAATCTCAAAAACCGGCCAAGTGCGAGACGGACTCGCGCACGAAGGGTTCCGTACCATTATCTATAAAAACGGCAAAAATCAAGTTTGTTGTATGGGAGCCCCTATGTTATTCTGTTTTTTAGTATTTGTTGTTATAGCGGGAACAGAAATACATCATCTGTGAAAATTTCAACTATCACGGTTCATGAGATTTCTATGAAACTTTCCAGTTATGTAGCTTAGACATCAGAATAGGACATAGGTTATAATTGAATTGATTACAAAATTCATCTCCTTAGGGGGTTAAAATGGGGTGGTAATTTTGTATGGAGATCAAAATTATCTTTAAAATAGAAACTTTAATAAGTATTAAAATAGTAAAAAAAAATTCAGCGTTTATTGAACGAGTAACCTTAAACTCGGTTTATAAAAACCTAGCATTACATTATAAGAACACTAATTTCAGCGTTTTTGGAAATTCACCCTCTGAAGGGGTGAAAAGGGGATTGAAAATTTGTACGGGCAGCAATTTTTTTTAATGGGAAAAATGAAACTGTTTATAGACCTAGCATTAAATTACAAGGAAACTCATTTCAGCGCTTTTTATATTCACCCTTTGAAGGGGTGAAAAGGGGGTTGAAAATTGTTATGGGCAACCTGGTTTGCGTGTAGACTCGCAGTTAAAATTTTGCTAGTTTGCAAGTATATTCCCCAGCATATTTCCCCTTTGTAAAATATTCCTTCAGTATTTTAGTAGCCTGAGAGGGTTTTTAGTTTCTAATATTGTTATAAGATTCTTGGGTAGTTTATTTAATTTACTGGTAGAATATATAATACCTACAAGCTATCATTGTTAAAGTGATCATTTTTTTATAATAAAGAAAATAATGTAATCATCCTCCATCATATTTATAAACATTTTTAATTTTTATTTCTACAAAATAACGTTATTTTTATATCGTTATGCCGTACGTTATGCGGATGTATGGGCCACGTGTAATTATTCCCTATGGCAACCCAGCAAATTGTCAGTGTCACTGTCAAATCGTCAACGTCAAGTTTAAATGCATGAGGCGCCCCGCCCCGCCCGTTTTACTTTATATTTATTCCAAATCTTTTGATTTGATTGCGTTATCGGGATTTATTTGAATAAATAGGTATCGTCATGTTATCCCTTATCAGTGTCCATAAGTCGTTAATCCACGATATCGAAAATTGTTATCAAAATTTGCTAAGGGGGGCAATCCATCCAAGGTGTTAGTTGAATTTCCTCGTTTAGGTTAGTCACGTCTCTAAAACTGCCGGCAATAAATTAAATCAATTATAATGGCGGTGTCTATTCATAACAACATAGTTTCCGGACCAGAGGAGCTCGATATACCAGCACACTTGTCCTACGCGCAGTTTTTATTCGATCAATTAAAGAAAGGTGGAGATAAAGTTGCCCTAGTAAGTACTGCAATGCAGATAATGTTTTTTATACTAAACACTGACGTTTTAATTGCTAGAAAGTTTTAAAAGATTAAGCCAAATAATGAGTCCGTTGCTTTTGTCATTGATTTTATCTAGGCACTATCAGGCAACCGCAGGGGGCCTGTATCCGTAACCGTATTACATATTAAAGTCAAATACGCACTATTTGACTTAAATAGATAGCAAACATACTCTAAACACAGTCCACCACTGCATTTTCCTTGTGAAAGTAATGTGTATAAACTAAAATTGCAGATATGTGGAGAAACAGGAAACTCTGTGACCTACAGGGACATCTTGCAACAAAGTGTGACCCTCGCAGTGGCCCTACAGAAGATTGGCTTGAAAAAGGGAGATGTGGTGGCTCTGTGCAGTGAGAACCGGTTTGAATTCCCTATTGCTGCCCTTGCCGTCATGTATTGTGGCGGTGTGCTGTGCACACTCAATGTCACTTATACTCCAGGTAATAGAAATTAATATTTTGTTACATTATTTTTATTCTAGGCTGGCATAGTTTCAGTCACCATATTTATCCCAAATGAATATATTTGAGTGTTTTGCAGAGAACACTGAAGTAGGAGAAGGGATTTGTGCATTAACTTGACACAATAAATTAAGACAATTTAACATTTCAGGTGAGATATCTCACATACTCAAAATCACCAAACCAAAAATAATATTTACTTCTCCGATTACCGCTCAGAACATACAGGACTGCAAAGAGGGATCTTCTGTGGAGAAAATAGTGCTATTCGGAGATTATGATGTGATCCCGGGCCTGATGTACAAAGACCTGGTGAAGGAGAAGGCTGTGGTGGAAGATTTTGATTTGGTAGACGTTGGAGGCATGGACACACTGGCCGTTATGTGTTCATCAGGAACCACTGGATTGCCTAAAGGAGTCATGCTTACACACATCAATTTCCTTACTTTGTCACGACACATGAAGTAAGTTGATTATTATATTTTTCTAATGTACATAACACTAGACTAGACTTTAATTCAATAATGAGATCTTCCAATAATTGGTTTTTTTTAGATATTATTTGGAAACATCAATGAATTCAAACAACACTGAAATCAAGAACTTCTTAGCATTAATACCTTGGTTCCATGCATATGGTTTCATTACAACATTTGCTGTGATTTCAAACCATCTTGAAATAGTATTCCTCACCCGTTTTGAAGACAAGTTATTTTTAGAAACAATACAGAATTATAAGGTAAAGTTTGTATTATATTTCATTTGTAAATAATTTTAAATTGGTTTGATTATCTGCTATAACCATCCAAATGTATATTAAGTGTCCAATCAATGGTACCATTTTATATGCATGCCTATTATCAATTTTATTCCACTCAGCCATATTGTATGAATACGTATTTGTGTTATAGGTATTATTGAAATAATATAATGTTGGTCCTCAGGTGAACATGATGACCTTGGTGCCGCCGCTAGCAGTGTTTCTGGCGAAGCACCCGCTTGTCCTTAAATACAATCTTAAGTCAGTTAATGAAGTGTGGTGTGGGGCGGCGCCGCTTTCTGCTGATATACAGAGTGCTGTCTCACAGAGGTAGAGTACTACCTACCACCTTGGTACACTATAAACAAAATATTAACATGTTCATATGGGTCATAGCGAACCAGCTCCACAAGTCCGTGCCCAACAACCAGACCAGATACTGAGTGAAAAAAATAACCCTTTTAAATCTCGACCTTACAGTGTAAGTGATAGGGCTGAAATTGTAACAATGGTCTTTCCAGATTACGTTAATTTGAAATGTTTTCTAATATACACGGGCATATTTGTTTCAGGTTAGGCATTAACTTCATTCGGCAGGGCTATGGGCTGACGGAGGTGACGATGGCGTGCTGCGTGGACATCTCCACCAAGTGCCGACTTGGCTCGTGCGGAACACCTGCACCGGGCATGAAAATTAAGGCAAGACTCAAACTTTAAGACTATTGTGAACCTATCGTGCGAGCGAGAACAGGCATTCTTTCGTGCGATAGAGACAGTAGAATTAGTGCTACGGGCGCCAACGTTTTCCACCAACCCTCGCAGGTATAAACCTAGTATTTCATGATGATACTTACATTATTTCCAAAAATCATGCAAATCGGTTCAGGTTTAGGGGTGGAAAACGTTGCCGCCCGAAGCACGTTTTTGCATGGAAAAAATTTGCTACACAACAGTGGCGGCGCGTCAAAAAAATTCTTAGGGAAGCCGAAAATAATTAGCCTTTCTTATTCATCATGACCCGTAGTAAATGAACTGGACTGGCCGAAAATTGGGGCAAGCCGGTGGGAATCGAGTTATATGGACGCTCCGCCACTGCTACACAATCCTCTTAAGGCTTGGTCACACATTCACAGCACGATGCATTGAGTGCGCGCAGCGCGCAGGAACGTACGGTAACAAGTTAGCGACGCCACACGGGCTGCGCGACGCGATCGGGACATACATTCCAGCGCGCAGCGCGAGCGTTGCGCGACATCCCGCTTGCGTCGCGCGCGCTGTGTGAAGGCTTGGTCACACAAGAGACTGAGACCAAAGCAACCGATAAAGGTTGACAAGGCGTTTGTGATTCTTCTGGCGTCCACGGTCCAGGACAGGCCATGTACTTATTTGCAACCATCATTATATAGAAAATCGACGTTGACGCGTCGTGTTTTGCCTGTGCGATTAGCGGCGTGCGGCAAAGTAAAATGACTTAACTCTTTGGATGCCAATATACTAACAGACTAGGTGATGTGATGTAGAATGTGACTATTGTTTCATATGACGAAGCGAGTTTTTTTTTCTAGTTAATGAATCACAAAATACTCTGAATGACGCGGCCGCACACAGGTCGTGCGACTGAGGGAAATGGGCGACATTACTGAGCACAACTGCCAACATTTTCAATACCCTCACACCAAGCAAACAAACTCTATATTTAAAGGGAAGCTATAAGCTTTAATGTGGTAGTCGTTTTTTCCCATGGTGTATTCTGTTCTTCTAAATGTCATAGAGTAATTTGTAGTCATAATTATGAGTATATCTCGGTAAAACGTTTTTCAATAAATGATTATGACATTATTTCACAGGTTATAGACATCGAGACGGGTAAAAAGAAGGCTGCCGGCGAAGAAGGCGAGCTCTGGATAAAGTCGCCGCTCCGCATGAAGGGGTACATGGGGGACGCGGCGGCGAGCGAAGCGTTAGTGGACGCGGAGGGGTACGTGCGGACGGGGGACATCGGGTACTACGACAAGGATGGGGCCTTCTACATTGTGGACAGGCTTAAGGAGCTCATCAAGTACAATGGCTTTCAGGTATGTTAGCGTGATTATCTTTAAATTTAACCAAACACAAGAAACAGCTCCAGCTAAGGAATTTTTTAATGTACAAATTGAGATGCCGATTGGCAAAACATAGCGATAGGTACTTATCTACAATTATTATAGAGTTTGGCTACTTTAACTCTACCAAGCAAATGAACTGTCAAACAAATATAATTTGGCAACACTGTGCATTATACGTCATATTTCTATGGAAATGTCACGGAAATGTGACGTGTGAGGTAGTGTTGCCAAACCAAATATTTGTTTGACAGTTCATTTGCTTGGTAGAGTTAAAGGTTAAAGTAGCCAAACTCTAAGACCCTGTCAACCTATGTTTACAAATAATCAATTTTGTATTAGTATTTGTATTTTTGAGTAATTTATCAAAGAAAAATTTGACTGACGGAGTTTTGAGGTATCACACATTATAAAAAGAACATATAACTGAATTATACTTACAGAAATATTTTGTAAATAAAAATAAATAGTATAATGTATATAAGTTAAGTAAGGTTAAGTTAATTTGCAGTGCCCTTGCAGTAAATGTATATGTACCATAGCATAAAACGATAGGCGAGCAGTAGATAGGTCAGACGAAAGATAACATAAATAATTTGCATGAGAACGTAAATTATATGTCCAAAGTATTAGCAAACATCATGCAAATGAAACGATAATAAGCGTGATCAAACAAAACCCAATCGGATTGAAATAATCATAGTTGCTTTGTGAGCTAAGAATGTTTTCGCAACATCTAATGCCGATAAATATTTGAATCTTTACATTGCTTTCAAATTCAATGATAGACCGAGTGCGCATAAAATGTTGATGTATGTTCATTGTTCATGTCGCTCTTGGCCGTATTAAAGATAAATACAAAAATGGTTTCTTAAATTACCTATTATTATACTAAATATTTAAGTTATTGTTGGCAACATTATGAATTTTGCAATGTGTAATAACGATAGGCTAGTTTTACCTTGTACAGTCTGCAACAAAAGTAACTACGCATATGAAAAGATCAAAATCTCTCATTCCCTCGTATTAAAGACTTTCGACATTTTCATATGCGTAGTTACTTTTAATGCTGACTATACATACATTGTATGTTATCTACACAACTACAAGTGGCACCGCCTAACTTATACTAATATGTAACACATTCAAAGGAAAAATACTTTAACCTTTTCAGCGCTCTGTCAAATACAAACGCTGTTTCTCACTCAAACGCGAAGTTGGACTTTATAGAAATGCATTTATGTTGATATCCCATTGGCAGGCGCGGATCCAGGATTTGGTTCAGGGGGCACTATCAGGCCAGGGCTCTGTTTATAAGAAAGTCTGCTTCAGGGGGTGGGCGAGTGCCCCTGATGAATTTGTAGTTATAAAATTAAAGGAAACATTTGTATGTTGTATGTTGAACATTTGTATTGAAAAGTATTGGAGTAGGTATGTACTTGTACGATGGTACTGGCGGAGTCTCGAGTCCTTTTTTTTTCTTGTTAAAAATGCGGACGATGTAACTTAGAAGGCTTCCCACGAGGTGGGCTGATGACCTGGTTAAGGTCGCGGGAGTGCGCTGGATGCGGGCAGCCCATGACCGTACGTTGTGGCGCTCCCCGGGGAGGCCTATGTCCAGCAGTAGACGTTTTCGGCTGATTGTATGTGTGTATGTTTGCAGGTAGCGCCAGCGGAGCTGGAAGCGCTGCTGCTGCAGCACCCGGGCGTGGCGGAGGCGGGCGTGGTGGGCGCGCCCGACGAGCGCGCCGGCGAGCTGCCCACCGCCTTCGTCGTGCGCCAGCCCGCCGCCACCGTCACGGAGCAGGAGCTCGTGCAGCACGTCGCCAAAAAGGTACATAACTTAGCCTAGCCTCGATTATTAGTAATTACGGTGACGGTACGGAGTCTTTTGTCACTGTATTAACGCACCGTTAAGCAGCGATATGATACTCGTAGGTATATGTGAGTATATGGAAAAACTGTCACGTACGAGTACACTTATACTCGTACCATTAAAATTATGATGATTTCGCCAATCAATACTTGTTCAAAGACGTACGGTAACGACGCCATGACAGTAGGCAACTGGTTTTGTACGGTAGTGGATTCTGCTCGTCGTCGCTCCGGACACGTGTGTTGACCAACGCGGTGACGATCATAATCTCTACCATCTCTCGAGTCTTCTCACAATCGCCATTTTTACATCATGCATTTCTGCCATATACTCGTCATCGTGTATATATATGAAATGACAGCTGTCATTACGTGTTACTCTGTAAACTAATCCCGGTCTTTTAATAAGTTTGCTTGCTCGCGCATGATGGCCGAGCCGATGAAAAAAAACGTATATGCGCAGAAAGAGTAACTAAATTTAAAAAGTTAAATGTCACAGAGCTCGTCATTGACCCAATTTTTCCCACTTTCAATCTTATGGCATTACTAGCTTTTTCCCGCGACTGTCCGCGTAGAAGTCATTCATCGCGTTACAATTTAATTACTATTCTTTTATTTCAGGCGCTTACCTAGTTCCATACAAACTTCCACTCCCTTAAGGGATGAATTCTGTGCTCAATAATATCCTATGACTTTCACCGGGCTTTAACTATTTCACCTAAATCGGTTCAGCGGTTTAAGCGTGAAGAGGCAATAGACAGACAAATACACTTTCACATTTAAAATATTATTATGGATAATAATAGGTGTCAACCGCTCAGCTCTCGTGGCCCAGCCCCGCCTGCGTACCGCTTGCGGTATATAAGGTTAAGCAACGTGGGCAGCGGTCAGTAGTTGGATGGATAACCGCTTCGAGTGGTTACTAACTGAGCGCTCCCGTGCTTTGGAAGGCACGTTAAGCCGTTGATCCCGGCTGATGTCTATGACAGCAGTCGTTAAGCCAAGTTAGAGGCCTTCGGGCGGCTTGAGAACTTCTAACAGTCAAGTTGCCCACTCACTTGACAAAGCCTAATCCCAATGAGGTCTAGTTTCCCCTAGGGTTGGAAGGTCAGGTGGCAGTCGCTTTCGTAAAAACTAGTGCCTACGCCAAATCTTGGGATTAAGTAGCGGACGCCAGGCCAGGCATCCATCAGAATGCAACTGTACTCGGATAACGCTAGGAGGATGATGATGAATATGTGTCAACCGTTGGGTACTTAACGATCACGGTGTCAAACATACATGGGTACGTTAGAGCGATAGGTATGTTTACCTTAGAACGATTTCAATATTTTGAAAGCCAATACCTTCCATCACTCCTTACGCGGGGAATCGTCTTGTCAATTGTCTCCTTTTGAATGCGCGTTCCTAAATATTAAGCTTATAATCAAAACGGATGTGTGACACCTTTTAATTCGTGGCATCCTTGCTTGCGTGATGCTCTTTTGTAACTAGCGCGGTGGAGTGTATCGTCAACTCGGTAGTGCGCCTGTTTAACCAAAGCTGCAAAAAGGACCTGGCCCCTATACCACAAAACTTTACAAGTCTACAATCCGACAAAATTGTACAATTTCCCATAGAAAAAGTTGACAAATTTGTCGAATTGTACGCTTGTAAAGTTTTGTGGTACAGGCCCCTGCCTGTAATTGGTTTCGTGTAAAGATTGCATTATCAGTCATTCGCACGGGCAAAACAAGTTAATAAAGCGATGCCACTATCTGATAATGAGATAGTAATTTTACGTAACAGATCGTACTTTGGAAAAAAAGTCTAGCTTACGACTGATCGGAGTGAAACTACTAATGGAATGACCTAATGGCACGTAGTGTTTTTATAACTTCAGAGGGGTAGGGCAAGCTCTCTCCATACAAACTTAGTGCAGGATTTTCTTCGTTTGTGTTTGCATTAAAGTTATGATTTTTGGTCAGTGTGCTTATTTTTCTGTTAACTATTTCGTGATGTAATTTTTTTCATTGATATTTAAAAAAAAATTTTTCATTTTTTTGAAATATTTGAAAATTTCCACATCACTTTCCTCGCATATCTAATATTTACATCAAAAAAAAAAATACATTCGTTTGTATGGAGAATGTCTTGCCCACCCCTGCGCCTTAATAAATATGAACACTAACTAGTCATTACAATGGCGTTGGAATATTTAGCGCTGTAAATGTATAATACCTATACAGCGGGACCTTAGAAATGTATGTAAATTTTTACAAGGCATTGTCAATACAAAGAATATTTCTACAAACTTTTTACTGATCTAATATCCTTGAAACACATAGCCTTGGCACGTGATTCTCGTGCCTCTTTCATGTGTTAAAAACTGTCTTTGTACCATTCATTTTTGTATTCAAACCATCACCAAACATTACTAACCATTGTTGCTGAATTTACAAAAATCTCAGGACTGATATTATTTTGTTCTTCACAATACAATACACAAAAGCAAACACAATAATCATGTAGCTACAAAATATAATATACAACAGGCTATCTTCTCATTATAAAGCGATCTCTTCCAGACTTCCTTTGGATAGTAAAGAGACGACGCAAAACAAATTAACATTATACCATATGAGCAGTGAGCACCTAGGCGAAACAGACAAAGTATAACCACCTCTGTCTGTATAAGAAAAAACAAACGTATATAAGTATCAAAAATACATGAGTCAATACCAGAGGGCAAATAGTATTAAGAATCTATAGAAAATCAGCACACTCAAAGAAAGTAGGTAGTAGAAACAGAGAGAGAGAGGTAATCAGTAATCCTTAAATCAAAAATGTCTGTATCTGTCGCCCGAGTCGAAAACAACTTATTTTCGTAGGTAATTCTTCGCCGGTAATAAAACTACGTCAGTTTACACTCATGATTTTTACGATTTTTCAATACCTATCTAATTACATATACAAACAATCGATAGATATTAACAATCCGTTTACAAGGTCACAGGGAGTAAAAAAATTATGTATGTATATGCTTTACAGTATGACACAAAACCGATTACAATGCTTCATAGGGTTTCTTCCTATCACCTTTTACCGGAGGTGATGGATTCTAATCTCACCTTGAGTTTTTAGGGACTTTAACTAGCTTTTAAACGCGACTTCATCCGCGTTCACTTCCACTCCCTATTTCATCCCTCCGAGGAGTGATTTTCGGGATAAAAAGTATCCTATATGTTGATCCAAGTTATTAAACTCGTTGTGTATCAAGTTTCATTATAATCCGTTCAGCCGTTTTTGCGTGATTAAGTTACTAATATTCAAACATCCAAACTTTCGCATTTATAATATTAGTAGCATTTACGAAATATGTTGGAATATAGCCATCCTCTCCCAGCGAAAAAAAATAAACAAGGGGGTTGTTTTGTTATGTGCCCTGGGATCCCAGGGACTGGTAGACGACAGGTTACCTCATAGCTTTTCGGTGACAGAAAATGTCGCGAACATAAGTACCGAGTGAAAAAAAAACAGTTATTGACTTATAATTTAACATGCAAGTCTAAAATCAGCACAGTTTTGTACTTAGGTAGGGCTTGCGGTGCGGACAAGGGACCGGCTTGTTGTACTTTCGTTCGGGACTAACGTGGAGTTGTCATCAAATTATTGCTTTTGTATTATTCAAAATGTCAAATGTCGTATATTCAATGTACATATATTGTTAATAAATAATTGATATCTGAATGATTCTCATGTACTTGCTTGTTTTCAGGTATCACCGGCCAAACATCTGAGGGGAGGCGTGATTTTCCTCGACGACATACCCAAGAATGCTTCAGGGAAAATCCTAAGGCGAGAATTGAAAGTTTTATTAAAGAAGCATAAAAAGAGTAAGCTTTAAAGTACAAATACCAAAGAGATTCCCCGAGTTTCATTTTGTTATAAAATGCCTTGACATCGTGAATTTGTGATGTGTTCATAATTTATTGTTGTAATTAAAGAACAAAATATACAGTTACCAGACATTTATTACGTTCATTTTATTATCACAACACCATTATTACATATTACGTAATAGAATAATTTAGGGGCCGTCCAGTGCGTCACATGAACAGGTATTTTTTAGCACTCACCCTTTTTCAAACATGTGACGTAATCGGGTCAACTTTTTCATGTTGTTATTCTGTTGTCAGTGATGGAACAGATGAGTACAGTCTAGGGCGGCCAATCGTGGCAAAAAAAGTTTAATACCCCGACGGTGGACGGTGGCGAGCTAGCGTACGGCCCGCCTGATGGTAAGCGATCACAGTAGCCTATGGACGCAACGCCATGGGTGTCCCATGCCTACCCTTTAAAAATGTATACACTCCTTTCGTGAAGAACCATTATGTACTAATGTTCTTCCTTTGCGAAAACCTCTGCAGGGAGCTTATTCCATAACTGGGGCGTTAGAGGGAGGAAATTCCTCTGAAACCGTACCGTACGCGACCATTTAACCTAAGTTACTAATGGGAGATCCGAAAGTGGCGACTGATACTACACCGTACACGGTATAGGGAGGGCAAGATTGTAATCTTCCATAACAGACGTGACACAACAGTGACAGTGCGTTTGATGGTCATAAATTGAACTCCTATCATGCTTAAAACACCGGGTTTGTAAAAATGGGCTTAAAGTTGTCATAAAAAACTTATGTGTGTGGTTATAAAATCACAGTTTTAATTGGTAATGGACAAGGAGAAGTCGATAGGCCGATTTACAAGAATTTCACTATTTATTAGAGAGAGCCTCTTTTAGTTCCTGCGGTATCCTTTCGAGGGCATAGTTGTGCAGCTCATCGTTGATAGCGGCTAGCACTCCCGTCTTGTTGGGCTTCGGTTCCGAGGCGCCGTACTTGTAGAAGTTCCCGAGGATATCTGTGAGTTTGCCCCCGGCCGCGGATAGGACAGCCTCCGGGCCGCATGTGTCCCACTTCTTACAGCCTGCACTGGCGAATAAGTATAACGATGCTTTGCCTTCCAGCAGTTGCAGTACCTGAAATTACGCCCATTCTGTAGTTTGACATAGACAAGTGAATGAAGTTCTCAGCTCAAAGCCTTGTTGAGTTACTTGAGACATATATTCGCAACGAACGTTAGTTGAAGCTGGTCAACGTCATTTAATGAACTTGAACATTAGAAGCTGTGGCTGGAAAACAGAAAATTCAATTGTGAGCAGTCTAATTGGCTACTCAAAACCAATACATGTCAAATCTCTCGTGTTTGCTGTTTCTTGTCTTTTTGAAATAAGATGTGGACTCTGTGCTTCAAAGCTGAAAGCCTGAAAGTGCTACTAAGAAAATACCAATATTACCAATATGTGGATCAATTTTTGGGTCTATTTAAAATGAACCCACCTTGTAGCCTGCGCCTCCAACTCTGAGAACTTGAGCAGCATTCATGACTTGTAAAGATTTTTCTACAACAGGATTTGAATGGCTTCTCGTGGTTGTGATGACGAGTGAGTCTGGAGGGGGCGCGGGAGTGAACCCTCCGACGCCAATCTCGGACAGGCCCCAGATAGTCCTGCCCAGTTTAACCTCGGAACCCGACTGAGATGTGAAGAATGGCTGGTGGATGACACCGGCTACAGGTTTCTCATTCACGGAGATTCCAATAAGAACTGTTACATGCTCCAAGAAACCTGCAACAATTCGTGGTTTATTGTTGTAGTGTTTACAAAGTCTGTACAGCACGCAAGTGCGGCACCGCTATAACACAGACGCTGCTTGAAGTCGTCGATGGTATACCTCTTTAATATGTGCACAAAAAATTAGCCATTCTTAAATACATTCCATTACAAGTTAGGCAAGCATAAAACATGCAGTTACTGGTTGAAGTAGGAAGTAGTTAGCTGTAAAGTGGATAGATAGATTGCAAATGAAAAATAATCTGCTATATCCTGCAAATCTACATCCTTGAGAAGGGTGGTTATAAATACAAAAGAAAACCATAAAACATTAAACTAAATCACATGAACTATGAAGTTAGTAATCCAAAATGTACAAAGAACAAAACCCATGATATCTCAATTTTTGAATTACCAAAATTTGATTGAAGTAGACTTAAGACCCACTTCATAGTGGTAAAAGGGTGGCTCAAATACATTTTCCATCTTTCCCAAGGATCTCTCTTCAACATAAGGGCACCTAGAATTTATAAATTATTTGTTGTAGTCACCAAATTAGGTATAGATCATTCTCCATAATCCTGACCATGCAGATTGTTGTAACTAGAGAGCACTGGTGACAGAAATATGATAGGTTCAAGTACCTACCTTCAGTGTACTCTGAAGTTCCGTCAAGCGGATCAACCCATACTACTATGTCTTCCTCCTTCACACCCTTGAGACTAGCGGGGCACTCCAGGCCCAACACTTCCTTGTCTGCATCAAGCACTATCCAATCTGGGGATACTTCACCCTGAAAATGTAAAATAAAATACTGAATTTTCTTCAGAACATCTTATTGACAATATATATATATACAATTAGGTACAATAGTACTTAATAATTAATGCATTGCCATCAGATCTAACACCCTGTAAAACACATGTAAGCAATTTTTTAATTTCTGATTGTTGATTTTATGTATTAATTATAATATTTTAGTCGACATAATAATAATATAATGAACTTTATGTCACACCTGGCCATAAAGTGGCTATTATCGCACGCTCCGCGCGCAAAAAAACCCATTTCCTGGCCAGGGGGTGACATAAAATTTTGTACTTACCACGGGCGATAATAAAGAAAGCCTCAGATCGCATATTTATCGCCCTTGCCTTCGGTTAGGGCGTAAAATACCTGCGATCTGAGACATTCTTTGTTTTATCGCCCTTGGTAAGTAATGTACTATAATTGTTTAACTTAATAATAACTTAATTATTTATTGTATTCAATTAAATAAATAACACACATATTCCAAAAAATAGACATTAATCTGACTACACTACACAGACTATAAATCAAACATTATGTGAACTATACACATAATTTCCTCTTTTTAATTATTTGGTTAATTAATGAAAATAATTATGCTGAATGTGGTCTAACCATGCTGTCCTTATGTTCTCTTTAGTAATTTTAGTTTGGGGGAATTGATTTCCACATAATAAAAGCACTCTCACTAAATGGCTGGGTCAAGGGTCAGATAGTCAGGAGGCTCTTTCTGAACAACTGTGGCACCCTAGGTTAGGTTTATTATGCACTACAAAGAAAATGCTTAAACAAAAAAAAACATGAACATGAACAGGACCCATTGAGTGAGAAAGTATCAAAAGGTTGAAATTACAATAAATTTTTCATTGACATGTAGTTCCAGGTTAATTGATACCCCCTCCACTGAGCATCCTTACCTCTTCAACTGAACATCCTTACCTCTTCCACTGAGCACCCTCACCTCTTCCACTGAGCATCCTTACCTCTTCCACTAAGCATCCTTACCTCTTCCACTGAGCTATCTTCCTCTCCAATGATGCTGGCTTTTGGGTACTGCTTGGAGAGAGATGCAACAATGCATTTTTCCGCAGACCTATCTGCTTCAGTCTGATAGTCGTTCTTGCCCTGATTTAACAATTGAAAATTAATCAATAATTACAGGGCTATTAATATCTTAATTTTTTTACTTCTAATATAATGATAGTATCGTATTTTGTTGGTATTTAGCCTTATGAAAGTTTTGTTGTTTTTAAGTAAATCAATCAGAAAACAATTACATGTACAACTTTCTACAGTTATATTGCATATATTATCAAGCAACATTGCAAGGTTGAGATAGCGTAGCGATATCCTGATTGTAAAGATTAAACATCAAAAAAAAGAATTTGGTGATGTAATAACAGGAACAAATTAAATCAAGGCCAATCGAACCGAAGCATGAATAACTGTTGTTAAAAAAATATATAAGGACGCACTGGACCGACGCAAAATAACCAACGGTATATTTCGTAAAAACAAACCTTTTCTACAATCCCCAAGTCTCCTTTGCTCATTACATCTCTTACTATTTTCCCAGCTCTGCCAGCTACAGACACAGAGGAAGCCAACAGTCTTACAATAAGAGGAGCACTGACAGACATTTTAGTTATATTTTTATTTAACTAGGCTAAGTTTATATATCAGGCAAAACTAATTGCGAACAGAAAACTTGCTCGTCCACGACACAAGTGGGTGAGAGAACGGTACCTACTCAATTACAAACAAACGTCAAGCACGTCACACACAGCTGATAATAAATGTCAAATGAACGTATGGCAACATTTTAAGGGGCCTATATATGTAACAATTTCATCACTAATTTGTCGAAGTGACTATTATTCTTATTAGAGAAACCGGCCAAGTGTGTCTGGAACCACGTGCAATGGGTTCTGTAAATGCCGCACGCCGCGCGTCACATTATGCGGACAAGACCCTTCAATGACAAGTATCTCGTTATTTGTCTTTCCATTTTCCTCAACCTACTTAACAATACAGTTTTCAATTATGCAACATGAAAGTTACAATTATGGTATTTTACCTCATCTAAAATCTCACAAGACGATATATATATATATATAAAAAAAAGTTTCAATAAGATACACATTTGAGTAATTCGTTAAGTAACGAATCTACAAATTGTACTCAGGAGCTCCATGAGCTCATACCGCCTTCCCCCTTCTTCCATCGGACATCCAGACATACGGCAGGTTACCATCCTTAAACTGGTTGAAGGTGCTAAGGTTCTGTAGAGAGATATAACCTGGACCAATTTAAGGGAAGTGTGAATAGGCATTTTCTGGGTGAGCTCACTTCATCGTAGGCATTTTATGAGTGAGCTCTCTTCGCCGTCGGCATTGTCTTTGCTTAATAAAATAAAAAACTAACAAGTGATTTGAAGGATTGTTGGCAGATGCGCAGCCAGGGCCACACGGTAGTAGTATACGTATATGCTCTTCGAGTTTTGCCCAGACGAGCGAGGGCGCAACTTTCAAACTTCCTTATAAGAAGACTCACTTTTCATGTTTACTGACTGACGGCCTTGACATTCGGAATATAGTTCCTAAAAATAATTGTTAATTTAAAATGAAAACAGATCAATATTATTTATATTTATTTTTAATAATAATAAAAAGGCACAGAATGGTGATTTATAACTTCTTTAAACATACATTTACACATTAGGTATGTGCTGTAAAAATAATAAAATAAGTCTTAAATGTGTGTCTTAGCACTAAATCACTTCAAAAGTCAATTGAGGAATATATTCTAAAATATTAATAAAATATATTGTGTTAACCGAACTCCCAATAGAACGATTTTTTATTCTTTCATAACAATAATATTCTTATTTAAAACTATTTGATCTTTATTAACTAACTATAACTCTTAACTAAACTCGTACAACAAGGTGATAGCTGTTTGTATATTTAATTTGTCCATTATCTCATAAATCTTTTATGTAACCTCCAAATATTCTCTAATATGTATAAGGGATATAAAATATTCCTACATGCATAATGATATTATTAATAAAGTTCTAATATGCGATTTACTCAAAACAATTTTAACTTTAAAAAAATTAAAACTTAACACTAATATTACAGTCTAAAATGTCTCTTGTTTAGTTTACAAATAAAAATATCAAAGTAACCCATGATAAACAAAAAATAAATTTATTTGAACTTAAATATTTTTTAGACACGCTTATGAATAATAATAGAATAAGTCTTTAATAACCTAACCCAAAACTTAAATAATATGATTCTTAAAAAAGTTACTCAATAAATGAGCAGTTGTATGTAGTAACTATATTCTACTAAACGGTTAAAACACGTAAGTTTTAATCGTTGTGTTTTAACCATTTAATAAAATATAGTTATATTATGATCCACGTAAGTTTAAATTCAAGTTGTATATAGTGTTAAATGTAAAAATTACCCAGTAGAAATCGTCACTAAATCGCAACACATGATGTAGTTCTTTAAGTATGTTGTATGAATCAGTTAGGACAGTGGTAATCCAAATTTGCAACACCGAAAGTTTGGGAATTTTTCACTCAAATATTGTAAAAGCCATAAACTACGCGTTTTTCGATAGAACCATTTTAGAGTTTATTAAATTTGCAGTAAGGTAAGCATAAATTCAGCTCTATGAGCCCTTTCAGGCAAAATACTAAAATAATGTTTTAGGGGGGCACTCCATACATGGAAATGAAAGATAACAAAAAGTTTTTCGATGATGCATATTTGGATAAATACTACCCCACTGATTAGGGTTTGCTCCCGGGAAATACCGGTACCGAAAATACCGGGATTTCCCGGTTTTTTGAACCAAGGTAGGAACCGGTACTACGAAATCGATTTCCCGGTATTTTCGGGATTTTCGGGAAATGTAATTTGCAGCTTAAATTTAATACGCTAATCTATAAATAATAAGAGATATATCGATAAAATAACGCAAGCGATGTTTATAAACGGAAACATCGCTCTAAGCAGCCAATTCACGACCACGGCTGGCCATTACTCCGTCCCGCTTATACAAATTCATCAGCGCCGTCACCTAACCAGTCCTCCACCCGCATACTTACCCCAACGTGCGTGTTCATTGTTCTACAGCTACACTATTAGTAGGTAGTCGCCCAACTAGCACCCAACCAGCACGCTAGCGTTAAGAATACCTGTATTTAGATTTAGATTTAGATTTATTTATTTATTGATACATATAAGCTTACAGTATTAATAACCAAGACGCTCACATGTTACATACATAAAATAGTTACATGAAACTTAGACCAACACGAATACATTACAAAATAACGACACACAAGACAATTAAATACTTAAATTATTATTTAAAAATGTACATATATGCCTGTATATCATTCTTATATCGGTTCCATATGATTATTAAAGTGTTAACACATGCCTGTATAAAGATGTTAGAGCATGCTATAACATCGTTATAACCCCGAAACAGGCCCACGCGATACAACAGGTAAAGATTACAGAAGGCCTGTAGAGCAGTGATCTTTATACCCGTAGTGTTAACCAACCCTCGACAACAGCAATAATACAGATGAAGTGTTAGGTAAGAGTGAATTAACACTCTTGTGCAGGTACTATTACAGGTACAGCAAGAGTGTTAATTCACCCTCAGCTAAAACTTCCACCGGTATCACTGTGGTTGTAGAGGGTTGGTTTTGGTTACCGCTATGAGTTATAGAAGTGCTTCGGCTGAGAACGATTTACCACTTTAGACTTTATTACACCTATTAAAATATTTCAAGTGAGAATCTTACTTCTTTCTTATTAATATTATCCTACACGGTTACAATAAAATTATGTGACAAACAGCTTACCAAATGACAAAGGAATATTTGACAGAAGGAGATAAGCAATAACTAATTATTGAAATGATTTTTGTTTGTGAAGTGTAAACAATCTGCCCTCGTAATTTTACGGTTATTTTATACGCTTTTTGAGATGCAAATACCTTTAGTCAAGAATATTGTACAGGATTTGTCTTCATTCATAACAATGTAACATAACGGTGTAATAATTACACTTACTATATTCTGGACAAACTCTGTACTACAACCTTAAGTTGTACAAGACACTCCACGGCAGCAATGATTATGACAGACTCTTGATTCAATTAAAGTTAAAATAATAATGAACAAATTGTAAGCATTTAGTAAACTCGTTGATATAATTTTGAGTCCGTTTTATAAAACGCTAAGATAAAATAAGCAAATTCATTGTGATTTATATAATTAATGTGTATTTTGATAACAAAACACGTGTATTTTCTTTTTTCATCCCTGATATTATTATCATATTGTCCAAAAAAGGTATTAGGCTAAAACTACTCACGTCTCAAAACCACCACAAGTAATTTCCCGAAAGTACCGAAAATACCGGGAAATCCCGGTTCCTCTACCGGCCAGTACCGAAAATCCCGGGACTGATAAATGGTACCGGTTCTGCATTCCCTACCACTGATCCATACAACATACTTAAAATCCGCCTAATATAGGATCCATGAAGTCTAACCCCCTTATTCATAAAACTTAACAAGCCTCTGCTAACTAAAATGTTGTTTGTCCCTTTCTCACAAACGTACATGTCAAAGTGACAGATAAGGACAAACGAACTTTAGCGGCTTGTTAACTAATAGAGGTTTGATGGACGTTTATGAATAAGGGGGTTAGGCACTTTACTCTTATTATAAAATTACTTATAAGCTAAAATATTTTGGTTCATAAAAATTACAGACGTAATTACCAAGGAAAGAGGAAGCAACATTTAAGAGGCCTTACAAGTTAAAAAATAAATTGATTTCAAATTTTGTCAAAAGTATTGATAATACCAAAAAAGTGATTATAGGATATTATGATTTTATTAAAGTTTTAGATAGTAACATTGCCCTTTTTTGATTTTATTGTGTGTAGAAGAATTTAAGCGGAAGAAAGCAGTTTTTAGCTCGAAAATGGTCGATTTGGAGTGATGTTTGAAACAAAATATCTTAATGAAAAATACAAGAAATACATTTAAAATTTATGTCATTAGGTCGCAATAGTCCTATTCCAGATAGTAACATTGATAAAATGTCAAGAAACTTGTCAATTTAACAGAAAATGGGCTAAATAGATGAGCATTTTTTACCTTATAAGGACCCCTAAGGCCACTACAAGTTGCACTACTCTACAGACGGAATCGAATGTATTTATTTGAGATGGGCAACTGACTTCGCTCGACTCCTAGCCCCAACATTTGCTGATATGTAGTATACATAACTCTATTCAATTCTATTAATATAGCCATAGCGTCAACAATTCGTTGCCCCATGCTCATAATCGCTATACATACACCTGCTATAAAGCTTAAGCCTATAGCTATAAGGTCTATATTTCGACGCCCTCCGTCTCGCCGACCTGCGTCAGTATATGCTTGACGATCTGATCGATGGTGTGCGTGTCAAGCATGCGCGCGATGTTGGCGTCCTCTATGACGTAGAGGAACAGTTGCTTGGTGTTCTCTCGCAGGCGCTGGACGCGCGTCCAGCGCTCGCGGTCTGCGGCGCGGGCGCCACATTGCTCTATTACTTTCTCTAGGACCTAGAAACAAACTTTTACGTTACATAGTGGAAGCTATGGACAATACTCAGTTAAGCTAATTGACAACATTTCATTTTTCTAACCTCTTAATTTTATTTAGGTATTTAATAGTACTCAAAAAGTTAGGAGATACGTATTTTTTCTTTTCAGTATATTTTCATTAAATCCCCCTTATTTTATTAATCTAAGACTGCTGCGTTCGAAAAGGGCGTATGTACGTATTTGGGATGAATAAGATTAGCACTCTGGTCAAATATTGAATTATAAGTAAAAAGTATACTGTATCTGTGTCACCTGCGACAATGACAGTGACAAATTTCAGGGGTCTATCCTGACCACCCGAAGATCGAATTTCGTATGTTTCTTTCTCTATCGCTCGAAGCAAATGAGATAGACGGAGATATTCGAAAGATTTTAACCCAGTTACTTCACTTGACAAGATAGCCCCCACATCTGACAACTGTCGAATGTGTCGATGTCAAAATTGTCAATGTCGCATCCACAGACAGTTTTCATTGTTTTAATAGGATACATAAGTCATGTCACGGAGCCCAGTAATGGCTTCTTATAAGTATTTTCCAGTTTTCTCGAGAACTATCGAATATAAAAATCCAATATTTTTTATATATACTCAGCAAGCTCATATCTCTAAATGGATTTCTGCTTCAAGCCGCTAAGGTAAAATGAAATGTTGTTAATTCGCCATCTTGGGACTTGTCGCGGACGTGGGTTTCACCCTTATGTTGTAGGCATGCCCGTGATTCGCACGAAGCGGTTTGCTTTTAGCTTTCTTACAAGGACGGACGACGAATGAGTGGAATTCTCTACCGGCTTACCGTTCCCTGGTTTCATTCATAATTGGCGTGGTCCATTATAACGTGGACCCTTTCAAGAAGAGAGTGAATAGGCACTATCTAGGTACGCATGCAACACCCTCGGCCTCATCATCACTTAGGTACCAACAGGTAAGATAGAGGCCAAATGTTTACCTATTCTAAAAATATCTTTAGTTTTGAAGAGGAAATATCAACTCTTCAAAAATCGACGACCGGCGCATGGTGCTTAAGCATACACCCTTAAATAACAGCTGCCAGTCATTCCTTACAACTATATAGATATCGGTGTGCTCACCACATCGACGGTCTCGTCGGGCCAGCCGAAGCACTCGAGCTTCTCCACGTCGATGAGCTGCGTCAGCAACTTCTTCAGGCTGTCGGCCAGCTCCTCCTCTGACATCAGCGGGTTCTCAGTCTGCGAATACGATTGATTCGTCGCTTTTATACTTTACCGTGGACGTCCACAGCACGTATAACTCTATGGTTTCATTCATAATTAGTCTATGTCTATGGCCTATTCATGAGTGAAACCATAGTCTTAGCGTGCCGTGGCCGGCGATGATAAAGTATAAAAGCGTCCATTTACATACTAAATATATTAATAAACATTTGTAGACAGTGATCTTACAGTGCCACTGTAGCCGAGCGATAAGGCACGCGACTTTCAGAAAATCTGGGTTTTTCAAAAAAATATATATACGAAATATCATTTAACGGTTATCGAAAAAAACCTAAACCCTAACCCTAAACCCATGTATAGGTATGGCTACTCTGACTGAATTTATATTTCGTAAAGAGGGCCTTCCGCGAACCGAAAACGATGTACGAATATTTCCTAGTCTGGGTGTGTTAGTACCTTGAGCGGCAGCTCGACCTGCTCGGCGTCCGGCTCGACATCCTGCACCCCGCCGTACAGCACGCCCTCGCCGTAGCCCTGCAGGATACGCTCCGACTCAGCATCCAGCACGTTCAGTATACAGTCCGTCTCGTACAAGTTCACTAGTCTGGGTGTGTTAGTACCTTGAGCGGCAGCTCGACCTGCTCGGCGTCCGGCTCGACATCCTGCACACCGCCGTACAGCACGCCCTCGCCGTAGCCCTGCAGGATACGCTCCGACTCAGCATCCAGCACGTTCAGTATACAGTCCGTCTCGGACAAGTTCACTAGTCTGGGTGTGTTAGTACCTTGAGCGGCAGCTCGACCTGCTCGGCGTCCGGCTCGACATCCTGCACACCGCCGTACAGCACGCCCTCGCCGTAGCCCTGCAGGATGCGCTCCGACTCAGCATCCAGCACGTTCAGTATACAGTCCGTCTCGGACAAGTTCACTAGTCTGGGTGTGTTAGTACCTTGAGCGGCAGCTCGACCTGCTCGGCGTCCGGCTCGACATCCTGCACGCCGCCGTACAGCACGCCCTCGCCGTAGCCCTGCAGGATGCGCTCCGACTCAGCATCCAGCACGTTCAGTATACAGTCCGTCTCGGACAAGTTCACTAGTCTGGGTGTGTTAGTACCTTGAGCGGCAGCTCGACCTGCTCGGCGTCCGGCTCGACATCCTGCACACCGCCGTACAGCACGCCCTCGCCGTAGCCCTGCAGGATGCGCTCCGACTCAGCATCCAGCACGTTCAGTATACAGTAGAGGAGGGTAGTCGGTGCGAACGGAAAAAGACTCGTTTTATTTACGCTGCGATAAATAATATCCAAATAAATGGAAATAATACGCGAGTTAGTGATACATATACGTATTAAAAGAACTTAGAATCTGTGCTGTGTTATAGTATTTACAGTGCTTAAATTGGACCGCAAAATAGTGAGTTATAACAGAAATACTTTTGCTCAAAACAAAGACTCTTATCGCCGACCAGTTTAAAACCTAACTACCGCACGGTTCTATTGTTTACACGGTCACTGCTATTCAATTTTGAACTTTACGACGTTAATCATAAAGTGCATACAATATGATCTGCTTAGGGTGTGAACTTGAAATAGACAGAACGGAACGCCTATTCTGTAGGTTTTGTAAAAAATGCTACCATTATAGATGCGCAAATTATACATCTGCATTCTTTAGAGAGCATCAAAACGAACTACAAGCGAATTGGAAGTGTCCTTCGTGTGAATTAATTACGCGCCGTCCGCGAAACGACGACACTCCAGCATCGCCGGCTGCTAGGAGTCTGCTAGAACAAGCTGCCCTGATAGATACAAATATCTCTTACGATGACAGTAATATCACAAACTTGATGGGCGATACTCAACAAATGACAACATCGCAAAATAGCCAGCCGCAACCCAGTAGCATACAAAACTCAGAGCTCATTTCTTTTGACAAATTCAGCCAATTAATAAAAAGCGAGTTGGTGGCTATGGAACGACGACTGATACACTCCGTCACAAATAATATCAAACAAGCGCTGATACTTGAATTCAACGCAAAAATAACCACTTTGGAGCAAAGTATAGTGAACAGTTCGGCGATTTTATCTCAAGAACAATCGAAATTAGAGCAAAACCTAAACAATGTAAACATAACCATAAAAAATCTTGAGGCTGAAAACGCAAAACTACGCGCAGACTTAGAACAACTAAATAAAAAAATTATAGAGCAAATACAACCAAACAAAGAAGAAGTACAGCACGGAAACTGCATTGTCCTATATGGATTAACTGAATACCCCGACGAAAACGAATCCAACATCATCGGACGTGTCAGCAACATCTTCTATGATATATTAGGTACAGACATAAACGGTTTCATAGAAAAAATCGATCGCATTGGCAAACGAGGCTACCGCAGGCCCCTTAAGATAGAATTACTAAGTAAAAGGATGAGAAGATACCTACTTGACAATAAATACAATTTCAGAAACACCGGTCTAGCATTGTCAGAGTTCATGGACGCGCCAGCTTTGGGACAACGAAAACTCTTAAGAGACACCTTAGCACATGCGAGAAAGAGAGGGCTCAATCCATTCGTTAAGAAGGGGAAAGTGTTTGTAAATGGACATGAGTACACAATGCAATTGCAAACACAGGAAAACGGCGAAAGCGCAACAGCGCACCTAAGCTCACAAAACACCTCGGAACAAACAAGTCAAAATATACCCGCCAGCCATGAAGAACTCCATTCCTTTCGAGAATAAATTTTTAATATATGTCCAAAATATGCAAAGCTTGAAAAATAAAGCTCATATACTAGATGTATTTATAAATAATAAGAACATACAAGTAACATGTCTGACCGAAACATGGATTTCTGAAAATCAAAAAGATTTAATCCAAATCAGCGGATACAAGTATGGAGCGGCTTACTATCGCAAAAACAGACAAGGAGGCGGGGTGGCGATTCTGCTACAGAAACACATCAACTCTAAAGAACGGCCAGACATCGCAGCTTTATCTCAAGAATATATTGTGGAATGTTGTGGAATAGAAATACCTGAAGAAAAAATTATATTAATTTGTATTTACAGACCTGATCGTGAAATAGACACCTTTTTCGACTGTCTCGATAAATTGTTAAAGAAAATTCAACGTTATGAACCAAATAAAAATATTATTATAACTGGTGACTTTAACATTAATGTAAGTATAAATAATGTATATTCGAAAAAGCTTTTGGATACTATGATGTGTTACAACCTTAGACAAATAATTAATAAACCAACTAGAGAAGTAAATAATTCAAGTACTTGTATTGATTTGATATTTACCAACATGTTAAAATACAGTCTAGATGTAAAAGACCACGGCATATCTGATCACAAGGGCTTATTATATGAAATTGTAAGCAGGAGTGCAACAAAACAAGCTCAAAACAAACAAGATAAAAGGTTTACTTGGAGTAGAATCTTTAACGAAATAAATATGTTAAAATTTAAAAAATCTCTGAAAAACATTGACTGGACTAAAATAATTACTAAAGACAACGACACAAATACGAACTATAATGCATTTATAGGTAAATTAAGAGAATGTTTAAATACACACATACCTAAAAAGAAAATAAAATTACAGCCAAGCGGTAGAAATACAAATAAGTGGCTAACAAAAGGGTTAAAAAGATCATGCAAAAATAAAAGACTGCTTAAAATATTTGTGAATAAAAATAAAAGCGACATTATGAGTAATTATTATAAAAAATATGAAAAGCTTCTAAAAAAATGTGTATACCAATCGAAAAAGAATTCGTACGTTAAATATATGGAAAAATCAAAAAATAAAACAAAGTCAATGTGGACCATCATAAACCGCGTTACAAAAAGAAACACAAAAGCGCTAAACAAAAACATAACTCTAAAACTCAGGAAAAACATTGTAGAATCGCCCCAACTTATAGCAGAGGCATTTAATGAGCACTTCGCAGCGGTGGGTGAGTCATCGCCGCGACCGGCGACCTTACCGACTATGCCGTTGCCGACTACACAAGAGGCGCTGTCCAAACGCTCGTCTGTTACTTCCGCGCTAAATTCCATATTCATACAACACACTACCGATCGCGAAATATACAGGATTATAAAAAATATTAAAAATAAAAAAGGTTCCGGTGTGGACGAAATTCCGCCCGCACTAATTAAACTATGTGCTTCAGAACTAAGCGCTCCGATAACTTGGTTGGTAAACCAATCGTATGATGAAGGAACTTTTCCGGACGCTCTGAAAATATCTATAATAAACCCAGTTTTGAAGCCAGGTGGAGACAAACAGGATGTAAATCAGTATAGACCAATATCCTTGCTTCCGGTTCTCTCAAAAATATATGAAAAAACAATGTCGAATCGTCTGTACTCTTTTTTTGAAAAATATAACTTGTTGGATACCAATCAATACGGTTTTAGGAAAAAACGTTCTACGATCCTGGCAGTGTACACATTCATACAATCAGCTTTAAATATAATAGACAAAAAACAATATGCAGTAGGTTTAATATTAGATATGTCCAAGGCCTACGATAGGGTGTCCCACCCCATCCTACTAAACAAATTATATGCTATGGGAATCAGGGGTACAGCTCACCAGTGGCTAAAGTCATACTTGTACAACCGGTACCAACAAGTACAGATCGAATACTACCATAAAGAATCGAACGAAGTAAGAACAATAACATCAAAAATGCGTCGAACTACTTGCTCTGTCCCTCAAGGATCAGTAATATCTTGTTTATTATTTATCGCATATATAAATGATTTACCGAAATCAATAGATAAAACATGTATTATGTTTGCTGATGACGTCTCATTACTTTTAGAGTCCAAAAATAGCACGGAATGTACCGACAAACTACGAAAAACTCTGGAAGACGTCACTACATGGCTGACAGACCACAACTTGCAAATAAATCTTAACAAAACAAAAATCATCCAATTTAAACCCATTCAGAAACAACCCCTGGAAATTAAATTAGAAATAA
This sequence comes from Cenopis cana, assembly GCA_951800055.1. Lineage (NCBI taxonomy): Eukaryota > Metazoa > Arthropoda > Insecta > Lepidoptera > Tortricidae > Cenopis > Cenopis cana. The sequence continues at coordinate 10,232,317 of OX637490.1, read as the reverse complement.
ATGGTCATTCTATTGAAGAAGTTAGTGACTTTAAACTATTAGGTATAAATCTAGATACTAGCATTAACTGGAAAAGTCATATTCAAGTTATAAAAACTAAGTTATCACGGTTTGTCTATGCACTTAACATTCTGAAAAGAACTACAAGTTTCGAAACTGCGCTAACAGCATATTACGCATATGCGCATGCATGGCTCCGCTATGGCGTGGTCTTATGGGGCTCAAGCACCAATGTTCATGATTTGTTTGTCATGCAAAAAAAATGTGTCCGTATTCTGACAAACACACAAGTACCAAATAGCTGCCGTCCGCATTTTATAAAACACAAGCTACTCACTTTGCCGTGTATATTTATATTAGAGTCAGCACTTTTTGTGAGAAACCATTCGGAACTATTCAAAATCAAAGTCTGTAAAAATAACAGTAGGTCCAAAAATAAGCTAGCCATACCAAATACGAAGTTAGCTATGTGCAGAAAGGGGCCTTGTTATCAATGTATCAAAATCACAAATAAACTCCCCGACAGAATAAAACAGGAACGGAATGAAAAGAAATTTAAAAACTCCCTCAAAAAACTTCTTCTAGACAAAGCATACTACACAATAGACGAATTTCTAAATGACCAAACACTGGAGTAATGCACCTTATGTATGTACCTAGTCCCTACCTAAATTAGTTTAGTTTTATTATAATCATTTATCGACATTCATGCATTACCTATCAAAAATAAAATTATATTTAATTAATATTAAAACTATAATTTTTATCATTATTTAAAGTTATTTTAATTAACATTGACATATCATATTTTTTACCATACCTAATTATTATTATACTTAAATTAGCATTGACATTTTGTATTGGATAAATGTCGATAAAAATATAGATTTTATTGTTATTGTGTATAAAAATAAAAATTTAAAAAATGCATGTACTTATTGTAAGTTAAAATTATTAAAAATGGCCGACATTTTATAAAACTGTCATTAGACTGAATTTTCATGCTTGGACAGTTAAGTCACTTTATTCAACGGACTAATTTGATACAACTCGGCCAGTTAAAATAATTTTAAATATTTTAATGTCTGTATACTTACCTAGATTTAAGATATACTATTGAGTGCCCTTACAGGGTGTCATGTACCTACCAAACTTGTCTGTAACACCTCAATATATTATGAACATGACTGCAATGCAATAAAGAATAAAGAATAAAGAACAGTCCGTCTCGGACAAGTTCACTAGTCTGGGTGTGTTAGTACCTTGAGCGGCAGCTCGACCTGCTCGGCGTCCGGCTCGACATCCTGCACACCGCCGTACAGCACGCCCTCGCCGTAGCCCTGCAGGATGCGCTCCGACTCAGCATCCAGCACGTTCAGTATACAGTCCGTCTCGGACAAGTTCACTAGTCTGGGTGTGTTAGTACCTTGAGCGGCAGCTCGACCTGCTCGGCGTCCGGCTCGACATCCTGCACGCCGCCGTACAGCACGCCCTCGCCGTAGCCCTGCAGGATGCGCTCCGACTCAGCATCCAGCACGTTCAGTATACAGTCCGTCTCGGACAAGTTCACTAGTCTGGGTGTGTTAGTACCTTGAGCGGCAGCTCGACCTGCTCGGCGTCCGGCTCGACATCCTGCACACCGCCGTACAGCACGCCCTCGCCGTAGCCCTGCAGGATACGCTCCGACTCAGCATCCAGCACGTTCAGGACAGAGTCCATTTCAGATTTCTTCACGCGATCGATTTTGTAATTCGTGCCCTGGGGAAAATAGTTTCTTTATAAATTAAATGTTTTGGATAATAATAAGAACATGTTTGGGTCGCCGCTTCCCAAAGCACAGGGGAAACGTTTTAAATGAGTTGCTAGAACAATATTCCAAATGAATCCATTCCTTTCGCGTCGATTTTACTCATAGATCTCTTGTCCATGTCGTACAATTGCGATGCAATTTTACCGTAAGCATAAGATGCATTTTACTGGTTTATCCCGCGTTCGGCAACTATGCTAGACTGGTGCGCGCAAGCGAACCGGTTGGGGTGGCTCTTGCGAACATGCTCGAGGAACTGCTCGCCGCGCACGTGGCGCTAATATCGCTGTGGGTCACTACGCTCACCAGCACGCGGCGCACGTGGTGCAGATGCGCGCGGAATAAGTCAGGGTGTGACTTCCGAACATGCTTGACGAGCTGCTCGCCGCGCACGTACGCGCGCGCGTTGACGCAGTACATGCAGCGGCGCGGGCGGTCCAGCTGGTGCGTGAGCACGTGGCGGCGCTGGTTTATCTCGCTGTGGAAACATTTCTTGCACACCGCGCATTGGTATGCTGTAATACAAACATAAAGGATGATATTAGATTGTATAAATAATAAGAGAACTAGGTTCTTAACGGGGTTATTACGGGACATAACACTCTGAAAAGGCACCTTCATATTATAGGGATAGGTAGAGACTCCTCCTGCCCACCCTGTGGGACTTGTTTGCAGGGATGAGTTAGAGGAGACAGAACTGAGGGATGTCAACTTAAAAGATGTCCTTTTGTTTTGAAGGAGAAGAGTGCGGTCCGGGAACGCTGCCGGAACAGAAACTCTTAGCTCCAGCAAAAGGGGAATCGACAGCCCGCCTGTCCAGCCGGGCGTCCCCACAACAACGACAATACAAACATAGTCAACCTTATATTTTCAAAAAGGGTAGTAACAGAACAGAATGACAATGAAAATGCCATAATCGTGCTGAGGAAATAGCATCCGTTCGTAGTAATCTAACTATTGTAGGCTGTCATTTTGAGCGTATTCTGTTCGTCGATATTGTCTGTCAGTAGTAATGGACTGACCAAATGAAGGCCGCATTAAACTGCCCGTTGCACCAAAGCTCCAGGCGTGTAGGCGTGAGAGAGGAATGGCGCCGGGTGGTAAAGTTAGCCACACACAGCATGACGGCCACGACCACTCTGGCAAGAGTGTAACGACGAAGAAGAAGAAGCAATGCTATAAAAATGCAGGAACACCTTTCTACACCTACAATCAAACATAACAGTACAATAACTCACGTTTGTCATCCAAATGAGTCTTGATATGATTGGTGAGACCCGCCTCGTTGCTGAATTCCTTCTTGGCGTACGGACAGTCGTCGTACGGGCAGTACAGCTTCTCCAGGCCCATGTGCTCGCGCTGGTGTATTATCAAACTGGAATGAGCAAATGGGCAATCACCACATTATATACCAAGGGCTGAAGAACACAATTACTAGGCTAAACCAAAACTAAGGGTGATTTTTTGTATGCAAAGTTTTGCCTCTGTCTAATTTTGTGGTAAATTCTGTAGCCTGCTTCATTTCGTCGTCGTCTTCATCGTTAAAAGCCTTAGAATACTGGAAGTGACGTGTTTTTTTCAAAATCAGAGTCTGTGTGTTTAAATTTATTTCAGGGTTTAGACTTTTATTTAGTAAGTGTCTTCCCTTAGGTATGTGTAGGTCGTGTGATTTTCTGCCTTCAATTACTTCCGGAAAACGCGCACTTATACCATACCCATTGTCTAATGAGGCATAAGGCACAAGTTGCTGGTGTGCTTCACGAGGTAGCATTGCAGCCGTGAGCGCTGGATGCACGTGTGCCCGAAGATCACACTTGTACCCCCCCTTGTCTCCGTACCTGGCTTTAGACTTGAAGGTGGCGCCGCACTTAGGGCACATGTTGCCGGTGTGCTTCACGAGATGGCGCTGCAGCTGCGAACGCTGGATGTACGAGTGCCCGCAGATGGCGCACTTGTAAGGCTTATCCTCGACGTGCGTGAGGACGTGCCGCCGGATCACCTCTATCGTGTATGTGCTGTAGCCACACTGTATAAACAATAATTGGTTATGTTTTTATACCATTCTACAACTATCAATTCTTTCGATTCTCCCTTACAGTGCTGTCCTAACTCCTATCTATGTTGCCTACGCTTCCATAGTGTCAACATGCTTACCTTAAAACCTGCAGGAATAACAATCATCAGAAGAAATATTCATCAAACAGGCAACAGAAAATAAAATGTTGGATCTTACTTATCTTTTATTTTGAACTCTATAAGAGACACAAAACAATGTGTGAGTAAAATTCGACTTCTTGTAAGTCTGTGAAACTAGCAGCTGTTAGGAAGGCATGGTCACTCTGAGCTGCTCGCAAGCCAAATACATTTGGCTTCTCAAGCAAAATGCAACATGCAGTGTGATGAAGGGACTAAATGGTCTGACGAATAAATACCACTAAATTGATAACCACAGACAAAGTATAGTCAAGTGCATAAATATGTATAAATTTTTGGACCTTATTTCAATGGAGTAAGGTGAAAAAGTGTATACATATTGGTGCCCTTGACTGTACATACTTCTCAAACAACAAACAAAAATACTTATTAAGAGATCAGACCTCTACTTAAAGTCTAATGTTCTATACTGTGTAATTTTAGAGGTGTGCAATAAAGAATATTTGTATTGTATGACCCAGAAGGTGCTGTACTGGCAATAAAATATATTACTTACCCTTTCAAATCAATAGCAGCAGAGAAAAAAACATTACTCAGTTGATCATTCAAGCTTACAAAACTTATTAAATAATAAAAGAAAGCTAATCTCGTAACTCACCACATCACACTCATATTTCTTTTCCCCATGGATTTCTAAATGCTTGGCCATGGCAGCCCTTGAACTAGTCACTTTGCCGCACTGGTGACACTCAAAGTAATTTTTTGGTTCTGTAAAAAGTGTTTTCTTGAATGACAGAATGTAGGCACATCTTTAAACAATTTCATAAGCACTTATTAAAAACGAACCAAACAAACACTAAATGCTTTCAATTCTTAATTCATTAACAACTAGAAATAAAATAGTTGATTAACCCAGATTCTGATAAATATATATAAAATTCTATCCAATAATATACCTAAGTGATCCTTCTGGTTGTGGATGATCAGCTTGGAAAAGTTCTTGGTGTGGAATGGGCAGTGTTTGCAGTTGAACCTGTTTTTCTTGATGTGCTGTAGGCGCAGGTGCACAATCAGGTTATCTTTCCGAGAGAAGGTGGCATCACAAATCTGAAATTATGAATATTGTAATTGTGTTTATTGACCACTTTGATTATTTCATTTATTTATTTGGTTTATAGAGCAGGAACAGAATTGGAAAAGGCGTCTCTAAAACATGCAAGTGTCAAGTCATGTAACAGTAGGGGTGACCACGTTATCAGAGGGTTTGGATCCTGCAGAATACGGATCTGCCTGTCCCCATCTCGAAATTTGAGCCAGAAGTACGGTATACCGGAAAAAGTGCAACCCATACAAAAATTTTCGTAGTACATTTAGTAAATCGATGCTCTGGTACTTTAAAAGAGGTCCAATTTATATGGTTTTATGGTATGTTATAAAGGACAATATTAGCCACGGTAAACTAAAATTTTCGGCCCTCCAGCAGCGCCACAACTTTGGCCGCCATCTTGGAAATAGTGTCACTTTTTTCAGTTTTTTGCTTATACTGTCATCAAAGTTCATTCGAGTGCTAAACATAGTTCTGCAATATTGTAGAATATTTGCTAAAACTTTTGGGTACAAAGATTTTTTCCATGACCCCTAGGGACGAAGATATGACAGGAGATATCATTAAAAATTGCCACTTTTTTCTAGTTTTCCTCTCATATCTACATTTTAAGTGCATTTTAGCGCTAACTATAGTTCGGAAATATTGTAGATCACAAAATTAGCTACAACTTTTGCATTGAAATATTTTTTCCACGACCATTAGGAAAGAAGATATGAAGTCATCTATGGAGTACAACTGTCGAAATTTGCTACTTTTCCAGTTTTCTTCCCATATTTAGGTTTGAGTGCAATGAATCGCAATCTGTAGGGGATCTATGATGGTCGAGTGATAGCGTGATAGACGACAAGATAAAGCATCTGTCACTTTCCGATCTATACCACTTCAATCCCTCAGAAGACTTAATCGTCTGTTTCCACGATACCTAGAAGATAGTAGGTACTTTGAATTTGCATATAATTTTGTCTTCTGTAATATTGCTGACCTAGAAATGCACTAAAACGCAAATATGTGAAGAAAACTGGAAAAAGTACTAAATATCGACAGTAGTACCCCATAGATGACATCGTACCTTCTTTCCTGATGATTGTGAAAAAATATTTCAATACAAAAGTTGTAGAAAATTTTGTAATCTACAATATTGCCGAACTATAGTAAGCGCCAAAATGCACTTTAAACGTAAACATGAGAGGAAAACTAGAAAAAAGTGGCAATTTATAATGATATCTCCTGTCATATCTTCGTCCCTAGGGGTCATGGAAAAAATCTTCGTAGCCAAAAGTTTTAGAAAATTTTGTGCTTTACAATATTGCCAAACCATATTTAGCACTAAAATGAACTATAACGACAGTACAAGCAAAAACCTGAAAAAAGTGACAGATTTTCCAATATGGCGGAGAAAGACGTGGAGCTGGAGGGTCAAAAATTTCGGCATACGATGACGAATATTGTTATTTACTGCATATCAAGAATCCATAACAATCGGACCATAGTTAGAGTACCGGAACAACGATTTACCAAATGTACAACGAAAAAAATTGTATGGGATGCACCTTTTCCGGTAAAACATACTTCCGGCTCAAATATGGGGATGGAGACAGGCAGATCTGTATTTTGCAGGGTCTAAACCCTCTGATAACGTTGTCACCCCAACTGTTACACGATTTGCTTCTTGCATTCTACTTCTTCAAAAATGGGCCTACTCTATTAAGGAGTAGTGCGCGCCATCCACGACGACGCGCCCCTCCACAGCGAATCTCATACTGATCTGTGCGCAGTTGTACGAAATGGGCTGTGGAGGGGCGCGCCTTCATGGATGGCGCGCACTATACCAACAGCTACAAAAATTAACATAGAGACTTAGGTAGAAATACATAGCCAATATAGGAACTCACAGATAGTTTAGGAATGCATTGGATCCAAGCTAACAGACAGCATTTTCCTTTCTCATAATACATTATTATTTATTTATTAGATTAGACAACCGCTTTAACTTAGTTGGTAGTGACCCTGCCTATGAAGCTGGAGGTCCCGGGTTCGAATCCCGGCCGGGGCATTTATTTGTGTGATGAACACGAATATTTGTTCTTGGGTCTTGGATGTCTTCTATGTATTTAAGTATTTATTTATCTATATAAGTATGTATATCGTCGCTAAGTACCCATAGTACAAGCTTTGCTTAGTTTGGGACTAGTTTGATTTGTGTAAGATTGTCCACAAATATTTATTTATATTTATAAATATGAAATGAAGTATCTTAATCATATAAAATTTAAGGCAGCCTAAAAAATTTGTAAAAAACACATTATAGAGTATTGACCACTTACTTCACAAGGGAACAATTTGACACCTGTTCCGTCACAGCCCTTCTGAGCAATGTGCCGCAGCACATGGGCACGCCTGACAAACTGCTTCTTACAATGTTCACACTCAAATATCTCCCGCTCATGCACACGAGCAATATGCTCTTTGAGGGCTCGGCTGTCAGGGCAGCGCACTATACACTGCTTACATTGCACTGCTGTCTGGAGCTTTGAATGCTCCATTTTCAAATGTTTCGAAAAACTAGTTTGAAACCTGAACTTTTTGTTGCATTCTGGGCAGCTAAATGAGGCCTGTGGGGAATTAAAAAAATATGAACATCTCTGGATAAAAGATATACATCCACCAATCCAATTTGGTCACAATGTTTACCTTTATGGCGTCAACATCAGCAAGATTCATCAGCAGCTTCTCCTTTTTGCATAAGCGCAAATGTCTCACCAAATCAGTCTTGGTCCTCAAAGACACGGAACAGTAATGGCATTCATTTTTTATATTAGTCCTTGACTTGGAGCCCGGAGGCCGTCCTGATCTTTTACGTTTAGGTGGCATGATTAGTTAGTTGTTCATCTGCTCCTGGACGGGATATTTACAAATAACACAACCAGTTTCTCTCCTTAGCCAATTTTGATATTACTTTCGCTCAGGCGCTGGGCTTGGCGTTGGCTTGGTAGGGCTTCAGCGAGTTCGCCACGTCACGTCACCCACCCAAATGACATATGTCACATAGTGATGTAGTCATCACAGACAGGGTACAGATAATTAATTTATCGGTTTTTTGAACTAAGACTGTAGAGGTGGTAGCAATGATTTTAGTACAGTTTTGATATGTATTCTTGTGCCTAGATGGCGGAAACAGCGTGTGTAGAATCCTTTTTGCATTGAAAAATTATGAATACTGAAAAAAAAAATAACAATTTTGAAATCCACGATAATATTGACATTTTTATTGTAATGATAATCAGCGTGTAAGACCCCTTTACGATAACGGAAACGGGAGCATCAATATAAACGAATCACGACTGCACAACCTAGGCGCGAGATACAAAGTAAATCGACGGGGATGAAAATGTTTGAAAACTTATCTTATTCATTATTCATGGTTTCAATGGTTTGCATGATTCTTTGGCACACATGGCGTGAACACAAAATATCACTATAGCAACAGAAAGTAAACACAGATATGCCAAAGTCATTTGTGATACTCATAGTGTTTTTGCCAGGTAGTTAGGAAAGTAATACAAGAAGAAGTAAGATAAATTGAATATTTTCTCCATATTCTCAATTATGAGCAATGGAATTGGATCCAAATATTATAAAATCTACGCAAACAAGTCTTGGAAAGTATGTGAAACGGCCCCCTTTGAGTGAAAAGTTATTAAAGAAACCACCCTTTAGATTCTTACACGATATTATAACGACGGTATGTATTGATTATACTTAACGGTTTCATCGATCAAGGCCTTTTACGGGTACCTAACGGTTTAATTTGTGCGAATATTAATTTCACAGGTTTTAAAGACAACAGGGTTTTTTGAAGGTTTATTTGATGACGGCGAACTGATATCCGAGAATGTAAAGGACAGAGAGAGCAAAATATTATTTCTCAGTAAAGTTATATCGGTTGTTGGTAAGTTGTATTTTTAATACTTACGACTGCTACCTTTGATTCTGGGCGTTATGTAGTTCAATTTAAATGATTTGCTTATTCACACCTCACACCTAAAATGAGATGAAGAGGCAACTTCCTGTTAATCAATGTATTTTTAACAGGTTTAGCTAATGGCCAACCATTGTCCGCGAAGCCGTCGAAAATAGTTGCAGGTCAAGAACCTGATAAAACTAACGAGTTGCTTCAGTGTCTAGCTCAAGTTCTTGATAAAAAGATACCCTCTGATGAAGCTGTAAGAAAATTTAAAGAGGGTTCACAAGCAGAAGAAACAAAAGCAAAAGAACCTACAAAAGATGCAAAGAAAAATACAGAATCAAAAAAACTTACGGCAAGTCGAAGTACTGAAAAGTTAACTAGTCGAAGTACTGAAAAGTTAACTAATCAGAGGAAAGATCAAAAGGATGTAACAAAAGTGAAAAATGGAACTAAAGAAAGAGTCAGTAAATCAAAAGACAGGGAAAGCAGTACACTCAAACAAGAATCGCTCCCAAAAACAACAACACAAAAATCAAGAAGCATAAGCCAAAAGCCTTCAGTGGAGAATGTAAATCAGAAACCCAACCTTAATTCACAAACTAACAAAAAAATATCGAAAACGTCTAGTAAAGATCTGAATAAATCGTCAGAAGATAGTGGAGTTAAAGATGAACGCCTTGCAATTCATGGAATTGAGACAGCTAATGTTGTGCTAGCCCCAGATGAACTTGTACAAGATAAACTTGACACATCTTACACAATAGGAGATACAGATTTAAATTCATCATCATCGCAAGATTTATTGGACACTGGAAACAAATTTGAAGAAAGTCAAGAACGAAAATCCAAAACTCATATTCCGGACACAATAACTAATGAACAAGATAGGGAGTCACTGGTAAGGAAACAAGAAAATTTAAAACAAGTTCCGGAATCGAAGCAAGAAGAAAGAACCGAAACAAGCGAACAAAGAAGTTCCAACATATTACAGAATAATACAAGTAATTCTCGACAGAACAGTACAGAAGCTAAGGAAAAGATTAATGATAACAGAGTAACTTCTGCCAGCAGCAATGAAACAGTGTCTAAACAGCCAGTCAGACCAACAAGTGTAAGGCCGTCATCATCCAGGCCTGGGGCGCCGCGGCTCAGAGACAAACATGGCGGAGCGCCGCAAGCATCAGACAATCTACTTGTGGGAAAAGTTAACATAATCGTCGAAAACACACCCAACGAAGAGGCGAGTAATATTCAAAAAAATACATGTGCTTAAAATGTATATTGTAAATTTATACTAATGTCTGTGTGTGTTCTCAGGAGGAAGACACAAGCATCATTATTGTAGAGCAGCCAATTGATAATGTATCTGTCGATCAACCAGATCAGTTGGCTACGCAGCAACATGGTCATTTGGTTCAACAGATTTTGGATTCTCAAAAAGAGTTTTCCCAAGTCACTGGCAAGACTGAGATCGTGAGTTTCAAAGAATAAGTACAGTCAAGGGCACCAATATGTATACACTTTTTCACCTTATTCCATTGAAATAAGGTCCAAAAGTGTATACATATTGGTGCCCTTGACTGTACTAGGTACGTAAAATTGCATATCATTACGTAACGTAATATTTTTAAACAATTAATATTCAATGACAGGAATGGCAATTTGGAGCACAAAAAGCGAGGGAAGTATCAAACCAAGAAATTGAGCAAGTCAGATTCAATATTCAAGCGGTTTCGCGCGCTGCAAATCCGTTGGGGAAACTTTTGGACCACATTCAAGAGGACGTAGAGGTGATGCGCCAAGAACTGCAGCAATGGACGAGGACTTATGAAGAAACCTCTAAAGAACTGTCCAAGCAAAAGGCGTAAGTTGATCATGACCACGACAGAAATATACAGGATCAACAGGATGGCATATATGTATGTCGCAGGCAAATCGTATAATCTGCCGTATTACATTATGCCTAGGCGTTTTACAAAACAGAGCTGTTTTGTATTACGGCGGGTCAACGATTAGGCGGATTGAATACGGCTGAATGAAAGTCCGCCGTAATGTGTTCGGCGATTTGCGTTCTTCAATTCGCCTAGCCGTAATGCAAAAAAGCGGTTTAGTCAGATTGTATAATTCGCCGTACCTAATACATTACGGCTAGCCTTTTCGCAAAATAGCGTCGTTTCAGCTGTCACCGCTTTGTCAGCTTTTAGTTCCCATTTCTAACACTCGCAGCGCTGTTTAGCAATGACAATCCATCCGGCCATTTTGTAAAATGGCTAGCCGTAATGTAAAACGGCGGATTATGAAATCCGATAAATACAATCCGGCTAAACGTAAGCCGCCATATTGTAGAACGTATTACAATGACGACCCGGCTAAACGTTAACCCGCCGTATTACAAAACGGCTCTGTTTTGTAAAACGGCTAGCCGTAATGTAAAACGGCGGATTATACAATCCGGCTGCGACATGTATATAGCCTACACATATACAGGCTGTAACATTTAAATCCGACCAATGACTTTAAAGGCTTATGAGGCTTAAATGTAATAAAGTATAATATGTATTAACTTGCAATGTTTGTGTGTTCGAGTCAAATCTCTTGCAACTGAATTTTAAATAATCAAACCATTGGGTTGAAATTTGGCATAATATAAGTTCGGTGACAATGGAATATAATGGTACTACCGAGCTGATTTCCTGATGGAGACAGAAGCTACTGGCCATAGCAACTCCTAAACTACACAAGACAAACCCGTCGTGTTTGGGTTCATTGGTTTTTTTTTAATTAATATAATGGGATTGCTCTTGGCCAGCATCTAGCCAGGGGGCAAAGATGAGGCCGACGTTGGAGCGAGCTCACCCAGAAAATGCCTATTCACTCTTGCCTAAAATAGATTACTGGAAAAAAAAGTACAGTCTGCAATAAAAAATGTAGCAAAATTTTTTTCGATGACAATAAATAATGACATCTCATCAAAAACATAAATGTGAAAAAATGCCAAGTTCGTTAACGGTTTCGCTAATAATAGAAGCGAGATCTAAAAAACAAAACCTAATTGAAAAGCGGTAGACCTTTTTCTTGGCACACTGTACCAGTGAAGTATTCTGGCATTTCTGGCTGTACTTAAAACCTTATTAAACAATTTTTTTATAGGGCAAATGACGAGTCTTTGCTACCTCTTCATACAAAAATAAAGCAGCTTGATGCAGACATAAAGGAGAAGCAAGACAGAATAAATGATCTCAAGATCGTGATACACAAGAATTCATCTAGAATCGAAAAGTTACTGGCCAGTGGGAGTGTGCAATAATGTTACTTTTGTATAATTACTTTATATTCCTAATTAGACTAATAAAAATGTAGAAAAATAGTTTTTGCTATTATTACTTATTATGGTACCTATCTACTCTATATCAGTTTGTGATGTGGAAATAAAATGGTGACAGTTTGTGAAATTAATATAATCTAGATAGAGGCAAACATAATTCTTATTCACCTAATGCTTAAAATTAGCCTCGAAGTTACATGTAATTAATCTAATACACTGTACATTATAACTTTTAACTATTTACCTTTATTTGTAGACTATATTTGAGTTATCATTATCTTATCTAATAACATGTAACATAGATCAGTTGTGTTGTAGTTTGCTGATGTGAACTTGTTCAACTCGTGTGCAAGAATATTAATTGTCTCGATATATATTAAAAGAATGTTTTTTTTAGTAGTAAGCAGAGAAACTGAGAATAAAGTGCAGAACATATTGATAAAAATAAATGGGTATAATGTTTTAATAAATTAAAAACTACCCCTATTTAGGCCAGTCAAATCTTACAAATAATACAAAAACCTAAAATCGCAAAGCGCGATGCAAAGCTGCATTTTGGTATGTTATTTGCACCCCTTAGGAGTGTGTGAAACTACGTTTTGCAAGCAAAAAAAGGTTGTGCTACCAGTGTAATACGTGAAAAACTGCATAATTTTCGGACATTTTCAGGGTTTTTGACATTACTTGTCAATATCATTTTTAAAGTATATTGAATTGACAACAATTGAAGCCTACCCACAGCTCCGTATGTCTTAGTTTTTGAGATGACATGAACGCTGTGTGATTTAATGTACAATTTGACTGGCCTATATTTATAGCTAAGTGAATAGCAGGTACCTTCTCAGCTTCTCACATACATGAAATAAAATATGAATACTGTACATAAAACTTTGTAAGGACTGGTAAATTTCAATGGTTACTTACTGTGACCAAATTTTCAGTAAAAAAGCAGTATCATTGAAATGTTGTGATTATCCTTCAGTACTCAATTCTCACATAGCATAGTGTAGCTTGATACATGTATCTACTCCACATAAATATAACCAAAGACACCCATTTCGTCAAGTTCTGAAGAATCTGAATGGGTATTATTATAATACTTATACTTTGTTCCAGATTAGATGAGGAAAAGTTCTAAAAGAATAGTATGAGAACTTTTCGTCATCTAATGTGGAACGAAGTATACATGCACCTATAATAGGGATGTTGACACCACATAAGAAAATCAATGAATCCGAATTTTCTCGAAAGAGGATCAAATTCTCAATCAAATAGCGAAAAAAGTAATTCAAAAGAGTAAATAATGACATAATTATAAGTCATCAAAGTTTTAGGAGGGGGTAATTTCTGTCCCTTTTCCGCAAAACGCCCCACTGTATTGAACGATCGTATTTACTATGGCGCTCGAGGTCAGTGACGTCACTGATCTGTAGCGCGTTCTCTCTCAAACTTAAAACATTCTATCGGTTGTAGTTTCGTTATTTTTTGAGATATTTGAATAGGATTTTCACTATTTGGCATAGTTTTAGGTATTCTTTCGTATAGAGTAATAATAAATTTTGAGTCAACATCCCTATTTAATGACATCACTTAAGCTTAAACATTATTTACATTAATTTTATTCATAATATCATGGCTATTGGGGATAAACATTATGTTTTTAATGTGATAAAGACATCTTCAGCAAGTACATATTTTTTAAGAATATGACTTTAATTTAGATACTAATAATACATTAAATAAATGATCCTGGGTTACACAACAAGAGTTGAATTGGTTGTTTTCTGAATAATAAACAATGAAGTTATAAAGTGTAACTAACATTATTGTGTAGGATTCCTAAAGATGAGATTATAATCACACACATTATTTAGGTACAGGAGGCTGGGGAGGGCCGTTTGAGTTGTTGTCATAGTGACTAACATAGCATCCGCGACGCGCACCTACTCTGTTAGGGCATTGGCGTTTCACCATGTTTGCTGCTTGTTCAATGCGCATCACCAGTCTATGTTGGCTTTCCAGCTTCTCCAGGCAACTTTTACAAATTGTCTTAGGCAGAGGATCAGATTGAGACACCTGAAAAAAAATTAAGAACACAAATAAATTCATTAGAACACAAAAAAATAATGAAGTACTAACAAGTCTCAAGATGTATATCCACTTGATTGCCGATTGCACTGTGCACGCGAATGTTGATTCGTCTCAAACGAAACGAAATAGCAATTATAGCGTATTATGAAAAAGAAAGCAAATGTTATTTATAGTAACTTAGGGACCGTACCTACCACTTAGTTAAATGAAATAGGTACATGGTATTTTTAAGATAAGTCTCAAGTCTGCACGTAATACATTCAAATAATTAGCTTGCACTGAATTCGAGAATATAAAATAAACAATCAACTTACATTTATTGATAGATGCCTATTGATTTTTTCCGATATGCACAAACGTATGCCTTCTTCGCCATAAATATGAAGCACTACGCGATGCATTTCAGAGCATAAACGACAAATGAATCCTGTCAACACTGCTTTATCTAGGCTCCCCATTGCAGAAATTTCGATTAATATTCGCTCACAAACTTGTTATGCAATATAATTGATAGATCCTTTGCAAGAAGGGAATTGATCACTGCTTCTCTCGTATTTTTTCTTTCTTGTTTTTGTTATAAGTTTTTTTTTAAACGAGGTGTACTAGTAGGCCAAGGTCACACATTTAACAGCCAACGCCAACGGTACGCCACGATTAAGGAGAAGACTATGAGCGCTTCAAATCGATAACTTTGCTTAACTCTCGTCGTTAGCGTTTGTTAGCGTTCATTCATGGACAAGTTTGTTTTTTTATAACTCTGTTTCAGTTACATTTATTTATAAATCATATCAATTAAACTTAAATATTTCAAGTTTAGGTTAATTCAATTAACCCAAACTCGAAATATTAATTCAGCTAGTTCAATAGGTATTATGAAAATAGGTTAAATAAGTGATAGGCATTTAAAAAAATAGGTACCTATTTCGTACATAGGTACTAGTCTGTGATAGGTACAGTCAAGTGCAAAAATATGGGTGCATACAACTTGCTCAAAAGTACCTATGTCCCATAGCTCTTATGTCGGTGAATTAAGGTTTTGGTACATATTTATGAGAGGATTCATTCGATACATATTTTTGCACTTGACTGCACCTACTTTGAAAATAGGTATATCGATTTTAGGTATTTTAAATCCTTACTCGCCGTGCCCACCGCTCCCTATTTTGCTGGATTTTTGGTTGGTGTAAATGTATCTATGGCGTAGACTGTACGCTTTTCGGCGAACGAAAACATTGGCTTACATGTGCAAAACTGCAAAGGGATCCAAATATGTATCAATGTATGTAAAATTGTAAACTCCCCAACCCAACGGAGCAGCAGCGGAGGGACTACCGCCGCTTCCCTCTCATTTAGGACTGTTATGCCAGCAATGGGACATATAAACTGCATTATAATTACTTCATCGTATTGAATATCTACATGTTAAGGCCAATTTACAGTAGCAAGAACTTGCATGCATGTTTCATTACATTGCGGGCCTGCGGGCTATCAAGGTATGATGAATAAGATCAAGCCCTGCAATGAAAAATGAAAATTTACTGAAAATTACACGCAAATTCTTGCTAGTCAACAGCACTATAAGGTCATACCTAGGAAAGTAAATAATATATAATAGAAAAACGATTTCAGTTCAGGTTATTTAATTCATCTAACAATGATTTACACTTGTCTTTTAGTATCTTAACAGCTTCAATAAATATGACATTAGGTGCCATCGCCCCCACTGACTCCACATTAACTGAAAATAAATATAAATTATTAGTGCCTGTAATAAGCTCAGTATAATAATAATAAAAACAAAAAGACAGCAAATTGTGGAGCCCTAGTGTGTTTCTGAAGAAGTTGCTAAGGTTACAACCCTCAATCACTAAAATTAACACAAGATACTTTGATACTTTGATTTTTGAACAATAAAGATTATTATTATTATACTGGCAGCGTCCTCGCGCAACGCATCAGCATTGCAATCCAGTGAGGATATGCTGCCAGCATCCTCGGCACCATGCCGTGGGCGCCCAATTTTTTTTAGATATTATTTAGTTTTGGTTTAGTTTAGTTTTATTAGGATTTATTTTTAAATTTAAATGTAAAAGTTCCTAACTTATATGATTACTATTATAAATACAAATTCCACTGATACTTTACTTTGAAATGCACGAATAATTTCATCTAACTTACATATAAAATGATCTCGCACTCTGCTCAGAATAACAGCATCTTTGATCTCATCATATCTGTAAACATTCCTGCTGCAAGTGTCATAACGCGCATCCCGGACAAAAGCGCGGTCCTCTTTGTCGACGCCGACGACCCCAGGTGAGAAACAGCTTTGCAGCAGTGTGGCTTCACTCCCTTTCACTTCACGAGTTAGAGTGATTTCCGGCAGGAGACGGTATGATGCAGTTGCTGGAAAGTTAAGTCAAAATTACTAATGTTGTTTCGTTATTATAAAAATTATAATATGCTGGCTTCATACTTTAATATACTGGTTTACTAGTTTTTAGACATGTTCATCTATTGTAAATGGAATAACTCTTAACATGTCATTTCCGAAGCCCGGGGATTACCATAAATATACCTAACTAGCTTTTGCCCGCGACTTCGTCCGCGTGACCTTTTATTTGAGGGATGATTTCAGGGATAAGAAGCTATAAACTCGTTGTATACCAAGTTTTGTCTTAATCCATTCAGCCGTTTTTGTGTGATTGAGTCACAAACACACTAACTTTCGCATTTAAATATAATATTAGTAGGATTATGCAGTCATAAAAATGATTGCGGTAGAAGATATAAAGTAGAAGACAGATATAAAATTGAATTTGACATATTCCAAATTATACCACCTCAATCACTTACCCACTGGAGAAAATTTGGCATGGTCCTTTCCTATTCCCTTCACAGCAACCAGATGAAGATCTAACTCATGCCCTGGCCTCATTTTAGATATCAATATCTTATCATGTACTGAACCAACATCAGCCTCCTTGTGCATTGATGCTTGGTTGCCAATCGGATGCCATTTTATCTGGGATGAGTAAACTGAAAGAGATAATTGTAAGTAGAAGTAGAAGAGAGATAATTGTAAGTAAAGAAAATTTATCTAAAATTTGTATAAACTGTAACCCGTCGTCTACCAGTCCCTGGGATCCCAGGGCAGATAACAAAAGAATGGCATTATTATTTTTTCGCCGGGAGAGGAACGCCTCAATATACATAAATTGCTGGCCAAGTGATCCCATTTTTAATAAAAAAATATATATATTCTACTGATTGCTCATTAGCATGCAATATGTAGATATTAATATT
This sequence comes from Cenopis cana, assembly GCA_951800055.1. Lineage (NCBI taxonomy): Eukaryota > Metazoa > Arthropoda > Insecta > Lepidoptera > Tortricidae > Cenopis > Cenopis cana. Next base: position 10,214,559 of record OX637490.1, on the reverse strand, counting down.
ATTTAATATGCTATACTCCTGTTGGTAAAAGTTATCAATAGAATATAAAAAGTTACTAACCACTGTGATTAACATACAGGTCCTCAGTTCTGAATGACTCTTTAGACTGTGTATTGGCAGTACATTTTACTTTCAGTGTGAATTCAAGTGTATCAAATTCTGTGCCTTCAGTTGCATCTGAAATAATATAAATTTATTTTAAAATCATGTGTGGTAAATGTCCCACTTGATGACACCAATTAATCACCTCTGTCATCATGATGTAAGACTGAAAGTGTCATGTATTGGGTTGGCATCAAGCACAGGGACATTTACCTTACAAATTCTTCTAAAAGGATGAATGACTATACTTGTTCTATAATAAGCACCTAATAATATCAGAACACAAAATAAATGACGTGACAAATCAAGATACCTTCAGGACGGAACTCAAATAATCTAGGATCAGCTTTCAATGGTATCAAACCCAACCTATGGGCAAGCACCTCATCCTGAATTATGGATGTGTTATTCTTTATCATCACTTTTTCTATAGCCATACTCGGAACTTCGCTTAGCATAAGTCTACGAAAGGCGTTTGCAAACGCTGGTTGTATGCCGATCAGATCGAATTCCATTTCGTAATTATCCATTTTCACTACAACGATGCGGAAGTTCTTAACGAACTTCTTGAAGTTCCATTTTTCGTCTGCCATGCCGTAGTCATCTGGGGCATTCTAGAAATCAGAATGAATCTTAAAACACAAATATCGTCCGATAGGTTAGGATTACAATCATGTGCTTTTTTTATGAATAAGCTGGATACGAAGGTATAAATGAAATTACCTTAATACGGAATTCTTCTAACAATGCTCGAGGTTTATCTTGGCCCTGAGGCATATTTGGTATAAATTAGATATTTTATTTTATTCGCCTTCCAAAGTTTTGTTTTGACGTTCGATGCAAGAGAAGAGCGTGAAGTGAGCAATAGTGGGGCGGAGATGACAGCCGTCACCGAGCTAAACGAGTGCGTTCGAAAGCTTTGTTAATAACATCAAATCGTAATAATTATGGTGCGAGTATACAGAGTTTTTACACTAATTACTCAATATGTATTGAAATTACTATACTAAAATCTAAAAAATGTGATTGATTTGACTATCCGATATCTTTTGGAAACAATTAGGTAAATACTGTGTGAATTTTTCATTACTTGGAGTGATAATCTTACCTGTTCTGATCGCTCCCATATTCGACAGCACAATAATCCGCTAAGGAAATGACGTCGTTATATGTGAAGCACCAAGGTTGAAATTACGATGGCTTTTTTAATACAACAATGATGGCAAACAAGGATACGGGCTACGGCCAGTGGCCACTGCTGCGGCTGCCATCGTATCGTATCCCGCTTGCGACTCGAGAGCAGTGGCATATGCGTTGCTAATCCTTTATTGATTTAAGGATTCACTCTGTTTACAGCAAGAGCCAAATAAAGGTGCACAGTCCTCTCCAGTTAGCAGTAGGGGTCAAGAACTGGTCGTGGTCAATAAGGGCTACCGCGAACCGAAAACGAAGTTCGTTATATCTTGTATTCTCCCTCTCTGTCACTCAAGATTGCAAATGCAACAGAAAGGGAGGTGAAAGAACGAAGTTTGTTTTCGGTTCGCAGTAGCCATGAAGTAGTTTAGTAGTCTTTCTACGACGGTATCTCAGGAACTTTCCTACAGACTAGTTGCCCCGATTTGTACTTATTTACATATGTCCTCGGCCTCCCGATTACACGAATTCTATAATAATATGCATATGATGCAATTATTGCATGTTACGGATAAATTTCCCCATCAAATTTCAATTTGATTTATTTATAAATTAAATTACATAACTCCTAACATAACAATTAATCTCGACATCAATGACAGCGCGGATACAAAAGCCCCTAATCTCTAATCACAGTGTGTAATCGACGAGTTAAAATACTTAAAATGTAGCGAAAGTATTGGTGTCCCCCAAATGATATCTGTATTAACGGTGGTACTTATGCAACCTGCGGCTGCGCCGGCGAGTCAGCATCAGTTACCCACCAACTCTCCGCTCAGCTGCACCCGGCTTAAACTTTATACTTAATACAGACTTTAGGGTATCTACCACATGCATTTATTTGCAAGTTGCCAGTGACCCGATGTGTAGACTTTTTGGCGGTTGAATTTAAAAGTGAAAAAAAAATGTACTGTAAAGTTTTGTTTCTAGTGTTTTCTATTGGGATTTTGTATCCAGGTAAGATGTTATTAGTTTATTTTTTTGATGCTATAAAAAGTTCTTAGAACTTTATAATAATTGTAGGTACCTACCAGTTAGCATCAAAAGTATGTAGCTTGACATATGAAAACGTCAAGTCTTTATTACAAGGAAATAGGAACGTTGTGTGATATGTCAGTATGTATACGGCGACATTGGCGAAATACACCTTGCCAAACCAAGAAAGGAGTGAAAGACATCAACAAAAAAAAAAAAATGGGAACGTTTGACCTCTTTCATTCATTTGTACAATCTCGATGCATGGGGAATGAATTCATGAAATAATTTATGGCTGGTAGGTATCGGCACCGCAGAAATCAGAACTAATTTACCTACTCGTTTGTGAAATAAACTGTAGGGAACTAGTTGTATTACCTATAGATTCCTATTAATGTATCATGTGTGCACATAAAGACATTAGGCACAAGCCGCGGTGATGCAGTTAATAGTCATATATATAACCCATATATAACCCTCTTAATACCTTTAAGGCTCATTTACAATGCTCGTGAAAGCCAGCATACCACACGCGGGGAGCTACTTTTATCCTTATTTTTGTTAAAGGGCAAAATAAAAAGCATACACTATTTAACCACAATAGGTATACTATAGGTATTTCGGGTTCGAAGGTCAGGTGATGACTGTCGCTTCCGTAAAAACTAGTGCCTACGCCAAATCTTGAGAATAGGCACAGCCGACCCCAGGCATCCTTTAGGATGCAACTGTACTGGGATAACTCTAAGGAGGATGGATGTTACTATAGGGCAGCGGTCGGCAACAGGCGGCCCACGACCCGTATTATTGAGAATCAGCAATTTGGTGCCTTTTACCTGATAGGGCCACAAATTCTAACACGTGCGGTTGTTAGCTACAATGTGGCCCTCGGCTGTTAAAAGGTTGCTGACCTCTGCTATAGGGTAAGTATTTCTAGGTGACAGAATGCTAAACAGGACTAGGCTTCCTTGATCTCCACTACTTACTTACTACCTATTAGGTACTTAAATTTATAATATACAATAGGTAGGTAATATTGGAAAAGGTACACACCAACTACAAGATTAGCAAGCATAAATTATATCTACTAGATGTCTCCTACCTAGTCTACCTACCCACTGTATATTACGAGGGCGTGGTATGACCAAATTATTACAAATGCGTATGCAGTGTATATTATTTAAGCTTCTCGGAAAGAAAATATATATAGAGACGACGCCTCTACATCTTGGAAACAGATCGAAGGTTTAGATCACGTCTCTACAACCAGCACTAGCCTAGTTTGAGCACTGCAGTACCTACATTCCTTCTCATCTAAGAGAGAAGCCTGTGTATTAGTAAGTATTGGAACGCGTAAAATACATGTAACTAGATGCTAATAATTAAGTTTCTCCGTTACTTATGTATGTAGGTACATATTTTAAATTCCTAGGTAGTAAAGTGGCGTGTCGTCCATATAACACTATGCTTATTTTAATATTACTTATTAAGCAATTCGCCTCTAAATGTTTTAAGGAAAAAGTAAGCCAAACAGCTCCGGCTTGCTACTCGTAATGTCTGACACCACACCACTACTTGGTTAATGCACACAGATTTGTTGCCGGTATTAAGTCCTGCGTTTTTTTCTGTGCATGTAATTTCTGGGTCAATAACGAGACCTCTCGCTTTATTAACGTAACACCTTTTAACCTGGTAATACCTTTTGTTTCACAACCACCTTCACTCTTAATAAAAGTTCTCATAAAAATGATTACGTTCAATCAGACCTCTTTTCTTTTACGTATATACATTTTAGTAGGGGAGGTCATAATGCTAAGTGTGCATTGTGGTTCTGCTGAGTGCGTCGGTCTGCGAAAATTACTTAAGATCTGTGAGAACTTTGCTAGTAGTCACGGACTTGTATATAATGCAAGCAAAAGTCAATTTATGGTCTTTGAGATCGGACGTAAGAAAACAGAGAACGTTCCCCATATCCACCTTAACGGAGAACCTCTAGTTAGAGTAGATCATTTTAAATATCTTGGACATGTGGTGACGACCGATCTCAAAGACGATATAGACTTGGAGAGGGAACGGAGGGCCCTTTCTGTACGGGCGAATATGATTGCACGGAGATTTGCGAGATGCTCGAGGGAGGCAAAAATCACACTTTTCCGGGCTTACTGTACTTCCCCTCTACACATGTAGTTTGTGGAATCATTATACGCAGCGGGCTTATGGGGCTCTCCGGGTACAATATAACAATGCGTTCTGGGTGTTGGTGGGGCTGCCCCGTTTTTGCAGCGCGTCAGGGATGTTCGCAGACGCAGGGATAGACTGCTTTTACGCAACAATGCGTAAACGCAGCGGGTGCGGGCCAGCCCCAACAACATCCTGCAGATGTTATCAGGTACCGTTCTGTGGTAAAAGGTGGTATAGTTAATGTAATTTTGTGAAATTTAATTTTTTATTTATGACAATTGTGATGGCTTAATTTTAATTTTATTTCATTTTAATTATATAATTTTAATTTTATAATTTTTTTATGTATTTTAGGTTTATTGAAATATTAATGTCATTTAATTTGATTTTTTATAAATTTGTATGCTTTTTAGGGTTCCGTAGTAAACAAGGAACCCTTATAGTTTCGCCATGTCCGTCCGTCCGTCCGTCCGACCCCCGTTTTTCTCAGTAACCGTTAGTACTAGAAAACTGTAGTTTAGGGTAGCTCCCCTACATGTAAAGTGGTGGTGCATTTTTTTTTTCTGCCAAACCCCAACGTGTGGTGTATCGTTGGATAGCTCCTTTAAAAATATTATAAGGTTTCTAAAAGCATATTTTGATTAAAGAATGGGTTACCGTGATATTAAGCTTTGAAGTGATAATTTTTGTTTATTTTATTTTATTTATTTATTTTATTTATAATAACAATACATCTATCCTTACAGTTTCCCAATGCAATAGTGTAGCAAATTATTTCACAACAAGTATACATAGCTTATTAATAACATTAATTCAAGACTCAGGTACAATAACATAATACATACAAAGTAACTTTAGTGAACTCGTTTAGAGAACAGTGGAATACATCAACCCGACCCGAGTGGCAACTTGATTGAATGTGCGCAGGGCCCTTGTCCAGGGCGCCGAGCGCAGGAGGCCGGTGCGCGTGCGCGGCGGCGTGGCCAGCAGCGCGGCCACGTGTTTGTTATGGTCAAGTGTCCCCCCCCCCCTGCCAGCTAAACGGTGGCTACTAGGCATGTGAAAAAAATCATGGTAGTTGTATATACGATGAATTTAAAAGGAAAACTATCACAGCTAAGTAGACATTACTAGTTAACGAGTAATAGTAGAACTTCAGAAATGTTCTTTTCAAAAGCAAACTTTCGTACAATTTCCATTGATACCTTAGATAATGTTGTTAATTCTGTCAAAAACATAGTAAATATAAGTTTGCGAACTTTTTAGTCCACATAATGTAACGGGTGGACTACGGAACCCTACCTTGCGCGTGGCCCGAGACGCACTTGGCCGGTTTTTAACTTTTAAAAATGTATTGTTATAATGTTATTATGGGTCAAAGATACTCGAAATAAATGTTTTTTTTTTTATTTAAGTACTCTAGCGTCGTTGGAACGTAATGGATTTTAAAGATTGGATGATAGGAAGAAAAAAAACCTGCAAAGTGCGAGTCGGACATGCGCACGAAGGGTGCCATGACCTATCTATAAAAACGGCAAAAAAATCACGTTTGTTGTATGGGAGCCTCCTTAAATATTCATTTTCTGTTTTTTAGTATTCGTTGTTATCGGCAACAGAAATTATACATCATCTGTAAAAATTTTAACTTTCTAACTATCACGGTTTTTGAGACCTGGTGACAGACGGACAGCGGAGTCTTAGTAATAGGGTCCCGTTTTACCCTTTGAGTACGGAATCCAAAAAGGTTAACTTACCTATGATGAGTGTACCCCGCAGACTCTCTCCCCATCATAGGCTTCCCTACCATTTAATTTCAAGAACCAGTGATTTGCGCCATTGTTTCATTGAATTTGCTCATTTGGCTGGCGAAACTTTAACACCAATCAGTATTATTCATAACGCTTACCGTACCGACCATAGCCATGGGAGGTGCACCAGTGTAAGTGTGAGCTCCGATTACGCACAGTCGTTTCTAATTTTGGGATCAAGTTTATAGGGACTAGCCGACAGCCAAATGTAAAATGTTTAGTGAATTTAGGCAGTGCAACAGATAGGTACGTGCAACTTTTAGAGATTGCTAATGATCGGGTTCTCGAAGGTTGTGACTAATGTACGAGTACCTAATGAAGTTATGAGAGATGCCAGTAGAATCAAGATGTAAGGAAGGAAGTACCCAGTAATCGATTCCATAATATTACATTATACCTATCTATTATATCTTTTTATCTATATCAATGGTAAAAACAACAAATGCATCATAACAGTACAGTGTCGAGTCATAATACTCATAATATCCACCTGTACTCCCTCGAAACTCGTAACAGCTCATGTTTGTCTGATTTCATTTTCATTCAAGTGGTGGCTTGGTGCTTTCAAATCCCGTTATCTCGTTTGATGTCGTGTTGAATTGAAAGTTGGCGCGGGGTAGTCGTGGTGGTTGTGGGCTAGGGTTGTCATACGTTCCGGTACGCCGAGACTTGTCCCTAATGAATTGAAAATCTTAGTATTGGATTAGCAGTAGGTAAATAGGCATGCATGTACAATCAAGGGCATCAAATATGAATACATACTTATTATGCCCTCGACTGTACTGTACATAACATTCGCATTTTTTAACCTGGTTGGCTATTTAGGCCGCGCCCATTAATGCGATAGAAGTGCACGGTTGGAGGGTAGCTTAGGGAAAATCTAGGGAAAACCTCCGTCACGACCACGCGGGCGGTTTAAACACTGGAATACTAGAGTTTGCGCTCCCAGTGAGCTTGTTTGAGCCTGTGGTTGAGCGGTTTTAACAGAATCTGAAGTGTCTCAGTGAAATCGAGCTAGGTACTGGGAGTTTTGTCGCTGGTTCACTAAACCTAGCTTAGCTGAGATGCTGAGAAGAGTCCAGCAAGAAGCTCAGCTAGGCCCGACCTGGGTCGGACTGACTCTACCCGGTATGCGGCGCGGCGGTACCGGGACGGGGCGGTACCTACCGTTACGAATCCTGTTACATTTGGGCAATTTGTCAAGGTCCACTTCGGGGACCAACCCAGAAGGTCAGGTAGGCAAAAAAAAAACATTGACTATTGGTCAACAATAGTCAACATTTCGTCGTTGTCAAGACGAGAAATTAGATGACACGAGCGAAATAAAGCATAATAAAATTAGTACCGGTAAATTTAATAGGAGCAATGCCGCCGCGGCGCTCACTCTCTCCAAGACCACAGAATAAGACCTGGTATACACATTGATTAGTGTTTAGTGCGAGTCCATATAAATGCTACTCGCAATAAAATAGAACACTCTTCTATTCTATGAACTCGTACTAAACACTAATCAATGTGTATACCGGCCATAAGTAATACTAGTAATAGTACAAGCAAGACGCAGGGCTGACCGCGAACGGCTTTCGAAATTTTCCCTCTCTGTCGCACTTGCTAGTTTGCAGATAAGTGCGACAGAGAGGGAAAATTTCGAATGCCGTCCGCGGTAGCAGCCCAGGACCTAGATGTTCTTTTTAAACAGTAAAATAATATGAATGCCTGCACTGAACAAAACCCTGAAACCGCGCGACCCATCTTACCTGCTATCAATGAATGACGGTAATCTGCCGTGTGCGGTCTGCTACGAAATCGTCGATTAAGGCTGGCCTACTTCGCGGTGCATTTTCGCCGGCCTTGCTGCAGCTGCCGCTCTAGAGTGCAATTTGGCGATGCCCTATAAGCAATGGATTCCTATTCGACTGTTATTTAAATACGATAAATGTATGAGACAAATTGAAATAACCAAATTATCAATTAAGTATCCATCCGTCATACTAGAAGACAATAAGGCTTGTGTTACGGTATGACGATATTTAACTAGAGGTATGGATGAATTTCTTTTTGTTGAACGTATTTGTATTATAGTACATTACTTAACAAGGGCGGTAAAACAAAGAATGTCTCAGATCGCAGGTATTTGACGCCCGAGCCGAAGGCAAGGGCGATAAATATGCGATCTGAGGCTTTCTTTATTACCGCCCGTGTTAAGTACAAAATTTTATGTCACCCCCTGGCCAGGAAGTGGGATTTCTCGCGCGCGGAGCGTGCGGTAATTGCCGCTTTATGGCAAGTTGTGACATAAAAATATTAATGGATTTTGAACTGCTTTATGGAGCAATTCGTTCAACTGAAATGATTAGATGGTTCTGATATGACGATATTCTTTAGGTATGTAAGTATTAGGTACACACTTGAGAGAGATTGACTGAATACTTATTAACCCTTTGACCGCCAAGAACCTATAAAGTGGTTGTGTGTCGTCGTGCCCACCACGCCAACAGCCACTTAAAAGGTCGGAGTGAAGGTGTACTTTGATCATGAATAGAATCATTTATGAACTGTTTTAATTTGTTTTTATTGGTTTAGACATTACACCAAAAAAAACCTGCCAAGTGCGTGTCGGGCCACGCACAAGGTAGAGTTCCGTAGTCGTCCACCCGTTACATTATGATTGTGGACTACATAGTTCGCAAACTTATATTTACTATGTTTTTGACAGAATTAACAACATTATCCACGGTATGAATGGAAATTGAGCGAAAGTTTGCTTTTGCAAAGTACATTTCTGAAGTTCGACTATTACTTGTTAACTAGTAATGTCTACAATGCTTTTAGAAACCTTATAATATTTTTAAAAGAGCTATCCAACGATAACCCACACGATGGGGTTTGGCAGAAAAAAAATTACACCACCACTTTACCTACATGCAGGGGAGGTACCATAAAAAAAAAAACAACGGGTTGCACTCCGGGAGTGCCGGCAGAAGTGAAAACTCAATAAAGATAGTAATTGGGTCATTGTCAGATTTAGGTGCGCGTCTTTTCGGTGGACAGGACATGCCAAAAGTTAAGGGCTACAAAGCTTAATTTTCGATTGATCTGATAACCCGCGTAATCTGTAATTCCGTGTCTATAAATCCATATAATAAAAACGTAAATTACATGCACACAAGCCGTTAACTATTGTCCACCGAATGGACAACTTTTGTTTTTCCGACTGACAATGACCAAATAACAAAGATATTCATATCGGTATCGGTATCCGTATCGGTATCCGTATCTGTACTGTACTCATACTCATGTTCATATTCGCATAATCCATTTACATAATATGTCCCGAGTATCATTGTGTCTTACGCATCTAAGACCAGGAACCTGTACCACAATACTTTACAAGCGTACAATTCGACAAATTTGTGAACTTTTTCTATGGAAAATTGTGCAATTTTTTCAAATTGTAGACTTGTAAAGTTTTGTGGTATAGGGGCCAGCTGAGTTTAGCTGAGTTGACGCCTCCTAATATCGTAATCACGATTACTAGGAGCGGTCAACTAGCTGGTCTTAGAATCTTAGAATCTGTCGCGAGTTCAACAAATTTTCCCCAGTACAAAAGTGCTCAGAGCCGCTAAAGAAGTTTTCACTTCAAAAATTGTAAGCAATACTACCTATTTCCCATTTTTATTTCTATAGATTCGTTGAGTGTGCTCAGGAACTCCATGAGCTCATACCGCCTTCCCCCTTCTTCCATCAGATATCCAGACGACGTACGACTGGCTACTTTCATTACCTGGTCAAAATCATCTTTTTTTATAATGTTTACTGGTTTGGTATTCGAATGGCGTATGTAGGTACTTCCGAGTTCAAATAACCTGGACCTTTTTAAGGTACGAGTGAATCTTCTGGGTGAGCTCGCATAAGCGTCGGCCTCATTTTCAATTTAAAAAAATATATATGACTGGTTAGAATTAGGCGTTTATTTAAGAAAATTTAATTTAGCTGTTTGCTCTAAGGAAGAACCCAAATTTGGTGTATTTCGAAAATTAATTTTATTTTTTAGGAAATATTATATTATTAATATCTATTCATTTAATGTGACTCGTTTACTTTCTTTGTCTATTCTAACAGAATCGTGCTCTATCAAGGTCATAGGGGCCCCATTACCCTAATGTGCCCAGGGCTTCAAATTGGTTAAAGACGGCCCGGCCCTGTGCGTTTCCGTTACTGTCACCCGGGGAGGTACCCTAAAAAAAATTTTTTTTAAAGATTTTATTCTACCGTTTTCTCCGCGTCATCGATATGTATACTCATGCCAAATTACAGCTTTCTAGTACTAACGGTTACTGAGAAAAACGGGGGTCGGACGGACGGACGGACGGACATGGCGAAACTATAAGGGTTCCTTGTTTACTACGGAACCCTAAAAACTGAAAAAATCAAATTACTTGAATTTCCCGAAACGTGGGGTAATCTTCAGGGGATTTTTTTATTATTTGTTGGTATCCCGAAATCGAATTATAAACCGATTGAATGATGGGACATCAATTCTAAGCTGGCTTCTATGGTAAATTTATACTACGCGATTTGATCGGTTTATATGTGAAATGTTTGGAGGTTATTTTTAAATTAATTTACATATTTTTCCTATTTCATCAAGTGTCTCATGATATAACTTATGATTTAGCTCAGTAACTTGGTACCGGTGAGATTTTAGAAATAAACACGGGTCCAAAATGCAAAGAAAATGTACTTACGCAAATTACGCATGGAATGTAACATCCGCCTTTTTTCGGTCGAGTTTGCTTTTACAGCCCAACACTGAACACCCCACCATGTTTGCACTGAACACCCAAACACTACGGATCTGATAATTGGTAAATTATTATTCATTTAAACCAAACTTATCATTAATTCTCCATTTATAAAATGCACTACCAAATATTGTCAATTTGTTTTGCAATCTTCTTGACACAAATACAAATTTTTTCGATCGGGGATAAGGACAAAACATCGCACTATTTTCTACTTCCTCTCATAGGAATCGCAATAAGGCTATCTTTCTCTTACACAGCGTGTCAGGCCCTTGGTATTTTATCCATCACTCTTGGCCACTAGGTATTTTGAAGGGAACTGTCACCGTATTTAGGGACAATAAGAACTACTTTCCATGAGAATTTATTTGAAATATGATCTTTACGGAAATCGGTCAGTCTGGCTATCCGATATTGGACTTTGGAAACGCTTTTTTAGGGACAATAAGAGCTACTTTCCATGAGAATTTATTTGAAATATGATCTCTATGGAAAATCTTAGGATTGTCTTAAAACAGTTAGAACCTTGGCTTTCTAAGAAGACCAGCTGGGGACCCCTCGTAACATAGCAATCACGATACTAGGAGGGGTCAACTAACCTGGTCTTGGAATTTATCGCGAGTTTATACATTTTTCCCCAGTACAAAAGTGCTCAGCGCCGCTAAAGAAGTTTTCACTTCAAAAAAAAAATATAAGATTTAATTCTACCGTTTTGTCGGCGACATTGATATGTATACTCATGCCAAATTACAGCTTTCTAGTACTAACGGTTACTGAGAAAAACGGGGGTCGGACGGACGGACGGACGGACATGGCGAAACTATAAGGGTTCATTGTTTACTACGGAACCCTAAAAACAGTGCTTGGCGTACTGGGCACGACGACACACTATCGCTTTGGCGTTTGGCGGTCAAAGGGTTAAGCAGGAATAGTCGTATATTGATCGGTAAATAGCAATACTTTCATCTCATTCTAGATCTAGATAAATATGTATGTTTAACTCCGGCTTACAAATCCGGCCTTGCCCAGATCTCAAACTTGGTAAAAGTAGCTATAGCTATAAGGCCAGAAATTACTTAATTATTTGCACGTACCGAAGCAGTATCAAATTTAGTTAATAATTTAATTACTTACTTTTCTAATTGGCCTTAATGCAGTCAAGTTCTAAAATCTGCATCTAGTTGGCCTTGGACTTATTTACCAAACGTAAATCCGCCACGCCCAAAGCTAGAGAAATATGTGTATCTATCTATATTCATTTCAAAAATTATTATGTGTATCTGTATTCATATGTATATATAATCTATCTACCTATAGACCTTTTTAAGGCACGAGGTATCTTCTGGTGCTCGCTTCACCGACGCGACGGCGTCATCTTTGTCGCCTGGCTAAATGCTGGGCAAGAGCAATGCCATTTTTAGGGTTCCGTAGTAAACAAGGAACCCTTATAGTTTCGCCATGTCCGTCCGACCCCCGCTTTTCTCAGTAACCGTTAGTGCTAGAAAGCTGTAATTTGGCATGAGTATATATATCAATGACGCCGACAAAACGGTAGAACAAAATCTTTAAAAAAAATTTTTTTTAGGGTACCTCCCCTACATGTAAAGTGGTGGTGCAATTTTTTTTTCTGCCAAACCCCATCGTGTGGAGTATCGTTGGATAGCTCTTTTAAAAATATTATAAGGTTTCTAAAAGAATTTTTTGATTAAAGAATTGGTTAGCGTGATATTAAGCTTTGAAGTGATAATTTTTGCTAATGGTCAAGTGTCCCCCCCCCCCCCTGCCAGCTAAACGGTGGCTACTAGGCATGTGAAAAAAATCATGGTAGTAGTATATACGATGAATTTAAAAGGAAAACTATCACAGCTAAGTAGACATTACTAGTTAACGAGTAATAGTCGAACTTCAGAAATGTACTTTGCAAAAGCAAACTTTCGTACAATTTCCATTGATACCTTAGATAATGTTGTTAATTCTTTCAAAAACATAGTAAATATAAGTTTGCAAACTTTTTAGTCCAAATAATGTAACAGGTGGACCACTACGGAACCCTACCTTGCGCGTGGCCCGACACGCACTTGGCCGGTTTTTTAATTAAATTAAAATAATATGACGGTGCGTTACCACCCCGTTCACGTTCACACTATTTTTTTGATCCTAGTGAAATTACATCCTCTCAATACCTATAGAAATTTAGATTCTGCGCTTACCTACATAAAAACTGGTAGGCCCTAAATCAGTTACAGTCAAAACTATAAACACGTAATAATTTACGATCGTGAAATTCGTGAAGTACCTACCTAATATTAATTTATTGCCTTTTCAAGATTGGGAAGCTATTTGTACAAAAACAACCCTTTTAAGGCGCAGGGTAGGGCAAGGCCTTCTCCATATAAACTCTGTGCACGTTTTATTCGTCGGCTTTGGTACTCCCGAATATAATTTTTTTTTTGCTTGTAAATATTGAATATACCTCAACCTCAAGAAAAAAACACAAAAAAAAACCAGGTTATCGCTAACAGAAAAATAAGCATACTGACCAAAAATCATAAGTGCAAACACGACGAAGGAAAACTTGCACAAAGTTTGTATGGAGAGATTCGAAGAAGATTCGGCAAAAGGCGGACCGCGGAAGGTCGAACCGCGGGCCCCAAACAATGTTAAATATGCTTTCATTTCATACATATTGATTCCATTAAAAGTTTTTTTTCTGGACCTCGAAATTTTTTCTCTAACATTATCCGGACCCAACTTAAAACTAAATTGCCCTGGCTTAGGTGAACGAACTTAAGGTGTGTCATACAGGTCAACCTATGTCGGATGCTGTAACTGATAACTTGATAAGTGATAATTACGCGTAATAAGTACTAATAACACCTATCGTAGAACCGTGACATTAAACTACGAAAACAATTGTCATTCGCAGTATTCCTTCTCAGCATTTATTTAACTAATTGACTACAGTAATTATCCGGCTGCGTGCGTGGTAAAATAATGCCGTACAGTAAATACCTAGTTAACGTTGCATTACGTAGCCGTGTTGCCTTCAGTTTATTCTGTGATCCACCAATATCGGCTACCTAAGCGCGCTGGTTTGCGCTCCTTGCAGTCCGGCAGAGAAGGCGTAGGATCCGGCACCACGGGCTCGCACGGGCAAGGCGGACCAGGCTGGGGCTTGCTAGAGCTCTTATGCACGCGACCACGACAAAAGTACCCGAAATCTGGCCGTTCCGCACACAGCTTCTCATTCATACAATTATCAAACACCGCTTGCGTCTTCCTGCAATACTGGAAACTGAAATCTCCGGAGCTCTTATCGATGCATTCGGCGTATTGTTCGAACTCTTTGCGGCACTCAGCTTTGATGGAACGGAATACTTTGAGAGCGCACAGTGTAACTCTCTTGCCGAGGTTTACACAAGCGCGGGGGTCCTGAGTCTCCTGGCGGCAAAGCATGAATTCGTTGTTGACATTTTCGCACAGTTTCCCGAGGTAGGGCGCCGCGGACATGAGCGTTGGCGTCGAAAGGTTGATCTCTTGCACGGTTAACGTTTCGCAGGCTGGTAGTAATACATCTTTCGTTATCACCATATTGATTTGATACTCTACTGTAATGTATTTATTTCGAAAGAAAACTAGCTTTATTTTAACAATAATAATTACTGCAGGTTTGACAACGTGAAAATAGACCATGTGCCAGTTTGATTGACATCGATTTGATATTTTGGAAATTTTTTGTTTCACTTTTGTTTCTAGTCATTTTGACTTTTCGACTCAAAAAGTTTTTACATATATCTATGTCAAATAGGTACCTATGTAAAATCCCCATAAAATAAAATAATTCGCAATAAATATAATAAAATCCCCATAAAATGCTCCGATTCTTGCAGGGACTGCGAAATCTGTGAACTTTTTATCAATTAGCTTCCTGGGGGTCAACTTGTGTATGTATTAAAAAGTCACAAATTAAAGAAAACTTTTTCCATACATTTAAAACGGAGAGAAGTGAAATTTTATTCACCTTTTTCTATCTTTCCAATCAGTCTATTACGTTTTAGGAATATAATACTGTATGAAAACATTACAACGTAAACACTAGTAGGTATGATGTATTCAAAAGATAGGTAAATACAAGTACAGTATACATAGCATTCCCCTTTTGCAAATATCTATTGGTAAATTTAAATAATCACAATCACAATTATTCACGATATTGGCGCGAATGGACCAGTTGAAGCGCTCCGAGTTATCAAGTTTGTTCTTTTTTTTTCAGCCGTAGAGGCGCAGTCAGTAGTATGCCCCGCGGTCCGTACTACCAGCGGCTGGCTGGACTTGTTCCCCCTGCCGTGTCGCAAGGCCTCCGAATGCCGCACGGTTATGGGCCCATCACACGTCTGCTGCAAGGGCTACTGCACTAAGGGCGTTGCGGCGCAGATCCGGTGAGTACTACGGGCTGTCATAGCAATAAAAGCATATCACTTAATTACTTAGGAAGGCTGTCGTCTATTCTCCCATCCCTCCCCCCTCTGTCGTAACACGGCGATCACTGATTAGCGCACGGTCCGGCGTCCCAGGCAGAGGCACACACTTACGGGCCTCGGACGACGTAAACACAGCGTCCATCGAAAGATGGAACGCTACGCTTACGGCGTCCACCTCAGACACGACGCATACACTTCACGCCGGCGGGGACGTCCACCGCGCGATCGCGACAACATCGACTCATGTAATCCCTATCCGCCCCGGTACCGCCGCATACCGGGTAGAGTCAGTAGGTCGGGCCTACCTGAGTTTCTCGCTGGACACTTCTCAGCTAGGCTAGGTTCAGTGAACTAGCGACAAAACTCCCAGTAACTCTATTCCATTGACACCTCAGCGATAACTCAGATTCGGTTGAAGCCGCTCAACCTGACTGGAGCGCAAACTCTTAGGTTATTCCAGTGTTTAAACCTGTCTGGTACAGGCAGCAAACATATTTAGTTTGTAGCTTTGCTTGTGTTATCATGACGCGTTCGCTGTATCTATACTATTGGGGCCATACGTTCACGATACCCGTAACAGCTTTTTCCTCGAAGAGCTCATATTACGAAACAGCTAGGATAAAAACCTGCATCTTGCATTGCACTCCGGATCACCTTATGAGTAAAATGTCAGTCAAAACCACGCATATTTAAACCGTCATACTTAGTAGTTTTTCATACACTTCGGAGTGTACAAATATATCTGAACATGCATTAATGCCTTGTGAGTAGGTAGCTTGTTAGCTCCAATTTGGCTCCAATGTACGAGTGTCAGATGGCGGTACCTATTCCAAGATTCGATTCCCACTATACCTACTTCAATATCTGATAACCAAAGGTACTTAGCAAAATTTACTGACGCCTCCTAATGACCCTAAATAAAGTCGTGTCATAGATACGAGTACACTGGCAGTCAAAAATTTCGGGTCACCCTAGTTTAAATAGGTTTTGTGAAATATTCTACACTCGTTTTATTTACATAATATCAAAGACTACAATGTATATACTAAAGTACATAATATACTATTCTTCGTATTGCCCAACTGTATTGGGAATTTTCGGGAATCTCGGTCCGTTAGATAACGTTATTTTTTTCATGGATTTTACGAGTCCGATTTAAACCTGGAAACGTTACTTTTTTGGCTGTTACTTTTGCAGTATAGATGTAAAATTAAATAAAGATAACGCATGTTTAAAAAACTTACAACCTCGCAGTAATTTAGGAAATATGATGGTTTTTTACCGACCTGTATTCTTTGTATTTAATGCACCCTTTATTATGGCTGATATTGGAGCTGATGACTGAGCATCACAACATTTTACTGAATTAGTTTGTATGGCCCGTGTTTTATAGTATTTTTATTCGGTGTGATTGTCGAGCACGGGCCACTAGGTTAATTTAATCAGACGGCGCGCATAGTGTTATGGTCAGACCGTGATTTACATTGGCCGTGACATTTGTTACAAAACGCTGCTAAAGTTGTGCAAATTATTAAATTGCATTTATTTTTTTCACAACTTGGACATGTTTAATATTATAAATATTATAGCATAACGTTAACCTCTGGCCTGGGTGCGACTCTATTCAAAGTAGGTTGTCGTTGTGTTAGTTAATCTCCCGACAATACAATAAAGTAACTAATGATTTTTTGAAATGGTCACGACTTTTATATTCTTTTTTACATTTTAAAGTAGTGACAAAATATAGCAATAAGCAATCTAATAATTTGCACAACTTTTCGCATTGTGCTACTTTGATATTTATCGTAAGGTTAATAAATAGGCAATGTAATTTTTATAGGGAGAACATTAACAACAACATTAACATTACATAACAATGCTACAGTTGTAAGGCAGTTTGCACATAAATTTCGCGTTCAGTGAAGCGGAAACTTTTATATTTTATATTGGAATCTTCAGTACCCCTAATCAATGGTTTTTAGGGTTCCGTAGTAAACAAGGAACCCTTATAGTTTCGCCATGTCCGTCCGTCCGTCCGTCTGTCTGTCTGTCCCCGCTTTTCTCAGTAACCGTTAGTACTAGAAAGCTGTAATTTGATATGAGTATATATATCAATGACGCCGACAAATTGGAAGATTTTTTTTTTTTTTTTTTTCTATTACTTATTCTGTCACAAAGTAAATAGCGGCGGCGCGCGCCGGACCAGAGAGTCCGCTCAGTACAAAGTGCCATTTTCGCCGCACGCACACCGACGTGACATTTACAGGCATTCTCGGTTGATTTCGGACGAGCTTAGTCGCGACTGTCACTGTCGCGTCGCGAGTGCTAGTTGTGCGCGCGTTGATCACTTGACGCCCCCGCCGCTACGTAGGTACTTTGTGTCACGTACGCCAAAATGAATAACCGATATTATTACAGTTGGAATGTTCAATATTACGTATATTTTAACAACAAATACTAATAAATCATATTTTTGAGGTTGATTCGGAACCCTAAATGTGCGAAGTCCGACTCGCACTTGGCCGGTTTTTTACCAAGATACGCTGGTTCATATTTAAATGTCATGTTGAAGAATTTTTATTATACCTACTCCTTTTTAAAATTCAGAATCAATACAGAAGCAACCCTGTGAGTCGGGCAAGTTTAGGTATGTATTTTCAAGAACGGCGGGAACGGACCTTCTGTATATTTTTTATTTTGTGATTCTGTGCTCTTATAGGGTTTCTAAAAGAAACGGCCGGTTTTTGAATAAAGAGAGAGGGGTATTTGATTGTAACTTGTTTGCTGTGATTATTAAAAGGGAACAAATAAAATGATCACCTAAATAACTTTTGATATCACCAAATTTTCGAACCCTAAAATAAGGCTGAACACTCAAAAAAATGTATCGACCATCAATTTCAGATCACCTAACCACTCATACCTATTATTCCAGCAGTAGCAGCTATTTTACTTATTGCGTTCCCTGAAATTTTATAATCGCATCAAAAAATTCTCAAGTACCACCAAAAATACTAAACTACCACCAAATCTCGTGCATCATTTGTTATTAGAATTACGTCCAAATATTATACACATTACAAGCTATATTGTAGTTAATACATTCAAATTAATTATTGAGCGACATGTTTCGGACTCACGCGCGACGTTGTGGTTACCGAGTGACATGTTTTGGACTAACACGCGACATGTTCGGGCTCATCAAGCGACATGTTTCGGATCCAGCGACATGTCTCGGACCCATCGAGCGACATGTTGGAGTCATCGAGCGACATGTTTCGGACTAACACGCGACATGTTCGGGCTCGTCAAGCGACATGTTTCGGACGCATCCAGCGACATGTTTCGGATCCAGCGATATGTCTCGGACCCATCGAGCGACATGTTGGGGTCATCGAGCGACATGTTTCGGACTCTCACGCGACATGTTTCGGATCCAGCGACATGTCTCGGACCCATCGAGCGACATGTTGGGGTCATCGAGCGACATGTTTCGGACTCACACGCGACATGTTTCGGATCCAGCGACATGTCTCGGACCCATCGAGCGACATGTTGGGGTCATCGAGCGACATGTTTCGGACTCACACGCGACATGTTTCGGATCCAGCTACATGTCTCGGACCCATCGAGCGACATGTTGGGGTCATCGAGCGACATGTTTCGGACTCACACGCGACATGTTTCGGATCCAGCGACATGTCTCGGACCCATCGAGCGACATGTTGGGGTCATCGAGCGACATGTTGGAGTCATCGAGCGACATGTTTCGGACTCACACGCGACATGTTTCGGATCCAGAGACATGTCTCGGACCCATCGAGCGACATGTTGGGGTCATCGAGCGACATGTTTCGGACTCACACGCGACATGTTTCGGATCCAGCGACATGTCTCGGACCCATCGAGCGACATGTTGGGGTCATCGAGCGACATGTTTCGGACTCACACGCGACATGTTTCGGATCCAGCGACATGTCTCGGACCCATCGAGCGACATGTTGGAGTCATCGAGCGACATGTTTCGGACTAACACGCGACATGTTCGGGCTCGTCAAGCGACATGTTTCGGACGCATCCAGCGACATGTTTCGGATCCAGCGATATGTCTCGGACCCATCGAGCGACATGTTGGGGTCATCGAGCGACATGTTTCGGACTCTCACGCGACATGTTTCGGATCCAGCGACATGTCTCGGACCCATCGAGCGACATGTTGGGGTCATCGAGCGACATGTTTCGGACTCACACGCGACATGTTTCGGATCCAGCGACATGTCTCGGACCCATCGAGCGACATGTTGGGGTCATCGAGCGACATGTTTCGGACTCACACGCGACATGTTTCGGATCCAGCGACATGTCTCGGACCCATCGAGCGACATGTTGGAGTCATCGAGCGACATGTGTCGGACCGACACGCGACATGTTCGGGCTCATCGAGCGACATGTTTCGGACTCACACGCGACATGTTTCGGATCCAGCGACATGTCTCGGACCCATCGAGCGACATGTTGGGGTCATCGAGCGACATGTTTCGGACTCACACGCGACATGTTTCGGATCCAGCGACATGTCTCGGACCCATCGAGCGACATGTTGGGATCATCGAGCGACATGTTTCGGACTCACACGCGACATGTTTCGGATCCAGCGACATGTCTCGGACCCATCGAGCGACATGTTGGAGTCATCGAGCGACATGTGTCGGACCGACACGCGACATGTTCGGGCTCATCGAGCGACATGTTTCGGACTCACACGCGACATGTTTCGGATCCAGCGACATGTCTCGGACCCATCGAGCGACATGTTGGGGTCATCGAGCGACATGTTTCGGACTCACACGCGACATGTTTCAGATCCAGCGACATGTCTCGGACCCATCGAGCGACATGTTGGGGTCATCGAGCGACATGTTTCGGACTCACACGCGACATGTTTCGGATCCAGCGACATGTCTCGGACCCATCGAGCGACATGTTGGGGTCATCGAGCGACATGTGTCGGACCGACACGCGACATGTTCGGGCTCATCGAGCGACATGTTGTTCTTAACATGGACAGATCAGGTTAAGGAAGCCAGCCACATCCTCAAACAAATTTCACCAAGCGATGAGGGCTACGTTGGATCGAGACCGATGGAGACATTGGAGATAAGTCCTCAGGGCGGCGAAATCCAGAAGTGATCACGATCCTCAGGAATGAGGGACCGACTCAAGAGAGACAGATATGGCTAACAAAAATATCCAGTCTAAAATCTCCGCCTGGGACATGGTCCCCATAACGGTAGCCGCGTTACTCCTCTGTATTGCCAGATAAATTCTCTGTGAAAGGAAAGTGTCAGGTCCCCCGAGGTACCGACCAGTCGCCACAACAAAGCTCCCATGAATGTCTTCATGTCAGCCGGCCAGGGTCCAGAGTCCACTGCAAGCATTGCAAACTCGTAGAGTTACACAATAAAGACGAGTGTTTGCGGTGCTTGAGAGCTTCGTCAACTCCAGCACTGGTCTGGGAGCGAGTTTCGTGGAAGTGGGATTGCGCACATGCGGTGTTACACACCAGAGCCCTCCCTAGTTTCCACGGCTCCAACGTGACTCCACCAGGATGCGTGCCATCGTCTTATGCCATACCCACCAGTTCTGTTGTCCCAGCACGAAACACGCGCACAGGCACGCCATATCGTTGTCAGGAAATTTCCGAATGAGACAACTACTAGAGGTGGGGGAGGGGGACATTATATTAGATTTATGAATCGATTATTCCCAAAGTAAAAAAAGTCTTTGAAAAATTCTTAATCGTTTCTGAATGAAAGTTTTTCAAAATGAAAAGGATTGTGACATTACAGGACATACGTACAGACAGACGGATATGACGAAGCTATAAGAGTTTGTTTTTGCTATTATTATTTGGCTATAGATGCCTACCAATACGATTTTCTCATTCGGATTTCCATACTCAGGCGCTCAATGTAGTTCAGACTGCTCTGATAGTATATATAAACTAAGAAAAATATTTATTGTCACACAACAAATTTAATATAACAAATGTACCACTGTACATACATTAAAACAATAACAAAGCAATAAAAACGTTAAACAAAAATGTTAATTATACTCTTTAATCTAATAAAAATACTCTTTGGCATTCAGTCAAGGTTACGCCGATTTCACGCCGATCATTTTGTCGGCGGCGGCGGCGTGGCAAAAAGGCCGGCGGCGGCGGCGCGCCGGCGCGGCGCACACGTCTAGTCCGAGACATGTCGCTGGATCCGAAACATGTCGCGTGTGAGTCTGAAACATGTCGCTCGATGACACCCACATGTCGCTCGATGGGTCCGAGACATGTCGCTGGATCCGAAACATGTCGCGTGTGAGTCCGAAACATGTCGCTCGATGAGCCCGAACATGTCGCGTGTCGGTCCGACACATGTCGCTCTATGAATCCGAAACATGACGCTTGCGTTTCTTACATTGCGTAGATCCGGTATAATAGACTAGATATTAATTTGATGAAACAAATGACGCTTGAAATTAGGTGATCATGTAGTATTTCTGGGTATCGAAAGAATTATTTGGTTGTAATTAATTTTAATAGGATTACGATCCCAGTTATATTTGGATGCGAATTATATGAAATTTGGTGTTTGAAATTAGGTGATCATTAAGTATTTTTGGGTAGAGACTAATTTATTTGGTAACAATTTAATTTAATAGGTTATCGACATGTTACTTCTTCGAGTTGCACTTTATATTTAAATGGAGTTGAAAATTTGGTGCGAATCTAGTATTTTTGGTAATCGAATGTATTTTTTAGGGCATCATTCGGCAATTAATTTGGTGGTTCGTTAAATGCTACCCTTATTAAAATAGGTTTAGTATCCAAAATTGTCTCAATTAATTAAAGGTAATCTGTTATAATTTAGTATTTCTATTTTAATTTTCTTTATGTCACACCTGGCCATAAAGCGGCAATTACCGCATGCTCCGCACGCGGGAAATCCCACTTCCTGGCCTGGCCATAAAGCGGCAATTACCGCACGCTCCGCGCGCGGGAAATCCCACTTCCTGGCCAGGGGGTGACATAAAATTTTGTACTTAACACGGGCGGTAATAAAGAAAGCCTCAGATCGCTTTTTTATCGCCCTTGCCTTCGGCTCGGGCGTCAAATACCTGCGATATGAGACATTCTTTGTTTTACCGCCCTTGTTAAGTAATGTACTAGTACTTAACACGGGCGGTAATAAAGAAAGCCTCAGATCGCATATTTATCGCCCTTGCCTTCGGCTCGGGCGTCAAATACCTGCGATCTGAGACATTCTTTGTTTTACCGCCCTTGTTAAGTAATGTACTATAAACATTGGTTTCAAATACACTCGTGGACAAAGAGTACGGGTCGGTAAAAAACCATCATATTTCGTAAAATACTGCGAGGTTATAAGTGTTTTTAATCCGGCCAAGTACGTGTCGGGCCACGCACAATGTAGGGTTCCGTAGTTGTCCACCCGTTACATTATGTGGACTAAAAAGTTTGCGAACTTATATGTTTTTGACAGAATTAACAACATGGGAGGTACCCTAAAAAAAATGTTTTTAAAGATTTTATTCCTAACGGTTACTGAGAAAAGCGGGGGACAGACGGACGGACGGACGGACAGACGGAGTACGGACGGACATGGCGAAACTATAAGGGTTCCTTGTTTACTACGGAACCCTAAAAACGAGTGTAGAATATTTCACAAAACCTATTGAGGCCATTTAAACTAGGGTGACCCGAAATTTTTGACCGCAAGTATACATAAATAGATGGGTCATTGTCAGTCGGAAAAACAAAAGTTGTCCATTCGGTGGTCAATAGTTAACGGCTTGTGTGACGCATGTAATTTACGTTTTTAGGGTTCCGTAGTAAACAAGGAACCCTTATAGTTTCGCCATGTCCGTCCGTCCGTCCGTCCGTCCGTCCGTCCGACCCCCGTTTTTCTCAGTAACCGTTAGTACTAGAAAGCTGTAATTTGGCATGAGTATAGATTGATGACGCCAACAAAATAGTAGAATAAAATCTTTAAAAAAAATTTTTTTTAGGGTACCTGCCCTACATGTAAAGTGGTGGTGCAATTTTTTTTTCTTCCAAACCCCATCGTGTGGGGTATCGTTGGATAGCTCTTTTAAAAATATTATAAGGTTTCTAGGAGTATTTTTTGATCCAAGGATCGGTTGGCGTGATATTAAGCTTTGAAGTGATAATTTTCGTTATGGTCAAGTGTCCTCCCCCCCTGCCAGCTAAACGGTGGCACCTAGGCATGTGAAAAAAATCATGGTAGTAGGATATACGATGAATTTAAAAGGAAAACTATCACAGCTAAGTAGACATTACTAGTTAACGAGTAAGAGTCTAACTTCAGAAATGTACTTTGCAAAAGCAAACTTTAGAACAATTTCCATTGATACCTAATGTTGTTAATTCTGTCAAAAACATAGTAAATATAAGTTTGCGAACTTTTTAGTCCACATAATGTAACGGGTGGATGACTACGGAACCCTACCTTGCGCGTGGCCCGACAAGCACTTGGCCGGTTTTTATTACATGGATTTATAGACACGGAATTAAAGATTATGCGAGTTATCATATCAATCAAAAATTAAGCTTTGTAGCCCTTTACTTTTGACATGTCCACCGAAAAGACGCGCACCTAAATCTGACAACGATCCAGATGTGGCTTCATCATAAGTTACAAAACAAAAACAACCAAATCATTATCCAAAATCCATCACAATTGAAATGTTTCACATTCTCAACGTTGCAACACTTTCATTTGTTACAATGAGCAATTTGTTCAGAGACACATTAGGAACAGTCAGATTAGGTATTCGTAGTAACAAGACACTTTCAATGCGTAATCACTATCAACTTAAGTAGAGTTCGAGTTCTTACAACATCAAGTTTAACTTACTCTTGACTAGTTATAATTATGCCTATTTACCTGAAAGGAAATGAACTGAACAGGCTGTCAATGCAACCAACGTGATTAAAACCGTGTCGCCATAGTGCAGTTTAAATTCCACTCGAAATAGATAACGACTTATATATATTACTATAGGCATCTGCTACACTATATCTAACTAGGTACTATCACAGCTACCCAGCTAAATATGAAATCGATTACGATTGGTCCGATTCGACCCAAAGTTTCTCAAGTGCAAATACATTCAATGAGCCGCTTTCGTAATAAATAAACAAATTATACGATATGTATCTCTGTACAAAATATTCGAAGAGTTCCACCCTTTAGCGTTGTGATATAGATACACGGTGGGACCGAGTAACCCGACAAATTTTCATGCATTTCTGACGATATGAGGATTTGCTGTATTCACCAAAGTTAATTCAACGTTGGTGAATACAGCAAAAAAGAATTATTATTTTTTAGTTTAATACGGCATTGTTGTCTTTAAAAAACTTTGTATTAATAAATCACTTAAAACGAACTATCAATAATTTTATTATTCCGGAATTGTTTAGTTTCGGGAGTACCTAATTACGGTCGCTTTGATATTGTGTCAATTTACCTACATATTAGATATGAGCGCCGCGCCGCCGCCGGCGAAAATCCCACGCCGCCGCTGCCGATACAGTGCGATCGGCGCGCCGATCTATGTCTCGCGCGCGTTTCAGATACTGTGTAGCCTATCTTTTACACACTTTTATCATCGATCGGCAAACTAGTTTGGAATTTGATAGCTTACGGTTATATAGGGTTATTTATTTTAGGGTTCAGTACCAAAAATGCATAAAAGGATCCTTAATGAGCGATTCTAGCCGTCTGTTCGTCAGATTGCTAAATATTAAATTTCAGAAACTATTTATGTTATCGATTTGAAATTTGGAATGCCTACTTGTAAAATAGGCTATGTGTAGTATTTGTGTTATAATTATAAAAGTAAAATATCATATACTATCGCAATTATTCTTTATTTTATTTTAAATACGTTTGCTTTGCACTTGACCACAAATTACCTGATGGTAAGTGATATTGTGGTCTAGGATGGAATGCGCTTACCTAGAAAAAAACAATTCACTCTCGCCTTGAGGACCATAATAATATAGGTTCAAGAAGAATTACGGTAAGGAATTCCGTAGCTTGGCCGTTTTCACAATAAAAATGAAAGCAAAGCGTTTCGTGCGCGAGTTTTCGGAACTGCCACCGTAAAACGGTGTCGCTTTGAAGGGGCGGGAGGTATTATGTGATTCCTCAGCAGACTCTGCGAAATTTGGTGTGTGTGTGTGTGTGTGTGTGTGTGTGTGTGTGTGTGTGGTGTACGCTAGAAGATCCCCAGTGGACCGATTTTGACGAAAGCCGTATTATCGGTCACTGAGGAGTTCATTGATTCTAGGTATGCCAAAGAGCCTGCTGTTCAGGACACTCTCCATAATCTTGCAGTGAACGGATGTGACCGAAATGGGCCTGTAGTTAGTACGCGACTACTGTGTATTAAATAATCTTCAATGCCGTTGAAATTTGCTTGGCTTAGTGAAGAACTTGCTTGTTTCTTACACGGTACGATGTGTTCGAGGTTCACCAAAAGATGGGAATAATGCAGCGCCTAGTGTTTGTGATAAATCCTAAAAGTATATAATATGCGAGTGTGTTTGCGTTAGAAACACCATGTTCCGTAAGCATCCAAGAGTTTATCCTTGAGGCAGAATTGTCATGTTTACATACTGGTATCATAGTTTAGAGCTTTGTCATGTGACTGGACCACCTTGACACGAAGTTTCCCGCAGGTAGCAACAGACTTGCTGTTTTCATTGGCACTTAGATGTTACATACAGCAGAGCGTAATCGACTAGGACGGGATAAAATGTAGAGCATCGATATAAATCAAATAAATAGGCGTGTTTGTCATCCTGACAGTAAAAATGACGTTGACAGGCGTGTCCGGCATCAAATACGTAAAAAAATCGTATTCAACGCCTATATGTAGGATTTTTGTTTTGAACCTAAGGTTTTTTCAAGGTCACGCCGCCGACGCCGCCGCCGCCGATCAATTTTAATCGCGCGCCGCCGCCGGCCAATTGCCCATCGGCGCTCATATCTACTACATATGTTGTGACTTTGGTTACATTAGCGGCAATGTCATAATCGAAAGAGCTTTTTTCTAGGAGATACGAGTTAAAAAAATATATTCGTCTAAAAGTAGACCGAATCGAGCAAATTTTGTATGACATTTTAATTTCCAAAAATAGTCAACACTATAAAAAAATTGTCGGATTACTCATGCCCACAGTGTATACTGTATAGGACTGCTGATAGCTTATTTGATAGGTTGCTAACTGTATCTAAATATTTGTAAAAAAAACAACGTCAACGGAGGTGCTCGCCGCTTGCTCTGAATTGGGAAGGCTGTCGTTGCCCTCTGTCCGTAGCCGGCGGCTACCTTGTCAAGCGTGTAAAGCGTGTTTATTACATAATCATGTCTTACATTACATTACACATTAAGAGCGAGGGTTGACGCAGGTCACAATTAAAGCTTGCAACGTTGATATGAGCACATGCATATTTAAGTCTCTCTCTCTCTCTCTGAGGTGGAATATCTCATATTTTATTCATTCATTCATTTATTTATCTCTATAACAATATTGCATTGTGTCAGAAAATTACTGTGTCAATTAAATGTTACACCACCCAACTGCACCACTTTAAGATTGTATAAGTATCTACTAACATACATATTTAGGTATATTATTTAATAGTAGTACCTAAGTAATACCTACTTAAATTCGCTTTCACACTTGAACTAACATGTCAGCTTAACGCTTAATTGCCTTCGGATTCATCAAGATCAAATTAAATATATAAGTACATAGTACATCCTACACTGAGCGAAAAAAAATACTAATTATTAGTAAGTTTAAGTGAATCCCAGGACAAGGAGATTATATACTAACGGTTACAAACCATTTTTTGATAATTGTAGTTATTTACTAATACCAACAAATTTGCCCTTGTAACAACTAAACTGTTTTGTAACCGTTAGTATATAATCTCCTTGTCTTGGGATTCACTAAAACTTACTAATAATAAGTATTTTTTTCGCTCAGTATAAATGGGAAAGTTCACATGTTTAATCAAACAAAAACGGCTGAACGGATTATGAATTTATGATAAAACACAAGTTTGCCTGGATTAACATATATAGAATACTTTTTATCCCGAAAATTATCCCTGGAAGGGATGAAATGGGGAGCGTAAATGTACGCGGACGAAGTCGTGGGGCTGTAGTTAGTAATTACTAACACTATATATGTACAGTGACAGTGTCCCTGGGAAAACAAATAGGGATAAAACTAGATGCAATTTTATCGATAAAAAAGTTGTGATATTTTTTTCATCATTTTTTATGGCAATGATAAGATACACAAACATTATTAATAACTCGAGGTGATATAGGGGTTTTATTTTGAGTAAATCGTAAAACTATTACGAATTTAGACAAAAAAGTTCGCTATTTTTTATTAGATCCACAGGTTTAGATCCACTGTATGGAAAGTATTTTTAAAAGAAATTTTAAGCACTCGTACTTTAAAACTATATTCACTATCTTTTTTTCGTAAAATTGCAACTAGATATATAGTTTCATCCCTATTTGTTTGTCTACTTTATCCAGGGACACGCTGTATTATAAAGACGCTTGCCAAGTTGGCTGCCTATGAAGCTGGAAGTCCCGGGTTCGAATCCGGGCTGGGGCATTCATTTGTGTGATGTACCTACTCGAATATTTGTTCCTGAGTCTTGGATGTTTTCTATGTATTTATCTGATATTATATAAGTACCTATGTCTCGTCGCTTAGTACCCATAGTACAAGTTTTGCTTAGTAGAGAGAAAATCTTGGGACTATGTCGATTTGTGTAACATTGTCCACAAATATTTATTTAATTTATTCATTATCATTTTGCATTCATTGAAAATCACCGCTTAACACCAATGCTTCCCAAGCATTGTCAAGGCATCATCGGTGATTTCCATTTATAGAAACGTGACTAACCAGTCCAGCACAAGCACAAGCACTAGCACAACCACCACAACGACTAGCACGACCACGACCACGACTACCACTACAACGACTCCAAGTACCACCAGCTCCACCACGACCACGACTACGACGCCGAAGCCAA
The DNA here is from genome assembly GCA_951800055.1 of Cenopis cana. Classification (NCBI taxonomy): domain Eukaryota; kingdom Metazoa; phylum Arthropoda; class Insecta; order Lepidoptera; family Tortricidae; genus Cenopis; species Cenopis cana. The sequence continues at coordinate 10,185,841 of OX637490.1, read as the reverse complement.
CCACTACGGAGCCGCCGCGGCCGTTCTTCACGCTGCTGCCAATCATCCCAGTGCAGACCACGGCGAAGCCTAGCAAGGCTCCAGTCAAGAAAGGTAAGAACTGGCGAATTGAGGGTGGGTTGCACCAAACCTTCTGTAATCGCTCTTAAGCCATTTAATCGCCGAACGTTAAACAAGTCTCAATCTTATGTGACATGTTTCTTGTTTTAACCTGTTTTGTGTGCAATAAAGTGCTTACATACCAGTGGCGGAGCGACCGGAGCGTCCACACAACTCAATTCCCACCGGCTTGCCTAATTTTCAGCCAGTCCAGTTCTTTTACTACGGCTCATGAAGAATAAGAAAGGAAAATTATTTCCGGCTTCCCTAAGAACGCTGTCATAAATTAAGTACTTACCTTACCTAAGTAGATTAGATGTTATATACATTATTACATTATCTGCTACGGAAATGGCACTGGATTGTCCAAGAAGACCCTGACTTGGCAGATACCTTATTACCCTTGCATGCGGAATAAAGGTTGCCCCAGAACAACTTGGCGCCGTTCCGTGGTCAACAGCTGGGCTCTCTGGGGATGAAATGGGAAGAAATGGCCCAAGACCGAAGCAAATGGAGAGAGTTGATTCGAGCCCTACACCTCAGCAGAGGCCAAAGGGATAAAGAAGAAGAAATATAAGACGATGGCGATTAAAGGGTTAAATGTGCAAACTCTTAATACATATATATCTTATCTTATCTAGATAAGGCCCCTTACAGATGCACTTCGACCCAATACATATATATACTTAGTTAATGCCCACAATGGTTACGCAACCGCGCAATAAAACGTAAAATGAAGTAATATTGTATAAACTTAACAACCACCAGACAACATATTATGGTTTCCTATTTAGAAAGTTAGTCTTCATTGGATTCCAACTTACTACCTAGTGTAAAAAGTACACTGGAGTGAAAATATATCTAGTCAAGTGCAAAAATATGAGTGCATATGTAACACTTAAGTACCTACGTTTACTCGAAAATATGTCCCATGACTCTTATGTCAGCGAATTACGGTTTCGGTGCTGATTTATGAAGAGGATTGTTTGTTTCAATATATATTTTTGCCCTTAACTTTACCTAGGTTTAGGACCATTGCCTTACACAATCAGCAGAAAAAATGGCTTTGGTACCTATTGTCTCTTAGATCCTCCAACAAAACCAAAAACGGACAAAATTTGTTAGGTACTTCGTTGTTAGAGAACTTGTTTAAACACCCTGTAGTAAAAATACTGAGCCAAGCCAAAACCACCTTATTTTCCTACAGCAAAACAGCCCAATCAGCAGAAGCTGGTGTGCCCCAAGTCAGGGCAGGCCGCATTCGTGCTATTCCCTGTGCCGTGCGAGAACAGCGCGCAGTGCCGCGTGAGCAGCGGCGCGGACCACGTCTGCTGCGAGTCGAGGTGCATTAAGGGGGTGCCCGCGCCCCGCTCCGAGCCCATATCGCAGGCTTCGCATCAACGTAAGCACTCTTTTAAACAGGACGCTACCTTAGACCACAGAATAGTATTGCATATAGAACGGACACGAACACCCCCCGCGCCGAGGTCAGTTACCTCGTCCCTGAGACCCGCCTGGTGTCGATCGGGTGCCGTCGCGCCTCGCCGTTCATCCGCGCCACGCGCTACGCTCCCGCGCCCGCGCAAACAATTGACGCGTGTACCTACAACGCACGCACACATACTTACTACCCACAGCGCTTACGTTCCTTCGCGTCACAGGTGTGCTTAGACGCAGCAGTCGGTAGTGACAGTAGTAGGTATAATCTAAGGATCTCCTAGTACATGCTACCTACAGTTAGCAGCAAAAGTAGCTACGCGGGCGAGGTGTTCAAAATGATCTATACACGCTCTTATCCCCTTATAACAAAGATGTGTGTCGATCATTATGAATACCTCGCCCGCGTAGCTACTTGTGCTGCTGACTGTATTAACGGGCAAGTAATACAGTCATTGTTATGACGACCGCTTTAGCTTAGTTGGTAGAGAGAGACCCTGCCTACAAAGCTGGAGGTCCCGGGTTCGAATACCGGCCACAAATATTCGTGCTCATCACACAAATAAATGCCCCTATTTGTGTGATGAGCACGAATATTTGTTCTTGGGTCTTGGATGTTTTCTATATATTTAAGTATATATTTATCTATATAAGTACGTGTATCGTCGCTTAGTACCCATAGTACTGATAGTACAAGTTTTGCTTAGTTTGGGACTAGGTTGATTTGTGTAAGATTGTCCACTAGACATGCGCAAAATGTGTCACTAAAAAGAAAAGAGTGATATACTTCAATCCTTCACTGTGAAGTATATCACTCATTTAGTTCACTAGTTCAGTTTAGTTCACTAGTTCAGTAGCTCAACCGATTCAACTAATCATATTGATCAGTCATTCGTCGCGTCGCGTTTCTCTCATTCTAAGGCTAATTCGGGGATAATAATATCAAATTTTATATATATTTTGAATAATTTAAGTAAAAATATTTTTTTTTTACGAAAAATTCGTCATTATACTTGATTTCGACTAATTCGGGGATAAGGATTTCAAATTTTACATTTATTTTGAATTTTAAGAAAAAAGACATTTTTGGTAAAAACCGTTATGAGATGATTGAAACGATGACACATGAACTGAAGTACTGAACTAAGTGAACTATTGAAGTATATAGATCCGAACTGAACTAGTGAATGAATGAAGGACACCAAGTGAAGTACTTCAATTGAATCATTCATTCGTGAACTACACATGTCTATTGTCCACAAAATAAATAAAAATAAAATTGTAACCGATTTGCCGATTACAAACAGGAGTCCCGCCGGATTTTGAATGGGGCTTGAGCCTTGAGCCGCAGATTAGCCAGGCTAGTCGTGTATAATCTTTGCCTATTTTTTAATTATCAGGCTCTAAACGCATCAAGCTTCGTGTTGAATAAATTAACGGACATTGTGCACGCACAACCGGTTAAATCTTATGCAAACATCTCAGAATGAAAACGTAACGGTTACGCGTATGCGTGTCAGTGCTAATACTCATTAACCTGCATTAACTGGCTATTACAGCACTTCTTGGGGTGATACCGCGCGAATGCCCATCTCAGCCGCTAGGGGAGCTCCTCTTCGAGGTGCAGTCCTGCAAGACTGATGCCGATTGCTGGCCGAGGGTATGCTGTCCTGACGGCACGAGATCCTACTGCCGCACGGCGAAGGCCAGACTCGATTTAGTGCCAGTAGTCGGCAATCAAATCAATACTCGTAAGTATTTCCTGGTTTTTAGTTGCTTAACCTTTATAGACGCCAACGACGGAGATATCCGCGCCATCAGCCGTGCAAAGCAGGAGTCAGCCAAAGTTGGGCGCTGAATTCTTATTGTGATTACAATGTCTGCCAAACCGAAGATACCACCGGACCGGATTATTTCACCGAGTTATACAACTTTTATGCTGTTTGAAGAATCACGGTCATCAGCTCAAACAATAACAAAAAGTGAAGAAGTAGAAATTCGTAACCTCTTTTGGACAAGGTCGAAGGTTTGAGTAACAAAGTATTGTTATCCCAAGTCAAGGACGTGTGGCTACTCAATCGATAAGTAGGGTTAACAGACAAAACATCAAATTTTAGACCTAGGGTCAGGGTGACTATAACTAGACCACCGATTAATTAGTGTGACTAGTTTACAACCTTTAAGCACTAAGTATAAAGATGTAAGGCCTATGTCTTAGGGTACATTCCGATTCCATACATTATGGACAGGACTGGCTATATCAGTCTCCAAGTTAAGATGGGGAGCAAATAAGGAGCAATTGATCATCTTTATCTAAGTTTTTAAGATATAGAAATCCAGATGCACAGGCTTACCGAAAGATATTTTTGACGGTACCTACGCCACTGCTGATCCGTGGCTGATCCGTAATGGTGGTCCGGAGATCTCTTGATCATTTTACGTTTTTGCCTTTGGTTACGTAATTTAATTACCTATTTTCGGAAGCAACAATCAGAATCCTGAGAAGAATAATAGTGTCCCTCTAATCCAACTAGGTAATTACTGCAACGAGTATGTACTTTAAACCAAGATAAGAATATGAAGCTTATATACTTATTTAAGCTCAAGCCACACAGAGAGCGGGCGGGCGGTGGCGGCGCGGGCTGCTTTTGGCGGTGGCGGCTGCCGACAAAGGCCGCTGCCGCCCGCGCCCGCGCCGCCGCCGCCCGCGCCCGCGCCGCCGCCGCCCGCGCCCGCGCCGCCACCGCCCGCCCGCTCTCTGTGTGGCTTAAGCTTTAGGTAGTTGGTACCCACAAGACTATGTTTAGGTATGTCTTCGAGCAACATATCAGGCTTCCGAACTGGTTTATGTGGAATCAACTAATTCATAGATACCTTACTTACATTTAAAACGTAGGTAAGTACTACTAAACTATAACAAGTGTTCAGCAATTGTATGAGCGATAAAATCTGTAATTAATTATTAAGTCAAGGCAAGGGCCAAAGTAAGAGGAAAACAAAGTCAACTTACTAAAAGAGTTAAAATTGGGGTCGTGTCGTGAGTGAAGGCTACGTTTGCCGGATTATAGGTACGTTTGTTCCGTCTCAACTTTACTGAGAACTTGGTTACGAAAATCCTGTTTACTTTCTGGTGGGTCAATATAAAATCCTGTCTGTATGCATCGGATAGATCCGTCACAGTTATTATGCAAAAGTTTGCAACAAGTTCATCTCGGAGCCTCCTTAAAAATAAAATCTCATTTTCCTCATGAATCTGTACCTATGATGAGCAAATGAGTTTGATACTTTGACTAAGCTATTAATTGGTTAAATACATTTTATGAATCCCAGCCCACCCCGCTATATGTCCAGTAAGATCTAGTATAGTGGTAATTTTCTAATATGTCCGAAAAACCATAAAACGATTATCGTTAGCACTTCAAAACGAAAGGAAGTATGAAAAAAGATTATCCGCACAAATAGCTACCTTCCGTTCTAAATGATAAGGTTCAAGTTGTAGTGACTTGGTAGTAAAACAGTAGCAGTCTTTGTTACGCCGGCCGACTACCTGCGCAAGCTTCGACCACCGACTATTTTATTGCCAAGTCACTACAACTTAAACCTTATCATCTAGAACGGAAGGAAGCTATTTGTGCGGATATTTTTTTTTCATAATTTCTTTCGTTTTGAAGTGTTAACGATAAGCGTTTTATGGCTTTTCGGACATATTAGAAAATTACCACTATAACCGACGACTTTGTTTTAAAAACTACACTCAGAGCAAAAATAAAGGATACACTTTCTATGGAAATTCAATACAAAGTGTAAGCGTAATTTTTGCTCTTGTGACTTATCTCTGATTGTGTCTTTGTAGATCTTAGTTCTTACTCCCCTAAACTACCGATGCTACATAGATTTAAAAAAATTGAAGCGACTGCTATTCCACCTTTGCCTGTTCCCAGCCGTGCGTATGTTGGAACAGTACCTGCAGTGCACGCCGCCGCCCAAGCCCGACCTATTCCCGAAGCAGTGCAGTTCCAGCGTGGACTGCTTCCCCAACCTGTGCTGCGCGGAGGGCGGCAAGAAGCACTGTCGGCCGCCGCAGCGAAGTCTGCTAGCTTTGCTGGCTGGCATGGGGCAGGTACGCGATTTGGACGTTTACTTTTTTTTAAATTAATAATGGGATTGCTCCTGGCCAGCATCTAGCCAGGGGACAAAGATTATGATGACTTTCCATTTTATGTGTGTAAATCTGTTTCGAAAGTTGCGCAAGGCGGCAATGATCCTAGCAGCCACAGTGAAACATGCTAGCTTTACTGACGGGTACCTTCAGGAGTTTCAGAAGCTTTCATTGACGCAAATGAAAACAACTACCATATCATTCCCAGATATCGACGCATAGGTATACGCTATTTATTTTACGTTGTAAAAAAAAACCAATGTAATGGTAGAGGTACCTAATAACTACTTGGTGTTTGATTATAAATGAAAAATCCGATAACAGGACTAACAGGAGTCATTCTTGATCCATAAAATTCAACATATATGATTCGAATATTGATATATTAATATTCTCTACTCGTATTTGAAATTTTTTATATCCATATATTGAGATGTTACTTTCTATACGAAAGTGTGAACTATTTTTAATATAATAAGTCTTATTTGAAATTTCTTTGTTGCAGAGATTTGGAAGTACCTTAGTGAACTTGCGACAGGCCCAAGCAAATAGAAATAATAATAATATATAAGCTGGATTTTAAGTGACCATATCCTATTATAATTTAAAGTTTTGTATTTTTATACTTAAAATTATATTGTTGTTATAATCATGTTGTGATTTATTTAATATCCAATTCAATGCATATTAGCACCATATGCAGCAGGAATTTTAAGCTGTATGATTAATATTTATGGTAAGACAGTACAGTGCATCATAAACAGACATAGGAATCCGCGGGGCAAAATTGTTTGACAAGTAGAGAGTTCCTATATCGATAAACTCAACTATCGATGCTAGTTCTATATATTTACTAGTGATCACTCAAGGGTTTACTTCTAAAAATATGTTTTTTTTTTTTTAACTAAAAAAATAAATCAATGATAACTCAATAATTTATTCGCCCCAATTTTTTTCTTCCTGAATGTCCCATCTACTATTGTTAAAGTAAACGACGACATTGACAAGAACCTATTGATTTATAGTGAGTGTCTAAGTAGGTAATTTACTTATAAAGAGGTTGAGATGAGATAACATTAACAATTTTGTAGTGCAATAGGTATTACGCCCTACCTTTATATAACCTAGCGATTATTTAAAATATGCTATGTTGAACAATAGAACAAAAAATACACAATGTTGGGGGCGATCAGTAGTGGAAGGCGGAGAAAAGTAGCAAAAGGGAAAAAATGGGAAAGCAAACCTGGTTCCTATTTGCCCCACGCGCGCTGGATGTTGAGGGGCGCGCCGCGTACTCCCTTAGACTTTTCTGCCCCAGGGCGTATGATTTCGGCGATAGGTTCGCGCTGATTTTCGCGTTAACGATTTTATTGAAGGGAGCCGTGTGCTCGACCCGAGGCGTAGCGGAAGAAGGAAGAAATTGTCATTCTTTTATTTGTCCTACCCCCCGTCAGGTATGCGAATTGGATGGAGTAGGAAATGGGATAAGGAGGGTAGATTTGCGTTGATAGTGATGGGATGAATCGGCATTTACCATACCGCCTCCCGAAGAGCAGACGTGCTCTTGACATATCTGAAAACCTTTAGTGCAGATTTTAGAATATGACAGAAAAAGCTGGTAAAATATAAGAAAATATCACTGAGTGTTGACATTTGCAATAGTGTGTTGTATGGATACTAGAACTAAATACTTGAAAGCTTAACTAATTGTGTAACATGGCTTAATTATTTAGTGGTAGTAAAGCTAAGGATTTTAATTTGCGCTAGGCAGCGGACACAACTTGACCACTGGGCGAATGAACGTACCGGCAGAGGTTTTGATTTCTACGACTCGAACTATCCCGTCTGCGCCAGGGCATATTTTGGAAACGCGAGCCTTGCGCCATTGCAAGGGTGTGGTGTTGGGTTCGATGAGAAGCACCAAATCTCCGACCTGTAGATTGGGTGTGGAAGTAATCCATTTGTGTCGTTGCTGCAAGGTATGGAGGTATTCGCTGTGCCACCGCTGCCACAGATGTTGGGTTATTTGTTGCAGTAGCTGCCAACGGCTTAGACGATTGCCAAGAACCTGTTCTACGTTGTGTTCGGGAGCGCAAAGAAGCGCTTGCCCTATTAAATAATGTCCTGGAGTCAGAACGTCATAAGAGCTGGGGTCGCTGCTGAGCGGGCAGAGCGGCCTCGAATTGATGATAGCTTCGACCTTAGCAAACACTGTGGTTAGCTCCTCGAAAGTGAGGACTCTTTCTCCCACAATGCGTGTGAGCAAAGCCTTGGCAGACTTCACAGCACTCTCCCATAAGCCGCCAAGATGCGGGCCAGAGGGAGGGTTGAAGTGCCACGTGATCTGCTGTGGTGCAAGTTTTTGTTGAAGTTGAGTTTCGTCAATGTTTTGGTAAATTTGCTTTAACTGATTACGCGCACCTACAAAATTTGTACCACAGTCGGAATAGATGTCTGACGGTAGACCGCGCCTAGCTACAAAGCGGTCCAAGCACGCCAGGAAAGCGTCAGTAGACAGCGCAGCCACGACCTCCAAGTGTACCGCCTTGGAGACGAAGCAGATCAGGACGCAAAGATACGCCTTGTAAGTCCTGGGCGTGCGCATATGCGATGCTCTGACCGTGAACGGACCAGCGAAATCAGCGCCGACCTTCTGGAAGGGTCTGGCCTGTGTGACTCGACTGGCGGGGAGGTTTCCCATGAACGGATTCAGACAGAACTAGCATTGATAGTTGAGTTTATCAATATAGGAACTCCCTACTTGTTTGCCCCTCAGATTCCTATGTCTGATCATAAACATATTGTTTGAATATTAAAAATGTAATGACCTCATTAGATCCATGTAGTGTAGCAACATGATACTGCATGACCACAGTAGCATACAACCCGGAATTATGCTTCCCATGTACAGTCAGCAACAGAGAAAAGGGACCCCCCCGTGCATACAAAACTTCTATGAAGGGGGGGTACCTTTTCTCTGTTGCTGACTGTACATGAATATTCTTCATCTACGGTATATATTAGGAACCAATAATGCATGTGGGCTGTGCACTATTTGGTCATGCATTATTGGTTCCTAATAAACCGTAGATGAAGAATAATAGATACCAGTGGCGGTACATCCATACAACTCGATTCCCACCGGCTTACCTAATTTTCAGCAAGTCCAATTCTTCTACTACAGCTCATGAAGAATAAGAAAGGCAAATTATTTCCGGCTTCCCTAAGCATATTTTTGACGCACCGCCACTGATAGATACACTTGGTGGTTGCTGATAAGGCATCCTAGAAAGTGCAGTAATTCTGCAGTCTTAAGTGGTTTGTATGAAAATAAAACTATAAGGTATGGATTTTACAATGTATTATACCTTAACATTATTCTTGGCTCCATTTAATCCAGCTGAAACAAAAAACCATAATATGTTAGTATTCATATTCAACGGTCTCAACATAATGATAGTGCAATTGGAATAAAATTGTGTTCCCATGTAATTGTGAATATCCTCAACTTGATAGTGCACAATACAATCTAGATTATCAATTTGAGGTAAGGATATAGATTGATAGATAAGTATAATATGGTAATCTAAGATATCATCATCCTCCTAGCGTTATCCCAGTACAGTTGCATCCTGAAGGATGCCTGGGGTCCACTACCTAATCCCAAGTTTTGGCATAGGCACTAGTTTTTACGAAAGCGACTGCCATCTGACCTTTCAACCCCAAGGGTAAACTAGACCTTATTGGGATTTATGGTAATCCAAGATATATTTCATTTAATTTGGTTTTATTTTTAGGTTGTTTCAGTTGCTTATTTTTATTGTATTTATGAACAGTATACCCGTCGTCTACCAGTCCCTGGGATCCCAAGGCAGATAACAAAAGAATGGCATTGTTTATTTTTTTCGCCGGGAGAGGATGGCTTGATAAAAAAATATATCTACCAAATACCTAACAATTTATTTACACAATCCACTTAGGACCAGGGTTTAAAACCATTAAAATCTGGGAGTGTAGTAATTAGTAGTGTAGCAAAATCTAGGGTTATCAATTTACCTTCTTGAAGCCGATGTCGTGAGCGTATTCCCTGAAGCACTGTCTGCAGATGTTCAAGCCATATTTGCGGATAAGACCGTGGCGGTTGGAGCAGGCCCGGCTAAAATAAAACAGACTCAAATGAAACACTTCAGTTCAACACGTGTGCGCTACATGGTCAAACTGAACCTAACCAAATAACGTTGTTTTTTGAACAGTTTTAATACGCACCATGAGCGGGATCCCTGTCCGTATTTACGGGGGTGAGAATACCAGATGTTGGCGTGACCCATGGTGAATTACTTCAATATTTTTGCTTCAAAAGCGACGAGAAACGTCTAATATGGCGTACGCCGTAACCTGAAAGAGCGAATGAAGTTATCGAAATCGAATGAATGTCGAAGTGAACGAACTAAAAGAATGAACGTACTGAATTTTGATTCGCTTACCTGTGGAAGCTAGTGATGTGATATATTGAATCCAATTGAATCGGTAACTTTACTTGCCCCATACAATAACCAGAAAAACACCTCTGCGGGGTGACGTGATACCGAGCTGTCAAGGTGAAGGTGAACGTCCGACGATTGACCGCGCCACGGATTTGTGGTGTATAAAAATTCTTCATTTCTTCTGCTCGTTTCACCGGATCGAAGGTAGTATTATAAATATATTAAATTTTTTCGATTGTCCTGCCACTAATTGATTAGTTTCTGGTATCGGACTTGTCTTAAAGAGTATTAAGCCTTCACAAAGTTTTTTTTGTTTAACACGCTTATAACATTACAGTGCGCCGTCCAAAGATCAAAAAAGGACTATTGTAGACATTATCACAGTAGCAAACGACGAAGAGTAAATTTCCATATTAACACCACTTCTTAATGCCCGAAAACTATGCCAGTTAAATGTATATAAATATGTTCTTTACATGTATACATACAATGAAATAATTCATATATAATACATAAGTAATTTAGAAAATAACTAAATTGTTCTCAAATTATATCAAACTTGTAAATGATAAAACAAGTATGTAAATAAGTTGTGTAATATAGGTAGTTTTACTTATGAGCAATGACATTTTTTTAGGTTTTTGGCTAGAACTCCCGAATATTCCTAAATTGCATGTTCAAACAATTAACCTGAGTGATGTTAAAACATTTCATATATCTATTTTTATGTTATCATTATTTCAATAGTCATATCTAAGACAAATGTTTACATTACATTAGGTACTTGGGGTCTACATAGACTTCATATCATTAGTAATTAGTTTAAGTAATTGATACTTACTAACTTGCAACTTTATTGCCAGACAGAAAACAAAGATAATTGAGAGACAATGACACATCTGGTTTACATTCCAACCAAGTAGTTAATTGGCTGCCAATGTTTATCTTTTATTGTTTGTTCTAGGCAAACAACAGAGAAAATGGGCTTCATATTCAGTTTTATAAAAAAAATTATAAAACTAATTTTGGTGTTTGGTATATTGGTGGGAATTCTTGTGTTGATACCCAATTTACCTCCATACACCAAGTTTTCGAGTATTGAGTAAGTACCAACTTTAATGTTTATTATTTTCTATTTAGATCAGACAGGTCATTTATAAAATTATAGGTCATTGATAGAATTTATTAATATAAATCACTTCACTCTTTAAAAAGGCTTTCCATCAAATTTGTGATGATTTCGCTGATCAATACTTGTTCAAAGATGTTGTTCGGTAACAACACCATGACAGTAGGCAACTGGTTTTGTTCGGTAGTGGATTCAGCCCGTTGTTGCGAAGAGCATGTGTGTTCACCAACGCGGCAACGGGCAAAATCCGAATATAAATCTATAGAATAAAGAAAAAAGTAGGTATCTGTCATATAAAAGTAGTACATATTTTTGCCTTCCTTCTTTTAAAGATATGTATATTCCTTAAATATGTACTGTATTACTTCATATATGTGTTATTTTACTTTATTTAGGCTTACACCTACCCAGGCGAGAGTGGGTCCTTTAGCACCCAATGGGGCTTTGAATAATGCTGAAAAAATACACAAAGACAAAATTCTGGGGCCCGAGGCCTTCCAGGTGGTAAATGGAGAATTATACACCAGTCTGGCAAGTGGAGAGATTGTAAAGCTCTCTCCAGGCGGTCATATCACATTTGTGACTAAAGTAGGACAACCATGCAGTAAGTACATAGAATGCTTAAACTTATATAATAATATTTGTATTTTTCACATATCCCTCAATTTTAATTTTGTACTTTTTAATGTAGTATACTAGAAAGCTTTAAGTACCTACTGACATATGCCTGTTATTGGTACATTATGTATGGTGTATGTAAATATGTATGATAGTAAATGAATTAAAGACAAGAATTCTAGTAAGGATCTAGTTGGAATGTGATATTGAAATTGAAACATTCAACTCATTTTTTTTTCTGAGGCTACATATTAATCCACATCTTAAAGCCTGCCCTCTTTTTCCCAGGCAGATTATTCTCAACACATTAATAATTAACTAAGTTGTAATGATGTATTTGATATAACCAGTTTTTTTTTCCACCATAGAATAAAATGTATAGTGGAAGTATTGTTACAATTTCATCTTAATGAACACATTAAAACTAACAATATCAAGTTCTGGAATTGTTATGATTCATGATATTATCTTATCTTTTCTTTAGCTGGACTCTCACAAGAACACATATGCGGAAGGCCACTTGGATTTGAAATAGATGCTAAGACCAATTCACTCTACCTTGCTGATGCATATCATGGTATTTGGAAGACCAACCTGAAATCTGACAAAAAGCAGCTACTGGTATCGCCACAGGTTGAGATTAATGGCCGATTGCCCAGGACATTTAACTCTATTGCATTGGCTAAAAATGGAGATTTCTATTGGACTGACTCTACCAGCGACTATAGCTTGAAAGATGGGGCAATGTCTTTGCTCTCAGATCCATCTGGAAGGTGAGTGGTATTTATATTTATTAATATATACTATCACAACCTAGAGGAGTAACTTCTTTATCAATTGAAATAATATTTTCAGATGTTTTATGTTATGAAATACTTTTGGTTTGCCTATCACCATTCCCTTGTCTTCCAGGATGCCTTTTTAACCAACTCTCAAAAGAGGAAGGCCTCGTTCCAAAGCTCTCATACTTTCATAACTTGCATGAGTCCTAGTCCATCATCACACTTTCAGCCTACCTTGTTTTCTGTTATAAGGTTCCACATTATGTATCTTATCTATATATCGATTATCGGTGCCTTTAGTTCGGTGTCATTATGGTGATCTCATACCAGTGAGGCCAGACGGCGATTTACCTGCTCAAATTAACTGCAACATCAGAATTCCAGACTACAAAATATTTGCTTCTTTTATATTCAATTTTATTCATGTTCCTTTGTTAAAATGTTAGAGTCAAAATGTCAACATCTATGTTTCGTAGGTATCTGAATGAATTTAAATGTGTGTGCATGAAAAGTGATATCATCAACAAAAAATATTAAGGTGGTTCGCTTTCCATACAAAACGTCTTTTGACATTCGCAGGCTAGCGGAGTGAAACTAGAATAATCTGAGAAATTATTTTGTCACATTATACAAGTTTATTCTAGCAAAGGGGGAATTTCACGCAAATGAAAAGCCAATGTATAAAAGTTTGTTACTTAAGTTTCTTGAAATGTCACTCCGCTAGCCTGCGAATGTCAAAAGTCATTTTGTATGGAAAGCGAACCACCTTAAGAGATTGTTTTCTACTGTTTACTCTAAACTTTAGTCTAAAGATAATGTATAAACATATTCATGCGTTATTGCAATGGGGATAGGTGTAAAGTAAACATCTTAGACATCAACTGTACAATTATGAGTCTTATTCACCAGACATTAGGTCTAAAACTCGTGACTGCAATTAACATGTTTATTCCCTTAGTTTATGCAGATATGTAAAAACCAATCTCCTAATTGCAATGAATTTCAGACTGTTCTACTACAACGCTGCCAGAAACGAAAGCAAAGTACTTCTCGACAACCTGTGGTTTGCCAACGGCGTGGCGATATCCCCTGACAACCAGTTTGTGGTTGTGGCCGAGACAGCTAGATATAGGCTTCTCAAGTACTACATTGATGGCCCTAAGAAAGGAAAGAGCGAGGTGTTTGTTGATGGGCTGCCAGGTAATTATGATAGGTTAAGACATGGTCGCTTTTATAGTTTACCGTGGACGCACGTTTACCGATACCGTGGAAGGTCATGTTACGTTATTCTGGTGAGTCATGAGCTGGTCTATCAGCCTTCGAAGGGACGACGTTGGTGTGCCAGAACACAGATGTATATATAGATATATATACAAGAATTGCTCGTTTAAAGATATAAGATGAATGTAGGTAATGCACTATCGCAAGGTGAAATTTACGATTGGAAGCGCATAAAATGACATTTTGAAGGTTATTTTTTATTGAATAATATTATTCACAAACATACCTAATAGAAACTATTCACATTTTTCGTGGATTTATTGAACAACTTCTTTATCATGTAAACTTGGAGCGCGCCGACTGTGCACATAAAGGTGATCTGGAAGCCAGACCACAGGTCTACTATAAAGGTGTCTTCGAAGGCCGCATAGCTGTCACGCGACTTGCTGGCTCCGTAGATGTCCAGCAGATGTCTCGCTCGCACGATGTGCTTCAGCGTACGCGTGAGCGAGTCAGCAATATGCGCGACCTCCATGTAGTATGGTTCGCCGTTGGGCAGCGTGCCGGTCCACTCTAGAACTTTCTCGTTCTGTTCGCCCTCCACGAGTACCTTTCCAGGCTCTGTCGATTTCTCAATTACCTCCGCCATTTTATCCTCTATCATCACATACACAAACACCAGCTTCGAGTTCATCACACTGAAAGTATTGTCGAGGCAAAATACGTAATCCCCATCCTGCTCTAACTCCATTATGATAGAGTTGTACGGCTGCTTGTAATCCGAGGCAAGCACTTGTCCGTCAGGAGCTACGATGTCGAACGATATGTCCAAATCTCCATGTTGGCCGTCGATCACTTGATACGAGGCTTCGAGAATTTGTCCCACTTTACCGCGTTCGAAGAAGCATGTTCTGTCGCCCGGTTCCACTCTGAAGTTCATATCTGTCTCGAAGATAGCCACTTCTGCGGTACATGATCTTAAAAATAGAAGAATGCAAGGAATTAGGACGTACATTTTGTAAATCGCCATGACCACGTTGCACGGTAGCGCGAGTTGACTGTAGTGGTTTGTTTGAACAATTGCTAGACTATTGTCAATACTTATCCATGATGTAGATAACTATTCGATATTAAATGTTTTATTGCTACTGTTGTGCAAGAAGCCTGCAGTCTTTGAGTGTATATTTTTGGTTATTCTGCCGAAGGTTGAGTCTGCCAAACTAATAATCGATTGACTTAGAAGTTTACTAATTGCCAAATTTTAACCCTGCTAGGAAGGAAACATACTAACCGGATGTCTCGAACGTGGACGTAGTTTTATACGCGAACAGTAGATAAAATATAATAATCAATGCGGTATAATTTAATTGAACTTCGCGGGGAAATATAGAACACGGTCTTGTTCCAGTAGTCTTTTTTTTGACTGGGGATCAAAGTTTAGGTCCTAGGTACCTCAGTGGCGTGACCGGGAATTTGGTTGGAAGAGGGTGACCATGACAAGATGTCTAAGAAAGACGTATTCAAAAGTAAAATTCTTTCTACAACAAGGTCGCACAAATGTCAGGGCGACCTTAAATCACATTGATTGAATGTGACTGAATGGAAGTCATCTGTATGTCGTGTGTGTTATTATTATATTACCTGCTGAATATTGTATCGAAGGCCTATTCTGACACGGCTTGATGCTGTAGGAGTAATGGAGCGTATGAGCGGTTATGGCGAGGTTTAGGACAAGCTCTCTCCATACAAACTTTGTGCAAGTTTCTCTTCGTTTGTGTTTGCACTACAGTAAGGGTACTGTTATGATTTTTGGTCAGTATGCTTGTTTTTCTGTTAAGCATAACCTGTAGGTTTATTTTTATTTTTCTGTTTTATGAAAATTCCTTCTTCAGGTTCTTCGTATATCGAATATTTGCAACCAAAAAAAATATATTCGTGAGTGCCAAAAGCGACGAATAAAACGTGCACAATGTTTTTATGGAGAATGCTCTACCATGGATGGTCCTACTATACTAATTTATTAATGCGAAAGTTCAGATGTTTGTAACTCAATCACGCAAAAACGGCTGAACGGATAATAAAAATTGGTGTACAACGAATTAACATATAGGATACTTTTTATACCGAAAATCATGTTTTAAAGGGATGAAATAGGGAATGGAAGTTTACGTGGGCGAAGTCGCAGGCAAAAGCTAGAGTCAATAAATTTTATCAGATTATTTCGTGTAAAAGGTTATGGTTGAAATTCTTTTTCTTGAACGAATTACCTTCTCTTTGTGCCTTCTAAACAAAAGCCCTGTCTTTCATTGTTAGGCGTAACCGCTAATTGATACCTGTAAAGTAAACGTTAACACTTTCGGCCAAAAGGCGGCTTTACTTACAAGGAAAGAAGGTTCACATTAAAAATACGACTTATCAGTGTTGACCTTTTGTATTTAAAACAGCAATAGTATCCGTAGAGCAGCGTAGGACGACTAATAAAGTTTAACAATAGGGATGTCGACTCAAAAAAATTTATTACTTCAATAGAAAGAAGATATAAAACTATACCAAATAGTGAAAATCCTATTCAAATATCTCAAAAAATAACGAAGCTACAACGGTTAGAATGTTCGTAGATAGAGAGAGAAAGTGCTACCTAGCCGTGACGTCACTGTTAAGTAGCGCCATAGTAAAAGACGATCGTTCAATACAAAGGTGCGTTTTGCGGAAAAGGGACAGAACATACCCACTCTTAAAACTTTGAAGACTTATAATTACGTAATTATTTATTTTTTTGAATTACTTTTTTCGCCATTTGATTGAGAATTTGAGCCTTTATGTAGAAAATTTAGATTAAATTTTCATTTCATTTATTTCATCGAACAATATACATTGCGTTTGAACTTAACTACACTTAATTATATTCTAATACAATTACAAGTTTATATTAACAATTACATTGATGTCAAATATAATACCTTCCAAAATTAACAATAACAGAAATCCTACATAATACATAACATAATAAATGTCAATATTAATATTATTAATCATGTAAAATAAATTTCATAAAAAAAAAAATGTCAATTTTAATTCTGCTGAGTCCTATGTTGACAGATTTATTGATTTTCTTTTATAGTGTCGTCATCCCTATAGAGTCACTATTCGAGTAAAGTATTTATGAAGCATGTCCTTTTCATTTCGAAGTGTTTGTGGCACGTGGCTAAACAAATGCTTTGTTGGACCGATGGGTCCTCCTTAAGATAAGACCCGTTCTAGAAAAATAATTCCGACCCGACTATAACTTATCCAATTTTCCAGGTACCCCAGATAATATCCGCGCTCTCCCCGACGGCTCTGGCTTACTGGTGGGACTATATTCAGTGTTCGACGAAGAGCATCCTCTGCTGACCCGTTCGATGGCGGAGGCCCCGGTCGCTCGCAAGTTCCTCGCCCGCCTGCAGACCCTCATCGAACTACCGTTCGCTTACCTCAACACTGTGTATCCTCACTTCCTGTTTGAGGACGTCGAGTATTTTGTAAGTATTCACGTTTTTTATAACCGGATGGTGGTAAACAAATCTGGGACCAGCTTGATAAGCAGATACCGTAACCTTTGGAAGCTTGTCATTCCAGCAGAATCGTAAGCCTTTTATTGATTTGAAACGGAAGATGTGGCATGTTGTCACTCTCAATGGAGCGCATCCTTGGGAGCTCTGGCGACCGTACTACTAGAAATTCAACGACGATTGCCTAAAGACCCTGAAGCGCATTGTTTCGATACTTACACGTGCCGGTAAAAATACTTCTATTTGCAGACATCACGAAAATAACGTCAAAAATGATCAAACTCGAATTGAATTAAAGTATATATGTTACTCTTAACTTAACCAAACGTTTATTATTTATTATTGGACGATTGCATTCCATTGTGATCCTTTCAAAGAATCGCAGGATTTTGCTGAACTCGAGACAACTGCTGACTGTGCTTTGTTTGCCCAAGATAGAGCTACTACGGCTACCCATTAGTCTATGGAAATCAGTTAGGATTATGTAAGCTGGCGTTTTCTCCTCACCATACGTTTAGCATGATTATAATTTTATAACACCACACCATTAATATTCCAGATTGGACACTTCAAGAGTGTATCCGGCTTGGTGCCCCCAATGGCTGGTTTATTGCACATAGACTGGAATGGTAAAATCATCGCTTCTTACTTTAACACCGATGGAAGCCTCGGCCGCATCAGCGACGCGATCGTGTACAACAACAAGCTATACCTGGGCAGTCCTCATTCTAATTTTATCGGTGTAGTGCCCACCCCGCCTCAGCTGCTAAAAGCTTTCGGTTCCACGGCGTCCAACACCCAAGACAAACCAAAACAAGAAAAGAAGGAAGTCCCAAAAGTAGCTAAGCCAGTAGAGACCAAGCCTACTCAGCCACCCAAGGTCGAGACTCCTAAACCTACTACTACTACACCTAAACCTACCACTACTACACCTAAACCGACTACCACAACACCTAAACCTACTACTACTACCCCTAAGCCTACCACTACTACTACTACACCTAAACCTGCAACAAAGCCAACGCCAGCGCCGCCCAAGCCGGCGACGCCAAAGCAACCAGAACCTAAACCTGCTGCCAAACCAGTTGAAACAAAACCTAAACTAGAGAAACCTGCTCCGAAACCAGCAGAAAATGCAGCTAAGAAGGAAAAGAGTGGCCCTAAGGTACCCCACGAGAAATCTGTACCTGAACAGATCCCTATCGAGGAGGAGATCCCCTCAGACACGGCCAAGCCCAATAAGGAAACTTTGAAAGTGATAAAAAAGGGAGGCCCGACTGAAATCCCTAACCCTCACTTGTAAGTAGTTGTTCTGTTATAAAATGAAGTTTTAAAATGTTCACCCCTTACTTATCAATGTGTGAAAATGTGGTTGTGGTCTATGAAAGTTAAAATAACACTCGGTGAGTCCCCAAGAACAAGTTAGATCAAAAGTTATTAGGTGAATCAAAATTAAGGGGACTCATGTTATTCAGTAATTATTTTCAATATTGCGAGATATCATTCCAAAAAATCTTTTTACTAAGAGTATTCCTTTTTAGACTGAAGTTTGATCTAATCCATTCCTTATTTTAATGATATGTAAATATAGTATTTTTATTTCTTCTATTGGCATATTTAGAAATTATTATGTTTTGTTTATGATTGAGTTGAGTTGTTTACGGAAGGATAAAAAAAAATCGTCAACTATTTTGTCTTCCGTGTACCGAAAAGTACCTACCCACATGCTGTAGGTATATTTATTCGCTGCAAAATGGAATCAATCATGTTGTCGATAAATTTTAAGTCTCATTATTTTATTGATATGTTATCGACTATAGTCGATATAAATTTCGTTATTAGATCTTCCTAGAAGTCTTATTAATTTCCTAGAACTGGTGTATTGACACTCGTTTTGGTACACTGTTATCACTTCACATTTTATTGCTTTAAAATTATTATTACGATAAGTATTTGAATTTCCAACTTTCTTCGCTATCGGTCCATGTCTAAATCTAAATACCTGTTATCACTGCCAAGTTTTTTCTTCTGTAAATGTTCCCTAAAGTTTAGAAGTTCATGACAATCACGACATGAGTTAGGCTTTATGGCAGAGGAAACAAAGTAGTGACACCACTTGTGATAGTCGTGACAAATTGGACAAATGAATGCTTGGACAGGATTTTGAGTATTTATTACATTATTTTTTTACCCAGTATCGGGTAGTGTTCAATAAAATTTTGTGTCTCTTTAGCAATCCAAATCCAATTAAAATCTTGGTACTATTTTTTCCTTTCTGGCGTACCTTTAAACCTGATGAACTTCATGTTAGTAAAAATAAGTTTTTTTTAAACGAAACAATATATCACATCAGTTACCAATGAACCAACAGTGCAATGAGTAAGTAGTGAGTATATTTTGTTGTCCAAGACTCCCATTTTAACCACTGTTAGTAAAAGTAGATATACAAAAAATCATGCCGTAAAAGTATTTCGCTATTAGGTGGTATGAATCTATCCCAGATTACTCTCTCGAATCACTTATAATTTAAAGCTTATTTTGACGGCATGAGTTTTTCTTACACTGTACTCCATTATGTGCAATGAATCATTAATGGGGTATTATTTTGTTGACCAATCCAGGTAATGCTTTGATCGTTACAAATATTATCACTCTTCCACTTACACTGAAATCCCATGGCATCATAGGAACGGGAGCCAAGTGGAAAGAGGGAGTATGATTGTATTTTCATGGACGTAAGGACAGGTACAAAATTAAGAAATACTGAATTACTATTGTACCTTTTGCGTATAAAGAGACTGAATGTCCAGTTTAAGATGTCTGACATGTATCTCAAAGAATTTTTAATGAAGCAATATTTATATGTATACTTTAAGTACCTAATAAATATGTTTTTATTAATAATTTTGTTTAATTTCGTGGCGGGGATAGAAAATGAAACAAAATTGGTGTTATATCAAAATTTATATTACCTAATAATTTGCTTTACAAAGTTCCTAGCTAATAATTTAAACCACTTAATTATTTTACATGAGCTTTCCCCACAGAATTTACTAGAATTACTATCTCGCAGGCAGGCTAACATTTCTGTCTACGCTTTGCCATGAACGGCTTTTAAAGTATGTCATGTCTTCTGCAATTATATATTATTTGGTTTATTACCGTGGGTGGCGGTTGCAAGTAAAACATTAATATAATACAGCGCATTAAAGGAGTATTTACGATACTGATAATTCAGTCTCGCCACAAAACTACGATAACCGATAAACATAATTATTTTGCTAAAATGTATTTTTTTAACATAAGTCAGTATTTTCCCAACTATAAGGTCTACTTTAACTTGATGTCTCTGATAGGTTTCTATATGGATTTATTTAAAATTGACACGTCTTTAGTGCGTGTTACGACGACGCGCCCCTTTTACGCCCCTTACCCTTTTTTATTATTTATTTTTATTCATGTATCTATCAAAAAACTGCCGTCTATTTTATTATTATTTTATGTTTAACATTCCCTTCGTGAGCCCCATTTGAGGTAATCGGGAATCAAATTTAGCCACAAAATTTATTTTATTTCAGTTTTGTACCATTCATACGAATATTATTTTAAAAGCGACAAATTGAATTAATTGAACACTAAACAGGGTTAAGGTACAAATCATGTAATAAAATAACAGTATAAAACTAATGGAATGTTACATAATATATTAAATAAAATTGGTAGGTTATGTTAGAAAAAGAAAGCTGAAGATATTTGGATTAGAAAATAGTTGCAAACATATTAGGATATTCTTTAAAACGACCACATCACTAAGGTCGACTATCGCTCGACATCTCGATTCAAGCCGCGAATCTAAATAGTCGTCGCTTAATCGAATTCACGACATGGTGTAGTTGTACCAATTGATCATTTAAAACATGTCGATTGATTTCATATATATTCTAATAATGAAGTGACAGTGATACATTCTTACAATTCTTAATATTCTTAGCCATGTACTTGAATATCGGATTCGAAATCAGCATTTGTATTTGTACACTAGTCCATATTGGTGTCCATTTAGTTTATTGCATTAATTAATTTCATTTTGTATCTAATACTACGTATACCTTACAGGGCTTAAAGTATATCTACATTCATTTGGTTTGCCACTGCGATTTGATCCGGGAAATGTCAGTCTTTGTACAGAGCATTAAAATAATTTCAGTTTTCCATCGAATTATTTTAGTACCTAAATCTGAAATAATACATTTTAACAACACTTTATCTAACATAAATATAGTCAGTAAATATAGTATAAGGAACCGTATATATGAAAGATACAACTTACACATTATTGTTACTACTTACTTCTTTACTAGTACTTCATTCACAAAACTATGACGGCATACCTACCTACAGTCAGCATCATTTTTTACAACATTCTAGTACCACTTTCACTGCCAGGAACCCGCTTAACGGGCGCTGCATAACTTTTATCAGCGGGCTGTCGCTAGTCGCTATAGGTAGTCCATCGGTTTTTTTTTTGTATTCAAGATTTAAGTCCTGCAGTGAATGTGTTAACTGTTAATTGTTTTGATGCTGAATGTGCATAAACTATCTTCTTTTTTTTATCTTAAAACACAAGACTGACTTCCACGACAAAATCGACAGCGCCCACTTTCTATAAAAACAACATAATTATGGTAAATATGCCAAGTGATCAACTGCTATCAATAAGGCAAACAGTCGCGATAGTTTATGTATACGTACGACTCGTCTAAATTACTATAACTCGCTGAATATTATTAATTTGTGTTCGCAAATGTTGCAAATTATATTTCACTCTTTAATTAATGCAGTTTGGGCACATTTGTGACGAAAATAATGTGTACAAATATGCAAGGTGCATAATTCACCCTTACTGCGCGTTAATAACTTGCCCTAGACGACCAAACCTTAAATTTAAGTCGCGCTTAAGATGTTCAATAAAATACCTGAAATGAGATCGTTATGCTGAGCCTCTAAAAAATTGCCAATACAGTTTTTCCTCATCGGCTCAAGGCAGCATGGCTACGTGCGCAGTCACGTTGTGGAAACGATTTGTAGTAGTTACGGTAGAACCTGACTGCAGAGTTCTTGGCATCGAAAGTAACCTAATCGTCATTTGTGGCATCGAATAATAGAATCTTAAGGTGCGATGAGGGTTACATTATAGTACACCTTCGTACAAACAGGATCAGATATTTTATATAGAAAAGTCCCGTGAGTATCAGATATTAAAATGTAATGAAACGGGTCACTCACGTCTATAGGTCGCATGTCACCGCTTCCGCTACCTCCGCCAACGCAGCTGAGCGGGCCAGGGCACGGGCGCGCAGTGTTAAACGCGCCGGCAACGCGAGCACTCATGATTAACGGCCTACCGGTTCGAAACATGTCGAGCTATATTCGACCTAAAGACCAGTGACCCGTTTCATTATATTTGATCAGCATCAGCCACTTCAGACAGTCCCTCAAGTGCCAATTATATATCAACAAATCCTATATAGGTATAAAGATATGTTACGGCAACTTCATTTTATACATTTCTCGCCACGTATTTCCTTACTTCAAACCCACAGCGCGCTCGAATAACTAAAAAGCCTCGCCTAACATCCTCGCATCAACAGAAACAATGGAAGGAATCGCCTAAGTCAATAATTGATATCGTAATTATGTAACCGCCGGTAGCTATATGAAGACCTGTTCTGCGGCCAGCGCGTCTGCGAACGGCTTGACGACGGTGCGCGTCGCGAAGTAGAAAATAAGACCGAAGGTTATGGAGATCGGCAGCGCCGGCAGGGCTTTCTTGAGTATCGCTAGCAGGAGCAGTGTGAGGCACAGACCCTGGAAAAACGACGGTCACAACAAGTTAATTAACCAACCTCCTGGGGTTCAAAGTGATAATACTAAGGCTGGGTTGCACCAAACCGTCTGTAATCGTAAGCGGTGTTCGTCAAATCTGATTGTATGGAAAGTTTGACAAGTTTCTATGGGATGACAGCTGCCGGCGCCATATTTGACGTTGACCGGGGTTCGGCGGGACGCGCGAGCGTGCATACTATTTGTGCAGCGGCGACTCAGGACACTAGTATGAGTTTCAATTGTTTAACATCACGCCCCGCTACAAGCCCGACTCGAGCGTCCACTCAGGTCTTACACTAAGACTAGGACAAATTTACTTCAATGGAATGTATATCTTTCGAACTTGAAACAAAGTTGCATTTGTTTTGTTTCATTCAATTCCAAAACAACTACTCTATTTCCTGTGACAGGAGATTAAAATTTCATTCGCAAATTTTATTGTATGGTGGGCTGCTAGAAGACAAATTCAAAACAAGTGCGAGTCGGCCTCGCGCACGAAGGGTTCCGTCCCATTATCTTTAAAAACTGCAAAAAAATCATGTTTGTTGTATGTATATATGACAGACGGACGGACAGACAGCGAAGTCTTAGTAATAGGGTCCCGTTTTTACTCTTCGGGTACGGAACCCTAAATAAATAAACTTCGACACAAAACATAGCTACGAACTAACTCCGCTATCAAGACTTTCATTAAATAAAAACCGTACTCAAATCGGGGCATCCGTTAGGGAGCTATAATACCACAGACAGACACACATATACATCATGTTAAACATCTTTTGCGTTGCGCGTTGGAGGTTAAAAAATCCGATAAAGCTGTCTGCGGACTTGGACTTCTTATTGCGTACGTTGCCTATTACGTACTTAGGAGGTACAACAAAGGGAAAAAGTACAAAAAATAGATGAAGTTACAAAGGCGAGCTTATCCCTTCAAGGGACCTCTTCCAGCTAACCGTTGAGCAAACTACTTCACTAGTTCTGTTTTATATAGCATATAATGCAAGTGGTCCCTGTTTTCCAACGTCACCCACACTCCTGCGCTGCTGCAAACAATAATAGATCATGTAACTGTGTCGACGCTAGTCAACAGTATACTTACAATAAGTATAGCTACGAAACAGGCGAGCGTGGTGTTCCAGTCGCCATAAGAGCTCGCCTTGCCGACGAGCACGCTGTAGAATATGAAATCGCCCAGCCCCAGCTTCACACCCTCTGGAGACAATAATTCAATCAATTAATTTTGTATTAAGCAGTAAAGTTTGCGTTTAGTCATTAGTCTCCTTTTGTAAGGCAACGCGAGCTGCGCCTCTGGTGGCCTTAGATGGTAACTATTTTTGTCATAAAAATTAACCACCTTATTCCTAAAACTTATATTAACAAACCTCTGCTAACTAAAATGTTGTTTGTCCCTTTCTCACAAACGTAAATGTCAGAGTGACAGATAAGGACAAACGAACGTTAGAGGCTCGTTAACTTATAGAGGTTTGATGGTCGTTTATGAATAAGGGGGTAAGACTATACGCAAACATCTTCGTTTGTGTTTTGTTTCGAAAAACTTATACTAGAGGTAGAGTACTTTTATCTCACGAGCGCAGGTGAGCCACGGTTGTGTGTTGAACTATACATGCACATTGCCTACGTGTGCGTCAGCGTAGGAGCTATGAGTTCACGTTGTCTATGTGTTCGTATGTGTCACAACTACAACAACCTGCAACCCGCACTCGTGAGATAAAAGCACAGAATAGTATTACATACAGAACGGACACGAACCCCCCTTAGTTACCTCATCCCTGAGACGCAGCCTGGTGTCGATCGGGTGCCGTCGCGCCTCGCGATTCGCCCGCGCTACGCACCCGCGCAAACAATTGAATCGTGTACCGACAGCGCACGCACACATACTTACCCACAGCGCTTACGTTCCTTCGCGTGTCACAGGTGTGGATAAAAATACTATACTAGATGTAAAGAAACAGGGTACTGACTCTCCTCCTCGAGCTCGACCGGCTGCGCGGGGCGCTCGACGCGCGTGGTGTAGTGCGCGGGCTGCGTGCCCTCCACGCGCAGGCGCCGCGGCGCGGGACCCGGGCTCCCCGCGCCCGCCCCCGCCCCCGCCCCCGCCCCCGCCCCCGCCGCGCGCGCCGCCCACGCCGCGTCGAACCCGCCGTCGCCGTCACCGGACCCCGAGTCCGGCCGCGCCCGCTCGCCCGCTGCCCCTGTACCTGTTTCATCCAGACACGAGTTAAAAAATAAAAATAAACATTGAGCAAATATTAACAATTCCAGCAAGTTATACGATAGTCAGACAGAGCAGGCACGTTTTTTATGCCTAAACGCCGTTTTTGTTAGGAAGTGAAGCTTCTGTACTTGTTCTATTACTTATTATGTGCTTTGAGTGCCAAAAATTCCTCTTGCGAGTTCTCAATAACTTTTGTTCAGATGCCGTGCCCGAGGGAAGTTCATTACGATACTAGTTGACCATCGCTGGCATCTAGCGTTATGTTATGGCCAGGGCGGACTACACAAACAGATATTACGAGTAGTTGTGTTATGGTCGGGGCGAGACTACACAAACGGACACTGCGAGTAGTTGTGTTATGGTTGGGGCGAGACTACACGAACGGACATTACGAGTAGTTGTGTTATGGCCGGGGCGAGACTACACGGACGGACATTGCGAGTAGTTGTGTTGTGGCCGGGGCGAGACTACACAAACGGACATTGCGAGTAGTTGTGTTGTGGCCGGGGCGAGACTACACGAACGGACATTACGAGTAGTTGTGTTATGGCCGGGGCGAGACTACACGAACGGACATTACGAGTAGTTGTGTTGTGGCCGGGGCGAGACTACACAAACAGACATTGGGAGTAGTTGTGTTGTGGCCGGGGCGAGACTACACGAACGGACATTACGAGTAG
Organism: Cenopis cana; assembly: GCA_951800055.1. Lineage (NCBI taxonomy): Eukaryota > Metazoa > Arthropoda > Insecta > Lepidoptera > Tortricidae > Cenopis > Cenopis cana. The sequence goes on along the minus strand of OX637490.1, from coordinate 10,159,559 downwards.
TTGTGTTATGGCCGGGGCGAGACTACACGAACGGACATTACGAGTAGTTGTGTTATGGCCGGGGCGAGAATACACAAACGGACATTACGAGTAGTTGTGTTATGGTCGGGGCGAGACTACACAAACGGACACTGCGAGTAGTTGTGTTATGGTCGGGGCGAGACTACACGAACGGACATTACGAGTAGTTGTGTTATTGCCGGGGCGAGAATACACAAACGGACATTACGAGTAGTTGTGTTATGGTCGGGGCAAGACTACACAAACGGACACTGCGAGTAGTTGTGTTATGGTCGGGGCGAGACTACACGAACGGACATTACAAGTAGTTGTGTTATGGTCGGGGCGAGACTACACGAACGGACATTACGAGTAGTTGTGTTATGGCCGGGGCGAGACTACACGAACGGACATTGCGAGTAGTTGTGTTTTGGCCGGGGCGAGACTACACAAACGGACATTGCGAGTAGTTGTGTTGTGGCCGGGGTGAGACTACACAAACGGACATTGTGAGTTGTGTTGTGGCCGGGGCGAGACTACACAAACGGACATTGCGAGTAGTTGTGTTATGGCCGGGGCGAGACTACACGAACGGACATTGCGAGTAGTTGTGTTGTGGCCGGGGCGAGACTACACAAACGGACATTGCGAGTAGTTGTGTTGTGGCCGGGGTGAGACTACACAAACGGACATTGTGAGTTGTGTTGTGGCCGGGGCGAGACTACACAAACGGACATTGCGAGTAGTTGTGTTGTGGCCGGGGCGAGACTACACAAACGGACATTACGAGTAGTTGTGTTATGCGTGTGTAACGGACCGTGTGCGTTGAGAGGCCGCAGCTCCCGGGGCTCACCTTCGCCGCCGGCCGTCGTCCCCACCAGGCAGTACATTACCGTCGCTGCAAACAAACACCAAATTATAATGTTTATTTTATCTTGAATATAGTATTTTTTTAATAGGTGTTAAGCTATTCAAAAATGGTGTTAAGTATTTAAAGACTTATTGCTTCAAAATAAAGGACAGTTCATTGCAGACACACGTCACGGTGTTCGTAGTAACTTTCATTATTGAACTATAGTTCGGCCTTAACTGAGACCGCAGGTAAGTGTAGCGGGAGGCAGGAACAGGGACCCGCCGCACGCTACCCGTCGGTACCCTTTGATATCTCTATTATATATGATAGTATGAGTAATTATATTTATGTCCAGGTGGTTGCATTGATATTGATCGTTTATTAACGTGTTTATCTTATAAGGACTAAATATCTGGGCGGCCGAGCTTTGCTCGGCGTTTTCCCGGGCATGAGACCTAGCTAGATCGATTGCTCGTCCCCGAAAACCCCCACATACCAAATTTCATTAAAATCGTTAGAGCCGTTTCCGAGATCCTCGAAATAAATAAATATAAAAGAATTGCTCGTTTAAAGATATAAGATAAGATATACAAGAATTGCTCGTTTAAAGATATAAGATAAGGTGGTGGGTGTGACAGTTCTAGAATTTGGCATCATAATATGTGAACTCATAAGATAAGATACTACTTAAGCATTGTACAAGTTAATAACACCATTTGACTGTTATCTTTCACATATCTGCACAAACATAAGGTGAAAATACCTACTGAAATCCGCAAATATCTGTAATGAATACATACATGAGTAAATAAGTGCTGGGAATATAGGTTCGTTTCTTTCTTGCGCTGTTTCGACCAATATCCTAAGTGGGCCCTTTGGTGTTAACACTGCTACTAGATCTGAAATCATAAACACAATATGTTATAACTATAAGTTATAATTCGCGATTGCATTTTAACAATTTAAATATTTTACTCTATGACTCTAAAGATTACTGATTATAAACTATGGTAAAAATGCAAGTTTTCTCACCCCAAATAGATATAACAGCCAGCACAGCCCATGTTGTCCATTCCGGCAGGTACTTTATGAATACAAGTGCCATTAAAGCAGCAATGAAGATCAGGTAGGCCTGTTGCAGCCGCAGTGGACCCTTCCAGTGGATCACTATCATGCCCATCACTCCAAAGTTCCACATCACAAACCCTAGGGTTATGTAATCCATTGGGATATTGTAGGCTCTCAGTGCTTCTCTGTAAGTTGTACAATCAAATTATTTGCAGATATTGAGAGCAGTCAGAGTGAGGTTGCAGAAGACTATAAACTCTTTTTATCTTTCTGAATTTAAATTCGCCATAAACAATGGTACTCAAATTAAAAGTATTTAGGTGAGATGTTTACGAGCAATTCTTTCCATGGTATATAATAATTAGGTTAAGCACAAAATAAAAAAAGTCATGCAATATGCAAATAGTCAAGAATCATCGTATCTAACAACATTGTAACTTTCACAGCATAAATAATCAGTTTAAAATTACTTTCTTTGCTAGACAGTTTCATGTCTTACATGCGAGTTTCTAGTATCAGATGAAATTAAATTATTAAGCCGTCATCTACTGCAGCAATTTTTTATGCATACATACATCTTGAATCTCTTCACTTGGGAAATTAATAGTTAATGAATACTCTGCTTATACCTTCATAAATTTCCTAATCTGTACTTACTCTATATACAAGTATGAGAACAAAAACAGGAGCATCAAGGATGACAGTATGAGCCAGCCGTGGATGATCTTGTAGCACCTCTTCTTGTACAGGACTATCAGCAGCACAGTCATTAGCGCAATCACACACAGCAGGATCATGGAGTTTGCCAGCGCATTCCACACTTTGGTCACTGCATGTGGGCTTTCTTCATGGAATGGAGTATAAGCTCTGTAAAAATCATGTTATTTTAATAAACTTAGAGATAACATATAACAGCAACCATTCTTTGTTTGTCAGTGTTTAAAAGTTGACAGAAATATCCAGGATTGGTAGATGATGGGTTAAGTGATAAGTACAAATTCTCATGACAACATTATTCTAAAGGCATCAAACTAAGTTAAATTAAGTAGTCTATTACATTGATTTGACCATAAAGGGAACATAAATATACTCACAAATATACATCTTTAACAGAGTAAAAGCTGACGGTTGATATTGTGGCTACAACCACCAGCATGCACAGTGTAACAGGTACAAATAGTTTGATGACATGGCGCGCACCATACTTCAGCTCCAGCTCCTCAATCTGAGGCTCCGTGGGTTGTGGTGGATTCGGCTCACTCGGCCCGGGCCTGCTGGGGCCGCTCGGTCCCCCACCATCACTTTGCTCCACACTCTGAGTCATTACAAATAAAATTATTACATAAAATTAAGTACAAGCTCTATTATATAAAAATAAGGATTGTATATAATGAAGTTGCACTAGTAGCAGACACTCTAGATTATAAAGCAGTGCTCTTGTGATAAACTCGAAACAAGCATTACGATTGCTTCGTGAGTAGGCGTTACGCGAATTTAGTCATCAAAACCTAGCAGCGAAAGCAGTAAAGTAGAACTACGAAACATACATTCGTATTACTCACGCCATATGACCGTTGGCTCTCCGACTTTGTTTTCTTTTTCCTGGCGATCCTCTCGGCAATCTCCCGATCGGGACGGGCTTCTGCGATGTGGCCGTCCATGAGTGCCGTTCGTTCGGTCGCCTCGTCTGACTCACTACCTGTGTCACTCATTCATTAATCCTGTTACTAACTCGCATTTTGTGAACAAATAAATAGTATATTAATTTGTTTATAACACAAATATCAATAAATATTCTACTTTCGTCATACAAAACTAAAGGCTTGTACAAGAAATTATTGACAACTGATGTGATATGGCCAAATCAAGATGTTTGTAACGGACCAATTTCTCTCTTGGAACGTAGAGGCGTTTTCCTTTTCACGGCCTTACTTTCAAGACACCTTCGTAATTTAGTGGGGTAAGATTAAACGTCGTGACATTTCGCACCTCGTTCAGAATTAGTAAATGACTATTTTTTGCGTTCAGAAATTTAGCACGTTCCTTTAATTTTTTCCAAGAAGTTTAGATAAACTTCTTGCTTTTTTCCTAGTCATCGTCGAATTTTGTTTGAAAAACGATATAGGCATTATAGCACCATTCTAGAGACGAATACAGGAAATGAGATAAATAATATCAATATTAGTAATCAAAGGTTAGCTGGAAGAGATCCCTCATAGGTATAAGTTCGCCTGATCTTACGTAACATGTATATTGTTCTAACCTGTTTTTGTGTACAATAAAGTGTTTACATACATACTAATATTATAGATGTTTGTTACTCAATCGCGCAAAAACGACTGAATGGATTATAATGAAACTTGGTATACAAAGAGTCTTTAGCCTGGATTAACATATAATAAATAGGATACTTTCTTTTTGCTTTTCATCCCGAAAATCATCCCTCCAAGGAATGAAATAGGGAGTAGAAATTTACGCGAACGAAGTCGAGGGAGATATTATACTGGTTTAATTATAACATTTAACACATAACAGAAAAAAAATCTGACAAATTTGATACCTCCTTTTTAGGGTACCATACCCAAAGCGTGCAAACTTTATTAGCACGATAAGTCTAGCATCGATTTTAGATGTCTTTTGACAATCGGAAGGGGTAAAAATCAAATAAAGCCCACATATATCGCCTGCGCTATATTTTATTAATCATCAAGATTGTTTTAATGATGCATAATTATTTATAAAATACATATTATTCAAAGTTAATACATTATTGCAAAACTGAAATGCAGCTTATAGGTAAAGTCCCTCTGGTGTGCCTTCTTTCTTGCGGTACAACACACTCTCTTTAGATTTCTTGAAGTCTTCGTTAGTCACCTTCATGCGCCGTTCTCTTAGTGCCATCAAGCCAGCCTCTGTACATATAGCCTGAGGAAAAAAACATTCATAAACTGTAAACTTAGTAGAGGCAGTGCATGAGTACATACAGTACAATCGCGATACTCCGGCACTTATGCTGACACGGGGGTGCCGGATTAGTGCACTGTATGTTATAAATTATGACGTCTATTCTACAAGAACTGTAGTAATATTTTGAGTAAATGTTTGGCCTTAGAGTGTTGTACGAACAATAATAGAAACTCTATTACATTAGCGTTAAAGTAGAATATCCAACGGAATAAAAGCATATGTCAGTGTCAAACTCAAAGCAATCATACCGTACAGTACATCCAGTACAATATAATAGTAGTTTATGCAACTGGTACATAATGAGGGGCATTAAAACACGAGTGGGTTTTATGAAACGAGCCGAAGGCGAGTTTCATAATAAGGCCACACGAGTGTTTTAATGCCTAATTATGTACAGTTGCATACATTACTTTATCTACACACATATTATAACTACTCTAAGATGGGTTCAGAAACCATAGTAAATAAATACAATAATTGTGTTAATACAACCTTTTTTGCACGGTTGCGGAAATATTTCTAGCTCCAATTTCGTGCGATATATACTAAAAAAACATCGAGCTGACATTTCGCATCGACTGAATTTGAATTTTCAGTTATAATAGAATAGGGACATGTCAACTTTGACAGTTTTGTTTGACGTTTAATATTTTAACATTATATATGAGATTAAAATGAAAAATTATATTACTGCTGTAGCCTTATCCACAGATAAGAAAATTGCCATAAATTCATTGAATGTTGAAATGAGAGTCATTTTCTACGGTTTCCGAACGCATATTAGAGGATTTATTATATGTGTGTAGATAAAAAGTATTTTTCATAAAAGTATCCTTATTTTCTTTAATAAGTATCCTTGCTTCAGAAAGTCATGGAAACTGAAATAATCTTTGTACCTTAATATCAGCACCAGAGAGATCATCTTTCGACATAATAAGCTCAGACAAATTGACGTCGTCAGCCAACGTCATCCTCGAGGTGTGGATGGTGAAGATCCTTCGCTTCGTCTTCTCATCAGGAAGGGGGAATTCGATCTTCCTGTCGATACGACCGGGCCGGATGAGAGCCGGATCTAGAGTTTCTATGCGGTTTGTGGCCATGATTACCTATGGATGACAAGTTAATCTTATCAATAAGTATATTGAAATGTCATTGGTAGTTCATTGTATTTTGGAAGATTAACTATGCTACATTTCCCTTTGAATATACTCTTCTGTTCAATAAACAATTTAAATGCCCCACCCCCTCCTAGCATCCTCGGGCGCATCGTGCTTCTAATGACAAATGACGGGCAGTTGAACCTTGGCTCGCATTTGAATAAGGCGTATGTCGCTCCTGTCTGTGACCTCACCTACCTAAAATATTGCCACGCGTGTGAATCAGTGTGTGTGTCGGCGATTCACCTGGGGACTATTGTCTAATTCTTTGTGTTGATTCCCATTTTAAACACCAAAACCACAGCCACCAAAATACACTACACAATAAAATTATAGTATTGAACTGCCTTTAAGTCAAATAGAAAGCGTAAATAACATTGCATAACATATCAAATTAACCCTTTCTTTCCTTGTAAGCATATTTATACAATATAATACAAATTTAATGGCTGCACTTACTTTAACATCACCTCGGGAATCAAAACCGTCCAATTGATTCAGCAGCTCCAGCATAGTTCTTTGAATTTCTCTTTCACCACCAGAATTCGAGTCGTATCTGAAAACAGTATAATAAGTGTAATAAATAAATTTTATCGAAAAGGGAACAATCAAACTTAGACATCATCACTGGCCTTTGCGTCTTTATCAGACGATTTATGCAGCAACCTGCGAACACTTTCTGGTGTGGCTTAGACAACTGGTATATTTATTATTATTACCTTTTAGTGCCTACAGCATCAATTTCATCAATGAAGACAATAGATGGAGCATGTTCCTCGGCCACTCTGAACAGTTCGCGCACCAACTTGGGGCCGTCACCCTGTACAAACAATATTCATTAGCTAAAAGAAAATACTGCAATGTTTCTATTATATGAGATGTGATAACTATTACACAAGTTTGTTATCTTAAACGCTGGCTCAACTTATTTCTTAAAATTTCGTAATATAATGTGTAACTAATTATTCATCATCATTATTTAAGAGTTTCACTCTTGTCGGTGCAGTTCTCTCCATTATTAATCAACCTTTTTTTTTTAGTTTTTATTAGTAATCCTGTATTCACTTCAAATGCATTGTGTTATAGCAATTTTTTCAATGGCCACTTACCAAATACTTTTGGATGAGTTCAGAGCCAACAACACGCAGGAATGTCGCTGAAGTCTGATTGGCCACAGCTTTGGCCAGCAAAGTCTTGCCGGTCCCGGGCGGGCCATACAGGATCACACCCTTGGGCGGCTTGATGCCCATCTCCTCATAGTACTCAGGATGAGTGAGAGGAAGCTCCACTGATTCCTAGGAAACAAAAATGTTTTTACTGTTTTCATTTATCTGTCAACATCAGAAAATCTTATACTGAAAGCACAAGGATTTTGCTCGTCGCTGCGTTGGTGAACACACGTGCTCGGCGCGACGACGAGCAGAATCCACTACAGAACAAAACTAGTTTCCTACTGTCATGGCGTCGTTACCGAACAACGTCTTTGAACAAGTATTGATTGGCGAAATCATCATAAATTTGATGGAAAGCCTTTTTTAAAGAAGAAGAACGCACAAAAATAAGTGTGTTAGTATTCACATTAATAACAAATGTTATATGAGAAAGTGAGTGGGAAATAATTGGATGAATGTGGGAAACTCACACAGAAAAACAATGGTAGCATTACTTAGTAAAAATATGGGGATTTCATGCAAGTTCACACATACATACATACTTACTTGTTATTGTGTACAATAAAGTGCTTACATACATGTACATAGGTTAAGCCCACATTTATACCTATAATATGGGGTAGGCTGTATTTGCAGGTAACCAAAGGTAGAGAAAGTATATTTGATATTTTCATAGCTGCATCTGTCCCAGGACACTTCTACCCTATTCTCACAATACACTTACCAGCAGAACTGGGAAGCAATTTCATAAATACCTTAATTTCCTGAATTTGTGTATCCAGGCCGCCAATATCAGCATAAGTCTCCTGAGGAGCCTTCTCCAGCTTCATGACTGACACCATGGGGTCGGTGTCGTCTCCCAGCACTCCTACTACTGCGTGAACCTGTCAATATTACAATATTTTCTAACCATTAAGTGCCAGTTGCACCAACGTATGAACACAGACCGGTCATCGTCAAATATGGCGCCAGCAGCTGTCATCCCATAGAAACTTGTCGAACTTTCCATACAATCATATTTGACGAACACCGCTTACGATTACAGACGGTTTGGTGCAACCCAGCCTAAGTATGTATAAGATTGTAAGTGTGTAGTTTGTATTTTTTTTGTAGTAATTGTGTATATTGTAATATTAAGAAGTAGATTGATTTTCAAATTGGTATTATGTAATAGAAATTGTAATAACGCAGCAATAAATTTTACATTATTTTCATAGTATTAGTGATGAAATAAAATCCTTTATAACAATTATAAATATCCAGTTATTAGTTAACCATCTTAGTTAGTCCAGGTTTTGCTAAATACTAAACTATGTAACCAAATTGGATTTAAAGTGTGTTCCAGTCTTCAATTCTTCCAATGATTAACATTGGCATTGTTACGATTTTTAGTTACTTTTTATCTTGTTTATTTTAAAACATGCTTGAGCCAGATACTATTATTGCTTGAGGACCGGTTCTACTTAGTTTAGTCTTTTTAGTAGTATGTTTTGTTAACAACTTGTATGGATAAATGAACCTCCAGGTCTTTGTGTTAATGTTACTTAGTACACTACATGTACACCATTTGTAATTTGGATATACTAAGCTGGATATGGATTTCGAAAACCGAAGGTAGAACCCTGCTAATATTCATATTATTAACGCATTCACTGCCACCGCCGCATATATGCGTCACCGTGACTTTCACGCAGTGCCTTCGACGCACAGACGCGTTCATAATATTTGACACTTGTACCCTGTGCCTTAGTGCCTTAGACTTAAAATAGTCGGTTGAACTCACATGTGCGTTTGGGGCACACAGCAAAGTGCGGCACCTGCCGAATGTCCAGGAAAAGAGGGTGGCAGTGAATGCGTTAATTGAATATTCCATATGAAACATCCCATACATCGGTAATTTCTTCATAATAAGTAATACAAAATCCATGCTTCATAAAAAAGTTATTAAATAATGTGACATTAATTAAAAACAAACATTTTACCTTATGGTTCAACAAGACTGAGCAGCCTGGTTCTAGCTGGTCCTTGTCCACGAAGGACAGGATGCTCACATAATGCTCGCTGCCCACTGATGTGGAAACTATGGCATGATTATCATCTATGATCTCCTCCAAGTTGCCCACTGACATGGGGGTGCCTCTCAAATCATCAACCTGTGTAAACAATGAGAAAAACATAATTATGCTCTAAAACTTTCCTTATATTTCAGTAGGTATGTAGTGTAAAAAGTTTACTTAAATAAATCAGTTTTAAAATATGGGTGTAAACTAATTTCAGATATTTTCATGAATATTGTAGTGAAAACAAGATACTATCAAACCAAATAAAGTTGACAAAATATAAGCTGCACCAATTACTCGAACAACTTGTATGGTGAATCGTTGCAGCTTATATTTCGTCAACCATACCTATCTGGCGCTGCTCTTATTATTAGTTGATTTTGGTGGCCTAGTTTTCATAGAGTCGCCTAGTTTCAGTGAATATGGAGTATGCAACTAGGGCCAACTGCTTACCTTAGACCTCTCTTCTTCAATCTTCTCCTCCTGGGGCTTTAGCCTCTCCTGGTTGCGGATGAATTCCTCCTCCATCAACAAATAGTCCTTTATTCTTTCTAATTTTAACAACTTCAGCCTGCATCGAGTATGTGGCGTCACTTGTGGCAGCTTGAGAGCTGCGTCGGGGCCCTTCGCCTTGCGCTTCTTCTTGCCAACTCTCGTGGGGATCGGGGGCTCGTACTTCTTTTTCTTGTCTTTGTCATCTTTCTTGTCTCCACCGCTACCTCCGCCAGACTGATTCTGACCCTAATATCAAAAAACACAAGCAATGATGTCGCATTTTTGGATACAATTCAAGTAACTACAAAGTTAGTTGCTAAATCGTTGTGTAACTTACCATTCTATATAATAACTTTCTTACTGAATTACTTTATATTCTAAAAATCAGAAAATAATAAAATAACCCTAGTGACAGCGATTACAAAGCGAAATTTTTACTTTTAATTTTTGTGTTGGCTAGTGTAAGGCCTAAATCGGTAAAACATTACCGGTTTTTGAATTCTTCTTTCAAACAATTTGCTCCTATAAAACACTTTATTCCGTTTCGTTATTGCAGTGACTTTTTATAAATTGTCTTTGGGAAATTGACACCGCAACAATGCAATAAAGCAGAAATTAAACGTACGTTGGTATTTTTTGACGTGTCGTCTCGTCGTGTTCTACAATTGTCACTTCATCATTTTCGTTTCATTGGTGTTGTGGAAAATTATTGAAATAGAAAGTGTAGTGTTATAACTAGAGTTTTGATAAATAAATTAGGATAAGATGTCACAAATTTCTTAATTCATAGTACTGAAAATAGCTTGTTATTCATAAGGATTGTTAAGACAGCAAGGAAACGATAAATATCCAAGATGGTTTTAGCAGATTTAGGTCGGAAAATCACGACAGCTTTACAGTCCCTTAGTCGGGCTACCATTATCAATGAAGAGGTAAATTGTACCCGGTTACTACGATTTTTTCTCTATGCTATGAATAGCTTCTAACTTTCTTTGATTGATTACACAGGTTCTGAATTCTATGCTGAAAGAGATTTGCGCTGCCCTACTGGAAGCAGATGTTAATATCCGCCTAGTGAAGAACCTCCGCGAGAATGTGCGCGCTGTTATTGACTTCGACGAGATGGCTGGTGGCCTCAACAAGCGGAGGATGATCCAGTCAGCTGTGTTCAAAGAACTGGTCAAGGTGAGCACTATGTCGATTTCTATTTTTTTCTAATCCTATGTGTGTCCCACTGCTGGGCAAAGGCCTCTCTCCATGAATGCCTCCTCCTGCCAGTTGATTAAATATATTCAAGTTTGATTCTTTTCATAGTAGCTTTTAGTAAGTATATTGTTACTCATAACTACTATAAAATTAAAGAAAATGAATAAAAAATAAGAACGAACAAACTGGCTAGAACTAAATCTTGACTGATCATATAATTATTGATATGTCATTCACATTAGCATACAGTCATAATCAGCATAAAAAAATACTAGTTTAAGTATTAAGGAAGTATTTACAATTCTAGAGAAGTTATTTATATTTAAATGATAATTATCTTAAGTATTCATTTTTGTTTTCAGCTTGTAGACCCCGGAGTTAAGCCATATCAGCCAGTGAAGGGAAAACCGAATATCATCATGTTTGTAGGCCTCCAGGGCTCTGGTAAAACTACAACTTGCACAAAGCTGGCATACCACTATTTAAGAAAGAATTGGAAGTCAAGTTTAGTGTGCGCTGACACATTCAGAGCTGGTGCCTATGATCAAGTCAAACAGAATTGTACCAAAGCCAGAATACCATTTTATGGAAGGTATTATAACTATATTTCAAATACCCTCCCTACTTTTGGAAAGACAGTATTTATTGAAAATATCCTTGTATAATTTAAGTAAAATTACATCAGTAATCCTATAGCAAAATGGATCAGTGTCAGAATGAGTCAAATGGATTATCAGTATAATAGTTACGAAATTACCTACAATGTCCAATATTTTGATTACAGTTACACAGAGGTGGATCCGGTCGTGATAGCCACTACCGGTGTGGAGATGTTCAAGAAGGAGGGATTTGAGATGATTATTGTGGATACCAGCGGTCGGCACAAGCAGGAGGAGTCTCTCTTTGAAGAGATGTTGGCAGTTGCCAATGCCATTGTGAGTATAGATGCTACATACTGTCTGTAATACCCATGTCCTTAGAGGTGCATATGGTTTCAAAGCGTCAAAAATAAACTTGTAAGATTCACAAAAAACACTAATTTAATATTGTTAGTATATGATAAGGTCTCTCTCAATCCCCGATAAAATCATACAATTAACAAAGTTACTATATCATTGCAACCATGAACAGCACCCATCACAAGTATGACGCTTATATCTGCCATCACCTCCCTGTCAGCACGTTTATTTTTGTATTGTTATTGCCACCAGAAACCAGACAACATTATCTTCGTGATGGACGCCACAATAGGACAGGCCTGTGAAGCGCAAGCCAGAGCGTTCAAGGAGAAGGTAGACATTGGTTCAGTCATCATCACCAAATTGGATGGTCATGCCAAGGGAGGTGGTGCACTTTCTGCGTAAGTTATAATCTGCTATGGTTTAGATATGGTCGGCCTTAAAAGGGGCTTAACACCTATGGACCCTGTAGCTGTAAATCATATTTACACTGTCATACTAAATTCTTATGAAAATACTTCATTGTTGGCCAAGACCAATCTTATTAGGCCGACTGTAGGTCAAACATGTGTTTAAACTACATGTAATTGACAACATTTCAAAATTTATAATGATGCCTAAATCGAAAACCATTAAGGTAAATATGCTACCTGAACGTAATAAAATAGTTTTTAGATTTTTATCTTCGCTAGATTTGAAGAAAATCGCCAAAATGTATAAAACGGTAGTGTGACGTCATTCCTACGACTATTAAAGGAGCAATGCTGTCAAACATAGGTAATTCATAAAAATTACGTCATAATTCACTTACGATTCGCTACTTTTAGATTAGATATTTTTGAATGAAAATTAGGATTTCGGGAGAAATAAAAAAACCCGTGGAAATGTTGTCAATTGCCGTGTTAATTTGCTAAACATTGAACTTACTTATGTAAGAAATCTAAGTTTGGATGTTTAGCAAACTAACACAGCCTCATTTAATTTTTACAATTTACTGTAAGATATATTTTAGATCACCTTTTTTTCGTGTTTTTTTTAAGTACCTTCTGAGAAAAATGCAACTGACAATATACACAAACATAAAAATCAAGTGCAGAGATATACACACATCAGCAAGTAGCAGCCAGTGTATAAATAAATAACAATAATAAGGCCGATGTTTTGAAATACTTTGTCAACGAATTGTCCCATGAAGTCGCACATTGCGTTTAAAATCGATCTGTAGGTCCAAGATTTCTTAGTACAAGTAAACATCTTTGTCGAAATACTTGTAGAAAATCCGCTACAACGATTTCGACAAGAACTAATTAGCTCTTTGTGTTTCTGATCAATCCTTTAATCTTACAGTGTTGCAGCAACACAGAGTCCCATCATCTTCATCGGCACAGGCGAGCACATCGACGACCTAGAGCCCTTCAAGACCAAGCCGTTCATAAACAAGCTGCTCGGCATGGGCGACATCGAGGGCCTACTTGACAAGGTCAACGAACTCAAACTGGACGATAATGATGAACTGCTGGAGAAACTCAAGCACGGACAGTTCACGCTGCGCGCTATGTACGAGCAGTTCCAGAATATCATGAAAATGGGACCTTTCTCACAGATTATGGTGAGTATTTTTCTAATAATTTGTTTACATTCTGGGTAGGGAGTGAAAAGAATGTGATTTAATTGATAAAAATAAATCTTGCAAAACTGGACAGGCCAAGCGCATTCAGCCGTGTAGACTCGGACTAGAATAGGTCTACGGTCTCCCCCGCCTGTCGTAAAAGGCGACTAAAGGGGGTCATCGGGGTTGCAAGTGCTTAATGCGGTGGGGGCCGCAGCACTTATCAGCCCCAGGGAGGGTGGCCCAAACCAAAAGGCGGAAAAGCGCGAGGGGGGCTCCAGTGCGTTCAGTATGAGATCTCGGAGTCCCCCGCATGAGAGCGCAGATGGCGGTCGCCGTGGAGTTTTTAGTGGCTAGAAATACCACATAACCCAGGCACCCCCCATGCCTGGGTACCTGGATCGCAGGTTTTCTCCATGTAAAAGGCCAAGCGTATTGGATTACACGGAACGCGGAACACAGAACTCTGGTGAACGCCTTCTGTCTGCGTTTGGCCTAAGCAACTTCAAAAAGCTCTAATCAATTCTCTACATCTACAATGTAAGTTCACACATGGTTCGCAAATAGTAGTACTTCTTCTTCTTATATTTAAAAGTTTACTACTCTTGTTGGTGTAGCAATTGCCAGCCGTTTCTGTCCTCTGCTATCTCCTTCACTCTCTGATATGACATGACCTTAACCTTCTAGTAACCTAATAGTAGTACATACCATATAATTCACAATGTTCTCTTTCTTACAGGGTATGATCCCAGGGTTCTCACAAGACCTTATGTCGAAAGGCAGCGAACAGGAGTCCATGGCCAAACTGAAACGACTTATGACCATCATGGACTCCATGAATGAAGGTGAGCTGGACCATCGTGACGGCGCCAAACTCTTCTCCAAACAGCCCACGCGTATTTCCCGGGTGGCTCAGGGCGCCGGCGTCACAGAACGGGATGTTAAAGACCTCATCGCTCAATACACTAAATTCGCAGCCGTCGTCAAGAAAATGGGCGGCATCAAAGGCTTATTCAAAGGTGGCGATATGGCAAAGAATGTTAATCAGACACAGATGGCTAAACTCAACCAACAAATGGCTAAGATGATGGACCCCAGAATCCTTCAGCAAATGGGCGGCATGTCGGGACTCCACAACATGATGCGGCAGCTGCAGCAGGGTTCAAGTGGGATGAATAGTCTGATGGGCGGAAAATGACAGTAGACTTTTATTATTCTAGGCCACCGAACTGTAATTAAACAATATGATAACCAATAAAATATGGATGCGGTTAGGCTTTTTTTTTGTAAAAACTTATGGACCTGATTCAATAAACACACCCCTCTTTCTCCACCATTAAGCGTACCACACACTGTTGACAGTATGATCAAAAAGTATAATAAGTATAAGTTGAGTATGACAATCAAGGCCGCTAGTATAGAACTGACCACTATCCTGCCACTATCGCGGCCGCCACTGCAGGCCGCTCCAGTGTGTAGTACGCTTTACGCGGTTTGCTAGAAAGAGATGAACGCTTTACGTCGGCCCTGAATATATCCGATAGCTTATTAGTTATTATCCTTTTGAATCAGAATCGTTTATTGTTTGAAACATCATATAAAATGCATACTTTCGATGTCAATAATTTAAAATAGATAGAAATATGATAGGTATACAAATGCATGTTTTCTGTTATATATGCTTACATAGG
Source organism: Cenopis cana (assembly GCA_951800055.1). Taxonomy (NCBI): domain Eukaryota; kingdom Metazoa; phylum Arthropoda; class Insecta; order Lepidoptera; family Tortricidae; genus Cenopis; species Cenopis cana. The sequence goes on along the minus strand of OX637490.1, from coordinate 10,144,322 downwards.
TTTTTCGGCGTTTTTATTGATGGCTTGAACATATAGTACTCATACGTCAAAAATACACACATCGATTCGATCCGTCACTTGTCATGTCACTCATGTCAGTAAAGTGAACAATTAAGAATTCTCAAAATTTATTAATTTCCTCTAGTAATATGTTTTTCAACTAAAAAACTAGTAATGATTATAAAATCTTCATTTAGCTTAAAATTGTGTCGTTATTTGAAAGTTAGGGTATGGCATCCCTTTCATACATATACATATTTATATTGTTTGATCGTATTTAATAAGAGTTGATATTATTTAGCTTACCATAATTTAAGGTTTTCTGCAGTAATACTATCCTGGAGCGGCGCAGAGTTCGTTCAAAATTAGACATGGAATTAAAATGCCGAGATAACCCTGTCGTGGTTAAGTTAGATACGCCGGAATTTCACAATATCTTTACGCAAGAGGTTATGGATTTAAAAAAGTTATTCGACAAATATCAGTATGAAATTAGGATTGCCGGTGGTGCTGTAAGGTAATGTTCATGTTCAACATATTTTGTGTTTCACACTTGAATTAAATGTTTAATATTTTAAAATGATGTAGAGATCTGCTAATGGGTCTGCAACCAAAGGATCTCGATTTTGCTACTCCAGCAACACCACAGCAAATGAAGCATATGTTCACGGCAGAAAACATTCGTATGATAAACATGAGTGGAGAGAAGCATGGTACCATCACCGCACGAATCAATGATAAAGAAAACTTTGAAGTGACCACCCTGAGAGTAGACATTGTGACGGACGGGCGACATGCTGAAGTTGAGTTTACAACAGACTGGAAGCTTGATGCTAATAGAAGAGATCTGACTGTTAACTCTATGTTTTTGGGTATGTTTGTATATTCTTTCCCTCATTTTAACATAAATAACTGTTATAACCATCATTTTAAGCACCTTTGGTGACTCCTATGTTTTTAATGTAAATTTATATTGATGTGAAATTTTCATATCTACAAAACAAGTTAAAAATGCGAGGACATCAAATGGTAAATGCTTATTTTCTTTTGCAGGTTTTGAAGGCAATGTATATGATTACTTCTTTGGGTATGATGATTTGAAGCAGAGAAGAGTCGCATTTGTGGGAGATGCAGATGTTAGAATAAAAGAGGACTATCTTAGAATTATGAGGTATTTCCGCTTCTATGGCAGAATAGCTGAAAGACCAGACAATCATGACCAGAAAACTCTGGAGACTATAAAGAATAATACAGATGGTCTGCAAAATATATCAGGGGAAAGAATTTGGATGGAACTAAAAAAGATTCTCCAGGGTTCATTTTCTGGTGCTATCTTAAAGACGATATTGGATGTAGGAATAGGAAAACATATTGGTAAATATGATGATGATGTTTACTAATGATTTTTTCCATGACATGTTCTATTACACTTGTACAATTACTTACATATAAAATTGTTCATAGGGTTGCCAATAGACCCTAACATAGAAGAACTGGATAGAGTACTGATAAGAGGTAGGCATCTGGGCCTTCATCCAATGAGTTACTTAGCTGCATTGCTCAGGGATATGGATGAAGTCACAGTACTACAAAGAAGACTCAAGTTCTCTGGATATGATAGAGAAATGTTGTATTATATTGTAGAGCACAGAGAGAATAAAGAGGGTGCTAGACCTTTGCTGTAAGTAATAATAACATGCTATATTTACTTTTTTTGTTAATCTATGGGCTGTTTTGTGTTAAAGGTGCGATTTCTATTTCAGGCCCTATGAAAAATTGGTCCTAAACACCAAAATCAAACAAAAGGATGCAGTGGATTATGTCCGTGAAGTATTGAAGTACAGAGGTGATGAAAAACTACTAGAAGAGTTTAACAAATGGGAGATACCTAGATTCCCAATGAGTGGCAAAATCCTCAAAGACAATGGTGTTCCACCAGGAAAGATGTATGGTGCAATAATCTCTAAACTGAAAGACATATGGATCGACAACAACTACATGCAGACAGCAGAAGACTTGGCAAAACTTATACCTGGTATTATAGAACAAATTGAGATGAGGAAATAAAAAATGTTCAGTAGCAAGCATCTCTTTTTTATTCAACTGATTTAGCAATAAAATATAATGCAAACATTTATTGATCAATTTAACAATATATTAATTCGAATCTCTTGATCACAGATTGTAGTAACTTTAATCTTTAACATGCTGAAATGCACATCAAGAAAACTATTACCAAACAGAATGTGGCAGCATATGAGGGGTTAAACGGAAGTGCGATTGGGTGGAGTGTAGGGTTCATATCTATCACAGCCATCATCATCATCTTTGTGCTCCATGAAACAGCGTTTGCAGAACAGGTAGCGACAACCAACACAGCGCACTGTAGCATCTTCATTGCATATTTCACAAAATGGTAGCTCATCATTGGTTGAAGGACTCAATTCATCTTCATCAAGAAGTGCTTCTGTTTTCAACTGGAAAAAGGAATAATACTGTAATAGCTAGAGTACCTATATCGCCAATAAATGGCCAGTGGTCATAGGCAATTTACCCTATTAAAATTTAGAAAATGAAAGGTTTAATTCACATTATTAAATTTCTTCTCTGTTTCAACTCACCCTTTCTATAATCTTCTTCACAGTATCTTCTTCATCCTCTGACGGTGTGTCTTCAGGTTTACTATTTCGATTTTGAGAGGAACCCTCATTTCCTTTTAAATTTTGCAGTCTTGTCTCTAAGTTAGTAACCAAACCATTGAATTCATCAGTATATTTGGTATCAATGGCTGTTTTATCATGGTATTGCTTCAGCAAGTCATCTACCTGCTCTTGTTCAGACCTGGTATCAGGTGTAACCAACACTGGCTGTAAATAAAAATATATAAAGACAAGAAATTAAAATATTACACTGACTCTGTAGTTTGTGTAGCTTCATGATGAAAGATTGCATTGTCATGGTAAATCTATCTATTGTGAACCATCCCAGATTTTTTTTAAATAATATGCTATCAAGTTGATGATGAAGATGTTATTATGAACCTTTACTTTAGTTTTCCTTCACCTTTGTTTGTAGTGTAGACAGTGGTACACCTCGTAATTTTGCCAATCTCTCCAATAGCTCAGCATCAGAAGTTGAAGGCACTTCCCTTTTGATGTTCTGGAGATGCCTGGAGATTTCTTCCTCAGAAGTCTCCACTTTCTTATTTTCCTTGAGCTTATATAATCGGTCTTGGATTTCTTGGTCTTTTTCATTTTGTGTCCTTTGATTGCTACCACCAGCACTGGAATTGTCTTTAACTGCGGCTATTCGCCTATTGGATAAAGAAGACAGATTAGCTGTTGGTAAATTTAAAAGTTGTAAGTAATCTAAAATATTCAGTATATTACTTGTAATATGCATCTGGTGGTTCAATTGGTTTTGTTTTCTTTGATTCTTGAGCTGCTTGCTTGCATTTTACACAGACCTGTAACAGAGAGAATAGTGTATACCGTGACAATAATTCATAGAACAGGTTATATTTTAATGTTATCAAGATCTTACCTTGGCCTCTAAATTAAGTTTCTCTAAGAATACTTTGTTTTCTAAACATTTGGAGCAGTAACTGAATCCGCATCCTGGGCAACCTTTCTGAAATTGAAGATGAAAATTATTAGTAAGTAAATGCAGTTAAATAAAAATGTTGAATTATAACAATATAACAAACCTCTTTACGTAATAAAGTGAAAGGCTTTGCACAGGTATTACAAGACATTTTTTAGCTAAATTTAAACAGAAAATAATATTTATTTACAGTACTATTCATGAATCATATTTATAAACTTTAGCCTTTACATTACACAGGGTATAAAACTCAACATATAATGACATTGACAGTTTGTTTGAGCGTTTGTTAAAAACACGTACTTGGTAAAAAAAACCATTTGATTTATGGGGATTAGGATTGACGTTGTAAAATGGTTGTAAACCATTTACATTTTGGAGAAAGAATACAAAAATCAAACATAAATGCTTTGTTTTTTTTATATTCATTATTATTGCTGAAGACTCATTGAAGTTGAGAGTAACTGAAAGAATATAATAGGAATACTGATACAGCAAGGAACAATTATTGAATAAAGGCTACAATCTTAACTAATTATAATGTAATTATATGACAACAAAAACATACAGTATGTCCCTCCCTGGATAAGGTGCAAAACAAATAGGGATGAAACTAGATGCAATTTTAATCTAATCTATCTTTGGAATATTTTTATATCATTACCATTAATTGACCTCTGTGATTTCAATTTTGTTTAATTCAAATCAATAAAGCCTACCAGAGGCAAGATAGCTTGCTTTCTCCCACCTGATAAGGTTCACTGTATGGTTTCTTTTTTTTTAATCATTATAAATTAAATAATTGTGAACTCTTCAATATTTTTTCTAGTTTCATCCCTATTTGTTTGTGCACTATATCCAGGGACACACTGAATACTTAATGCAAGTTCATATCTCAAATACCTGTTATTCCAGATGATGTTATAACAAACTCAGATGCCTTGTTGGCTAAATCCGGAGCAAACACCACAGACAGTTCTCGAATATGAGAAAATTCTTGGGCATTGGATGCATTATTATTAAGTAATACGGTTTTTGAGGTTTTCTTTAATTGCAATCGGGTAGAGATCATATTCGACCAAGCTAGTCCCAAACATGGCAGTAAATTATCTGTCCCGTCAAACGCTGTTGTAACCTGATTAATACAGAGAACAGCTAGGTTATGGTCTTGAGATATTTCTAACATGGCTACAGCTATTTCTCTGAGATCCTCTGCTCTTTGAACATAATTAGTAGTGTCAGTTCTGTATGGTGCTGCAATGGAGTCCACAACAATGAGGGATAATTTGTGTTTGCTTAACAGTCTTGGTAACCGCACCTTCACACAGGATAATAGTTCATGGGGCTCTGTAACATGCTCTATGAAAATATTCTTGCCATATGTGTCTTCATTATTATAGTTAGGTAGAAATTGCTTTATTTGATCAAGTCTCTTTACAGGAAACAAGTCTTCAGTGCATATGTATACTGAGCCAGGGTTTGCATTATGTGCTGCAGCTTGAATGCCTATTTGAGTTTTACCAGATCCACTTTCACCAAATATTTCTGTGAGAGTTCTTGTACGAAAACCACCGTTTAAAATATAATCTATTGCACCACAGCCACTTGATACTCTTGGATTTTCTTTCAGTAATAGTACTTCACCTGTAAAACTTTCTGATGAGACGTAATCAGCAACAATAGACTTTAATAAAGATATATCATCACTATTTAAGTTTGTTAATTTCTTTATGTCCCACTTTGAAAGAATCAGTATTTGTTTCAGAGTGCAAATGCTGGCTCTGTCAATGACTTCAAAAATTTTAGGAGGAACCAATTTTTTAAGTGCTTCCATAGTTGATGGTCTTGCTAGGCAAAATATAGAACTTTCCAAGGTATTAATACTCGAGAAATTGTATTTTAATGCATATTATTCGCTATCATTAGATTCGTTTGCTTTCCCGCCACTTCAAGCTGACGGACGGTGGGGCAGTGTTGACAGCTCCAATCTGAAAAAAAAACATAACCTTAAAAACAGGAGATTTGAAAAAAAAAAACAGTAGACAAAATGTATTCCATAAAATTTATCTAATTGCGTGTGCATAGTGTTAAATTTACTTTTGTATGAACAGTAGAGCCGTTCCGCCATTCCGTTCGACGTTGCGCACTCTCCTCCCACTACCCCTACATTCGCTTCAATAAATTTGACAAGTTATATGTATTGTAGTTGTATGTTATTGTTTTTTACTTGATAATTGAATTTGGACAAGTGGAATTCTAAAATCTAGTAGATTTTTTAGAAAAAACAGTAGACACACCCTGAAAACAGTAGATCTCCTGTAAAAATAGGAGATCTGGCAACACCGGGCGGGGTAGCAAAATGTCAGAGATTAAGTTTTTTTTCTGTAGAATATTTCAAAACCTTGTGAAATTTGGCCATTTCATGAAGTTTCAAATTTACACAAAATTTGTGATTTTACTAATGAAAAGAAAAACACTTTCCAAACGGATGTCTAAATTGAAGTTTGTTTACATATTTATGTTTGTAATGTTTAACACCTGTCAAATTACGAATTTTGCCCGTGGTGTGGTTAGTTTGTAATTATTGTTTTATAAATGACACTGAATAGATTTTGGTACAAAGCTGCCTGCTTGGCTGCGATACACTTTCACCCCGCAAGGCCCGTTCACTGCGCGCCGGTCGCAATACTCTCAATCAATGCCAGTCGAGTTATCGCTACCGGTTTCGCTACCGCTCCGCCCGCACCAAGCAAAAGGAAAATGGTAATTATTTAACTTAACAATTGGATTGGACAGCTGCGTCACAGATTTTTTTCTCACTGAGTATAAAATAATAATATTGTATTTCCAGGCAGACAAAATAAATCAAGATGAACGTGACAGCCTGCTTCAGCCACTTCTGAAGGCTGGATGGAAAGTGCAGAGTAACAGAGATGCCATTGAAAAAGAGTTCATGTTCAAAAATTTCAATGAAGCATTTGGTTTCATGAGCAGAGTGGCGCTGTTGGCAGAAAAAATGGATCACCATCCAGAGTGGTTCAATGTTTACAATAAAGTCCAGGTAAGGTTCTCTAATCCACTGGTTTTCTACAATTCATAATTAGTGGCATTGCTGGTTATTGTAAAAGTGAACTATAAGGGTTGTAAACACTTGAAAAAATAAAAGTTGTGGTCAATAGTTAACGGCTTATGTGCATTTATGCTTTTATCACATGGATTAATAGAGATGGAGACACTGTTAATGCGGGTCACTAGACCAATCCAAATTAGAGCTTTGTAGCCCTTAACTTTTGATATTTCCACAGAAAAAACGCAAACCTAAATCTGCTTATGACCCATAAACCGGAAACTACAGTTTATAATTCATGAATAACATCATAATAAAAGACCTAGCACTAAATGCATACAAAATTCAAACATTTATTCTGCAAATAGGCCACAAGGGCACTTTCACATGTCATAATGTTAATGTATAATTTAAAAAAGTCTGACAATATAAGCATTAAAAGGAAAAAAAACAATTTAATATAGAGGTGTCTCTCAGAGTCAATGTCAACAAAAACTAATCCATAACAGGGTGATGTCTCTCGTCAATCTCCAAGAGAAGACACTAGTATTAAAGTAGTTACTATGTCCTTGCAAGCATGAACAAACGGATTCCACAAACAGCACCCATTTCTTAAACTTTTTCTAGTCTTGAATTTTCAAAGAGCCACTCCGAAATACTATTACCTCAGTGCAATTAGACCAAGTTTCATACAAACCCGGACATTGATAATTACTAATTGAAACCTTTTGAGATATGTTCGGACACCTTTCAGGATGACGCTCATGATAGTCCATAGACCTCCCAAGTTGTATAGCCGAGATAATGACGTCATCTTTTTTTGTATGGGGAAAAAACAAAAATTGTCCTGAAACCTATCGTGTGTGGTATCAAATGAAAGGGCTTTTTGAGCCGGTTCTAAAAATATATCACATTATTACATTTCAGTTGATTATACTAAATTAAAATTAAAATAATTTTCAAAACATGCCAAGTTTATGTTCCTCCAGATACGATACCGTCGAATATTTTTTTATAAAATATACCTCAAATGATACCTAATATCCTCATTTCTAATCCCAAGAATCCCTTTATCCATTTCCGCCAATTTTCCTCCGTTGATAGCGCTAAAGGGTATTATCACACTAAAATCAATAAAAAAAAGCTACTAAATGTAAATTTAAAATTGCTTTCTTGGGATTGGATATGAGGATATTAGGTATCATTTGAGGCATATTTTATAAAAAAATATTCGACGGTATCGTATCTGGAGAAACCCAAACTTGGTATGTTTTGATTTTATTTTTATTTTGATTTGGAATAAGGGACTGATATGTAATAATGTGATATATCTTTAGAACCGGCTCAAAAAGCCCTTTCATTTGATACCACACACAATAGGTTTCAGGGCAATTTTTGTTTTTTCCCCATACAAAAAAAGATTACGTCATTATCTCGGCCATCCCACTTGGGAGGTCTAGGGAATTTCATGAGCGTCATCCTGAAAGGTGTCCGAACATATTCCAAAAGGTCTCAATTAGTAATTATCAATGTCCGGGTAAAACCTAATTTTCCCGTAGTATGTGTAGTGTGTACAATTTTATTATTAGGCAGTTGGCCTTCATTAGAGGGACCCTTGAGTTTAAGAAACATAGTATAAGATTAATTGGATTGTCTTGATGCAAAATGCCACCTTTTACAAATTTGCAATATATATAAAACTGTTTAGTCAATGACAGACCTCCAATCAAAACAAAAACTAGAAATGACTGTCTAAAGTTAAAAAAGCATTGTTTATGGTAATGATCTGTAAAAAACTTTCATTAAGTAAATATCTCATTTCAGGTGACACTGGCATCTCATGATGTAAATGGATTGAGCAAGCGAGACATCAAAATGGCCACATTTATGAACACCTTGCATCAGTAAACTTGGGACCACTGTTGCCAATATGTATTGATTTCCATATAACTTTAATTTACCTTATCACTTGTTTACAACAATGTGTGAACTTTTGTTCTTCCAGTGTGATAAAGACAATAAATGTGATGTTATTATTTAAACAATAAAATTTGTTCTTATTTAAATATTATCATTAATTTTTTTTTTAATTTTTTTACTAATGAAAAGAATACAGTTATAATATAAGATTACAATGGAGCAGCGGCTAAAGCCGTACAGCTTTTAGGCTGATTTTCCATTAGAGCTATGCTATGCTACGTTTTCATACATTTGGCACGTAGCTCGAGCTGGGTGTCAAATGTATGGAAACATAGCATAGCATAGCTCTAGTGGAAAACCAGCCTAACTGCCGCTGCAAAATCATATTTTTATTATGAATATAAGTTCCCATTTTGATGTCTCTTGGACAGTAAACCATAATGAATTAGCTGTAAAGATTAAATTCAAAGCAAATGTGATGGACTTTATATATCATGCAATAGAGCACATGTGTGTTGAAATCACGTGACTAAAAACAGCAAATGACACATTTACATAAGTAATTTACGGAATCCTCAAACTGTCGTATAAAATCGAAACCCTAAAAAAATTGTAGGTAGTTACGGATATTAGCCCCCCTTAGGTATATCCAGATTATGTAATTAGTAACTTACCTATAGATTCTATATTGCTTACCTTTTCTGATTAAGGGGCCTTTGCGACATAACATGGGCACATACTTTTGTCATTAAAAGGCTCTGTTTCAAACTTAGCTAAACATGGATATGACCTGTCCATCAATCTCTTCAGTTCCAGGGCATGTTCCATATTTCTTGCCTCAACCACAAATCTCATCTGTGTAAATAAAATAGAGTTGTTTTCAAGGAAAATATACCATAATGGGGCAGGTGCTTATACGTCCCTATTAATGATTTGCCACAATTCCCATATTTAAATTTTGACTCATCGCAACGCAGTACCTAAGTATTAACGAATTAATAATATGCGCTTGTGTTGAGTCTTGCTGTTAACATAGTGATTCCTCACAACGGGAAAGGGTCGGCAATGGCTCTCCTGTAGATGCAAGAGACCATAGGCTACGACGTATACACGTAACGTATTATAAGTATTTGTAGATATTATTCCGTAGTAAATGTATGTCAGTACGTATAGCTGTGTGCAATACTTACCTATCGCCGGGTACTGTAAGCGGCTGTATTGCCGCCATTGCTGGTATGCTGGGGTCTCAATTTTTTGGCGGAAAGTTAATAGAAGATCATGAAAATCAAACCTCAAGGTGATATACATCGTCCTCGACCCACACTGCATCACGGAAGAAACGTTTGACGTTGAATCCATTATCGCCTATTAATTTCAAAAGTGCGGCTAATGCGACCGAAGAGTCTTTGATCCCCACCTATTAGCATTAGAGTTACAAGAGTTAGTACGTACATCGAAAATGTGTATATTATGACTCATAATAAGTGTATTGTGTGACAGGGGGTCGGATATTTGGATAGGTGGATTCCGGGATTGCATAAAACGACACGAGAAGGTAAAACTTCACAAATATGTCTAGGTTATGGCTATTTATGACTAGTTTGGTAAGCATATAAGTTGTTATACGGATGTAACAATAACAATGTATGTACCTATGTCGTAGTTTACTACCGAACCCTGAAGACATTTATTTTTTATTATTATTAATAATGGGATTTCTCTTGGCCAGCATCTTAGCCAGGGGGCAAAGATGAGAACATCCCAAAAAGGGGTAGGTAACTTAGCGTTTTTTTCTATCGAGTGAAATTCATCAGGTCTTTGACTAGACAACAAATATCTACTCGGAATGTTGGGCTCCAATTCCTTAGAAGTACTTAGACGCTGTTTCGAGCTTTTGACCACTGCTTGCCAGATTACTTAAGTACTACGCTGGCTCAGCGACCCGAAGTGGAGCTTGTCGCCAATCAAAGTCGGCTGTTTGAAGCTGGCATAGGTCTTTTGGACTTCGTCGATCCAGCGATACCTTGGTCGGCCAATCGGCCGTCGACCAGTGGGACGCCCAAAGTACGCTCTTCTACTGTATATGTATTTATTTCGGGGATCTCGGAAACAGCTCTAAAGATTTTGATGAAATTTGCTACGTGGGGGTTTTCGGCGACGAGCAATCGATCAAGCAAGATCTTATGCCTGGGAAAACGCCATGCAAAGCTCGGTCGCCCAGATATTACTTAATATCTCAGATGGTTTTAAAAACTCAAAGTGCGGTAATTAAGCCAGTCTTAACCGCCCTTTGACCGCCAAGAACCTATAAAGTCGTTGTGTGTCGTCGTGCCCACCACGCCAACAACCACTTAAAAGGTCGGAGTGAAGGTGTACTTTGATCATGAAAAAAATCATTTATGAACTGTTTTAATTTGTTTTTATTGGTTTAGACATTACACCAAAAAAACAGTGCTTGGCATACTGGGCACGACGACACACTATCGCTTTGGCGGTCAAAGGGTTAAAGGGCATTCGATGCTGAAGAATGCTTTTTCACCCCAACCCGGAAACATTGTTATTATTTTATATTCACTGGGTTTGTAATACCTAATGACCTTAAGCACAGGTACCCTGCTTTGTTGGTGTAATTTAGCGGTATAATTCTGGTGGACAATTAATATTCGTACTATGAGTTAATATTCGTAGTTCGTACACTTACTACAATTACTGATACAAATACCTAATCGTGTCAATCAACATTATTTTCAAAAGCCCAATCATGAGAAATAAAATATATGCTACCCAATGGACATTTAAACGTAGTGCTGTTTTTATATTACAGACCTTGAATTTTACGAGGCGGCCTTCAGCTGCTAGTCCTCTTTCTAAGCATCGAGTTAGGAACCTACAGTCTATGTTTCCTCCGGTAACGACGCATACGACGCTGAAAAAACGTGGGAAAATAAATACAGTAGTTAGGTACATAGTCACACCGTTACATTCAATGTGTTCTTGGGCAAATGGTACTTAGGTAACACTTTGTCGGTAAACAAAAAATCGTCGAAACGATTGGACGAATTTTGGACTAAGTATTGGAGGGAGACAATTATTCAATTATAAGCTTACTTCTTAGTCTTGAGCTCCGGAACCAAGTGACCCAGAATGGCAGCGAGCGGGCAGGCGCCAGCACCCTCTATCACAAAACGCTCCTGCTCTAACATAGCCAGAATGGCGCGTGCAATCCAATCTTCTTTTACGAGCAACTGAAAAGTGAAATTACTTTCCTCCAATTTCAGAATTCCTGAGAAACGTAGTTTAGTTGTGTTGACGGTGAAGATCATTAATGGGAACAAATAAAATGATCACCTAAATAACTTTTGATATCACCAAATTTTCGAACCCTAAAATAAGGCTGAACACTCAAAAAAATGTATTGACCATCAATTTCAGGTCACCTAAACACTCATACCTATTATTCCAGCACTTGCAGCTATTTTACTTATTGCGTTCCCTGAAAATTTATAATCGCATCAAAAAATTGTCAAGCCACCTAAAATACTAAACTACCACCTACTCTCGTGCGTCATTTGTTATTAGAATTACATCCAAATATTATACACATTACAAGCTATATTGTAGTTAATACATCATACATCCTCTAAAATGCTTTCAGAAACCGTAGAAAATGACTCTCATAATAACATTCAATGTTCTTACGTGTGGAGAAGGTTACAGCAGTAACAAAATGATTATTATGAATTAAAATTATTCATTATGTTATTATATTTAATAACATAATGAACAATTTTAATTTTGGAACATCATAAAAAACTAAAAAAAAAATCTAGTACCATCATCATTATACTCGATTTCGACAAATTCGGGGTTAAGGATTTCAAATTTTACATTTATTTTGAATTTTAACTAAAAAAAAATGTGTATACTGTACATAATTAGGCATTAAAACACTCGCTCGTGTTTTAATGCCCCTCATTATGTAGTATGTACCAGTTGCATAAACTACTATTAGCATTAAATTATAAGTTAAACTTCCAATTAAGGTAAACGTCGCAATGTTTGACACCTTATGTTGATACCCAAGACTCATACGTTAGCGTATGTGTATATAATATATATACAACGCGCGAGCCGAGCGAGCGAAGCGAGTGTGCAGCGGTAGCGGCCGGCGAAGCGCCAGAACCACCACATGTTGAGTCCGAAACATGTCGCTCGATCAATCCGAAACATGTCGCTTGCGTTCCTTACATTGCGCCATTATGTCTATTGCGTAGATCCGGCATTAGACTAGATATTTGATGAAACAAATGACGAGAAATTAGGTGATCATGTAGTATTTCTGGGTATCGAAAGAATTATTTGGGTGTAATTAATTTTAATAGGATTACGAGCCCTGTAATATTTGGATGTAAATTATATGGGTGTTTGAAATTAGGTGATCATTAAGTATTTTTGGGTAGCGACTAATTTATTTGGTAACAATTTAATTTAATAGGTTATTGACATGTTACTTCTTTGAGTTGCACTACTTGTACTATTACTTATTCTGTGGTTGCACTTTATATTTAAAAGGAGTTGAAAATTTGGTGCGAATCTAGTATTTTTGGTAATCAATGTAATTTTTTAGAGCATCATTCGGCAACTAATTTGGTAGTTCGCACTAGGCGTAACTAGTAACTACTCGACGCGACGCAGCAGCGGAGCGACGCGACAAAATATTCTTTGTATGCAATTGTATGAGATAAACCGCATTACGCGGCGTGTCGTGGCGCGTATTTCCGCTGCCGCGTAATGCGTTTTATCTCATAGAGTCTGACCAGCGAAACGTGATACTGAAAATAGCCGCGAAATTCAAAAAATATAAGTATGGTATCCCTGTACATACAAGGACTAAACGATTTTGATCGTTTTAGAATTAAATAAGTGAATAGAATATTTTATAGTGCACAGCAAAGTGAAAACTGCATAAAGAGAATTAAATATTAGGTAACACCATGCAATAAAAGGCGTCGCTAAAAAGCGATCTCTTCCAGTCAACAATTGCGTAGGTAGCAGCAATTTAGCCTTTGCATTTGCAACAGTTAACAGGTAGTGCGTGATTGGGAAGAGCGAAAGAGTAAAAACGCGTACATCAATATTATCCATTAAAAATATAGTCCCTAGAGGACCGAGCTTTGCTAGGCGTTTTACCGGGCATGAGACCTAGCTACTAGCTAGATCGATTGCTCGCCCCGGGACACCATAATCAAAATCAGACGAACAAGCCTTATAAAACCTATTTTTAAATCCAAGATTTTAAAACGACAATAAGTTTATAGCGGATCTTAACAAATGATCTAAATTATCACATACAAACATGATTAATAATAACCGAAAGATAATAATAAAGATCTTTATTTTAACTTATGGGGATTTGGAAAACTTACATACTGTTAGACAGACAGTGTAAGTAGGTCTACCACACACAAAAAGAAACAACACATCTGCCTGTTTAGTACCCATCATTTATTTAAAATTATTACAAATCATTTCCTTAATTAAACTTAGTTTAATTAACTATCATAGTCAAAATCAGATTCCAAAAATTCGATTGGTTCCTCAGAATCACTGCTTGAGTCCCTGTCACTTGTAACATTTATAATGAATGCCTCTAAAGTTACAACGATGCCATCTCGTTCTATATATTTCTGCTCCATATGCAGAACATGGGCAGTGCATTTTTTCCAGTCACTTGAAGTTATTGAACCAAATCGTTTTGTCTACATCTAGTAGTTTAATAGTAGCAGTACTTACATCTGAAACAAAAGAAAATATTTTCCTTAAAATTATATTTTTAGAGTCACAAATATCTAGCACATTATTTTATTACATTTTATAAATTAGAAAAGCACCTTTATGAGGTAATTTGGTAAATTACTAACACTATGGAACCAATAGGGGTGGTGCGGTTAATAAATTGCAAGTGATCGGAATCAACCAAAGTGAAACTCACCTATCATTCATATCAATTAATTTTTGCAGCCTTATGTCTGCTGGGAATCTTATACATGAATTTATTTAATATACATAATAAAAATCCTGAACCGGAGGGAGGTGAGGTGATGCAGGATCGGGCTAAGTGGTGTCAAATCATGTTAGAGGCCAAGGCTCACTTTGGGTTGGTGAGCCATAGTAGTTATATACTATGATATGATATAATTTCGGATTTCAACACACTTAGTATATGAATTAATCGTCAGAATATTTTACCTGTCATCTCAGAGATTTCTTGCACATATTGAAGTTCTGTTTTGAACTGACTATTCTCCTCTAGTTTTTGTAAACTCTTCACATCATCATCCTCCTAGCGTTATCCCAGTACAGTTGCATCCTGAAGGATGCCTGGGGTCCGCTACCTAATCCCAAGATTTATGTAAACTCTTCATAGCATTGGTAATATCATTAAAGCTGCTGCTGTCATCGGCATTCTCCCTCATTCTCTCTGTAATGAAAATACACACAAAAAATATAATTTTCTCTTCTCAATATAACCGGACCAAAGGAACATAACGTCTACGTACTTATACGTAGGAGAAACCTCCCTTTCTAACTCACGCTATAAATTGAAGAGAAATTTAACGAATACTATTTTATGTCCAATGAAATATCTCTAAATAAACATGGAATGTACCAACGATTCATCAAATATCAACATCATTATAGTGCACTAACCTGTGACAGCTATTATTTCATGGAAATATCGTTCTTTCTCGCGAAAAACAGAGGCTCGTTCTTACTGTTTCGCTTTAAATTTACACATCATTGTATAAATTAACTTCCTCGCTGCACTTTTAATAGGTTTCGACATAATAACACAAGATAACCGTTTATTATTCCGAAAATTGACACAATGTGACAACTAACATACTGTGGTTTGACAAGTGCTGGGTATTGCCATATAAAGAATCCTGTTTCAAGGTCAATATCACGTTTCGCTGGTCAGACTCTACAAAGAATATTTTGTCGCGTCGCTCCGCTGCTGTGTGGTGTGGCTGTGGCGTCGCGTAGTTAAGTACGCCTAGTGAGTAGTGGCTACGTACCTTTAACCGTCGCGTAGAACAAGAGAGAACAAGAAGTTAAAAACAGATAGCAAAACTGCATTTTATCCAGATGTGTGCAAAGTAATTTTGAAATCCGAATGTGTTCCTAGTTACTTTTTTAACATAATAACATGTAAGGTTATGTTAATATCGGTTTAGGATTCGTTACCGATAAAAATGTATGGAAAACTGCTTAGTGCTCACACTAACCGATCCGATATCGGTCAGATTCGTATCGGATCCGATATCGGTTAGTGTGGGTGGACACAACACAGCCAGGACAATTTTCGCCCATCTGATTTTTTTTTTCCAGGTGGTGTGAAAAAATCAGTCCTTGAATTTCAGATTTTATATTTATTTTGAATTTTAATTCGACTAATTTAGGGATAGAGATTTCAAATTTTACATTTATTTTGAGTTTTAAGTTGAAAAAATTATTTTTTGAAAAAAATCGTCATTATACTCGATTTCGACCAATTCAAGGATAAGGATTTCAAATTTTACCATTACTTTGAATAATAAGCGAAAAAAATATTTTTTTTTGTTTTGCAAAAAATCGTCATTATACTCGACTTCGACTAATTCAAGGATAAGGATTTCAAATTTTATATTTATTTTGAATTTTATGCAAAAAAATTTTTTTTTGCAAAAAATCGTCATTATACTTTATTTCGACTAATTCGAGGATAAGGATTTAAAATTGTATAACTATTTTGAATTTTAAGCAAAAAAAACTTTTGGCAAAAAATCGTCATTTGACTCGATTTCGACTAATTTAGGGATAGGGATTTCAAATTTAACATTTATTTTTAATTTTAAGTTGGTAAATTTTTTTTGCAATAAATCATCATTATACTCGATTTCGACTAATAAAGATTTCAAATTATATTTTTATTTGAATTGAAAGTAATACATTTTTCACGCAATTTTGCTTTATTTATTTACTTTAGCATTTGTTTTTTGCGTTTTTTTGTTCAAATTTAGTTTTTATTTTCTATTTTAATGAAATGAAAAATTGGAAGAAACCCAATTTTTTTTATTGTGTTACTTTTGTTTTTTCCTGTTTCTATTTCCTCGCTTTAGTGAGGTGAAAAGATTTGTGTTACACACGGCTGCAAAGTTATTTTACGTCTCGTGTGGTGCAACACTCGCTATGCTCAGGATTCTAATTTTGAACCACTCGCTTCGCTCAGGATTCTATTTTCGAACCACTCGCTTCGCTCGTGGTTCAACCATAGAATCCATTCGCTAGCTCGTGGTTCAACCCTAGAATCCATTCGCTAGCTCGTGTTCCAATTCCACACTCGCGGTTAAAATACAACTTTGCACCCTTGTTGTATAACTAATATACCTACGAGTTCTTAGTAGCAGTGCTGGAGATCATTATTAATTAGTCGAAGTTTATAAGAACCTTGATTTACCAATTTGTCTATGACATCTTTGGAATTATGGAAGGCATTAATTCCGGCTCTGGTCATCTGCAGGGTGTCGGCAATAGTGTTCTGTTCTGTGAGGGTCACTGGTTCGCCAGCTTCTAATGCTTTGGCATATACAGGCATCAGTTCTGTTTGCACTCCCTAAAAACAATTAATAGGTATAATATAGCATCTTAAGCTAACTACTAAATTAATAATTGTGGTAATCACTTTCCAACGAACCGAACCGATCCGGAAATAAAACACATGATTAACTTCAGAAAAAAACACTATACTTAGTACATATCGCTCCACATTGTCACCAAGATATAAAAATATTACAAAAAAAAAACGGTAAAGTTATGAAAATTTTAAGAAAAATAGTGTTGAATAGAGGTTGTCCTTTGGGAGTCAATTGAAAAAGTAGGTACTGGTATGTAGGAAAAAGTTCCATTTCGGCCGAAGTCGAAGCTAGGGCCCTCATCTAAGTAGATAAGAGCCTTATTACACTTGCGACTTGCGCGCGACTACGAGGCGAGACGAGCGCGCAGCGAGCTCGCCGCGAACGCGCAGCGAGGTCGCCGCGAGCGCGCAACGAAATTGCTGCGTATATATACTCGCGGGAAAATCTATACTCTAGAAGCGGCGACCTCGCTGCGCGCTCGCCTCGCTTCCAAGTCGCTCGCAAGTCGCTAGTGTGATAAAGTAGGTTTCGGCTTGAGTCGCTTCATGTTCAATGACGATGCGTTGGCGCTGATGAGACTGCCGGTGCCCCAACCCACGCGGGACCGTGTCCAATGTCTCCATGTAAGGTCCGACCGAGATCTCCGTCTCGGTCTCGGACCTCGGTATTCACTATTCTCGGCCAAAATTCGAACCGAGAACTCGGTCTCGGTCTCGGCCAAAACGAGCCGAGATTATCGGCCGTAGACGAGACTATGAAACGATCTCTAACTAAGATTCGTGAACCGATGATCAGTTGGCTTGGCTGGTAGTTTTGTTCGCTTTTGATTTTCGCGATGTTGATTGGTTACGTATGAACTTTTCTTACCAAATTATGACACTGCCGCAATTACAAACGAAGAGCCTAGACACAATCTCAGTGGGCACAATGCGGGAGAATGGTTATTTTATCTTACAACATCGGTTTATTTAATTTTGATTACTAAGTAAATAAAAAATTACAAATTGGAGATTTTTCACATATTTTTAAATTCTCGGTCTCGGTCGAGAATTTATTTTATTCTCGGTCTCGGTTGAGAATTTAAATTATTCTCGGTCTCGTTCGCGAATTTAATTTATTCTCGGTCCCTGCCGAGACAAAAAAGGTGTTCTCGGTCGGACCTTGCGACCTGTACCTAGCAGGAGACAACAGGAAAACCACCGGATAAGGACATACCTACGAAAGCATTTTTGACGAACTTGAAACAGAAACCTTCGTTTCACTCGGTCAATAAAGGGATAAGGATTAAGGATTATATAAATTAATAAACCTACAATTGCTAAAAGTGGCACTGGAATTAAATTTCATGTGCTCTGCCTCTGCGTCCCCCTTTTTGGGAATACAGGCGTGCGTGACGTGAGTTTATGTGTGTATGTAAATAAATAAGGTAATTTACATAAACGAGGCAGTTAGGCTTGAGCCGTTTCATGACGATGCCCATGGCGCCGATGAGGCCGCCGGTGCCGACCGGCACGATGATCGCGTCCACGGTGGGCACCTGCTCCACGATCTCCAGCGCTATGGTGCCGCAGCCTTCCAGCATGTGCGGGTGGTCGCGGCTGCGCAATAATAATAAATAAATAATAAATATTTTTGACAATCTTACACAAATCAACCTGGTCCCAAACTAAGCGAAGCTATTACTCTGGACTCTGGGTACTGGCGACGATATATACATAATTATATATGTACTTATATATACAGAGTGTTTGGGAAAGCGTGTGCCATATGGCTAGGGTGGGTAGGTGGGGTCCCTTGCAACACGATTTGCACCTTCCCGCCTAAAAAATAAAAAAAAACGGAATTTTCGAAAATTTATACTTGTGATAGGTAGCCACAATATACCTACCATTGCAATTGGCAGGAAATGGGGAACTTTTTGTGATATTTGAAGATCTGAGACATTTTTAGTTTTTTTTTAATGTGCACTTTATGAACTTTATTAGTTTAAGTACGTCAAATCGGTGACTTGTAAACTTTGGATATCTATAGAGAGCTGTTACAACTACTAGAAAAAGTATTGTCCAACAATCATGTATTTTGTACATGGAACAATTTGGAGTTGGGGGGTTGCAACAACTCTATATTATATATTTTGACGACGACTGACAAACGTCACATAGGTAGTGTGACAGTGAGACAACGCTCTATGAAGCTCTTTCCAAAGGCCGACGTGCAATATATATTGCCGGGTACTGTATAGTTCGTACAAAACTGTAAGGCCAAGTGCTGTCAAATTAACGCAAGCGAAAAATCTACCTTACAGTCAGAGCTCTAAGTCTAGTTTTGCTTGCGTTCGTTTGACAGAATTTAGCCTTAGAGTTGTGTCCGAACAACGGAATAATAAAAACCAGTGGAAATGGCAAGGGGGCGTGCCGCGCTGCCATAAATATGAGGAGATACGCAGCATTGCTCCAGTTCGCAGCTTTCGCTTGTGCGTGACAGTTGTGTCGCTACCATTACAAAAAAATCTAAATTGCATGAAAAATGCCATATTGCGCAGTTTTGGAGTACAAAACCGATAGCCGGGGCAAAAACGTTGCCAATGGTGGTGTTTCATACCATCGCTAAGTCTTATTTTATTTTATTTTCAATAATTTCTAATTTTCTGTTTTAGGGATAAGTTATCGATATTTGGTGCAAGTTATCTATTATAAAGATTGAAATATAATTCAATGTTTTTTAGGGTTTAATAGTAAAATAATGTAATTCATTGTAACTAGTGTATGGGGATTAAATAATGTATCTGTATTTCAGAGTTATTGAAATTTTTGCACTGATATTATTGATTTTCATCAAAATCGTTAGAGCCGTTTCCGTGATCCCCGAAATATATATTAGAATTGCTCGTTTAAATACATAAGATACAGTATAAGTCAGAAATATATTGACAGAAGTAATTTTTTTTTAAAACGAATATACGACATTAATGTTTTTTTTCGTTATTTTAGACTAAGTTAGAATACATTTTGGACTTTATTAAATGCCATGACCAATTCTTATTTTTAGGGTTCCGTACCCAAAGGGTAACACGGGACCCTATTAGATACTAAGACTCCGTTGTCCGACTGTCACCAGGCTGTATTTCATGAACCGTGATGGTTAAACAGTTGAAATTTTCACAGTTGAGTATTTTTGTTGCCACTGTAACAAACACTAAATAACAGAAAAAAAATATTTAAGGGGGGTTTCCATAAAACAGACACGTTTTTTTGCAGTTATTAGGGTTCCGTACCCGAAGGGTCAAAAAGGGAACCCTATTGGTGACGCCCAGGCGTCCGCCCGTCCGTCCGTCCGTCGTCTGTCACAAAATTTTGTTCCTAAGAATTTTTTAACTTCCCGTTGACCTATGCACTTGAAATTTGGTGATAATGTTTATTATTACATATATTTTACCAACAAATACTAATATATTGATAAATCACTTTTTTGTGGTTGGTTCGGAACCCTTAATGTGCGAAGTCCGACTCGCAATTGGCCGGTTTTTACAGATAATGGTACAGAATCCGGCGTGCGCGGGTCCAACTCGCACTTGGCCGGTTTTTTATATTTTTTTATGTGTGCGTGTGTTGTAAAATAAAGACTTAATAATCTATATATTACACTTGCTACATTATTACCTGCATTATTATTTATTGAATGCTACCAGATATTTGATACTAGATAATGACCAAAGTTATTAAGTCCTTCTTAAATAAAAATGTTTTCGTACATTAATATTACAATATCGATAACTTGGAAGTGAAGTATAGCACATCACTAAAGTACACGCAAAGTGCTCTATCGACGAGTAGCCGAACTAGGGTATGTACTCTTATAGTTTTTCTCTTAGCAGTTCAGCTATTGAACGCTAGATGGCAGAACTTTGAAGGCGCAAAAGAATTTTAATCATTTCGCATGCACTTAAAGTTTAAATTAAGTGAAAGCTCCGTTGTTCATAGCACCTTTTTAAATAAAATACTACGACCAATCACTTTAAAGATTTCAATGTGTTTAGCATTATGATAGTGTGAGTTTTAGCGACACCGATCTCGATACTAATCGCGACTTATGCCATTTCCACTGGTTTTTATTATTCCGTGGTCCGAACTATATTCAAATTGCCTTGTGAATCTAACCCATTCATGAATATGATTCCTTTCTCCTTTGCCATCGCGCGGGCCATTTTCTGCGTGTCCCCGATGTTACTTCCCCGCACCAGCACCTTTTAACAACAAGTAAAGCAATTATTTTTATAATATAAAAAACTTATGATGTTGGGGGAGGGGGTCAAAGAAGTGTGATAAGGGAGTGGGAGAGGTCCTAAATTTCGTGACGTCACATTTCAGGGAGATGGTCAATGAAGTGTGACAATGTGTGACAAGGTTCAAAATCCATCTTTAAGCATTAAGACACGAAATTTCAACTATAACCGAAAAAACTGTAAAATTCTAGAGATCGAACACTAGCGACAAGGGTAGGAGTTCCAACGGCTACCTCTAGGGATCGAACACTAACGACAAGTCTAGGAGTTCCAACGGCTACCTCTAGTTTCCGTCCCATTATTAGCCCATTATTATCAAAAAAAAAATTCATGGGACTCCGGGTTTTTTTTTCAAATTGTGCAATACATAAATAAACCTCAGTAGGATAGGTAGGTAGGTTAGCTAGCTAGACTAACTAATAGTTTCACTGTAAAGCTAACTACTTCTTTGTGTATCTCGCTACAGTATGTTTATTATTTTAAAGGGATGTCACATTGTATATATAGGGTGTCCCAAAAAGGACGCAATATTTGAATTGATTAGAAAACACATTTTTTTTATAAACTGTATTTTTTTTATTTAAACATGCACTACATAGGATAGGGTTTATGCATGTAATAGCACATCAGGCAAATACCCACCACGACTTTGCTAGCACATACGAATTCTTTTGATGAAATTTTCCTTGACCATTTTGCACAAATGTGGCTGAATTTCGCGAATGCAACATTAAACCTCCACCTTGAATGCGTTACTTTTGGCATAAACCTTTGACTTTGATACAAAGAAATCTAATGGTGTTAAATCACATTACATAGGGGGCTAAATCTGCTACCGACACGAATCAGTACACGAAAGTACGAAATTTGCGAGAATTCGTAACCAAATTTTCATTGTTTTTTGTTCAAGAATAAAAATGAGGGGTTCTCTGGTATAGTGTGCTACATTTTTAAAAACCCTAAACTATCAGCTGTCAAATAGTAGTTTTTTTTAGGGTTATCAGCACTAAAATGCAATAATGGCGGCAAATTTAAATGTTGCGTCCTTTTTGGGACACCCTTTACATCTGCGTAAAGTTGGGTTACTTTAGGCCTGGAGTGTAAGAGGGTAACTTTGGCCTTTTTTGTTTTATTTAATATTGTATTTAAATTATGGCACATTACAATGTTTGGTTTGATTTTGAAGTAACCGTTGACGTTTTTATATCTTTTATTAGAACCTTCCTTTACTAGAATGTGTGGTTTTCATAATGACCAAAGTTACCCTCCATTGGATCAAAGTAACCCTACTCTAACTAAGGTGCCTACCTTATTATTATTCTACAGGATGTTTGGTCCATTCCATCGTTTGCCAAATGTGTGCTCATTTGCTATCTTTTCGTGCTTTTAAAATAATTTTTGAGCCCACGCATTTTTTCTGTTGATGTTTTTGTTGGATAGGTGTGCTCATTCATTTGCTATCTATGAATGAGGACACCAAACACCCTGTAAGTATTATTTTATTTATCCAGGTATGTCGGTAAAAAATACCTTAGCGCCAAAGTTGCGTATGCGTTGCAGTTTCTGAATAGGAACGTAGTCCGGACACAACGCGGTGACTGGGATGTTCATGCGGGAGGCGTGGTACGCCAACGCGGTACCGTGGTTTCCCAACGACGCTATTATCATTCCGGTCTTCTTTTTATCTCTCGGCAATTTCACCAGGGAGTTAACGGCTCCGCGCTCTTTATGACTATTAAAACAAGTTGCCTTGCATCAATTTATTTACCGTTCGGTTCGGTTTTTGTTCCCGGGCCAGAGGTACCTCCACCTCCATTGAGGTTGTAAAGCGGGCTTTACATTACACCTTACCTTACGATTTTTAGTACGCTAACTGGAGGACGGAATTAAACCACAGAACATTAAATTGTTCCGTGAGTTAAACTATCTTGATCTAATGAGTGAGATGTTTTAACTCCCCTCACCCAGTTAGCGTGTTATTTACTGTTATTAGGTATATATCGTACGGCGTAAATCGGGCTTAAATTAGGAAGATTTGAAATTCATTGTTATGCCGATTCAGCGCCATATACCGACCAAAGAGGTACCTTTTTGCTCTAGAACGTCTATAATGTCTATATGTAATATCTTCGGAGCAATTAATGATGGCAAGAGTAAGTTGTAATTTAAGTTGGTAATTACGTTCCGGTTGGCAAAACACTTTCCATCTTGTAAATTATATTCATTCCCATGGCCTGGCTTTGATGAGAATACTAAAAATGTAAAATGGTTTAGTAAAATTTGACCAGATATTTCAAAACGCAATCCAAAAGCTAGGACATGATATACTTACTATGCAGGGCGTTTTCGTAATGTAGGGTTTTATTCGCGTCGCCGCCGCTTGGATATCTTCAAACTTTACCGTTATGGGGTTATCGGGGTCGCTCATTTCGTCATAATTATCCTAAAATGAGAATGCGAGACGAGACACGTTAAAACGATCTAGTACTTCCTTAGAAGTAGCCTATAGGGTTAGTTAGTAATTAATGTTAGTCTTCGTAAGAAAAACCGCGAAAATATTCAATGTAGGTACGTAGAGTTCCAATTCCAAATTTAGACTGGGCCAGCGGCAGCGTTATGCTACGCTACAGTTGAATTCCCTACAAACAAGCCCATTCGATTTTCATACATGGCATAATCAATTAGTCATAGTTCATAGTCATACGTATAGTAGAGGACTTCTAGTGGTAGCCGTACGATTAAAAAAACCGCAAATCGATGTACAGTTTAGCCGTTTGGCACACGCATACTAGAGGTCAAAACAAAATTTTTGACCCGCAGTTCCTAAAAAAAATTCCCTTAGGGGGGGAGAGCCGAGACATTCTTTTTTTTTATGAAAAAAACATTTTTTTTTTCAGAAACCTATCGTGTGTAGTATCATATGAAAGAGCTTTTTGAGGCGATTCTGAAAATATACCACATCATTACATTTCAGCTATTTTTTTTAAATTAATTCAAAAATATATTTCGAAACATACCAAGTTTGAGGTCCTCCAGACACGATACGGCTGATTTTTATTTTGTACAATATACCACAAATGATACTTAATATCCTCATATCTAACCTCAAAAAAGCAATTTCGAAATGATTTTCGGTAAGTATTTTTTTTTTTAATTTTTCAGTCAGGGTAAAGGGTTAAAGAGGTATTTCCCGTTGGATATATGGATACTACGTATCATTTTATGATTAATATGTAACGTATCTGCTCTAAAGTTCCATAATTCACGTAAAATTGGTATTAAAGTAGAACCGTGTCACTTAGTAATATTCAAAAATTAAAAAAAAATACTTACCGAAAATCATTTCGAAATTGCTTTTTTGAGGTTAGATATGAGGATATTAAGTATCATTTGTGGTATATTGTACAAAATAAAAATCAGCCGTATCGTGTCTCAAGGACCTCAAACTTGGTATGTTTCGAAAATTATTTTTGATTTAATTTTAAAAAAATAGCTGAAATGTAATGATGTGGTATATTTTCAGAATCGCCTCAAAAAGCTCTTTCATATGATATTACACACGATAGGTTTCTGAAAAAAATAATTGTTTTTTTCATACAAAAAAAAGGATGTCTCGGCTCTCCCCCCCTAAGGGAAATTTTTTTAGGAACTGCGGGTCAAAAATTTTGTTTTGACCTCTAGTATGCGTGTGCCAAATGGCTAAACTGTACATCGATTTGCGGTTTTTCTTTGAAATTGGGCCTGTACGGCTACCACTATTCTACGATATCAATGTATGGGAGGGTCATAATAATTCCCAAGGAAGCGAAGTTAGATTTTTTAGTTATTTGTGTGTATCTTTTTGACATACTAAAAATCTTCCAAAATCTGACCGTGCAAAATGCGTTTTTTGACCCCCCAAAAATGCTTAGTGCTACACAAAAACTTTGTATTAGAAATATTTTTAGCATAAAGTTATCTATAACTTTGCTTCTTATCACTTTATTGATAAATCTAGTAGTTCACGAGAAACATTGCGTTTCTTGTTAAAAACCTGTTGGTTAAAAGGCTTACTAAAATTAAACTGTACCTTATGCAGAAGGCAAGACACTTTACCGTGTGATACTTGGGACCAATAAGAATGATTTCATCTGAGAAAATGAAAATTTCATTTACTGGATTTCAAGATGGCGGTCCTTTACTAAAGTGGGAGCTGCAGTTTTCAAAAGTGATTTGTTACAAAACGGCAGCTGCCATTTTATTAATACTGGTATCAATCGATTGGTACTGACACCACTAATCAAAATAAGAAAAATGTTATTTAAAAATTAAAGATGGCGGCAGACTATTAACAAAAATGTAAAATTTTCATTGTTCTTTTTTTTATTATATTAAAAATAACAATAACTGTCCAATTATATCGTCACTTTATTTATTTAAATAAATTCTCGTAGTATTATCTACGAGATAAAATAAAAATTATGACAATCCGTCGATTAGTTTCTAAACTATATGAATTACTAAACGGGCCTGTGACGGGCCTCGGCAACTGTATCACGGTAGATATGGAAACAAACTGCACTTTTGTAATGAAAATAAGACGCGTTGTAAGTAGTCGTAGTAGTGAAGAGACCGAACTTAAGTGATTGTTTTCGATGCTATCTACTTAATGGATTCGATGCTATCTAATCCAGTGGATGAAATTTTGATTTCCTCAGATGAAATCATTCTTATTGGTCCCAAGTATCACAGGGTAAAGTGTCTTGCCTTCTGCAAAAGGTACAGTTTAATTTTAGTAAGCCTTTTAACGCAATGTTGTAAAGCATTTCTAATACAAAGTTTTTGTGTAGCACTAAGCATTATAGAGTAGGCCCATTTTTGAAGAAGTAGAATACAAGAAGCAAATCGTGTAACAGTTGGGGTTACAACGTAATCAGAGGGTTTAGACCCTGCAGAATACGGATCTGCCTGTCTCCATCCCCAAATTTGAGCCGGAAGAATGTTATATCGGAAAAGGTGCAGCCCATACATATTTTTTCGTTGTACATTTGGTAAATCGTTGTTCCGGTACCCTAACTATGGTCCAATTGTTATGGATTTTTGATATGCCGTAAAGAACAATATTTGTCATCGTATCCCGAAATTTTTGACACTCCAGCTCCACGTCTTTCTCCGCCATCTTGGAAAACCTGTCACTTTTTTCAGTTTTTTGCTTGTACTGTCGTTATAGTTCATTTTAGTGCTAAACATGGTTCGGCAATATTGTAAAACACAACATTTGCTGAAACTTTTGGGTACAAAGATTTTTTCCATGACCCCTAGAGACGAAGATATGACAGGAGATATCATTATAAATTAGCACTTTTTTCTAGTTTTCCTCTCATGTTTACGTTTAAAGTGCATTTTAGCGTTAACTATAGTTCAGCAATATTGTAGATTATAAAATTGTCTACAACTTTTGTATTGAAATATTTTTTCCACGATCAGGAAAGAAGATACGATGTCACCTATGGGGTACTACCGTCGATATTTACTACTTTTCCAGTTTTCTTCACATATTTTCGTTTTAGTGCATTTCTCGGTCAGCAATATTATAGAAGACAAAATTATATGCAAATTCAAAGTACCTACGATCTTCTAGATATCGTGGAAACAGACGATTTTGTCTTCTGAGGGATTGAAGTGGTATAGATCGGAAAGTGACAGATGCTTTATCTTGTCGTCTATCCCGCTATCACTCGACCATCATAGATCCCCTACAGATTGCACTCAAACCTAAATATGAGAAGAAAACTGCAAAAGTAGCAAATTTGAACGGTGCTACTCCATAGATGACTTCATATCTTCTTTCCTAATGGTCGTGGAAAAAATATTTCAATACAAAAGTTGTAGCAAATTTCGTGATCTACAATATTGCCGAACTATTTAGTGCTAAAATGCACTTAAAATGTAAACATGAACGGAAAACTAGAAAAAAGTGGCAATTTTTAATGATATATCCTGTCATATCTTCGTCCCTAGGGGTCATGGAAAAAATCTTTGTACCCAAAAGTTTTAGCAAATTTTGTATTCTACAATATTGTAGAACTATGTTTAGCACTGGAATGAACTTTGACGACAGTAAAAGCAAAGAACGGCGGCCAAAGTTATGGAGCTGGAGGGCCGAAATTTTTAGGTTACCATGGCTAATATTGTCCTTCACAACATACCAAAAAACCATATCAATCGGACCTCTTTTAGAGTACCAGAGCAACAATTTACTAAATGTACTACGAAATTTTTTGTATGGGCTGCACCTTTTCCGGTATACCGTACTTCCGGCTCAAATTTCGAGATGGCGACAGGCAGATCCGTATTCTGCAGGGTCCAAACCCTCTGATAACGTTGTCACCCCAACTGTTACATGACTTGCCGCTTGCATTGTTTAGAGACGCCTTTTCCAATTCTGTTCCTGCTCTATTATTGAGTAATAAAAAAAAAAACCAAAATAGTTTTTTTGGGGGGGGTCAAAAAACGCACCCTATGGGTAAAATTGTAAATAACAATTTATGGCTTGAATAAATGAAATGAAATGAAATGAAATGCATTTTGCACGGTCTGATTTTTAGTATGTCAAAAAGATACACACAAAGAACTAAAAAAATCAAACTTCGCTTCCTTGGGAATTATTATGACCCCTAAGGCTAGATCTCTTCTACTAGTAGTCAGGGATGATATAAATGATGAGGCAGGTTATTTGTTAGTTGCAATTGTAAGGTATCTTTAAGAGGAGAGGTAGGACAAGCTCTCTCCATACAAACTTTGTGCAGGATTTTCTTCGTTTGTGTTTGCATTAAAGTTATGATTTTTGGTCAGTATGCTTATTTTTCTGTTAGCTATTTCGTGATGTAATTTTTTTTCATTGATATTATTTTTAAATTTTTTTGAAATCTTTGAAAATCGTCAGCACGTCGGCCCTGGCCGGCTATCCCTAGTCCGTGCTTGACCCGTGCAGCAAAGCGTGAAGCGAGTATGAAAACGCTTACGCGTGTGTATAGTGCGTGTCATCCACGACGTCGCGCCCCTCCACAGGGAATCTCATACTATACCTACGTAACTGTACGGAATGGGTTGTAGAGGGGTTCCCGCATTCCCTCCGTAGGGCGACTTCCCCGTGGTACCAGTTGAACCCCAGTTTGCACCACGATATGGGGATTAGCACCATGTATGGTTTCTTTAAGCAGACTGCCAGACGTTATATTTTGTCAACGCTCCCCATCATAGGAATCCGTTAGGAAGGCTGTCGACTACGTTCGTATTCGTATCCCTTCCCCTCTGTCGTAACTCGGCGATTACTAATTAGGGGCCGCACGGCACACACTCACGGATCCGAATCCGGTTAGACTTAGACACACAAAATATAGCTGGATAATATATCTAAATAAAGAAAAAAACTGATACTTATACTTACAATCCTTTTAGACATGTTTACGTGGTGTAGAAATAATTAATATGAAAAATAAACACTAAAAATTTATGAGTTGTATGTGTGGATCTCAAGGTTTGTGACTGTTGTTGGCAAAGTCGTGTGTCAAATTAATTTGGCAGAATTTTGGCAATATTTTCGTCGATTTCGCCTCAAAAAGGTTAGCAGTAGGTACCTACCTATAGGTATACATAATATTATTTTCACGTCTCTTGCTCGTAAAGTTTAATTTTATGCTTCGTAGACAGTGCCTAAAATACAGTTTTATGCTCTTGAGCATAAAGTAAAATCTTCGTCGAAGAACTCGAAGACCAAGGCAATCGGTCCAACAGCCACACGATCAACCCCTTGCGCTGCGCCCGCAACCTGCCAGAGCGCGCGCGGCAGCCCGCGTTCCATCGAACGAGGTTAACGACCTCACGAGTATAAATGTGACGATGACATAGAACCTTAATTAAATTATTTCTTTAATTTCCTCGCAATTGACGTGAAACGTAGAGTTTTTACTCGAGACGTTTACCCATCCGAGCGAGCTTGCGAGCGTGCGTTTTATGCACTTGTTGTACAATGTAAAGTCAGCAGCAATGGTTGCTACGCGGGCGAGGTGCTCACAATGATCTTCACACATCTTTATTATAAGGGAATAAGAGCGTGTGAAGATCATTCTTGACTTATCAAAAGCGTTCGATATGGCTTTATCAGTAGCAAACAAAGTGTCTCTTTCGGGGTTCTGCAGGGAAGTATTCTGGGACCCACACTTTTTTCTTGCATACCTTAATGATATTCTGTCTCTACAGCTTCATAATGTGATATGTGCTACGCGGATGACACAACTATTATCTTTCAGGGTCTCTCATCGCATGGCAGTATGCCCAGGATACGGCGGTCTAAATCGCTCAACGGGTTAAAAAAGTAGAACTAATTCACAATGAAACACATACGGCATAGCATAAAACAATTTATTTATATTTTATGGATACATAAACAGGTGCTTATGAAATATAATGTTATCAATGTTAGATGAGCTCAACCTCTACATTACGCCGCCACACACTATATGCCACGACCACTGGCCGTAGTTAGAAAGAAGTTTATATATAAGTATTGCTGTCTGATCCCACCACAGCCGCACCTCTGTCCATTGCCGTGACAAATTGACAATATTTCATAATTTCCAAAAGTCATAATTCGAAAACCATTTCGGTAAAAACGTGTGAAGTACACAAAAAACATTTTTTTAGATTTTTTTTCACCGTTAATTTTGGAAAAAATCACAAATTACTGTAAACCGAAAGTTGACGTCATCTTCCTCGCTGTGTTCAGGGAGACCTTAGTACAGAGTACAGACAATCGCTGCTCTGGAGTGGCTATGGATTCTTGTTGGGAAGATGACGTCATATTTTACTTACGCCCTTTTGGAATGACCTACTTTTCAACGTGTTTTTTTTGTATGAAATAATGAGTTAAATTGAAAAAGAAAAAATACGGGTGGCTTAAATTTTTACCTATTTTCTAACTAGTTCATAAAATAAAGTAGTAAAAAATATGAAATGTTGTCAATTGCTATAGTGCGTGTCATCCACGAAGGCGCGCGCCTCCACATCCCTACTTGCGCATAATATTAGTATGTGATTCGCTGTGGAGGGACGCGTCGTCATGAATGACACATAGTGCGTGTAATGATCAGTTAACATTTGTCGTTCCCAGACAAATTGGTACCACTATGTCAGTTATCAACAAACACAATTTAAATGTACATGCGAAGAAGTGGTACCTTTTGGCAAAATACTCATTATGATATGGATGCAGACTACTTATGCAGAGGAATACAATGTTTTTATTTTTATTTATTGATTTATCAATTTACATAAAACATTTAGTAATATATTTATGCCCATCGTAGGCAAAACCTTGAGCAGGATGGGGTTGATGAACTCAAACGATAAAAAATGACTCGTTGGAAGGGGGACACACTGTCATCGAACAATCTCAAATTACCATAAGTATATGTACATTGTACATAAATTTTACTTTTTTTTTTTAAATAAGACCAACAACGTTGTATTGAATTATAAATTCTCAAAAAAAAAGTACATGTCTTACGCTTCATTAGCTATTTACGATTTTTATAGTCTGGTGTAAGTAGTGAGAATTGGCTACTTGCCTAATAGAACAGTTACCAAAATTTGATCTGATATTTGGTCTTTTAAAATTTTGCCTGACTACGTGGTTAAAAGTACCTAGGGGTACTTACTATAGTTTCAAAATGTGATATTTTGAGAACGATGGATTTTTCCGCTAGAGTGCCATGGTCAACGGAACATATTTTTTTCAGCTTAGCATCAAAGTGTAACTTTTAATTCCTTCTGATGTTATTTCTGCATACAGACAGGGTTAGGAGCGAGACAAGGTCCGCGCCGAGAGCCCGGGGCCTTGTCACCTTCGCTCATATCCTGGAAGAAGTACTCCTTGTAGTTCTTCTTTATACTGTCCATAAGTTCCTTCGTATGGTCCCAACCTCTTGTTTCTACTACCATTTTTAACTGGAAAATAGGGAAGTATGGTGTAAAAGAGTCATAAGCTAAGCTAATTGTACTTATAACTTTTGGCTGAGAAAGGTTAAGAAAGCCAACCAGTTGTGCTTTCACGTAAGGGAATGTATACAAAATCCACGTTGACACGGTGCTACCTGCATCTGCGTTGAGAGAAACAAAAAACAAAATACGCGATGATTGACTTTGGTTTGGACTTACAGTGACACTGAAGACATCTCCTTTGACCCAGGCGCGCTCGGGCACACAGTCGCGAATCGTGACACCAAGCGACCCTAGTAGCCCACACAGCTCCGCCATGCCGCCTGGCCGGTCGCTCACTGTCACCTGCGGCCAAATTACAAAGCTTACTAACCCCGACGTTAACAGATGATCCTATATAAAATGTGCAATGGCAAGAGCGTGCTGTTCGTCTGCGAAGAGAATTGGACATTAAAGCTTATGCTTAAGTCGACTGAGGATAGTGAGGATTCCACTAAACGATTGCCTTCGCTCGTCAGCACTGTCCCCTGGTCTATACTACAATGTGGTGGGAGATTTTAGGACATTTTAGCTGAATGTGCAAAGGTATTGACACAATTCCTTAGCACATTCCATATTCAATAGATTGTCACAACACAACCTCAGGTCACAACTCACAAGTCTCACAACACAACACAATACAGGAATCTGTTGAAAGTGAGGTAGGGCACAGCCGACTGTCATCTCATCCATGTAGCTCATAGGTATTTGGGAGAGCCCGAATGGGAAGTACCTCCACTTTACATTTACAGAAGTTCCCAGCCATCTTGACATTACTACATGATCTGCAGGTAATCCTAGCGCAGCGGTGAGTCGAGCCGCTAGAGGGTGCGATGCGCATCCACAAATTAATAAAGGGTTAGCAATACAGCTCATCTGGAGTTGCAGACGTCCCTAGCCTAGCTAAGGTATTGGTATACATAATCGTATTTAATAGTACATTACTTAACAAGGGTGGTAAAACAAAGAATGTTGCCTTGCTTGCCTTCGGCTCGGGCGTCAAATACCTGCGATCTGAGATTTTCTTTATTACCGTCCGTGTTAAGTACAAAATTTTATGTCACCCCCTGGCCAGGAAGTGGGATTTCCCGCGCGCGGAGCGTGCGGTAATTGCCGCTTTATGGCCAGGTGTGACATAAAATAAATAATTGAGCAAAAACCTTCATCTTGACGAGTCGACCTTCGGCAGCCATCCCGCGCTCTAGCGCACGCTCTAGGATGCAGGTATCAATGTTGCCACCCGACAAAATACAGACTACTCTGTAATCAATCAATTAGGTACTTAAGGATAATACTCATACCATGTCGAGATTTAAATGGAAAAAGGATAAATAGCATATACGAGGGCTGCTACTTATGTATCTGGAATCCAGAATTCCGAACTTTTTAAACGCTATATCTGACCTCCATGGCAAAATTTGAAGTTTCTTTTTAATACTGGCCGCTTTATTTTTTTTCTTTTTTACGCTAGTCTTTTCTTTTTGGCGGCTTTGTGTTCAACCACACAATTCACCCGCAATTTATGCCTCACAAGAAATAACTATTTTAGCGACGTGGGTTATTTTTTACGAAACGTACAATTCCTATTGTCTGAATTAAGAAGTGTTGAAGGCCAATGTCCGCCCATCCACACAAAAAGTATTTTTAATATTGTCTGTGACCCGCTCTAGTTTTTACTCTTTGATTTTTGATTAGTTGTCGCATCGCTTGAGTACCTCATAATGTGATTCGGATAATAAAAACAAAAGTTGAATATAAAATGGTGTTTAAGTAATAAATAGAAAACCCCAATAGTGGTAGCGGAGCGTCGTTCGGTTTGATTGTGGGTGCCGAGAGTCGGTCGGTGATTATTGTTGCCGTGAAGTTTGCGAAAAGGAACAATGGCGTCGGAAGCGACTTTTAATTCGATAAAAATTAAGCAGTTTCAAGGTGAAGACTTCGCTATATGGAAATTTAGAATTAGCAGCATTTTAAGAGCAAATGAGTGCATTAAGGCAATTGAGGAGTCCGGCTTCGCGAGCGCACCACAAAACAAAACTGCAGAGGCGAAAGCTCAAAGCATAATTATAAGTGGCGTGGCAGATAGCCATATTGATTTTATACAGGAGGAGAACACGGCGTACAACATGATGCTGAAATTGGAGGAACAATTTATGAAAAAGGGTACGAGAAGCAAGCTATTTTTAAGACGACAACTCAACGATATTAAGTACAAAGAAGGAACACCATTGATGGAACATTTTATCACCATGTCTAAAATATTCGGCCAACTAAAAGATGCCGGCAGCGTCCTGTCAGAGGAAGAAAAAATTAACTTTTTATTATTATCAATGCCGGATTCATACGAGATTATTGTGACAGCGATTGAATCATTGCCGAACCTCACAGTAAATATGGTAAAAGACAGACTTCTAGGCGAAGAGGAGAAAAGGAATAAGAATATGCCACGAGCCCATGAGCACCACAAAACCTCGTTTTTGTGCTTCAGTTGTGGTAAAGAGGGCCATAAAAAATTTGAGTGCAGAGAAAGACAAACTTATCAAAGCCATCGAGGTGGCCATCAGTCGTACCAGAGTTCATCCAGAGGTCGAGGATTTCAAGGACAAAGGACAGGATTTTCAGGACGTGGCTTTCCAGGCAGAGGACGAGGATCAAATAGGAACTTTGGACGTGGACAAGGAGTACAAGGGAATACTTACACCGGACGAGACTCTCATTCATATGCAGCATCAACACGGAATGAACATGCCTTTTTAGCAGGAGGTGAAGGTATACAAAAGTGTGACAGTGATGACAATTGTGATTTAATATGGTGCATAGACTCGGGCTGCTCGGAGCACCTAGTGAATGATGCAAGTGTTTTCGCAGACTATGTTGAACTGAGTCGACCTATGGAAATTGCCGCTGCGAAAAATGGAGTTACTTTGATGGCAGTCGGTGTTGGGAACATTAGGGCACAGTGTTTTATAGGTAAGAGACCAGTTGTTATAAACATTCAAAATGTGTATTATGTACCTGACTTGAGGAAAAATTTATTGTCAGTAAGAAAAATTGAAAAGAATGGTTATAGAGTAGAGTTTTTAAATGGAAAAGTCAGAATTTTCAAACACAATTGTTTAACAATGATAGGTAATAGTGAAGGGTCTTTATATACAGTTCGAATGGAAAAGTTGGTTAATAATGAATGTAATTACAGTGATGATGACAGGAATATTGCACAATTGTGGCACAGACGTTATGCTCATCTCGGTATTAGAAATTTAACTTTGTTGTCATCACATCAAATGGTTACCGGTATTGATGACTTGACTAAGAGTAAAAATAATCTTTCAGTTTGTGAGCCATGCTTGTTAGGAAAAATGACAAGACAACCTTTTAACAGACCTGGACATAGAGCTACCAGACCACTTGAATTAGTACATACTGACGTATGTGGTGCGATAACACCAACAACAGAAGACGGTTATAAATATTTCCTGACATTTATTGACGACTATACTCATTTTGTTTGGGTATACTTACTGACAAATAAAAGTGAAGTGTTTGATAAATTTAAACAATACTATTTTTATGTGACAAATCATTTTAATACAAATATATTAAAATTGCGATCAGACAATGGAGGAGAATATATTTCAAAGGAATTTCAAGAGTTCTGTCACAGTAAGGGAATTCACATGCAATATACAGTACCATACAATCCAGAGATGAACGGTGTCGCTGAAAGGATGAACCGCACTCTTATAGAGAAAGCCAAGACAATTTTATTAGACTCACAACTTAAAAGAGAATTTTGGGGCCATGCAGTGTTATTTTCAGCATATGTGACCAACAGAAGTCCGACTGAAGGGAGAAGTCAAACACCATCAGAGTTATGGGAAGGCAGGAAACCTAATGTGTCAAATATGCGAGTGTTCGGGTGCACGGCTTACAACCATGTGCCTAAAGAGCTACGACAGAAATTAGATAACTCGGGTAAGAAAATGATTTTTATAGGTTATTACACCTCAGGGTATAAACTGTATGATCCAGAAACAGGAAAAATTATATCAGCACGTAATGTTATATTTGACGAGACAAAACCGGATTGTGACAAAACAACTAAATATTTACTGGACGTGACAGAAGAAAAGGAAGAAGAAATTGGTAAAGAAGGACAAGAAAGGGACAAGGAAAGTGAACAAGTAAAGGTACTAACAAATGACAAGGAAAATAAAATAGAGGAGATAAAGAATAAGGGAAATGAGCAAGATATGGAGAATGAAGAGAAGCAAAAAATAGAAACAGCAACAGAGGAGAGAGAAAGCTTAGAAAGAGGGAGAGGAAAAAGAGAAATTAGAAGACCAGTATGGCAAAAGGATTATGAAATTGATTTAAACGAAAGTGATTCAGCATTATATGCACTGTTAACAAACTATCAGGATACTCCTACCAATTTTGATGACATTATGGGAAGAAAAGATGAAAAAGAATGGAACAAGGCAATAAATGAAGAATTAAAGGTTTTGAGAGAAAATGAAACATGGAAATTTGTACCTATACCAGACAAGGAAAAATTACTGGACAGCAGATGGGTTTTCACAAAGAAGAACTGTGTGTGTGCACTACCAATCTCACTCAACAATCCCTCAATAAACTGGACCGTCTCCTCAATAATTGTATACGCTTCATTTTCGGCCTTCGTAAATATGACCACGTTTCCTTCTTCCGCCGTCAGCTCAATTGGCTCTCCATTCGTCGCCGTAGGTCCCTTAGAATCCTTTGCACCCTTTTTTCAATCCTGTTTGAGCCTTCTGCTCCAGGATATCTCAAAAGTAAATTTGTTTTTGATACCCCTCGCCCAGGACGTGAGCTGCGTACTTCCCGTGTTCTCAAATTATCTGTACCTTTCCACCATACTAGCTTCATGACTCATTCCTTCGCCGTGCAGGCAAGCCGTCTCTGGAATTCACTCCCTCTCACCATCAGACAAGCCCCAAGCAAGTTTGCTTTCAAGCGGATGCTACGTAAGCACCTGCTTAAACAAGAATTCGTATAGAATCCATCCTTATATCAATAGTATGTATTAAATATGTAGTAGTATATATATTGCAATATGTATGTATTTGTGTATTGTATATATTTATGTTTATATGTAGTGTATTTGCAATTAATTTGTTTTAGTGTTCCGTGTAGTCCGTTTTCATACTTTTTACTTTGCACCTTTTATAAAATCTCTGTTTAGCCCAATGGTTGGCTGGTAGAGAATGCCATTTGGCATTAAGCCCGCCATTTGTACAATTCTGTGTATTTTGTGCAATAAAGTTTAAATAAAAAATAAAAATAATAAATAATAAACTTAGGAGAAGAAGAAATATGTAAAGCTAGATTGGTTGTAAAAGGTTATCAACAGAAAGAAAAATTAGAAAATATATACTCACCTGTACTGAAGTTACAAACTTTAAGAGTTCTCCTATCAGTTGCTGCTCAGAAGGATTATGAAGTTCACCAAATGGATGTCAAAGGTGCTTTCTTGTATGGAAGGATAGATGAAGCAGTTTACTTGAAACCTCCACAAGGACTGACAGTTCCCGAAGGTCAAGTTTTAAAATTACAGAAATCTTTATACGGATTGAAAAAGAGTCCTAAATATTGGTATGAAAAGTTTACAGAAGTGATTACTGAATATGGGTTTACACGGTCACAAAACGACTACTGTCTGTACAGGAAAGGAGACTTGTACTTAATCTTATATGTTGATGATTTGTTGATTGTAGGGCCTAGTGTGACTGAAATAGAGAGTGTTAAGGAATTTCTAAAGACAAAATTTAATATGAAAGACCTGGGTAACGACAAACTGACATATTTAGGGATTAGTATCCAAAAGAAACATGATGGCATTTATCTAAATCAGACTAAATATTTACAGAAAGTACTTCAATCTTACAATATGGAAAATTGCAAAGGTTCCAATTCACCGATGGATCCTAATTTTAAACTGGACTTTGACTTGAGTGAAATTGACATGACATTAGAACACAAGTGTAGATCTCTTATTGGCTCTTTGATGTATGCCATGGTAAGCACAAGACCAGACTTAGCAACAGCTGTGTCATTTTTGAGTAGATTCCAATCTCAACCAACTTTGAAGTTATGGCAAGCCTTAAAACGTGTATTGAGATATGTAAAACAAACTATTGATTATAACTTAGTATATTCTAATTGTAAAAATGTAACATTGATAGGCTATGCTGACGCTGACTTTGCTAGGGATAGTGACAGAAAATCTACAAGTGGATACTTATTTAAATTGTTTAATAATACTGTTACTTGGAAATCTAAGAAGCAAAGTACTGTCGCTTTAAGCACTACAGAATCTGAATTAATTGCTTTGTGTGAAGCTTCTGTAGAGGCGTGTTGGCTTATGAAACTATTGCTGGATTTTAATATAAAAATTAATAACACTGTTATTTTTGAAGATAATCAGAGTACTATAAAAGTTGTTAATAATCCTGACCAGAAACGTTTAAAGCATATAGACGTTAAATTTAATTTTATAAAACAGAAGGTTGAAGAAGGAATGATTATTGTCAAGTATGTACCTACTACAGAGCAGATAGCTGATATCTTAACTAAGCCTTTATCAGGAGAGAAATTTGCAAGACTATGTAATTTGCTTAACTTGTTTAAATGCTAAATAGAATGTTGGATGTGCAAACATTGAGGGAGAGTGTTGAAGGCCAATGTCCGCCCATCCACACAAAAAGTATTTTTAATATTGTCTGTGACCCGCTCTAGTTTTTACTCTTTGATTTTTTGATTAGTTGTCGCATCGCTTGAGTACCTCATAATGTGATTCGGATAATAAAAACAAAAGTTGAATATAAAATGGTGTTTAAGTAATAAATAGAAAACCCCAATAAGAAGTGCGATATAAATGAACGCTGAAATGATTGATGATAATGATAATATGAATGAGACGGTGATTTCAAGGCGTCTAAGTTAGTCGCGGCCCCCAGAAATAGACACGGCTGAGGCGATCGCTCCATATTTATAGTTGTGTTACTTGAACCAACGCTGGTTCATGACCACTTACTTCTTTCCTTTTAGATTGGGAAAGAGTCCTGCCATGATAGCGGCGACGACCACTGCGCCAGCGCCTTCCACTACGAACCTGAAATTATTTAGTTCAAGGCATAATTTGTCGTATGTAGTCAGCAGTAGAGAAGTTTTTAAAATCGAATTCGTACGCTTTACTGAAAACCGATTAGTGATCCTTGGTTCAGACAAAAGATACCACTGGGTCGATAACAAAACAATGTCATGTAATCATGTTTATACATTATATGGCTGTGGATGAAAAAGTTCTCCTGCTTACCTCTCTTCCTCCACTATGTGCATGATGGCTCTGGCGACCCAATCCTCTTTTACCACGACCTTATTTTAGAAAAAATATATATTAGGAATAAAAAAAAAGAAAAAAAATGGTGTTAGGAATATCAGCGTTGGAGTTCAGAGTGAGGTAGGTCAGGTAGGTAATCGTATCACGGAGTTCAGAAATACATATATGTAAATAAAAAAATACCATTTTGTCCAGTAGACCCTTCAAGGTGTGGAAGGTGTTAACTCCGATGAGGGGCACGCCCAGTCCGTCTGCAATAGTCGAGTCTATCGGCACGGCGGTTCTTTCGTTGTTTTTTAACGATTCAATCATGGTGGTAGTTTTATCGGTACAAACGCCCTGAAAACATATTACTGTTTTGCATTCCCTCAAGACTGTCTGTGTAACCACAGCCTCCGAGGACACTTTCAGTTAAAATGTCATAATGTCATATGTGTTTATATTTAAGTTGTCATGTCGTATATATCATGTGGTATTAGTGGCTACTACAATATAAAAGCAAGCTAACACTCTCGTGGGGACTCCAAAATCACGAAATAAATAAATAAAATAAATATTTATATATATATTTGTGGACAATCTCACTCAACTCGACCTAGTTTAAACTAAGCAAAGCTTGTACTATGGGTACTAGGCGACGATATACATTGTACTTAGGTATTTCAATATAAATAGATACTTGAATACATAGAAAACATCCAATACTCATTCGTGCTCATCATGCAATGCAAATAAATGCGTTTCGAACCCGGCCGGACCTCTAGCTTCGTAGGGAGGGACACTACCAACTAGGTACCTACTAGGCTAAATCGGTCGTCAAATAAACGCACTACTATATACTATATACTAGGTACGCCAGTCAGTTTAGTGTTTGCTCCTGCAAAAGGTGGTGTAGAAAAAAAACCTTTTTTTAATTGATCATATGGATGCTGCTGACTATACCAAATGTCACGAGTAAAGCCTATACCAAAGTCCAGAGATTCCTCAAAAGCCGAAAACTACCGACCTATTGCTATTTTATCTTGTTTATCCAAAAATTTTGAAACTATCTTGCATCAGAAAATCACCGTTCAAGTAAGCCCTTATCTAAGCGACTGTCAGCATGGTTTCCGTGCACGGCGGTCAGTTAACAGTAATTTACTTTCCCTTACTGATTTAATATCCCGATATTTAGACCAAGGTTCTCAAGTTGATGTTGTATATTTCGATTTTCAAAAGGCTTTTGACCGCGTCGATAATGATATTCTCCTGGAAAAACTCACCACTATTGTATTCACCCCGAAACTGCTCCGGCTAGTTGCTAACTATCTCAGGGATCGGCAACAATTCGTTCGCCACGGTTGCTATATTTCCCCACTTTATCATACCCGTTCTGGATTAAGCCAAGGCTCTATCCTAGGACCACTGTTTTTCACTCTGATGATTAACGACCTTGAGAGCGTCATTCATCACTCCCATTGTTTACTCTATGCAGACGATCTCAAGCTACCTAGTACGTTGTGTTAATGGTTTTACCGACTGTCTCCTATTACAGGAAGATATTGATGCTGTGCTCAAATGGAGTAAAAATAACAAATTACTTTTCAATAGTTCTAAATGCAATAGTATGACCTTTTCTCGCTCACGCTCCCCTCTACACAATACCTATTTATTAGACAATAGTCCAGTCGCTCACGTGAACTCTATTAAAGACCTTGGCGTAATATTTGATAACAAACTTACCTTTAACGAACATATCCTATCACTTGCGAAGGAATCCTATAAAAGATTAGGCTTCATCATCCGAAATGCAAAGGATTTCCGTGACCCCAAAGTGGCACAGTTACTGTATACAGCATTAGTTAGAAGTAAAATAGAATCAGCCTCAATAATCTGGAACCCACATGAGAAATCGTACATACTTCTTTTAGAAAAGGTACAAAAAGCTTTTCTGCGCTTTCTCTTCAAGAAAAAGTATGGTTTCTATCCCTTTCTATA
Source organism: Cenopis cana (assembly GCA_951800055.1). Lineage (NCBI taxonomy): Eukaryota > Metazoa > Arthropoda > Insecta > Lepidoptera > Tortricidae > Cenopis > Cenopis cana. The sequence goes on along the minus strand of OX637490.1, from coordinate 10,103,397 downwards.
TCCGACCAAGTACCTGCTTGGAATGTTAGGTTTCAACTCCCTGGAGGTCCGGCGCAATATCGAACTTTTAACAACTGCCTGTCGGCTTATGAGAGGCGAATCAGATTGCTTCGAGTTAGTTTCTAGAATGAGTTCTTTGTATGTTCCGGATAAATACCTCCGCGGTCGCAGCCACCGTCTCCTGGCGGAGGAGGCGGCTCGCACGGCGGCGCACGAGCACTCACCAATTCTCACAGCGCGCAAGCGCTGCTTAACAAAGTTTTAATGTATACACCTGATTGTGATTTGTTTGCCTTCAAGTGGTGCAAACTTCTTTGTATTTTTAAGATTTTTTGCGACAGCAATTTTTAATTGTTATACTTAGTTTAATTTTTACTTTGTATTATTTGTATTGTTCTATTTTTACTTTGTGTGTATTTACTTAGATAGTTTTAGTTTACCAGCGTCTTGGCACATGCTGTAATGCTGTTAAATGTATTTTTCAAAATAAATAAATAAATAACATATGAGCGATAAACCGAAAAAAAGCCCGGCTAAGTTGCAGCCTAGCAGCCAAAAGTTGTCCTGAGATATCTCGTGCTACCATTTTTGATATATAGTCGGTAGCATTCAAATGAACAATTTAAAAAAAGAATATCTACACCACCTTTTGCAACATTATAGCCCTTGGCGTTGATCCTCTACTGACTGGCGTAACTGTACAAAATTATTACTAAAGTAGATTTTTTAATTAGACCAAGTAAACTGACAGATGTCAGTGCGAATATTTCATGATTTACACATTATTTCATAAAATGTACTCACAATGTACGTTGGAATAATCACAGCCGATGTGGGCGCACATTGTAAACGATAGATTGCTTGGTCTAATTAAAAATTCTATTATAGTGGCACTGAGCTGTACATAAGACTGCGCGAGCATTTAAGTTTTCAACTCGCTATTTAAAAAACGTCCAGAATCTGACACGACACAAGATTATCCGACCCTGCTCACAAAATTTCACCGTGCGATAATTCGCACTTTTCTAATGAAAGGGTAGATTCTACTCGCGTCTCAGCGGAAGTTGTGCTAGCCCTGCTGGTACAACTGGCTAAACTCGTCAACATAATATCCGAAAAAAAGGTAGAGTGAAAATGCCCTAAGACGATTGCCAAATAAAAAAAAAATGGTTTACATATATCTCGACGTCAGGCTTGAGGTGTTTGGCGGCGGTGGCGATGCCGGCGCACAGGCTACCGCCGCCCACCGGTACCAGGATCGCGTCCACGTTCGGTACTTGCTCTATCACCTCGAGCCCGATGGTACCTTGTCCTTCTATTATGTGCGGGTGATCGTACCTGAAAATATTTTATCTGTGACCGTCACAGACACAAAACATTGCCATACTCAATTTTTATTTGTTTGACAGTTCATTTGCTTGGTAGAGTTAACGTAGCCAGACTCTATTTTCCTATTGTAAGGGTTTGCTCTACACCTCTACCACGGTCGGTAGGTATTAAGTACCTACTTAATATAATAATTAGAAGTGAAGGTGGCACCTTACCCGTTAATATATGCCATTTTCTTCTCCTTTGCTATTCCCATGGCATTTTTCTTAGCATCTCCAATGTTCTGGCCGAAAAGTAAAACCTTGGCTCCGTACTGTTCGCACCTGGCTCGTTTGACAATAGGAGCGGTTGTGGGCATCACTATGATGCAGGGTATGCCGAGGTTAGTGGAATGCCAGCTCATGGCCAGCCCGTGGTTCCCGGTACTTGCGGCGATGGCTCCAAGCCTTTTCTGCTCGTCAGACAAATTCATCAGAGCGTTGCGGGCCCCGCGCTCCTTGAAACTAACAATTAAAAGCGTTTCTATTATTAACGGGTAGGTGTCATTTTCATTTGGTGCTACAGGATACAAATCTGCATGCTTTTCCTTTTTTTGACAAAGGGAAAACACGACAATGCTCCCTTAACGACCAATATTAAAAAAACTTTAAATTTTGTCAAGTGGATGCGTGTGTAACGAATTAATAATTGGGGGGGGGGGGGGGACGGACATGGCGAAACTATAAGGGTTCTTTAACCCTAGAAAAGTTCAAATCATTTCATCCATTCGGGAGCTACTATACGACAACTCATACAGACACAGCTCTTTTGTGCGTCGGGGGTAAAAATTAATCCTGTTGGTCGCTTTTATAGGTACTGTATAGAATTTTTTAACCTCCGTCACTCCCATATCCGATTCTGCTACGTTACAATAGACAATTTTACCTGAAAATAAAATTTATATTAAGATACTTACCTTATTCCAAGCCTAATTTCATTGCTGCCTGCTGGTATAGGTATGCTAAGTTTTATAATATAAATTTTATTTTCAGGTAAAATTTGTTTATTTTGTTAATGTTACACCTACCTTCCAGTATATTGGAGAAATTCCTGCTTCATATACATTTCTAAGCCTAGCCTATCGCCCATGTTAGCTTTCTGTAAAATAAAATGGCACCTATAAATAATTTCATATTATTTGATGAAAAGTGACTAGGACTTAGTAGACACTTACCGTACAAGGAGTTTTCATGACTGATCCAAGGATGCGTCTAGCTGCCGCTTGGATATCCTCGAACTTAATCTTTCGAGGATTTGCAGGGTTACACCACTCATCGAATTCTACATTCTACAAAGAAATACGGCGATTTGACTATAATAGCAACATATTAAAATGCTATTTTTAAAACAACTGTAAAGCATGTACTGTTTGTACTGTACTTCATTGGCGGAAAATAGCGAAAAGAGGGGTTAACAGAAAAAGCGGTAAGTACCTAAATTAAACCACGTTCCTTACTCTATAGATATAGTTTAATCATGGCATAATGGCCTTTCTTTCCTCGTATTTATCGGGTGCAGACTGTGCAAACCATTAAATTAAAACTAGCAAGCATAGCAAGCAGATCCCCAGAGTGTAGGTACAGTATTCACCACCATATCAATGTGATCGACTCATTCAACAACTAATTATTTAAATGTGAGTAAGTATACTAACGTCTGCTGCTGCCATTTTTGTAGAAAAAAATTATACAAATGATTTTACGCGAACATGATACTTAATAAAAATAAAACGTATAAAAAACAAAGAATTTTTAAGATTTTCAATAACTTTATGCGCAAGTGACAGGCTTCATTCTTGTCAGTTTATTCTTCTACAGCGACACTTAAAAAGGTTTTGATAGGGCGCTCGCTTGGCTACCTTTTTGAACATCTCTACTGTGCTGCCATCATCCCAGAGCAGTTGGCAACAAAGAGAGTGGAATAACTGCTACGTTTTAGCTGTGGGTAAATCAATCTACTTACACTGTACTTTCTTGGGCAACCGTTGTTGCAGCAGGATGTCAAGTTTAAACGAAATGCAGTCAGTAGAAATAGCGATTTAACTACTTTTCGACTCTATCATTTGTTTATTATGTAACACGTTCTCTGTCCAATGTGGGGTCATGAACCTTTTTTTCAGGAGTTCATCTGTGGAGACTCTTTCGAGTTTTAGGAATTGAAATATAAGGCCTTGGTCGTTCTGACGCCGTCGCCGGCTGCGTGCAGCGGCCCGTTGCACGCGACGTCTGAAAAATGTTCGCGTTTGGACGTCGCTCGCGGCGGGCGAGAACGACCGCGCCTGAACATTGTCGAACATACCATTCAGACGTCGCGTGCGACGGGCCGCTGCACGCAGCCGGCGACGGCGTCAGAACGACCAAGGCCTAAGTTAAACACCGGTGTTGAATATTCAATCATTTATTTAATCATATCACAGCTTGCTTATAAGGTACTATTAATTACTTACTTACATATATTATAGACTTAAAATACTACATTTATACAGGTAGGTAATTGGTTATATAATGCACACGAACTGGATTCCGATTGAAACTACAGACTTAGATAGACTTTATTTGTTGTTTTACGGATAACGAACGGTATCGAAGCAACAGTTGCTTATACCCATTTACAGGGCGATTAACCTCGATAATTTTAACAATTGAACTCTATGTGTAATCGGAGGTCATACGTGTTGTAATGATGAACCAGTATAAGCAGGTACTCATACTGATACGACACGAGGTTACTTATTGGTACCTACTGGTAAGTGCATTCTAGCAAACAATTGTCTCATTGCACGAAACACGAAGCGCCTACATTTTATTAGGTTGGATTTTTGCGATACAAAATATGACACCAATAGATCGCTACAATGGTACAGGTAATAGGTACAATCGTAAAAATGCAAATGCTAACGACGATGTCAGGTTCAGGTTTTCGTTCCGAGGGGAGCAGTGTAGCAGCAGATATTCTTTGGTCTGTTTGGTTCGATTCACGCTGCAGGGTGCTTGTGTGTTAAGAGGATTTAAGTTAAATCCTCCTAAAGAGGGGTAGCTGTTTCTTTCCACCGTACTTGGCCACGATCTTGGCACTGAGAGGATATTGACTGACTTGGCGATGAGGCTTTGTTAGCTGAGTTAGTTACCAAGCACTCAAACAAGAAAATTGTCTGTGTTGTAATCATTTGCTAGTAGGTATATACGCGACATTGTTAAGTGATTCCATAGTTCCTCAGTGGTGAGCATCAGTGATCTCCTGCCTCGCGCGTGAAGCACCACTCCCGGTAGGTGCACGCGATGTGGCTGCGTTACCTATCGAGCACTCAAACAAGAACCCTTGTCTTACTATACTCGCGATGTAATAATTTGCTAGTGCGAGACGTTGTCAAGTGAGTCGTACGTAGTTCTTCAGCGAAGGGCAGTGGTCTTCTGTCCCGCGCGTGAAGCACCACTCCCGGTAGGTGCGCGCGATGAGGCTGCGTTACCTATCGAGCACTCAAACAAGAACCCTTGTCTTACTATACTCGCGATGTAATAATTTGCTAGTGCGAGACGTTGTCAAGTGAGTCGTAGTTCTTCAGCGAAGGGCAGTGGTCTTCTGTCTCGCGCGTGAAGCACCACTCCCGGTAGGTGCGCGCGATGAGGCTGCGCAGTTCGTCCGTGTGCTCTGGGCCTCTCGTCTCGCATACCACTTTCACCTGAAATAAATGTTAAGTATGTTTTATAAAATAGGCCTTTGCCCAGTAGTGGGTCACGCAATACCTAAATAAATAGGCTAAAATATACAGACACTAGGTATATTATTTAATTCCTAGATGTTTCAATTTTTTCACAGATATACCTAGCTACAGCAGGAAAGGGTCCTGACCCTTTCCTGCATGGGTAGTCCAGTCCTGACCTTGTAAATAAACACTGCACACTATGGAAGGCAGTTACGACTTGCAGTTGTTGGTAACTGTTCCATCTCCAACCCTTACTAAATAGGAAAGTCCCTTTGACACCAGGAAAACGCGCCATCAGTTCAAATTGTCCGGATGCGCCTATCCCCTATTCAATCCCTCTTCAATTCGTTCCACGAAATTTAATCAAACTCTTAAAATACTCACCCTCACACTAAAAATGTCCCCGCACACCCACGCTCTCTCTTGCATGATGTCTTTAATGGAGACCCCGGTGGAAGATATGACCTTGCACAACTCAGCGATGCCCCCGGGGCGATCGCTGACTGTGACCTTGAACTTGACGAGACGGGACTCTGCAGCTAAGCCTCGCTCCAGGCACCGGCCCAGGATCGTGGTGTCGATGTTTCCCCCGGATAAAATGCATACGACTCTGTGGAGGAAAAGCAAACTACTTAGTCAAATTTTAAGTTCCCGGTCTCTCTCATAAGACTGTATTCAGAATAGATTAACCTGAATTTCAGGTCAGGGATCAACGCAACAGTTTCATTTTCTACTATAGACTCTAAGGTAATAACTTTTTCACCTCACTAGCTCGGAAAGCCCTTTTTTATTCTTTAAAAACAGATAGCAAAACTGCATTTTATCCACATGTGTGCAAAGTAATTTTGAAATCCGAACGTGTTCCTAGTTACTTTTTTAACAGAATAACATGTAAGGCGGTGTTCCCACTATCCGATACAATATCGGTGTAGGATTCGTTACCGATAAAAATGTATGGAAAACTGCTTAGTGCTCACACTATCCGATCCGATATCGGTCAAATTCGTATCGGATCCGATATCGGTTATTGTGGACACAAAACAGCCAGGACAATTTTCGCCATCTGTTTTTTTTTCAGGTGGTGTGAAAAAAATTTGTCCTTGGATTTTAATATTTATTTTTAATTAAAAAAATATGTAATTATTTTGAATTTTAAGCAAAAAAATTTTTTTTTGCAAAAATTCGTCATTATACTCCATTTCGACTAATTTAGGGGTAGGGATTTCAAATTTTACATTTATTTAGAATTTAAAGTCCTAAAAAATATATTTTTTTGCAAAAAATCGTCACTATACTCGATTTCGACTAATTCAAGGACAAGGATTTAAAATTTTATAACTATTTTGAATTTTAAGCAAAAAAATATTTTTTTTGCAAAAAATCGTCATTATACTCGATTTCGACTAATTCAAGGACAAGGATTTCAAATTTATTAACTATTTTGAATTTTAAGCAAAAATATTTTTTTTTTTGCAAAAAATCGTCATTATACTTGATTTCGACTAATTCAAGGATAAGGATTTCAAATTTAATAACTATTTTGAATTTTAAGCAAAAAAAATATTTTTTTCGCAAAAAATCGTCATTATACTCGATTTCGACTAATTCGAGGATAAGGATTTCAAATTTTATAACTATTTTGAATTTTAAGCAAAAAAATATTTTTTTTCAAAAAATCGTCATTATACTCGAATTCGACTAATTCAAGGATAAGGATTTCAAATTTTATATTTACTTTGAATTTTAAGCAAAAAAAATTTTTTTTTTTCAAAAAATCGTCATTATACTCGATTTCGACTAATTTAGGGATTGGGATTTCAAATTTAACATTTATTTTGAATTTTAAGTTGGAAAAAACATTTTTTGCAATAAATCGTGATTATACTCGATTTCGACTAATAGAGATTTCAAATTATGTATATTTTTATTTGAATTTAAAGTAATACATTTTTCACGCAATTTTGCTTTATTTATTTACTTTAGTATTTGTTTTTGAATTTTGCTTAATTTTTTTTTGCGTTTTTTTGGTCTAATTTAGTTTTTATTTTCTATTTTAATGAAATGAAAAATTAGAAGAAACCCTATTTTTTATTGTTTTACTTTTGTTTTTTCCTTTTTCTATTTCCTCGCTTTAGTGAGGTGAAAAGATTTGTGTTACACACGGCTGCAAAGTTATTTTACGTCTCGTGTGTTGCAACACTCGCTATGCTCAGGATTCTAATTTTGAACCACTCGCTTCGCTCAGGATTCTATTTTCGAACCACTCGCTTCGCTCGTGGTTCAACCATAGAATCCATTCGCTAGCTCGTGGTTCAACCCTAGAATCCATTCGCTAGCTCGTGTTCCAATTCCACACTCGCGGTTAAAATACAACTTTGCACCCTTGTATAACAAATAACTATTTTTGGCTACCTGATGCTATCCATCCATACAAGTTAAACAATATCGATGTGACCTGCAATGTACTTTGAGCTTTTGCAATAAATGGTTCCACTTAAGAACAAAGTCCTTCAAAGATAAAATTATCATCTTCATTTTCCAGTTTATTATCTAAAGTTCACCGATTAAAGTTCACAGTTCTTTCGATTAAATTCCGACCAAAGCCGCTTCTAGTGAGATCATAATCACGACACTCAAGCCACGACAAGTACCTATATTGCGGTTTATTTTTTAAAATAATTAAACGGCGGCGTACTCATTCAATAGCAATGAACGACTTTTATGATAATATAAATTATCTATTTAGTTTAGGAAGAGCGACATGATTTATATACGTCTAATTAAGTTGGCTTGTATTTACCGAGTTATCTTTTGGATACGTTTTTAAAATTTATGATCTAGTAATTTATGCTAGAAGTACCGGCCCTGTCATACTAAGTTAAAAATATACAGGATGATTTTGAAGATATTTGGTGCCATGCATCGTCGGAATATATTGAATAGGTTAAATATTCTCTATAATAATGACCTAACGCATATCAATAGGTAATTTAGATTAGAAATCAATATTACAATTTTCTGATCATAAATGCTTAGAATTAAATGGTATCGCCAATCGTTTTGCGTCTTTAACTTTATCTTCATCACACACGCGTACCTACAGATTGCTCCAGCTTCTACTTTCCTGCATGTGAATGCCCTGAATACCTCATCCTACCAGCATCGCCGATAGCTGCGTGATATGATATGACTGCTCTAGCTCCAACGACTTACAACTTGAAACCTAGCGTACCTATCCAAAATTAACCACCTCCACTTTCGTACAGTATGTGCTCTAACCATACTTATAACATCGTACAATAAAGTAGTCATACATGATAGATTGTATGTAGACAAAGTACATCAGCTCTGACTGCCCCGATGGGTCAAAATGTCACAATCCGAGATCCAGTTTCGGACGACGAATTTATCATTGTTTCATTTTAAGAGCATGATAATTTTATTGTGGCACATATGCGTGCTTGTAATTCGATTTTTAAGGATGACTCAATACCTAACTAAGTACTACAACCTTGTTTACACAGGTTGGGCCGTACCAGAGCCGTGCCTTCATCGTCGCCGTAACATATTAGTAGTTTACCTACTGTATACACGTATGTAGTGTTGTGTTCCTGGCGGTGAGCAAGGTTGCCAGAGCTCCCAAGGATGCAATTTGTTGAGAACGGGGGGAACCTAAATTTTTCCCTTCTTCTGTCAACACAGTGAATCCTCAAATTTTATAAAGGGTTGGTTACGCGCATTTGACTCCCTTGGAGTTGCGAGCGTCTATAGGCTGCGGTGTCTGGCTATCATCAGGTGAATCGTAAGCCTGCTTGCCATCGCCGTTGTATAAAAAAAGTAGACATACGGGGCTTCTCGATTGTGCCGGGTCACACAGGCCAAGAACAACACAGGCGAATGTATAGGGAGGTGAAAGACCGAACAATACTGACTTTTTCCCGGCGAGCTCGGGCACTAGGCCGGCCATGATGGCCGCGATGCCGACCGCGCCGCCGCCCTCCACCACGAACTTCTCTTGCTCCACCAGCAGCAGGATCGCGCGCGCGATCCAATCTTCAGGCAGGGAAATCTGTCACGCAAATATATCTTTAAAGATTTTGTTATATTCATTCTTTCATGTCTCAAGAGGAGTTGGACAAAATGGACGCTTTTATAGTTTATCGTCGGATTTGGCTCGTCGCCGCGTTGGTGAGCGCATGCGCCCGGAGCGACGACGAGCGGAATCCACTACCGTACACTGTCTTGCCTACTGTCATGGCGTCGTTACCGAACAACGTCTGAAGTCTGAACACGTGGTTGGGGAAATCATCATAAATTTGATGGAAAGCCATTAAAAAAAAAGTGAAGTGAGTACTTTATCGTCGACGGCCACGGCACGGTAAAACTCTGTGGTTTCATTTGTAAACTTTAAACTTTAGAATAATTGTCAATGAAACCAAAGAGTTTTAATCGTACCGGACATCCACGGTAAAGTATGAAAACGTTTTACAAAAGTTACTGCGTTTTTGCGTGAGTTTCTAGCAGCCGTTTTTGGACTTCGAGCTTTGCTAATATAAACAATTGACGGAGTAAAGTGTTAGTTAACATTAGACCCGGTTAGGTTTGTTACCTATATAGAGATAATAGAGATACAATAACGTGGAAGTGGAACGGACCTCACCAAGGCCACGTGTCATGCTTGTACCCTTCGCGTAATCCACGCCCTATGTCCAATTGTCCACAAATTGTTGCCATACGTACCACCCTGTCGACGAGATCCTTGGTGGTGTGGAAGGCGTTGTACCCGACCGTGGGCACAGCAAGACCGTCCGCTAGTGTGGAGCGGATGTCCACGCACGCTGGCTGTCCGTGGTTCAGAGCTTCGGTCATGCTTGCGCACTTCTCAGATTCCACGCCCTGTCAAAAAAAAATAACTTTTATAGTACGATTGGCGTATTTCTTGTAAGGCCTTTTACTTACTCGTATTAGGCGTTGTGTCGAAATTACGTCTGTGCGTACACGCGGGGTCTGAGCATTACAAGGTCAAAATGTGTTGCAACTGTTTGCAAGATTTGCAATTGGCCCTAGTCATGGGTACAACACAATTTGCCAAACCGGAACTACACTAATTATATTACTCGTATTGTATAGTGTATATTAGGTATACTATAATGCGGCATACAAAGACATTTTAACGCTTTATCAATTTTATTTTTTTAAAGGTTCCAAGACTTACAAGCCAAGTTATCTTCTTTATTACTTAAACCGTAACAACGGGCAGTGACACGCATATTAAATCACAGTAAGTACCTAAAGTAGGTAGGTGGTCATGGTTTCTATTTCTGCCTCGACTCCGTCCGGCTCTACGATCTCCAGTCGTGACTCGCCCGCCTTTTTTTGACCCATATCTCCAGTAACGTGCTTTACTCGGTCACAGAATCGGTCATGATAATGTCTGGCAAGGGCCTGACACGCTTTGATACGATTAGAGAAAGATATCCTTATTGCGATTCCTAACAGGAAATAGAAAAGAGTTCCATGTTTTGTCTCTATCACCGACCGAGCATTTTTTCATGGTCGGATTATAGGCACAGGCACACTTCCATAAGCAGCGGGCGTGCCGCTGAAGGGGACCTTTCCGTCGGGTGACTTTCAATGCGATAGAAAGTGATGTAGCGGATGTAGCGAGTGATGCGCGTGCGTGCGATATTAGGAGATGGCCAAGCGTCGGAACGTTTGACTTGCTTCGCCGGGATTTGTCAAACAGTGAGGCTTCTGTGCGTAGTACTATTACTTATTCTGTGCCATAAGCAAGGCAGTGGACATGCAAACCGGTCAAATTGCGTAGTTAATTTTATATGAATATTCTTTCTCTTACCCCCGGTCGCTCACGCTCAGTGGCCCATCCATAAACTTGTATGTACTATGGTGTCTGGATACTCACGTATATAAGCACGTGGGGCTTGAGATGTTTGATGGCGGTGGCGGTGCCGGCCAGCAGCCCGCCGCCGCCCACTGGCACCAGCACCGCGTCCACGTCCGGGACCTGCTCCATTATCTCCAGGCCCACTGTGCCTTGTCCGGACATGATGTGGGGATGATCGTAACTGGATTGGCGAGAGTTCAGTTTGTTATAAATATATTGTGTCGGAAAAGAACGTGAACTGCTAGTGACAAACCGTGAGTAACACATGTTTTATTTTTATTAAACAAGAGGTTATGGGCCCAGGTTGGCTAGCACAACTTGCTGCCAAGTTGCATCACATTACATCCACTCCGCGCGCGATTTTCTCTAATCTTGAAGCACGTTTTTTAATGATTAAACTTTTGATCTCGTTAGTATGTCGATGCATCACATCTACTAATGTCATAATCATTTTTTCTTGACACATGCTTACCCATTAATATAAGTGAGATTCCTTTCCTTAGCCAACACCATAGCCTGGTGCTTCGCCTCCCTCATGTCGTGTCCATGTATGACCACATTGGCCCCGTACGAGCGGCATTTCTGTATCTTCATAATAGGCGCAACATTGGGCATGACGACCGTGGCTGGGATGTTGAGGAGGTTCGCGTGGTAGCTGAGCGCTTGGGAGTGGTTACCGAGAGAAGCGGAGATGACTCCCCGCTGCCTCGCTTCGGAAGGGAGGAGGACCAGCGCGTTGCGAGCTCCACGCTCTTTGAAGCTAAAATTGAAAAGGCAATAAGAGTCCGACCTGGGTAATAAAGGTGCCTGGAACTACAGTGGGTAACGCCTAACGTAACGATTACGAAGCTAATTCTTATACCTAAGTCTAGTGTACCTACCCTAAATTAAGTAGACCAGGTACGAGTAAATCGATTGTCCAGGGACTTGCTGGCAAAACATAAGTTCACAAGTTGAGGACAGTTTCGCCTGTTCTTGGATGTTAGAATAAGCAAAAATAAAAAATACGTGTCTCCTAACTTTTTGAATAGCTATACAAACTTGGTGCCAGAAAAATTATATGTTGTTAATTCTCAAATTTATATCTGGAGCCTACGAGTATATGTCTAAAGCATACAAAATACAGACCTTCCAGTGTGCTGAAGAAAGTCGTTTTTTAGGTAAATATCCATCCCATATACTATGGACATGTGAGATTTCTGAAACAATTTAAATTAATTAGATTTGATTAAAAAAAGGGAAATTAAAAAAAATACAAGCAAAGGAAAATATTAAACTTACTACGCATGGCGTTTTTATAATCCCACTTTGTATCCTGAAGGCAGCTGCTGAGACATCTTCGAAGGAAATCTTTTGAGGGTTCTCCTTATCGCACATCGGGTCAAATTCTATAGGCTGCAACACCATGATTATAGATTAATTTATAGCTTAGGGTCTAGAGTCGACAGCAAGCCCCGTCCGGCGGCTTAGCGCGGAATGAACGTGGCATACAGTTCCGTTATCAGGAGACACACTTAATTAGAGGGTAAAGGTGACTTGATCTACATGGAGAAACACCAAGACACTAGTAAATAAATAAACTTATTTATCAATACCTTAACCGCGGGTGAATAGACGAGATCGTCTTCGTCCTCTACATCCTTGTACATGTAGTTTTCCATTTGAAATCTATAAATAGTATAGATATACCTACTAATTTAATGTTTTTGTTTACTTAAATCAGCTTAATGCACTAGACTGCTTGCTTATAAAGTTTTTACTCAAATGAGATAGTATCAGTAACATAAATGGCCTTACTTTAACTCGTTGTGTAATTGTCCCGATAACAACAAAGTTTACAAATTAGTCTGACTGACGCACTTTGCTAGAGTTGTATGTACGACGCAAAATTGTGATTCATGAAACAACAAGTTTTAAAATAATAAAAAATCCGCTACCTATTCGTTTCAGTTATTTATGTAATACTATTTGAGAGCCTCAAGTGCCCCATGCTAGGTAAAGGCCTGCCTCTTTATCTTCCACGCATGTCTTACCTACATAATGTAGTAGGTACCTATTCCTACCTACTTTTTTTAACATGTTAATGTTGCCTAAGAACTGTGTGATTAGACAGTAGCCACGTGAGTCCATTGATGAGGAGTCTGGTCTCTTTCTTTGAACATCGTACGTAGACCTCTATCTACGCTGTACTTGGATATAATTATTAAGTAGGTACTCGTACATATATGAACTCAAGACTGTAATATCAGTCAGCAAAGCTGTTTAGTGGACGCCCATATAACATTCTACCTATACAGAAGTTTGTTTGCAAGGAGTGGTAAAGGTGCGTAACTTTTCTTTACAGCTGTTATGTACAGTCAGCATCATATGAATGGTAGAAACCAAAGTAGCCAAATACTTATATCGTAACGTAACACATCCTTACAGTAAAGTGTACGATATAATTTGTTTACTTTGGCCTATCATTAGGATGCTGACTGCATTATCGTAACATGGGGTGAGTAGGGACAAAACTGAAGTTCAAACCGGGATTAAAGCTCATTTTTATATGTGGCACATATATAATACAAAAAGCGTTCCGGTTGTTTTAGATTTTTAATGATTTTGTGTTCATAACTTTAAACATAAACACAAAATAGTCGAAAATCCCACCTCACCCCGTAGTTGAAGTAGGTTGGGGTGAGGTGGGATTTCCTACTAAGGTCAGTTGGGAAAGTTCTTGGATCGACACTTTGCGATTATAATCCGGCTCGAAGGACCATAAAACTGTAGACGATAGCTACAGCTCTAACTTCAATAGCTCATGTCCGACGTTAATACGTAGGCATTCACTCGACGCTGGTGCACAGTTCAGGCTCAGTGTGCGGTAGCGGCCGAGGAGAGCGTTATAGTTACATATAGACGTGCGGGTTTTCTTAGCAGGGCAGGCCTACTAGGGGTTCGGGTTCTGTTCGGGATCAGGTTCTGGTTCGGGATCAGGTTCTAGATCAGGTTCAGGCTCGGGATCAGTAGGGTTTGTAGTTCGTAGCAGGGTTTCGTGGTAGGCATTAGGCAGGGGCGCGGAGTAACGAAACTACATAGACAAAGTTCAGTACATGTATTTGCGGTCGATAGTGACACAAATACATGAATAATTCTCCTAGCTATTATCCCTAAACAGCGGTGGCTCTATGCACTTCCAAGGACCACAGGTAGTAGGTGCCTAAGAAAATACATCTAGCAATCGCTATGAGTTCCTAGCAGAATCCGGAAGTACCCGTATCCGGTTGGATCATATGGAACTGACAAATCTCGGTTCGGGCTCGGACCCCATTAAAACAGGAAAAATATTAACACCGCGATGTAGGTACAAATTAGTATGGAAAGTTAACGGTCGGAACAACGACATCTACCAGGACATTGGGTAAGTATATTAGTATCGCTATTCAAACAGGGATGGCGTTAGTAGTCGTCGGTTTCCCTTTTGACGGTTCTCCTTGGTAGGGTTGGAGCTGTCCGTAACAAACATTATAACAGCTTGATTTGTAATTAGAATATATAATTTACGTAGCAGTAGCCTACAAAAACCAACTCACCCCTCTTTCATCCCTACTCTCCCCATTCATGACCTAACTGCCCTCGCAATGCCTACTCACCCCATTTTACGGTACATAAGGATTACAATGGTAAAACGACTTTTAGTTTTGCAAAGGCAATCCGCTAGATGACATTATTGTTGCTTTACCGATGGATGTTTAATTGCTGTCTCATTCCAATTATGATTGCGATTCTGTCGGTTGTTGTGATTGTGACAAATAACAAGGGTTCCTTGTTATTTGTGTCAAGTTATTGATTTGGTACCATACTACAGGGGGGCAAATAAGAGGTTTTTTCCGTCTGTCCGTCTGTCACCAGGCTGTATCTCATGCACCGTGATAGGTAGTTAGGCAGTTGAAATTTTCACAGATGATGTATTTCTGTTGCATAACAACAGATACTAAAAAGCAGCTTAAATTCAATATTTAAGGGGGCTCCCATTCAACTAACGTGATTTTTATGCCGTTTTTATAGAAAATGGTACGGAACCCTTCGTGCGCGAGTCCGACTCGCACTTGGCCGGTTTTGTTATGTTTCTATTGTGGCTCGTGCCATATGACACGCGGCTCTGTCTTGTTGAAAACACAAACGCTCCATAACAAATTTGCCGTATCTACACAAAGTAATTAATTTTCATGAAATAACTATCATATTTGCCGCCAATACAAAATGGCGGTAAATAAGTTGTATACCTCCAAGTTGCCCAACCTGTATTTACATAATTTTGTTGAAATGGAAATGTTTCGGCGAAAAAACTGGAATCTGGAGCAAGAACTCATTCAAATCATTCATTCGTTGACATTGACATATTGCACTTTTTTTCATTCATTCACTCATTCAGAAGTTGTTGTTGCATTTGTGTTGTGTCGCGTATCATTATCCGTATTTTTTTATTTTGAATAAAGTTTACATTAAAATGCCTTACGCCAATCAACCCTCGGTGCATATCACCGAACTGACAGACGATAATGTGAAATTCGTTGTCGAAGATACTGAGCTGAGCGTCGCCAACAGCATGCGGCGCGTTTTCATCGCGGAGACGCCGACGATGGCCATCGACTGGGTACAATTAGAAGCTAACTCCACCGTACTCAGCGATGAGTTCCTCGCACATCGAGTCGGACTCATACCGCTGATATCTGATGACGTTGTTGACAAAATTCGGTACTCGAGAGACTGTATGTGCGCCGACTTCTGTTCTGAGTGCAGTGTCGAGTTTACGTTAGATGTAAAGTGCACGGATGACCAAACGCGACATGTGACGACTGCCGACTTGAAGTCGAGTGATCCACGTGTGGTACCGGTGACATCACGCCACCGAGACGAGGATCAGGCAGATTACGGTGAGGCTGATGAAATCTTGATTATAAAGTTACGAAAAGGACAAGAGTTAAAGTTACGAGCGTACGCCAAGAAAGGATTCGGGAAGGAGCATGCAAAGTGGAACCCAACAGCAGGTGTTTGTTTTGAATATGATCCGGACAATATCATGAGGCACACTCTCTTCCCCAAACCTGATGAGTGGCCAAAGAGTGAACACACTGAACTGGACGAGGACCAGTATGAAGCAGAGTTCAACTGGGAAGCTAAACCCAACAAATTCTTCTACAATGTTGAGTCATCGGGAGCACTGAAGCCGGAGAACATTGTCCTCATGGGTATTGTGGTTTTAAAGAACAAACTATTAAATCTTCAAATGCAGTTAGCACAAGAAGCACAGAATGATGCCTTAGCAATTAATTAAGTACCTATGTAAATCAATGAACTTTTAGTAATAAATAATAATATGAAATGTATACTTTCATTTCACTGAAGTAACCATAACTGCACATATATTTATTTGCATAAGTACTAGGCATTTAATTTATTCACAAAAAGGTATCACCAATACATACATCATCTTTATTGGATGAATTAAGGTTTCGTAAATATTTCTTCATTTTAATCACTGTTCGACACTTTCACTTGGATATTTTGTAGGTGAATGCCCCACTTTGCTATTGCATGTTCTTTTATACAGTAATAAATTTAATTACCGCGTACACACTCCAGTTTACGTCAGTAACGTGTTTTATGATTATCACTTGTGAGTGTGTCAAGACATTTGGCATTGAAGGAGAACAATTTAATAAGATCAATCTCTTTTCTATCATATATTGACTCACTTGAGTTGATACAATGAAAACTGCATTAGTAAATTCAAATATGGATGACCTATACATACTTTACTATTAGTAGTTATGTTATTAATACTTCTGGTGTAATATGTCACACTGACATAATTTTCATTGTAACAGCTATCACTCTGTAAGCAAAATTCTAAATCTTTTAGTGGTATTTCATCTACAATTTAAAACATTGAAGGAACAGGACACATGCAATGGTACATATGAATTACTAGAAGTAATAAGTTGGCTTTGAAACTTTTTTAGGGTTTATCATGGTTTAATCAGCATTATTTTTCAGTTAGCTTGTCTAGTTATTGTCATGTTATGAAACTCTTTCAACATGATAGTACCTAGATAGTTCAACAGCAAAGTCATATTGGAATTGGTAGGATATTGGGTTGCAATCGATGGGTGTCTGCCCTGTGTACAATAAAGAGTGATAGTTCAATACTCCAGCACATGCCGCACTTTTCATTGTCAACTAGTAGTGTTTTGTGAATAACAGGTGGGTCATAAACACTTGAAAAATCAAAAGTCGTCCCTCCTGCGGTTAATAGTTAACGGCTTATTTGTATGTAACTTATGCTTTTATCATATGGAATTATAGTAATGGAGGCACTGTTTATACGGGTCTAGTAACAGTAGTAACCCATATAAACAATGTCTCCGTCCAAATTTAAACTTAGTAGCCCTTAACTTTTGATATGTCCACAGGAAAGACCTGAATCTGTTAATGGCCCGGGTAGGAGTGGGGTACATCTGCGTGAACTGAACCATCTATAGTAGTATCTACTTAGCAAAAACATAATTTCATGATTATTTACGAATTTTAGGAGGACTACGAAAATGTAGAACAGCCGCATGTGTTAAGTTTTAAGGATATAAAAAGAGCAATAGAAAACATTGATGGCAGTGTGATACATACCCCACTATGTGTAAGTGACATCTTGATTATCAAATGGGCTACTGTAAGCTACGGACGGCCAACAACTTTACAAGAACTACATTGGAACCATGTTGTAACATAAGCAGTTGGGTTTTACCATGACCATCTGTTGTACTCTTGTTTATACAAATAAACTGTTTGATTGATGAATATCTCTTCTTCTTTTTATTATGACATGGTTCTAACAGGTTCGATTGTGGCTCTACATGTATAGTTGTTATACGTAGGTACATGTAGTAAAAGTCAGTATTAATAAACACAAGTACATTTCACAGGAAGCAAAAATAAGTAAATATATGGATTACAATATTTATTTGAAATGTGAAAATCTACAGTACACTGGAAGGTGAGTCAAATAAATTTCACTAACTTTTAATTATTAGATTTAACGATAAGTTACAAGAATCAGCCAGCAATACATATCTACTCTACTCGGACAGACAGACTGCAGCCTTATCAAAAGACTTCATCTGCCGAGCTCGGATATCTCCGAGCACATATCAAAACAATGCCATTGTTTATTTTTTGCGCCAGGAGAGGAGGTTACTAACATAGTAACTGCAACTTTATATAGATCGTTACGTCTGTGAGTCTCTTGCACTCTTAAACTGTAGGTAGGTAGAAAGAGGAGTAGGTAACCAGTTAAATGAGTACCTTTACTCTTTTAACTGGTTATAGTTCGAAGGTTCGAACACAACTCTAAGGCCAAATTCTGTCAAACGAACGCAAGCAAAACTCGACTTAGAGCTCTGACTGTAAGGTAGATTTTTGCTTGCGTTTATTTGACTTTACAGTTGGCCTTACAGTTTTGTACGAACTATACCTACTTTTACTACTAAAAAGTTGTTAACAGCTGTGCAGAGCGCGGGGTTCGCAACGCCCTCTGCTCGATGGAGGACGCGGCGCAACGCGGAGTCATCGTGCCCTCCAATGGCAGCATGGCATTGGGTGCTGCTTACCACGGCAGCGCTCTTGGTATCCCGGTAATTTCTCCTTATGCGCGATCCATACGGTCGCCGACAAGTCCCTAGGTAGGACGGAGCAACCTTGGTCCACAAAGACCGGTTTTCAAAGGAAATCTTGCTGGAAACCACTGTCTACAGTCTACACGGGCCGTGCGGACCAAGGTCGCCCGGTTTTGGGGATTGTTTTCCACCGTCTGGCACACGTTTAACATCAAAGTCATGATAAAATTATATACTGCGCCAGGCATTCCGGTATAGTATATCGGTTAGTAAGAGTAGTTAAGTTAGTGTGGGTGACACAAGCTGTTATTAGAGCCAATCAATGACGCCCGCAGTATGTGTGTGCGGCGTCGCCAATGCTGACACTTGTGTCACGATCCGGAGTGGCAGGCCTTGTTTTTATAGACCATGAATCAAGGTATACTCGAATTTATGAAGCCTAATACTTCATATACTACCGTAGTAGGGGTACTTACATCTACAATAGATTGTAGAAACCAAAGTCAGTCACTTTAATTTGCAACATATTGTAACACACCTGCCCCCTGCCTACATGCTGGCCAACAGCAATCCCATTATTATTAATTTATGTCACACCTGGTCATAAAGTGGCCATTATCGCACGCTCCGCGCGCGAAAAAACCCACTTCCTGGCCAGGGGGTGACGTAAAATTTTGTACTTACCACGGGCGACAATAAAGAAAGCCTCAGATCGCATATTTATCGCCCTTGCCTTCGGCTCGGGCGTAAAATACCTGCGATCTGAGACATTCTTTGTTTTATCGCCCTTGGTAAGTAATGTACTATTAAAAAAAAAACTTTTCTCTTTTGGTTATAAATACGTGTTCCGATATATTTGGCTACTTTCGCCGCTGCTGACTAAGTATTTGATGTTGACTGTACAGTGTACCTACTTGCCTTGCCTGTCGTTTAACTGTTCAATTCACCTCACGAGGACCGCATCTTGGGTTTGATCTTCAGTGTAAGTAGTTAGGAGTCTTCGTAGGTTGAACAATCTAAACACATACCTAGGTGATTATGTACTTATAGGTGACAGTGGTGCTACCAGAGCGCACGCCGCCAGCCCTCGTGCACCGCTGCTCGGAGCTCGGCGCGGACGTCGTCATGTGTGGCGAGAATGTCCAAGATGCCCAAAAATACGCACAGAAAGTGGTTGAAGAAACGCACCAACTGTTGATGAGGTTGAGGACTTATTTTCTGTCACTTACAGCTTCATTTCAGTTCGGTAGTTACCGAAGGTAGTTGCCTAGGATAACAATAAATGGGTTAATAAGTAGGTATAAGTATTCCCCCAAATCACACGTAAGCGCGATGTAGCAGCGCCATGAAACAGCGCCATCTAGCATGATGTCGTATCCCTAAGTAAAAATGCATAACCGGAATCTGTGTAGGTAACTAGGTAAGATACAAAGTGCATGATACTGGTGCAAAGTACCTATATCACAGTATAACTAAAGAAGTAGGTACAAGTCCCGCACAGAGCTGGGCTTGCAGACTGCCTAATACTTTAAGCCCGTGCCAGACGGTCGAAAACAAGTCCCAAAACCGGGCACCTTGTTCCACACGGAGCGTGTAAGCAGTTGTTTCCAGCAAGATTTACTTTGAAAACCGGTCTTTGTGGACCAAGGTCGCTCCGTCCGTCCTAGGGACCTGTCGGCGACCGTCTGGATCGCACTTAACACATTACCTACCTCTCAAGGCAAAAATTCCGGCCTTCTCCCTCCGCGCTAGTCAACAGAGTTCAATTTTGCTTGCTCATACAGGTCGGATGACCTGGCGGTGATGGCACCCCTCCAGGGAAAAAATCCGGGCTACGCTCTTCGCGCAAGACAACATAGTTCAATTTTGCTTGCCCATACAGGTCGGATGACCTGGCGGTGATGGCCGGGCTGGCCACGGTGGGCGTGGAGACGGTGACGCAGCTCCCGGAGCTCGACGCGGTGATCGTGCCGGTGGCGGGCGGCGGCCTGCTCGCCGGCGTGCTCGTCGCCTGCAAGAAGCTCAAGTGCTCGTGCCTCGTTTACGTAAGGCATACACTTTTTTTTTTACCTGACTGTGGCTTTTAAAATTAGCAGTCGTGTTGTAGGTGCAAGGAGGTCAAGGAGACGGCCCTAGATAGTCAGATGAAGAGAGCTACACTGACAAGAATCTAAAGGTATAATAGGGATCATCATCATCATCATCAGCCTATATACGTCCCACTGCTGGGCACAGGCCTCCTCTCATAGATGAGAGGGATTGGGCAGTAGTCCCCACGCTGGCCCGGAGCGGGTTGGGGACTTCACATACAACTTTGAATTTCTTCGCGGATGTATGCAGGTTTCCTCACGATGTTTTCCTTCACCGAAAAGCTAACGGTAAATATCAAATGATATTCCGTACATAAGTTCCGAAAAACTCATTGGTACGAGCTGGGATTCGAACCCACGACCGCCGCTTGACAGCCGCATGCTCGAACCACTGGGCTACCGGATAATAGGGATGTTGACTCAAAATTTATTATTACTCCATACGAAAGAATACACAAAACTATGACAAATAGTGAAAGTCCTATTGAAATATCTCAAAAAATAACGAAACTACAACCGTCAGAATGTCTTTAGTTCGAGAGAGAAAGCGCTACAGAAAAGTGACGTCACTGACCTCGAGCGCCATAGTAAATGACGCTCGTTCAACACAGAGGTGCGTTTTGCGGAACAGGGACAGAAAATGCCCCCTCCTAAAACTTTGAACACTTATAATTATGTAATTATTTATTCTTTTGAATTACTTTTTTCGCTATTTGATTGAGAATTTGATCCTTTTTCGAGAAAATTCGGATTCATTGATTTTCTTATTTGGTGTCAACATCCCTATTCCGCCGCCGACTGCATACAGCAACAGCACGTTCCGCCGCACTCCAAATTGAACCGTAATCATAAGACTAAAAGTCCCAATTTAGAGTGAGCGGTGTGTGCTGTTCCGACACTTCTCCGCTCATTTTAAATTGAGCTTTTTACGCATACCATTACGGTTCAATTTGGAGTGCGGTGGAACGTGCTGTTGCTGTATGCAGTCGGCAGCGGAATCATACCTTAACTCTCAAATTTATGATGTGGCTTTGTAGGACGGGCCCAATAAAGCGATAGGAGTGCGCGGTTAGAGAGTGGCCTCGGGAAATCTCCGACACGAACACGCGGGCGGTTTAAACACTGGAATACTCAGAGTTTGCGCTTCAGTGAGATTGTTTGAGCAGCTTCAACCGAATCGGAGGTGTCAGTGGAATCGAGCCACTGGGAGTTTGTCGCTGGTTCGCTGAACCTAGCCTAGCTGAGAAGAGTCCGGCAAGAAACTCAGCTAGGCCCGACCTGGGACGGAATGACTACCCGGTATGCGGCGATACCGGGAGCATACCGACCAATCTTACGCATTGAATAGGTTGCACAAATACCTAGCTGACCGTGATGGCGGGGCTAGGCAGTGGGCATCCCGCTTTATCTCATAAAGAGAACAGACACCTCATAAATCTCATAATATATTTATTTATTTAAATTTTATTGCACATTTAAAAAAGGTACAAATGGCGGACTCAGTATACTGTTTTTGTTTGGCAGGGAGCAGAATGCGCCAAAGTGCCGAAGATGATGAAGGCACTGCAAGCTGGGAAGCCCGTGGAAGTGCCGATCGCACCTAACCTCGCCGACGGGCTCAATGCTTCTGCTGTTGGCGCGAACGCCTTTGCCACGATTAAGGGCAAACTCGACAGAATGGTACCTACATATACACCAGAACAGGGCAGTTTTATATAGATTCGTTAGCAGTAAGAGAGATTTAGGTATTTGTATTTATTGATTTTGCACAATACTACCCGCACTACCCGCAGCATCCGCGTTAATGTCGGACATACATACGGCATTCGTTCCTCCCGTACTTACGTAGGTACGTACCTACTTGATAGTAAGGGCGACGGCCTATACTTACCTTTGTCACAGAATAGTATTACATGCCTGTCCGACATAAACGCAATCGCCGACAAGTCCCTAGGACGGAGCGACCTTGGTCCGCAAAGACCGGTTTTCAAAGGAAATCTCGCTGGAAACAACCGTCTACTCGTACGTACACGGTCTGTGTGGACCAAGGTCGCCCGGTTTGGGGCTTGTTTATTTTTTATACCACGACGGTGGCAAACAAGCGTGCGGCCCGCCTGATGGTAAGCGGTCATCGCAGCCTATGGAAGCTTGCAACCCCAGGGGCGTCACATGCGCGTTGCCGACCCTTTTAAAAAATATTGTAGTCCCGCGGGAAAACCTCGGCAGGGAGCTCATTCCACATCTGGAGCGTGCGAGGGAGGAAATTCCTCTTAAACCGTAGGTACGTACGCGACCATAGGTTAAGTATGACCATTGTAATAAGCATATTTTTGGGAGAAAATGGCTGACTGTTGAGTTTCTATCGGCATTTCTTCTCTTCTCGGGCAGTGGCCTCTGAGAAACGCTAGTGGGGTTTGACTTGTAAAAGTGCCATTGTGGCCTACTTACAGAATAAAGTTCATTTTATTCATTGAACCGTCTGGCACGGGCTTAAATAAACATTTCAGCTGGTGGTGGACGAGTCGTCGATCGCACAAGCGATGGTGAGCGTGCTCGAGCGAGAGCGGCTCGTGGTGGATGGCGCTGGAGTGTGCGCGGTCGCCGCCGTCATGCAGGGGCTTGTTCCCGAGCTCCGAGGGAAACGGTACAGTGCCGTCCCTTTCACTCATATAGTGTATAACACGGGAGTGAAGGGGATGGCACGATACGAAATTTCGGATTTCGATGTTCCATTGAGAGCTCACTTTATACTGGATGCCTCATAGCTTAACTATGAACGGTCCGCTATAAAATGAGCTCTAAATGCGCGAGTGATAATACTACCTATACAACAGAATAAGTAATAGTACTACGTACAGAAGTTGCACTGTTAACAAATCGCCAACTTACAACCCCAAATTATAATAGGTAAATAACAAATGTTGACCACACCAAGCGAATGACGAGACGACGATACCGTCCGGTAGCAATTCGCGGCCGCCACTGAATGATTACCACCTGGGGATGTATTTGCAGCGGCGCGGCGAACTGACGGAGTGAAAGACCCCTGCCTATAAGTACCATGGTACCAGAATACGGGTTACCAGGATTCGAACCTGCGACCTCCCGGCACTCGCGGCCAGTCGCTCTAGCGAACTGAGCTATAGGTGCGATTACTACCCGGCTTGAAATTCGTCAATCCTTCCTTCATTTATACAACGCCTCAGCGTTACTGCTTAATACAAAATTAATTGAGTAAGTTTTTCAATTTTTCCATTATTTCTAAAATTTGTAGTTTGCGTTATAGTGGTAGCCGTACGATTAAAAAAACCGCAAATCGATGTACAGTTTAGCCGTTTGGCACACGCATACTAGAGGTGAAAACAAAATTTTTGACCCGCAGTTCCTAAAAAAATTTCCCTTAGGGGGGGAGTGCCGAGACATTCTTTTTTTTGTATGGAAAAAAAAATAAATTTTTTTAGTAACCTATCGTGTGTGGTATCATATGAAAGGGCTTTTTGAGGCGATTCTAAAAATATACCACATCATTACATTTAAGCCATTTTTTTTTAATTAAATCAAAAATATTTTTCGAAACATACCAAGTTTGAAGTCCTCCAGACACGATATGGCTGATTTTTATTTTGTTCAATATACCAAAAATGATACCTTATATCCTCATATCTAACCTCAAAAAAGCAATTTTGAAATGATTTTCATTAAGTTTTTTTTTTTAATTTTTCAATATTACTAAGTGACACGGTTCTACTTCAATACCTATTTTACGTGAGTTATGGAACTTTAGTGCAGATACGGTACATATTTATCATAAAATGTCAAAACAAAAATTTTGAACCGCAGTTCCTAAAAAAAATTCCCTTGGGGGGGGAAGTGCCGAGACATTCTTTATATTTTTGTATGGATTTTCTTTTTCCGGAAACTTATCGTGTGTAGTATCATATGAAAGGGCTCTTTGAGGCGATTCTAAAAATATACCACATCTGTACCGTATCCGCACTAAAGTTCCATAAATCACGTAAAATAGGTATTGCAGTAGAACCGTGTCACTTAGTAATATTGAAAAATTAAAAAAAAATACTTAATGAAAATCATTTCAAAATTGCTTTTTCGAGGTTAGATATGAGGATATAACGTATCATTTCTGGTATATTGAACAAAATAAAAATCAGCCATATCATGTCTGGAGGACCTCAAACTTGGTATGTTTCGAAAATTATTTTTGATTTTATTAAAAAAAATAGCTGAAATGTAATGATGTGGTATATTTTTAGAATCGTCTCAAAAAGCCCTTTCATATGATACCACACACGATAGGTTTCTAAAAAATTTTTTTTTTTTCCATACAAGAAAAAGAATGTGTCAGCACTCCCCCCTAAGGGAATTTTTTTTAGGAACTGCGGGTCAAAAATTTTGTTTTCACCTCTAGTATGCGTGTGCCAAACGGTTAAACTGTACATCGATTTGCGGTTTTTCATTGAAATTGGGCCTGTACCGCTACCACTATTAGCAGCGTTGCTGCTTGATACAAAATTAATTGAGTATAATGTGATGTAATAATAATTCCAGTGCTGTGTGCGTGATAAGCGGAGGCAACATCGACGCGGGCCGCCTCGGGCGCTCCATCCAGCGCGGGCTGGGAGCCAGCGGGCGGCTGCTCCGGTTCTCGGTGCCCGTGCCCGACCACCGCCACGGGCTCACCGACCTCGCTAAAGTCATATCCGACCAAAACGCGGTGCTCAAGAGCTTGGTCACGGACCAGATGTGCGTGCATTGCGATGTTGGGACCACTTGGGTATGCGGTTTACTACTTTTATTGTATACACAGAACGACGCTGACACACGTTATGGTACTTTAACCCTTTGAACGCTAATCTTCATGTACGGCAGTGACACCTACATGCCAACTCATCCATACTAATATTATAAATGCGAAAGTGTGTCTGTCTGTTACCTGACCGATTTACATGAAATTTGGTATGGAGAAATGGAGATAGACGAGTCCCGGAGAAGGACATAGAAATCATCCCTTAAGGGTGTGGAAGTTTGTATGAAAGAGCGATGAGTAGGTAAGCGCCTGATATAGAGGTAAGTTATAAAAATAGCAATCACTTAAATTTTATTGCGATGAACGAGTTCCACGCGGACGAAGTCGCGGGCAATAACTAGTTTTCCATAAAAGATTGAATGTGAACTTCGGTGTATAGCACGAAGGTAACTTTGACAACGTATGTCATAACCATAACACCTATACTCGTTGTTCGGCTCTACAACAAGGGACACCTTTAGGCGTCCTTGGCATTCAAAGGGTTAAATATAAAACAAATGATTTTGGTTGCACACTTACCAACCAAGCAGAAACCGTCGTGGCTTGGACACACTACAACGTAGTGACATGTCGTTGCGGATAAGCCTTTATGGTGCTCCCACGCTGGCTGTTATGTAAAAAGGAGAATGCTATGTAACTATGATGCAGAAGAAAGATAGTTGCTATTAGGTATTTAAAACTGCCAGTGTGGGAGCACCATTATTGATTTGAGTTGTTTGGAGATCGGTGTTGTCAGAAACGAGACCAATGCGCTCATACCACAGCTAGGCCAGATACAGATCTCTCGAACAGACTATATTTGTAAATTATTTTTTCCTGCTTAAGACATAAGGTCGATATTTCATTGGATTAAATACCACAATATCTCGAAATAAGTTCAAATAGAATAAATGACAATTTATTTTGTAGGCCAACGTGGTGGTAGAGACTGGTAGTGATGAACACGCAATGAACTTCAAGGACCATCTGAGGGACCTGTACCCGACCGCTCGATTTACTATTAACGACCTCGATGACAAACATAAACATATGCGCCTATAGCTCTCTGGGCTTACTTATAATTTTCGCCAAGACATAAAAATTACGGCATGACAATGATAGAATATATCCTGATATTGTCACTTATAACATTTATTAAATTGATTATTGACATTACTTTGTACGAGTACCAATAAATTAATCAGTTGCCACTATTTTGTCTAGAATAAAGAAAATCGATGTAAAATTGCACTAGCCATCTATCTGCTTGTTAATATCAGACAATGTATTATTTTTACTCATAGGTACTAAAGTTATTTTTCATGAAATGATCATAACATAATTATAATAAAAAGGACTAAAAAATGAAACAACCACATTTGTTTTTTTGTTTATTTTGTAACCTTATCCATAATCTTACGCGACGGGGTCGTCGCCCTTCGTCGCCCGAGTGTAGATCACCTGTCCGTGGTGTTGGACAACCTGCTTGATTAAACCTGAAACAACGAACTTTGTTCAATCGCTTGGAATAAAAAGTAAAATTGTTAGGTTCATGTGCTTTTGAAATCAGACTCAATATATCAGTTTTTAACTGTCACGGATTTTCTAGAAGAAATGATCATCATAAAATACATATGTTGGTTGATATTGATAAACATAATTTTTTGATACTGGAAAAACAGCACTTGCTGACATAAAATATGAAGTATATTGACAATTGACATATGTTTTTGATTTTACAATAAGTTGTAATAGCTCTGGTGCATATTTTACAAAACGCAAAATGCTTTTTTACTTTTTGTACATTTTCTGTGTGTACATTTTGTGTATTGTATATGTTAGTAGTTGTTACGTATTGTACAATATGTGCCAGAGCAGTTGTAATCAACCCGCCAGAAGGGTTCTGATTTTAATAGTACATTACTTACCAAGAGTGGTAGAACGAAGAATGTCTCAAATAGCTGGTATTTGACTCCCGAGCCGAAGGCAAGGATGATAAATATGCGATATGAGGCTTTCTTTATTACCGCCCGTGGTAAGTACAAAATTTTGACACCCTGCTGGCCAGGAAATGGGATTTTACGCGCGCGGGGCGTGCGGTAATTGCCACTTTATGGTCGTGTGACATAAAACTATATAAGCCGTAGGTTTGATCATCTAAAGTAGCTATAATCAATTTTTAAAAATGTTATGTTACATTTCATTACAATATCAGCTTAGTTAACACACTGGCTTCAATGAATGAGACAACAAGTAGACAGCAAGCTCTCGAAAATTTATACTTTATGGTTACTGTATGTATTCTATAAGTTAATTTTATAACATCCTTTTTAACATCTTTTTATATTAATTTGTTTTTTTCTTTAAATGTATTTTTTAATGTAATTATGATGTTGATGTTAAATTAAACGTATTTTCTTTCTTTCTTTCTTATATTATTATCTTTCTGAGAACTAAGGCTCTCTGGGGATCCCAATGAGTTTATTTCAGTATGTATTAGTGTCTCCCTAGTGAGCACACGGATACTGAGAGAAAACGGTCAGGTTTTATAGAGATCTATTAGGCAAGTCAGATTAAATTATGGTATCTTAGTACATTTTGAGATGTACCGACTTGGATCTAAAGGATCATTATTCAACCGAGCCTTAGTAATAGCATAAAAAGGTAAACATGTCCATGCAGTTACCTTTTTCCCTAAGCTCAACGAGCGCGCGCCTGGCGAGGGAGCCGCGGACCTTTAGCCTTTCGGAGACCACAGCGGGTGTGATCAGCTTGTACTGGGGCACTTCCTTGTACAGTTTGTCGTAGGTGGCCTTGTCGAACAGAACCTGGTTGTTCAACTTGTCACGGACTTTTCCTTTGGACCACTTCTGCAAAATACAATTTAAGGTTGGCATGAGTATAGAGTTAATGTTAAGGTTAGACTTCAGTCATACTTTTGAAATACCATCAGCCTCAATATATCAGTTTTTACTCTCACAGAAATTCAAGAATAATTGTGTAATCATTTGGTATTTCACATTAGTATCTAATTTACAAGTCTAGCACTAAAACATGAGACATCACCAAGTGACATGGACATAACCTCACTTTACGCTACTAGCAAATTGCTTACCTTCTTCTTGGCTTTGCCGCCACCAGACCCCTCCTTCTTCTTCTGTGTCTTCTGCGGCTGCTTGGCCGAGCCTTTCGCGTCCTTCTTGGGCGGCTAAAATCACAAAAATATTGTTGACAAGCGACAACGCCACGAGGCTTCCTTGGAGAGCTGGAGTTTTAACATAATAAATTGAACTATTTGAAGAAACAGTAATTCAACTTGATTTACACAAATTAACACTGAATTTTGGGTTCAATATTCTTTTAAATTTATTTTATTCACAATTTTTCAATGCTCACACTAAATACTCACCATCTTGAAAACCGGAAAGAAAGATGGATGCCTAGGGTTGCTGCTACGATCAGTGTTGCCAGAGCACTTCCGTCAAAAAGCACGGTCAGGTGTCCAAAAAAGCACATTTTTGAATAAAAAGCACGTTTTTAGGGTTCCGTACCCGAAGGGTCGAAAATGACTCCTATTGCTGTCACTCACGCGTCCGTCCGTCCGTCCGTCAGTCGTCTGTCACAAAATTTTGTTCATAAGATTATTTTTTCTTCCCATTGACCAATAAACTTGAAATTTGGTGATACTGTTCATTATTACGGATATTTTACCACGAAATACTTATATTTTGATAAGACAGGTTTTTTTGATTGGAAATTTCCTTATTTTTCATGTTAAAACCAACATACTTTTGCGGTTGATTCGGAAACCTAAATGTGCGAAGTCCGATAAGCACTTGGCCGGTTTTCGTCACATAAAGAGTATTGAGCCATTACTACATCGTGTACACATTGCACTACACGAACGATAGAGCTTGCAGTTGCAGGACAAGTTCTTTCCTGCAACCACAGGTAAAACATAACTTTTAACTTTAGGATATATCAAAGCGAAGGGTAGGAGAGAAAGATTGTTTAACACAACGATTGTTAGAAAAAAAATTACATTTTTACAGAGTACTCCCCATTTTTAGTAGTAAAATCATAAAGCACCATAGCACTTAAAAAAGCACGGTTTTAGCACGTTTTTGGGGAGCGCACGTAAAAAGCACGTTCGTATCCAAAAAAGCACGTAAAACCGTGCTAAAAAGCACGTTCTGGCAACACTGGCTACGATATTGGATTCCATAGGGTAAAAAAACCGGTAATTGTGTTATGTTAATTACAGATTTTTCTCAAGTTTTAATTTATTCGTAAATATTCTGTAAATTACATTTTTTTAAACCACTTTAAAAATATGATTAAATTTGACTACGATAACAAAACTTATATCAAATTCTGTAAGAAGTGGCGGTTTTGTTAGAGTGTCAAATAGCTCGGTTAATCCTTGACAGTGACTAAAGTGACTTTGACGTTGACATTTCTCACCTTGTTGTTATGTGGTTGTTATCAAAAGTGTATTTGAATGACTTGAAAATCTCGAAAATATTGTTTATTTTTTGTTCTTTGTGTTAATTATGAATGAAAACATTACAGTTCAACTATGGATAATAAAGTTTTGTCTAAAAGTTATCTACCCGAAGTACAATTACTACACATTCCTCGTATTTCTGGCAGTAAAGTTTAGACTATCTTATCAAAGAAAAGTCTTAGGTAAAAAGGGCAAAGATATGTTTCAATTAAAGACCATTCCAGCACATGTTCAGTGGCACATTTTAAAGGATCATTTGGAAGAGAATTTAGCAGTGCTGCAACAGAAGTGTCTGATTATTCCTAAGGAAGATTTTATACAATTGAGTGCTGAAAATCTGTTCTATATTGACAATGGAGTCTTGTGGCTTGCACTGAAACTAACCACTGATGTTAAGGCCAAATTCAAGGATAAGAAGCATAATGCTGATAAAGAAAACATGTTGATTAAATACAACTTGAATTTCTTAACTTCTGAACTACATAAGAAGTTATGGACGGATAATAATTCAGACAGCCTTGACCATATAAGAATAGTTCCTGTTGTGGGCTCAACACTTGTACAAAAGGATGTTGTTTTGACTTCAGAAAATGAAATGTACAACATTTTGTCATCATTTGGACTACCACACAGTATAGACATAAAACTTTCATTTCATACTGTACCATCATTGGATTATGCCCCAAGTATTGCAGAAACTGCAGAAGTGAGTCTTATTGTAAATGACTATGATCTATCCAATGATTTTGTCAAAGAAATTTTAAGCAATCATTTTGAATTACCAAAGCTAGTGAGTATAAATGATGTATTCAGTATTGAACTCACACCAGAGGTCACATCCAAATACCATTTCAAATACTTGGACTTGGTACAAGCTGTGGGAAAACTTTTCTTTAAATGTCGAAAAGTTGAAGGTCGGAAAGATTTCTCTGCAAACTACAACCCAAATGTAATTCAATCATTTTATATAGTCAAGGGAGTTACTCAACTAAATTTAGGTGAAAATATTCATGCCTTGAAACCAAGGGATGAATTTTTCAAATCTCCAGCAACTGGTGATATGAACTTGCAAATGTTACATTCATGTCCAACGGGTTTGAGACAAAAGTTTGATAAAATTCAAGAAGCAATCAGTCCATTTATAACAGGAGAGATAAGTAAGGAAACGATAAAGTAATTTAAAAAATAATTTAATCATGGTAAATGTAGCTAATGAATTTATATGAATTATTTCGTAGGTGACTTGTCTTCTTCATTATCAAGCCCTATTCTGCCTATGTTGCTTATCTCGGGGCCAACTGGATCTGGCAGACATCAGCTAGTCAAAACACTGGCTAGGTACAATGGTAAGATTTAAAATCTTTAGTTTCGCTTCAGCTATGTGTATAAGACTCATTCTAATGTTAACATTAATTTATTTTATACTGTCTACATCATGCCAATAATTTGACTTCAGGCCTGAACTGCTTACCGATAGACTGCAATGGTCTGCAGAGCTCAACAGCAAAACAAACAGAAAGTAAGATCAACTCTACAGTGCAGAAAGCAAAGGCCGCTGCTCCTTGCATAGTGATGTTAGATAATTTTGAGGTAATCTAATCTGATGAGATGGTAAATAACAGTGATAAAAATACATGTATAATGGAATCATATTTTAATTGCAATAATTGTTTTACAGGTTTTTGCAGTAGACCCTGAGAACAATGAAGATTGTAGAGTGATGGAATATTTCATGAATACAATAGTAGACCTCTACCAAAACTACACCAAGTATCCCATAATTTTCATAGCAGTCACAGAGAAAGTAGACTTAAAGCCGAACATACTTAGGATATTCTTGGAAAAATTTCAACTTTCCAGGTTAAATGTAAAGCAGAGATATGAAATGCTGTCATGGTATGTTTCTGCAATGCAGCTTAATATTGATGGAAACCAGAATATATCGCAAAACATAGTTTTCAATGATGACGAAGCACTTAGCAAATATACAAGGGATTGTTTACAAAGAGTTGCAGCCAAGACTGAGACATTTCTATGTGGCGATATTGACACACTGGTGCATTTTGCAATGAGAGAATCTTATTTGAAACAACATAATAGCTTTGTTCATTTGCCTTGTGAGGACCCTAATCTACATCTACTTCAGGAAGATGATTTCAATTGTGCTTTAGGTAAGAGGAATCGGGTTTGTTATTTTCAATATTATTTCCTGAAATTCATATCCAAATTTAAGACATTCAGTGCCAGAATAGTAAACTATATAGTTTCTAAATGTTAGCACTAATATGATCATGATTCAGAAAGTTAATTTGATTGTGCATGTTTTTCAGAATCAATAAGAAGTCTTCAGAGCCGACATTTGGATGCGCCTAAAATACCGAAGGTGCACTGGGAAGATATTGGAGGATTGGATAAACTGAAGACTGAACTCTTGAAAACAATTGAATTCCCAATCAAATATCCTCACTTATTTAAAAACTCTAGTCTCAAACGCTCAGGTTAGATTTTGTTATTGTTGTCCTTTGCTGTATGACTATACCATTAAAAGTGTTGATGGAAAACCAGAAGATTATCACTTTATACCATGTTCAAGTGGCGAAAGTGTATGATGGAAAGGAAATATTTTTTTTGACTCATGGGTGTCACATACGCGCTACTGACTCGTCACACTGTAACAATGATTAAACTATTGTTAAGTGTCTACCGTCACCTTTTTTTCTAAATTTTATACATATGTTAATATGTATGTCCAGGTATTCTACTGTACGGGCCCCCGGGCTGTGGCAAGACGCTGGTCGCCAAGGCGGTGAGCACGGAACTTAACGTGAGCTTCCTCAGCGTGAAGGGACCGGAGCTCTTGAACATGTATATTGGGCAGTCTGAGGAGAATGTTAGAAAAGGTACGGAAACATCTAGTCATGAAAAAAGTATTTTTATTATTGTAACAGGAGACGAACTTTCGGTGAAATCCATGGACTGGCTTCAGGGGCGCGGCAGAGGTGCTTTTAAAGTTCCTGTTTCTGCCTTTCGGTATGCAAGATGCGCCTCTTCAAGCCGCCTTAACCCTTAGTCTAAATACAGCAACGCATGAGGTGCGTTGCGCGCGTGCAGTACAGTCAGCAACAAAAGCTACGCGGGCGAGGTGTTCAAAATGATGCACACGCTCTTATCCCTGATAATAACGACGTGTGTAGAAATTTTGACCTCTTCGAACGCGTAGCTACTTGGGCTCCTGACTGTACTCAGTTTGTAATATTATGTCATTTGCATAGGCTCCTATAAACATTTGCCATATATTCGGAGACGAGGACCTCGTATAAGGCTGCGACCACACCACCTGCTCAAAATACGGTGACGGTGCGGATTCGCAGTGAGGTGCCTCATGCGTGACGTTTTTAACTCATAAGTATACCTCTCGTCACTGTGTTAACGCACCGTACTGGCACAGAACAAAACATTGCATTGTTTTATTTTTTTCACCAGGACACGTCAGCCCGGCTAGCACAAGTTGGCGCGCGAGCTATCTCGCCGCGGGATAGACCACCCGTCAGTTTCTGCGTCTCATTTAAAAAAGAAGGATAGTCTATCTCGCTAGTCGGGCAGGTATCAGCAGCAGCCGATTTGAACAGTCTGTTTGTTTCAGTATTCGAGTCGGCCCGCGCGTCCTCGCCCTGCATAGTGTTCCTGGACGAGCTGGACGCGCTGGCCCCGCGGCGTGGCGCGGCCGGCGACTCGGGCGGCGCCAGCGACCGCGTCGTCAGCCAGCTGCTGGCAGAACTGGACGGGGTCACGCAGGCTGAAGGTACTCACTTCTTTTGCTATGTTTACATTCAGCCGAAGTGAGCAGGGAAGTGCCCATCATGCCGCTGCCATTGCCACTCGCGTTGTCCGGCGGACGAAGTCGCGGGCAGAAACTAACTAACTGGGCTGGCACGACGACCCAAAATGAGTCTTGGCCTCCGACACAAGAGCACGCCACTTTTCTCGGTCCTGCGCAATTTCTCGCCAGCTGCGGCAGCTCCGAGCTCACGCAGGTCCGCTTCCACCACATCCCTCCAGTGATACTTGGGACGGCCCACGGGACGTCGTCCGGTCGGTTGGCCCAAGTATGCTCTCTTCACCTGTCGATCTTCTCCCATCCTCTCTAGATGGCCAAGCCAGCGAAGACGATGTGCTTTGGACTCACCTATAATGTTTGGTTCGGCTACCATCCTCCAACTCCCATCGTCTCTTTTAACTGGTCCCAGGATTTTTCGGAACACCTTAACGGGCAGAAACTAATAACACAATATTGTAACAGACGCAGACGCGACCAGCCTCGTGTTCATTATGGGGGCTACGAACAGGCCGGACCTGCTGGAACAGTCGCTGCTGCGGCCCGGCCGACTCGACAAGCTGGTGTACGTGGGCCCGTACCGCGGCGTTGAAGAGAAGACCAGGGTGCTTAAGGCGCTGTGCCGAAGGTTGGTGAAGTTGCTGAACAATGAGGGCTACCGTTTTTGTGCTCACCAGTTGGCGCCACTGCGCTCTCAGTCCAGCTGACAAAGTTTGTTATTGGTTATTTTGGGCGTAAAAACCAAATTTACGTTGAAATCGCACCGTAATAGTAGTTTATCTACACCCATACAGTAAATCCTCTTTTATAAGTTCAAATGCCGTAGATAAGACCCCGCTTTATGATATACTGTGCGGCTGTTGCGTGCGTCCCCTATTAGATCACGAAATATAACACTTTAACGAGATCACGTACAAAATTAAGACACAGCTGCGGGCTGGCGGCGGAGGCGCGGGCCGGCCTGTCGACGCAAACATGGCGCACGCCGGCGAGAAGTGCCCACACGAAACACATGAAAGAGGATTTAATATATGGATGTAGATAAAGTAGTGTATGCAACTGTACATAATTAGGCATTAAAACACTCGTGTGACCTTATTATGAAACTCGCCTTCGGCTCGTTTCATAAAACACACTCGTGTTTTAATACCCCTCATTATGTACCAGTTGCATAATAGAAGGCGGGTTTCATAATAAGGACACACGAGTGTTTTAATGCCTAATTATGTACAGTTGCATACACTACTTTATCTACATGCATATATTAAATCCTCTTTCATGTGTTTCGTGTGGACACGTCTCGCCGGCGTGCGCCATGTTTGCCTCGACAGGCCGGCCCGCGCGCCGCCGCCAGCCCGCAGCTGTGTCCTTATGGTTGTTCGTGATCTCATTCTCATAAGATTATTGTATTTGGTATTCTTATAGGGGACGCGCGCAACCGCCGCACAGTATATTATAAAGCGGGGCCTTATCTGCGGTTTTTGAACCTATTAAAGGGGATTTACTATATGGGTGTAGGTAAACTACTATTACTATATGGGTGTAGACAAAATGTATAATAAAGTATACGTATTTGCAGTTACCGAGTGCGGGCGGAGGTGCGGCTGGCGGACGTGGCGGCGGCGCTGCCGGCGGGCTGCACGGGCGCCGACCTGCTGGCCGTGGTGGCCGGCGCGCGCGCCGCCGCCGTGCGCGCCCTCATCGACAAACTACACAAAGGTAGCTTTTTGCTTTTTAATTACAAATGTTTTGTAATATAGAGCTCTTGTGGACCACTTATGCGCAAAAGAAGTATCTAACTAGGGAGGTACATAATGCATCCAGAGGAGATTCAACAGGTTGCGACCCAAAGAGTGAAAATTCCTGCAAGCGATGGGTATAAGCAAAGAACTCTAAGGGCTGCCACAATAGATCAATGACTGGTCGAGACGGCATAGAAGGCCCACAACAAACCAATAATAATAGTAATGTAGAGTAAAAGTTTCTATACAACGTTCACTTTCGATGCACCTTAACCTCTTCAGCGCTCTGTCAAATACAAACGCTGTCACTCACACGCCATGCATAGCATGGGAATGTCAAACGCGAAGTTGAACCCTATAGAAACCCTTGGACGGCATATAAAATATACTTTTATAATTTTTTGACATTATTTATTTATTTCGTAGTTAATTTTATTTATTTCGGGGATCTCGGAAACGGCTCTAACGATTTTGATGAAATTTGGTATGTGGGGGTTTTCGGGGACGAGCAATCGATCTAGCTGGGTCTCATGCCCGGGAAAACGCCGAGCGAAGCTCGGCCCCCCAGATATTAAATAAATAAATATACAAGAATTGCTCGTTTAAAGATATAAGATATTCTGGCAACTAGATAGTTTAATTAGTACCTGTTTGATGTTCTGTTACATTTTCTCAAGTTGATTGCGAAAATTCAACCGTGTATTGTAGCTGGATGTATTTGTGTTGGCAGGTTTGGTAAAGGAGAGCGAACTGAATCAGGATTCAGTGATTCTGGGTGTATCGGAGTTTTGGCAAGGTGTGGAGGCATTCCGGCCCTCAGTCACAGATGAAGAACTGGAATATTACGAGTCATTGCAATCCCAAATGTGATCTAATGCTTTAAGTGGTCAGTGGTAATTAGTAATTACATAAATCATAGATGATGAATAGTGAAGATATTTTAAAGTTAGCTACTGGCTTACCAAAAAGGGTGCGGTTTGAAAGAACAAATGCTTGTTACCAAATTTAAAAAAAGGCACGTATATAGCTTTTTCACAATTTGTATGTTGTGATGTAGGTAAAGGTTGCAATAAGTATTTATATTTTGTAAATAAAGTCACAACTTGTTGGGTTTTTTTAACTGGTTTTTTCTTCGATGAGATTAACTTACATCAAATATATCTTCTTCAAAAATATCAAGTATGCCGGGCGTTAAAAATATGTAAATAATATAATAAAATTAAATTATACTAGAAATACTAGAATCACTATTCAAACTACTAAACACTTTTCAGTGGGTGGTTAGTAAAAATTATTTATTTTATCACGGTTAAGAGGAGTTCAGTTTCAAGATAATCTAGTTGCATAAGCCACTCGAGTTAACAACCGTTTGCTTGGAGGCCTCTTTATGAGGTAACATGTTGAGAATAACCTCATAACTAGAGGAGAAATGAAAGGATGAAATCTCTGGGCAAATTTTGTATTGCTCGTCATTCGAATAAATGTTGCCCATCTCTGGTTCAAGTGCATACAATTTTGGGCCTACGTGGCGTGGCCTGGCAGCTTCCTTGCAGTGGACCTTTACCTTTTTGTTCCTTGTTGTACAGTCAAGGGCACCAATATGTATACACTTTTTCACCTTGTTCCATTGAAATAAGGTCCAAAAATGTATACATATTTATGCCCTCGACTGTACCTAAACTCGTATGGTACCTATTTGTCATCGTCTATAAACAATTCCATAAATAAATAGGTTTGTCACAATGACAATTGTGTCGAGATATTGACATCATACCCAAAGATTATTCATTTTTCCTTCGTAACGAAAATAATAATCCAAAATGGTTTCAGCTATCTACTTAACGTGGTCGTCGTTTAACAATTTACGGCTACTGTTGATGGCAACCAAGCCTATAGTTATGTTCTACTTGATTTGGCTAGTTAATACGTCGGAGAGCATACGCAGTGAGGAAGGCACTTTGCTAGACCTCGTGTGTTGGCCGGACGGCAACGTTATTCCGGTAATGGTTGCATGCGTAGGCATTATTGCTGTAACTATACAAGTGAGTGGAATCTATTCACTAACGTGTTCTTATGCACGCCCTTACACTTGTTCGTAAATGGGGCGAAACAAGTTTATCCATACTTTCCAAAAACCACTAAAAAATAGGGAGGCGCGTACATTCCGTAAACACTTAAACAACATCTTCAGGTACTTATGTAATAGGCCCCCCACGCCTATTACATAAGTACTCCCACAAGGTGGACTGATCGCCTGGTAAACGTCGCGGGAGTCCGCTGGATGCGGGTGGCGCAGGACCGATCATTATGGCACTCTTTGGGGGAGGCCTATGTCCAGCAGTGGACGTCTTTCGGCTGATATGATGATGATGATGTAATAGGAATCATTCAATAAAGCCGTGAGTAAATAGTTTACTACATTCACTTCCGATGCCGATGTATTGATATGTTAATGCGAGAACTTAGGTACGCATGGCTACAAATAGATATATCTTAGCTATTATTATTCTTATTGTATCGTAAGAGGGAGAAAAATAATCCTACTCAGCCCCTTGTACTTGACCGTATTATTTAACTTTTAGATATACGGATTGTATCAACTGTTCAAGGCTGGGTTACCTAGAGCGGAGTACAACGTTACAAATGGCCTCTTCTATTACATTTCAGCCCTTATCATCATTATAATATTTTTTCTGGCGGTCATGTTCTATTCTGGTCTGCAGACTACTATTATAAGAGGTACTTAATTTTCTTGTTTCTGATAACAATATACGACGTAGGTACCTATCGAGTTTAAGCAGGGGCGACTCACTCTCGTGACGTCATCGCGCCGTTCAAAGGTCCCCCTTCGGGTGACTTTCAATGCGATAGAAAATGATGTAGCGAGTGATGCACGTGCGATAGAAGGAGATGGCCAAGCGTAGGCACGTTTGGCAAGTGCCTCGCGGGGATTTGTTAACAGTGAGGCTTCTGTACGTAGTACTATTACTTATTCTATTCTGTGGTTTAAGATAAGTTTCAGTCAATGGTCGCTTTTATAGCGCCTGAACACTCGCCGAGACACAGCGAGACAGGCCGAGCGCGAGAGTACAGGCGGGGTCTCGCCGTCGGTTCCCCACCTCCCCCAGCCCCGAGTGTACAGGCGGTGTTAGTCTGGCCGCAGACGCACGGAATTCCGAACGGAAACGGAGGGGAGAAACCCCCTCTCTCTGAAACCGTATCGGAATTCCGTGTGTCTGCGGCCAGGCTTATACTTCACCGTGGGCGTGCACGTCCACGATATTCTCTATGGTTTCATACATATTTAGTCTTAAAGTGTACTTGGTCTATTTATGAATGAAACCGTAGGTAGTACCGACGATAAAGTATCAAAGCGTCCAATTAGTACCTAAATTTGTAAAATTAATTCCCAGCCAAAATCAAAGACGGTATATCTAAAGCGATGCTTCTCTATTCGAGCCACCTGCCGTCCAAGGTTGCGATAGACCAGCTGCAGACTCGCTTTCACTGCTGCGGACGCGTCCAGTATCAGGAATGGTTCTACATACCCTGGTACACCTCCGGGGCTAGCGGCAACTTGAACCTGGCCATGACAAGGTTGAGCACATTCATTTTGGTAGAACGCTGTTCGAACGCTGAGAACATTGCCGTCTATAGCGATAGACCGGCTACATACTCGCTTCCACTGCTGCACGTTCTGCGTACCCTGGCCCCTATTTCACCTACTCGACAATTGTCATATCACAACGACAATTCCAAGTACACTTCTGAGTCGTCAAGTAAAGATGGTCGTTGGATAGCATCGATACTTACGTAACAATACGTACGGTGACAATTGTCAAGTTGGTGAAATAGGGCTCTGGTTCTGGTACCTACATCTCTGAGGAGCGGTAACTTGG
The DNA here is from genome assembly GCA_951800055.1 of Cenopis cana. NCBI lineage: Eukaryota > Metazoa > Arthropoda > Insecta > Lepidoptera > Tortricidae > Cenopis > Cenopis cana. The sequence continues at coordinate 10,063,889 of OX637490.1, read as the reverse complement.
ATCTTTGCCAAAAAACGGTTGTCAACATCTAATATTGGCACCACGCTGTAGGTTGTTGTTGGTAAGTAGCATCGACACTCAAAACTTGACATTGGTACAAAGATGAAGAAGCGCACACTAGAGGAGCTGACATGTGTCTTTAGTTTAGACGACCGATCACTACGTAGTTTATAGATACAAAACAGGGTAGGGCACAGTGTCTTTATAGGTATCTACCTAATAAGCCTACCTATAAAGACACTGTGCCCTACCCTGATTTGTATCTATAAACTACCTACCTACTAGCCTATACAAGTTCTATGCAAGAATTCGCAAGAAATAAATGAACGCGCCATACAGTTTTTACTATGGCAGTACTTTATAGATAAAAAAAAACATATAAGTTCGGACCCAACTCTAAGGCTAAATTCTGTCAAACGAACGCAAGCAAAACTAGACTTAGAGCCCTGACTGTAAGGTAGATTTTTGCTTGCGTTAATATGATAGCACTTGGCCTTAGTTTTGTACGAACATCAACATACATTTTCGACATTGAAATTACAAAACAACTGTATAAACAGGTTGGTACTTTATTAAGTAGGTACCACAATTTGAGTGAGTTGTGAGATATTTGAAGAAACGTTTTGTTTGCTAACAGTTTGTAATTTTATCTTACCCAGTAGTAGTTTGCTGCAAGCTACAAACAAGTTTGTCAGTGACAATGTACCCTACAGTTGCTGTTCCATGGATATCCTACAACCCTGTGTCCACCATAGAATTACCCACGAGGATACAGTGTATAAGTATGACCCATATGTAAGTGAACTTGTACGTTACTTTGAATACCTATATACCGACGACCTAAGAACTACTGAACTGATTTCATCCTAAAGAAGGTTGCTGCCTAGCCCCATAAATTGAAGATTGGATTTGGAACTTTTGAAAAAACGGCGTCTCTGGGATTAGGCTTTAGGCGTTTGTCAAGTGAGTGACAACGAGAACAGCACTAAGTTGTGCTCAGACTATAGGTAAGTAATTACGTCTAAACGCTAATGTGATGTTTTCGCCACAACCTACTTAGGCCTTGGTCGTTCTGACGCCGTCGCCGGCTGCGTGCAGCGGCCCATCGCACGCGTCGTCTGAATGGTATGTTCGAAAATGTTCGGGCGCGGTCGTTCTCGCCCGTCGCGAGCGACGTCCAAACGCGAACATTTTTCAGACGTCGCGTGCGACGGGCCGCTGCACGCAGCCGGCGACGGCGTCAGAACGACCAAGGCCTTAACTACTTTACCTACCTATATTTGAAATAAATGCACAAACTTATGTACCTAACATGCCGATTCGTTTTCTTTTATAGAAAAAAATGACTATATGGGAGGCTGGTTGCGAAGAGAAACTAATAAACGAAATGATGTCGATTTCCTGGCGGCTTAATGCAGTAATGGCGCTTATTACAGTAGCCATGGTAAGTCAATCCATTTGAACAGACAGCAGAAAATTATCTGCAGAAGTTCCTGGTTGTAGTTTGTCTACTTCTGCCGCTGACTGTAGGTACCAAAATAGCTACAGTTTGCAAGTATCGCTTTCGTGTCGCGGTGTATAGTTATTGGTATACTTCGTTCCAGATTATATGACGAAAAGTTCTCATACTATTCTGTAAGAAATTTTCGTCATCTAATTTGGAACGAAGACAACGAAGTATACCTAACGGTGCGTATCCGCGGCGAGCACGCTCGCTGATCGCGTCGCTCGTAAATAGCGCACAACGCTTGTGTGATACTGATAAGATAAGATCCTACCTAAAAGGAAGCTTAATGCATTCGTCCGAGGCGCCTTGACTTGATGATTGACTTCGGCTTTTACAAACACGCAAAAGGCGTCTATTGTAGCTGTTGTCACTTTGCCAATCGCATAAAATTGGTAAGTCGAGGAATGAAATGTTTTCTCGCGTTATGCGACTATACAATAAATAGTTGCACGAGATCGCGTGACATGTTTCATGCGTAAGCGCGTGTTGCTGCGAATAGGTACCTATAATTTTAAATGATCAATCACAGTTACGTAAATATTTACTCCGGCCGGAATCGCTTGTTCATAGCGATTGCGCGCCAAAGCCAGGTATTCCATGACTTCTTTGCGATTTGAGTTGACTTCCTAGACTCAAATGTGCGTATATCCACTGATGACATATAGGTACCTTAACGTATTAACCCTTTAACTGCCGAACGTCAAAAAAGTGCAATTTGAAATGTTGTCAATTACGTTCTCTCGTAAATTTATTAGATTCTCCAAGGCATAGGTGTGAGATACCTCCACACTGCGTACCGAAGCGGGCTGCACCACGGTAACCAGGCCGCGTGTGAGGCCTACTTGCTCCGATCCGTCGGTGACACTACCTCGAAACACATCGACTATCCCAAGAGAATCGTACGCAAGACGAAGTTCCACCACGCGCGAACTCTACAATGGGTGAAGGCCACATACACCCCCAGAAAGATTAAGTACAAGGCCTCTTTATCCCCCGATATGAGTTCGGATGAATTATTGAAACCAATAGATAAAGAATAAAAACCTTAAATAAAATAAAGAATTTGTATTTGGAGCACCAATTATGCGATAGGATACATTTTAGCGATTATCAGCTGCCCGCTTATTAAACACAGAAATATCGGCGCACAATGATACATCTTAGTGTTGACAAAGAGTACGTATTGCTTTAATCACGAATTACTTTCGCAGTTCCACCTATCATAAAAATATATTAACACTGGAAATTAGCAAATAAAGCGGTTGACACATATATGAGACATCTGTGTGCATTATTGGGTGGAAGATGGTTAACTCAAGTGTAATAAAATGTTCCGATAATACTACTACTATTCAGATATTGCAACCAATTTAGACTTTTACAAAGGAATACAATGGAATACGAGTAAACTAAATAAAATGCCAAATTATTAGGGCTTTCTTGTTAACACGTTCACAGTCCCCATACAAAATGTTTCAATTTTCTTGGACGACCAAGCAAATTACTTCCATCACACATCCGTGCTCCACGTTTGGGTCACTGTGAAACGACCAGGTACGTACGCACTCGGATTATTACAATATATTATAGAATGCTATTTCATATCTAACTAAAATATGAATTAATAAATCAGAATTGTCTTTTGAAGCCTTTTATGGAATGCAGGTATAGTGATTTATAGTGATTTGAGTGCGTATCTGGTTGGCTATTGTGACCCATGTACGGGGCACGGACTTGTGGAGATAGTTCGTCGTGACCCATGTACTCGTATGGGGCACTGGACTGTGAACGTGTTAATGCTTATGTACAGTTATAGATTACACACATTATTAATCACTATAATAGAAGATAAATAAAAATAAAATATTTTCAATTATTTGTCTATGAATTTGTGTATTTTCTCCGGCTCTGCGAGTTCCTTGAGACGATGGAGGTTATCCCACCATAGCTTGAGTCTATGGCGCCTGATCATGTTGAACCAGGGCGTGATAGGCCCTTCCAACGTTGGAATAAATCTGAAAATTCAAATTTTTTAACCTCTTCACACACAGTCACGTACAGATGACAAGAGCCGCCGTGTCTACAACGCCACTACCATGTATAGATGACAACACCGACAATAAGTAAAACAAGTAAAGGCAACCTACGTGCTATCAAGTAAGGTTCATTATCCGTCTTTTGCTGCAAAGACTTTGGCGTATGAGACACGACTTACGTAATTTACTGTGGCGGTCAAGAGGTTAATGCTGGTTTTCCACTACAGCTATGCTATGCTACGTTGCTATGGATGCGTTTGAAATCCACCAATCACATCCCTTTATTCACATAGCATAGCTCTGGTGGAAAAGGGTTCAGCTATGTTTTTTATATGGAAAGATGCGAACTGCGGATGCGTGCTATGGATGCGTGCTACGGATGCGCGCTACGGATGCGTGACCGCTTCCCCCCTCACCGCGCTGCCGCTCCCCGCGCCCCTTGTCTATACATCGCATAGCTCGAGCTGCGCATCTTCCTCGCACAGCTACCTCGCGGCTGCGCATCTATCTCGCACAGCTACATAGCGTAGCTTTAGTGGAAACGGTCGCATAGCTCGTAGCGCATCCTCGCAGCATAGCTCTAGTGGAAAACCAGCCTAAAGTACTACGAGGCAGGGATGAATTGAAGAATGGGACACAAACCTGTAGGCTGTAACCAGTGTAGATAAATGTAGTAAGAAGACTTAGGTATATAAACTTGAAATCATTTCAGTCGAACGAATTGCACCAAAGCCATTCCTTCAAAAAGCTACTCTACTGTTCAAACAATAAGGTTCAAAATCCAATAATATTGTAATAGAAATACGTTAAACAAATTTCAACTTTACTTACGCATTAAACTCGCTCTTGGGCACGAAGCAGTACTCCGATATCTCGTCGCAGTTGGGCTTTATCTTGACGTCGCTCTGCAGGAACAGCACGTGGTCTATCTCGTGCTCGCCCCACACGCCGTCGCCCGGGTCGTGATAGTGCACGCGCGTGAGGAACGTGAACAGCTCCGGCGCCATCTATTCAAACCCTCATGTTTATTCTAAACAATTTACTACACAATACATGCATACGTACCTAGTAGAAATCGACAGTAAAAAAGGCTGAAATCGCAAAGCATTATCGCACCTGTGACACGCGAAGGAACGTAAGTGCTGTGGGTAAGTATGTGTGCGTGCGATGTCGGTACACGCGTCAATTAACGCGCGCGCGCGCGGTGTTGCGCGGGTGCGTAGCGCGTGGCGCGGACGAATCGCGAGGCGCGCCGGCACCAGGCGGGTCTCTCAGGGACGAGGTAACTGACCTCGGTGCGGGGGGGTTTGTGGCCATTCTGTATGTAATACAAAAAGCTTTTTTTTCGTGCATGAGTATAATTCTATCGAAATTTTTTTTTTGTATTCCTTTTTTCTCTTTTTTATTGTTTTTTCTGTATGTAATACTACATATATTATACTATTCTGTGGCATTATATAAGCATACGTAGTCCTCGTTTTGTAGTATGTCGAAAGACCGCTTCAAACCACCCGAAAAACTGCGTAACTTAATGTTCTAAAAATGCGTTTTGTGACAGCAATATATATAACGTTTTTAACCCTTTGACCGTCAAAGCGATAGTGTGTCGTCGTGCCCACTACGCCAAGCACCGTTGAATTGATGTAATGTTTAAACCAATAAAAAAAGTTCATAAATAATTTTATTCATGATCAAAGTAGATATGAGCGTCGCGCCGCCGCGCCGCCGCGCAGACAGAGATCGGCGCGCCGACCGCCCTGTATAGGCGGCGGCGGCGTGGGGATTTTCGGTGGCGGCGGCGGCGCGGCGCTCATATCTAGATCAAAGTACACCTTCACTCCGACCTTTTAAGTGGTTGTTGGCGTGGTGGGCATGACGACACACAACCACTGTATAGGTTCTTGGCGGTCATAGGGTTAATGTATTAATTTTACTGTCGATTTCCCCTGGCGTATTCTGTGATATTTAATATGTGGAACCATGATAGAGTAGCAAGGCATTAGAAGTTAATTATAACTAGGCTTGACAACGCTTGGTGATCTAAACAGTAGGAGTCACTACTTTATATAATCTATCTCTAGCAACATTAGGTGAAAAAATTATTACCTGATCCAGCGGTATGCCTAGTTCATGGTTCATTCTCCGCCTTGCAGCCTCAATAATGTCCTCCGGCTTGTTATCTATGTACAATGGATGGCTGCAGCAGGCGTTGGAATAGTAGTCTGGGTATGTCACCTGTATGAAAAAAAAAAGGTAAATAAAGAAACGTTTCATTATCAATTATAAGATAAGGGTGGGTTGCAACCTATGATTACCAATCAACATTCAATATGGCACCGGCAGCTGTCATACCATATAAACTTGTCAAACTTTCCATACAATCAGACACTTAGGAAAACAACTTACAATTACAAATTATTTACCAATAAACCAAAAAAATTAAAATGCAAATGAATGTTCTCTTCTTATAGTTTTACCTTCTGACTTGACCTTCGTTGCAACAGCATGTCACCTCTTTTGTTGAAAAGAAAGACACTGAAGGCTCTGTGCAGCAAGATATCACCTTCTGGGCCTACTTTGTGGCACTCTCTCTTAGTAGCGGTGCCAATTATATTGTCTTTCTCATCCACCAACAGACAAATATCTTTGTCCAGTGCATCAGCCTGTTAAAAGATGATATTTTTTATTACATAGGTATCTGCATCCTAAATTAGATAAACTCAACTCATTTAAGATTTAAGATCAACAGATTTTGTCAATGCCATGTTCAATTAACTTGACACACTTCACACACTTGTTCTTCAAATATTAAGTATTCTGATGCATAATTTCTATTATCAGTATATGTATGTAACTACATCTAAATTTTAACCTATCATTCAACCAAGGCAAAGTAAGAAAATTTGGTTGCCAATCAATTACTGCTTATTTAGATTTTTGAAATACTACATTATCCAATAATATTTTAATTAACTGCCTCAAGTATTTTTATGAAATATCATTAGACTATTAATTACACTAACAGTTAACATTATTAAAGGTGTAATCAGTAATATTTGTAACAAGCTGCGCCGACCCCAAGTAACTGGGAAAAGGGCAAGCGAATAATGATACTCAGTAATATATTCTTGAAATATTATTTATCATGATCATATCAAAGTTTACCTGAACAGGCTCTACACCTTCCTTAACTTCCGGCAGCGGCTTGACAGTGTCTGAAGACAAAAATCTAGTCTCCAGACGCAAAGCATTCCAAAAATTCCGGGATATGGTCCGAGCCAACATTGTCGCTTAAAAACAAACAAAATACTGCAGTTTAATAGTACATTCACAGAATTTATCCTCGGTGTAACAAAACAAATGTTAATAAGGATTATATTTACATTTCAGATCATAATCGGATCGAGGCAAGACTTTTGACAATGAATGAGTTTGAGACCTACATTATCATTTCAATCAATTCTTTCAATCTTAAAAGCAACTCTACAAGTAGGCTTAATGTGAGACTTCCAATATTTACTATTCATGGAACTAATACAAGAATTATAATCCAATATTTATTATTTCGTAATATGTAACTGCGGAATACTTATTACTTACTTGCTAATGCTATTAATTTACCCCTTCTCTTTAAATACGCCGCTAACTATTGATGTACCAACAGATCAAGGAATTACATTACGCAAAGAAATCAGACGTGAAGAGACAACTGCAATAAATAAATTGGTGATTATCGCTTTGCTTTGCTATTTTTGCTAATTTTTTTCTTGACGACGACCACGACCCGACACCGACACGACAAGACAAGTCACCGCTGCGGCTGTCACTGTCAAGATTTGTTTTGCGTTGTGTTCCAAAACACGCAGCTTGTTTTTATCCAGTAAGCAACCTATAAATTAAAACCACTAAAGTATAACTGACAATGAGTATTGCAGTAAGCCCGCCCCCACACTTCGCGTATTCGCCATGATGTGTTTCGTTGGAGCACGTTGAGCCGGCGTACGCCATGTTTGCCTCGACAGGCCGGCCCGCGGGAAAGGTTTACAATCGGGGCGCAGGATTTAAGGGTGCCCAAGGGGTGAATTATGTAGGGGTTGATGTCCTCTTTCTAAAAATACTATTCCCGCCCCGCGGAGACGCCTAGTTTTTTTTTATTGACGTTGAAATGTACGTGAAACGAAACGCAAAATTGAGTAATTTAATTCTTTTTTGGTACTCAATATCGTGAAACGGAACGGATTTCGCCGTTTTGACATTTACATTTTAGTACGTCACATAGATATAGTAACTACTCTGTAGTTATAGATGCGCCAACGAGCGACCGGGGTTATGTCTTTCTCATACTTGCTCATATCTCATATCATATTCAAACAAAATATTTATATAATAAACGTTTGGTGCAATTGTCATTGTCATTAGACAAAAAAAGTTCGGTTCTGGCGCTTCGCCGGCCGCTACCGCGGCACGCTCGCTTCGCTCGCTCGGCTCGCGCGCTTGGGTCGCAATACTACTAACACTCCTCCTCGCTTCGCTCGTCGTCGTACCTACACCGACCTGCCTTAGAGTGACCCTCTAGGACAATTTCTTTAATACAGTATAGATACCAAAAAATATTAGGTTGGTGCTATCTGTAGTGTACAGGAGAAACTTGACGTCTTTGCTTAATTTAGAAACGGAATGGCGCGTTATTTTTTTTTCTAATTAAAAAAGATACCTAGGAGGTGAACACAGAAAATCGAACTGGGATTCGAAAATTCAAACAAAAGTGGCGGAATACGTTCCATTTCACGATATTGCCTATAAAATTGCGTTTCTTTTCACGTATACTTAAATGTCGATAAAAAAAAAAACTACGCGTTTCCGCGGGCTGAGGGTAGTATTTTTAGAAAGTGGACATCAACCCCTACATAATTCACCCCTTGGACACCCTTAAAGCCTGCGCCCCGATTGTAAACCCAACCCTTTGGTGTCGTTTCTCAGCGCGCGCTCAGCCCCGGGAGGCTAGCACGGTATATTATAAAGCGGGGTCTTATCTACGGTTTTTGAACTTATTAAAGAGGATTTACTATATGGTCTCGAAACATAACTAATAGTAGCGCCACCTAACCTAGTGCCCGTGAAAACAATGATATAGTACGGCTTTTCACCGCCACCATCTAGTGAACAAGAAACAATCTACATAGTTTGGCTTTTCACCGCTAGATGTTAGGTCTTATACATTAATTTTTGCGCCATCTAGTGATCAAGTAACACACTAAATAGTTTGGCTTTTCACCGCTAGATGTCAGGTCTTATATATTAATTTTAGCGCCATCTAGTGTTCAAGTAACATACTAAATAGTTTGGTTTTTCACCGCTAGATGTCAGGTCTTATATATTAATTTTAGCGCCATCTAGTGATCAAGTTACACACTAAATAGTTTGGCTTTTCACCGCTAGATGGCCAGGTCTTATGCATTAATTTTAGCGCCATCTAGTGATTAAGTAACACACTAAATAGTTTGGCCTTTCCTCACTAGATGTCGCTTAATTAGAGAAGCTCGTTCTCATTCCACTAGATGTTTTAAAGCTGCCTACACAAAGCCCTGCCTGCAGCCTGCAACACAATAAGATTGGCACATTGGCAGGGCTTTGTGTAGGCAGCTTAAATGGGGGACTGTAGTCTTTGCATTCTACTCAAATGGAGAATGTCAATAGGTCTGCAAAATCACTTGAATGTTTGTTACGGTAAAGCTTTGATTCATACAAATACATCAGTTTTTGTTTCATTCAAAAATACCAAGTAGTTTTGTTTTTACAGGCATTTTAAGTGAGTCCCGCTAACCGCGTGTGACGTTATTTTGCAACGCTAGTCTAGTACGGAAGCGCGCGAACGGAGTGAGCGCCTGCATGGCGAGTGTTGCACTATGACGTCACGAGGGCGGGTCGTCGCGCGTCACTTTAAAATTCAATATCTTGGAAACTAATGGATGTATCGAAATAATTATTTCACATATATTTTTTATTTTCAACAGAGAATGCAGAAAAATGGAATTCTAAATTAGTTAACATTCTACCTTATGCACATTTTCTTTTGCGAAAAAAAAATGACATGCATCAACATGGTACATACAGATTGTTTTGAAATAGTGCCTAGGGCTTCCGGGATCCCGGTATTTTTCGCCCTATGTCATGCACTTGTGTAACTATTTTTATCCCTATGTAATGTTCTGTGATCCGTACAATAACACAAATGTTATTAATCTAGGGATCAAATCGAAGATAATCAGTAGGTACTACTGTGAAGTAGTTATTAACTATGTCTATATTTTAGGGTTGGTTTGCCATAAATTTAGGAATAGCAAACAAGATAGGTGTAGGTTATTGTTTATACATTTATCTAGGTGTTTCATTCAACATTTAACATTTGGTACCTACTTACGTTTTCAGAACTGAATCATAATCATTTATAACGTAGGACATAACATTCAAAGTTCACCGACAAATTCAAACTTTACGTAGGTAATTTAATGCGGCATCAGTCACGACAAATAAAAACTGCATTATGTCTATTAGATATGGATGAAGTGCCACTGAAGAAAACACAGAATCCACCAAGTCGGCCTATTTCTGTATTTAATTAACTCCTTTAGCAGGAAGCGCGAAGCCCAAAATAACTTAGTCTAACGAATATGCGTGAGGCGCGCATTGGAGGAATCATAGTGCAGTGTGTGTGATTGCTTGTATTTTGTTTAGGTACCTATATACCTGAGTAGTTTTACTTGATACCTGTTCTTTTTATTGAGACGAACAATTGTGAACAACATATTATATCGTTAGTGATTACGGCTAACGTAGTGGACATTTTAAAAGTTAGGTGTGTTTGTTGTAGAATGTCTAATGTTAAATTAGCTATTCGCGTTCGCCCATTCACTGAAAGGTATGCAATAAGTATGAGATTTGGCTTTATGATATACCTGTGTTTTGTTTAATTCGCGCATGAAGGTCACCGTACCTACCATTATTTATAATTAATAACGTTAAATAATATCAAGTAGAATTTTGGTTTAGTGCGAGTCGGATTTTAGTTTTCCCATACATTTTGAGACCCAGCGCCTGATGAAGGCAACGAGCAAATGTCTAGCTATCTAGCTATCACGGTTCATGAGAATAGGGTCCCGTTTTACGCTTTGGGTACGGAACCCTAAAAAAGGCTTCTTGCCAGGCGAACATGGCGAATACACCGCCCCGTTAGGGCAACAGAATGTTTGATGCTACTTTTGTTAAGTTATACCTACGGAATCTTGGCTTATTATTATTAACAAACCCAGTGTTTAACAGTTCCCTGTAGAACCAAGCTGCTCTCACATTCGCAGTATGATTCCGTTGCCGACTGCATACAGCAACAGCATGTTCCGCCGCACTCCAAATTGAACCGTAATCATAAGACTAAAAGTCCCAATTTAGAGTGAGCGGCGTGTGCTGTTCCGACACTTCTCCGCTCATTTCAAATTGAGCTTTTTATGCATACCATTACGGTTCAATTTGGAGTGCGGCGGAACGTGCTGTTGCTGTGTGCAGTCGGCAACGGATTCATACCTCTCGGGACTCACTCCATCAGTGCATCAGTACTTCCATGTATCACATATTCAACAGTTCTACGACTTCTACGCTCATTGCAATTTGGTCAGATTCAGATTCAGATTATTTATTGGTAAAAAATACATTTACAAGTCAATAATACAATAACATAATTAATCACTATTACATAAGTTTTTAAATTTGTTTCGAGTTAATTTCTCTGCAGAAATTCATTTACATTATAACATGCCAATTCAGTGAGCATCTTTTTTAGGGTTCCGTAGTAAACAAGGAACCCTTATAGTTTTTAATTTGTTAACAAAAAGGTCAGGTTGTTGGTCAGGGACTTTGTTATGAATAATTTATATTTTACTTTCTGGTTTGAATAGTACCTGCTTAAATCCTACCCATTGTGATATACTTATTTAAAAGGACACGTCATCATAGGTACACTATTAGTTAATCTGTGTCGTAGGTAAGTAGGTACCTATGTAATGATTTCCATACTGAAGATTATTTGTAGAGTACTATTGATTTTCATGTATTTTCAGAGAGTTAAGGTCGGAAAAAGACAGAGTTCCTATAGTGAACGTAATCGACGACAAGACAGTCACAATCACCAATTTAAAAGTAAGTCCATTTCTCTTTAAAATAATAATATTACTTCTTTTGTAAGCATCCGGGTTACAAACGAAGTACCTATTATTATCATCTTCCTAGATCCTTTTGACGACCGCTTTAGCTTAGTTGGTAGTGACCCTGCCAACGAAGCTGGAGGTCCCGGGTTCGAATCCCGGCCGGGGCATTTATTTGTGTGATGAGCACGAATATTCGTTCTTGGGTCTTGGATGTTTTCTATGTATTGAAGTATTTATTTATCTATATAAGTATGTATATCGTCGCTTATTACCTATAGTACAAGCTTTGCTTAGTTTGGGACTAGGTAGGTTGATTTATGTAAGATTGTCCACAAATATTTATTTACTTATTTGCACCCTGAACGCGCTGGACGCCTGGGGTCCTAATCCCAAGATTTGGCGTAGGTCCTAGTTTTTACTCGAACGACTGCACAACAAAAGGGGAAATTAAGATATTATCTTACTTTTCAATTGAGTGGGCAACTTGCCTGTTCGGAGTTCTCAAGCCGCTTGAAGGCCTCTAACTTGGCTTAACGACTGCTGTCATAGACAGCGGCCGGGGTCTTAACGTGCCTCCATCCCACAGCACGGTAGGTAGCACTCCGTCAATGGTCGCTTTTATATACTTTACCGTGGACGTCCACGTCCACGACACACGTTGCTTAGCCTCGCATACCGCACGCGTTACGCGGGACGCGGGCGCCGCTGGCTACGATCACTCCTATACGAGCTGGCTGGCTTTGCCCCTATAAGGACACATCGGAACTTAAATAATTGTACAGAACATGCCAGGCGTTGAATACTGTTGTTATCGTTTGTGCTCTTTAATATAATCAAAGCCGTTTCTTTTTTACTTACTAGCGATGTGTATGCCCATCTTAATTTTGCCCAGGTGAGTGCATCAGGCGCAGGCGACAGCCGAGAGCGCGTCCGCCGCTATCACGCAGACTATACATTCGACAGCTCCTGTTCACCTACCAATCCTGAATATGCTACTCAGGAAAAGGTAAATATAAAAAAAAAAACTGTTGTGCAACGTTTTGTCAGCTTTTTCGTCTTCGCAATCGACCAAACTAGACTGAAACCTAAGGGCGCGTTTGTTGTTGAGAGGGTTGGGTGCCGGGGCTGCGGAACACGCGCAAGTACAATAACATAGGTGAACGTTTTCATACTCGCTTCACAATCCGTACCGGTGCATGCGTCGCTTAATTTACTCGTGGCTATGCTTCCGACAAGTAAGGTCAGCATGTAGCACGTTAATCTTATTTTATTATTTATTTATTTAATCATTTATTTCAGGCATCTGTGGCCCATAATACAAATACCTTAAAGACTAATATACATATTATATCATTATATAATACACACCACCACACCTGGCCATAAAGCGGCAATTACCGCACGCTCCGCACGCGGGGAATCCCACTTCCTGGCCAGGGAGTGACATAAAAATTTGTACTTAACACGGGCGGTAATAAAGAAAGCCTCAGATCGTATATTTATCGCCCTTGCCTTCGGCTCGGGCGTCAAATACCTGCGATATGAGACATTCTTTGTTTTACCGCCCTTGTTAAGTAATGTACTATTTCAATACATTTGCTCGTAACTTGGCTCTTATTACTTCGCTTTTAGGCTGATAATCCAGGATGTTACACACGCATGCCTTAGTATATGACAACATTTGTTCTGTAATGTTTATATCCCGATTAAGATTCATGTCCACTCTCGGCTCCCTTATCGCTTTCGCCGCATGGCTCGCGCGAGCAATAAATAGGTAGGTACTCCCTCCATCCAGTGTAATGATAAACGTACCTCACTTGTATCATAACTAGCGACCCGCCCCGGCTTCACACGGGTGCAATATATACATATAAATCTTCCTCTTCAATCACTATTAAAAAAAACCGCATCAAAAGCCGTTGCGTAGTTTTAAAGATCTAAGCAGTTATACCTATACTACGTCATTACGTAGTATAAAACAAAGTCGCTTCCTAAAGTGCATCTATGTAACTACATCATTATGTAGTTACATAGATGGACTATGATAATGTACTATTACTTCAGGTTTTCGAGAGCATTGGTCGTGACGTCATGTCCCGCCTCTCGCGTTTTTCCTCCGTGTGTGTGCTGGCGTACGGACAAAGCGCGACGGGGAAGACTCATACGATGATGGGCACGGAGTCGCAGCCAGGTCTTGTGCCGCGGCTCTGCAGGGAACTGGCCTGCGTAGAGCCCTGTGACGTTACCATCAGGTTAGTAGTATTATAGTGCGTGTCATTCACGAAGGCGCGCCCCTCCACAGCCCAATCCGTACAATTGCGCAGCGTGACCGCGGGCCACAATGTTAAAATCGTCAGTCATTTCCTCTCGCACGAAAACTTGTACAGTGATTAAGAAAGATGAATAAAAAATTACTGTGGACGTCTGCCACCATTCCGTTGGTGGGTTGAGGAGCAGCAGCCTCCCAAAGACGTAAAAAAAAAAATTAAATTCAGTCATTTCCTCTCGACTGAAACTAGGTTTAAATGATAGTTAAGAAAATACCTTAACGAAAAAAAAATCGTCTGCCACTTGTACCGCGGTGGAATACCCGTCTGCCAAGCACGTGAACATGTAAAAAAAATAAAAAAATTCAGTCATTTCCTCTCGCATGAAATTTTGTAGTAGATGATAGTTTATGGACTATTATGAAGAAATAAATTCGTCTGCCACTTGTATCGCGGTGGAAAACCCGTCTGCCAAGGGCCTAAACATTGTATGGGATGAAAAGAAAAAAACAATGCACATCAGCGTGTGGGGTATCTATGGATAGGTTTTTGAAAATGATATAGGGGTTTCTAAAAAACTTTTCCATTTAAGTCAACAGTTGGTGAGATATTCGCTGTGAAAGTCGTAAAAACTTCATCCTCTACTATCTTATATCTCTCTCTCTCTCTCTCTAATATCAAGGACTCTAATATCAAGAGAATAAGGCTATGTGTAGATCATTCAGACTGTGTTATTTTGCATAGCTAGGTACTTCTGCTGCTGATTGTACCTAAAATTGATTGGTTCATATTGGATAGGTATTGATCGTTAGTAATAATATTTCACAATTTGACCGTACTCCGAAAATTCCTAATATTATGGAGTTATGAATACCACCTATCTTTGCATGCTAATTACAACATTAATAGGGACCATTTCGCATTCCCGCCGGCGGGGACGTTAGTTGTGTTACTATATATACATATGTATAGTTGTATACACATGTATAGTCCCTATTCGTCCCGGTACCGCCACATACCGGTTCGAGTCTGTCCGACCCAGGTCGGGCTGAGCTGAGTTTCTTGCTGGACTCTTCTCAGCTAGGCTAAGTTTTAGTGAACCAGAGTTCACTCACATATCAGATTCGGTCGAAGCCGCTTTTTGCAAGTATACATTCCTGAAGTTCGACTATTACTCGTTAACTAGTAATGTCTACTTAGCTGTGATAGTTTTCCTTTTAAATTCATCGAATATACTACTACCATTATTTTTTCACATGCCTAGTAGCCCCCGTTTAACTGGCGGGGGGGGGGTACGACGACGACGACGACACTTGACCATAACAAAAATTATCACTTCAAAGCTTAATATCACGCTAACCAATTCTCAAAAAAATCTTGCAGAAACCTTATACTATTTTTAAAAGAGCTATCCAACGACACCCCACACGACACCTCCCAAGCCTGCCGTCGTGTATGCCCGCTCCCAGATTGGCTTCCTCTTAGAGTAACCCGACCGACACTAGCGTTTTTTGAGCGTCGGCGTCTTGCCAGCGCCCGCGCAGCGACGACGCAACATCCGCGCAGATTCGACGCAAGACCCCGACACTCAAACGCTGACGCTAGTGTGGGATATCTCTTACACAGCCATGTGAGACGTTGTCTTTGTCTACCTGCTTGTCTTAATAGACTCAAAGGCCAGATTGATCGAGGGATAATTTCGTGACAGAATTTCTCATGACATTCACGATTATTTGCACCAAGTCTTCGATTGTTTTTCAATAGCCAGTATAAATCCATTATGCTCCAGACACCTCGCTCAGACAGTGAAGAAGTGCCTGAAATTGCTTCGATGTCATTTATTTGCTTATGCAGTTCGTGTGAAGGGGCAATAGCCGTGATGGCACGCGACGCTTCACCGTCCAAAACGAAATGAGTTTCGCCACCTTTCATTTGCATTTGAAATACTACTAAAACTTACTTCTAAATTGCAGACCTTTCAACGTAGCACCTGCTTTATAGCTGACTTCGTAAAATATGCTACCTTAATCCCCAGCACTGGAATGCAGTCCTTACCTATGTAATGCAAATTTATTTATTTAGGCTCAGTTTTCCCTTCATGAAAGGTTAGATGGCAAGGATGATTCTCATCGTTAAAGTCAATTGATGTCCACACCGGTCCAAACGTTGAGCGTAAAGCGTAAGTTAAGGAAATCAGAGAGTCAATTTAATCAATTTTATCTTTACCTACTAAGTACCTCTAGGTACTTTATAAACTTTTTTTGTTGACTTTAGTTTACTGTATACCTTGGTCCCTAACTGTTAAAATAGTTACATTCAAAATAATCACTCAAGAGTCGTTAAGGCGCTACACTGAGAAATTTGGAGACTTTGAAACGCTGTCCTGCCCAGACTAGCAAACAGTAGGGGCTGATTTTCAGATATATGATTCTTGACTATATGATTGTGGTACTGACAATAGCGAAACATGATTGCTTAAAATTTTCTCGATAGAAAATAAATCCAAAGTCGAGTCTATATTTTCCTTTTTTTCCTCAGCCTACTAAAACAACGCATTATTAAAAGACACGATTAAGTTACTATGATGGTATTTTACCTCATCTAGGTACTGACAAGAGGAAATTTAATAAACCTGCACACAGTCAGATATTTAACGAGATTTGTCCAAAAAGCCATTCTCGGAGAGGGTTGCATCCCGTTTTATCGTGAGCGAAAAACAAAGGGCGTCTCTTTCAATCGATATATCGCCTTGGGTCCGATGTGGACAAATGAAGAAAATGTCAAATTTTGGAATGAAAATCACCCGAAATTCGCTTAGGACCTACCCAATACTAATAAAATGTGGAATCCTTTTTTACCTAATATCCTATTGAAAAATGTTAAAATGTAACGGGATAAGAATTCTTGCATGATGCTCAAGATCAAATACAAAAGGCTTAATATTTTCCGCAGACATCGCATTGAGAGAGAAACCACATCGCTTTACCTGCCTCTATTCGACAAGCACCATAGTTTGGTAAACGTAATCATAGTTTGGCATCATGCTCTTTTAGTCCTTACCTATTTACTGGGGTCGATCGATGAAAAGGAATTCAATCTGCATGGACACTCAAAACAAAGTGTAGGTAACTACTCGTTTTCATTGCTCTTAAATGTAGGTAGCCAACTTCTGGTACGATTTAACCAGAGGAGGAAACTATCGACTCGAGAAGAAGAACTATAACTAGTTTGGAATAACTAACTTAACGAAAAATTAAGAATTATTCATTTAAAAAGTTGGTATATCTGCATCTAATCGCGATAGTTTTATAATGTCGGTAGTTCGATTAAGTTTGAATGCCGTAATAAAATGAGGCACCACCCAAGGCCGCATTCGTCACGCGAGACTTTAGCACCCTTCGGTTACGATTATGGCTTTATCTGTACTAACTAATATCTTGCTACGTGTACGTGTGTTATAAGTTTAACCGTTAACCACATGTAGGAGTTACGTGTTCAATACAGTCAAAGATCGGTTTACTTCTAGATAGGATTGCAATAAACATTCTCCACATAATGAATGTAGCGAAATGAAAACAACGTGGGTATAAAATGATAAATATACATAGGTAAGGTAAACATCCGCTCAGTTGTTTACTTTAGAACATGAGCAGATTTGCGGCATTAACAAAGAATTTGTGATTGAAGACTGATTAACCTCGTCCAGGACGTAACTCAACATATAGGGTGACCCAAACCGAAAAGTTTAAAGATTCATAACTCAAAAACTACGAAAAATCGGCTAACATACATGGGGTATATTCTGATAGCCCACGACGTGAGGAATCAAAAAAAAATTTTTGACGTCAAGTTTTGGGCCACCCTGTTTAATAATTATGTATTGCCGGTTCTAGTATTTTTCGAAATCAACACATTTCTTTCTATCTGTCTTTTAAGTCATTACGAAGTAGATAAAGCACATAAAGTTCTTAAAATGAAACTAACTACAGCTCCTTCTAGCGATTTGTACACGATGGAATATTACAGTTCACCCCTGTGCTATATACGGCTTCTCACCCTTGTGGCGCGAACAGTTTAATTCGCAACGTCCAAGGTGCCAGGCGCTACGATTGTCGGGGGTTTGTGTATCTCGAGTTTTACAGGAACTGAAAAGTGAATGTGAGTTGAAGCCTTAAATTAAATTATCTGAAAGTGTAACTGAGGTTAACTCAGATTTTATTACGATCCCACGAAAAGGTAGGTGAAATTGCGTATTTTATAATTACCTAGATCTATTAGTTAATGTACCTAGTTATTGAAATTATATTTATCTAAAATTCAAACATGTGTCACCCAATGGATGCAATTTATACAATTTACATCGTGTTCAGGGGAGCTCTATCGAATACGCGTAATACCGTACCGTAGCTACCTACGATATTTATCAGAATAATATACTTTTTTTTTTATTTATAGGTTTGCGCTTGACCACAAATCACCTGATGGTAAGCGATACTTATGTAGGTATACACGAGTATACCTATATTATTCTGATACGAACTCGTAGTTATCTCATGTTGAGATTCTTCGGTGATTAGCTTTCATTATTTTTAATTAACGTAAAACTTACCTGCTATATTTTGACTTCTGAAAGCAAAGTTGAAGATTGAATAATTAGGCGCGATGCATGAGTTGTGTTGTTGTTTGGAACTTCCATCAATCACGGCCTGTTAATCATGCGTGACTACCGTTCATTTAATAAACATTAATTTAGGGTATTCAATTTATTCGTTTACCCATAAATAAGTCATGAATGAGTACGTAATTAGAATTAACATTTTTTTGTTTTACAGTAATTTCTCAAATCTCAGTTCTACCTACTAACCAAACTTATTCGCCGTTGGAGTATAATGTTTTATTAATATCAGAAAATAAATAGGTACTTAGTAAATATGATTCTGAGTAGGAAAAACAAAAAAAAAACAAGTTATGAAAAAAAAAGTATCTACATCTACAATTTACTTAAAGTGAAAACGTACGTTTTGGTGATCCAGTATAAATCTGGACACAATATCTTCAAGTGCATGTTATTTACCAGTAGGTAACTACCTAGTGGCAAAGCTTTGTGATTTTTTAATGTAGGTAGGTACCGTACTTTCTAACTGACAGATAACGCCGATTCCATTATATTTCAGTTTAGTCTATACCTGGGTCCCTAACTGTTAAAATAGTTAAATTCAAAAACAATCACTCAAGAGTCGTTAACCATCCTGGCCCGGTCTGGACAATTTGAGAAAATGTTACATTTTGGAATGAGAATAACCAGGGGATCATATAGTGATGTCGTCTACTATGAATTAGTTTTTCTGTTAATTGCAATATACATAAATTATCTGTTTCTTGTCCCACCTTTGGTGACAGTTTCCTGGAGATTTACAACGAGCGAGTGCACGACCTGCTAGTCGGCGAGGACCCGCCGCTCACCTTCAACTCTTTGCCGCGGCGGCGCGGCAACGCGCGCAAGGATCTGCGCGTTCGCGAGCACCCTACAAGAGGACCTTACGTACAGAGTGAGAGGCTTACAATAATATAGTAAACGGCCTATAACAAGTAAGGGTGGGCCAGACGAGCGTAATTTTATAACTCATTAGCTGCTTAATTTCAGTCGAGGGCATACTTGTGACATTAACCGAAAATTGCTGTGTAATAGTCACTATATAGCCTCGGCCGAAATTAACTACGCAGCTCACAAAATTACGCTCATCTGGCCTCATCCTGGGGTATCTACTTACTAATTGAAGTGCTCGTAATCTAGCGGCCCACGTGGGTTATCAGTTATCACCGATCCCAAAGTAACTACTTACGGTTAATTTAGGAAAACCTAATTCAATTCTCAGGCTAGGCTGTTTGTACCATAAAATAATAGACAACCGCCGCGCATGATCCCTTTGTCTGTATTGAAGAACAAGAAAAAGCTATTTGTTTACATTCTCAACTAGAACAACATGCAATCAGAGAAAAATAAGAAAACAAGCATTTTATAGAATCGTCTATAGAACCCGCGCGCTTTGAATGAGACCCATTATCTTACGTACCTACTTATAAAATCAATTGTTTTTAAATTGTTGGTAGATCTTCGTCGCGTGTCTGTAAGCAATGTCCAGGCTCTCCTAGCGCTAGTGGCTGAAGGCACTCGTCGGCGGCGCACGGCTGCGACCCGTCGGAACTCCTCGTCCTCCAGGTCTCATGCGTTGCTGGAGCTCACCACGCCCAAGGCGACGTTGCATCTAGCTGATCTTGCTGGAAGGTAGTTACATCATTGTGGCTAGACCTTCCTGTGGTTGTGAGACTTGAGTAGCATAGAAGCGCCATTACCGTTAGTGGTCGAAAACTCCGAATTGATTATTAATTTGAAATTGAACGGCACAGTACCTACTTTTACCTCACGAGCGCGGGTTGGCCATGATTGTTGTAGTTGTGCCACACACGAACACATAGATAACGTGAACTCATAGCTCCAACGGTGACGCCCACAAGCATGGCTCATCCGCGTTCGTGCGATAAAAGTACTCTACCGAAGTTGACGCCAATTGCTGTACGATTATTTAAATTTTCCCATTAATCAATTAATAATTGATGAGTATGTTGCATATCTGTGTTAAGTTTGGACTAGATCGCTCTTTAGCGGTAAAACCGCCTTCTTGTTTAGGTACTACTTTAAATGTTCCGTAGTGTGTGTTTGAGGTGTGCAATAAAGTGTATATATGCATATATTGTATTAAGGGTAGATATCCCCAATGCAAATGTCCCGCTCTAACACACGTGAGTTTGCAATTAACCATCCCTTTCTCTACGGAAGCTCTGCGCGTAGTTTTCGTAAATATTTAGTCATTAAGCTAATCATTTTATTCAAGCAAACCCTGCGAATTTGTCTATAACTATTTATGATCTTTAATTAAGTACAAAAATTAAATGTAAAGTATCAGTAATATAGCCGTAATATTGAAAAAACATTCCAAATGGGGTAACTTTCCGATTTTTTTCTAGTGAGTGAAATTCATAAGGTCATGTCATGTAACACTGCGACTTGAAATAGACAAGATCCTTATGTAACACATATATTTTTTTAGAATTTAAGACACTATATTCTATGTCTCAGATGGTTTTAAAAAACTCGAAAGAGGTAATACCCGGCCTTTTTTGTTTTCCAAGTGAAAAAGCTAGCTGGGAGGGCGTCGGCGGAGGGCGGCAAAAAGAGGGCGCCAACATCAACAAGTCTCTGGTTGCTCTCAGCAATGTTATATCCGCATTAGGTAAGTTTTAGCGTCCGATTATGGTCCGATTACGCTATTTGACTAAATTTTTTTATAATGCCAATTGAACCAGTTTTTAGAGACGATCAAATGTCTATATGGGACCAACAACAAATAGAGCACAATAAAGGGCTAAAATTAGGGACAAACCTAGCTCGACGCTAGCGGACCTCAAAAAGGCTCCAACAAATTGGCCCTGGCCAATGACGTCACTTGCACATAATTCGAGCAACCGTTGTATGGGAAAATTAGTATTTTGCTGTTTTAGTCGTAAAATAATGCGTTTAGGTACATAGTTGCCATACTTTTTTTTTTCTTACATAATCATTCTAATCATTCTATTGATACCTTTTATTTGAATTATGGAGGGTAAAAAAATTACATAATTTTCTGAGTTTTTGATGATTAATATCTTTTTATGATTTTGGTGAAATTTTATAATTTACGATTTATTGTGATATTTTGATGGCTAACTATCCAAAAATGACACTGTGTTATAAATTTTAGCATATGTCAAATACCCTATTAGATACCTACGAATAAAAAAAAAGTCTGTTTATTAACCCATTAAAGGCAATATCGTAAAATGGGGTGAGTAGGCACAAAACCGAAGTTCAAACCCGGATAAAAGTTTATTTTTGTATGTGGCACATTGATTTATTTGTAAAAAAAGTGTTCCGGTTGTTTGTATTTTACTTTTTTTTTATGATTTTGTGTTCATTACTTTAACGATAAACACAAAAAAGTTGGAAATCCCACCTCACCCCGTAGTCCAGGTAGGTTGGGGTGAGGTTGGGATTTCATACTAAGGTGAGTTAGGAAAATTGTTGGATCGACACTTTGGGATTATGAATATTACAATAGTCTCATTTGTAAGTAGAATTTATAAGTTACGTAGCAGTAGCCTATAAAAATCAGCTTACCCCTCTGTCATCGCTACTCTCCCCATTCATGACCCAACTGTCCTCGCAATCCCTACTTACCCCATTTTAAAGTATAATGATAATTGATAAGGTTCTTGGTGCCATTTTAAGTCGTGTAAGGCTTTAATTTTTTTTGTATCATACAAAAAATGATGTCATTTCTCTCTCGCCGTTAATGGGTTACCTAGAGTTTGTCCTAGACTAAATATCCACATAGTAGATTCGTGTGTTAGTAATCCGCATTACCTATTTGTCTTTTAGTGAGCGGCAGCAGCGGGCGTGGGAGGTTCGTTCCTTACCGCGATTCAGCTCTCACTTGGCTGCTTAAAGATTGCTTCACAGGTGGCGCCTACACTTTTATAATAGCAAGTAAGTTTATCATTAACAATCTGGAACATTGTTTTGCTTACTTACTATAAAGATATTAGTAGCACTTTAACGATATAGAGGACTGTCTAGTTTATTCAAATATATATATCGATATCGAAGTACCTAGTCCTAAATTAAGCTATTGTAGGTACTTCAGATTCGGTCAGGCACAAAATATTCCTGATCTGTAAATAGGCTGGCTAAGATCTAAAATTATAATTTTAATAATCCCATTCACAAATCTTATCGACGAAATATTTCTCTGGATTGGTCGAAAGAGCAGCTCTGCCTCTAACGTTTGCGTTAAATCTGGAATGTACCCATATTATTTTACGCACGTATATTGTCACCATATTTAAAGTTCATAGGATAAAGGATGATGTGTCCGGGCCGGCCCGTTTTCTAGTACAAGAAATCGACGGCCATCGCGCGTCCTATGTTAGAAAACGGGCCGACCCGGACACGGAACGGTCTACTGTGAATCATCCTTAATGGAAAGTTACAAAATTCTTTTGTAACAGACGAGGGACGGACGGACGGACGCGTGAGTGAAGCAATAGGGTTCCGTTTGGACCCTTCGGGCAAGGAGCCCTAAAAAAGGCCACCACAAGTAGGTACACGTGATCGCTAATTTCATAAGTAGAATCACTCCCACCAAAGTTAACGCGATGTTGAATGTCGAGTGAAGCTAGTTAGAAATTCTCTATAGCGGTGTCCCCGAGTGTGGCCTGCTACGGGGAGTCGGCCTCCACCCTCCGATGGACATCGCGCGCGCGGCTGCTGCCTTCCCCGCGCGCAGTGCCCTCCGCACAGGCCTCCATACAGGCACACTATAATAATCTGCTTGCCGAGCTCTGCCGGCATCATATACGATACGTAAGTAACAGTTGCATGGATGTGATAGTTAAATAATCTCAACCTTGATTTACATCTACAGAAAACGTTTTAGCTACCATATTTTATTTCATAGGTTCCTGAAACTGGAGAACTAATTTATGAAGATTTACATTGGGATTTACAATCGAAAAATGTTGCATACGTAGAGAAAACAGCTAAAATAGGGAATTTCATGAACATGCTGCAACAAAAGACTGATTCTAATCCAGATACTGTGGTTTCAGCACATACTAGTAACGATGTGCTGAATACCACAGATGAAAACGTAAATATAGCTAATGAAATCAACAAGGAAGTAGATAAAATACTAGTGCCAGCCCTAGAACGGACTAGAAGCGGAAGTGAACTAGAAATAGTAGCACCAATTCGACATAAAAGACGTCACTATAGGTCTCAAGAAGTACTTTCTATTGACAAGACTTTACACGAGCCATTGCCTCTTCAATCTCACACTCAAATTTGTACAAAGGATGATAAACCTAAAAATCTACATGTTCCAATACTATATGATAACCAAAGAGCAGAAATTGTTGCATCTGTTACTGAAAGATTGTATTCGAGGTTGAAAAAGAAAGAAGAAGTAGCAGTGTCAAAAGTGGAATCTATGCTTGATAAAAAGATTGTAGAACCATTAAGTGAACTAAAAATTTGTACAAACGCGCGACAACGACTTATGGATATAAGTCAGAAAGCTCTTAGAAACAAGAGAAGGATCGGCATACCCGTCCATACACAAACACGAAGGACAGTTATTCGAGTTAGGGATCAAGAAATTGATGTACAAACAGACTTGGAATCATATTGTGATAAGAATAAGCACTCTTTAGTTACTTGTCGCGACGCAAGCACGGAAACTCAACCTATGACACCTCGGTGTAAAGAAATTGCTATCGGACCTAAATGTGGCTCACTGCACGTGTATGACAAATCAACAGTAACCGAGGTCAAGCTAGTTGTTCTTAAAAGTACTCTTGTCATGACCGATGATGCAATAAAATCTGACAGATGTACCCAAACTAAAGTAGTACCTCCTCCAAGGCGCAAAAAAACAAATAATAGTCAAATAAAGCATGCGAATGAAGTACAGGAGTGTATTTCTATGCCTATTATTCGCATCAATATATCTCAGAGATATGCAGATTCGGAATCTCCAAGTTCTGATGAGAATTTAGCTAACAACAGCACTTCCGATAGAACAAGTAGCGTTGGAATCACTCCTGACCTATTAACTAATCATGGAAATGTTGAAACAGTAAACAAGGAAGATCACGCACCTATTACATGTCATGTTGATAGTAATCATTCTACTGTCAGTGACCTCGAAATAATAAATCGAGATGAAACTCGAAATTTATCGAATAATGATAATGAAGACTTTCCAGACACAGAACAATGCGCTTTGCCACGAGTATCAGTAAACTCCTCAAGCAAAGCAAGTCAGAACGAAATGAAAGATATAATTCTAGGTCGTAATCAAGAGTTATATCCATACAATATAATACTATCACCGCCTCGAGAAAGAGACAATACAAAAAGAATAGTGAAATTTAAAGAAAATATATTTAGTCCTGCTAAAAAACATAGGAATGAACCTAATAAACTACTAGAAGATAACAGAAAGGAAGAAGAAGAAATATTTCACGTTGGCTGTACGAATTCTCACGTAGCTTCTACTGAAATAGTCGGAAAACAAAAATACAATAGACCCAAGCAAAATTCAGACAGTGTACAAACAGAAACGGATAAAGATGGAAAATCTGAAGGAACTTCTTCTGACTCAGTAGAATCAAGTAAAGTAGACTCTGATTCATTTATTTGGGAGCAAGGCGGCACAAATAATGTGAAATATGAACCATGTAACTTCACACATTGTCGGTATACTCCTGTTTATAGGAGCAAATCGAAATACAAAACTGCTAAAACACGACTATATAGAGAATTTTTAGGGATGAAGCACAAAGATGATAGTGAGAAAAATAACCGTAATTACGAATCGCTGAACTCGGATAATACAAGAGATTGCAGCTCTAGTGAAAGTTTCCAGACTGATGACCCCAGATACAAATTCTTGCAGAGCAAACAATTCTTTGAAAATCAACATAAGAAATATAACAAACAGAATGATATTTACGATCAACTAGAAAAACAAATACTTGATTCCTGTAACAGTTTAGAAATTTCTGCCGATAAGTATGACAGATATTTGGTGAATTATCGCAACCATAGTACGGGATACTCTTACGAAAGAACACCTAAGAAATATTTGCAACATTTAGTTCAATTAAGGAGAGAAGTGGTCAAAGCAGACAGCGACACTACCGACAATCAATAATAGTGTGGCCAGATGACTGTTGTGTTAACCTGCTGTTAACGTGTTCTATTCCCTTATTAATTGAATTAGTACTGTGTTTCTTTACCCATTGTTGATGTTAGACCCATTGTTTGCTGTATTTCATCAAAATATTGCAGGACTAGTGAGCAAAAAAGAACTGTTAGAGTTAACATTTAACGAATTGGAGGAAAGCAAAAAGCGTTTCGACGTCTTATGCTTTACCGAAACATTCCTTAAATCAGGAAATGAGGGAAATTTGCGAATATCTGGATTCAGGCTAGCGGCTTCTTATTCTAGAGCACACCAAAAAAGAGGCGGTTCTTGTATATTTTGTGCAAACTTCATCGAATCGCGAGAGTTATCATTTTTGAATGAATATTCCGAAGACTATTGTTTTGAATGCTGTGGAATTGATATACCATCAGTAAAATGTATCGTGATTTGCATTTACAGAACACCAACATCTAATTCAAATCGATTTCTGCAAAAATTAGAACGACTCATGCTTAAGTTAAAACATAAAATAAAATATAAAATAGTTATTGCTGGGGACTTCAACATAGACTTACTGAAAACAATTGAAAGTTCCAAGGAGCTTACAAGAATTGCGACCAATAATAACTTCAAATTACATATACTTGATCCCACCCGTAGACAGTCATGCCTAGACCAAATCCTATCGAATGTTCCAGAGGCTAGTAGTGAAATTCTCAATCTAGGTTTGTCTGACCATGAAACTGCACAATGTCTTAAATTTGCTGTTAATGCCACGGATAAGCAGAGTACGTATTTCTTTCGCTTTAGAAGGGACTACAGCCCAGAGAATATGGCAAAATTCTACGATTGCCTTAGTAGTTTAACATGGTCTGACGTATATGACATAAACGATGTATCAATGGCTTTCAAAAAATTTCATGACATGTTCATACTTTTCTATAAATTATGCTTCCCGGTTATTAAAAGTAAAATAACTATTAAGTCTAAATCTAGCAAGTGGATGTCAAAGGGTATTAAAAAATCTGTAAAAACTAAAAGATGTTTGCGTTTTTGCTACTATCGAAAATCAAAAAGCCACGTCACTTACTTGAGCAGTAAAGTGAAATATAATAACTATTCAAAAATATTAAAACGATGTATATATCAATCTCAAAAATTGGAGAATGTTAAATATGTTGCCCGTTCAAAAAATGTGTGTAAGGCAACGTGGGACATAATTAAAAACGTTACAAAAAATAATTCTATTGACGGTAGTATTGGGAAAATAGTTGTTAGTGATAATATATTATTAAATCCTGTTGACATTGCGAATGCTTTTAATGACTATTACATAAATTTAACTAATTCGAATACTGATAATAAGCCAAATCCTGACGTGTCCCTGATGAAAGCAAATAACGCAAACATGTTCTTGACCCCAACAGACGAAAACGAAATACGAAAGATCATCAAGGCCCTAAATCCTACTAACTCTGCAGGTTACGACGAAATACAGACTAAAGTAATTAAAACATGTAACGAACCAATTGCTGCAGTGTTAAGTCACTTGGTAAATATGTCATTTGCCAGCGGCATTTTTCCGAAGTCTTTAAAGAAGGCACTAATCAAACCACTTTTTAAAAAGGGCAGCAAAGAATGTATCGGAAATTTTAGGCCGATCTCGCTCATTCCAGTTTTCTCGAAGATATTTGAGAAGGTATTTCATCACCGTTTAACGTCCTTTGTAAATAAGTTTCAAATAATTAAATCTGAACAATTCGGTTTTCAAAAAGGAAAGTCTACATCGTTAGCTGCATATAACCTAACAAATAACATCTTGGGCCATATGAACAGAAGTATGCCAGTTACGGCCATCTTTTTTGACATGAGCCGGGCTTTTGATTATGTGTGTCATGAAACGCTACTTGCTAAATGCGAACTATACGGCATAAGAGGAGTAGTTAACGACTGGCTTAGGGATTACTTGAAGGGAAGGACTCAATTTGTAGAAGTAACCCAAATTAGTTCAGACAATATTGTGTCTGTTCATAGATCGTCCACAAAAGTGAACGCAGTCGGAGTACCTCAGGGGAGCATTTTAGGACCCCTGCTTTTCTTGCTGTACGTTAACGACCTACCAAATGCAACAAACTTTGACTGTACACTTTTTGCGGATGACCTATCAATCGTCATACCGTGTCGAGATGCAAAAACATATAATAATGATATCAATGAGACTATTATCAGTATTGTGACTTGGATGCGGAAAAATAACCTAACTATTAATTTACAAAAAACTACATTTATCCAGTTTATAAATAAAAATGGCGTTAAGCACCGTCTAACTGTTACTTTCGGGGATCATATTTTGACTGAATCTTGTCAGACAATATTTTTAGGTCTTTGCTTGGACGATGCATTTTCTTGGAATGACCATATCAATAAAGTATGTAGTAAGGTGAACTCATTCGCATATGCCTTGTGGAGGTTGGTAAAAATTAGTACTAAGGAGACTGCCATACAAGCGTATTATGGATATGTTTACTCAGTACTTAAATATGGCATTCTTCTTTGGGGCAACTCAAGTCAGGCCAAACGAGCACTATTAGCACAGAAGCAATGTATCAGAGCTATTTGTAATGCAGATATCATGACATCATGTAGACCTCTATTCATAGATTTAAAGATTTTGACTGTACCAAGCATGTATATTTTTGAAATTTGTTTATTTGTTAAAATGCATCCTGAATTATTTAAAACGAACAAAGATACATGTAAATTTAATACTAGATACCCAGATCGTCTCGTTATACCTCCAAAAAAGACAAGATTGTATGGTAAGAATGCGTATTGCATGTCGATTAGCATTTACAATCGTCTGCAAGATGATATAAAAGATTTACCGCTTAGATTATTTAGACATAAGTTAAAAAACTGGCTTTTACATAAATGTTTTTACTCCATTAACGAATATTTTGATTATTTTAAATACAAGTGACGACATTTTTTGTAATTAGATATATGGATTTTGACATTGAAATTAAAAATTTGCTTACCTATTATTTTATATTATTTTGATTAATTTAAGCGACATTATTCTGTAATTAGACATAGGTAGTAAATTTGACTTCACATTGTAATTTAACATTATTTCATGACATTTTATTGTAATTATTAAATAGGACTTCAATGCCACTTATCTCCGCCATTTTTTTATATTTTTGCATGCCAGTTGCTGGTAAAATGTGCAGTTTTCTTCTTTAACAATGTTGCCATCTATTGTACCACATTTTATGCAGAATAAATATATTTGTATTTGTATTTGTATTTGTATTTGTAGAACCCCGTCTCGAGACAGATTGGTACCTCTTGACCTGAATTGTTTGTCACAGTAGCTTTTCAGTAAAGGAAAATAACGTGAGGAACCCGTACTAATCCAAACAGTCTAGTTTTCCCTTTGAGTTGGAAGGTCAGATGGTACGTAAAATCGTCTTCTTAAAACTAGCGAGTGCCTACGGCAAATCTTGGGATTAGGTACCAAAGCGGACCTCAGGCTGCTTTGGAATTCAATTCAACCGGGATAACGCTAGGAATCCTCCTAATGCTTGTAATGTAAATGAATGAACAAATAGGTTAGCTTAGTCGATCGTTCTACCTTACATGGAGGTCAAAAGTTTATATTCCCTTTGTAACAGAACGCCGCTGGCAGGTCCAGTTACGTTTATATTAAAATAGTTTCCAAGGGACAGCTGACTTAGCTCACTGTTTCATTTTTGACGGCCTTAGTAATTTGTTATAAATAATTAGGCGTCTTGGCGGGATCACTACCGTGCCCCTTGTGTATATTTAAAGTAATTCTATACATCTGGATTTATTTTGTACAAAAGAATGTATAAAAACATTCAAGGTCAAGAAACACATCGAATAAATTATACTACTATAAGGATGCTAAGGTTATTCCCGAGTACTTATAATTATGCCAGCTTAAAACATTAATTGGGACAGTAAAACAATGTCAAAATTACAAATAAACCCAGCAATAATATCCATTGTCCATTCCTTTTCAAATCGCGCGCCAAACTAAAATTAGGTAATTATTATTCGAAACTCAATCTTACTCAGAAAACCATTTCACATTCGAATTTCGACCCTAATAGCAGAGTGCTAACGTAGGTCAAAGAAACGAGAGTTACGTCCTTTAGTGCATAGGTCACGCCCGACAAAATGGCTGCCGGGTCCCATATGGCCGCGGCAACTTGTCAAACGTTAACTCCTACTGAAATATGAGAGCCTGGTACTCGTACTTCGCAAACCGTGTCCGGATTGTACATGTTATTCCGCGTTTACCGAGTATAACACGTGTTGGCATTGTCTGTCGGCGCGGCACCGCTTTGATGGTGTCTAATAGATTTACCGCTTGGCGGCATTGTTTGTCGGCGCCACTTTGACGGCGACGTTTGTACTGCTAACTCCTACTAAATTATGAAAGCCTGGTACTCGCATTTCGCAAACCTTGTCCAGATTGTACATATTATTCCGCGTTTACCGAGTATGACACGTGTTGGCATTGTTTGTCGGCGCCGCTTTTGACGGCGGCGCTTGTGCTGCTTGTCCAACTTATGACACGTTTACCGATTGTTCAGGTTATACTCTGTTTAAGAGTATAAAAGGAGGTGTGGGTTGTAGGTAGCGTCACTTTAATTTCGTCGATCGTGCTGGTAGTGTCTCTGGCTATTGCTGTCAAATTACTATTGGTGGGTGTTCTATGGTCAATAAGGGTGTGATTCTGCTGCTATGGGAGGTCACTCTGCATGGCGGGAAAATCACTCCTTACTTTAAATTGACTTAATTTTATGGAGATTTTTTAGTTTTTATTGTTTAAATTATTTTGTAGCCAGAATGCTATCTAGACAAACAGTATGTCTAACGGGATTACCGTATCCAAACGGTGCCAAACGCGGTCATCCCGGAGCCTTATTTGCAACCGAGTTTGGAAGTGGCTCGGCGCTTTCTCTTTACCGACATAGAAAGCGAATTATCTTCCACGATTTTCTGATGCCCAGCTGGCGACGTAACCATGGCCTATTCTGCTCAGTCCAGACCTTGGCAAAGGAGTGTATACTCCGCTTGGTAAAATCGTCCAGTATTCAGGAGATCGGTCTTGTTAAATATATTTATATATTATCTGTATATACACGCTAGGGTAGGCTACCTTCTCCGCCATGTCTTCGGACGAGAAGGGGGGCCAACTTACACGAGCTGTTAGGATTTGACTTACCTCGGAGTAGCTCGCCGAACTCTTCCAGCCTAAGCTTAGGGCAAATCACAACCTTATTTGAAACTAAAAACCATATTGTGGTTTTAGTTTTAAATAAGCGAAAAGGGGTAAAATTGGGGATAGGAATAGGTTAAATTCGCACACTATGGGACATAGGATATATAACCTAGGTCTTTCTACAAACACTAGATAGGTTTTGATAGCCTGAGGTTGTAGAAAGAGGAGCAGCGACATGTTTATTGTTCGTCTCTAATGTAGTTAGGTCGTCCAACAAAGGTTCTAATGCCTAACGTCTGTCTGTAGGTACCTAGGTCATTCGACAAACACTAGAAGGGATTTGGGAGCCTGGGTTTGTAGTCAGAGGAAGCGGCGATTGTCTATCGTTCGTTTGTAGGTATTTAGGTCGTTCAGCAGGAGCTAGAAGGTTCTGATGTCTGTCTGTCAGTGGAGAGGGGCAGCGACTGTTTATGGTTCGTCTCTAATGTAGTTAGGTCGTCCAACAAAGGTTCTAATGCCTAACGTCTGTCTGTAGGTACCTAGGTCATTCGACAAGCACTAGAAGGGATTTGGGAGCCTGGGTTTGTAGTCAGAGGAAGCGGCGATTGTCTATCGTTCGTCTGTAGGTATTTAGGTCGTTCAGCAGGAGCTAGAAGGTTCTGATGTCTGTCTGTCAGTGGAGAGGAGCAGCGACCGTTTATTGTTCGTCTCTAAGGTAGTTTAGGTCATCCAACAAAGGTTCTAATGCCTAACGTCTGTCTGTAGGTACCTAGGTCATTCAACAAGCACTAGAAGGGATTTGGGAGCCTGGGTTTGTAGTCAGAGGAAGCGGCAATTGTCTATCGTTCGTCTGTAGGTATTTAGGTCGTTCAGCAGGAGCTAGAAGGTTCTGATGTCTGTCTGTCAGTGGAGAGGAGCAGCGACTGTTTATTGTTCGTCTCTAAGGTAGTTTAGGTCATCCAACAAAGGTTCTAATGCCTAACGTCTGTCTGTAAGTACCTAGATCATTCAACAAGCACTAGAAGGGATTTGGGAGCCTGGGTTTGTAGTCAGAGGAAGCCACGACTGTCTATCGTTCGTCTATAGGTAATTAGGTCAACCAATTAGCATTAAAAGGGTTCTAACGTCTAATGTCCGTCTACAGGTATCTAGGTCATTCAACAAGCACTAGAAAGGGTTCTGATAGCCTGTGGTTGTAGTAAGAGGAGCAGTGACTGCCTATTGTTCATCTCTAGGTCATCCAATAAAGGTTTTAAAGCCTAGCGTCCGTCTGTAGGTAATTAGGTCATTCAGCAAGCGCTAGAAAGGATTTGGGTGGCTTGAGATTGAAGTAGTAAAAGCAAACAAGTGTCTATTTTCCGTCTGTAATCAATTAGATCACCCAATAAACACTAGGAAGGTTGGGTCAGTAGTAATAATCAACAGGTCTAAAAATCTAGGTCTTTCAACAGATACTAAGTGATTAAATAATACAACTGTATGTAAATTTTATAATTTTAAATGTTCACCGATTACTTATTGAGCTAAGTAGCAAACTGCCTTGGTTGAGGGAAGTGGTTCACATAAATGAGTACTATTATGAAATACAGCTTCAGGTATATATTTGAGGGTTTTAACAGGTTAAGCAATAACTAATAACGTTATTTTTGTTATGTATACAATTTACAACCGAATAGAGTCATAAATTATATAGGAGGCAAAGCTATTTTCCATGAATTAGTCTAATTCAGATTCCAGTTATGATTGAGACAATAGAATCATCTCAGCAAGAATTGGGTTGTTTCTAGTGACGATACGGAGTAGATCACATGTCTTTTCATCATAAGTGGAACAATTTGTTTAGTCTAACTGCCTCACAAGCTATATACCATTAGGTCTAGTAAACAATGGTGAGCTTAGGGCTAGTCGGGGTTATTAGCTAGAGATGATCTTCAATCATCTACACGACTACTAATGAACTCGTTTCATCAGTAGGACGAGCTAGAGTCTATGTAGAGGTCATTCTGCATCCTGCGATAATAGTAGCCTGTATGGATAAAATACAACAACATACCATACTATATCTATCAAAATTATCCTTAGCTAGCTTAATGATTGGGTTTTATGCGTAGAAAGTATACAATGGGTAATTTTGATCTAGGGAAATGGCTTATAAAGAAAATTTGCCTTCTTTATAAACCCCGCTACTATTATTTAACGGACCGACGTAGGAAGAGCTGGTAGCAGATAGTATTGAAAAAACAAATAATAATAATAATACAAAATTAATAATGAGTAGGTATAATACATAGGAAAAACTGGCTAGGAATAAGTACTAATAGGAACGTTAGGGTATCCATTAACGTTTTAGTGTAGTATGAGAGTCCAATGATCTGACAAGCATTCACATTAAAGAAACTGGGTTCTTTCGGCTACAACATTACGGGGTCCTAAAACCATAGACGATTCACATTGGCCAAAATAAATTCACAACGTTTAGTCTTTTATTCCTTTAAATAAGCTATTTATCTCTATCCGCGAGCGTTTTATTACACCTTGTAATAAAGACTTTGACGTTTTCATATGCCAAGCTACTTTTGATGCTGACTGTACAACCTATGATGTCAAAATCCAAAACGAAAAAAAAGCTAAAAAAACGAAAGTCCTGTAGTATTTAACATCCATGGCTAGGGCTATGTGCGCACGAGGCAATTTTGTCTTCGCTACCTACTGTGTGTCTTTCTCTGTCGCAATAGGAAACATGCATTATTTCATTGGTCTAGTCTATCTTAAAGATTTAGGGATTACGTAAAGATACCAACCACGAAAAAGTTAAAATAAGCACAAATGATTTATTTAATTCAAATCAAAAACCGACATTTCATATTTTGCGCGTCAAACGCTCACTGGCTTGATGTGACGTCATTGGTGCAAACGTGAAACTTTTCATAACGCATGAATATTATTTGAATGATAGAAATAATATATTTTCAGTTAAGTACATTGAATATAATAAATCACTCATTATAAATAATTTTCCATTCTTTACATATTTTTCAATGGTTTGAACTCATTTTGAAGTGACAGACTCGAGTCGAGTGACGTCCTGCGCGTTCAAAATTACGTTTCAATTTACGTAACTTTAATCATAATAATTATTTCGCATAAAAATTATAATTTCGGAATAAATTTTCCAGTAATACACTTGTGATTGCTATAATTATTGGATTACTAATATAATTTTTCGATATAATCTTAATGCATGTTCCCTATTACTGTAAGTAGGTTGTACGACAGAGACAGGCATAAGTAAGTACTGTCGCGGAGACAAAATTGCCTCGCGCGCGCCTAGGGTTAACTTTGGAGGTAAATAAGAAAATTACAGAATTCCGAGGCCGAGGGTATCATTGGAGGGAATGGAGGGTATTTGCGGAGTAACGTAGGTAATAATACAACCTAAGTAGTTAACATGTAACATACTATTTATTTGCGCCCTTGGCAGGTCACTGGACATTA
Organism: Cenopis cana; assembly: GCA_951800055.1. Lineage (NCBI taxonomy): Eukaryota > Metazoa > Arthropoda > Insecta > Lepidoptera > Tortricidae > Cenopis > Cenopis cana. The sequence goes on along the minus strand of OX637490.1, from coordinate 10,029,322 downwards.
ATCATTATTATTAAGCCGCTACATTAAATATATTGTAGGTAGATGTAAGTAATTAATATAGCAGCTATTACTTGATAATCTGTTTTTGAATATTAAGTCATGTATTAAGTAATTAGTACCTACGTAACATGTAACGTAAAATATATATTTAAGGTAGGCATAGATGTACTATAAAAGAACTAGATACACAGTCAGGCGAAAAAAATGGCACCCTCAAATGTACCGCGTTGCGGTACTTTCGTGTTGACGGCAGACAGTGACAGTGACAAAGCGTGTATGCAACTGACAATGTCAATCAGTGCCACATTTTCCGTCGTTTTTGTTCGGCATTGTGTGTCTATTTCTATATTATAAGTCAATGAAGGTAGGTAGGTACATTATTTGCACGTAGGTGACGTAAGGATTAGTTTCTGTATCAGATAAGGTATCCAAGAGGCTTTTCAAGCCATAATTGTTCTCTAGCCGTTGTCTCTGATTAAGTAGACAATAATATGTGCATCATGCCACAAGGGCCTTTTTTACATTTTCAATTGTTTTCTTTTTACTTTTAATAGTTTGTTTTTGTTATCATTTAGTGTTCCAATTTTATATTAAACCTTAATATTAATAGTTATTTGTAATACAAGGGTGCAAAGTTGTATTTTAACCGCGAGTGTGGAATTGTAACACGGGCAAGCGAATGGATTCTAGGGTTGAACTACGAGCCAGCGAATGGATTTCTATGGTTGAACCACGAGCGTTTCGAAAATAGAATCCTTAGCGAAGCGAGAGGTGCAAAAATAGAATCCCGAGGGTAGCGAGTTTTGCTACACACGAGACGTAAAATAACGTTGCATCCGTATATCACACAAATCTTTTCACCTCACTAAAGCGAGGAAATACTAAAAAAATAGTAAAATAAATAATATAATAATAATAAAACCAAAAATTAAAAAAGTAACATTGACATGAATGCAAATTTATATTGGAATTTACATCTATGAAATAAATGAATCTTAATCTGTTGTCTATTTTATTTGATAGGTACGTAACCTATTTATTGAAAGCTTATTGTACCTATTTCTTCCAGTTTCTTCCAAGAAACTGCACATTAAATAATAATAATAATACATTAAGTATACATGTTTTGAATTGTATGTTATATTATAGGTTTATTCAGTAGTTGTTATGATATCTTAGGGTTGTATAAAAGTTTGAGGACCTTGAATAGCAGATAAACACATTAAGGTACAAACTTATTTAACTTAGGTTAAATCCAAGCTTAATTAGAATGTATATATTATGTTGCTATTATATTACGAACTGCATATTTACAAAAATATTGTAACTACTTATCTTTAATCTGTTGATATCCAATATGTATTTACTATGAGTAGAATAATTAAAATATATTAATATTATAATTCTCCTTTTAAAAAAATGAGGTTGTGTATATTTATTTATATCATCATCATCAGCCTATATACGTCCCACTGCTGGGCACAGGCCTCCTCTCATAGATTTATTTATATAATTAAAAAAATTAAAATAAATTTTGTACCTATTAAGCAGTAACGCTGCTAACGAAAACTATACATTTCTAAATACAGATAAAAATTTTGGCTCCAGGCAGGATTCGAACCTGTGACCTTCTGGCATTCGCGGCCAGAGGCTTTATTTTGTATTTAGCTTTAGATTGTCCACAAATATTTATACATTTTATATTTAATTAAATTCAGTGTTCTCAATAGGTATCAGTTAATAGAAAGAGTTTTGAGTTTGTTGAGAATACAAATCTCTGAGCCTCCCTAACTATTCATATTCATATACTCGTACCAAGTTATTTTAAGAAACCGTCTGATTAAAAACACACTTTAAAATTAATATAAGCAACGGTTTAATTTGCCTAGCGTTTCACGATTTAGTTAACCTAGATACACTTTATTTTTTAAGATTAAGACTCAACAAGCGATTCGTCGGCACCCTTCGGCAGCGGTATATGAACAAGCTTCGTTCGATACTTACTTTTACATAAGAATTTGAAAGAAGACTGAACGAATAGAATGACCTATACGCTAAGTCGTGTTCTTTTGAAGTCCACCTGCGGTGCGACCTCTAAAGAAAAGGTTGTTTAGGCGGGTGCCGGCTTATGGAAGGGTGAACGCCGGCAAAGCCTTTGGAGTCAGTAGCCGCTATCCGCAACGGCCGGCGTCGACCGCAACACATAAGAAAATTACCTATACAGTTTAAATTTTATTTGAGCCTTGAATATTACGAGTAAATATAAATAATAAAATAAAATTGTGTTGAAGTCTCGTTTGAATGAACTGTTATTATGAGTGCTAAGTAATTTTCAGTTACAAATATGACTCTATTATCACAAATTTTTACTAGTGAGGTGATTGGCGGCATAGTTTTTGGATTTTTGTGCCTATATTTGTGGTTTCAGTATAAATACACGTATTGGTCAAGAAAGGGAGTCAGCGGGCCCAAACCCACATTCCCTTTCGGAAACCTTAAGGAAGTGATACAGAGAAAATCGCAGTTTTTCCAGCCGTATATTGATAATTATGAGAAATATAAACATTTACCGTACGTGGGTATGTACTCGTTTCATCGACCAGTGCTATCCATCAACGATCCGGACATAGCCAAGCTTATTCTGGTCAAAGACTTTGATCATTTTCAAGCCCATGGAATATTTTCTGGAGGAGAGGGTGACCCGTTGGCAGGCCATCTCTTCAATATTCACGGCGAACAGTGGAAAACACTGCGGTCAAAGATGTCCCCAACGTTCACTTCAGGGAAGGTGAAGATGATGTATCCTCTGGTGGAACATATCGCAAATGAAGCTCTAAGCTATGTCGACTTGCTATACTCAAATGGAGAAACTGTGAACTTCACGGATTTCTACGCGAAATACTCTATGGAGATAATCGGCAGTGTTGGATTCGGTGTCGAGTGTAACGGTTTCAAAAATCCCAATTCGGAATTTTACCTTCGTGGATATGAATATTTTGACCCACAATCATTCTACTGGTAAGTAACATAACAATATCTTGATGCAATAACTTGTATTTATTTAATAACGGGGTAAGTAGCTCACTTACCATTGCGTATTTTACTTCCAGACTGACGGAATAATGTTTCTTAATAGTTTATTAACATTTAAACAAAATTAACGTAAGTAATAACCCTTTCAGGACTTTAGTTCGCGCACTGGCATTTTTTTTACCGGATCTTTTCAAGATCTTGAGAATCAGACGAATCAGTCCAAGGATAATAAACTTCTTCTTCAGTTTAGTAAAGGAAAGCGTGGCATATAGACAAAAGAATTCATACAAACGTAATGATTTCCTGCAAACTCTAGTGGAGTTAAAAAATGAAGAAAAGTTGAATGACAAAGGTAAATGTTGAAATTAGATCACGAAGGTAGGGTTGTATAAAGATTCGTTAGATCAAACGTCCGTTCTAATTTTGGTTACACGGAATATTTTATGACGTAACTTACCGGTAGGCACCTACGTATAAGGTTTAACGAATCTTCATAAAACCGAGCCTAAGGCCGAAGTCGACCAATAAACTATTAGCACTTAATTCAAAAGTATAACTAAAATTGTACTGTCGATTACTAGCGTTTCAAAGAAGATTTTGTACCCATTTAAAGCCTAGGTATGGTAAACATTGGGTACAAAATCACTGTCTTACTTTCCAGACGCTTACAATCGACCAGTTAATCTTTAAATAAACTCTCCATTTTTGGTTAAATTGACACTAAAACTATAAATCGACAACATTTCATTCCAATTTTAGGGGGGTGGCAAGAAATTTTCATTTTCTATTGACGATGTCGTAGCTAACACTATGCTATACATGTTCGCGGGCTACGAGACGTCGGCCACGGCGGGGCAGTTTGCGGCCTACGAGCTGGCATGCAACCCTCATATACAGGCGAAGGCAAGGGAGGAAGTGCAGGGAGTGTTAGCCAAGTACGACGGAGAGTGCACATATGAGGCGCAAAACGAAATGGTTTATTTGAATATGGTGATCGACGGTGAGGCTTACCATGAGGATATACTACATTAACGGCTTTACGAATATACATTGCATTACAATTCCATAGCTATGATAAGATAGAGCGCGCGATATTTTTAACCGCTTTCTTTTGTCAATTATGCAGATAACTACAAGTTGTATAATTTAAGTTACGCCGTTAGATTAATAGAACAGTCAAAATTGCAAAAACAGCTTTTATCAAGAACTAACGTAATAGTACCTCCCTAAGGCTCTACGAACTATGGATCCTCGGGGATTCATTTTATCGTCATTCTCTACTCTTAGACTAGAGTCTAAGTTGTCAATTTATATGTTAATATCTGGGCGGCCGAGGTTTTCCCGGGCATGAGACCTAGCTAGATCGATTGCTCGTCCCCTAAAACCCCCACATACCAAATTTCATCGAAATCGTTAGAGCCGTTTCCGAGATCCTCGAAATAAATAAATATATATATAAATAAATATACAAGATAAGATAAGATATAAGATAACATATGATTCGTGTGCTGTTTCTATTTAGGCACAAAAATGAGAGAAATTGCAAGTTTGTAGTGTTCATGTGAATTAAGTAAATGACTCTTTTCAGAAACTATGCGGTTGCATCCACCAATGCGAGCTTTGTTCCGGAGGTGCACGAAAACCTACAAAATGCCCAACAGCGATTTGGTCATAGAAGAAGGGACACTTTTGTTCGTGCCTAATCAAGCAATACAAATGAATCCGGAAATATTTCCGGATCCGAACAAATTCAACCCGGAGAGATTTGCCCCGGAAAATAAGGCGAAAATGCATCCGTGCCATTGGATGCCGTTCGGAGAAGGGCCGCGCAAATGTTTGGGTAAGTTAACTCTTAACTGTTTACTTAAATATAAGTAGTCAAAACGCCCATTTAAATAAGAGATATTAAACATGACTCTCAAAGAAAGTTGTTTAAGTACATATACCTATACATATAGGTACTCTATCTAAATTAAGATTCATCAAGAAGGCGAAAGGGCATCCCTGTCTTGTGCAAATGTACACCTAAGTCAGAAATATAAGTATGGCTTACAAAAACTAATCAAATAATATTTGACTGAATAATTAAATACATGCCAAGGCGATCAAATGAAATTACGTACCTAATATGTTAGAAATGTACCTACAATACTAATAAAATGTAGGTATTTATTATTTTCGAGATGCAACCAAGTTCTTGCTACCTTGTATTGTACTATGTAGTTAACTAGGTAGTGTATACATACTAATCTTAGCGTACGGTACGAGATGTAGGTAACTTCTGCAGAGAGCATAGCTTAAACATCTACATAAGTAACTTGTTTGGTTTTAGGTCTCCGGCAAGGCTACATACAATCAAAGATGGCGCTGGTAAAGATATTAAACAAGTACGAGTTACTACTGGATGACAGAACCCCAGTGCCGATGAGGCTAAAAGCTTCTTCGCTAGCCTACGCCGCCGACGGAGGCATCTGGCTTAAATTGCGGCCAATACCACAGTGACTTAATTATGTTAGTTAAAGAAGAGCAAAAATAAATTAAACCAAAATATGTACACGTCCGGAAAAAATAAAGAAGTACAGAAATGTACAGAATTTAATACTACCTTCAGTGAAAGAGTTCATCTTTATGTGGGAGTGTCCCTTAATATTAAAAGTCAAAAACGATACATTACAGTTTAGTGTATTCTTGCTCTCTCTACCAATTGCCTAACGACTCACGGGCAATATAAAAACAATGTGTAAAGTGATGCATCTGTTGACAGTTCAAAAACTCGCGTGTGACCTTGACTCAAAACACGTGCTGCATGATTGAACGAGTGGGAGTTTTACTCAACTCTGCATAATTCGAAGCCCTTACTACACTTCACTTCGTGTTTGGAATCTTAACTAATCGTTAATAGATATAAGTGTTTTGTAATATTTGAAATTTAAACGCTCATGCCAAAGATTAATAAATGTGTTGGTTAACGAAAACATTTAACGATTGTTACTTCATTGATTAATTTATTACAACCTACCTATTCACAAGTGGTCACACAATCCTATTGTGTGACCAATTGTTCTTCTTCATCAAATAATGTTTTGAATTATCTTTAAGACGGAAAATTAAAAAAATATTAATTATTGTTTAGTATTTAACTAGTATCCATTATCTAATCTACCGATAATAGTAATCGCTATAAATTTTTTGCCAATCGTAAGAACAATCTATTTGAGGACGACTAAAATTAGCTAACTAAAGGCTATGTAAGTATTTTGACGTCATTTCGAAACTAAGACTAACATTTGCGATCCACCAGGAGCCGGGACAAGGCCAGCAGAAGCGCATGAGCAAATCTAAACGTATTTGCACAAAAGTAACTAGATAACTTGCGCAACAAATGTATGGAGGCTTGCGTAATGCTACCTTGAATCTTGAATGCCTAAATATTCCCCGCAAGCGAGTCAAGTTCACGTTTCGTCTCAAGTTTATGAGTGTGAGCGTCACTTTCTTAAGTCTGAGGCGTTGACCTGCGCTTTGTGGGCCATGCAGTTTGTACAGTCGGCGTAAAAAGGACAGTCGAACTGTAAACATATTCGATATTGTCACTGTATATTCGAGCGCGATACCTACCGTGTAACAAAATGGGGCATGCTTTAACGGCTCTACAAAGCCGAATCGCAATGTCAGTTATGTACCTTTTACTTCCAGTTTTTTTTGCAGATACTATAGGTATAAATATATATATCTTATATCTTTAAACCAGCAATTCTTGTATATTTATTTATATATTTATTTCGGGGATCTCGGAAACGGCTCTAACGATTTTGATGAAATTTGGTATGTGGGGGTTTTCGGGGACGAGCAATCGAATCGGGCAAAGCTCGGCCGCCCAGATATTATATATATATGCATGAATGAAATAAAGACGTAACTAAGTGGGATACGTACGCCTTTTGTATAGTATATCAGTTTAAACCCGCTGCCAGATGGCTCTGGTTCGACGATGGCGCTGCCCTACCGCACATCGATTAAAAACATTTAATTTTTACCTACCTCTACTGTACGAATATTGTTAGTTATTAAACAAAGTCCATAGTTGCTGATTTAGTTTATAGTAACTATATACTTAGCTTATATACGAGACTTCGAAAAGTAATGCTCGTTGCGGGCCGACCAGAAGAAATCACGTAGAACAAAATAAATACGTAGAGATTGTGAGCGTGTTTGCGAAATTTGGGCTGAGGCGCGGGATCAGACATGGCGACCGTGACACCGGCAACCAAGACACTGACGCAATTAATATAGTGATGAAAGCAAATACACATTTCCATGCTGTTAACAAATTTCACACGTGAGGCCTCTCTTCAGCGCGCGATGAAAAAATAGCAACCTGCCACCATATCACTTTTATTAAAATGTGACGTGGTGGGCAAAGCTAGGTTGAAAGGGCAAAGTCATCAGTTTTGACGGTAGTTAAAATTTCAACCTTAATACCCAAAGTTAAGGTTTCAATCGAATTGAATTTCTGCGAAAAGTTACTAGCGCTTATTTATTAATTTCCAATAAATAACTATTTTGAATATATATTTTGTTTTTAGCAAAACCACGTAGGTTGGTGCGGGCTGGAAAAGGGTTAAGGACTAAAAAAGAAAAATGTTGATCACTGAAGTAGGTTTACAGTCACCAGCATTAATATCTGCCGAAACAAAACCGGAATAAATATCTGACACGACTCTGTAGGGCCGTAAGGACGTGTCAGATATTTATGCCGCCTTTGTTATGGCAGATATTGGTGCTGGTGACTGTACCCGCATTAAGCGGCCCTAACATATTATAAGTTTTGACCTAGGCATTACTACTTAGGAATAGGATCTATTCAAACGCACGACAATCAGACCACAACCCAGCGGCTAAATGCTGAAGAAATGGTTACATGCGAAGTTTATTAAGTTACATTCGACATCCGACCACACTCAAAATCTGACGGCGATTTGTGGTCCGTGTGAATATATATATTTTCTTATATAGTATCTCCCGACCACGTGTTGTCGTTGTGGTGTGGGGTGTGGTTGATAGTTGTGGTGTGGTATGTACGTCTGAAAGTAGTACCTAGTTAGTTAGGTTACGTCATTACTAATTATAAAAACGTTTATAAACTTCGTACTTATTGAAATATAATAAACGGGTCACTCACCACGTATTGGTCATGTCAAACATGTCAAACATGTCGAGTGGTATTGGACGTTAAAGACGTGAGTAACCCATTTATTATATTTCAATATGTCTGAGACTCAAGCGAGTTTTCTATTTAAAACTTCGTACTTATTTTTGTGGCTATCTGAAGTGACAAGGAATATAAACCTATATTTTTCATAACGTTATTGTAATACGCTTCGTTCTAAGTAGCCACTGAAAAACTTAAAAGCCTTACGATACTCGTCTTAAATAAATAAACAGAAACTGGCAAATATGCACATATTTTAGGTTACTTTGTTTTTATCGTTGTCATCACTAGCACCTCGGGGATCCTCCCGGTCATCTGTACCATTTTTTTCCTCGCCCTCGGACAGGTACTTGGTGTTATATTCGACATGAAGGATTTCGCTAGATATATTTCTGGCTTTTCCATCTTTGTCCTCGGAAAACGCACTTATACCTTTATCGAAATAAATTTCGTCTATTTCTGTACTGCTTCCTTTACCTCCTTGCTTGGGTTTCCAGTACTCAATCTTGTGAATTTCATTTTTCGAATCATTATCTGGTTTCCTATTCGTCATGGCATCATCTATTTTTATAGAACTATCTTCAGTGCTCCCACTATCTTCTTTGTTTTTTATGTAAGACTTAATCCGATATTCGAAATCGTTAATTTCCTGGGTTAATTTTCCACGAAGTTTCTGAACGAAGTCTTTAGCTAGCAATTCAGTACCTACGGTGTATGTGATTTCCTCAGGTTTATTTTTGTTAAAGTGTGTGCCTGTTTGAACGCTCTGGTCACGTTTTCCTACTGCCTTCAATAAGTCATTTAAGAGTTGCTCAAAATATTTCTTAAGTAATATTTTTCTCTCTTCTGTGGGAGATCCGGATGTTGGAGACTGGGCTAACTGAGGATTTAGTGTCGGCTCCTTCTGTGAATCTAATGCAGTTTTGGTAGGACTATTTTTAGTATTGGGTGTAGTAAACAGTTCAACTTCTGAATCTTCTTCGTCGATGTCAAACCTTATTGGTGTTGAAGATTCCGCATTAAATGAATCAATCTGCTTTTCGTGCTTTAACTGTGAAAACAAAAAGGGTACGCTATCAGGCGGGCATGGAAATGCGATCCACGAATGGGTACAATCGAGCTGTGGTCAACCGTAAAATGTTATAACTTGAAACAAAAAACGTGCAGCAAAATTTTGCAGTTTCATTACACGATATCATGTGTATATTGGACACATTGAAGAGATATCTTTGGGATTAAAAGAATTAAACTTAGCAACAAAATTAAATCCGTGGCTCCCAACAATAAACAACGAAATTAATAAAAAATAGCCGCCATAAAATGTATTTTTCAGGGTACTCAAAAATATCTAAACAGGAACTTAACAGTCTGACAATAAGTAGAGTTTGGAAATTGAATAGCTCCTTGTTCGCCCCGATATACCTGAGTGAGGCTATACATGCTCATGTTTTACCTTAGCCACATTTTTTTTTCCGTGGGTGGAGGAAATCCTCCTTGGATACTGCCGGGCCGGCCCGGTCCCGGCCGCATGCCCGACTCAACTGGGAATTGGCCATGTGTATGTCACAGTAATATTGTAAAAACCGTTAGATAAATATAATTATCTATCTAGTGAGACTGTTAACTGTTTCTACCAAAAAATAATGCGTTAAATTGTAAGCAGTATGTTCTAATATGAAACTCGCAAATTAGGTTCGTTAGTTATCTCGTGTCCCTCAGAGCGGAAATAGAATAGACAGTTTACAAACTAACGGTCTTTGCAATCTGACGGTGACATTGACATATACATATTTGACTACAGGGGGAGGGTCAATCTGAGACACATTCCATATTCTAATTTGTCAAGTTATTCGTTTTGACAATGTTCGGCTCACGTGCGTACTATTCACATATTACATTACAGTGGAATTACCAGGATATCATCAAATTACCGGAAAGATGCGCCTTCCTGCATAAGTACAAGGGTGAAGTCGATAGCGAGGTCAGCGAGCACCCAGCAGCCGACGTGCACCCACGCCGTTTCGAATACTCAGTCGCGTCGCTTGGTTCATGCTGCTTGTTCGGTCGGTCTCACAAGGAGCTTTGTTTGTAGCTTATCGTGTCCAGTTACTTATTGAGGCCGACGCTAACGTAGCTACGTATACAGAGAACATGCTTATACCAGTATATCATCCAAATTGCCGACAAGCTCCGCCTTGACGTGCACGAGCGTGAAGTCGACGGCGAGCAGCACGCGCGCCACGATGAGCAGCGTCGACAGTATCCAACACACTGTGTGTAGCCACGCCGTTCCGATGCTCAGTCGCGTTGCTTGGTACACGGCGTGGATGCGCCGGTCGAAGACTAGCGTCGCCACGTTTATATTGTACGAGCACCTGAAATTTAAATTGAACTAGCTTCTGCCAATCGCAAACTTCCAATTGAGCAATGTTACCATCAACCTGACCAGGGTATTGAAGCCGGAAGGTAGGCAACGGAACTCCGTAATAAAACAGTTTAGCTAAGCCGTGTTTTAGATCAATGGAATCGTTGAGATGCACTCTGGTAATGATTCACTAAAAAGTTGGAAAAAAATAAAAAAATTAATAAAAATAATAAACCGACTCCAAAATAGTAGTTTATGCAACTGGTACATAATGAGGGGCATTAAAACACGAGTGTGTTTTATGAAACGAGCCGAAGGCGAGTTTCATAATAAGGTCACACGAGTGTTTTAATGCCTAATTATGTACAGTTGCATACATTACTTTATCTACACACATATTATAATTACTCTAAGATGGGTTCAGAAACCGTAGTAAATAAATACAATAATTGTGTTAATACAACCTTTTTTGCACGGTTGCGGAAATATCGAAATCAGAACTGGCAACAGATACCTGAATGTTATTTTAAAAAGTAAAGAGTCCTTATTCTGATGTGATCATGTCGTTCTAGCTCAAATTTCGTGCGATATATACTAAAAAAACATCGAGCTGACATTTCGCATCGACTGAATTTGAATTTTCAGTGATACTAGAATAGGGACATGTCAACTTTGACATTTAAATTTTGACAGTTTTGTTTGACGTAATATTTTAACATCATATATGAGATTAAAATGAAATATTTTATTACTGCTGTAGCCTTAGCCACAGATAAGAAAATTGCCATAAATTCATTGAATGTTGAAATGAGAGTCATTTTCTACGGTTTCCGAACGCATATTAGAGGATTTATGATATGTGTGTAGATAAAGTCTATTACGTTTCTTATTGAACAATGTAGACGGATTGTAATTTTTAGGCAATTATTTTTTACTTATTAGTGTTTTTGGAGTCGGTTTTTTTTCCATACAACAGCTGAGCAGTAGGTAGTTTTACGAGGAAGCCGGTAGGACGTCACGTCTGTCTGTTAATCAGTGTATTGGAGCGTTTTCAGTGCTCATCCGCTATTATATGTACTTCTCTCATTTTTATCTATAATGTTGCTCTAATTGAGACCACATTTCAAAATTTATAATGATGCCTATAAATCGAAAACCATTTCGGTAAATAAATAAAAACTCTCTCACCGAGTTTGAAACGCGCGTTTATCGGTTAGCAACAAATGTTACACTCGCTGTTTTAGTTTCCACTAGTGACCACCAGAGGCGCTGTTCACGTTTTCATACCACTTTCATACATTTTGAGACAAAACGAAAACGCGTTCGAATTAGTTTATGTTTCGAAAAAACTTATACTAGAGCTATAGAGCTACTGAACGTAATAAAATAGTTTTTCGATTTTTTCTTCGCTAGATTTGAAAAAATCGCCAAAATGTATAAAACGGAAGGGTGACGTCATTCCTACGACTGTTAAGGAGCAATGCTGTCAAACATTGGCAATTCATAAAAATTACGTCACAATTCACTTACGATTCGCTACTTTTTAAAAAGATATTTTTGAATGAAAATTAGGATTTCGGGAGAAATAAAAAAACACGGGGACCTTAGAATTTCATTTTCTATCGATCTAAGATATAAAATGGCCAACTTGAAAATTTGAAATCTTATATCTTTAAACGAGCAATTCTTGTATATATATTTATTTATTTCGGGGATCTCGGAAACGGCTCTAACGATTTTGATGAAATTTGGTATGTGGGTGTTTTCGGGGACGAGCAATCGATCTAGCTAGGTCTCATGCCCGGGAAAACGCCGAGCAAAGCTCGGCCGCCCAGATATTGTTGTTAAATGTAGATGATCCCATACAAACATTTGATCGTCCCTAAAAACTGTTTCGAATGGCATAGTTATCATGCCTATTGCTCTGCTTTATAAGTAAATAATTGAGCTTTCTGCTGGGTTCATTATACATAACTCACATAATAGGAATCAATTTGAGTTATAATCAAAGTTCATTGAAACCGGCTGTATAGATTAATAGAATCCTCGTTCAATGCCAAGAGCTTACCTTCCGACTAATTTATAAATAAAGATACACTTTGATCTGGCATAACATAATGTATTGCAACATTCTACTAATATTATAAATGCAAAAGTTATATGTTTATTACCCACGTAAAAACGCCAGGATTATGATGAAACCTGTTGTATAGGTACCAACTATACTATACAACAGGTTTATAGCCTAGATTTAACTAAGTGAGTGAGTGAAGATTAATTAAGGCGCAGGGTAGGGCAAGGCCTTCCCCATACAAACTTTGTGCAGGTTTTATTCGTCGGTCTTGGCACAAACAAATATAATTTTTTTTTTGGTTGTAAATATTAGATTATGCGAAGATCGTGATGTGAAAATTTTCAAATATTTCAAAAAAATTCAAAAAAAAAAATTTACATCACGAAATAGCTAGGAGAAAAATAAGCATACTGACCAAAAATCATAACTTTAATGCAAACACAAACGAAGTAAATCCTGCACACAGTTTGTATGGAGAGAGCTTGCCCTACAGGAGGGGTAGGTTAGGAGCTTAAGTCAATTATCCTTCAAACCTCGAAGGCATGAAATAGGGAGTTGAAGTTTACGGGAAGAAGTCGCGAGCAATAGCTAGTATATATAATGCTATTATGTATAATTATATAATATCTGGGCGGCCGAGCTTTGCTCGGCGTTTTCCTGCGCATGAGACCTAGCTAGATCGATTGCTCGTCCCCGAAAACCCCCACATGCCAAATTTCATCAAAATCGTTAGAGCCGTTTCCGAGATCCCGGAAATATAGAAATATAGATATATAGAAATATATAAAGATATAAACAAGAATTGCTCGTTTAAAGGTATAAGATAATGCTATTATGGTACCTTGACCGTTCAGTTAGGTACATTTGACCCCCGCAGGTGTTAGTGGCATCTTAATTTAACAATAAAAAATACTTGACTTTAATGGTTTTACCTGTCAACAAATAAAGGTCATGGCCCACTTAATGGAAATATTCATCATGGGTATATTATGTACCTAACTTATATTATAACATAGCGTCACCCTCACCGTTTGGATTTAGACTTAGATAAAAGCCAGGTTGACGTGACGTGTCTTGCATGAAGATGCAAGGATGAATGCAAGAAGAGCGGGGGCTACACTACACGAATATGTCATTCATAGCAAACATAAGAGGCATCACACGAGGTATTCGCCTAAAGGCTGTGCTTCTATTAGAATTAGTGTACGGTCGGCCTCAGAAGGGGCTCACCACCTTTATGCCGTGTCGCTTTAATGTCATGTTAAATTTCCAACGGGGAATATGACAAAGTCCCAAAGTGCTCAGCTACGTAATGAGGTTGACTGTACCTACTACCTGAGTGCGCGCTCCGCTTGATCTTGCAGGGGCTAGGCGGGTAGTGTAGCTAACCGGCAACTTCACTCCGCTGAACACTAGAGCTACACTTGGGCTAAGCTTTCGCTTCGTACTAAGCTTAACACTACTTTTACGAAAACTCAGCCTAACTGAGCTCTGTACTTGGTAGTACCTTGTGGAAGTACCTGCTGCATGCATGACCTTAATGTGCATGTGCATAAATACAGTCTTTCGAAATTAGATGAATCACCGAAGTACTGTCGCCTAGAAATGCCACTATCAAACTAGACAAACTCACGACGAGGTTCCAGTAGCCTCTGCCATTTTTGAGCAAAGCTCTTGCAGTCCACTGTGGGTCACAATCGACGCATAAATACACAGAATCGACATGGTGAGGGAGAAAAAGAACATAAAGGGCAGCGCGCGCCAGTGTCTTTGCGAGCTGTGCAAAAGAAAAAACAATATTAGTTCTATGCTAAAATAACTTAGAGCCCTAGGCATGTTACAGATCTGGGCGCCGATTTTTGAGTGTCGAACGCTCGAATTTTCACTCGAGATCTGTCAAAAAACTTTGGTGTTTTGACAGATGTCGAGTGAAAAGTCGAGCGTTCGACACTCAAAAATCGGCCCCCTGTTCACTCACGAAGTCGCGCCCCTCCACAGCGAATCACATACTAGTCTGTGCGCAGTAGTACGGCTTGGGCTGTGGAGGGGCGCGCCTTCGTGAGTGAACAGATCTGTACTTAGAACTGGATTCTGAATTTCTGATTCAGATAAATGTTAGCTCTGTCTTTTTCTTTCATTTGACTTCAGAAAAAACGGTCATTATTTTAGCCGACGGATAATTTTATCTGGGGATTGTAAAATCGGGTTTAAGCGACTTATATATAAGATCTCCCGAAGTAAAAGTGCCGACAGTATAATTGGCTTCGCCTTGCCTAAGTTTGAGTAGGTCCAGGCACACCTCCGAAGACGTTACAGTTAGCGGGCAGGTATATTGGCGCGTCCACTCACCTCTTGTAAACCAATGTAAACATTCAAAAGTTTCACCACTTTAAGCGTACCACACACTGGAGTGGCTTGCGGTGGCGGCCGCGGCAGCGGACGTTAGTATACCTATATATTCTTTGGCAGCGGTCAGTTGAATATTATATTACTCCTAAAAATCATTCAGACACTAGCGGCCTTGGTTGTCATACTGTTAACTGTCCGCCACCGCAGGCCGCTCCAGTGTGTGTTACACTTTAATCAGAGCTAAGGACTTTTAAATAAAACAATAAAAAATGCTATTTAACTGATAACGTAGGTATACGGTTGTACTTTGTTTCGCAGACAGAAGTTTCACAGATGTATTGTTTCGCAGAATTTTTATTTTGTAGAAAACATTTTTTTAAAAGGAGTCGCTGTTCTAACCTAACCTACTTTTCTGGTAGATCTAATAGGGTTCTACAAAATGGCATTTTAAATGCACGTACAAAGTTGACGGTTTCTAAAAAAAAACTGTGAAACGAAAATTCTGCGAAACAATACATGTGAAACATTTTTCTGCAAAAGAACCCCTTCTAAACAGGTGTCCCCACACCGTAGGTATACAGATAATACTTACCCAGTGACGTTGGACGTGCCCGAAGAGCACATGAGGAACATAGTGGTCCACACGAGACCGCCCAGCCCAGACACGAGCGGGACGTAGGTCGGAAGGTAGCACACACTGTTTTCCGCCCACTGGGCACTCACGTAGTCCGTCTCTTTCAACTCATCACCATCAGCAGCTTCACATTGTACAAGAGAAAACATACATTATTGGATCTGCTTATATTGTGTGAAAATAGCTACAAGACACCTTTAACACGGCCAACCATAGGTATGTGTAGGTATATACATACAATATACAATTATACATGGTGCGATTTTTTTATCAATTACTTGAAGTTGATCAGTTCTTGGATGGGTGACCGCTTTAAGTGGTTATTAACTGAGCGCTCCCGTGCTTTGGAAGGCACGTTAAGCCGTTGATCCCGGCTGCTGCTTATGGCAGCAGTCGTTAAGCCAAATTGGAGGCCTTCGGGCGGCTTCAGAACTTCTAACAGTCAAGTTGCCCAGTCACTTGACAAGCCTAATCCCAGTAAGGTCTAGTTCCCCTCGGGGTGGAAGGTCAGATGGCAGTCGCTTTCGTAAAAACTAGTGCCTACGCCAAATCTTGGGATTAGGTAGCGGGCCCTGGCATCCTTCAGAATGCAACTGTACTAGGATAACGCTAAGGAGGATGATAATGATCACTCATAACAGAGAATTTAATTCAAAATATTAGGAGCTATAATAGTAGTTTATGCAACTGGTACATAATGAGGGGCATTAAGACACGAGTGTGTTTTATGAAACGAGCCGAAGGCGAGTTTCATAATAAGGTCACACGAGTGTTTTAATGCCTAATTATGTAAAGTTGCATACATTACTTTATCTACACACAGTCACACATATTATAACTACTCTAAGATGGGTTCACTGGCAACCGATACCTGAATGTTATTTTAAAAAGTAAAGAGTCCCTATTCTGACGTGATCATGTCGTTCTAGCTCAAATTTCGTGCGATATATACTAAAAAAACATCGAGCTGACATTTCGCATCGACTGAATTTGAATTTTCAGTGATACTAAAATAGGGACATGTCAACTTTGACATTTAAATTTTGACAGTTTTGTTTGACGTTTAATATTTTAACATCATGTGGCTAAGGCTACAGCAGTAATATAATTTTACTGCTAATAATTATAATTATAACCCCTGCTTTTAATTATATTACTGCTGTAGCCTTAGCCACAGATAAGAAAATTGCCATAAATTCGTTGAATGTTGAAATGAGAGTCATTTTCTACGGTTTCCGAACGCATATTAGAGGATTTATGATATGTGTGTAGATAAAAAAAAATATAATCGACCAACCACGAAATCGCGAACAAATCGGTTGTTCCATGGAGCGATTGAAGAGCTTGGAGAGAGCTCTCAGTGCCCGAATGTTTAGAACAACTAATTCGTGGTTGTTCCCAATGAAAAAGTTATAAACTTACGAGACTGCTAAAAATCTATCCTGCATAGCTGGCCAGCCATTCGATTCTAGGTTCTAGCCAATCTTTAGGTGATGCAAACGGGAGGGAGCCAACGAAATGTTAAAGGGAACATATTCTATTAATCACCATTTTCCCTCAATTGAGATTGCTTGTAGCTGAAGAACTCGGAGAGGATGCGGTGAATCGAGTAATGGGAGACAACCTTGGGGAAGAGCACGCATTGCTCATCGAACATGTACATGAGCCGTTGGAAACAACACGTGCAGAGCGAACCGAACACAAACGCCATAAAAAACAGCATCATGTGGGCCCCTGAAAATAAAATAAAGTAAAATAAGAGGGCGGCGCAAATATGCCGTCCTCACCGAGGGCTAGGTACATGTTTGCGCCATTTGGCGTTGAAACCTTGGGGCCATGGGGTCCAGGCGCAAAGGCGTTCTATAAAGAACTACTTAGCTGAGCGGTTAGTGGAAAGTGGAAATGTCGGGCGACCAGATGGCTGGCAGCTACTTTGGCCAAAGCATCAGTTTAGCTATCCAAAGGGCCAACGCTGCCAGCCTTCTGGGCACCATAGCCAGCGATGGGGACTTGGGGAGCATTTACTTTTTATAGGTTATAGGTTAGTTTAGCTAGTTTATTAATACCTAGTTTATTTGTATTTAAGTAACTAGGTAGTTTTACGGGTTTTTTCTTTTTCTTTGTTATTTACCAATAAACTATGGAATTAGTGAAATAATAATACCTAGTCATTTATTTGAACACATTCTGTTACATAGTTACCAGGGGTCCCCCGACTAGGCTAAGCCTGTACCTATCGTGCAGAACCCGTTATGTGAGATAAAATGGAGATCGTACCATGTCACGTCACAAAAAGATTATGTCAGCATCGTTAATTCTATATTCATTAATTGTATATTGATTGTTCGATTGGAAAATGTAATTGGTGCTGGTCGTACTTTGTTTTGGTTTGGTTCCTACAGGTTATTTATTACTATTATAAATCCATACTTCCATATAGTATTATAAATGCGAAAGTGTGTATGTCTGTCCGTCTGTCTGTCTGTCCGTCTGTCTGTCTGTTACTCTTCACGCAAAAACCGCTACACCGATTGAGATGAAATTTGGTATGGAGATAGTTTGAGTCCCGGGGAAGGACATAGGATAGGTACTTTTTATCACGGAAATCAACCCTTAAGGGAGTGGAAGTTTGTATGGAAGAGCAATAACTAGGTAGTTAAGCGCCTGATATAAAAAATTGCAATTAAATTCTAACGCGATAAACGAGTTTCATGCGGACGAAGTCGCGGGAAAAAACTAGTATTAAATGAATAAATACCTATTTGTGGACAATCTTCCACAAATCGACCTAGTTCCAAACTAAGCAAACTTGTACTATGGGTAGGTACCTACTAGGCGACGATATACACACTTAAATAACTATATAGATAAATAGATAATTAAATACATAGAAAACATCAAAGTGTAATGAAATGAAAATATTAATTTGTGCTCATCACACAAATAAATGCCCGGACCGGGGTCGAAGCCATCACCTCCAGCTTCGACTCCCGGTCAGGCTAAATTATTAATTAAATGAAAAAAGAAAGCCAACTCAAAACATTCAGTTTGAATAGCAATAGATTAAATAAATAAAATAAATAAATAATTATTTGTGGACAATCTTACACAAATCACAACCTAGTCCCAAACTAAGCAAAGCTTGTACTATGGGTATTGGGTACTAAGCGATGATATACATTACTTATATAGATAAACTAGCTGTTGCCCGCAACTTCGTCTGCGTAGAGCTCGGTTTTTAGTTAAAACATCTTAATATCCAGGAAACGGTATAATAATTGTGGTACTTTTACCCGGTGAGACCAAATTATTAATATGCTGTACAGATATAAATCGGTCAACCCAAATTCTCAACCCCTCTAAAAATCCCTTTAGGTACCTAGTTACTTATCGGTTAAAAACTCTCATTTACTTAGGCTATTTTTTGTGTGAGTTGACACGTATCTTGTCGTTTTCTCTTCGTTACTGTAGGTACGTATTTAATTATGGACCTGTAGAAATTTCGTTTCAAACATCTATCCAAATCCACAAATCCTGAAATCATTTAAACACTCTTTTTGTGAAATGAAAGTCCCTCAATTAAAATAATGTTGCTCCCCATACAAACTTTGAACCCCTTTTTAACCCATTGAGGGGATGAATAAAAAAAAACGCCGAAATTTGTTTTGTTGTATTTAAACAGAGACTCTGTAAAAAATTTGAAGTCTCTCTATTAAAAAAATGTTGCTCCCCATACAAACTCTGAACCCCTTTTTAACCCCTTGAGGGGATGAATTAAAAAAAAACGCTGAAATTAGTTTTGTAGTATTTAATTTAAACGGTTAACTACTGTAGGAAATTTTAAGTCCTTCACTCAAAAAATTTTTGCTTCCAATATAAACTTTGAATCCCTTTTTAACCCCTTTAGGGGTTGAATTTCAAAATACGCAGAAATTAGTTTTGTTTTATTTAAAAAGAGAGTCTCTGTAAGAAATTTGAAGTACCTCACTTAAAAAAAAATTTTCAACCCCTTAGGAGACGAAAATTTTGAAAACGCAGATATCACTTTCATTGTATTATTATAAGGAACTTTCATACAACTACTACTTTGAAGACTCTCACTTTCCCCTTAGGAGACGAAATTTTTAAAAACGCAAGTATCACTTTCATTGTCTTATTTTAAGGAGTCTTTGTACAAAGTTTCAAGTCTATACCTTTAAAAAATTATTGCCCCCTATACAAACTTTGCACCCCCGTTTTACCCCCTTAGGGGTGGAATTTCCAAAAATCCCGTCTTATCCCTTGCCTCCGTTATACAACCTAACTATGGTGTAAATTTGAAATTTCTAGGACCGGCAGTTTCGGCGGGGCGGTGATTAATCAGTCACCCATCAACTTTATATATATAGATAAATACTTAAATACATAGAAAACATCCAAGACCCAAGAACAAATATTCGTGCTCATCACACAAATAAATGCCCCGGCCGGGATTCTAACCCGGGACCTCCAGCTTCGTAGGCAGGGTCACTACCAACTAAGCTAAAGCGGTCGACAAAAGATTAACAGTGCCTACCTTGGCTAACGAACTAGGTAATTTGCATCGGGCAGTGCTAATCAGGATTCCGTCTAATGTTTGCAAATGGCGACATATATGTACACATGCTTGTGTTGAAACACATTGCAATTCTACCTTTACCTAAATTCGTGCTGGAGCATTACTATACAAGTAAAAACAAGTGTTCAAGGAGGCATATGCATGTAGTAAAATAGGTATGTAGCCGACGATGCGTTCATAGACTGCGACCGCACGCACTTCAGTAGGTATCGAAAGCGAACCGCAGATCGAGAAATGGGTGTTTGATGGTGGTGGTTTGAAACGCTAGGTGCGCAAGTTCAACTCGCACTTGCCTGTACCTACTTATCTAAGAAACCGAGCTGCGCTAGTTTGCCCGAAAGATCGATTTACGACTCTTATTGTTCTCTTGTTCTCCTGATTTGTCCTCTGTTGAAAAGAAAATCAATATCATTGTTTAAGAGGGTCGTCGACCTACGACCTACAACCTCAAAAATATAACAGCCGTAGGTAGCATCATAAAAACTAGTTTCACGCCTTTTTAGGGTTCCGTACCCGAAGGGTCAAAACGGAACCCTATTGGTGACGCCCAGACGTCCGTCCGTCCGTCGTCTGTCACACAGGTTTTACAGCCACAGGAGGAGGAGGTTGGAGCTACAGGCTTCAAATTTACCCAGTATAAGGATCTTGTTGGCCAGAAGCCATAAAAATATTAGTCAAAACTTATTTTTAAATGTTTTTAAGGGGGGCTCCCATACAGCTAAAGGGGGGCGAGAATTTTTTTTTGATCCTACCCTATCGAGTGGGGTATCGTTGTTTAGAGCTCATTGAGTAGATACTTACTATATTTTAAATTAAAAAAAATATTGGAAAACAAAGGAATGAGAAGCCACCAAAGTCAGCTTTTTTTACAAAATTTTGTTCCGAAGAATTTTTTAACTTCTCAAATGCCTATAAACTTAAAATTTGGTAATAATGTTTGTAATTACGTATATTATACTAACAAATACTAATATATTGATAAATTAGATTTTTTCTTTGAAATTTCCTTATTTTTCCTAAAAAAAACAACTTAACTTTGCGGTCGGTTCGGAACCCTAAATGTGCGAAGTCCGACTCGCACTTGGCCGGTTTTTTAAATATCTATCGTTCAATTTAATTATTATTCACGAGTCGCGAGTTGACTCGTTTGTACGTACCGTCTAAATTTTTATTACTCGATTGGAGGACCCATTAACGAAGAAATAAACAAGGAGACAAATAGCTTGCTTGCTTATTAACATTATTAGGATTAAATTAATTAAGGTTAGGATTATATCATTATGTAGTTTCAGTCAAGAACAGGGTCACCAGTGCTTTAGGCACTGTTCCCACAAAGGGCGACGAAGCGATTAGCTACGACTATTTATTTTCTCGCTCAAGAAACGAACAAAAGATGTAGATCTCGTGTCTCTTTTAGAGACAGATATATTTATAGTTCATCGCTGGCTATTCACACTGCCGGCGAGGACTCTCTCTTCACTAGTTGATCGCAGCGATAAAAGCTATCAAAGATAAAACTCGCCCAGCGATGCTCGCTTGGCGCTCATATTCTCGCTTGGCGCTGAGAGACCAACTCAACCACCGGTCATTTTAGTGTACAGCGTGGATCTGAGTTCACGTATTTGCTGTGAAACAATCATTGCATCACAGGACTGCATGCTCAGCTGCCTCGCCCGTGCGAGTGGTGCAAGTAATCGCCCGTCGCACTCGAACACTAGCTTATAGCCGAGCTACAAAACTATCGTTTCGAACACACACACTTGCTTCTCGCTGCTCGCCACAACTCGTTTCTAGTTTCTAGCTCTAATCGCTTCTCGCTCATAAATAAAACGCCGGCGGTGGGACCAGTGCCCTAAGCGGCAAGGATCACGGCATTTAGCTAACTGGCCCTGAGATTCCTGACACGGTGATGACTTAATGAGGTTGATGACGTCTAGAATTGGACTTGTAGTGGCGCGAGGACGACATGAGATCATAGACTACCTACTCCGAATGCCATAAAGCAGTTGCTGACCGATAGGTACGGAATTTTACTAAGCAGGAATATACAAATCACACATGACTATTAGCCCAAACTCCCCTGATAGCTGGGTACCTGGTTCTCAGCATACTGTATTAAGAAACGGTTAAGTGCGTGTCGGACCACGCACAATGATGGGTTATGTTTATGTAGCTCCACATTAAAAAAACAAAGTAGGTATGTAGAATTAGACCATAACAAAGACTTTAAAGCTTTATATCAGGCAAACACTTCATAAAAAAAAATCTACCGTTTTGTTGGCGTGATCATACTCATAGCAAATCATAGTCGTCTAGTAGGACAAAGGGTTACTGAGTTAAGCTGCGGACGGACGGACATAGCGAAACTATAAGGGTTCCTTGTTTACTACGGAACACTAAAAATGTCACATCTCATAGGAAACTCACAGCATTCACGTCCTTTTGTTTACGGACGGACAGACAGGCAGACGAGTGATCCTATAGGGGTAAAGTTGCCTTGATATAAGATATTACTAACCGATACACCATTGTAATTTAAAGAGAAAAATAAACGCATTTGTATTTCCGATTTTTCTTTTAGAGGTAGGGAAACCTAAAAATATGGGATTACTTTCAGCATATATCTTTGATTTCGATGTAAACTTACAATTACGTAAAACGTTACCTACTCGACAGAATGTCCAGAACGAAATAGAAAACCATGGAAGAGGCATATGTCCAGGCAAATATGCTGAAAGAGAGAGTGAGAGTTACTCGACAGCTATTCGCGGTAGTTAGAAAGGTTACATATGCAATAAAAGTATACCTACCGTTGAGAAAAAGCGATTTACCTATAAAACTTAAACAGTGATGATTTCACGACGCACGACCTTGCTTATTATGTCACACGATATTGTGCAATAATAAAATTACGGACGGAATAATTCGGAGGAGTGGACAGACAAGTTTAACGCACTTCGGTAAACCCCGGATTTTCCTTTACCTACTCTCATTCAAAGTTGCCTTGATATCCGAGTTACGCATAACAATTCTGCGTACCTATCTACAAGGAAAGTGCGGCGACATGACTGTAACGTAGTTTGTGGTTGTCGCTCTCTTATTTACCTATCTACGCGTTTTCAGTTTGCGTAAAAGAGGGCGATGGAACGTAGTACACTTTACTCAATTTCGCATTCATCTGGTTTTGCACGTTTCGAATGGAGGCCAAGGGTGCTGACAAATTAGCGCAGGTGTAGCGTAGGCGAATTTAATCCACTCAATGACGATTTGTAATGGATTCGACAATACAAACCAAAATACTTTGCGAGTTAGCGATAGGACCGTCTTTTGTCTATCATTGTTTGTGCACAAATTTCTGTTTTAGTTTACTTAGCCTTTTTGGCGAGCAATACTTACCTAAATAATATTTGTAGGTATTGTATTGTATTGTCGAAGGTTGTGGTCCGGGATAAAATGACGGTAATAAAGGGAAAATGTTTGCAATGAGCTTGATTATTATTATTAATTAGCTCTTAGACTTTGTACTTATACTGACGTTAACTATATCTACTTAGTGTACTAAGAGTAGGTAACTAGGTACCAGTGGCGGCGCGTCAAAAAAATTCTTAGGGAAGCCGGAAATAATTAGCCTTTCCTAATCATCATGAGCCGTAGTAAAAGAAGTGGACTGGCTGAAAATTAGGCAAGCCGGTGGGAATCGAGTTGTATGGACGCTCCGCCACTGATAGATATAGTACCTATCAGTGGCGGCGCGTCAAAAATATTATTAGGGAAGCCGGAAATACTTGGCTTTTCCTATTCTTCATGAGCTGTAGTAAAAGAACTGGTCTGGCTGAAAATTAGGCAAGCCGGTGGGAATCGAGTTGTATGGACGCTCCGCCACTGCTAGGTACCTACATTGCAACAGTTAATACAATCAAAATGTAACACAATACTAACACTTCATTTATGAATAGGATATATTTAAAGAATAACAAAGTATTTAGAATTTTGATTCAAGTATCTCGCTAAAATTAGCGATTCAAGTATCTCGCTAAAATTAGTGCTAAATAGCACCCGCTGCACCTACGTTTAAGTATGGCTTGTACTATTACTTATTCTGTGGTATGGCCGGGCTCCCACAGTCTGAATCCTTATCTTAATTGCAAATGTTCCGCTCTAACACGCGTGAGTTTGCAATTAACCATCCCGCTCTCTACGGAAGCTCTGCGCGTAGTTTTCGTAAATATTTAAACATAGTCATTAAACCAATCATTTTATCAAAGCAAACCCTACGAATTTGTATATAACTATTTAGGGTCTTTATTTGAGTAAAAAAATTAAATGTATATATAGGTATATCAGTAATATAGCCGTAATATTAAAAAAACTTTCCAAAAAGGGGTAACTTTGCGATTTTTTTCTATCGTGTGAAATTCAGCGGGTCTTTTAACTGACTACGATTTTGGCTAGACAAGATTCTTATGTAACACATATTTCTTTTTTGAATTTAAGACACTAATATATTCTATGTCTCAGATGGTTATAAAAAACTCAAAAGTGGTAAAACCCAGCCTTAATTAAGGCCACTTTGTCATCAGCAGTGTAAGGGCAACGTGCATGTAATTTTGCACAACAGTGTAAAACCCCATGCAGTAAACTTGGCGTAGGTTATAAAGGAGAATTTTCCTGATATACGCAATACTGAGTAAGCTTACCTTTCCAGCAGACATTGATCTCGCCCTCATTTCGTTCAATTAGTCGGAGTTCAGAATATAAAACAGTGTTCCCTGAGGCCTTGTCATCCGTCGAAAAAATAGAACCTTTTAAAGTAGTGGCTGAGGCATCGCTTGTTAAGGATATTTTATCGGAAAACATTGCACAGAGACTACCTAGTTATTAATATGAAATCAAATCAAATAATAATTGGTACATGCCAAGTCCATGCTGACAGTATTTTGTCAGTTGGACATGGACAGATGATTGTCACAGATTGACAGGTGGTCAAATGAGTGACAAGAAAAGTTTTTAAATCTTCACAACCCAGTTATAGGTATATATATGTAGGTATTCCGATTCTACCGCCCACTCTTATCTAGGCCACTGAGAATCACTTACGTTGATCTAGGCTACGCAGCCTCTAGCACGCCCATATGCCCAACCCAAAGAGTATGCCTGGAGTACCTACATAGTACCTACCTATTGCTGAAGACGCCCAGAAGAAGCGAGCATAGTCAACGTAAGTACCTAACTACTAGGTACAAGAAGAAGTTTGCATGTCCAGCCAGACCAATTGTTCTCCACCATTTGTGTTGTAAACGTCTTTGAGATCTTCAAGGACTGAAGACGGGAAAATCGTAGTTAAGGCTGGGTTACGATTTTTTTTAATAAACCCCTCAGTAATCTGTATAATTTATTCTATTGTATATACAATGTCTACATAGTCGTTGTGGTCTTTCTAAGAGACAATTTGTAATTTGGCGGTGTGGAGTGAACCAAAAAATTAGTTCACCACATAGAAACTTGAAAGAATTCATTCCTAAGTCATCGAAAGTCTAGTGTAACACAGTGTAACATAAAATGAAACGAGAGAAGGCAACAGAACCCTACGCTTAATGCAGATGGCAGAATAATCATCGGACACCGGACTAACAGTGAAGTGCTACGATGACTCCGGGCCGGGATATCGATGAGATGATACTGGAAAAGAGGTTTTTAAATAATTAATGAGTTCATTGCAAATCGAACTACAGGAAGATTAGCAATTCTTTTAGCTTAAGTGTTTACTTTCAGTTACCTACCACATTTACATAAAAATTGACTTAGGTATTACCTACATTTTTCAAGGCAAGAAAATAATCTTTGCACTGGTATTTAAGCGGTTGATTAAAAACCAGTATATCTGCAAAAACAGTTTAGACCAAAATTATAGGATAACTATACAGGGTTACTCTTAGGACACAGGGTCCAAGGGCAGCACCCCAAAAAAATGTGACGGTCCATGTACCGAATATTCTGTATAGGTACGAGCTACTAACCTTGCACCACAAAACATAAGTTCTAATGAGTTAACAATTATTTGAGCTCATAATTTTAACGATCACAATATATTATAGGTATGCGGTATGCTAACCGCAGCCGCACAGTTGATAATACATCATCGATTAATATCGACAGTTTCAAAGCATGATCGTCAACGGAGAACAAACAAATATTACGATTAGTGTTCCACGACACGTGTTTCACGATTACTATTAGGTACCGTTATCTTGTTCCCGGGCAAACAATACAAACTGTTCACGGCGGGCTCTGGAGTCATGCAGACGTTCCTTGCACTAGTTGTCTTGTGCTTGGGCAATGTTGTCTGCGTTACTGTGATTGACTTATCTTCCTGCAATTCGGAGATTAAGTGGACGTTGGAGAGTAAAAATGGATGTAAGTATTTTTTAGTTAAGCTAATTAGAGTAATCTAATCAGGCACAATACTACACAATAAAGACTGTTGGAGTAAAAAGCTAATGTTAATATTATTACAATAGAATAATGAATAAATACTTTATCCCCTCATTGATGGTGTCTATT